>JAWNGG020000002.1:1297101-2594203 GCA_036937485.2 Tetragonisca angustula
ATTTGAAATTAATTAATTTATGATAAAAACATAGATTAAAGTTTACAAGTTTAATTCTAAATAATTAATAATTTAATTTTAGTAATAGTCACTTAATTCTGCCATCTTAATTTATACCATATTATTATAGCATATTAAGTCTTGTCGTACCATATTATACAATATTATATCATATTATGCCATATTAAACAATATTACATTGTACTATGCAATACTATACATATTATATTCAAAACTCATTTTTAATACATAAAAAAATGTTTCAAGCAAAAGTTATAAAAGTTGATATTAATGAGATTATACAATGTAATAATTAATTATTACATCTTTCTTGTCTTACCTTTTCTCAAAAAAGAACTTCTCAAACTAAGAATACCTTTTTGTACCTTACCTTTTAAATGTAATTTCTTAATTCTAAAGAAATAATAAAAAATTATAATTAATTAGCTCTCTAGGCATGACCTTCTTAACATTATGTTCATATCATTTTTATTGCAACGAAAGTGACACAACTCAAAAAAAAATAATTTTTCGAATTATTACAAAAGTATTGCAGAGATAATACTTTATTAATTATAAAAATCTTATTTATTCTTTTTTATCTTCATAATTTGGTCGATAAGAAGAAATTATGTTGCTCTTCTTGATTCATGTGACCCTCTGTCGCATTCTATCTTATTATGAATTTTGTTTTGATTATCACTGCGAACAAATGAAATTGATAAGAAGTGTATTAAAATTGATAAGAAGTGTATTATTTTGAATTGCGCTGTTTCTTTAATTGACAAATAATAAACAGCATACTACCAAATCTGATGATGTTCAAAACCAGATTTTCGCTTCTCCTAAAACACACATTTTTTCGAATAGTGTCACTTTAGTCGCAAAGGATACAATAAATGATTTACAAGTAATTCGAGATGGTAAAATTAACTGATACATCCTGTGTATGGTAATAATAAAATTTTCAGTTAAATTAAATAATTCAATTTAAAGACAAATAAGAATTTCTAATGAAATGAAATTTTACGAAAAATTCATACTATGTATCTTAAAGATTAAAAATTAAGATATGATTAATACGAACCCATGACGAGCATCTGGCGGCCGTATGTTAACACTGTACGAAATCAACCAGCGATGACTTTTGCAGGAGAAATACGGGATGGTCCACCAACCCCTGTAGGATTCAATCGGCGGTGACTGCATGAATTTCGGTGACCTGGGATAACACGCAAACGCCACAAACCGCCATAGAAACTTCGATCTTTTTAAGCACACGTATTTTGTGCAACGATCCAATTGTTGTACATCTTACTTTTTTCTCATTTTGTAATCCTGGCACTTCACGGTCATCCGGTATATACAAACACATCCGGTATATACAAACAATTACGATCTAATTTCGAATTTATTGTCTGAATGTGTCAACTGGAATTAAATTTTCAACAATTTTTTCGTTTTCAAATTCGTAATCGTATTTAGTTCCCTGCTTATTAATTGATTATCAACTATTAATTATTGTTATATACTTATATTTTATTCAATAAATTAGCTTCTTTAAAGTACAGGAATAATGTCATTAACCCTTTGAGTTACAATCGAGATGATTATAACAATATTTATAACATTAGGAATTATGGTTTCGGTTTGAAAGAAAAAGCAAATTTGTAATTCTATGGAATGTAAATTTAGATTTCCAATTTTAAATTATTAAACTGAACATTAACAAATACAAATTATACAAAATGCTTTCAATGTTTTACGTTTAACACGATGTAATATGTCATATTAATTAATATTTACTGAAAACTGAGAAGAAAATCGTAAAACAAAGGGTTAATGTCATCTTTTTAAAATTGTTCTTTAATTGCAATTTTGAAATTTTCCCACAATAATTCATTTGATTTATTTGAGTGAACTACTACGTCTACCTAAATGTTTTTGAAGATATGAAAAAGTTTTTTTAATACAAACATTAAACTACGATCTAATTTCGAATTTATTATCCGACCATAATATGGTAGTAATAATTTTTTTGTTGAGAAATTTCGAAGATTTCAAGATCACTCCCACTTTTTAAAATGGAATGGTACATTTTTTAATTCATTAATCGATAGCTCAATATTCTCTACAGAAAAAAATACTTATATATATCAAAGAATTATTATTTTGATAGATATTTTATTATAAAATATTTATTATATTAAAAAATCTATCTATAACAAGAACATACTACTAGGAATATTACTTTTGTCTTTTTTCTTCTTTTATACGATAGATTTTGCAGAATTGATATTTCTCTCTCTTTCTTAAACTAATAATTTTTTGACGTACATAAGTTAATATTTTTTGAGGAAGATGTAATATTTTTTGAGGTGGATGTAAGTAGCTGGTTCTTGTATATTCTGTAAGTAAATACAGGTGTTGGTGTTTTTAATATGTGCCCATGTGTGACGATTTTTCAATTTAGATACGATAGTTTATTGGATCCTCGATAATTTATGTCAGGCATTGAAATTAACGGATTCTTTTTGTTTTTAAAAAAATTCTGTTCGAACTTATCTATTTTGTTTAAAAAAATATCTGTTTTCGTGGAATTTTTGAGTAGTGTTCTTACGGAACAAATATTTTAGAATCTGAATAATAAAAGTTTCATGGAAACAAGTTATTTTAGAATATTTAATTAAAAATCCAAGTACTATTCATTGAATAGAATATATTCAGTATCAGAATATTGAGAACTTTTTTAATATTGATGAACAAATTATCTGTTCTTTCCACAGAAAAGTAAAACTAAAAATTTTCATTTTTATATTTATTCTATTCTATATGAAATTTTTATTTTTGAGAACATTTATTTATCTGTTCTCATCGGAACTTGTAATGTAAGAACATTTTTCGAAAAAGTTTTACGATGTTTACCATGTTTCAAATAAAATCTATTTAAAAGTTCTTTAAGTTTTTCGATTTCTAGTTTATAATAATCTTTAATCATTTGCAAGCAATTATTTAAATTGTTATAATTTGGAATTAAAAGAAGAAATTCATTTATAAAATAATTCTTATTATAATAATTATAATAATAATTATATTATATTATAATATCGTATAATAATTTGTTAATTAATACGTTCTATAAGAAATGTTATAACAAAAGTTCATGTTGAGGAAAATGAAAATAATTAATATTCTTTAAAGGATTAGCATTTTATTCACAATCGCTTTTCATATATACAACCAATTTGTTTTTCTTTGGTATTGAAACATTACTACCATCATTTGAAGTATTATTCTGTATTATTATTTTGTGCACATTGTGTTAACTAATACATGTTCTTGGCTATATTTTACTATACATAATTGTATTGTTTTACCGCATAAATGTGAAAAGAAGGTGTAAAAGAAAGACCATGTAACTATGAATAAAATATATAAAAAAATGTTACTATAAATTGTGTAATGTACCGTGTAAAATGAGACTAAGGTGTGTATACTTACATAAATTTTTTTTTCATTTCTTTATTTTAGAATATACCGACAAAGTTTGACCGAAAACAATGTTCAAAGAAAAATAATTATATTTAATAACATAATAGTTTCCATATTTTCAATATTCAGAGAATATGAATATACTTAAAAAAAAAATTCTACAGGTTATATATTATGCTTATGATGTAAAATATCATTAAGCGCTGTTCTTAAAAATATATACACTTTTTCATTCGTGCTGTGAATGTATATTTTTATTCTTTCGTAGAATTATGCATATGGTTATCTACAATTCCTCAAAATCATCTGGACTATACAAAATATTGATTACAATCGCAAACACAACCGCAACTATTTTACAAACTCCTATCCGTGAATTTAAGAATTCATGAACACAAGATTTGAAAATTTTATTTCTAAATAGTCTACGTGTTTCGGATTCGATGTTTTAAATTCTATTGGCAATGTAACAAAATATTTCCTATATGATTACTGTTGAATATCTTTGGATACGCGAAAAAGCTTCGCCAAGTGATTTGTAAAAGATGATAGAATAGGAATGCTCTCTGTCCTCTACAAATAGGAATCATCACGTGTATAATGAATGTGTGAAGAATGAATCATATACCATTCTCCAATCCCCATTTCCGTTTTAAGCGATAAGTTTGATCATAATGTAAAATTTTAATCTTTTTAGTCTTCTCTTTTACTTTCAATTTTACTTAAATGATTTAATTCTGAGATATTTCTCTCATTTTAGAAAAAAATAAACTGCTTTTAGAAAATTTCAAAATAATTCCAGAATAAACACTGGATTAACAGTCGCACGCTTAAATTTAATAAATTAGATTATATTATGCCATTGTTTATGATAATTATTTGGTAAGGATGCTATCCAAAACCACTGAAATTTCGACTAAATACAATGTTATTTTACTAGAAGAACCGGTCTTTGATCTCTTGCTTTTTTCGACATGTTCTTTTTGCATCTATTTTGTAATATAATTTGTAAACTCGTGATTTCTCTGTTTGCGGAATAACTTAGGCTAGGGTATAATACGTATGAAAACACTCTATGCATAAATCATTATAATTAAAAATTATATAATTAATAAATAATTAAAATAAATAAATTTATACAATTATGTTTCTGTCTAAATAGAAATCAGAATAGAAATTAATTTTAATAAAAATTACCATACCTTTTTTTAAACAAAAGAATCTGAAATCCGTCATATTGACAAGTCTGATTGTGTCAGTGTCAAAAATTTCACTGATCCCAACTCATTCAGATTAAAAGAATTAAGTGTAGCCAGATTATATTTTATGTGATCTATATTTACAAGGTGTATTTACATTTATTAATATAATACATTTATTTATGTATATTATCTATAATAAAATTTCGAGAAAATTTTTTGGTGAATATATTGATCAAGGTAGCAATATGTCATTGAAACTTAACATTTATTTGCTAATAGGAAAGATACTTTTCTGTAGATATACATATACAATTCATTAGGACTGAAAGAATTAAAAGAACAGGACTTCTACTATATTGCGTTTAGATTTAAACGAATGTTCATGTAATAAATGAACACAAATTTGGTTTAATTCGAGAAGGACAAGTATTCATTTGTTGATCTAAATACAGCGTAAGAGGCATCACTTTAATCAAAGAGATTTGTCCAAAACGTGATAAAAGTAAAATCACTTAGGTGAAATTATTCATACATCTTCGAAATCACTTTTTAAAACTTTTCGATAAAATGTTCTTCATGTTATATAGAAGTTTATTGCTATTGTTTTTGTGTAAAGTTATAGACAACATTTACTTGTATAATTTTTATATAACTTTCGATAAACAACTTTATAATCTTATTTTCAATATTTTTCTCAAGGTAAAAATTGTTTTATTGATAATTATTATGTACGATATTATTATCTACGATATATATTATACAAAAGAAAGAAAATCTATGTAAATAAAAAAGTCTATTCATAATTGCGTCGGCAATAAGTGTTTTATACTATTATATTCAATGGTTAGTTTGACGATACCAGCTATTAATACCTCAGCGTCGTATACAGGTATATGTAATAAAAAGCCTTTAACGATATACCGATATCATATTGATTATCGTAGAATTCTGTTTTAACGTTTATGTTCCCCTTCAAAATGAAGACCCTTGAATACAATACACATAACATCTTTAATGAATAAATGATATAAAACGAAGTAAAATTAGATGAATGAAATATAGCATAGTAAAATTATCAACAACAAATATAGCTTTCACTAGTTATATATTAAATGGTAATATATTTACATTACTTGTATATATGAACGTAGAAACAAATGAGACTGAGAAAATCAAATTATCTTTTAAAATTCTTTTTAACATAAGCGAAGAAAATTTCACTGAAAAAATATACAAATATTATAAATAGAAGTTAAAAAGATAGTTATAAATAAAATATTGTAAATAAAATTGGAAATTCTATTTATAACTAAAAGGTTAAACGAAGGTAACAAAGACGTATTGATCATAATAAAGTAGGATTCATAATTTATTAATTTATATAAAAATAAATTTAAAACTTTGTTAAGTTAACTTATTATACGTATTGATAGAAGATATTTGAATGCTTTAAGAAAGTTCAGTCAGAAAACTATTTAAAAAATATTTAACCACTAAGGAAAAAAGTAGCATAAAAAAAATTTAACGTTATAAAAAGTAGGTATATGAAAAATTATTGTATATAAACATAGAGATATAATACATTACAAGAAGAACTATTTTTCGTATATTAAAACAAATTCAATAGAGGATTTATAAATTTAGAGAACATCTAATAGTAAATTAGATAAAATTAGTATTTATACAGGAAAAGAAGATGAAAGTTCAATCTCTTGTTATTAAATGTGTTTTACGTGCAAACAATTCCATTCAATGCCAAGGATTTTAAATTTCATGATCATTTATGTTGATTTCTTTTTGAAGAATCGTATATGTAAATTTGATTAAAATTTATGTTTTTTTATACCATTTAATCCCATGATTAGGATTCTGTATATAAAAATGTTTAAATACAGTTTGAATAACGATAATACATATTTTATCAAAGAAAATTATTATTTTTAAAAGTTAAACTATTTCTAGTATAAAACTTTATAAAATGTCCCTTTGAAAAAATTTGTACTGCTTTATACAAAATGACCTGTGATAATAACAGTCTAATTCTGTTGAAAGAAACTAAGTGAAATATGAAAATTATTTTTGTTTTTTAAAATAAAATGTTCTTTATATTTTTATTAATATTTGCTAAGTATCTGGAGACCATTAAAAGGTATGTCTTTATATTATTTCAGAAGATGACTATTGTAAATTATGATTATATGTATATATACCATGAATGTTTTCATCTATTTTTTGTAATAATAGAAAATTCCTGTTTTTGATGGGAAAACAAGAATCCACTGATAATAGAATTAATTAAAAATTAATTTTCAATAATTTAACTCTCGTCCTTTATGTCAATTAAAGATATCCTTCAATAAAGTTTGTAAAATGATGATATAAAATAAACATCTATATCTGAGATATACACATCTATACCTGACTCTGGCTGTATGCAATTAATCTATTTAATCTATTTAACAAAAGAATTTGCAAATTGAACTATTTATTTTTTCATTACTAGATTTACTATTAATTTTCATTACTATTAATTTTTTATCATTGTATCAGTTTGACACTAAGGAAAAAATTAAGTCGGAAAAATAAGGGACGGATGAGGGTTATATTCTTCTAAAATATCTTCTTGCCATAGATTCAAGTGAATCAAATATTCGTCATGTAAGCTTCAGCTGATGATTTACATTGATTATAAAATCAGGAACTTTGAAACATTCAGACAATACATGATTTTTTCAAAGACTGTAGTTATTTCAACAAAATCTAACATTTTTAGAAACGTATCTCATTGCGTATCGAGTTTCTATGACTTGACGCTCGTACAAGATGATGAAGGATGATGAATGATCGTGGAGCGCCTATAAAATGTTTATTTTCTTCTCGGTAGAACTCTTTTTAAATTTATACACATTATATACATACGTATATATTTGTTCCTCATCCTTTATATTATTAATTAAATTTTATAATTAAAATCTGTATGTAATAATACTAGAATACTGTTGTTCATTCGTAATTATTTTTTTGTTCTCATATTCAATTACTTTACCGAGAAGAGATAACAAAAATTAAATATGAAGGGCGAAGTGCATAAAAATAAAAATCATTTGTGCTTGTGCGTGTGCGTGCGTGCAGGTTGATGTTTCTTAAAAAGCTATGTGCAAACGTGAATACATTATTTTTATATTTTATATATATATATATATATATATAAATTATGTTATCGACGAATACTTAACAATAAATAAATAAAAGCATAAAATTAGACAGCATTTGTTTAAAATGATAACATCAATAAAATTTTCATGTATCATTTGTGAAGAATAATTAACAAAGAATAGATTTATTGCTATTAATTCTGACGTATTTAAAATAGATGAAAATATCAATTTTTAATTATAATCGTTTGCTTTTTATATTTCTAAATAATAAAATAATCATAATTTAACAATTTTTATATTTCTACATAATAAAATAATGTACCACTATTTATTATTTAAAAATCTTTATATTTAAAATTGTAAAGACTTTATGTTATGTTTTGCAAAATTTTTCATACTTGAAATTTTTTTATGTAAAAATAAGAAAATATAGAAATTAATGTTATAAGAGGTAACAATGCACATTTCTTTGTTCAGATACTGATATATAGAAATATTTTATACCAATTTTACGCCAGTAAAGAGATTTGATAGAATTATTTGTTACAAGAAGAAATGAAACATGACAACAATAATATCTCTGTATATATAAATGTATATGTAATATATCATAAATACTAGATTAATATTTATTAGTTCATTCTTAATTATTTGGTTATTTAATAATTTCATATATGTACATATATTTTATATAGATTTTGTATGCATAAACTCCGAAAACTTAACAATTCTTCAGCTTCTAAAAATTATTTATGCATATTTCGTTTTATTTTATTAATAGATTGAAATAAACATAAAATTTTGTATGATTTTAAAGAAAATTTGCTTTTTCTGTTATGAAAATCAGTTCTATTTCTACTTTTACTATGTAGCATGCATCCCCTTTTTTAGGGATATATGTACATATATGTAGTACCATAAAATTTATTTTAAATCGTGAAACATAAAAAGACATATTGTTGAAAGAAATGATTTGAAATAAATTGGTTTAATTCTACTAGTTATATTCGATTAGTATTCTAATTTCATTATAAATTATTACATTATAAATAGTTTATATATAGTGTATTATAAAAAGTTTTCAGAAAATATATTTTTTAGTAGTATTTTACAGTTATTCTTTTCATATTTTTAAGTTTTGAGTTATTAACAAATTAATGGAAGAACTATTGTTATATATGAACGTCATCGTAATTTTAAGACTCAGATTTTTCCTTATTCTAAACAATTATTTAAATAAATTTTATTTAAGTAAGTGTTCAAATATAAAACTATTGCGAATTAAAATAAAACACAGAAATAATTGTTTGTTTTTTGACAAAATTAATTAAAATAATAAAATTAATTGTTATTTAGAAGAACAATTTGAATTATTATTTATTATTTATATAGCAAATTAGAATAGTTGCACATTAAAAAAAAAATCAATTCCTTCAATTCCATTTGTGGCATCCGAAATCACGTGATTTTGAAACGTTTGAAAGCAAAAATAAATGTGATACGACGATCGATTAGATATATAATATCTAATAATTATATAGTATCATAATTTAAATTTCAACTCGTCTGTATGATGAAAGTATGATATTTTTCCAGTTCTTGCATCCAATGAAAATGTTTTCAAATTGATCAATAATTCAAAAAATCCAGTTATAGTAATATAATCTAGTAATGTGTAGAATTATAAATAATTTAATATATAAAGTCTATTACAATATGTAGAAAGAAAAATAAGCAGAGATTGAATGTTCCTACGATATCGATACGAAATACATTTTTAAGGTGATTAACCCTTCAGTGATGATATAGATAGAGCGTAATGATATAGATGATTAGTCATTTATATTACGTTACAAAAATTTAAGTCATTTAATTTTATTTTGTAATTTCTGTTTTAACAATTGTCAAGATTAATTAATCAAAATTAAAATTCCAAAATATAAATTTTTATGATTTCGAATAATATCAGTGAAGGGTTAGACAACACTCGTAATCTATAAATGGAAAAATTTTAAAATTTAATTTTCGAATCTAATCTGAATGAGAGTTCACAAAACAAACTCAAAAGATCGAGTAAATAAGTTCAAATATTCAGATAATACAGAATCCTTCAAATTAAACACAAATTAAAACAATAAGTATTTCTCATTACTGAACTGCTCGTTACCACTGAAAAAGATACAGTTCAAAGATATTAATTATTGTTATTGAAATAAAACATACTTTAAATTTATTATATTATAAAATGTAGATAAGTTGCAAAATTTTAATTTTTATAGCAAAAGAGACCAGAATTTTAGGAATGTATAATATCTTAACAATTCCATTATATGATATTTTCATATGTTTTCTGTCATTTCTCATATTGTTTAATAAGAAAGTTATACGTACCATTAATTTTGAAGTTACTTTACTGTTCGTCCTAAGATTTTTAATAAAATTTTTTTCATACATTTTACATATGAAAATATTGCGTAAAATTCTAAATATTTATAAATGTTAGTCAAGCGTCAGGAGCATCAAAAAACAAACAAAGAAGTTTTAATAGATATGGATACAAAAATCATTAATTTCAATGTTACGAGCTTTTGTTAGCAAAATATTATTTGTAGTGTGTTTTGGTTCTTTGTTCATTTTTATATATACTTCTACATATTTTTTTCATATTCTTTCATAATATTTAATCATTTCTCATAATTCACAAATCTCAGAATTTTAATACTAACCTGAAGTATTAATTATTAACGAACTGAGGAATAATCAATATGCACTTATGGAAACATTGTAATAAGTGTAACAAAATACATTTTTGTGATTAAGATTTACATAGTGTTAGTACGATTGAGATTACATTTCTTTGAATTAGCTTCAGACACAAATGAAATAGAATCTGTTCTAGAATAAAACTCCGAAATAAATGGTTTTTGAATCCATATTCATTAAGACCTTTTTGCTTGATTTTATTCTACTAAACTTCGGTATCGACATCAGCTATTATAAACAATAATAAATTAAATAATAAATTTTAATAATAAATTTAAAGTTTTATGAATATACATAGGTAATATTTTATTAAAACAAAAATTTTGATTTTCCATAAAAATCGAAATTATATTGCATAAGATACTAGAATGCTCGAATGCAATAATCATTTAGTGATTAAACAATTAAAAATTACCTAAGTTTCTTCAAATAGTTTCAGTTTAATGGAATCGAAGATTCGATAAATGATTTGAAATGTGGAAGCAATGACAACGTAAGTGATACATGCAAAACATGCATTGAATTTTATTGGAGTGCGTGAGGATTCGAATGTCAATTCTGTAAATCGAACCTCAGTTCTGTGGTGGCACCCGCATTTTCAAACCATGGTAAATTTGGATCTGGTGTAGATCCTGGCTGGAGCGCGTGACTGTCGACCTTGAATGGTTCTCCAACGCTCCCTGGGCTTCTTTCCAACCAGACTGCGCTAATCACGGCACCCGTAGACGCATTTAGTGCGATCACCCTTGTTTCTACAGCGTCGTTCACTGACATCAGCAATGATTTTGCTAACACATCTAAAAGCACTAAGATTACAATAAATTATAAGAAAGAAAAGAAAAACATATAATGATTTACAAAAGTATTTGAATCCTTACCATAAACATGTAACATTTTGAAATTTCTTTAATATTACAATGATTAATGTTATATTAACAAATTAAAATTTAAAACCAATCAGAAAATATAAGTATAAATGCAGTTACAAAATATTTGTTATAAACAGATATTTAATAAAAATTTACTATATATAAGCAGATAAATATATAAATATAAGTTAAACTAATATAATTAATAATTAGCTGTATTTTAATAATATTTATTGAATAAATATTTTTATATTTTTTACACGAAATATATCCTTATAATGTTTATTTTAGAATTTCTACTATAATGTAATGTAATTTCTATGTAATTTGTAATTTCTATAAACTGTAACTGTATCAATAATGATATATATATATATATATATATATATATATATATATATATAGAGTTGATAATTTAAACTACCATAACATTATAAAAGAAAATTATATAATAATATACTTGATCTCATTTTGCAGCACAGAATCTTTATTTTGACAGTGCTGCATGTTTTTCAAAGATAATTTTACGTCTTGTAATAAATGGAAAAGTGAGGGTATTTTTTTTTCGAAAATAGTAAAAATTCAAATATTTTTAGAAACATCGAAAAATTTTTTTTATGGTTAAATCCACCATCATATTTCAATTTTTGAAGAATTTCGATGATTGAAGTCTCCTCTTTATAACAAGCCTTTAAAATTTGCTAAAACGACTTTTTTCAGCATTTGAATTTCAAATATTGGGATTAAATGACAAAAATTCAAGAAATTCTAACATTTTATCATTTGATTCTAACGTTTAAAGTTCAATAAAACGATGAAAAGAAGTCGTACAGTAGATTTTAACGTAAGATAAAGAAACGTTTTCAAGATATAGATCTAATCACGAACAAAATTTTTATTGTTTTTAGAAGTTTTATAATTTTCAAGAAAAAAGTACTTTTATTTTCACAAAGATGAAAATAAATGTAATTTGAAATTTTATAATTTTCAAGAAAAAAGTACTTTTATTTTCATTATTATGTAAAATCCTTTTCGAAAAGAACAAACTCAAGTGGATTATTATATGATCTTTTTTTACAAAGTTATAATAATTTAAATTATCAACAATTTTTATCATTATTGATTCTGTTATGTTTTTCATTGTATATTTTCTGATTTGTTTCAAATTTGATCAATATAATCATGGCAGTTAAGTAGAAATTTCAAAATGCTTTATATAATGCATACAATATATTTATAAAAATATTTATAAAAAATTTCTAATGTTTGAATATTGTCATGAGTAATTATATATTAATTCTAACTTAGTTCTTTTCAATAGAATTCAAGGAAACTTATAAATTAATAGTAAACTATCTTATATTGAAAATTAATAGTAAATTATTTTATATCTTTCGGAAACTTTTTAACTCTACTTAACTAATTTTTCTTGAACAAAGAGGTAAATATAAATTATTAGAAAAGTAACAGATCAATAACTGCCAAATAAGATAAAAACAAGTATATTATAATTACACTTTAAATTTCATTTTTGAACAATATAATATTTATGGAAAAAAAATAAAATCGATCTTCAAATACCTAAATTCCTTCATCCATCAAATATGCATATTACATCGCGTGATATATCTCAATATCTTATATTTGTTAACATTTTTATATACTTGAAATATTAGTAATGACATAAATATTAAAACTGTAAAATATGATGTACTTACATATGTAATTTATAAGTTTTTAACATAAACAATGAGATTATATGATTTTTCTCTTTATTTACCATAATTGGATATTTATCTGTAATGTGTCTCATGTGTTGAGTCAGTAAAGATAAATAAAACATTCATGACAAATTCACAAAATTCAATTATTCATTGGCCTCATTTTCGACTTGGACCATAGAATCTATCTGACTTCATTTATTTTGTGTTATGATTTACGATTTATCCTGTATATTTGATTATGAATTATTGAAAAATAGTCGATTTCGGTTTATATGAATGAGATAATTCAGAAAATAGAAATTCATTTATTATTATTAATTATAAATATACGAATATTACTTATTAATTATGAGTATACAAGAATTGAAAATTGAAAACAAAATAATTTGATGACTTGAGTAGTGATCATAGCTAATCTTTATACACACACACACACACACACACACACACACACATACAAGGTGTTTCGTAACTTGTGAGACCCACTTCGGAAGCTGATTGTACGCCTAAAAATAATGAAAAAAAATCATATAAATATAGCTGATATGTCCTAGCTGTTTTCGTTTATGAGATATAATAAATGGTACGAGTATAATTGCTATTCTCGCAAAATTTTCCACACTGTCACGTGTGCCGCATTTTTCGTTCTTCTTATTCTTCGAGTACTGTCTTCAGTATTCCTTTCATCATGGAGGACCTCTTCAAATCTAGAATTTCTATTAATCGGTTTATCAGTGTATGAACTTCATCTCTGGAAGCAATCAGTCTCTCGTAGACGTTCATGTATTCTTTGAAATGTTTTCTTGTTTGGTATACGCCAATTGGGAAAATATTCCGAGTATAAACGTCTTGCTTTACTTGCATTACATATAGCGAGCCCATACATCAGATGCATATCTGTCATTTCTAAATTAGAATGAAGCTCCATTATCGCTTCAAACACGATCTTAAACGACATGTATGTACGATTATTAGTAAAAACTGAACTGATTTAGAGAGTATTGCGAAATTTGCTGAATCTTCAAACAGTCACACAAAAGATATCAAGTATTATTTGTAAATAGTGCGAACTCTTGCTTACGAACTGTTGCGGTCTATGGAAAGAGAGGCCGGACAGAGAGTTTGCTCTGTTTATAAAATTCATTATATCTCATAAACGAAGACAGATAGGACATATATTTATATGACTTTTTTTCATTATTTTTAGGCGTACAATCAGCTTCCGAAGTGGGTCCCACAAGTTACGAAACACCCTGTATATATATTTTAATAATTTATACACAATTTATATCTATAAATTTATATATATAATATGTAACTAATTATTTAATTTATGTATATAAATTTATATATATATAATATATAATAAACAATGTATATATGTACAAATATATAAATTATAATAATCTAAATAGATTTCATGATTTTTATTTCGTTTTATTTAAGTTTTCTATTGAACTGTAGCGGCCTATAGCGCCTCGAGTACGAGTCTCGAACACCGACTCGTACAAGCCGCAAGTGGCTGTGCGCCTAGCGTCGAAAGTCTAGCGATATTCGACGTTAAGCAAACAGAGTGCGGAACACTGCTAGGATGGGTGACCGTCCAGCCTTAGCGAGTAGTTATGAAAACAAGCGTCTGGGTTAAGGGCTCGGCTGCCATCAGCCCCACTGATGAGTCTAGGCAGCAGCGACTCTGAGACGAAACGCATAACCTTTCCTCACCTTACCCAAATCCTACATCCTTCCAGCATCCTCGCCATAATAACAAATAAATAAAAATGTCTAGGTACAAATACAGTTATACTCCAAAAAAGCGACGAGCTCGAGGAGGAGAGTCCCGTACAAGTCAAGGAGTGGTAGAGTCGAGTTCAGAAAAAAAAGTAAAAAGAAAACTTCGAGAAAGAGACGCACGGATAGTCTGGCGACGTGTACATCAGCGAAGTGCTACATGTTCACTGCGTCTTCCGCGTCTTTCGCGCCGCAGTGTATGTCGTCAAGAAATAAAGTGATTCCTACACCATACGCCGTTGTTAATCAGAATACACCTGCATCCTCACACCAGAACATCCCCAAAGAACAAATATAAAAGATATCATTGTTTTCTCAGAATCTATGTAACTTAACTAATTAATTAATTATTATTTAATTAGTCATAAAATGTAAAATTCAGGTAATTTTTAGAAAGAGTGTTTTTATAATTGCAATTATTAAAGGATATAGAGATTCGTTTTAAAATCAATCCACTTTCAGAGTTACAAAACCATACAGGAGTAATCGATGTATTTCGATGGCATGCATATTCTCGTTACCATTTCAGCCGATGGAATTCGATTAGGCGCTGATATACCAGGTTCCGTACAAATTGGACTGTTGACAATGCAGCTCGTCATCTTGCTCGGTTTATTGGGCAAATCGATTTTACGTTTCTCTCGTAGATTACTGTGGAATATGGAATGATTCAAAATTCGATAACAACGAAAAAGCAGTCTCATAGTTTGAAGTACCAAACCACTGTGTTCTTTTTCCACCTAATTTATTTATAAGTTATAGAAAAAGGAATTTTTATTTTTTATTTTTCCTTGATTTCTAAGATATTATTTCATAATATTGAAATATATGACACAAGTAATGTCACTTATTTCAGGTATGTATTAAGCATTAATCCCTTCACTCCTTAATCCAAATTATCTTGGGCCAATTGAACTTCCAAACAAAGATTCCAAATTAATTTGACATAACGTCTGCAAGTAGGCAATATACTATAACATATCGATTTCGCAAATCGGTATAATTAGTAATAATCAAGTTACAATTATACATGTAATAATTTCTTAGTAAACAACAAATTATTAAAAAACCTTTCGTTATTTTTGCACATGTCGTCATTCTATGTCAAAATATATTGAGATAACATGATTGAAAATTGAATTTAAAAAGAATTTCTAGAATTTGCCGTATAAAAGACAAACGAGTGTCGTATAAATAGTATATAGCTCATCTTGAACCATCTATTTTTTATAAAATTTTTTAAAAAATTATCACTAGACGATTTTGGTATTCTAGAGATTTTATATTTTAAAATAAGTCTAAGTGTTATTGTGGAATTTTTTTTCATGAAATTATAGTAGCTTAAATTATCAACAACATTTTTGTTCGATAAAATTTAATCGATCAAAAACTTTAAATTGCTATAATTTCATGAGAAAAAACTCTATAACAATCTACTTAGATTCATGTTAAAATACAAAGTTTCTGCTTCACAGTACTGAGTTTGTTTCCTTCAAAAATATTTCGAGAATAAACAAAGATATTTTTTTCTCTCAAAAATTTTGTGAATTAAAATCTTTATGAAAGTATACTTTATATGAAATAGCTTACTAAAAATTTTTTCATAATTAAGTAGTTTTTAAAACTGAAGTCTTCCTTTTATAACAATCTTTTAAAATTTTTTACTATAATAGTTTTCATTGATTATACGAATATTCTCTATAATTACTACAAGTGAATTCAATTGGCAGTTTATTTAATCGGGTACTAAAATTTAAAATTTTATTTCAATAAATCAAATGAAAAAACCGTATTGCTGACAGTACTGCTTATTGTTTATGTGAGTAGTTAAAATGATAGAAAAAAAAAAGAATTAAGATGATAGTAAGAAAGAAACTAAAATCATAGGAAGAAAGAAATTCAACTGTTTATTCGATTATTGTATTTGATGATATTTGCCCGATGATTTAGCTTCATTTAATTTATTGTTGTGAATTTAATTTCATTTGAAGATGGAAATAAATTGATGATTCAGTTTGTTACTCGTAGCGAGTCGTATAAGCTTTTTTTCGCTTACTCAACAAATTTTCTTAACATTATCGTGTAATTGTATAATTCAGACTCAAAAAAATATAAACAAAACTATATAGTTTTAATACTTTATCCTGTTTAAAGTTATAGAGCGTAAAAATTAAATAAATACGGCAGAGAGTATAGTTCTCTTATGATTTCATGGATCAAATAAATAGAGGGCCATATTTATCTCATGATTCACCAGTTCGTCATTTGTAAATCACAGCACCTAGTTTTTCGTCAAAGATGAGTGTCATTTGATATATAAAAATAAATAATTCCTTTGCTAGATTCTATTAACATTTATCTTTCTTCTCTTAGTGTATGTTTAACACATTAAGTAATATAATTATGAACAATATTTATCCAAGTCGATTTGTTTTCTTTGAAAAATACAGAATAAAATTATAACAAATACATAATAAATTTCTAATTTTATCAAAATGATAATATGATTATTCTTAACATGATTGATTTTAATAGTACATAAAGGTTATTTCGATTTTGAGTAGAGATTTCATTTTTTCATTTAAAAATTACTTTTTTCTTTTACAGATAATTATTTTAAAATTTTTTCTCAATTAATCTATATTAAACATTGCTTGTTTTTTATTTTATTATAATGAACAGAAAATCTAACAATCTATAATGCAACATTGTTGCAACTCGTAATTAATTAAAATTAAAATCTGTAATAATCTGTTGCAATGAAGTTTATATTATTCATGACAATAAGTTGTCTTTTTATTTATAATTTCTGTTTATAATATAGTTTAGTTAATTTTAAATTAATAATTTAGTTAATTTTAAAATTATTGGTCGTCGATGATTTCTAGAAAATTAACAGCAATAAGTATCAAGATTTTTAAATCGTTATTTATAATGAATTTGTCTTTAAATTTTTTGATATATATATTTAGAATAGATTATGATTATGATTATGTAGTATTGATAAATAATCTGATTTTGAGAGATAATTCTATACCTTCAGATTAACGGAAATCTATTTAAAAAATGAATTTTAAAACTTAAGATCTTGAGTATAATTTTTAAGGTCTTTTACTCATTATGAGGAGAAAAATCTCAAAGAAACCATAGATCACAATCCAACCGTTCTTTTGGAAAAAATGTTGAAGTTTCATTAGTTTTCATTCATTTTGATGATCATTTTGACTATTCATTTTGTAATGATAAAATAAAAAATACAATAAAAAAATTGGATCTTGAAAATTATGCTCAAGGTTAAGCTTGTTGTTTACTTTTTAAACAGATCTTCTGAGGCCATGATACGTAACTTTTGGCACTCCATACATAAAATAA
Organism: Tetragonisca angustula; assembly: GCA_036937485.2. Taxonomy (NCBI): domain Eukaryota; kingdom Metazoa; phylum Arthropoda; class Insecta; order Hymenoptera; family Apidae; genus Tetragonisca; species Tetragonisca angustula. The sequence goes on from JAWNGG020000002.1 coordinate 1,315,470, forward strand.
TTCGTGTGCACTTATAATTATTATAAAAATATAATTTATTAATACAATACTTTGATTATGCAGGAAATTAGTTTCTATTTTTATCATTGGAATATTGTATATAATATATATATATACACATATATGTGGAAGATTGTATATAATATTCTTTCAACAAAATTAAATTTTGATGAGATAATTTTTTCTTTAAAACAAAATATTAAATCGGTTTCGAATTGTTAATATTTGCAATGTATTTTCTTTCATAGTTGATTACTATTTATTATTTTCTTAACTGACAATATTTGATGTATTTTTCATAAAGTTAATAACGTATAACATATATTATAAATTTATAAATAAAATATAAGACTATTGTGCCCACTGTAACTATTATTCATCATATTTGTCATTAGAATTTTCATTGTTATTTTTTTTTATCATAAATTATCAGTAACTCACCATTATGTCTTGATACTCCAACAGTGCCAAGATTTTGGAGCATCAGAGCTGTCATGTCAGCTTTCTGACGTGCAGTATCGTAACGCCGAGGATCGAGTGCAACGACAGTTGGTAAAGATTTAAAACCAGCTGTTGTGGCACAGTCTTCACCCAGTGACCCGGTCGATGCCGCCTCTATTACGTCCAGAGCTTCTTCGATACCCGCCTGAAATTATTATACAAATTATACGAATTAATTATACAAATTATTGTTTACATTAATTCAATTTGATATCTTTTAACGGATTGATATCTTTCTTCAAACTTAATAATTTTAAAATTTATATATATATTTTTTTTTAAATTTAAAATAAAAATTTAGTATATATTTTATTATATATAAATTTTATATATAGTAAAATGTGCAAATGTAAAATGTACAATGTACAATAACGGAATGTTAAATGATAAGGAATAAAATTTGTATAAGTTTGAAACAAGATATATATATGCGATAAATTCTCACAAATTTAATAAAATTACTAATAAATTTACAAAAACTATGTAATCAGATACGCCTTTGAATACAAATATTTGTGTTTCTTCATTTATTTCAAGAAATAATTTTCTGGTACAATTAGTTAGAATGACTGTGCATGCATACTAAATAAATATTCAAATTCGATTTTCTCAAAAATGAAACAAAAATTTTATTTTTGCTCGTGCATTTGTTTTTGCTCGTATCTTATATCACGATTTACTTGCTGTTTATTGAATTTGATAATGTATCCCACGGAGATTTCTATTTTATCCATTCCAAAATTTATATTTCAAAACTATTTTAAATTAAAAGAACAAATTCCTATTCATATCATATGTTCAAGAATATTGAGAAAGGAATTGTTACCCAAAATCATATATCCAATATTTCGGAAGTCAAGAACATCAATGCGAATAAATGTAAAAAAATATATGTATGTTTTAACTATGCTAAACCACATTACTTTGGAATATGTATCAAACGATTCAAACTGTTTTTATTCAGACTGTGATTGTTTAGATCAGTTATAATCATTACGCTGATAAATTACGTACATTGCTAAACGAAACAAAAACAAGTGTATTAAGGTAATCTATTTTTTGAACCTTATCATCCCAATCTATAAAAATGTACCACGTGTACCATAAAGTTAGCCAGTTTAATTAAATAGTGAAAACTTTAATGCATAAATTTATAGCACAGTTTGTTGCTACTTGAAGTTCTGTAACAAAGTTGTTAAAGTCGAATTAGGTTACAATGATTAATGAAGAAAATGAAATGCATGTTTAAGCAAATCTGAAAAATAAAGATATCAAAATAATGAAGTGTTTAAATTTTAAATCTAAAAGTTTAGATTTTAAATATAACTTTAGATTTTAAATCTTTTTGTAACCAAAGAAGAAAATTTTACACTTCTTTTCTTGTAACATTTAACTGCTTCTTTTAAGATTTTGTTTTTGGATACTATAAATGCAAAGAATAAAATACTAAAACTATTAAATTTCCTTTTATTTTATAAATATGTAAAAAATATTTAGAAGTAATGAATTTAAAAAAAAGAGGACATTCATAACTTTATTACATAAAATATATAAAAAATGTATTTTCGATTCATGGAAAGTTATCGAGATCATCTAAATGCTAAATTAATGAAGTTTTCATGTAAAATTATTTACAATTTGTTTTCATTCAAATATAATAAATCCATTCAAGTGAATAAAATGAATGTAAGAGATAAAAATTTTAAAATTATTTTAGGGAAGAAATTTATTTAAAAATTTTTAAAACATACAAATATTATCATTATACAGTGTATTCCATTTTAATGTTCTAGAACAAATATCCCTAAAAGTATAAAACACACAAAAAAATATTAAGACAAAAGTTATATATAATAGTATTGAGGAGGACAAATCATGCTGTTATTTATTTGACCTTATGGTAACCTTTAAAAGATTTGCAAAAGTCAATATTGAATTTTTAAATTATATTTAACACATATTATTATAATTTTTTATATTAAACTGTATAATTATTGTATATTATTATAGATGACATTGAAAAATTTTCAAAACACTACCATATGTATTTTTTGCATAAGCCATTCCACAGATATAAATTCAAATTTAATTTGTGTAAACTGAAATTAGTATTAGGTACCTACTCCATCATGAGATTGCACGGTCGGTTTTTGTACATTGTAGGAGTTCGTATATCTGGAAAAGCCCGATTGTGTATATTACAGTATCAATTCTCGACTGTTTGCTTTGATGGATATTTTTTGTCTCTTTACTGTTGTGCGTAAAAGTGTGTCTCTTTTATAGACACCTCTATTTGCTTAGTTTTCACAATTCGTACGACTAAATGAAGTGAATCGAAATGAAACAAGTATTTACAAACAATGGAGAAAAGATTGTACGTATCACATGCCAATGACTCTTCCTAGTCTGATTCAATTACAGTTAATGGTGATAGCATCAACTTTAAGAGTTTATCTTGGAAAATAATTTACTGATAAAAAACAAATGTTTTGAAAACGTCTCGAAATTAATTGTAATAATATATAATAAAAAATATAAATTCCAATTTAAAAATTGAATATCTGCAAATTTTTTTCAATGTTATCATGCAAGGTCAAATGAATGATCTGTCTTCCTCAATATCTTTCATTCGAAACATTTTTTCATTTATTTTACGTCTTTCGAGATATTTATTTTATAAGATTAAAATGAGACACTCTGATACGAATGAAATCTGATAGCTTAGAATTCTTATATTTTTATGACATTTCTTCGTGTAAAAATATTTTTCCTCGTGTAAAAACAAAGTTATTAGAAAAATTCGATTAGTGAATGATTTGAATAATGAATTGGAATACCCGATTAACCAATTTGTACCAGTTGTTCTTCAGCAATTGTCGTACATGTATCATATTTATAAAAAAAAAGGAAATCAAGTTAATATCAATCAAATGTACATTTTATATGTTCTATAACTACATATATATTTTATTTTCGTTAATGAATTGTATTTATATTATTCATGATGATTTTAGAAATTATTTTATTTTTATCACTTCATAGGTATGGTAAAAACAAAATAATTAAATCCAATTATCCGGTATATTTAATTATCCGATACTGCCTCGGTCCAGAATCGAAATTCTATTATACACATTATTGTATACAATACCAGTTTAGTATTGTATACAATACTAAAAGTTTGGATACAATTTTATTGCATTAGTATATTATAATTAAAATTATTTTAATATTTCATCATTTTTGGGTTACACTGTACAATGTAAGATATTCGATATAATGTTTCCGATCTGATGGCATAATCTAAAAAAATATATTAAAATAAAGAATGAAGTTTTTTTATTTAGGACTTCGAATTTGAGAAAATGGAATTCGAAAATCTATCAAGTATATTTGAATTTGACTTGAGAAAAAAATATAATTAATAAAAAATTATACTGCGTGCAAAAACAAGTTTACAAAAATGTAAAATAAAATCTTTTTTGTGCTTTCAAAAAAATTAGGTTCAAAAAATTATTATCAAGGAAATTTTTAATGAAATATATTCAAAGTCCATTTTCTCAAAATGTAACATTTTTAATTAATTAAATTATCTTTTTTACGTAGACTAATCTCCTTTTAATTATTCATTTTTATCCAGCTCAGAATTGGCGAAATTCAAACATACACGACAAATTCTTTGGAAACGAAAGTTTTAATAAAAAAATTCTATTCTTTACTTTCGATTTAGTTTTTATATGGTATCATTTTCTCTCTGGTTCTACCAGATTGAAGACTGTAGAAATATTTTGAAAACTTCAAAATAAAATTTAAATTGCATTATGCAGTTTTATTATATTTCATTTTTGTGTTCCATATTTTATATTTATTTGAATAATTTAAATTAATCTCTCATGGATCATTTATAATTCAGTGATATTACGTAGTTAATTTAATGGAGTCAGAATAAATAACATCAAAATTATTCATACAGAACATTGTAATGATAACTTATTAAATTTTATATTTTAATATTGAGATATTCGTATCAATAATCTGTATTTCGTATCTGTATTTCGTCATCTAGATATTTGTATCATCATCAGATTTATGATGTATGACTATTTTCATTTCGTCAAATACGTATAAATTCTTTCGAAATATACAGTAGAAAATGTTGAATTTGAAAACTTTTGAATATTAAACTAAATAATTTTTATATCGCATTAGATAATGAAATGAATATGGTTTTAATAAAAATATGAGTTTCATTTGAAGAAACAGTATTTTATATGGAATATTTCGTAAAATAACAGTTGTGGCGGAAGATTAAACAGTGTAATTAATTTCAAAGTCTTTTAAAGGTTGAAACTCGTTTTAAAAACTTTGTTTAATCTGATTTAAACATTTAGACGTGAAATAAACTTATTGTCAGATTTAATAGCATATAGAAAACCATTACTATCTCATAAACCAACTTTGCAATATGTATCAAGGATTAATAATCATTGCTGTACTACATATTTACAACTTTAATACATGTAGATGCATATAGAGTGTTTTATTTTAATTTAATTTTCACATATAAAATAACTTTATGACATGAGGCTGTAGAGGTTCACATAATGGTTAGGTCAACAATATGAAAATACAAGATTGTAAAAAAGTAAATAACTAGAATTTTTTATTTTGATACTGGCTGATACAATTTTGTTTACAATTTACATAAACTTATCTTTTGATTGATAGGTAAATTTAGAATTTTTACTAAAACTATGTTCATGCCAAATTTAATCAAAATCGGCGATTCAGGGTTTGGTATTTTCCCTTGTTTCCATTTTAATATCATAATACGATGAATTTGTCTTGAAATCAACTATGACGTAATGAAATTAAAAGTTGATGGTTTTACCCAAGAAATCATCAATGCACATACTTGAAATCTTATAAAAAAATGATTTATGATTTTGAGAAAAATGTTTTTTATTACAATAACGTGCCTTTTCAAATTTAAAAGTTTATCCTTGAAACTTTTTTCCTGCAGTCAACAAATAACGATATTCTATTTCTCATAACTTATCTCATATGCAGGATGTTATTATTATTTATAGCGTTTTTTTCAAATGTACTATAATTATGTACGATAATTTTTCCACAAATTCTTTCTTTCCCATTATATTATATTGTTATTATTCCATATAATGGAAACATTTTGAGTAATCGAAACCAATAAAAACAATTTTTCAATATTACGAATGCTTCAGTTGTAACAAAAAATATTCACTGATTCAAAATATTCACTAATCAATTCTTTTGTAAAATATCTTTATATAATCAATATTTCTTATTATTTATTAGAAATAATATTTCTTATTACAAACAAATAAAAAATATTTATAGCGTTGAAAAAATATTTAAATTGACAATAATTATGCAAAACAATCTACATTTTTTGTATATATAATATACCTTTTTTATATGTATTAAGAATGATTTATACAAAATCTGTGATTTTTCACATTTTTCTATAAATAGTAGTATAGAAAAATAGAAGCAGAGAAAAGAAAATTTAAAAAGGAAATGACATAAAATAATCCATAATTTTAAAAAATTTTATATTTAACAGAAACAATAAATGGATGTATAAAATGGAAATTCTTACTAATGTTGATAAAAAATGTCTAATTCTAAAATTAAAATTTAGTAATTCTTATACATATACACATACATGCATTACATATCAATATTAGAGAATTTTTAGCTTTCTTTCATACAGCATTGTTTATAAAATAGTATTTGACATTGAAATGCATAAAATACATAAAAGATTAATAAAGAGAAAGAAATGTATTTCCTGCTTTAATTTAAATCTCCAGCATTAATTATTTTATTTTCTCCAACGAAATTTTTAACAAAATAATTTTCTTCGAACAGAAATTATGAAATGACTTTCTTTCAATTAAAAATGTACAACAAAAACAAATTTCCAGCAACTGGCACTGTAAGAACTGATTAGCGAGTTGATCAGCTCAAAAATTTTAAATCCAGCTTCATTCAGATCGTAGTTTACCCTTGTGTGGTGTGAGTAGAATGGATGAGGGTTATTAGTTACCCGAGGGTACTAGTTGATAGCTCTTGTCTACCCTATCTCCACTCTATCATTCTATACAAAGGGCCTTTCAAGTTTATTCCATCAGGTGGTAAAAATATATTCTAAAAGTAAGAAAAATGTTAGAGATAAGAGATAATAATAAATTTTATTTAATACAACAATTACATCAAATAATCTCCAAGTATTGTATTTTAATATATATATTGTATTTTACGTAAAACATTTATCATATTATGAATTTTCTATTTACTTTTTATTCGATAAATGTATGATCAATTTTTATTCGGAAAAAATCTCTTTTTATAAGAAAATTTCATACAAAGAAAAATTTAGTGTCAGAATAGAAATTATTAACTTATTATTATTTGTAAATTATGTCAAAAGTCTATAGCTTAAAATAATGATTTATTTTTATAACATTAATATTTAATAAGTGTTAATAAATATTAATTATATTATTGGTTCATCTTCACAGAATTTCCAAATATTAAAGAACATTTATTTAATGCTAACATAATTGTTATAAAGTACGACTATTAATTTTATTTATTTTATTTTATTATAGATTTTAATTATATTATTATATCGTATGTCTTTTTAAATGTAAACACATGAGCTAATTGATTTTTCTAACGAAATTTGTTTTTAATAAACTTTCTACTAAACATATTAGTCTATGCTATCCAAAGAATACTCTTATTTTATTTATACTTTATCATTAAATAACTAATTAAATTAACTAATTAAAGTATTTTATTAATTTGAAAAAAGAATTCTTTTAACTGAAATTTCTTTTGCAATAATAGTTATATTCTATAACTTGTTGTTAAAATTTATCGTTAGTAGAAAAATTTATTTATAGCTTACAGAATCTCTGTAAAATTAAAAATTCTTTACCTCATGGCGTTGAAAATTCATATCTTACACTTTTATGTATTTTATATATTCGGTATATATACAGTAATTCCCAATATTCAGACAATAAATTTTTAAACTATATAATAACTATATAATTATAAACTATATAATTTTGTAAAAAGAAATCGTACAACCTAAATTTTCCAACTTGTCAAAAGACATGAAAAAATATGTTCAATGTTTTTATATACTATGACAATTTATAGCATTCCTGAGAAAAAAAATCATCTGTCATATAGTGTAAAAACATCTTAAAATAATATGAATTATGCATTTGGAAAGTAGAGGCTTCCAGTTTTAGAATGAACCCAAATGTATTTTTGTACGATTTCTTTTTATAAAATTAAAATAGTTTCAATATTTAGTGTCTGAATATTTACGTATCCGAATATTAATGGAAGTCACTGCATATATCTGCAGTCGAATCTAGAGTTTACAAAATTGATTCTATTAAATCTTCTGACTATCTGAAATAAGGTGCAAGTATATTTTATTTGTTCTCATAATATGATTTTCAAAATATATCAAAAAAAGCAACCAAATTAATTTTAATTATTTTGAGTCACTAATTATAATAATTATTTTGAGTCACTAATTATAATAACTTGGATTCTAAAAATTATAATATAGAATCTAATATAGTTAATATAAGTTATTCTAAGTTTAAATAATTTTGGTCAAAAGTAACAGTGATAAACAATTAAAATTTTTTTATTCATTTGTAATTAGTACCGAATTAATTAGAACTAGCTATTAATCAGCAATATTTTATCGAAAAAATTTTTTGATTATTGATTACCAGTATTAATATCAAAAATTATTTTTGATTACTAAATAATCGCCATTATCAATGATTATTTCTTTTGGTATAAATTATCGTCAATTTTTATTACTTATGTTTAACGCTTATGCTTAATTTATTACAAATGCGTAATGTCTTGAGAATATGTTCAAATAAATCAACCTATTATATAATTGAGTTTTGAATTGTAAAAAAAATGCGAATTATTTTTATAATTTTATTTTTAATTTTATTGCAATTTTTATTATTTATTGTAACTTTTACATGATTTCTGACAAGGCAATTTCTGATAATTAAAAAGTAGTTAATTTAAAACAATTAGAAACCTAAAAAATTAATTTATTAAATATTTAAAAAGTTACATATAAAAAATAAATTGAGGACCCTTTCCTCTAACAATCTTTTTTATATATTATCCTCATTTACTGGCATCTATTACAAAGCTTAAACAAATCCTATAACCTAATTCTATGTATTCATATTAAATTAAAGATATTTTGTCCATTGGTTTTAACGACAATAGTGTTAAGAGATTAGTGTTAACGACAAAAAGAGATGATCGAAAGTAACTGAAAAGAAATTCATTGTTGGTAATCAAAAAAGAAATTTCGTCATCAATAATTATCGATAATCAATAATAATTCCTTCACTGATAATGATTTGATCAAATTTCAATACCACTACTAAATGCCAGTAACCCAAAAATATTCTCATAGTTGATAAACAAAAATTAACTAAATTAGAAAAGGAAGAACAAATATTTTTGAATCATTTATATCTATAAATATTTTATGTATTATATTTTATGTTTTAAAAAATCTTTTTAAGATTTAATGATTTATCTTGCACTTAAACAAAAAGTTAAGATTTCCTCAATAACATTTTTCTACAAAAATTTCAAATATAATTATTATTTTTTATCTCTATTTTCAATATTATATCATAAATTGTTAGAATATGTACAATTTCTGTATTAAAATATTTTAACTTTTTAACTATAAAAAATGAATTAACTTTTCACTTAGATTTCTAATTTCTTAAATTAATTTCTTCATTTATAGATTTCTCATTCATTAGTTACATTATAATTTATATTTATTAAAGGAGAAATTAACCTAAATGAAAGTAAGTTGCTTTTATAATTTTTTAATTCTATAATTATATGGTTAAGAAATTGTTCAGTTAAAATTAGCCTTACTATTCTCCTAACTTTTTCACGTCCAATCTCTTCAGATATCTTTCTTTTTTTTACAACACTTTATTTAAAAACATCAAATATACAAAAGAGTATAATATTGAATATTAAAATCAAATATTTAAAAGTCACATATATATTTTAATAATATCTATTGAAATATAATTGTTTGATTAATATAAAGGAGGAGAACAACAGAATTAATATGTTAAGATACTTTTTTAAACATATCATTATTTTTATATATATTTATAAAATTAATTTCTTTCTTTTCCACAATTATTGACTCCTCTTCGTTCGTGACAACGTACAGCGTGCTCATTTACCTGCATTATAAATTAATTTGAATTTGATTTCAATCACCATAAACTCGTTGAAACGAAAATGTATTATATATTGATTTTGCTATTCAGTCGAGGACATGTAATTTTAATCAACTGGCACATTTAGGAAGTTGACTAGGATATGTTATAGAGAGATAGTCTTTGACACCTATGTCTCAGAACAGAAGCAAATGTATACTACTGCTATTAGGTCTTGCTTGATCCTGATTAATTGAAACATCAATTCAGGGACGTTGGCCTTCTCTCGTAGCTGAACTCGAGTTCAGGTGTAAAATGAAATTAGAGCTACTCTGCATGTAGGAATGCGTTATAATTGATTCTCTTAATTCTTGAACAGTGAGTGGTTTTAGCAATATGCAGAGCGGATAACGAATCCATTATGTTTTTTCAAATATGGAATATATAGGATGATTCATTTTTATCCTACCAGTGTTAGGAGTCTTAATAGTGTCAGTATGTTCTATGATTAAAAATAAAAAAACATTCGGATCGGTATATCTTGCTTAAAGGTAAGTCGTAATATTGATTTTGAACGATTTTGAATGATTTTCCAAGGTGTAATTTTTTTTATTACATCATATTTTACTCATTACGAGAAAAGAAGCTTCAAAAAAACTATATAGGTTGCAACTCAACCGCTCTTTTGGAAAAAAAGTTAAATATCCACTAATTTTCGAGATTGCTTCATTTATAATGTTCTTGTATTTTGCGGCCAAATGCAGGAAAAATAACATCTATTGTCGTACTTAAATGCCCCAGACCCTCCATTGTGTATCCCATATCTTCCTTTTTATTCTTCTTTTTTCTTTATTATTCTCGTTATTTGAACGACTCTGAAATTTCTATATTTTGCTTATAATTACGTTTTTTTACGTTTACGATTTTATATAATAAATTCAATTTGGTCTTTTAATTGTTCAATGAATGTAATCGAGTGTAAATTATATTTGAAGTATAAATAATTTCTTCTCATAAAGGAAACGATCCGTTGTAATAAAATCTCACGTCGGTCGATATTTCATAACTATTCCCTATCATTCCCGTCATTTGGAATTTTCTAATTAATTTGTGATTTTGTTCTCTAGAATGATACCATCCACTAGGATTGTTGTATTCGTCTGAACGACACTAACAAATATCGACACACTTTGAATGAAAATGACATTGAAATCTATCGTGTTTCTTTACAAACACAAAAGATATCTATGCCAAATATTTCCCTTCATATCAGATAATTTTTAGAAACATTTTTTTAATAACATGAATTGCTTGTAAAATATTTCATTGTCCTCACTTAAATATAACATTTTGTATTGTATAAGTACATATACTTCCGATATAGAAAACTATCAATATAACTTTATTTACAAATTTATCTTAGATTTGCAATTCATTTAAAATTTTTTTGATATCTCTTTGGATTTTGAGAAATAAATATAATTTAAATTTTTCTAGATAATCAAGAAAGTTCTGTAGTTTTTTTTATGAATAATAAAAAATTATGCAGAATACAAAAAAAAATTATTTTTTCATATTTCATTTCATATTATATTTTTCATATTTTATTTTATATTTTTTTTTCACAGTTTCTTCATTATTTTATAAAATAGAACACTGATAAATTATAGTAGGTAGATATTGTGTAGATTCCGTTATGAAAAAATATTTATCAAAATAAGAATAATTATTTTAGCAGTCTCGTTCCGATAGCCGACACGATCGGACGTACCTACGGAGATTCCTACCGAAAACGAGTGCCGCTACTACAAACTGAGAAGTGCCAATTAGACTACGCAGATCCCAAGACAGCAGTGCGTGCCCACAACTCGGATTTACGTGCACAGTGCGTTTGTGTCGTGTGTGAGAGTGGGTGCATACCATCATAGCATAGAAGAAAACTCAACTCAACGAAAAACTGGAAACTCCACAGAACCTGCAAGCTCATACGCAAACGCAACAAAACAAGAATACTTTCCCAGGACCAAGCCATAATCCTGCAGTCGACGGACGGCATCACAATCAAGGAATATGCGTGAGCGATCGGAAATATAATAGGACCCAAAACAATCAAATTTTTCTCAAGAATTTCAAACGGTAGAATATGCATGTACCTAGACAGCAAACAAACAGTCGCAAACTTAACACACAAATACACAAACACAAATCAATACTCATAAATAACGCAAATATAGAAATCAGACCGATGGTCCTACCAGCCCAACGAATTATATTATCAAATGTCTCACCAATAATCCCAAACAGCCAAATCAAAAACACATTCAAAAGAAACAATGTTAAGCTATTATCCAACATTACTCCCTTAAAAGCGGGCTCACTGACCCAGATTTGTCTCACATACTAAGTTTTAGGAGACAAGTATACGTAGACCAAATACTTATCCCAAACTCCTTCACAATCACAATCGAAAACAACACATATAGAATATTCACCACGACAGAGAAACAAACATGCTTTACCTGCCAACAAGAAGGACACATAGCAAACCAATGCCCAAACACTGAAAACCCAAACAAATCCAGCTCGCAAACTCACGCACACAAAATCTCAACCGTACCTACACAGCCTGCATCCACCGACCACATACCCGATACCGAACGACAAACTGACACAAATACGAACAATGAAACCGAACCACCAACAAAAAATATCCCCGAATTATCTGAACCCAGGAAAGAAGAAATTAAGGACCCAAAAACAAATAAGACAGGTACCAAAAGAACACTATCCACAGAGTCCGAAGGAAGTAATAAAAATCCGGGAAAATCAAGTGACCCTGACATAAAGGCCCAAGTCTACAAACACTAAAAAATATAACAAAAGTCACGAACCAACATTCAAGAAACCCAAAACTCTTTACGTTAGATAGAATTGACGACATGCTAAAACCTGCGACTAAATACATTTACGATAAAAAGAACAACCAACTACTAGACTACCCCCAATTGAAAAGTTTCATAGAAAAAGCAATCGGCGCACCCAACCTGAACGAAATAGCAAAACAATACACCACAAATACGCCAGCCTTAGCCGAACTTCTAATAAAAATTCACCCTCTATTAAAAGAACGATCAATAAAAATCAGACTACGAAAATTATACAGAAAAATGACACAAGATCCGGCAGACCCATCTACACCCAACTGGTCATTGGAGACAGACAACGAATTATCGAACTAAATCAAGCCAAGGAAGAATACTACTTAATACGAAGCATTTATTTCTGCATCGCTACAGTCATCTTTATAAAGTAATTTAATAACCAGCCATCAAGCACAACATGAAAAAAATACTACAATGGAACATAAACGGATACTATAGAGCAACTACAAATCATTCTCAGACAACATAATCCAACAATACTATGCCTTCAAGAAACCAATTTCAAAAACGAACACCAGCCAACCCTTAAAGGCGCCTACAAAAGGCGCCTACGCCACCTTTACAAAAAATAGAAAAAACACAAACCACGCCAGCGGAGGAATAACCACAGAAACAGTAAGAGCAACAGAAATCCCATTAACCACGAATCTTGAAGCAATTGTAGTGGCCGTATCTCTTCCAAACCCAATAAATATATGTAACATATACCTCCCAAATAGCCAACCTCTACACCTACAAGAGCTAAAGGACTTTATCAACCAAATACCAGCACCAATACTGATAGTAGGCGATTTTAACTGCCACAATTATCTTTGGGGCTCTACAAAAACTGACGCCCGCGGAAAAACAATAGAGAAATTAGACGATCCGAACCTCATCCTCAATACAGGGAACCAAACCCACTTTACGATAGGGTTCCGGAGCACTCAGTGCAATAGACCTATCAATATGCAGTAGTAGGATAGCACAGTACATGCAATGGAATACCCTAGAAGACTTACACGATAGTGACCACTTCCCAATAATAATAAACTATGACGACCACTCTTCCCCGACTCAAAGCCAACCAACGACCAAATGGAATCTCGACTGGTGCAAATATAAAAAAAAAAAGATAAGTGAGCTCCTCCAAAATCTCCCACAACACGATATCGACCCAACCAACCTAAGTAGCGCAATAGAAACACTCCAATCAAGCATCAATTCAGCAGCGCAAGAAGCATCTCCAAGGAAACCAAAAATCAACAAGGATAACAAAAAAAAACATACCACCCCTTGGTGGAACGAAGAATGCCGAGCGGCTCAAAAAGAAAGCCACCAGGCTTTCAACAAAGCCAAAAAACACCCTACGACAGAAAACCTAATCGAATTTAAAAAACAGCGCGCCAAATTCCGAAAATTAATCAAACACAACAAAAGACTATCGTGGAATACATACATACACCTCAGAAGAATACATACACCTCAACTATAACCAACCAAACCCCAACGGTCGAAGTATGGAAAAAATCAAGAACATAAACGGTAAAACATAAAACTCAACAATCCAATTCCTCGACCTGGGGGACAACAAATATGCAACCGAACCAAAAGATATAGCAGAAGAACTCGCAAAGACCTTCCAAAAAAATTCCAACACCATCCAGAATCCAACACCCGTCACGAATACCCTACACACGGCAATAATGCCCAATAATAACATACAAATAGACCAACATACCACCACCATAAACGCACCAATATTCTTAAAAGAACTTATGTCCACGCTACAATTAACAAAAAACTCATCCCCCGGACCAGACAACATCCCCAACACACTTATAAAATAACTGCCTGATTCCGGAATTAAATATCTCCTAAAAATATACAACTGCATATGGACTCAACAAATATTCCCGGACGAGTGGAGAAAAACGATCATTGTACCAATTCCTAAACCAAACAAAGACAAACACATACCGGAAAATTACAGACCAATAACCTTAACCAACTGTCTATGCAAAATCCTAGAGAAAATCATCAATAAACGACTAAGATGGTACCTAGAATTTAACAATATGCTCACACCCAACCAATATGGCTTTAGATAATACCGATCAACTACAGATAAATTAATAAACATAGAAACAAGCATACGCGAAGCATTCCTAAACAAGGAACACTTCATTAAAGTATGTCTAGACATCGAAAAAGCATACGACACGATACAAAGAAAATCAAAAACAAAATCATAAACACTCTAGTCGCACTAGAAATAAAAGAAAACATGCTCGCCTTCATAAAAAACTTCCTAAAAAACAGATCACATCCAGGTCAGAATCAATGGACACCTCTCCAACCCAACCATAATACAGAACAGAATACCACAAGGGTCGGCAATCAGTGTCACCCTACTTTTAATAGGCATCAACGACGTCTCAAATTAAAAGTATAAACGACGACCTTACCTTCACATACAGTGGAAAAAATATAAACACGACAATCGAACTACTACAAACATGCATGGACGAACTACTAATATGGTCAAAAAACTCAGATTCTCTCCCCACAAAACTAAATTTATAGTTTTCTCCAAAAAACGAAAATTACACTTAAATATACCGAAGTTATATATGGAAAACGTCGAAATAAATAGAGTTAACATCATAAAACTACTAGAACTTACCTTCGACCAAACACTGACATGGCTCCCCTACTTAAAATCACTCAAACAAGCATGTTCTCAAAGAATCAACATCATAAAAGCCCTAGCCCACTATAGTTGGGGAGCAGATCAAGAAATTTTAATAAAAACCTACCAAGCACTAATAAGAAGTAAATTAGATTACGGATCAATAGTATACAATTCAGTCAAATCTAATAAAAATAATCGAACCCATCCAAAACTCGGCACTCAGACTAGCCACAGGAAGCTACCGGACAAGCCCAATAGCCGGGATATTGTTCGAAGCCAAAGAAATGCCCCTCGAACAGAGAAGAAAACTACTTAGCCTAAAATATGCAATAAAAATAGCATCAACACCAAATAACCCAGCATACAACAATACATTCGCCGACAGATTAACTAACCAACACAACAGAAATTCAAAACTCCCGGCAGCATTCTACATCAGACTAAAAGGATATCCCAATGCACGAGAAATTACTTCAACACCAATTATTTAACGCAACCACGGAAAAATAGCCCCATGGACATTAAAAACACCAAAAACAAACACTGACTTGGCTAACCACAAAAAAAATGAAAAAAGCAACATAGAACACAAACAGGATTTTCAGAAATTAAATAACACCTATAAGAATTACCACAAGATCTACACAGACGCTTCCAAAACCAAACATGGAACCGGATTCGCAATCGTTACAGAGAATACCACAAAAAAAAACAACGGCTCTCCAACCACACATCCATCCTGACCGCAGAAACTTACGCTATACTAGAAGCACTACGATACATTCAAGAAAAGAACTACCAATTAGCGGTAATGTACACAAATTCCCTGATCGCGATAAACGCGATAAAAAACACCAATACCGCCAAAAAGCATGAAGTCATACAAATCATTCAGGAAACATACACCGTACTCACCAACGACAAAAAACAAATAATAATCATCTGGATCCCTTCACACAAAGGAATAGAAGGAAACGAGAAGGCCGACTCTTTAGCCAAAGAAGCAACAGATCAAACAAACGAATCTAACATCCCAACCCCACACCAAGACCTACTAACTATAACGACCAAAGCTGAAAAAGAAGAATGGAATAGAATTTGGACTACAACAAACAGATCAAAAATACACGACGTAGCACCAAAAAATGCCAAACAACAACATGAGCAGAAAGGAAATGATACCTATGACCAGACTTCGAATTGGACACACCAGGATCACACATGAATACCTCCTAGCCAAAACAGAGCCACCTTCCTGCAACACCTGCAACTAACCAATAACCACCCAGCACCTGATACACGAATGCAGTAAATACTGAAACCCAAGAATTAAATACGGACTAAATCCAAACACCGCCCTGACCTGCCAAAAACAACAGAAGAACATCATCAATTACCTAAAGGAAACACAACTTCTCAAACAAATATAAAAGAAAGTTCCAGCACGTCGCTAAAGATCCTGTAGTCGATGCGACGTTAAAACTCATATTAAAAAAATAATTATTTTAGGAAATAAAATTTTTTTTTGCATGATTCTTTCTTGTAATAGAAAAGATGGCAGAACTTTCTTGATTGCCTGATATTAATTAGCAATCTATTCTATGAATAGACACAGAACGTTTATATTTTTATAAGATACTTTAACAATTAATTGATTTTATAAGATATTTTAACAGTATATCCTGTGGTATTAAAAATAGTAATGCAAGTAATAACATACTTTTTGTTGGAAAATAATATTTTATAATATTAAGAAGTTTTTCCTATAATATTGTAGGAATCTCGGCTGAGCCACTAATTTGTAGGTATCCCGGACGAGATCCCAATTTATAGGAATTTAATGAGTTGGTTGTTGTTTATTTGGAGTTGAATAAATAAGATTGGTTTATTACTATTAATTATCAATAATAATGTACACTGAGTTCTTAATTCTCGCAACTCTCGATACATTCTGTTCTGTTTTTCGCAACTCTCACTCTCTGACTTCTCGACACTCACTCTCTGACTTCTCGACACGCACTCTCTGACTTCTCGACACTCACTGCTTTTCTTCTGCACAAAATTCATCACTCATACACACATACACACAAATGCATCCATACTCTTAGTCTTAGACGTTAGGCCTGAAGGGCTGGCCATAAACAGTCTCAAGGCCCAAGCCTAACTTTCTTTATTGTTTATGTACACATCTGCAGTCGTGCACCAGGGAAAGTCCTGGGCTCTTTCCCAGAACTGTCTATCCCACAATATTAAGAAGTATTTCCTATAATACAATAAAAAACTATTTCAGACAGAAATTAATCAATTTTAGTTACAAATTGCAACAGTAAAAATAATGGAAAACATTTTTTTTTATAGAAACTCAAGATTATCTTGATTTCAATGGCATTATGTAATTTTTTGACCATTATAGCTGACTATATAGATACCATTGTAGCTGATGATTAAGATGAGTTTAATAATCTAAATACTATAACCTTCGAATAATCTTGAGAGCAGAAAGTTGGATTTAATTCAGAAACATTCATACGAAAAATTAGGTTAATATGATAATAACATACATATATATTTAAAAATATAAATACATTTTAAAATATGCAATACTTAAAACAATTCTCTCGTCCCAGAACATAAAAATGAATACGTAAGATTTTCGTCGACAAAAGTTGTGACATAATCGCGAACGAAAACTACTTTTGAATGGAAATCTTGGAGTACTATGTGGCATTACTTTCTTCTTGACAATAGCTTGAGAATTCCAAACTTCTAACTATTGTCGAAGAATAAATTAGGAATGATGTAAGAGAACTTATAACTGAAGTTTCGATGTGCTTGAGATGGTGCAAAGTTCTTAAGAAACATTCTTGTTCGTTTATAAAAGGACGTATAAAGAATGCAGAGGAAGAATGGCGGTAGCAGAATGTCATAAATTGACCAAATAATAATTTTAGTATCTACTAATTAACGTACAATCTAATTTATTAACTGTCTGGTTAAAATTAAGAAATGACGAATATACTTGTCAAATATAGTGTAAATGCATCTATTGTAAAATTATAACTAAATGGTAGTTGGTAGCTTTGAATATTTATAGATACTGTTAACAAATTCTAAATATGTATCAGTTTTTTATTAAACAACTACAAAAAACATCAAAAATATAAATTAAATATAAATTAAAGATAAATATAATATAAACAATAATAGATGATAATTAGATACAAATTAAATAAATTAGAAATTTCATTTGTTTTAACAAAATTGCCAGAACTCTGTTACTCATCTGACAGGAAATTACTAAACAATTAAATAAATATTTTGCACATTTCATTTTAAAGATGTTGGATGACCAACCCAGACAACAATTTGATCTATGCAAATACTGACAACGAGCTAGCAACAGTCCACATAAAAGTGAACTGTGAATAGTTAGTCATAAGGGCAAGATCCAATACTTGGTCATGCTCCTTCCCCTTTCACTTGAGGATGATAACCAAATATGTATAAAGACATGTTTTACAGTAGAGAGACAGAATATTACAGTAAAGAGAGCATAAAACATTCTATATCATTCTATATCATCCTACATCATACACAACCACGAACAAGGAATAAACTCTTCAAAATTATAAGTGTGTTGACTCCACTACACGGAATCCAACAAAGAAATTTCAGAGAATTATAATATTGTATTGTAGTATTAGCAATTTATTATGTGTAGTGTTTTTCAAATGAATTTTTGATTTTATTTCGTTTTATTTTATTGTGAATAATTTTTATTTTTCATTAAAATTTTCAAATTCATATAGCAAAAGTTAGCTTTTCCTTTTATATGACGAATATATCCGTTAACCATACTTAATAAATTAAACAATTAAGTCGAAGTTTAGGTGTTTAGATTATAAATAATATCAAATAATACACATGTCTACACTATATGAAAATACATTGTTACAACCAAAATTCACTTTACGTACATTATATACATGTGCAACGCAAGCGTGTATGACATACAATATCTTAAAATCAAATTTTAAGTAAATTCCAATTCGTTCAGCAATTATTTCAGTAATCAGCAGTTATTTCAAATAGAAATCGCATTTAAATAATTGCCTATCTATCATAGTATTCATTAATAAGTGGCGGTTAAAGACTTAACTGAGGCAGACATGGCGCAACAAGAATTTTAAGTTTAATTCTGAGATTTAATAAGATGGAATTTAATTTTTAATTTTGAATTTAATTTGGAATTGTCGAGAATTAATCGAAACAGACACAAGAACTTCAAGTTTAATCCTGAGATTTAAAATGAAATTTAATTTAATTTTCAGTTTTAATAAAATTTTTAAGAATTAACACGACATAACAAGAATTTTAAGTTTAATCGTAAAACTGAAAAGGATAGAAATTTCTGATTTTAATATTATACTATATTGATTTTAATACTATACAATACTAAAATTCTAATTTTTAATTATTCGAAGAAACAGTCACACTTTTTTCGTTTGAAATTAATTGTCATTCTATATTATTGGATCGTTACAATAATAGAAATCTGCAACTATTGTAAAAAATTCCCATATTGTAAGAAAATCGACATTCTATAACCTATTCCTTTATACGAAGTATTAAATCACTATTCTTATAATAACAGCATGAATGCCGAAACTGACGTAAAAATTTTATTAGATTAGAAATTATCGGGCATATTCATTCCTTTGTAATCAGACCTGAAAATTGCTATTCTTTTTAGAAAAGTAATTCCATGAATATGCTACCAAATTGAAGATTATACAAGATGATCTAATAAGAATTACAGCTTGAACATTTCTGTTATTTTTGAAAAAAATAAAAACGTAAGTTATTCAGAAGAACCCAAAATATAACAGTAATACCTTTCCTGTAGATGGAGAAGTTTCGAAATTTCAACATTACTTCTACTGTTTGAAATGGAATCATATAATTTTTGATGTACATATTAATGGATATAGCTCAACATTAAAAAATAAAAAAAAGTATATGAGAAAATTATTAGTTTAATAGATAATTTAACTTTAATTTTGTAAAATGCGAACATAAAAATCGTTTCGTTTTTGTATGAGGATTTTACAAAATTAAAGATATCTAATTTTTACAAAATTGAAGTTAAGAAATTAATAATTTTTCTTACGAAGGAGCTATCTCAAATAATGCGTTAAAAAGTATATAATTCTAAAAGAAATTTGAGGTTGACATGATTTTGGAATTTTCGAAACTCCATCATCTGAAGAAATCATTATTGTCATATTATCTGTGCTGAACAATTTTCATTCCCAAAGTTTCTTCGTTTCTCCAAAAGCAACAGAAATATTCAAGATTATTAATCTTCATTGAACTACTCTGAATATTACTGAATATTAAATTCGAATAATTTGCAATTTATTCTTGAATTTAGACTTTACCTTACTGGAATCGAGAATTAAGATAAATAAACTCTAATATATAAGCTTACCAATTATTATACTGTTTTTTGAAAATTATTTCTGGAAGTTTGCTATTAAATTAAAGAGAAATTAAAGATAAAGACAATTTGCAATTTATTCCAGTAGTAATTTTTTTTAGATTCTATATTATTAGAGAATCCAAAGAAGAATTAAGATAAATTAATTCGACTGTACAAATGTAAACGTTCCATTTATATTTTCAATTTTAAGTAATTTTATAATATATGTATATAAAGCATAAAAGAAATCTTCAATTATTAGGTGATGTTATAATAAATTTTTGCTCCTATATATTCTATTTTAACATTCATGTCTCATGCACAATTTTTCATGAGAAAATGAAATATTACGTAACTTATATTTTAAAAATAATTTTAAAAACCCTTAAAGAAATATTTAAAAAATTATTCGTATCATTCTAGATTTCATTTTTGTATGCACGTAAAATAACCTTCATTATATTTAATTTTAATTCCAAGAAATAATGAGATTCAAGAAAAAAATTCACTCAGACTTGTGTGATTTAATTGCATTAGGTTTTAGATAGAATGCCATATATATAGTATTGAATTGTAGTATTTAATATCAGTAACATTTTACGCAAACTGTAAAATATTATGATTAAAATATAACCTTTAAATAAAGAACATATACAATTAATTTAAATACTATAATTTAAAATATACCTATAAATAAAAAATTCTACATATTAGAAAAATATAGTAGATTCTCGATCTTCAAATAATTTAATATTTGAATAATATGAAATTCAATCGAATAAATTTGAGGAAACTCAGCTTTAAAAATTTCGGCGAATAAAAATTCAAAAACGTGATATCAGGCAACGAATTTTATTTGTTATTCAATTATTTAATAATTAAAGACTAAGACTTAGGATTAGGACCAAGCTATCATTAAAATTATTAGTAGAAATTTTTTAATTTAAGTATACTCCTTCTTATTGTTATTTTACGATATAATTTTTAAATACCTAAAATGTTTTACATAAATAGACACTTAAAATTTTTTATATTGGGCTCTGAAATAAATTAGTGCAATCTATTATTTTTTATGCAAAAATTTAACCCTTTAGAGATGAATTTGTAATATTCGTGTTATTTATACACTTTTGCAATCAATATAAGTGTAATGGAAGGTCTAGTAAAAAATGAATCATTTATATAAAATGTAAGTTCGTGCATACGTTAAAAGGCTAGATAATATATTCATACCGTTTTACAATTTCAGAGATCAGTTTTGAAATATATAGAGGTCTCAAAAGGTTAACTCGAAAATCGAGCAAATTGTTCCATTTTGCAGAACGAATTGTTCAAAGTTTGAGAATTCACTATATTCAACAGTCGGACATGACAATGTCAGGTCAATTTTGATCTGCTATTTTAGTTATAAGAAAACTCGCCTGCTCTTTTCTTTCGCTTCGTTTCACTTGTTGATATTTTTACGTTTCTTTAAGTATTGTAAACAACTGTATAAATTACATTTATACTAGATATTTATACTAAATATTTTTAAATAAACTGTAAATATATATGGTCCAAATGTGTATAATTTATTCTGAAGAAAATCATTCCAAAATTATTTTATAACATATAAATACGCCGATTCATTGTTATAGACACCGCTGTCTGATTGTTAAGAAACAAAATGAGGCTGTTATTCAAATACAGGGAATAGTCTGTTATGAAAGACGGTGAAGTTTGTCGAGATTAAACAAAAGAGTTAAACTCATAAAGCGTTTAGACGATCAGTATTACATTGTTAATATTTCAAAATTCTTAACATTTTCCTAAGTAAGAAATCCTCAGATAATCAATATTAACAATATATATTGAGCTGTTTAATTTTCCAAAAAGAAATTATTTATCATAAGAGGATATAAATAATAGTAAATTCTAAGATGAACTTAAGTAGTAATATTTGCAACATCATCATCTTTTTATCTCTTTAATTTGGTCAATTCGATCAATTTCTTGAACGACTTATATTGATCGCCTTAACGCTTTTTTAACGAGATAAAAAATATTATTTTACCCTTTTCGTATCGAAAATTTCGCTGCTGGTTGTTGTAGCGAGAGACGGTACCGAAGTTGAGGTAGCCGTCGTTACAGTGACGTATGCCATCATTGTCATCGTTGTCATCGTCGCAGGAAACAGGGCCCAAAGCCAAGATTTGCCCATCCCGCGTACTGCTCATTTGTACTTTAAAATAAATTCATTAATTTATTTTTTCTCGTCGTTCAAATATAGTTACAAAAAAAGAAAAAATAACAATTGATAAAGAAAAGAAGAGAATATTTAAGAGGTATTTAATAATAACTTTTCTAAATAAAGGAATATATCTATCTTCAAGATATATGTCAAATTTATATTAAGAAAATAAAAATTTTCAATTATATGAATATAAGATTTTATTTAATTAAGGCTATTGCATTTATTACATTCAATAGCGTAAGAAATTAATTTTATTAATAAAATACTAAATATATTTATTGCACATAGAAGAGAGGAAATAGGAGGAAGAATATAGAATCATGCTGATAAATTGGAACTCTAAAATAGAAAGTGTATTCTCAATGATATATTTCATACAATTAATAAGATACAACTTATACAATTAGTAACTATATGAACTATAGTGTATATGGAATTCAGTATACAAAAACTAAAATGAATTTTTTCTTAAAACAACACAACTACAATGAAGAGGATAACTGAAGCACAAAGTACAGATTTTATATATAAATTTTTTTTACTCCCGTTGCTATTAAAATAGATATAGAAGAATACATAAGAAATAAATATAATAGAAAATTCTGTATAATTAAAGCTAATATAAACAAATTTTTAATGTTGCTAATGCTTTTTCAAAAAATATTAAACTTTCACAAAAAATATTGATTGATGCATTTTTGCATAATATTTATCTAAGTTAAATTTTTCGATTTTAATAACTTATTAATATTTACTCTATGATTTTTAATTTGTAGGTTGGTTTTTAATGTGTCTTCACGTTTATGATTTATTATTATTTTAATAATCAAGATGAATTTTATTTCCTTGTTCTTTGATTTTCTTTAAGTATTCGAATCGATATCGATAGACACTTATACAGGTGCCGTCTTTATTTTTCGTTTCAAAAATCGTTACAGATCCTCATTGTAATTGAAATTCAGATTTTATACAAACCATATCGATATAATAAATTTTACACACTGTTTACTGTGTGCTCAGGATCATGATTATGTTGAAATATAATAGCTTCTTTAGGAAGCGTATTTTCAACTGTATCTAATTAGTTTTATCAACTATCCATTCAATGTAATTAACAACGATAACGTGTACGTTGAAGAGTATAACCGTATCAATAATAATGAAAAATTGTCAATAATTTAAACAAATGCAGCTTCGTAAAAAAAGATATTTTGATCCATTTGATCTTATTTAAAAACATAAAGCCTCTACTTTGACAGTCATAAATTTGTACTTTTTTCAAGATGATTTTACATCATATAACGAATAGGAAGGTGAAAATAGTAAAAATTTTTCTCGCAAATAGTAAAAATTCAAATACATATAAAAAAGTTTTAAAAAAATGATTAAATCCATCATGATCTTAAAGATTCAAATCTTCTTTTTACAGAGATCACCTTAAAACTCGCTGTATTTTCCACCATTTTTCATCATTTTATTAAGCTTAGAATAATAAAATTGGGTAATGAAACGTCAGAATTTCTTGAATTTTTATTGTACAGGAGAAGTTTTCAGTCTTTAAAATGACCTAATTAATAATAAAAAAATTTTGAATTTGAATTTTTAAAATATTTAAACTATCCTCATTTTTCTGCCCGCCACATGACGTAAAAAAAAAAAACAAATTCATGTCCATCATAGTAGAAGCTTCACGCTTTAAAATGAGACCGAGTGGATCGTTATATGATCTTTTTTTACGAAATTATATTATCGATAATTTTTCATTGTACAGTTTCATTTTCATTACATTATTCGTATCACGTAGAACGAAATTAAGTCAACGAATATCTTATTGTGGTTAAATAAAAATATTTTCAAATTTGAAAAATTATTTAAATATTTCAACAATTTTCAGCATTTTTTGCATAGTTAATATTAACAGCAATAAAGAATAATTCATAAGAAATTCATAGTTACTGATTCATTCATGATTTATTATTGTACTTATTGTGCAATATTAAAAATTAATATATGATTTAATATTTATTTAATTTTTAATATTAAATTATGATTTTTGTGATAATTTAAAAACGCATACGTTTATCGAATAAATCAAATCTGTAATAAACTGCAAGAAACAAGCGCAGCAAAATAGAGATACACAAACAGGGTGCCCAAGCATTGGACGTATAACCGAGGAGGAAGTGAAAAAATAAGTCGAAACATTTTTTTATTCAAGGCTTTCATTTTCGAGAAAATTAAGTTAACAGCAATCAACAATATTTAAATTTAATTGCATTCAGCAATTTATCAGTAATGCTTAAATTTAGCAAATTCTAGATTAGTCAGGAATAAATAATGATCAGTATTCTATGTGTCAAAATAAATTAAAAGAATAGACATACTACAGTAAATTTTTATAAAATGCTTCGTTTTCAACAAAATTCAATTTGAAAATTTACCAAGTACACGTCTACTAAGCCAATTCTTATCTAATCAAACTCTATTTTCTTAGAAACGAGATCTTAAACAAACTGATTTTATTCTCCATTTTTCATTTATTTTCGCAGGTAGAACGATTTCTTTTCGATTTTGTTACTCCTGTTCAGTCCACAATTCATGTATCTTATACTTGATAAATTTTAAAACTTAATTATCTCGAAAACTTAAATGAAAAAATATTCTTCATCTTCGATATTGGGCTATTTTGTATGATATATGCTGAATGTACATGCATGTATGTATACCAATATGACTCCATAAAAAAATATTCGTATAATAATCCAGTTAGCCTCATCCATGAAGTCTCCATTCTGACAACTCTACGTTAATTTCTTTCAAAGATATTTTTACATTATGTAATAAAGAATATCTAATATGTAGTAAAGAATACCTTTGTTCTCAAAAATTATGAAAATTCAAATGTCTCTGAAAACATTAAAAATTTTTTGTCATAATCAAATGCACCTTAGTCTTGAAAATTAAAATCCGCTCTTCAGAACGATTTTTTAAAACTTGGAAAATCTGACATTTTGTATGTACAATACCTAATGATAAAATGAAATCGTGCAGTTAATATGTATTGTAATATAAAACGTAATAATCTACCGAATTAATTAAGAATATTCTAATTTCTAATTTTAAATAAAAACAAACCTTTTTCTTTTGCATTCAAGTAGTACCAAGTTTGAGCCCCGGATCCATGGGGCGTTCATCCACCCTCTCTGATTTTCTTGACATTCTCCTCGATGATTTTCTGAATCTTTTTTGAATCTGCCACTTTCACCGATTGTTCATCATGAAGATGGGGTTCTGTCGAATAAAAATTATTCAATTATGCTATGTAAAATTCATTTAAATAATATTATATAATTTAGTAATATATAAAACATATATAATTATATATATATAAATAAATAAATATTATATATTATATATTATATCTTGTAATTATTAAAATAGATGTTACACGAATTTTCGTGCGTAAGTAACAGAATCGAGTAACTGAGCCGTGTCTAACAAAAATTATTATAATTATATTTTTATTCTATTACTAAACAATTCATATTTGGATATTTATTAAAATATGACACATTTCGGACCAACAGATTTTAAAAAGACTGTCGATAATATTGCTGATGATGTTATCAGAATTGATAATGAATTGTTAATGATATTTTTCCATTTCCACTTTCCATAATAGAATAAATTTATAAATATATACAAGTAAGATAAGACATGATCATTGTTAAAAAAAAATCACAGATGCATCATCAGTTATTATACAATCATCTTTATACCACATAGTCGAGTCAAGTAATTTCTGTTTTTTTCATTAGTGTAATATCATGTGCATCATTTTTTTTTTTTATTGAATTGTTATTTTTTATTGTTCATTAAATTTACCGTGTAGATACACACGTACATCCGATCTATACTATTTTTATATGACTGAAATCTTCAAATTATTATGCTTTTATTACGAGATATTTTTGCAGTTACAAGAAATTCTAAAATATATATATAAAATACCTAACATTTGTCCATAACATTTAGTATGCAAAGCAATTTTCTATCGAGCTTTTACTTTTTTCAGTTATATTCTCAAAAATATGAGTTTGAATAACAATTTGTTTAATTGTTATTTAACTTTAATATTGCATATAATAAAATAAAGTTTAATTGTTATTTAACTTTAATACAGTATATAATAAAATAAAGTTTAAAGTTCAAAATAAAAGTTCGAAAGATTCAAAGTATAAAGTTTGTAAGGATTCCAAGATGTTCCGAGGTGTACAAAGATGATCCAAAGTGTCCGAAGTTTTAACATGTACAAAGATCTAAACTAGATCATACAAAGTTCTAAAATATTCTGATTTCTCGTTTCTGATTTTAAATGGCTTTCATACACAGAGAAATTTCTTTCCAAAATAATCTTTTGAAAAATTATGCGATTTTTGATAGAATAAATAAATCGAGATTCGAATCACGGACGTTTACGTTAAATTATGTGATACGTTAAATTATGAATTTCGAAAAAATATATAAATACCTAAAAATTCTTTACACTAATCTTAATATTAGACTAGTGCATACGAAATGTTTTTTAAACGACAATAATGCACAAGCCAATATCATTCATTAAATCTTTTTTTGTCGTTAATTACAATTAAATTGAGAAAATTCATAATGAAAATATGAAAGTTTATCGTTATAATATTATCTTATAATCAAAATATTTGTGTCGTTTTTGTTATATGAATGTAAATTTAGAGCCTTATTTATAAAAATATTAATTTAGCATTTAAGAAAGATTAGAGACATCTTTTATTTTACTCAAGCAATTTTTTCATTCATGAATTATTTTAAATTAATTTGAAATAACGAAGAAAATAAAGAATTCCAAATAAAGAAATTATAATAGTTCCTTTTTTTCTAACGATAAGATATTTCGAATTTTAAAATTAATAATTCTTAGAAATCTAAAATATTAAAATAGACATAGTCGTTAAAAAATTACGATCCATAATGTGTAAATTATTTTGATTAAATTTATAATATTTTAAAGAATTTTAAAGAAACTACGTATATGTAATTAAAGTTTGATTACATAAAACGACATTTAATATGCATCATATTTGATTTTTTATTCTTGAATGAGAATTCTTCAATAGATTATAAATCTTATCGCTTTCTATATTATTTTTAAAGAAAGTTTTCAGTACGTCATGTTTTAAATAGATAAGCATTAGATGAAACATTAGATGAAAAAGATACGTTATACTACTTATACTAATTTTGAAGCAACATGATTAACTTCAAAAATACCTACTGTATTGTACGTTACGACAACTTAATTTTTGGATGATAAAAAGATTATTGTACATTTTTTTCGAGAACTTTGAGTGATGCTTCGATTTATGGCACGCACGCTATTTCTGAAGTGAAAATCTAAGGCCTTGGTAGCTTATTGGAACTGGAGAATCAGATTATTCGAAAGTTATGTCCACATCTCAATAGCGTACGGTACAGTGTGCCATAGTCCATGTAGCATTCTTTCAAACGAAGTTTCCGAAAATATTTAAATAAAACTTTCGGGCCTAAAAACCTCCGAGCCAATAAAAAGGAAAACGAGGATATATTCTCCAATAAAAGACAGATCATTTACAATAAAGAAATCATTTGACCTCCAATCGATAAAAATCGCCTCTTTCGACGATCTAATATATGAATAATATTCAAAGGAAGAGTTCAAATCAAGGGAACAAACTCTTGGTTCTCAGCGCGCAATAGACAATCTATTAATGTACACAAAACCACGGTATAGTAATGAATCAGCACACCGCGCATGAACATTTTCTGAAAAAAGATTCATTCTTCTTCTTTTTTTGTATTTCTCTCTTAATAAATATCAAATAATTCAAGAACATGTTATCTAATGATCACATTTACATTTAAAGCTGTTATGGAATTTCTGGAATCGCTATATATATATTAGAATTTTTGTGATTAATTTATATTATTATATATAATAGTCTTATGATTATTAATTTTGCTCTGCAAACTGATTCATTAGCTGGAAGTTCATTTTTCAATATTCATGTTAAACTTAAAAAAAAAAAAGAAATTCAACGGTGTCCAAAGATTTAGTCCAAAGATTTTTACAATAAGACAACGAAAAGTTTAATATAGTAGTTTATTTATTATTAAGAATTATAAGAAATTTTTTTAAGGTTATTCTTACAAAAATATATTTTGACTAAATACTGCACTTTAAATTCAGAAACATTTTAATAGTTACATAAATTTATTTTCATATATATTTTAACAAAATCTAATTATTTTTAACAATAGATTAGAGTATATTTCTAATTTATATATTCTAAAAGATTTTTAATATTTTTCACCTTCAATTTTAAGCCGAATAATAGAAGTGTGTCTTAGAGTTAGTAGAAGTTCTGCAAACAATATTTGTTAACTATTCATCAATTTATATTGAAAATTTATAAGTTTTATTGTGTTTCTATGATGCGTAGAATTTATATGATTGAATTTTAAATTTTAAATTCTTTTTTTTTTACTTTTGGATCAATATTCCAATGATTTGTAATAATTTGAAGGACGTTTTTTGAAAAATATGTTGTCACATTTAACAAACACTCATAACAATAGAACATTTCTATAGAAATATTTTTTCGCCATTTAATTTTTTGTTTTTTCTATCTAATTATTACAATATAAGGCTGGTGATTTATTGACACGTAAAGCCAAGTTCATAGATTCTAAAACTATAATAGAAGGAAAAAAATTTTCAAGAAACACCTATATTCCCAAGAATTCTTCAATAATAAAAATATAAAATGGATCTAGTTTATGACAATTTACCGTAATCGGAATAAAATTGTAATCGGAAGAAGACTAGGTTGCATCCCAAAAAGCTGATATGTCTAGTGAGATTACAAAGATATTTACAAAATGATTAGTTATTATTTATAGATAAATAGAAAAAATTTTGTTATGCTTTGTTATACAGTATACTGAACTTACGAATTCATACATTTCAACGAGTTGAATATGTGGCAAAAATACAAACGTTGCTTTTAACTTTTATTGATTCGACCGAATCAGTCAAAAAATCGCATCGAGCGAACTGGTTGTTAGATTTTAGATGACATGACTCTATTGGATTAGTCTTTAAAAAATTATATAAGTTGTGAAAATTTATGTTCAATGAAGAACTGAAAATTGACTTTCTTGAACTGACGAATTTTTGGCTCAGAAGAAAGAAAAAGAAATACAAATTTTTCACTGAACAGATAGCAAAAGATCATTGAACAGAATGATATATAGTGGCGTTCAAAAGTTCTCGACTAAATCGTTTTTGCAATTTTTCTTTGACAAGAAAAGTTTTAAGACTTTTTCGTTAATATAACAAAGGAGGACATACTTATGTGGAGAAATACTGCAAAAGAAATCAACACTATTTTGTCTTCATATTTATATATTTTAAGAATAACTAAATTAGTGTGTTCAAGAATTCTCTATTCTCTACGTTAAAATAATATTACGCAGAATTATTACTTCAATTGATAGCTAGTCGCTGATCCGAAAGACGTCTATTGAAACACGTAAAGTTGTGTTACTGGAAGTAGGAAAGTTCTCTCGCAAAATTCCTTCAACGTTATCTATCGGGAAAAGTACAATAAATGATATACTTAAAAGATACTATGCTCGACACGTGCTATAAGATCGCCCGTGAAGTGGAAGGCAACAAAAAAACCATGAAAAGAATTGATAACATTATAAAACAATCTCGGCTGAGACGTCGTACCGATACAGTTTCGCTCATGTGTATCTTTCATGTAAATAGTGAAATTATAAGCGTAAGTGTTAGTGAAGTGAACAAGTGCCAATTCCAACACAAGGATCGGAGCACAAGAATGAATACACCGACAAACCAACACCAATATATGGGGACTTTTGAGTACAGGGGCTCCCAAATTTCTAATCTAACGAAAATCAACAACTCCATAAAATCTTACTCCCACGCTGCGAAACTCGACCTTCAAAAGATGAAGCCATCATCATCCACGCAATAAACAATATAAGCCTCCAAGACTACACTCTTGCAATAGGAGAACTAATTGGTCCCAAAGCAATAAGATACATCTTCAAAATCTCGAACAACCGAATTTGTGCATATTTGGACAAAAGAAAAAAACAGTGACACATCTAACTAACTTGCATAAAACAATCACCATCAACAACAAAACAGTAAACATAAGACCTATGTTATGTAACTCCGGCTCAAAGAATTATACTATCCAATGTCTCCTCGGTCATACCAAACTTTGAATTCGAAAATATCTTCAAAAGGAATAACGTCAAGTTATGCTCTAAAATAACAACTCAAGCAGGTATGACCGACCCAGAATACGCCCACAGCATATATAGATCCCGACGACATTGAAAAAATCCTATTCAACTTCTTAATAATCTTTGAGGACGCATCCTACCGAATTTTCACCTCCACTGACAGCTTACTCTTCTTCCTTGAAGAGTAACCTGAAACAAGAAACCTAGCGAAAGATTGCCTGCAAAATCAAAATCCAAACACACTAACCGAGTCGACAAATTCATAAAAATGCTTTCCAATAACAACTGGAGAGCCGACAAAGACACTCTTTTAGAAACATATAGATCGTTAATTCGATCTAACTAAAATACGGCTCTATCGTTTATAATTTAACCAAAAACTACATAAAAAGAATGATAGAATCAATCCTCCATACAGCTTTAAGACTAGCCACAGGAGCATATCTAACTTGCTCTATAAATAGTTTATTATTCAAAACTAAACAAATGGCTCTTGAAACCAGAAGAAAGTTTTTAACCCTTAAATACGCAATAAAAATCTCATCCACTTCAAATAACCCTATCTACAATAATATCTTCCCCAATAGATACAAAGCACTCTACTATAATAAGCCCAAATTTCCTTTCTCTTTTTACATCAGACTTAACAAAATTCTCCAAACCACCTTCAAAATATACCACCATCGAATGTAAACTATCTCAAATCCTTTCATGGACAATAGAAGCACTCCCAAGAAACACCAATTTCTAGAATTAAACGACAACTACGTTCGCCATAGCAAAATTTACACTGACGGGTAAAACGAACTCTGGAGCTGAATACGCCATCATTACAGATAAAGCCAAAATAACACAAAATCTCCCCTCATCATCATCCATTTTTACAGCTGAAACTTATGCCATTTTTGAAGCCTTACAGTATGTACATTCAAACAACGAAGGTCGTCATCTACATCGACTCCATGAGCATTACGGAAATTCCTAACGGAGACGTATGACCAGGAAAACCAACTAATAATCACCATAAAAGAAATATTCCACGTCCAACCTAATACCAAAGCCACCGTCATCCGGATTCCAGCTCATCAAGGGATAGAAGCAAACGAAAAGACTGATGCAGCAGCGAAAGGAGCCACAGCTCCTTCACCTACTAACAGACTCAACCACATTTCATACTCCTGTGACCAAATAATCCACTGCAAAAGAGTAATAAAAAAATAAATGGAACAATACCTGGGTCGCAGCTAAAAGTATTCATCTACACAAATATATTCGAGACTTCCACCAAACAACACCAAACATTCGCAACAGAAAAGAAGGAATTACTCTCACTCGCCAACTGGACATACTAAGCTGACATACGAGCACATAATTAAAAAAACTATCCATCACAAACCTAACCGAAACCTAACTTAAACCATTGCAACATTCATCCATTAACGGTCGTCCACATTCTGCATGAATGTCACAGTACAGAAGCCCAAAGACAGAGACACAGAATAAACTGAAATATTAACCTGACCTTACAAAATGACATACAAAAAGTTTTAAAATACCTCAAAGACACAAACTCCTACCCATACATCTAAAATTATCGTCGTCGCTAATGACCTCGCAGTCGATGCGACACTAAATTCCAAATAAAAAAAAAACATTATAAAATAAATAAATTCCGGATCTAAAATGTACAGTTACCGATACTAGACCTGAATTACAGAAAACGTTGCTGATGTGAATCGATGTACAGTGTTAAGAAGATTACACGTTGTAGCACTTTTTGGTGGAGTAAAAGACCATTAATCAGTAAAAAAAAAAAAAAATAAAAAAAAATAAAATAGTCCGATTAATATTCGCTAAATATCGCGATTGGACTTTTGAAAATTGGAGAACTGTTTTTTTCGGACGAATCTGAAATTAAACAATTTGGAAATGACGAACGACATCATGTACATACGTCATCCAATTGGCAAAAAATAACTCCATATATCAAACACCCACTATTAAACATGCTGGAGGAAGCATTACAATATGGGGAGTTTTCTCCATCCAAGAAATTGATCCTCTTCAAAATTGAGGGCATCACAACCTGTGTTAGGTATAGAGATTTTAGAAATGCACATGCTTCATCCTGCGCTGAAACAAATATGCCAGAAAATTGGTTTTTTCAGCACGACAACGATCCAAAACATATTTCAAAGTCGTAAAAGGATGGTTGTTTGTAAATGAAGTGCAGATTTTAGATTTGGTCTTCTATACCTTCTATAAGGTATTGGCCTTCTGAGTCTGTAGATTTAAATCCCACTGAACACCTCTGGGGAGAAATAAGACGTCAAATAAAAAAGTAACAAAATTTAAATAAGACAATTATATTAAAATTTATTTAGAAGAATTATGGTTAGAGAATTAAGTCTGTGCCACATTAGTGTACCGCTGTTATTAACGCAAAGGGTATAGCTACAAAATATTAAGTCAACATATTAAATAATGTACGTTAAATTATTATATAATCTAAAATAAGCATTATTTTTATTGTCAAACAAAACTAGCTGGGAACTTTTAAACACGCTAATTTATTTATTTTTTAAATAAACACATATAAAGAATAGATAGTGTTGATTTCTTTACAGCATCCTTTCATGTAATATATCCTTTATATATATTACAATAATATATACAGCATTTTAATAAGTACAGCATTTTAATACAACAAAATAAATTAACAGCAAAATAAATACAAGCATTTTTTGTAGAAGAAAAATTTCAAAATTGGTCTGGTCGGGAACTTTTGGACGCCACTGTATATTATTGCATATTGTGAAATAAATTTGTAATTTCCATCTAGAAAAGATTTAAGACTTATCTGACAAACCAATATTTTAGACTATAAAACAGTATTAGAAATCAAATCTTGCAATGAAATATAATAAAATATAATACATACTATAAATTAAAATTAATCGTTTCTTAAGCTTGAAGAGATGTAAAATCGTTACTTCTTCAGTTTGAATAAATAAATAAATAATAGTTTTCTGGAAAAATGATTTCATTGATCCAGTTTTAGTCCTCTCTGAATTGATGAATACTTATCGTTTAAAATGTAATATCGTTGCACCAGATTTGTTAATTGATTTCGTAGCTAGACATATACATAATATATTATATAAAATAATACGTTAAGATATAGTGAAAAATCTACACATTAGATACATAACACTGTTGTTGTTAATACTATATAATTTTCAACAAAAGCCGATAAACTCAATTATCAAAATTATCAAAATTCAATTAGCAAATCTTGATGAAAATTTATAATTTTCCATAGAAATTTTTTATAATTTTAAACTCGAATAACTTTTAGTAAATTATATGTAAATTAATATGTATATAATATATATAAATTAATATGTATACAATATATATATATAAATATATAAATAACTATAAATTTTTTCCGGTTTCTTATATTTCCCTTGTATTTCCTTGCTACAAATTTTCTGTTTCCGGTAGTTCTAACATTAAAAATTAATAAAGTATGATTTTTACTATATATAAAGAAACGATTAGAATCTATATTCTGAAATATAAAGAAATGAGAAGATAGAAAAGCTAAATACTTAAATCAATGAATATAAACAAACACATATATCTAAACTTATAATATATTTTTGAGTGATTATTAACATTGCGCCACAGTTATTAATTATAGTGATATATAATGAGTTTTAAATTTACTAGTTTAATGATTATGTCCTAGTTGTTAGTTTAACAAGTATATATTTAGAATCAAAATAGATACGGATTTTTTGTTCGAGATTTATGAGATGGATCGGAATAAACTGAGATTTATTAGCTTTCCGATAGTATTTGCATAGTCTTTAATTAATGTAGTTTCAATTGATTTTATTGACTGCTCGACCTTTCTTCTTGACAAATTATTGAGGAGTTTAGTTGATTCTCTTTAACGTAGTGATCTCTTAACCGTGGTGATCATTTCTATTTTCGACCGGTTTCTTAAATATTTTACAACAATTCAAAATGAATATCATCCACACAAAATTTCAAACAAAAATAGATAGATAATTCTATACAGTGAGAAGTATTTTTATTGTAACATAATATAAGAATTAAAAACAAACAAAACAGTCTTGACTTAAGACTCAACCTGTTAAGATGTTATACCTGTACTCAGAGATCATTTTTGTATAACGACTAATAAAGTTATTTATACACTACATGTAAGATCTTTGGAAATAATTTTGATGAAAAAGAAGAAGTTCAAAGAAAGTATTTGAATTAGAAAAATATACCACATAGGATTAAAAATTAAGAAATATGAGCATCAAGGAAAGTATATGTTACATAACGAAAGAAGAAAGAATTTAAAATTTTATATTTTCCGGATAGTGAGATCGAGAACCAGATTGATAAAAGAAAATTTTCTTGATATACAGAATAAACAAAAAAATTGGGGGAAAATTTTAGGAGTATGTAATACTTATCAAAATAGATTTTAAAAGTCTCAACAAACTTAGTCTCTCAAACTTAAGTCTAAAAACCATTAGTTTTGGTGTTACGAGATGTTTGTTTTAATAAAATAAGATATTATCTTTACGACATATTACTTCAATATGTCTCATGTTCATTTTAATATACGATTTTGTATATTTTCTCATAAAATCATACATACGTTGAAAAATTCTCAGTATTTTTATTTCTTGGCAGCAGTTTTTAATTCGATATCAATTCATCTATCTAAAATTTTGAAATTTGAATAAAAACAAACTATTATTGACAGAGCTGACGAATATTCATTCATGCGTGAAAATGCCGTGCAATACTAAATAATCATACGTCCTTGCGTTTAAAATTGATGAACGGTATCATATATTTATTTATATAATAATGTAATATCGATTATTATAATCTGTAGTTATATTTTTAGTTATGTTTAATTATAAGAGATGGCCTGTTTGCTGATCATAGAAATACGTGAAAATATGAATGTGATGCGAGACGCACAACGTAGGCCTGAAGCGCTTTTCTTTTTGAAAAGGAAAGTCGAGCGAGTTGTAAAACGAAGTCGATGAGAGTCGTGAGAAAACGTTGAGAGAGAGCTGTTAAAAGAGTCGATTGTGTTGTCCATAAGAGTTAATTGTTGTTTAGTTAAAAGTTGTTATTTAAAGAGTTAATTTGTCTTGTTTAATTATTTTGTTGTCTTATTATCATCATTGTTATTAAATAAACATTATTTATATTATATCTCTACAACAATACTATGGTTGCGTTTACTTTTTTTCGAATAAGTTCCCGAAACTAATGGTATTCGGGCTATTTTCTATAATTCTAATTGTTAGAATTATCTTTCACGAAAATAATTATTAGATTTATCTTGTACGAAAGATGTTAGGCTTCTTGTCCACATAAAGAAATATATTATTCTACTTTTAGATATGTTTGAATAAGAGCAGCTCGCCTATTTTTTCATGCTGGCAAAAAGTTCTAACGTCTGCCAGACTTTATCGCGGTTATTGTGACGCGATCACTTATTGTTGTCATTTTCGATCGCTGACCCGCGTGTGGCGTGCCTGTTATGTTTTAGAAACGAATGGCATCGATTATCCTATCGATATTTAATTTCATTGTTTTTAGATAAATTACATTAGGATAATCAAGTGACTCGCGCTTCAAAGTGATTGGCCAATACATGCGACAGTGACTGCGATAAATAATTACAAATCAGTGAGTGTGACAATCGATTAGAAGTCAATGTCAACAATTATAGATGTCACACTGACAATGAGTTGTAATGTCAATATGCAGTGCGATATACTGATCAGTGCAACAGTTAAATTTTAACTTAAGCTACAAGAAATCACACGTTATCGTATTACGTCACTATTTCGAAACATTACGAAAGATCATAGCCATGTGAACTCTCGACGAGGTAATTTCGCTAATAAAATTATACAGTCCACTCATCACGATCTCCGATCTCTTATCGGAATCGTTTCCATTTCGTTTCATTTCGCTATACTTCACCCGCACGGTCGTTATCCACTTCAAAATTCAAGCGTTTTACCTGTTTTGATGAAATACTACATACTTTTAAAATTCTTTGTACACCCTTGTATAATAGAATGTTATTTTAATTGATTATTCTAATGTTGATTAACTTGTAACAGAACTGATTAAACTAGAAAATACGGTATCGCGTATAACAGAGAATTGAGTAAATATGGAGATTAGTAAACGATTATACTTTTATTAAAAGTTGATAAGTTAGACTTTAATTTGGAGACTTTAATTTGATACGTGGAAAATGAAGCTTTTGTTCCGCTCGGGTGGACTATTGGACATTAGAGAGTAAGAGGGGCGATACGCAATAAGGGGAGAAACGCAGTGTAACTATTATCACTGATACGATGGATTTGAATCTAGACATACTATAGTAATAATTATAAGCGTATACTCAAAAAAAGCGAGTTAGTTGTAAAATTAATCAATGGTTAAAGCTTTCAACTTTCGATAAAAATCCACAATCAATTGTCGTTGTTTAATCTTTGTTTAAAGGAACAATTTATCATAATACTAAAGATATTTCAATTTCTGCAGATTTTACGAAATTATAAAATAAAAAGCAAATTAGCATATTAGGCAAATCCTTTAATTTTCTTTCTATAGTCTCAATATTAAAAAAATTTAATAATATGCAGAATGTTCTAGTTAAGTTGGACATTTAAATTATTTTCAATGCTAAAAAGAAATTAGTAGGGATTAATGTGATTTTAGGACATGTATCTAGTGATGATAAAAGAAAAGTTTATCTCAAAATCATTCTGAATGTCATTTCAATATCATTGTTTTATTTCGCATATTAATATCTTGCTTTTATGATGCGATTTTTTCTCAAGATCAACATTTCAACGATTTGTGAGAATATAATTTTAAAATGACTTTGAATTTAACAACCAATGTAAAAATAATAATACGATAGTTAAATCAGCTTACTTTATTGAATTTTGATCGCTCGTATCAATATATACATAATGTTATTATACATATCTTAAATGTTATTATTATTAAAAATATTATTGTTATCAAATGTTATAGTTACTTTATTAAATGTTTAAAATTTTGCCTGTAGTAATACACATTTTCACGATACATTTTTGAACACGATAAACAAATGATCAAACATTTTTAGTAATATTTTGATATTTAATTGTACAAAATGTATATTGAATTCGTTTTTATATTTTATATATTATAGTAACTGATAAATTTCAGAAGTTTCCACGAATTCTGAAACCAAAGGACATACATCTTCATATCATATTTTGAATAAAAATTATATTATTATAACAATTTAATATCCCATTCTTTCTTATTTTTTATACATATAGTTTTCTATTTTACTTTTTAAATATCGATTTATTTTCGGCATCTATTGGTATCGAAATTGTAAAGTTGTATTTCATTTAGATCAATGCTTCGAAATGTATTGTGCAAAATTCAATTACTATCTAAAAATATTAAATCGTGCATTTAAGGTAAAATTATAAAAACATAATGTTTAATGTATTTAAGTTAAAACATATAAATTTATTTTTATTCCATTCGTTAAATAATAGGCCCGTATATTCTATATTTGAAAATCTACCGTTCAATTTTCGGTTGCGAAATATTATGTTGGCCACATGTGTAATAGATGTTGGAAGGATTAATAGTTAAGAAATAAGAAATGATATTCTGTTATTCAAGATAATTTTAAGATTATGATATCATAGATCTAAATTTGTCTTGATGTTTATTAACAATAAGAGACATTTTTTAATATGCAAAAAAATTACAATGATCTTGGAATTATATTAACAGATTAAGTTTCATAATAAATCAAGAAAAATCAATTGGGCTAAGTTATGTAGAAAGTTACCAATCGCCAATGATTTGAAACTGAATAACTTTAGTTTGAAAATTTTTATTTATAAAAAAAGTAGCTATATTTTTATTGGATATGTTATTTTTTGTTCTTATTTTAAAGTAATTTTAAATAATTAATATTAAATTTTCTATAATTTTTGTAAATTGATGAACAATTTTAATTTCAGTTTCATCCATATCAAAACCTAAAATGGAATTATGGTATAATATAAGAATTGATATATTTCAACAAAATAAATATCACAAAGTTATGGGATTTATACCGTATTTAACTAATTTTTTATAATTTTAATGATTATATATTTTGCAAGTATATAAACACGTAATTTATTTCTTGCCAGAACAAGTTTAGATATTATTTGAATAAAATATTTGCAAAATGATTATTTAAATAATTTTATTTAACTCGATATTATCGTGAAATAATCTTACGTTTACTTTATTTCAACAAGCAATAATTTTTCTCTAAATTATTTGAGTATTTGACTATAAAAATAAAATAATCTTTTATTTCATTTTGCACTTTGTGCTTCTATAAATAATTTTTCAAGTAATTTCTGATTCTAAACTTTACCTTCTATTAAGTTTGAAATTTAATTTCAATGAATTAATTCAAATATTAATTATTTATAAAATAAGGCATAAAATAAAATTATTTTCAAATGATTTATTTAATTTGGATGATAACTTTCCCGAAGTTATTTTTTCAATAAAAATAATAAATTCATAGAAATGATTCGTTATTTCAAACTGTAATTTTTTACCTTTATTTTAAATAAAATGTGCTCGATTATTTCAGAATATATTTAAATTAAATTAAAAAGTGATTTCCCCTACAGCAAAATAATTCCTTTGGATATTTTGTAAATGAAGAATTCTAAAATTCTAAATCGATACGGTTCGTACCGCTGAATAAAGTTCTAAAGAGGTGGAAGTTATAAACTTTAACCACTGATTGATTGTACGATCTCACTATCACCCTTATCTATCACTTCTATCTACTACCCGTAATTTCGGATGGTACTGGTTGCAATCAAGGTATTTGATGTCCTCCTCTATGTTGGGAATAGAACTTCCCAAACTGAAGTACAAAAGAACCTTCAATATCCGAACTAATAGGAAGACAAAAGTGTTCGGTTAATGGAATTTTCGGATCAATTACTCTTTTTATATTAAATTATATGTATCCAAGCGAAGATAAAGAAAAATTGTCAATTTATTTCAATATCTAAAAACGCTATATTTTTAATCCATTGAACAACTTAAATTTTCTTAGTCGAAAGCATTTTGTAAGAAGTTTATAGAATTTTCTCCAAATATAAAAAAACCTTAACATTTTTTCTAAATATTACGATTATTTCAGTTTAAGGAAACACATTTCAGTATATTCATTTGTTATTTCATTTTGTGGAAAGATTATGTCAGCTTTGTCCCTCATAAAGGAAATGTTAATTGATATATTACGAAAATAAAAGTATAATTTCTTATATATGTTCCATTGCGGTTCTTTTTAGTAAAATCATGTATCTCATATTCCAGCAAGTTATTTTTACAATTATGAAAATAATAATACATATAAAATAGTTTAGTACAAGGAAAGGATATAAATAAATAAATATATATTCTATTCGGATAACTGATAACAAAATATATGAATAGTTATAGTATTCGAATATAAGAGGCTCTCTATTATATTTATCAATAATACAATTCTTTGCTATATCCAACAATTACAGCAGTTATTTAAAGGTTTGAAAACTAAATGAACATTCTAATTGAAAAATATTTCGAAAGAAAAAATTAAGAACCTAATATTGTTCTTTTAAATAAAATAATTCGAATTAGAGAATCAATGAAAGAATAGATTAAGAAATGTCCCTTTAAAATTCAAAAACATACTAAATTGTCCATCTATCGCGTTCCGATGTAAAACGAATCTTTCCATTTCTTTTGATTTTTCCACAAGTTTCTTGATTTTTCAATATATTATATATACGTCACAATGATTTATGCTTAATAATTTTGTTAACAGTATGCTTTTCAATAGAATAATTCGATCGATTTTATTCTTGTTTGACACTTTTCTTTTACTTTGTCTTAATTGAGCCTCTCAAATGAATTAGTAATGCTACTGCTATTGACGATGTACTCTCATTTCTATTTCGATTCGCAGTCAAATAACTATTAACAGAAAATAAGAATAGAAAATAAGCTACCTTATAATTTTGTCCAATTAATATTCATATTTCTTTCTCGAACTTATAGATAGGATGTATAAAATCTACATTCTTTTCTTTCAAATATACAATACTGGCAAATAATTTTGTCTACCTGTATATAATATAATAATAATTTTTGACTTATATCTGCAACACAATTTGTAATAGACAATTGTGTTGCAATTTCTCAAAAATGAAATCATAGGAAAAAGATTTGTATGAATCAATTGCGAATATTTATCATTTAATTACCAATTATCGATTTGAAATGACATATTTCATACATATTTCAAGCCGCGTTTAAATTTTTATTTAAACGATGTGTAATGGCAAGTTAAGATTAGAATGAATATATAGCTGTTATACATGCGTATTGATATACATTGGAGGTATTGAGAGGGGTTACAGAACGTTAAAGGTTGAGTAAATCCTCACGTTTCGCTTGTCAAAGTCGAGTGGACAACATAGTGGAAAATGAAATTATGTACAGGTCTTTTTATCGTGTGTTACACATGAAATATTGTGAAATGAAAACTACATATTTAGGCTTTACACTGTTTGATGAATATGCAATTATGCACTTGAAAAAGAATTATCTACTTTTTGACAGAAAAATAAAAGTTTTAATAAAAGCTTATACGTTCACATTCAAGTTCGTATATATTTTTTAATTTGAACATTTTGTGTGAACAATAAACTTGTGCCTATATATTTATTTAATCCAAATATGTAATAAGTCTTGCATATGCTATCACTGCTGTAATTTGAAATATAATAATATAAGTATCACTAAAATGTATAAATTAATAATCAAAATATTTTTTATGAAATCAATAAATTATAGATTTCAATAATCTATTACTAATAATACGTATATATTATTTAAATATATTTGTTTCTACTAAAGATATTAATTTTATTAAAAGATATTAATTTTATTAATAATATATAGGAAAACAATTATCCGTAATGGCTATTATGGATAAGATTTCATTTCAAGACTGAATATTT
Organism: Tetragonisca angustula; assembly: GCA_036937485.2. NCBI lineage: Eukaryota > Metazoa > Arthropoda > Insecta > Hymenoptera > Apidae > Tetragonisca > Tetragonisca angustula. Next base: position 1,358,136 of record JAWNGG020000002.1, read on the forward strand.
TCGAATTTTTTAAATATTATCGTTATATAATTATAATCGATCATTGCAATGATTATTTATAAACATTATAAATAATAAATTGTTTACCTTATATTTAATTTTTAATTGCAATAAATTTAATTGCATTTAATTCTGTTTACTTAATTTTATTAATTTTTTAATTTGAAGAAAATGCATTATCGTGAATTTTCATTCATAACAGTGTTTCAATCATTATAATTATTCAATAGTCATTAGCATTTCTTTATTATCCTTATATACAAGGTGTTCCAAAGTTTAATATTCAAACTTTGCCAATGTGTTCTACAGACTAAAATGTCACGTAGCGAGAAGCTTATGAATGCTTCATAACAAAAAGTCATAACAAAAATATGAAACATAAAGCTATACATACTTATATGCGTTATTTTATCAATAAAATAAAATTGATATTGAATGTTGTGAACCAAATTTTATGTTATCTTTATCGTTTCTTTATATGCAGTTTTGATTCTTCATTTCTTCATCATGAATCAATTCATTTCGTGTAAATAATAAATACTTCCACATTGTAAATTTTTACTTTTAAAGAATATTTTTCCATAAGTAGAAATCTAATGATATAAGGTCTGATGACTTGAAAGTCCAAGAAATTGGGTTAGGTTTGGGTCGTTTTCTCGACTATCACTATTATTGAAATTGTTCGTACTGTTCGTCGCATTTCGTATTTCTGTTGAAACTTTTTAACGAAGCATTTATAGCAAGGGTTTTTTACTACACGACATTTTAGTCTTATTTTTGCCTATAGAATATATTGGCAGGATTTGAACAATATAAATACTCTATATAATAACTTATTATTATTAGCAGAATTAAATATATTGTGTCAGTTATATCATGCATAGTTAACATTGAAATAATGTAATATGAGATTTCAAATAACAAATTTTAAATTTCCAATTATATTTGTTTATAAATTAATTAAAATCTATATTTGTGAATATTAATTTTATTCTTCTGTCATCACAAAAAATGGTCATTTCATTTTGTATTTTTTAATAACAACGTTACAAATAAAAACAAGAAAGTTTGGGAATATACATATACATACTGAATGTGTAAATTAAAAATCAATTAATCTGTTAATTTCTTAACATTAAAAAAAAATGAAAAATCTTCATAGAATTATGATAAAATACAGGGGATTTGAAAAATTCATATAATTTTATACATTTATAAAAACTTCGTCACCATAACCATATTTTAATTTATAAAGTTAAACTCATTGACAATAATTATTTTATATTTTTTTAACGTAAAACAGTAATAATATTCTCTTTTCAGTTACAGTTTAATTAGGATCCTTAAGCCAATTAGAAAGTATGTAATTATCTTTTATGTCATTATCACTCCATATAACTTGTAACTTAACAGCTAAAAAAGTTAAACATCTTCCAATTAATTTTAGAGAGATCTTTTTGGGTAAGCTTTTAAAATATAAATTTTAAATTGTAACTATAAAAAAATTAATTTAAAATTAGTATATATTACCTAGACTATCTCTAGACAATTGATTAAACATATCAATAAATTATTAACTTCATATCGCAATAAATAGATTTAAAAAATAATAAAACAAATAAAAATAGGAGTTTCTATAAAAATATCCATTTTTTTATTTAACTTGCCAAGTAACTTTATCATACTTGTTAAGTATAGAGGCAAAAGCTTGTTCTTTTTTAAATAGAATATGGATCATTTTTGATTTATAATTAAAAAGCTATATTGAATATCATTGGATTACTGATCTAAAAACAAAAAGGGTTAAAAAATTGAAAATTCTATCATATAAGACATTAACATGTTGTATATGCAGATTTTTATATGAAAGTTATGCTCTAGACTGCTCCGTTTAAAGATCCCAAAGAAATGTTTTATGCTGAAAATCTTACAAGATACATATATAAATAAATATATTCTAAAAGTTCTATAAAATAAAACATAACATTAGAACATAATGGTTGAAATTTTTAATTTAATTTAATTTAAAACTAGATATTTAGCATCTCTATAACTAAACTGTTTGAATGTGATTAAAACATAATATTATACTATATACCTTCTTTTAATATTTTTTATCAAATGGAAATCCGATAAATCAAAAAAGAGTGTCAAAAATTGATTTTTAATCATTATATCATTCTACCAAAAAGAATTTTTGAAACCATAATTTTGAAACCAAAATTAATGTCTACTTTGTCGTCATTTCGTTCTTCATTAACAAACTTTATTTAATTTTATTTTGGAACCTACGATATTAACTTTATTTTCGAGTAAAATTTTATCCACATCTCGAAATGCAGTATTTAGAAAACCTTAAACAGTAGATAATAATGATGGATTCGATAAATAGATCATCTGTCGTTACGTCCGTTTTTTCTTTGATACGTTTCATTCAAGTTTTATAAGGTTTTGTCTAGATGGTTGAAACCAACTTGTGTAACAAAAGAATTAAGAGAGCTACATGTCGATTCCAACGCTCACTGTATCGGAAATATCGTTTGTTGGCTGGACACTGCTTTGAAGAGGACACCGATTCTCTCAGTATTTCCATTTATATAACAACGTTTTTCGATGTTGTTTGGCACAAACAGATACTAACTTACAGGCAACGATTTTTTTCCATGAAACGTGAAATAAGTGCAAAGTTCAAACTGTGTATACCTATTTTCAAAAATGCACATATGCAGCGAAATGCACATCATATACGTGTACAGTATCATATATCTTACCAAACGTCATGTGTTCTGTAAAAACACGTTTTTATAGTTTACATAACTAATAATTTTTAATATTATAATTAGTCGGTAGTAATCATAATTTTATAGTTTATACAGTAAATATGTTTAGAGTTATAAATAATCACAAGTATACTCCTTAACCCTTAAATGATCGTTAAATTATACTTGGCTATATTATTTTGTCAGATTAGTAAAATTTAAGATATTTCATTTTACATTGCATCTTATATTCTCGAATTTTATTAATCGATCTTAGATTGTTCAATACATTCGATTATTTTCCATTGCTTCAGCTTTATTTATTATTAGTTATCTAATGTAAACGTGGCTTCGAGAAGTTGTATAAAACCTGAAGTATCTCAAGGAGTATTAATTTTTTCAGCATTGTCGAAATGCAAAAGTAATACAAGGAATAAATTTATGGGAAAGAAAATCGTAGAACGCCATTTATAAAAAAGTGCAATTGCACTTTGCATTATTAGAGTTTTAAACAACGCAAAATTTTTCTCGATAATTTTTTTCTATTATAGTTATTAAATTCAACCTGCGTTATACAGTATGTTTTTAAGAATTATGTATGTTTACAACAATGTCTTAATATTAAGCATGTATAATTTCAAATATTACTAATATGATTGTAGCAATCATATTTTGTTAATAAAATTTTTGTTAATAAAGTTTTACAGACCTCGTAAAAGTTTCATTGTGCATATATTGTCTACACGAAGTATTTGCACACTATTATGATATTTATTGTAGTATTTATGTATTTAATCTAATTTATATCAAGTTCATATACTTTTATTAACTATGGAAATTTGATACTAAGAAAATAAAATATAGAATCTAATAAGAAGATGCTTCATTGAAAAATAAGAATGTATGCAAGTGCTTTTTGTAGCTATTACATATTTAATCAAAATTGCTTCATTATCATTATTTGCACGAATTACTATTATATCAAAAATTGAATTTATACTTGAAGTTTCGTTTATTAATTAAAACACTACTTCATTATCTCTCGCAATCATTTATATATATCATTTGTATATATTAATTTATATACATATTATATACATACATTAGTTTATTTCATTCAACATGATTCTAAACGGCTCTAAAATAAAAGACCGTCAAGGTTCTTGTGATAAAGGACTTGATGAACATTCCTCAACGTTAGACCTCGAACTAGTTCCGTTGCCCTTAGGAATCCTGTTCAGGGTCAAACGTATTATGAAGTCACGTCAGGCGTCTTATTTTACATTTTTAAAAGTAATGAAAATAAAACGTATTGTTTACAACTTTATTTGTATTTTAAAAGATAAGGTTCTTGATACCGATAGTAAAATATTCAGAAAATAAAAAAGCAGAGAGAGACTTTTTTTACTACTAATTGTAGAAATTAAATACAGTGAAAAACATACCTAATCCACATTTATTATTGATAATTTTAACACACAGAAGGAATAAATGTAACAGAAAAATTTTGAATCATTAACATCAATTTTTTTATTTGATTTTCTAATAAGTTATAACACTAATATAATATAATATATAATAATTCAGTTTTTTACAATGTTTTTCGCAATAAAATTTTTTAGTTTTAATAATTTATTAATATTATTTAAATATAATAATTTTTTCAGAAAACAACATATTACTCTGATTACTTTGTAAAACATTTTTCGTCGACATCGTCCATTTGATATAATAGCAATTTAATTTGTACAACATGGAACAGAATGAAATTGGTGAATATTTCTTGTGATATAATCAATATTATTAACAATATATTAACATATACGTTGCTGGGAAATGTGAGTATATTTTTCATTTTCTAAACGTTGAAGACAAGATACGTAAATTGACGTTTTTTATTTTTTAAACAAATCGCATTTTTTAAACTTACAGAACATGAGAGCAATTCACACTTTGTAGGTGTTAAACTGTGTGAATAATAATCATTAAATTTATATGATTTACGTTTACTTTATAGATTTTTAATTCAGTTTCAAATAATTAGTCAAAAATGAAGCATCAATTTGAAGAATATTTTGAAGAATTTTTCACAGATGAGTTTTCAGATAGATTCAAATAATGTTAAGAGTGATAATAAAAATGACAGTTGTTCTGATAAGGATAGTAACTTTTTCCCTGATAAACGACGTAAGAAAAGCAGAAATATAATATACTCTAAATAAATTTTGATAAATACTTTTATACTAAAAAGCACTACTAATATTATCATTAGTTGTATAACTTTGAATAAAAGATTTTGCTTAAGATTTTTAAACATTTTCGTTGCTTTAAATAAATAAATTCATATTTGATATATTTTCCAAAAATGTATGGGAATTGAAATAAAATCCATTTCATAGTATAATGTCAACAATGCCTAAGTTCTAAATTCCTAGATGCTACATATAGAGAATGCATTTATAAACTTATAATATATTGAACAGTTTGAAACGTTGAAAAGAAGTCATACAATTAGTCATAATAATTTTGAAGAATTTGGAACCTAGAAAAAAGGTGTTTAATTATAAAAATTTTTAATTATGTTTAATCATAATAATTTTTTTTACAGATATCATACAAAATAGATATATGATAGCAATATTTATATATGAATTTAACAAAAAAAAATTCCTTCAAATAATTCCTTAAAATATTTCAATAATTTTTAAAATGATAAAACCATTTTTGAAAAAAGAAGAAAATATTAATATGCGAATGTTTTTACTCTTTGAGGAAAAGTACAAGTAGTCTTTACTACTATTTCGACTATATAAATAAAGTTAACTAAATATAGAAATTTTATATATGATCTCCATTCATTTTGTTCATGTTTATATTCTATTTCTGGAACGACGAATGTTCATTGCAGCTCAAAATCTGGATCTTCTTGGAATAAATGACTAGAAATATTATGTTAACACTTTGATCATGTAGTTAATGTTATTGTCGCTGTAATTGACAATCATACTTAATAAAAATATACAAGCTAGATATTAAAAGAAAATTAAAAAGCAATATTCTAGACAAAAATTGAAGAATAATATCAAATATTGTAACAATTTATAGAATCTGATAAACTATTATGTTCTCTGAAAGTCCAAAAATCTGAAGAATAAAATACAAGAGTTGTATACTTTGATTTGTTTAATTTATCTGTCTTTAAGCTATGAGTAAACATATTTAAAGAATGGAAATAGATTAGATCGTGTTTATACCCAAACTCAGTAATAGCATTTATCGACGTGCACTAAGAAAATAAATTTTTCATTTATCTTATAAAGAAGATACATTTGTTTTTGATGCCATTCAAAATATCACATTTCGTTTTTTCCATGAAAAAAAAACACATTTATATAATTGCCAACAAAAAGAAATACGTTACCATTTAATCGGTGAAAACTGATTTAATGATTTCGTATGAAAAGTGTATACGAAATGTTTCGTTTATAACAACCAAAAAAATCACATTTAAATAGTTAGCGACAAAATCTAATGTAATTAAAATTTGATTTCCATTTAATCATACATGTATCTATGTACTTCTAATTAAATGTTGCATAAACTATTATGTTTATGAATAATTATAAATGATATCATTAAATAATTATTCCTTTCTTTACATAATAGTATGTGTTGTTTCTCGTTCAAGCGTTATCTTTTTCCTAGCGACATAGTAAAATCAATTAACTTTTTCGCTGTTCAAATATATATATATATTTTTAGCAAAAAATGGATTATTTTATATGGAATAAACGAAACGTATTACTTTCATGGTCAATGTCAGGCATAATTTTAATTACCCAAATACTGATATAAAGAAATATGGTTATTATGTCATAATGTTTATATGATAGTAGTTTTAATAGTTTCTATATAAATAATATTTCTCACATATAACGACTATTGTACTAGATTTATAAATCTTGCTGATAGCGAAATGTTAAATATTAAATAATAATGAATAAATCTAATCTAAAAATATATTAATAATTAGTAACACTAATAAATTAACTAATAAATTAATAACCTGTTAAACATCTTGTCTAAAATATATTCTATTTCTTAAAGTTAATCGAAATATGCTAGTTTTCGTAAAACGAAATAATGAGATGTGCTTCGTTTCTTAACATACGACAATCTGGCAAATTCTTCCGAGCTATCAGTTGCACATATTTCTTGCTAAAATTGTTGGAAAAATTGATTGATAGGTTTATATATATACATAAAATAAAGAATAATTCGATATATGAGTTTATACATATATTTCAGTATGTGTATTAAACTATGAAATCCGTGAAGAAAGATATTCATATCATATTCTGCTTAATAGAAATAGAGAACACATTTTCACATTATTTGATGTATTCTATATTTTTTCTGATATCCAAGGTACTTTCTTTATATATAACATTCTTTACGATATTATGATAAGTAAGGTAACAACTGAATTTGAATTATTATTCATAGAATTAAGTAGAATTATTTATTATCAATTAATGTTCTATCTTTCGATACCAAACGATTTCATTCTTGGATTTTTGAATTCCGATTTTATAAATTCTGCATTAATCACAAATTCGACTTTAATTCTTCCTAAAAATATAGAAATACAGAAATATAAAATTTAAGAGTTTTGTACATCGTGATCTCTCTCTCATTACGTCCTGAACGCTGTGTTTTTAGAAAACAATGGCAAAGGAATTATATAAGAGTAGATAGTGAGAGGGTGATATGAAATATCCTTGTGGTTTGGAACTCTCTGGCCTAACAGAATCTCTGATGTTGTCGCTTTATAACACATGCAACATTGAGTGAAGTATTCTCGGCAACAGCATTCTGGTTCAAAGAGAAACAATAGCAAGGCGTAAGCCCAATTTTACCAGCTAGAAGGATTCCATTTGCATAGCAAGAAAGTTGCATGGAATAAATTATTCTTTTTCCTCGCAAACATAAAAGATAATACCTCAGAAGTAGTGCACCAGAGAATCATCTAATTAATTTGATTTAATTTTCTAAATTCATCTATGAACTGTTTCTTAGTTTCACGACTTTGACAACACGCAATAAATAGTCTGCGATGTTTCAAAGTAAATATGCAATAGTTAATCATTTGTTATATGCCAAAGGAATATGTAATATTACAAATTAGAGAAAGAAAGTATTAAAAAATTCTTTCAAACTGCATTATTGTATTAAAAGAATAATCCACACAAATTAGATTTGATCAAGAAATCAAAAATGCTTCAGACAAATAAATGCAAGCTAGAATAATTTAAAATTACTATTTGAACTAAAACAGGTTGTTTTAGAAGAAAATAATATTTTCTTTACTATAATGGTAGATGAACTATACTAACTAAGGCTTTGTAGTTCAAAGACATGTCGTAGATGCTGTTATTATAAGCAGTTAGAAGGAAATTACATTTAAGCTCAGGAAGGACATGCACAATATACTCAGTTTTATCCAACATTGGTGCTGGATTCAGCTTGTTTGAAATAAAACTGAGATGATATTGTTTATGAGCAACCGATTTTATTTTCAAAGCTCTTCGATTTTTGACGTACTCTGTATTATTTAAAATTATTCTGGAAATCAGCTCACGAAACAGCTGAAGAAATTATATTAAGAAGCTGGTCAAAGAAGCAAGTATTATTTGCCAAAAGTTGTTTGTCTATATCCAAGACTTGATGTTGAATTGTGACTTATTATAATCAAGAAAGATCTTCAACTACCTAACGATTTTCTAAAATGATTCTCTAAAATGACTCTCATTAAAAGGATTAAGATTTCGTATTTCGTCCAAGGCGATGAATTCAGTCGTTAGAATAGTTAATTCGGTAATAGAAAGTTGAAAGAGAAGAATCGGACACAATGTATGTATACAGTTTTATTGCAAATAAATTATCTTTTACACGAAGTTTCTTCGAACACATTATACGATATTCAAACATTTGGTGACAAAGACTTTAAATATGAAAGCATTCCTGAAAATGATTGATATTTTTCTAATAATATATATTTCTGATTTTTTGATAAATTTCTACATTTAATGATAGAGAAAAAGTGCTATAAAATCTTATTTAAAACTTGTGTTATCGGATAATTTTGCAAACAAGAATTCTTTTTCAATGAAGCTGTATTAGAGGAAGAAAGAATTTGAAGTGGCATGACGTATCGTTTCCATCAAAATTTGGAATTCTACGAAGAGCAAACTTTTAATAATTGAATTAAGAGAAATTTGTCATTCCAAGAAAACTCTATGTACAAATAGATTTAAAAAGTGCAACTGAAATTGTGGCTAGTATAAATGGAAGTTGTCCATGTATATTTTAATTGTCTACGTTAGCTTCTCGTATAACCACATGTTCTTTGTCTTTTCAATGAACTTTCTAGGCTGATAGTTTTGTTGTGAAAAAATGACGGGGTGAAATACAAACATATAAACGTTTATAGCTACAATTGGGTCCATTTATTTTTCCATAACATGTTCTAACATTATACTTGTCAGTTACACCTTCGTGCAAACGTGTGTAGGGGACGCGTTCCGCTGGCCATAGGGTCAATAAACGTATAAAAGTAATGTAAAGAACGCATCCCTGGGCAGTTAGGTCCATAAAGTAATTGCAAATACATATTACTTTATGAGACGGTGTATCTAGACTAAAAACGATCTACCTTACCAATCATGTAATCGGGCAAGACATAAAGATAGTCAGCCTTATATAAGACTGACACAGTATATAAAGGATCTTAATTTTTCTTTGATTCTGAGATCGCCTGTGATTTCTAAAGCGTAAATTTCCAATGAATTTTGGGATCCATTTTAAAGTCCTAAGGAATGAGAAGTTGACCAGAAGAGAATCGTACTCTTTTTGAAATATAGGGCTTGACATATATTTAGTGCCTATAAAATGTTCGATATATCTTCAGTATATTTATAATTAGTTCAATATTTGTGAATTCCTGCACATTTTTTGGGTATACCATATAAATATCTTTATTTTCTATACATAATATACTGAAATATTCTAGATATTAGGAGTACTAATATTAAAAGATCTACAGTGACTCACATTAATATTTGGACACTAAACATTGACACTGTATAATAATAAATTTGGAAGCTTAAAACCTTTACTTTCAAAGTGTAAAATAAAGTGTTTAGTTTATTCTAAAATGTTTTTACATCATGTAGCGGGTAAGTAAATGAAAATATTTTTCTTCTCAAAAATGTTATAAATTATCATAGTATGTAAAAACATAAAAAAGTTTTTTTCGTAACTGAATCTAAAATAGATTTGACGTGTCCTCTTTCGAAAACTTGATATATGATTTTTTTTTCATCATTTTATTAAATTTTGAACATTAGCTTTAAATAACGAAAATGCAAGAAATCACAACATTTTCGTCCTTATTCGTTTTCGCCTACTCGTTATTAAAAGTTCAATTAATTAGTGAAAAAGAATCAAGTTTGCAAGGACAAGACTTCAATCTGTTGTAGATTCTATCGCAGGTTCATTTATAAAAAATTTTTCACTGTTTTTACTATATGATATATACATACTATATGATAATTTTGAGAAGGAAAATATCTTCACTTTTTTATCTATTACAGTGTAAAAGCATCTTACATTAGAATAAAATGAACGATGCACTTGAAAAGTGGAAGCTTCAAGCTTTAAAATAAACTCAAGTTTTATTGTACAATTCAATATTAATACAATTCAATTCATATTGTACAATTTCTTTCCACAAAATTACAATAGTTTCCATATTTAGTACCTGAATATTTAAGTATCCAAATATTAATATAAGCCCCTGCATATATTTCATAAAATATATGCTCAAATTACTATGTATGTATGCACATATACATAAGTGAAAGAATTGGTGAAGGATATTGAAATAGCAATTTATTGAGCTCTACATCCAAATCTCAGATATATCTCGTGTAAAAGCTCTATTAACAGGTACTTTTAAGAAGTAAATCTCAAACTCTTTATGGGTTAACGATTATTTAATTCAGAAATTACTACATTATGAAAAAATCTCACAAACCTATGCTTGAAATAAATACTTAGGTATCCAAGACAATGTGAGAAGAACTTTTCTCCTCATATAATAACGCATTGGATAACGCACAAAAGACTCTAAGAAAGATATTATCCAGTCTTTAACATGTTAAATATGGAAAATTTCATCATGGACAAATTGCTCTGCTTTAACGCACAATCCGTCCGTTGGAATGACTTCTTGAATGATTTATCTTCTACAGTAGAACTCTATTTATGTAAACGAATTATGAGATATATAATTTACATAATCATATATTGAAAAATATACTCTACTAATTTTCCTCTTTCTTAGTGATTTTTCATTCACATAATAGATGTTCAATTTCAAATAAATTCGACCAACAAGGGTTTATTTAATTAGATATCAATTAAAATTTGATTAACACAAATGAAGTTTATATAAACGGATTTTTATTGTATAAGACATTCAGACATAATGACTTTATTAATTTTAGTACATCAAGTAGATCAACAATTACATAATCTTAATACATCTATTAACTCAGCAACGCGTTTGTGATTAAATGATATGAATAATTTTATTTAAAAGGAATTTATAAACAAATCCAAAAAGTTTTAAAAATCAATGAATTTATTGTTGTTTATTTCATTTGCATTATCGTTGATGATTTTAAATAATAAAATTTAAATATCACTTTAACATGAAACGTACAGATATCATTTCTTAATATTCATATGGAGAATGCTGAGTACATTTGTCCAATTATCGTTATGCTGAATCCAGTTACCGTTAACGTGTTAATCTCAAATATGAGTGTCATTTCAGATTATAATCTGTATTTTTATATTGTACGGCTATAATCTGTATTTAATTATAATCTGTATTTTTATATTGTTCATATTTATGTGTACACAAAGTAGTACGTGTAATAACCAGTACAAATATGGAGTGATCCTACATGGTAATATGAATCGAAAAACAAAAAAATATTCATTCGCTTTCAAGAAAATCAACTTTGAAAATTTATCAATTATACTCTTAAATTTGGCTGATTCTGTACTAGTCCAAAATAAATAATAAACAATTCATATATTTATGAGTTCATATATTATTTTAGATATGAAAATAAGTTGAAAATATAGAGCTTTTTCATAAAACGCTTTGTTTTCGAAAAAATTAAATTTTAAAGTTTATTAAGCCTATCAAATATATGTTTACTAAGCCTATTCTTAACTAATCATACTTAAACTCTGTTTTCTTGAAAATGAGTTTTTAAAATTTTATTCTACATTTTTCAGTTATTTTCGCAAACTAACTTCTGCCGGTTATTCACTTCTATTCAGTAAAATATTAAAGTATGTTTGATAAATTTTCAAGCTAGATTTTCTCAATAATAAAATCAAATGAAGAAATTTTATTGTTCCTTTTCAATATTTCCTCACGTATCGCCTGGTAGTATCATGCATTTTATGAGTGTACGTCTTTATAATCCATTACTATATTGCATTACTATTAATAAATTTTTTTCCTTGTTCTAATAATTATGAGAAATTAAATCTCTTTCATAAATTTCAATGAAGTCTGCATTAGTCTGCATAAAAAGCATTTACCGTTTACAATTTTTGAAACCTTTATCATTCAATAATTTTAACAAAGAATTTATTTATTGTAATGTTCTATTTTAATTTCATTTAAAAATCCATTTTTTAAATATTTGAGTTTATACATATGATTAACGAGATACATATATGTATCACAAATTAAATATTATCGGAAATACAATATAATAGTATATTGCGTATGATTAATTAAAACTGAAAAATATTTGATATTCAGCGATTTATGCAATTTTTAATTTTCTTTTTTATTTATATTGTAAAAGAAAATTTAATTAAGCTAAATTAATATGCAAAATTTATAAAGAGTTTGAACAATTACAAAAATTAAATACGATTTAAATAGTTTGTTTTATATAATTAATAAAAAATAAATATTCCAATAATTATCATATTTAATTTATTATTAACTTTAAAAAATTTTAATGGACAAGCATAATTAATTTTGAACCTAATACGTATCAAATATTAGCGAATTTAAAAGAATATTAATTTATAAATTTACAGTTCTTTTATTGTAAATGTGTGACATGAGATTTTACTATATGATATTAATATATGTAAATTATTAATATAATAAATATATAATTATTATATCATTTATATATTTAATTATATATTATATATATTTATTATATAATACAAAATTATAAATATATACGTTATATATTTAATATGAGAAATCATTATTATATTACATATAGAACATATTATATATTTATAACTACAGTTGAGTGACAAGAAACAAGTAATGTATTAAAATTTAAATAAAATCATTTGATTTTATGATTTATTTAAAATATCTTACAAGACGATAACTACATTTGACATTTTTATCTAATATAATGATTAAATGAATGGTTCAAAAATTTTTCAATACAATATGATCTGTATAAAATTGCATTATTTTTCTTATTATAATATAATATACGTGTATTATATTATGTTATATTATATTATATCACTTATCCATTACATATATTGTGATATCTTATATGTATACTTCTATCTGATTAGAATTTCAAAAAGCTTTCATTATGAATTTGTTAAAATGTTAATGTTTAACAATTCAACCTGTCGTACAACATATGTACATCACTAGAAATAATTTCATAGTATAATTAAAACATACAATTACAGCTCAAATGAAGGCAACCTTAAATTATTTAATGTTTCACAAATTCTGTCCATTCATATAATTTTATGCTTTTTGTTTAACCATATAATTACAACATTGAAGAACGACTGAAATTGTGTATTGATGATTGTGTAAATATTTACATAAATACGGAAGTTAATAAACAAGAAATGATGTATCGTTTAAATATAAACATAAATACAAAGACAGAAAATAATGTATTTATTACGGAATAATTCACGATATTCATACAAATTTGTAGTAACTACGTAACTAACGTTGAAGTATAATATACTTGATCCAATAAAGTCAACAGGTAATTCCTGGGAGGAAAGAAATTAAGAGAGATTATAGTCACCTATGAATTCCCAAGTTTTTAAATAATTTTCTTCTCGTTTACTCTTCAATTGATTGAAACGATATGTGATCTCTATTTTAAAAGTAAAATAGCATTGATCACGTAATGAGTCGTTAGCAAGATTTATGTTTTTCAGAGAACTGAGACCGTATCGTCCGCACAAAAAGAGCTTTACCACTCGCAGTAGGGACGATCGATGCAGCCACCGGCACAACCAGCCGCCCCCAGATCTCACGACCCCGTCTCACTCACTCACTCACTCACTCACTTACTCACTTATTCATTCTCTCTCTCTCTCTCTCTCTCTCTCTCTCTCCATTGCACTGCTTCGCCATTTTCTCCTTACCATCCGACTTTTTATTTTTTCTTTCCTTGTCACAATAATGATCAACAATTTTCTCACTTCTTTTAAAACCATTGTGTATTTAAAGTAGCGAACATTCTCTCATGCAATTTATTTTTTATCTTATACGATTTCGCTTGCAATTTGTGTTTTAAACTACAACTCCTGTTTTATTCATATTTTGTAATGATTGGTCATTTATTTTCAGAAACTATATATATAAATAATATATTAGAATATATAAAAAATGTTCGGAAATGAATTAAGATAAGTAAATGTGAAGTGTCATATTGTGCATTAAATTAGTATGAAATACGTATGAAATGTTGATTTAGAATTCAATATTGATGAATCAATAATAGCTTTATTAAATTTTATTCTATCATCCATCACATTAAGCAGTAGAGAATTAGCTACATATAACATGAAGAAAATTTTTAATAAGAATATTAGAATCTCATTATTAGCATTTACGAATAATCAAAATACACGTTTAATTTTTTTATATGAAGAAAATATTAAAAACTTCTTTTATTTCATTTAAACAATCTTTTGATGCGTAAGTTAATGAAAACTTACAATAATTTCATTTCATGATTTTAAATTGATAATTCTCAAAAATTTAAAATAATGTAGCTAATTAGAGAAATGGATTAAATTGTGTGGAAATCATTTTTATTAAATACATGATATTGTAAAGAAACTGCATGCTATTAAAGATTTTGAAAAATCGACATATTATTTTTACCAACCTAATAATTTACTAATTCATAAAGTATAGAAATTAGAACGATAAAGATTAAAAAATATTTAAAAATAAAATAATGTTATAAACTTTTTATACACAATTTTAAATGATGAATACATAACTTCTTATAATTTTTTTCTCTTTGACAAAACTTCTGTATTTATTTTGACAAATTCTTTGAATTTTCTATACAAGGTCCTAATATTGAAAGTACCATCAAGTGAAAACTAAATTTCTAGATGAAAAACTAAATCAAAAATAAAGAATAAATTTTTTTATGTATTATTTGCATTTATCAAATTCAAGTATAATTATCAAATTATATTTGATTTTCTCATTACGAATTGACAGGAAGTACAATAACCTCCTAATCAACAGGAATTTATTTAGTTTACCTGTGCAAATAAGTGGAAAATATAGAATAAAATATTTTCCTGCAAAAGCTTATTTAAAAAAAAATATATATATATATAGCTTGAATACATTTAATTAAAAATTTAATTAAAAATTAGTTTGTTATTAATGTACTTGGTAAATTTTCTTTATGTACTTAATATGTATTTGATAAATTTTCTAACTAAATTTCCTCGAACACGAAGCATCCGGTGAAAAAATTAAATTCCACACTCTTAACTTATTTTTGCAAGTAGAATAATATCTTATTCATTATTTATTGCTGATCTGATTCCGAATTTAGATTTTAACTACAGTTGAGAAATTTTCAAACTTGATTTTTTCAAAAACAGCACCTTAAATGAAAAAATTTTATTCTTTATTTTCGTGTAGAATCATTCTCTCTTCGGTTGTACCTTCCTAATACTGAGACATCCTGCATATATATTTTAAACGTAAATGTATTAGCTACATTTAGTATTATGGTACCTAAAATTATCATTAGTTATCTGATGAGAAATTACAATTGGAATATAATTGTCAGTATGTTAATGAACCTGAAAGGATTTAAATACAAGGACAAATTTACGAAATCAGGGATTCTTTTACCTAATAGTAAAGATTAAAATTTCGTGCAATATAAAATCGCAATGTGAAATGCAATGTAAAATCGAATTTGCATAAGTAGAAAAGATAGTAAGTGAACAAACCTAAAGTTAGTAACGATTTAATCAGCTAACGATCTATAATAATTTTCAGTAGTTGACGAGTTTTATGAAAAAATTGTTTTAAAATATGATTTTTGTTATATATAAATAAAACGATCAATAACTATGAATCCGTAAGAATTAAAAAGTTATAAATATTAAATATACCAAATAAATAAATATAAATTTATTATAATACATTTTTCAATGATCACTAACTAGAAGCTGAAAATCACGTGATATCACAGTAGTTAGGAATTATGAGACTGCAGTGTTAAAGAATTATAAAATACAAAATCAAGACTTGCAATGGATGAGAAGGTGTCGTAATTAAAGTTATTAAATATGGATAATCGATATTGATTAATAACTATATAGTTAATAACTATACATGAAAAGTATTTGGGAGACTATATAAATGGTTTGATTTCAAGTAACAGTTCGGTTTCAGCATACAATACATACTTGTATTTTGACAATAATACAAGAGTAATTAAAACCATTTTTCAAATAAAACTTGCATCGATCTGTTCTATATTCTAGAGAGTTAGCTGTTGATTTCAAGACAAAACTTAGGTTAATTATCTATTATTACTAGATATTATTAGGTATCAACAAACATAACATAAAGCAACATTATAATTTGCAAAATTAACATGATAGTACATAGTATTGAAAGTGCCACCATAAAATTATTTTTTTATATTCGTTAAAATATTTGGTAACAGAAAAGAGGTCTCGACACCAATTTTGCAAATTTTTCGATATGCTGTTGCGGTCTTGAATAATATATATTCTGTCCGACAATGAGACGATTATATTACATTTAATATAAGTAAGTATTTCTTATATGATATTGATTTCATTTTTTACATTAACTCAATGTTTACATTTCTCATTTTCAATTTTCATTCTTGCTTAGTCCCTAATACTTTCAATGTGATATGATTGGTTTCGCAGTATGCATCTTCAGACTTTTATGCGCAATCAGTTTTTAGCGCTCACACGAATTTTTATCAATTCAAACACATTCAAAAATTGACAAAATTGATAAAATTAACAAAATTAATAAAATTCCTTTTCTATAGGTTAATTCCAATAACTTATTCAATTACTAACCAATCTGAGTAATATTGATATTGAGTAAAGTTCTTTCTTTTAAATCGGTTACCATGAGGCGATCGACCAGCAACATATATATGTTTATAAAATGTGTCGGTGAAATTTTACCGGTGAATACTCAATAGATGAAGCCGCTATCACGTTATTTAGTGCAGTGTAAGTACAAGAGTCTTTCTGTCATAACTTTTGAATCGTAATCATCTCACGCCTCGGACAAAGTTACTCAAGGCCCTATTCTCTAGAGCAGAAATGGCGAACTGACGGCCCATGACGACCATGGCCCTATTTTCTTGATCAGTAGAGCAACTTCGCGGTTTTTAGTTTTAACTACTAAAGTTAAAGGAAAGTCAAGAAAGCATCTCATATGGCCTACTGCGGTGGAGAAGATGCACGAATTTTTTTGGTGCGAGAATCTGTAAACTACTTCAGTGAACTTATACGACTCGTGGCGGGAAAAAATTTCGTCACTTCTGTTTTAAAACGTATCCAAAAATTAGCGAAATTGATGTCGAGGTTTCTTTTTTATGCCAAATATTTTACACTTACTAGAATTAAACAATGGATGATGCAATGTGTGGATACATATAAAAGTGTGTTCCCGGGTTAAATCGCCAAACTTTAGATATGAATTTAGGACCCTAAAACAAACAAATTTTTTCTCTGGAAGTATGCTCGCAAATGCTTTCTTCAAGAGATATTTCTTTAACTTCTAAAGTTATTAAGAGTTAGGAATGGATAACATTGAAATATCTGTATTTCCGAGATTAATGCTTGTCTCCAAACTGAAGGTAATCATTTTGAGCAACATATATAATAATTACAATTATTTTTAATAATAAATACAACAATTTTCTTTAGTAATATACGTAATGAATCTGAATTATTTCGATGGCATACGTTACTAAGTCCTAGAAGTAGTAAATATCTCTTGCAGAAAGCATTTACGAGCATAGGAGAGAAATTTGTTCCTTTTATGATTCTAAATTGATATTTAAAGTTTGGCGATTTAACGCGGGGACACCTTATATATATAATTTTTGTGTAATAGATAAGAACATATGGGATACGGAGCGAAGTAATTAGTAGATGGCGTCACACGATTTAAAACACGATTTATGTACATTTGTGCCTTATGATTCTTTTAATTTTTAATCATTTTATTAATAAACGTATTATTATATTTAAATATTTTATATTTTATATTACAAAATGATTTCGAATTCTTTCTGATTTAGTCTCATTTCACTTAAATGTAATCTAGAAAATTTAATAGACAGTGAAGAACATAATTGAAGATAATTTAAACTCATATAAAATTACAATTTTATATGAAAAAAATCATATTATAGTCCACTTGATTTCATTATAAAGCCTCTATTTTGACAATCCTGAATTCGTTTTAGTCAAAGATAATTTTACAGGACATAACGGATGGAAAACAAGGATACTTTTATTCTCGAAAATTGTAAAAATTGAAACATTTCTAAAAAGATTAAAATATTTTTTTCATGATTAAATCCATTTTGAAGATTGAAATTTCTCTTTACAACGATTGAAATTTATTATACCATCTTTTTTCACAAAATAAAAGTGTTCGGGCGATTTTTCAATCATTAGAATTATGTGTACAAAAGATGTTAGGTTTCTTGTCTACATAAAATAATTTATTATTCTATTTTTAGATAAGGACAACGGTTCACCCGTTTTTTATGCTGGCAAGAAGTCCTATCACGGCTATTATGTTTGGTATGCGTGCCTGTGCCTGTTATGTTTTGTGTCCTCTAAAAACGGTTGGCATTGATCACTGTATCGATGCTTAATAATTTCGTTTTTAGAGGAATTTAGAGCAATGAAACGTCTTAGTAACCGTTTAAAGTAATTGGCCTGCACTTGCCATCATTTTTCTGTAAAACAGACCCGCCGTTGAAAAACAGTGCGTTAGTTAATGCAAGACAGTGTAACATTAAGTATAATTAGTGTGATATTAAATTCATTCCGCAGTTAGTCAATGCGTTACTATACTCAACAGTGCGTCAGTGCGTATTATGCATAAATACAATCAATGAGTGCGTATCACGTCAGTGCTTTGTCACACAATTCGAGCTATAATTATTATCAGTGCTGTGGGCAATCGCTACCTTACTGTGAGTTATAGTCAGTAATACGTCATGCTACTATCACTTATCTATTATTGTACAGTCCACTTTTCGCGATCTTCGGTCCTATATCGGAATCGTATCATTCTTCTCTCATAATACTTCACACACAAGTTCAAAATCATTGTGTGAGTATTTTCTATATCCCACTTCATTGAAAAAAAATCAAGAAATTCTAACGTTTAATCCCCATCTCAAATCGTCATTCAATTCTAATCTTCAGTATTCAATAAAATAGTAAAAAAAAATCGTACAATAAAAGATCATCGTATATTTTAAAAGATCGTTATAAAGAGAAGATTTCTTTATAAAGTTCATTATAAAGAGGATCAATCTTCAAAATTATCTGGCGGTATTGTTCGAGTCTAAAATCACTTTTATAACTATCTATATATAGGGGAATAGTAGGAGGAAGTAGGATAAAGCCTAATATATTTAGCTTCGTAACAAAAAATCAGATGGCAAAAAAAAAAAAAGAAAAAAATAGTCGCATAAGACTAAATCTCTTAATTGGATTTTTTGAAAAAATTGTTTAGTTTACGGGAAAATAAAATTTTCTAGAGGTATACAGAAACCCGGCATAGGTAAAACGAAATACCTATTAAAAGGTGTATGAAATGCAATATAATTATAAAATTTTTATTTTTATTAATTAAAAAATAGTAAAACCAGTTATTTTTAGCAATTTTAAACGTAAAGGTGTTCTATTTGGTCTATCTTACAAAAAATTATGTTAATTACTAATTTATAAACTTTTACTGTATTTATAAAAAATTTAAATTTTAACATATGAATATATATACATAAAATATTTATCGCCCTCTTCAACACTTGTATGTACATATCACATGTGCTCATCCATAACACATAGTGCATTGAATCCATTGTTCTTTCGATTTTGAATGGGTCAAAATACTGAAGAAGGTCAAAATATTTTGTAAAGACTATAAAATACAAGTATTACTTATCTGAATGGATTCCTGAATGTGAAAACAATTAAAAACAGTCACTTAAATTACAAAACATTGAAACTCTTCAATTCACAATTTTTAACTCTATTTGTACGAAATACTACGATGTTGATTGTTTTCAAAACTTGTAAAATAAGGTCGTGGGGTCCACCCGAATATCATGCCATAATTCAATTACACATCGAAATTCTTATTTTAGAAAAACAGTAGTATTCGGTTTAACCCACGTATCCGGCTTTACCCTATCTATATAGTCTTTCAATTATAATGATAATCACTGGTTTCAAACATTTCGTTAAAAAAAATGTAGTTAATGTAAACACAATAATTATATTTAAAATTCGTAAATATAATAATTATATTTATATTTATTGCTTTATTATTTACATAAATATAAACTTAGTAATTTCAATAATAATAATGATAATAATAATATTTTATTAATTTTATATTAAATTATTCTTTAACAATGATAATTACTGAAAATGTCACGTACTACGACCGAATTTTATCAACCCATCATATTCTATTTGAATGCAGCAAGTACCATGCAAAGACAAAAATACAAAATAACTTCACCGGCAGCCCTGACGTCGCAGAAACACACAGGAAATGTCCTGAACTATCTAAAGGAAATTAACACCTACCATAAGATATAATCGTCTTGAAAAGAAGGAAACAGTACCTAGCCATCGCTAATGACCAGAAGGTAGATGCGACGTTAATCATAAATTTAAAAAAAATGCTACGTTTTTAACGCTGCTGAATTATTGACTTTTTTAACATAAATAATTCTAAAGTTACATCTTTTTTGTTTTAAATCATTGAAATCATTATAATAAATTATTGCTTAATGCTTAATAAGTTGGTCCTTGGTCCTTGTTTCTTCTTTTGAAATTATTAATTAAATTGATGTACAATTTTCTAGCAAATATTCTCTGCTAAATTAATATTGAATAATTAATTTGAATATGAAGAACAAATATATGATTGTTAAATATATTTCTACTAACTGGTGGACTATACAGATTGAATCACAAGAAAGGGGACAGTTAAATATCTCTGTTACTTGGCATTGTATCAAAAGTTTCTCAGAACAAAATCACACTATTTGAAGGGCTATGTATAATGTAATGATAATGTCTGGATGAACGTGATCTTTCAAAGTAGCACGTACAATTTTCCTTATAGTTGATTTTAAACTATGTGAGCCATTTTTTAATTAAAATTGTTTCCTTAACTGATTTTTCAGAAATGTTGAATTTATGATATTTTGCGTTATTGAGAATACAAAAAATTCGAAACTTAATAGTAATAGAGATTGGAAATATACCAATATTATAACTTAAAAGTAATCCCTTTTTTTTAAACCTACCAAAATCTTATCTATGAAAAGGAACGTACGTAAATGATCTTCAGTTTTATCGTATATAACTCATCAATATGAATATATGAATGTGCAATATAAAATATTTTGATTTATTTTCTTCTATCTCAAATTGTTCTATAAATATAATGTAACTGTATTGTCAATTGAATAATTTTAAAATAAAAAAAAAGAATAACATTTTTGAATTCAAAATTTCGTTTATAAGAAAATAAAATTTGAAAATTCATACATTTGAATTTAACTAATTCCATTTGAGTAGGCTGATGTAAATAATTGATAGAAGGTTTTTCTATGTGCGAAAATAAGTGAAAACTGTAAGATAAAATTAAATAAAAAATAAAATAAAATAGACTTTGCACATGTTTTGTTAAAAATTTATTTGATGTATATATTGATATATTTTTAAATTTAATTTTCCCAGAAGCAATGTATCTCATGAAAAAGTTTTATTCCAAGTTTTCTCATTTTACTACATAAAATAATCTATTGATTGTTCATTTGTCTAAATATAAAAAATATTAAGAGTTGATTCTCTTGGAAACAAAAACAAATGTAAAAAAATGTTATTCTATATTTTTAGAATATTTTTTCACATTGAATAACCTTGGACCACCCTGTAAAAATATATGGACTTCTTCCTCTATATTGCTTTCTAAAAAAAATTTTTGTCTTATTATTATCAAGTATGAATATGTAACAAGTAAAAAAAAAAGACAATGAACAAACATTATTATTATTTTATCTATTCATAGATTTGTTAAATTAATGTATTCAAAAGTTAAAACAAATACTTATTTTGTTATATTTTATGATATAAACGATTTGATATATTTCATATCACATATTAATATTTTGCAACCATAATATTTGGAAAAACTTTTTTATTTTGATTTTTTCCTTACAACTAAATTGTGGATTTTCATTTATGAGAAATTTCAAGCTGCAGAAACGCAAAGAATGTACAATATATGCCAATACAATATGCCAAAATATCGAAAATAGAATACTTGTTATAATAATTAGTAACCAAAACGAATTTCATAAAAGTTTGAAATTGCGCGAAGATCCGCAGTCTACTTATAACTTTGTCTAAGTTTAAACTTTGTTTGCGCGAGTACACTCTATAAATACTTAATCAGTTTAAATCGCTTATATTTTAAATCAATTTTCACGTGTGTTTAAAATCGATGTCGTATTCTTTCGCGAAAGAAAACACATTTGCAATTAAATTTTCAATAAAAAGAAGAAAACGTTATCGTCTTTTGTAGCGAAAACTAACACGCATCAATTCATACAAAAAATAATCTGTTTCGCTATTTTAATAGTTGGCAATAAAATTTGATGCAATAAGAATTCGATTCTCATCTTAATCGTAAACGTATAGACATGAGCAGAAGTATTCGCACACTCGATGAAAAATTATTGACGTTTTAAATTGTTTAAATTTATAAAAATTTCATAAAACAAAATCGCACAATCTTCAAGATCACAGATAGATTATTTAAGTCACGGTAGATTTAATCGTAACTAATCAATAAAATTACTTATGTATTTCAATATTTCAACTTATCACGACTTACATATAGAAATATACATTATTGCAACACGTTACACACAGAATGAATATATAGTTTTTTATAATGTAATACAAATAGATCTACCTTAAATTGTATTAAAATAAGTAAATAACGATTAGTAAAATTTATAAATATTGTTCTCGTATTTACTCATTATTTTTCTCTTTAATTGCCATAAATTAAAGAATTATCGAACAGAAAAATATGCTGCAGAGCAAATAAAATATATTGCAATATTTAGGACAACGTTGACAAGTATGAGTTTTTGCATTTTTAACAAAATTTTTACACATTTTGTAAGTTTGAAGGGGGATACACAAAAATGAAAAAGAAAAATTAAAATCATTAAATCTAAGAAGTCTGGTGATGCTAGTAAATAGAGATTTATAAACATTATATAGGAATAATATCATTAAATAATATTCTAAATATTATAAGACGTTACAAATAATAACATATGTACCTATATAAAATATATGCCTGTAAATTAGAAATGTAAAAACTTAATTGATTGCAGCGCAATTATTGTAAGCGTTACTGTTCGAAAAATCTAAAGAATTTTCAACTATGGAACTATGGAAAAGAAATTTGAAGATGAATTTCTAACTCATTAGGAGTACAATTAGTTTTAATACTAGGAATGTAAATAAATAAATAAAAACCTAATTCGTAGTAATTACTCATTTTATATCTTTGATTAGAACACTAAAGTAATCAAGACTACTAACAGATTACAAAAGATTAATTAACCGTTAAAATAAATAAAAAATAACGAGGTTAAATCAAGTACTGAAAAACAAACATTAAAAAAGAGAAAAAAAGAAAATTCTTTAATTTTCATATTTGCAGTAAAATGATAAAATATGTAATATCACAATAAGATACTCTATTTATTTTAAATATTTATTTTAAATATCCTATTCTTGGTTATATCCCATTATTATTTTAAGTATTCCATTATTCAGTGAAAAAAATTTTTCAATTTTTACATACTATGACAATTTATAGCATTTTCGAATAGAAAAGTGTCTTCATTTTATTATTTATTACATAATGTAAAAATATTTTAGAATAAAATGAATGATAAAATGAATAAAGTGAAAGTAGATGTTTCAGGCTTTAAAATAAACACAAGTTTATTATTATTTATTATTGTTTTTTCTTACAAAATCATAATAGTTTCAACATTAGTATCAGCCATAGTAATGTAAGTCACTGTACATACAAATAATCTCAGACATCTTAAATTAAACAATATTATGTTCGTACGTGCCTTGTGTACATGTATTTTGATTAATATATATTATGTAAATATGACAGTTTATTTTACTTACGTTATTTTTTCATGAAATAAAATTCTTTCTCTATGTAAAAGTTATGCTTATTTTCCGTTCCAATATTTCATACATTGCCTTGTAGTTGTAATATAACTACATGTTGTCTTGCTGTCTCGTTTCGTGCTTTTATTCATAGCAAGCGGTATGCGTGCAAGCAAGCTCGTCATATACAATGGACTGCTCTTGAGAAAGGAACGGGGGAGCAAAGGATCCATACGTGGTACAAATTGAGTGCAAGCAAGCCATATAACGCTACTTGTATTGCTTTCATTGGTTATATTATGATTAGGTGCAATGCAACCTGATCACGCAATTTTATTGACAAGTACTAACGTGTCTTTTCGTAATATTAAACGATTATTACTTTTCGATCATTTACACTCTTCGTTTTGTATATAATTTCGTTATTTAATTATGTCAATGTAGATAACTACAGGTTAAAGACAGACATTCTTAACAAAAAGATGAATATTTGTCACAATTAAATTGTGGATATTTATGCAAATTAATATTTTTATGAAGATAATTAAGAAAATGGAATCTAGATAGAAGACTGTTATGAAATATTACAACAAATATTATAGTAAGTACCACAACTTGCTTATTTTATTTATTTTTGCATATTATGTATATTCTATGTATTTCCACAAGTCAAAATAAAAATTTAGGGTCAAAATGTCAATGCAGATTTATTACCAGTTAAGTGTAAGGCCGATAAACAAAAAATATTGAGATTTCTTCTTATGCCACACTATCAATTTATAGTAATATTTTCTTCATACACGAGCGAATTTGTATATTTTAAAAATAAGTGCACACAAAATGCAAGAACTTTTTCATATTAATATAAATTTAGAATAAAAGTTAAAGAAATGAATTCTTATTTATATGTAGGGAACCGAAAAATCAATGCAGTTATTTATTCGAATATGTTATTTGCAAAAAATAAAATAATCAAACATAAATTATTTCATTTTAGACGTTAGGTCCAAATAATAATGCCAACAATGGAAAATTCGTATTTATCAACTGCAATAATTTCCAAGTAATATTATAGACATATTAATTAAAGAATATTAATATGTAATTTAACTCTCATATTATCGTTAAATATAAAATATTAATAATTAAAAAAATATATTTATAGATTTAAATTTTTTCAGGAAGAATCTGTGATAAAATCATATGATAATCAAAATCATTGTTGTGTGAATATTCGATACATTTTCTAAATCTATAGTCTAGAAAATAAGACAAATGGGGACATTATACAATTCTAAGCATTTTATTTGTTTTCTAAAATTTAAAATCACTTTCTCCTTACTATATTGCACATTACATGCAACTCTGTGTAAAGCAATGTTCATTCAGTCCGTACTAATCTGAAAGGGTGGCTATGAGGGTTTCACGTGAAGTGCCTTTGGAAGAAGTGTCTTGCGCATCGCCTGGTACTTCACATAAGTAAAACTTTCGCTATAGCACGTTGATACTACAATGGAACATACTAACGACACTTGATATGCATACATAATAGATAATGCAAACTTTCACCTAGATAGATTATATTTTTCATTCTACCTTCCTTAATGTGAACAGTGCATTAATAAGTAGAAAATTATTGCGAGACGATCGATGACGCACTATTTTCCTAGTAATTTCTATGAAATATAGATTGTTTAGATTGATAAATTCGTTATCAACATTGATCCGAAAACGTTTAAAGTTTAGAGAAAAAGCATATTTTAATTTCTTGTATAACACTTAAAATAAATTTGTAACATTTTGAAAACGTTTGAACATCAGATAGAATATTAGTGTAATAAATAATAATAGTGTAATAAAAAATTTAGGTTTCTATTTAAAAATTTTAATATAATTTTCATAATAAAAATAAATTTTAATGTAACTTATCATTGTATAAAATGACTTTCTATTATTTTAACATGTTTTCAACCAAATCTGTAGCATATAAATACCCAAAGTGCAATATAATCAAATTTCATAACAATATTTAAATTTTTACAGTAGAATTAAATTGTATAGTAATAGCTAAATTTTCACAATATAATTAAAATTTAAATCTTTTAAATTAATTTAAATTAATTTCAATTATTATAAATAAATATTTATTTCTTTATTTTTATAACTAACTAATTTTAAATTTTTATAACTAAATTTAAATTAAATAATTTAATTTCTTGTTCAATACTGCATAAAATGACCATTTTTTCTTCTGTGTTTTGCACTTACATTTTCTCAGTTTTGTTTGTAAATGCATATAAATACATATAAATGCAGTAGACGAGAAAAATATACAAAATACGTGTTGCATCCAAATAAATTATATATAAAGCTGAAAAGCTATTTTCCGACTATAATTTATCAGGTCTGGATTATGAAAGTATCGCCGCGCCAATTACTTACTCTAAATAAGAGTATTTCCATACTAATCTTTCTTTCTTTTCCATTCTGTTTAACATTCAACTACTAATCCTCTTTCATGGAACGTAAACTTTATATATATATATATATATATATATATATATATATGTATACATGTATGTGTATATGTTAACTTTGACCATAAATCAAACTAACTAGTAGGCTATTGGTAACTAGTTATTAGTAACTAGTAGTAAACTAGTAGGTACCAAGTAACCAAAACTAATAGGTAGTTTTAAGCACTTTTGAGCAACAGTTGTTTTAATAAATTTCTGTTTTTCGAAGATTCGATTTATCCAATTTTATTACATCTTCTTAACTGTATCTACATATACATACATAGAGTCTGCAGTGAAACTATTTAAATTATTGGATATTTTACGAGATCATTGATTTATATAGTATATTTATGGGAAATTGGAAGTTGCAAAATATACACACGATGCATATAAATCACAAAATCATGATACACAAAAATCGATGAAATATTGAAAGTAAGATATTTACGTATTACAATTATGTATTGAATGAATCATCTAAAAATTAAAATATTTTCTAAATTATTATATCATATTTTTTAAAAGGAATTCATTCTATTTCGAAGGGAACTAATTTAATGTAAATTTTTTATAGATAAATACATAAAAAATACATAAAGAATTTTATTCTTTTTAAACAGAACCATATATTTTTTT
Organism: Tetragonisca angustula; assembly: GCA_036937485.2. Lineage (NCBI taxonomy): Eukaryota > Metazoa > Arthropoda > Insecta > Hymenoptera > Apidae > Tetragonisca > Tetragonisca angustula. Next base: position 1,385,965 of record JAWNGG020000002.1, read on the forward strand.
AATATATTAATTGTTTCACTTCAGAATTTTCTATAAAAATGTATTTTCATTTACATTGTAAAATTAATATTTTAGCAGATATTTTAATTTTAATTAAAAAAATATAAAACTTATCATGTGTGAAGTAAAGGATTTACAAAATTAAAGTTAAAATATTGATTAAACTAGTGATTTTTCGAAATGTATAGATTAACATTTTTTGGATTCTAAATTAAATCGAATTACATATACATCAAATATAATATTATAGGATTTTATTTGCATATATGAATTCCATATAGATATGATTCTGTAATTTTTACATATGGTAATTCTTAAATATATGTTCATATTTTAAGTGATAGATCTACATATTAAAATACATAACAATGTCACGTAAAACTGTGTTCAACATATCTCAACTTTCGTGTTATAGGTAAGTAAAGAAAATATTCAGTGTGTTCACTTTATGCCATAATATTATTGCATGTGTTAACATTAGATTCAGCAATGCTTGAAAATACCTAAAAAAGTGTTTCTCGAATAGTCGCAAATTCATTCTGAATCTTTTCTTGCAGATCTTGCACATGATATAATTTAACAATTTGTATACTGTATCAGAAATAAAAGTTTAATGAGTCGAATTTTGTTTAATTTGTATCTATGGATATTTCTTAGAAAGAATATTTATAAAGAATAGATAAGGTTTTGGCATACTACGATGTACATATGTACATATAGAAACATGTACTGAAGCACAAGATGGACACATCGAACATTTTTTCAATTATTTATAATTCGAAAACGAAAGTACGTAAGATATAGATTCATATGACATATTTTATGAATTTTATTATATAGATTCATCACTCATAGCATAGACATACATTTAAGAATTATTCTGTAACTATTACACGTTCATTTACAGAACCATCCTGTATAACTATTACGCGTTCATTTACAGAAATACTTACAATGCTTCCTTCAAACTATTTATCTCTTTTATGAAATTTTTTTCTTCTATGAAATAATTAACAATTTTGATAATATTTCAACTTAGGTAGCTTACCCTGTAATATGGATATTCTAATATAACATTTCTATCTAATTTTCGTTTCTCTAATTACATTTGTAAAGTACAAAAATACATAAAAATCCATAGTCTGCTAATTATTATTCAATAATAACAGACAATAACGATTTGACCTAACTAATATGTAATATTTAATATTAATTGATTTATTTCGTTGAATATTGATTCATTTAGTTGAATATTAACACTTACGTTATTAAAATAGTCACAAAGAAATTAATACTCACTTTAGCCATCTCTTAAAAGATACAATTGCCACACTTTTTTAATAAATATTTTTTTCTTATTCTTTAAAATTCTGAAATATTTCTTAAATTATACTGATTTTAAGCAAAAATAAAATATAATATAATATAACATAATAAATATTTGTATTAGACTGGACCGCAGATTAAAAATAAACTTTTCTCAAAAATGCAGTTTTTTTAAAAGAATGTAAAATGGATATTTCGATTTGTTTACATTATTGCAGGCCGTATATGTGTTGTATATTAAAAATAATGTTATCTATAGCTCAAAATTTGTATTTCAGAAAATCTAATAAAATATAATCAGTCATGAAATTCATAAGAAATTTAAAAAATCTTAACATTTTAGAAAATGAAAGAATAAACTGACCAAGAAGGAACTGATGCCTAAGTCTAAAAAGAATCACTAATGACAGTTAATATAACTTAACTGAATGCTTAATATAACTTAAATTTCGTTTAAATAAATCAAACTACTTGAATTTAAATAATTTAAAACATATGAATTATGATTAAAAAAAATGGTTATTACGAAAAATAAATTTAGAATTCGATTCATGACATTCGATTCTAAGTTCAACTTAGAAATACCATCAAATAATTGTAATGAAATAAAAATTAATCAATTAATTGAAAATAACTGACAATAAAATTATTAATTATTAAATACTTTATATTATTTCGTTCATAACTTGTGTTAGAATTTTTATTATGATTTTTATAATTCTGATTCAGCCTATTTTATTTCAAACCGCTAGTTTTATATTTATAGTTCAATTTAAATAAAAAAATGGAATTAAAATATGTATATTTATTTATAAATCAAAGTTCGTATAAATTATTTTTAGTAAAAATACTGAACTTTATTTTTTATAACATAAAGATTGAGGCTATTGTAGAATATTAAATTGTAGAAATAAAAAAAAAAATAAATTTTAACAATTATTTTTTTAAAATATTTATCTTTTTGAAATCTGAAATTCAGTTCAAATATTTTCAATTTTGGAGCATACAAATCAAAAGGATTTTACAAGATTGTAAATGATGTTTACTTTAACATTTGTACTCCTATGCAAAGATTAATCACTTCACTTGAAATTCACTTTCAAATTTTTGCAAATGTTATAATTAAGCATAATTTTTATAAATATTTTTTACTGGATGTTCCTACTCTTTTATATGCAACTTTTAAATGTTGCATTCGCAAAAACAGGATCATATCTCTCTGTTGTATCAATATATCTGCTGTATAAATGATCAGCAATTAGTATAATTTTGACATACGTACATATAACACTTACAGAAAATTCTACCTTAATACGTTATGTTTCAACTAAATTTGTACTCATTTATACTAAAATTAACACTCATTTAATGCAATATACGATACAGATATGAATATGAGTATTTTTTTATTGAAGAGGAGAGCGAACGAACAACATTTCGTTCCTGGTCAAAACAATATTTGACTAAAACTGAATTGAATTCAAGCACTTTAAAACAAATTTACCAATGAGTGAATTTATTATTTTACTTGACTTTAAATATGCAACTTTGAATGTTCAATCATTTTCGAAATTCAGCAGAATCAGTCCTACATTTATTTTGGCATAAATAATTTAGCTCAATCAAATTATTACGAGTTATTTATGCAATCAATTTAATTTAATCATTTCCACACAGTTTCTCTCATCATCCCACGTGAATTTTTCAAATTATTGATACTTATCTTTACATTCGATCAACACACAGTTATCTTCGTTCAATAAGACTAAAAAAAAAGAGAAAAATGGGAAGAAAATAATCAGAAACATGCAGTAACATAAAAACATACAGAAAAGCATAATCATGAATAAATAAGAAATTGGCTTGGTAAAGCAACTTTTTTAACGTAGAATTTCTTAGAACATGAACATAGAATTTCTGATTGATTGGTCTGATAATTTCAAGTACATTTATTAACATATACTAACCGAAAGTTCCTAAACTACAAATAACATTATGCAGTATCGCGTGACGTCTTGCTAACCGCCTCCTCATCTCTGTATAATACCACCTGAATAATCAGTCGCTCTTCATTAATTTAACGTGCAGCCTATGGAGAGGATTTTGAATTTAATTGTATGTCAAAAGTAATAAACATTTATATTCTACTATTGTACTAATTAATTTTCTAATAGTATACAAATTAATTTAGTAATTTTTATCGCATAAAGATACCTTATTTATAGTCAAATTTCATCAAAACATATTTTTTTGTGTTACAAAATACAGAGTTTGAAAATAATAAGTAGATTGCGAATTTTTAAGAATAAAATTTATAGAATATGGGAAAATATGTAAAATATCCAAAATAGAGTATATATTATAACACTCAGCAAATGAAATAAATTTTTATTTTTACATTTCCTCAATTATGATCATCAAAATATATTATAAAAATACATAAAAGTCCGTAATTTACTGATGAATGAAATTAATAAAAATACTAATTAATAAAAATTTCACACGATTATTAATGACAATTATCGACAAGGAGATTAGAGTCTTATTATGGTGAATATTCTTCTGAATTAACCTATCGAACAATTAAAAATAGGAAAATGCTGTTCAAATACTTCAGTATTTTCATCTTGTTGAGAATATTCTTTTTGTTCAGCTATTATTTTTATTTGACCGGATATAGCCATTTACTTACATGTAGGTTTGGAGCAACTTTGTTATTGTGATCTCATATCAATACAAAGATAATATCAATCAAAGAATAATTGTGTTATGAACATGAAACAGAGTAGATGTATATAATATAAAGAACAAAGAAAACTTTTGCATATTTATTAAACATATTTTATGTTTCTCATAATACAATTAGGAAAAGAGAAAAATAAGGTGATTACGCAAAAATAATTTTAAAAAAGATTTGAAGAGTTTATTTTTAAAAAAAATGGAGACATGAGAATATTTCACGTGCAAAAATATGTTAAAAACATATTAGAATAAAATTTTCTCGAGAAAATATATTTTAAATATATTTTTTTAAGAATTAATTTAATATACATATATTTCATTAATTTTTAAATTTAATCTCAAAAGCACCTTATGAAAAAACTTTATTTTTAATTTATTTTTGTATATAAAATTCTGTCGATTATTCATTTCAATTTATTTAAATTTTACTCAAGACATGTTCAAAATCAATTCAATTCTATTCTTAAATTAAATCAATTTTGTTCTCAAAAACAAGTTATCATGTAAAAAAAAATTTTATTTCAAAATTTTATTTTTGACTTATTTTCACAGCCGCTTCCTTCTTTCCTGTGAAAAACTATGAAAATTTGGACATCTCATAAAGGAAAATAATAAGAAACACTAGTGCAATCATTGTGACATCGTTTTGTTAGCGACGTACATTCAAAATGTCGAATTTCACGGTGTCATCGATGCAGAATTGTAACAACAAACGTTGCTCGACTGCGTCGGTCTTTACTATGTACGTATAACCTAGCTTGGTACACATAACCTAGTTTCTTGTTTTTTTACTTTTCTAGGTCTCCTTATGCATATCCATCTAGACAAGTAAAAAACTTGCCTAAAACTATAAGTTTACTTAACCTATAAACTATAACTCAGAAAGTTTAAATGAAACAAGAAATTAACATCTTTATCTATACATGATAATATATTTCACCTGCATTTATATTTCGTATGTATATTAATATTTCGCTATACATTAATTCTTGTACATTTTTTTATTATACGCCGAACGTATTCATTTCTTATACACAATGTGGCAAAATACTCTAGATAAGAAAATCACTATTAGAAAATCTATGCATGTATTTCATATACAGAATATGTATTCAAATTTTTAGTCTTTATGAAGACTTTTAAAGTTTCTTTTTCTAAGACTTTTATTTTACCTGTATGAGGATGGAAATCTATGCAGAATATTTTAAATAGCTTTTTCCAATCCACTGTTATTGAGATCATTACATATTGCATTTCCTTTTACATGATTCAGCGTCTATTTAAGTTCTTTTTGTTTGATTATTGACATTATATTAATGAACGATAACTGGAATTTTTTCAAAAGAACATACTGATCTCTCTCCGTATTGCTCTTCTTATTTTATACGTTCTTACTTAATAATATTATAATAATATTCATTATATTCTACAATATATTATTCAACGCATCTATGAAATTAAAAAAATTTAATTATGTATATCTTCCATGATTTTAAATACAAAATTTTTAATTTATTCACATGACTCCATGATAATTATTTAATCACACAATTAAAAAACATTTAACACGCGATTTAAATTAAATTTAGGAAAAAGTCAAAAGTAATAGAATTATTAAAACTTTAATTTTTTTAATTAACAATTCGATAATAAAGATAAGAAATATACTTAGCATGAACCAGCATTTTTAAGTTATTTACATTACGATTTAAACTTAACGGATCTATATTACCGGATCACAGAGTAGTCCGTTTAAGTGAATTCTCCTAAATATCTTTTCGAAATATATTGATGCAAAAAAATATTTTTTATCTAACATGAATAATATTGAAGGGCTGGAATCTCGATAGAAATAAATTTATATGTAAAACTTAAATTTTCAAGATCATGTTCTTTACATGTCTGAATATATTTTTTTTACCAGCTACACGATACAATAAAAAAAAAAAAAAATAGTTGTATGAAAAAAAAACCATCAATGACCTTAGAAAGTCCTTAAAAAAAATTCTTACCAGTTATTGACATTTCGATACCATTCATGTTAGACAAAAATATTTTTTGCATTATCACAATTCGAAAAGATATTTAGATGGTCTCACAAATGGATCACCCTGCATAACTGATCATGTATACATCAGTTTATCAAATCATTCATAATTGCTTCTAATAAAAAAATTTAAATATTTGCTATTAACATTTATTGGTTATTATGAAATATCAGAGTATAATATATGAGATATATACATATATCAGTAAATAATATTACATATAATATAATATAACATACAGTATTAATAAACATAAAATTTTCAATCAAACATACTCGTGATGCAAATAGATAAACCTTATATCATGAATTTCCTTTATGATTTTTGGTTATCGCGAACCCTCAAAACATAATTTCTCTTGTAAGAGAACATTGCGAACTCGAACTTGTCGATTTAAATGAAACTTTGTGTTGAGTGATCCAAAACAGAAATGAAACTCTCATTTCATTCATATGCAATAGCCCTTAAATCTACAATATTTTTTAAATCATAGATTTATAATGATAAAGAATGTTGCAAATTGACAACAGCGTCCATTTAAGGATCAAGGCATTCGCACATCAGGTGCGAAAACTACCAAAGTTAAATATGTATTTTCACTTTTCTGGCTATAACTTTAAAAATGGAAATAAAATATTTCGAATAAAAAAGTTAATGGTACAATAAACGCTACATTCTATTATCTTATGATAAACTTCTATTTGTATAATTTAATTAAAGAAATTTCTTTTCATTTTTTAAATTTTCAATGCCTCGATTTTAATCATTTTTGGAATTTCGAAATAACTAAAAAAATGGGATATTTTCTTCTAAATGTGTAATATGTATATTATAATGCATCATAGATTATTTAGTAAATTTTTTATAAATATTTTTTTCTAATTAAAGTGTTGGTGTTCAGCAAATACAGTAATAATTAAAATGATTATAATATGCTATTAGTAACAATACCAAAAATAATTAATTTTACATTATAGAGAATAAATTGTACTTAAATTAAATATTGGCTAAAAATATACAAAATTGTATCAAAATTCGCCAACATTAATCATTAAAATGTATATAATGTTTAATTGTAACAATGCAATGGTAATACTATTTAATTATTGTAGCTATTCAACACAAAGTGATAAAAAATTACTTCTAATCACTTGAAGTATTTTTTAATTATATCATAGTTTGAAATTATAAATTAAATTTGGAACTACTGAGATGTATAACTGAAATATTACATTCTTCTATATGCAGGTTCAAATTAACAGGTTTAGTATATGTATGATCGATGGAAAGAATAACTTAATTAATTAAAATTTTTATTAAACATATTTTAAGTGATTTAACTAATTGTGTTGCTCGTTCAAACGGCATTATTGCAATAATAAACAACATCATTAATATAATTACAGTAACTTGTTACAGTAACTAACAGCAATAAAGAGCATTGACGCTAAGGCTACAAGATATAATCGAATTTTGGTAACTAGCAACCTTGGATATTGTACATTAATGTAAAGTCTAAAGTATGCTCAAAGGACCATCTAATTACAGGCATGAGTCTTACCTGGTTAGGTAAGGATCGAGGAGGATACTGTTCTGAAAAGTGATAATGAGATATTGATATTTGTAATATTCATTTATTTTACACATGACTACTTTTTATTAGAGATTATTCAAATAATTGGGATTAATTAAATAATTTAAATATATCTCTCGATACCTAACCAGATAAGACTCATGCCTGTAATTAGGTGATCCTTTGAGCATACCTTAGACTTTGCATTAATGTACAGTATTCAAGGTTGCTAGTTACCAAAATTCGATTATATCTTGTGGTCTTAGCGTCAATGCTCTTTTTTGCTGTTAGTTACAAGCATGACAAGTAATTATATTAATGATGTTGTTTATTACTGCAATAATGCCGTTTGAACGAGCAAGACAATTAGTTAAATCACTTAAAATATGTTTAATAAAAATTTTAATTAAATTACTTATTTTACACATGATTAGTCAACATTAGAGATTATTTAAGTACATTAGAGACAATTTTATTGCCCTGATCATATCATGTGCTTGTAAATTGTGAGAACCTACTTTGATTATTTGAATAATTAAATCTCTTAATTGAGACTAATTTAAATTAAAACATACACTGTAGAATTGTCAGAATCTGATTATCCGGAGAAATTTAATTATTTTTGTTCATTTGAACTTAATGACTAAATGAGTTTCTCTGTCAATACTTCCAATTAATAACGAATGCATTATTGTAACTAAAATTGATTAATAATGAAATTTCTAACTAAATTTGCATTCCACCGAATAATTCCTTCCCTCTTTTGCGTATTCAAATGATAAATATCATTATTATAATAACTATACCGAATATGGTTTTTTTCAACTGTAATTGTAATTAAAAAATATATATATAATGGAAGAGCCAATTAAATTTTTATAAAAAGACTGATTCTTTCAAACAATTTTTACACAGATTTGTAGATTTTAAGAAATGGAAAAAATTTATTTTATATTGCCTTTTAATATTTTCTACCGTCTATAATTTACAGGAATTTACATAGAATGTTCGGATTAATTTCTCCATTGTAATAAACGAACACAAATGAATTATGATTAAATTTTAAGCAAACTTTTATTAAAAGCGGCATATATTAGACACAAGACTCTGTCAAATAAATAATTATTGTAATTATAACATCATGTTAGATGTTAAATATCGAAATGTTATTATAGATCAATTTAAAGAATTTAAATTTAAAATTTGAATTCAAATTCCATAAAACTACAATCTACTTTTTCTTTCAAATCGAAATTTGTATCTCAAAATTGTTTGTATGTCATAAGACAAGAGGTCTACTCTAATTAATTAACTCTAATTAATTAACTAACCAATGAAATGTTGTTACTTACAATATTAATTCTTCCTAAAATAGAATTATCATAAAATGATTTATATTCTTCGAAATGGATAAAGTACTCATTTTCTTCATGTGTTAACATTTAACTAGGAATCATTGAAGTTAAGGAACTTTTAAATAAATTTTATTTGAAATATGGATCGTAGAACTTTTTCGAAAAATGATCTTACATTACAAGTCCCGATAAATAAATAGAAGTTTTAGATAGAATAGAACTTATAAAATATAAAAATAAAAATTTTTCTGTTCGAGAAACAGATAATTTGTTCATCATATACTAACAATATTCTAAATATTTGTAGCAAATATTAGCAATTATTCAATGAATCTTCAATGAGTATTCGAATGTAAAAATGGATTTTTAATTAAATGTTCTAAAATAACTTGTTTTTATGGTATTATACAGATTTTAAAATATCTGTTCCATAAGAATACTATTTAAGTGCAATACTTTTCTTTCTACAAAAATCCCATAAAAACAAATATTTTTTTACGCGAAATATATAAATCCGAACAGAATTTTTTTAAAAACGAAAAAAACCTGTTAATTTCAAACCCTGCATTTAACTTTTGAATTTTTGCTCAATTAGGCTTTGGATAAATATTTATTACTCATCATTATGATCTTTCAAAAACTTCTGATTCACAATAGTTCATTGAGATCAATTAAACAAATGCTTCATCGTCGTTTGCCTCAACAAAATTCGTGCTTGTTCAGTGTAAACAGCAATCGAGCTACGTTCACGATGAATGCGAGCGAATGTTTGTGTAGTTCGAACGAAGATTACAAATGTTTGTGCATTTTGAGGAAATTTAAGAATGCAAAAATGTAGAATACCAATATAATGTGCAAAAATATATAAAATATCAAAATAGAGTATTCAGATATATATATTGGTTCCATTTTTTTTATTATCTTTATAAAAATATAAAAAATGCGTAAATATCTGCAGTCTAGTTATTACGTTCTTCATTTCGTATTTTGAAATCAAGCGAGCATTTTTCAAACAAATAATTTTCCACGCACGGATTTAAATACATTCGTTTGGACGTGAACTTTGTGAAAATGAAAAACAAACGAACACTCATTCGTTTGGTCTAAACGTACTAGTACTTTATATAAATTAAAACTAACAATACAAGAAATGATTGTTAAAAATCGACAGAACGCATATCAGTATTCTGTTTTTCATTCATAAAAGATGCTTTCAAATATGTAATATAAATCTTTATTACTTATATTTACATTTATTTTTGAATAACTCGTTTGAGTCTAAATAATAAAACACATTTTCAGAGAATATTTAATACCAATTAATTTTATGTTTAAATCTTTCCTTTAAAATATTACACCAACAAGACTAAAATAGCTTAATGACCATTAATGTATTAAGCCTAATTTAAATTAATTCTAATTTTATGTTAACAACTTTTTATCTTCCATTTTATTTATAATCTACTGTTTCAATTTGTTTGTCCAATTTTATGTTATAGATAAGTCTAAGAAATGTTCTTATAAAATATGTTCCAATAAATTTCTAGTTTAGTGGTTTTTACCCAATTTCGGTGGTTTATAATTTTTTAAATATGACATTAAAAAAAAAAAGTAAAAAGAACTATATAACTTTCTCGACTTCCCCAACTGATTTTGTTTTAGTGATAAAATGAATCTCTTATCAAAGAAACGGTAGCAAAATAGTCAAAATTAGGAAAAGCTGCTAAATTAGAAATTTACTTAATAACTCTTTAAAATTTATTGTATAATTTTTTCTTCGCCAAGTTATTTTGAATATTAGGATTAAACGACAAAATTCAAGAAATTCTAAGACTTTTCGAATTTTCGTCGTTTTCGAATATATTAAAAGTTCAATAGCTTGACATAAAGGAATTGTACAGCAAGTTTTAAGGGAGGAGTAAAGGAAGAACTTCAGTCTTTAAATCTATGATGGATTCGGCAAATAAAAAAATTTTTAATTTTAAAACTTCTGAAGAAAACAATATTTTTATTTTCCTACTTATTACGTGATATAAAAACACTTTTGTGAGAAATGACTCTAGAATTGTAAAAATAGATTCTTCACGCTTTGAATTCAAACACACTGTTGTGTGATCTCTTGTTACCAAATTATAACAATTTAAATATCATAAATTTTTCGAAATATTGGAAATTTAGTGTACGTAAGTGTGTACTCGCCACTATGTCTGAAAAATATAACTGAAAATACTTAGCAAATTTTAATTTTATCTGTACAAATATGCATACCAACTATTTCTTTCGACTGTGGTCCTTCACAGTTTCTTAAAAATTGATGAAGGAGTTAAGTTTCTTTTGATTAGAAATTTTTAAAAACTGTCAGGTTTTAGTTTTTCAGTTCAATACTCTTCATGATTTTCATGTTATTATATTCTTGAAAAAAGTTTAAATCTGTTATCATGTCATTCTTAAATATATTTGTTCATTCATTTCATCTGCTGTGAAAGCATTTCATCTGCTATGCAATAACATGTCAGAAAATCATGATCAAGATTTTAAAAATGCATTCTATAGAATCTCAATATCGTCAATGCTCAAGAACAATAGAACCAAATTTCAACAGAATGCATATTGTCGAAATTGAATAAAAATGTCAAAACATATCAATGTTTTGCGTTCAAAGTTTGAATTCGATATTAATATTTTATAGATTTATAAGATTAATAGATACAGATAAGATTCATACAATATTAAAATTCCAATAATAATAATTTGTGCTTCGAGAGAATACACGTTCTCTCGGATTTGTTTTGTGATTTATTATTTTTACATTTTGTTCACTCAATTGCAATGAACTTTTATATGCTTCATGCTTTTGCATACTAGGCATATTTTATTCACACTTTCGTTCTTAATAAAGCAGATTTATAAAAATAAATTGAATAAATATTTTGAATATTTAAAAAAAAATGAATAAATGTCTGAGGCAAAGTATGTGTATAAGTATGTATATAATGCTTGCTAACTACACAAAATATAATAACAAACGTTATTATCTGTCTTCTATGATCATAAAGAACTTTATTTTTATTTCAATTACATATCAAGAGCGAAAATCTTGAAAACATGAAATTTGATAAATATTATACACTTATTACGTATTATATTAATATAATATGGAGCAGTTACGTTAAAAAAAGAAGAAATCAATATGTAGAAGTAAATATGTGTTGACACGACTAATTTTATTGTATGTTTTATCGTGTGTAACAATATCATTTTATCAGCTTTGCCGAAAGTTTTATAATCATCAATTTTTAATTATCTAACGTATATTTTATATCATCATTATTCTGAATAATCCATAAATCCGATTCATAAGAATATATTATTTTGTAGTACTTCTTTTTATAGTATAATATCTTTATAGTATCTCGACGTATTAAACAATATATCGAATCATATACAATTACATTTTATTTTGCTCTATTTAACATTTCAAATTTACTCTCGTCAGTAAATTTGAAATATTAGCATGTATTATATTCCATAATTCAATATCTTCGTATTCTTTTAGAAATTGTAATCAAAAATATGATCCTTACAATTAGATTTTATCGTTGGTTCCTTGCCAGGAAAACATTCACGAAACCCATAACATAATTGAACACATTTGGCAAGTATTTTAACACTTGGATTATGTGAGAAATTAGGAAATAAACGTGTGATAGATTCTTTTTCTGTTAATTGTATAATCAATCATCTTTTGTCTTCATTAATTTTCTCGAATGATTCTAATCATGGAATATTTTAATTTAATAATTTCAAATTAATGATTCTTTATATTTTCTGATGTTTGTATAAAATTTTTATTCATTCCTTCGCTTATATGATATGTAATATATTTATGTATATCGCTTTGATTGACAGTATATGCAATCAGTTGTGTAGAGTTTTTCATTCCTTTGGTTTTCTTTTGTCAAGCTGCCAATACTCGTTTGGTTGTGCCCATTGTTGGTTTCCTTCTTCTTTTTTGCGTTGTATCTATATGAGTATGAATGCTACATGTATATCAATATACGTATTCAATAAAAGCAATACTAGCAATACGAATACGCTTATACATAAAAGTAAACAATAATGTTTTTTAATAATTCATAATTTAATTATTCTATTTACTCTATTTTCATTTAAAAATGAATTTATTGTCTATCATTATTGTATATATGGTTACATATTTGTTTTTTAAATATTGCGTTTATGAACTTTTATACGACATCTTTTTCTTATATTTTTATTTATAGAATATATTAGTATTATTTTCTAGAAGAAAAAAACCTAGAATATTCTTATTTTATGTTCAGCAGTGTAAATGACTTCTACTAGCTAAAATTACTCATTAACTGTTTTTCATATAAAAAGTTGTTCCAAGCAAAAATTGTATGTTATTAAGACTATTGTGCAGTGTAATAATTAAGTTTTTGTTACTCTTTTCTTTCGAGAAACGAATATTATTTCGAGTTCTTTTCCTAAATGTAATGTGTATTTCTTGACTTCGTAATTAAAAAGAAACTCTCAAGAAATTTTCATAATTTTTAAAAAATATTTTTATTCAACATTGCGAGGTTAAATATCACATTATTGTACTATATTGAAGCAAAATGACAGTCGTAAAAATTAATTATTACCTTGTATGATTCTTTTAATACACGTAGAATCTTTGTATGAAACATATGTATTTCGAATAAATTAGAGTGACAAAATTAGGTGACTTATCCTCTAAGTACATATATGTATGTATATACATATAAACTTGTTACAATTAATCGTTAAACATTAATATCCGTTTGTTAAATTTTATAACAATGATATAGTAGTGATTAGAAGAAATTTTAAAAGCCAATGATGCAAAATTATCCATGATTTTATAAAATGAAATTATGTAATAAATAAATGGTTGTTGACAAAAAAAATGTTTATTATAAAAGTTATTAATTTTCATATTAGTATTCAAGTGATTAATTTACATACGAGCATTATAGATACCATCATATTGACAGCTTTAAACATTCTCTGTATAACGAAGATTGAAAATTATTTTATCAATGTTTCTACAAGAAAAGGTGTCATTTTGAATATAATATTTGAAAGTAGCATAAGATTTCTTTTTGATTATTATATTTATTATTTATCATATCCAATTTAATAAGAAAGTTAGTTAATTTAAAAAAGAGAACTACGTAATATATTTGTATTTTTTTTTTAAATTCTTGGACATTTTAATACCAATTTGTCTCTTTTCAATAGAATCACATATTATTAATATTTCTTTATTAATTTGTTACGTATATCCAAATACAACAAACAAGATATATTAAAATTTATTTTTAAACAATAATTTAGTGAACATTTATTTATATAGGTAAACCCAAGTAAATTGCTATTCCCTAAATTTTTCATTTCGACACAGTATTCGAATCTAATAGTCATAAATATTTGTAAGATTGTCCCATACATTGCTATTTGTACATGTACGCTACATATACAATACATGTGTATTATTGAATATACAATGAATAATATAAATCTACAGCAATTTAAAAATCTTTCAACTATGGTTCATTTAAAAAGAAATTTAAACATTCTAACTATGGTTCATTTAAAAAGAAATTTAAACATTCTATCAAGCTTTTTATTATTGAATGAAATAACTTTCACATAAAGAATTACTTTATATTTGTTACAGGAATAATAATGCGTTGAAGTAAAAAATAAAACAAAGTTTTCAAAGTTAATGTAGGCATCACCAAATCGATAAAGACACATTAAAATTTATTTTTAACATATTTTTAATTTTGATCATTAATATTATTATTATTTTTCTTTCCTTATTTATGTCTTATTTTATTCAATGAGAAGGAAATACAAAAAAGCTATATATCAAATAACGCTCTTTTATAACAACGCTTTTTTATAAAAAATTTCATAACATTTTCAGATTAATAAAATTATATTGATCATATTCATATAACAGAAAATATATGTTTCTACATATATGCTTCCTACGACGTCATATTATAATAAAATAAACATTCGTTCCATAAAACGAATTTATAAAGAAAAACGCTTTTTATATATTTCAATATCTACTGTTTAATTCTTTTATTTTATTGTAATTTTTATTATAATTTTTTTGAATTTTATTAAATATAGAATTTTGGTAAATTTTGATATTTCAAATAAAATTTCAAATAAAATCTTTCTTAAAAAATCTTTGTTAGTGAATTTGAGTTTAATTCTTCATCTAAATTGTTCATCTTCAAATGCTCGTAAAGATGTTCGATAGTAAATCTGTCATTTTATTCTGTCATTCTGTTCTGATATGGCATTGTATGTATGTATGTACATAATGCCATCCATAGGTACATGTGTATGCCACCCATAGGTATATATGTATGTACATAATGTCAACCATAGGTACATCTATATAAGTAAATATCTTTCTATAATTAAATTCGTTTTCTTAAATTATTTGTAATTTTTAAACAAAATTCAGTATTATTGAAATGAATAAAGTAACACTTTGTTAATATTAACTTTGCGTTATATGCTTTATTATACGTGTTGTTGTTATTTATATGTCGTGTTTTGAAGAAATAACGAAATTTTAATACGTATATTAAAATTTCGACATCTAAGAAATTTCTCATGCTAAGAAGCAATTAGCTTATCACGTGACATGCATGTAGATGACAATAAATTAATGAATTAGATTATAAAACGAGTTTTTATAATTATTGCCGATTAGCAGCACGTGATTTCATAATATTGACTGACAAAAGAATAGCCTTAAAAAGTTCAAATAGCGTGATAAGAGGCTTTTGCCTTAAAAATTTATTACAATTTATTATTTTATTTTCATTGGATATTATGTTCATTTCTCTACAAATATACACGATTTCTCTAGAAAATATCCAGAATATAAAACGGAATATAATAATAAAATAGTCAGAATAAATTACAAACAATAATTAACGATATAAATTAGGAATTTAAAATGATTGTGATATCATCTAGGAACAAATATGAATAAAAAAAATTGTAGCTTTATCATTTCTGAGTCTGGTTCTGCAGAATTCATGTTTACAGTTATTCAGATTAATATTCAGATACTATATATTTAAATTATTACAATTTCGTAAAATAAAATCGCATAATAAACCTAGATTTATTTTAAAATTTGGAATCTTCACTTCAAAATTACATCATTTATTTTATTCCAAAATATTTTCACATCACATAGCGGAGGCAGAAGTAAAGACACTTTTTTCTCGAAAATGTTATGAATTATCATAGTGTATAAAAACGTTGAAAAATTTTTTTCATGACTGAACCTACAATATATTTTAAAATTGAAGCACTTCCTTTACAATAACCATCCAAAACTTGGTGTACAATTTTTTTTCGTTATTTTATTGAATTCTAAATATCAGGTGAGAACAAATATAACAATTATTGAAAGTTTTTTGAATTTTCATTGTCTAATATTCAAAGTTCAATAAGATGGCGAAAAAAGATCGTACAAGTTTATCATTTGAAAGAGGAGACTTCGAACTTCAAATTCATTGTAGATTCAGTCACGAAAAAAATTTTCAATGCTTTTACATACTATAATATTAACTTATAACATCTTCAGAAGAAAAATATTTTTACTTCATTCGCATGATGTAAAAACATCTTAGAATAAAATGACTGACATATTTTAAAAACAGAGGTTACTTCAATATGAAGGAGTTGCACGATTTTGTTTTATAAAATTGTACTTTAGTGTCCGAATATTAATGTGAGCAACCATGTATAATTTCGTAACGATTATAATATACATCTCGATTTTATATTCATTTTACATTTATCAAGTATTGATAAATTAGTAATACTGCATTATTTACTAATTTGTTATTAACATTATAATTTTTACTCATGCGTGGTAAGATCTGTTAACCTTTTCATTCCGAAGAGCGTATATGTATTTATTTTATATTTTGTACGCTCATATAAAAATTAAATATTAATTATCCTTTTATCTTTAAATACTTTTATAATTTTATCATTATATGTGTATTAAAAATATAATGTTTCTAAGAATATACTAATATAAATTATATTTTTTTAAAACAATAAATGTGAATTACACTATTTTAAAATAATAAATATGAATTTATATTTATCAATATATTTATAAATATAAATATAAATTAAAATAAATTTCACTGAAAAATTGAGCAGAAAACATGCGTTATATGTATATTCTTTGTGTGTTGACAGATGTTGGCGCTCTGTTCATATCGATCACATTTCATTACAACACATTTGTTCGGTCTCATCGAACGCAGTGAGGGCCAAACTGTGATGCGAAAAACAAATTCATCGAATCAAGAATAAAAACTTTCAAATTTATTATTTTCTCCACGGCAGGGATTTCCCTTGATCGTACTTTCATGTCTTCCGTTACTATTCTATTTCATTGTTGTAGTCACACCTGACTCCCAATTCCAAGGCTCGGTAAGTTTCTTTATCGCAACTGTCCTCGACATAAATAAATATGAAACACAATAGAATCCACATCTATATAAGACCAACTCACAAAGAAAAGTCAGTAGTCTTCAACAGTTCAAGCGAGCATCTATATCCAACATCTTGGCACGCGCATTCTTCTCACAGCACTCCTACGTCCATCAACTTACTCTCCTATTCATTCAATCTCGCTTACTTGACTTTACATTCCTTGCTCATATAATTCATGTTTGTCAGATTATCAAATCTCACTTCTGACGAGTGAATTAAAATCCTAGTAACCTAAAACTAATGAACTTGAACCAGCTGACTTTCATTCACGTCGAAAGCAGCAAACCACCGATCTAATCAACGTCCCTAATACGTGGATTCAGATCGGCACGCTACAACATTAAAAAGAAAGAGTTTAACATTTACGACCGGTGAGAATTATACAACCGTGGCGTCGAACGTAATTATCGGTTGTAATTTTTTTATAATTTAAACGTACAATGGTAAATTCCTAGTTTAGCGGTTTTTCTCAATTTTTAGTTATTTTGCTACAGTTCTTCCTACGTTTTCAGTTTTTTTTTTTTTAGAAAGGTAGGGAAAAAAATACCATATAATTTTTTCGACTTTCCCGATTAATTTCCTGTTTTATTGTTAATGATAACATGAACGTCTTATCAAAGAAATGATAGCGAAATAGTCAAAATTGGGAAAAATCGCTGAATTAGAAATTTATTATTTACATTTGTCATTTTGTTAACAAAAAAAAAAACAAAATATCTCCTTGATAAAATTTAAAATATTCGCTGATAAGAAAAATCAGACTTTACTAATACTCTCTTGCGATGAAAGTGACGCAATTCGAGAAATGTAAAAATCTTCCATCAATTAAGGAAATCTTACTCATTGATCTCCATAATTATGTTGCTCTTCCCGATTCGTGTGACATTGTGTTGAACTCTATAAATTCTTTTTATTATGAATTTTGCTTCGACTATCATTGTAAACAAATATATATTGGTAAGATAAGAAGTATATTATTTCAAATTGAGCTGTTTCTTTAATTAACAGAATAATATTTAATTTTGTTTAAAATCAGTTTTCCGCTTCTCCTGAAAAACACTTTTCAGTATCATGTCACTTCTGTCGCATGGGAACGATTTGTCTTAAATTTAAACTCTCCGAGCCACTCTTCGTTTATTTATATTTATAGTATATCAGAGAGTATAAATCACGGTCTAACATTGTTTTTAAATGGAATGTACAATCACTCCAAAAAGTGATATTTCATCCGTATACACGATGAAAAATGATCGATATTTTAAATTTTTGTTAACTCCGTGAAAACGCATTTTAAGGGATCGTTATAAAGGAAAGACTTCAATCTTCAAGACGATGGTAAATTTAATTATGAGAAAACGTTTTTTTAGTGTCCTTTCGTAAAAACATTTAAATTTGCAAGATTTTTGTATTTTTATTTAATCTCTTTCAGAATGATATAAAAACATTTCTGAAAAAGAGAAGCGCAATATTTTAAAAATAAAAACTTTATGCTTTAAAATGAGTGTAAAATTGATAGATCTACGAATTTTTGTTGAGAAGTTTATAACAGTTTAAAGGGTCGATAATTTTGTATAAAATATGAGAACTTAAACTGCTGTAATTTTGTAACTAAAGATCTTAGAGCCGTCGATCTTAAATTTTAAAACGTAGAGCTTTCACAGACATTCATTTTTTCAAAGATGTCTTTCTTTTTAAGTCATTTTAAAAGAGATTAATAAATATACTTCGAAAATTTCACAAATTCAAACGTCTTTTTTATAAATACTACAAAAATTTTTTTTTGTAACTAACTTCATCACAGTCTCGAAGATTAAAGTTGCTTGAAATTTGTTGTAAAAATTTTTTACGGACTTTCAAATATCGATACTTTTTCATCATGTAAAGAAGTTGCTTGCAATGACAATAAGTACAATAAGAATGATTAGTAATGAATCATTAATTGTCATAAAAGTTATAACTTTTATATAAAATTGATGTAATATCGGTTTCGTAGAATAGATCAAAACTAATATACATATATAAATACATATATTACAAGCTTTTTCACTTGTAACTGTTTCAAGATTATTTGGATTCTCTTAAACCTTTCCAAGTCAGAACTTTTATATAGAAGTTATTATTAACAGTTTTTCTTAGAACCGTTTCAATTCCTGATCTGAGAGAAAACAATCAGAATAACACAGGATGAACTCAGAACTGATTAGAATACACCGCAATCGTTATATTTATAAGTACTTTTGGACTCTTGTATTTTAAACTCAGAACATTTACTGAAATGTGTTTCTCGTAATTAATAATTACATGTCCGCATTAGCTTTGCGAGTCATTTGGCAGCCAACATTGATGCTAAAATCAGCACATTTGGGAAACTTCTAAAATAAAATCTAGTCAGCGATTTATTAATTTCAAACTTTACATTGAAAGAGACATATATTTCAAACTTTTCATTTCGTTTTCGATTTGGAACCAAATGTACAAGCACTATGTCACAATAATGTTAATTACTAGACTATGGATTTTAATGTATTTATAAAAAATGTAAAATATATAAACTTGCACAAATTGTACATAATATGGAAAAATATGTAAAACATCTAAAGCATAATGCTTTCTCCATTTGCTATGTAAAATAATTTCTTACGCAGGTTCTATTTTTTTAATTATATTCTTAAAAATGAATTTCCATAAAAGCAGTCTATTTGATTATTAGAAGTGTACGAGATTCCGAAATTTTCGGGACGAGATGGGAATTTATTTCGAGATCTAAAGTTCCTGCGAACTATATTTTTATAATTTTTGGATTTCTTGAAAGAGTCAAAATTCTCTAATGCGTTGAGATTTCTAAAAATTTCGGGAATTTTGAAAATCCCGAAGATCCGATTAAGCCTCAGAATGCTGTTTTGTTCAGTCGGGTTTTCAATTTTAAAAATTTCCAAAATTTTCGATAATCTCGACATTTTCAAAAATCTTGAAATTTGTGAGAATCCGTTTCGTTCCGACCCAATGTTTTCCCCATCTATCCCGATCATCGGTACTCGACAATTTCGGGATCTCGTACACTTCTACTAATTATCATCTGTTATATACAGAGTGAGTCTCGTAACGTGACGACATCAAATAACTCATAAAATATTTATTGTATGAAAAAATGTTCAGATGGAAGTTGTATGGCTTCTAGGGAGACATATAGTATTGTAATCAGTTTTATGTTATTTTGCTTTTTTATCAAAGTATACATGTCACCTTCAATTTTTTAAATGGAATAGATAATATTTCTTCTCGAATTCGGATAAAGCATTGAATTCTATATCAAAAAGTATTACATCAAATAGGATCTAAAATACGTAGTTACTGAGATTAACGATTTTTTCTGATACAATGTAAAAAAATATTTTTGCCAATATCTCAGTAACTATGTATTTTAGAGTTTTGTATAATACTCTTTTATGTTGAATTCAGCGCTTTATCCGAATTCGGGAAGAAATATTAACTATTCTATTTAAAAAATTGAAGGTAACCTTCACACCTTGATAAAAAAGCAAAATAACATAAAACTGATTACAGTACTATATGTCCCCCTGGAAGCCATGCAACTTCTATCTAAAACATTTTTTCGTACAACAAATATTTTTAGAGTTATTTGATGTCGTAACGTTACGAGATTCACCTTGCATATGAAAGTAATATATGAATGTATATTTGCGTATATAGAAGTGCATGTATTTTTACGTGAATGAAAAACCAAAAGAGATATGAGAACGAAAAATGGATTTCAAATTGATGATTGAATAATTGAATTGATTGAACAAAGAAAACAGCGAATAATCATTGATAATATGTTATGTAAGAACACAAACAAATTAATAAATAACGGAGCATTATTCATTTATTAATGCTTGATTAATATAAAATCAATACACAATCTACGTTGAAGTATCGTAATTAGATTGTAACTAGATTGTAGATTTTTATGCGAATTCATATTTTTAAGAATATAATTAAAAAAATATAACCTCAGTAAAAAATTATTTTACTCACTTGTTGAGTATTTTATACGTTGAGTATTTTATATGTGTATTTCTTCATATTATGTGTATTTTGCGCAACCGATTATAATTAAACTTTAAGTTTAATAAATTTATGTAGTTTTATTTTGAGCAAACATTATTTTATTATTACGCAAGAAATAATATTTCTGATCTCTCAAAATTCTATAAATTTATTTCATTTCACCGAACTTTTAAAATTTCTAAATATTATAAAGAAAAATAAATGATGTTATATTCCAACTCATCATTGAAATATTAATTTCATAATAATCTTCTTTTAAAATTGTAGAGCAATATTATAAATTTTCATAATTTCTTATTGTTCAGAGTAGTACAATGAAAAGCATAACTAATATGAGTTTTGTTGAAATCTTTTCTTATTATTGTAATTATTTATATACACAAAAAGTGAACATAACCGTCTCGTTTCAAATTAAAACTAATATAAACAATTTCTTAATATCGTGGATGTTTTTAACTTTTAATTTATACCATTATGGTATTTACAAGAGTTTATAAAAATTATTTCATTTCGGAAATCATGGCATTTACAATTACCAATTTATATGTAGTTATTGGTTCAGTCCTTCACTACATGCTATATACTAATTGTTAATGTTCCCTCGAAGATTAATTTCATATTCAAACATTAATATTTCAAATATATACGATAGCTCATATCCCAGCAATTAGAATGTGAATATTTAATTTTGTTTCAATGATAATACATTTGTTCATTGTAGCACGATTGTATGTGAATTCGTAGCTAAAAAAGCAAATAGATTGCTCATTTGATATTCATCTGATGCATATTCAACTGATATCACTAATCTCTAACTACTTAATCAAAAATAAGATCATCTTTATTGCTCATTATACGGATGTTGATATATCATTAGAAATTTTCATCCTTTTAGCATCGACAACGATATTGTCGTTGGTTATATTTGCGAAAAATATCGATAATACATTGTAAATCACTATAATCGAGAATTGAAAATGTACATTAGACGCTGTGCGTTATTATTTATTTATTTATTTTTTGAAACAGAGAAATTTCAAATCTTTTAAAATTTATCTTTTGATATACATACATACATACATATATATATATATATATATATATATATATATATATATATATCTTTTTCAATGCAAAAAGATAAAAAATAAAATTCTGCTATTTGTTAATATCTAATTTCTAATATCTTCAATTTTGTAATTATCATCTAAAATTAAATTTTTATCATCTTTCTTTTACAAATTATGTTAGTTTCATTTAGTATTTTTCACTCAGATACTAAAAGGGTTAAAGTTTCAAAAAAGTTTTCGTCAGCACTGAAAATTTATAAAATGTATATATGTATGTGTAAAAACTGTATGTGTATATATTTAAAGTACGACGCTTATTATAACATTATAAGATTATAACATTTAGTAGATGAAAGAAATTTCTAAAATAGAATCAATTTCTTTAGTTACGTCCATGAATATATAAAATCGAAATGAAACATATAAAATGGAAATATGCATTCGCAATCTATTAATAATTGAAAAGTCAAAGCAATGTTAAAGTCCAGAAGGAAAAAAAAAGACTTCAATAAAAAATTCTTACGAAAGCACTTCAATTATAACAATCATGACGCCAGTACTCTAGATAATTTTAAAAGCAGAAACTTATCGATTCGTTGGTTTATTGAATTCGGCTTTTTGTCGATGCTTAAGAGAAGACATTGTATTTTGCATAACATAAATGATTTGTACAAGGATATGATAAGTAAATGATATACCAACAATTGTGTTACTTCCCAGACAAAACTGAACATTGTCAGAAACGATAATCATAGAGTGCAGATTTTTACGCAAATTTATATTTTTATGAACACAAACAAAAAATATAATCTAAATAGAGATTTAGTTGATTTATTTTATTATTAAAAATTACGAATATTATCCTTTATTTGTTTGTTCTTTATAGATACATGTATTTGCACACTACATGTATCTTTGCACTCTGTGTATCTTTGTATATTTAAATTTTGAATGTCTAGATGAAAATGAGTATTATTATCATCAAAAATTATTTCTTTTTTTTTCTAAATATTATAAGGTAACAACTAAAATAGAGATGTGTTTAACTCCACTGGCTGAATTATTTCTGATATCTTAAAACAAAGTTGACATTGACATATAAATTTAATCTAAGTTATTAATCATTGTTATTTAATCCATTTTCTCTATTATTCTTATGATAAAAGTAATAGATTCGATTATTGTTGGGTCGAATGTAGTATAATATAGAGAATTAAAATACTAGCCTACTCACATTAATTTCAAAATGTGATTGAGATAACATTGTTCATTGAAATGACATAATCGTATTCCATTATAACAATTTCATTTATTAATAAATATTAGTACTAAAAATTTATCACAAAAGATAAATCATCTGTAAACCAGCAAAAATTTATTATTGCTTGTAAAAAGAAAATATATATATATATATATATAATATAAAAATATGAAGATATAAGTAATCTTTGACAAAAATAAATAGACGTAATATTTTTCTAATTCTCTTAATGGAAATAATATTTATCTTACTTTCTCTGTACATATATTAATACAATAGAAAATTGCTATTTTGTTTTATACAGCGTAAAATTCCAAAATAATCATAAAAGTGACTGTAAAAAATTTATAATGTAAAAAATAAATTTAATCTTTCGAGTATTTAAAATTACCAAAACTCTAAAAGTTTCATATTGAATGAGGAGCATATAATTAGAAATGCACTCATTTTTGAATATACTTTTCATTTAATAATATATATCTATTATATTTAATATATTGTAATATGTTATTCTCTTTGAACTCTAATAAGTAAACCACTTATTTTATTATTGATCATAAGAGTATCTGTACAATACTCTAAAACACTGAAAAGATTGAAAAGTTTGAAAATTAACTCATATGTACATTTTAAATGTGCCAAAACTTTGCATGTATTATTTTGTCTTCATATTAATAACATTAAATCAGTATCGTTCCAGTTTTTATTTACTTGATAAGAATAGATTTTATATAGATGTTAGATTGTTCCATAAGTTTGTGACAAAATATAATACATATATTATGCATATAAAGTGATCTACTATGTAGAAATACTTAACACTTAAAAGAATACTTGAATTCAAGTATTCTGAAAACGAATATCTCTGGCGGTATACTTTCTTATCAAAAATATCAGAAATGTTGTATTATATGTTAGAAAAATACATATTACACAGCCTCATCTTTGTATCAATATCTATATATTGCAAAGTAATACAAATTGTTTTCTAAATTATAGTACAACCAGTCAGGAAGTGATTCTACAATAAAAATAAATAAATCAGTCAGTAAAATAAATCATACAGTAAAAATAAATCGAAAAAAAGAATAAAATTTTTTCATGTGTTTCGTTTTTGAAAAAACTGAATTTGAAGTGTAACAAATTTATGCAATGATGTTGCATAAATTGAATCGGCCGAAACAGAACAATATCTTGACATCCAAACTCCTTTAGACTTTTACCTTTTAATGAAGTCGCATTAAAGAAATAGTCTGCTTTGAAAAATAATAAAAATCGCTTTCAACTGGAAAATAACATCATACAGAAATTCCAAGAATTGAAATATTCAAACATATTAATATCGGTCCACGCTGCTTTAATTTATATAACACAAATTAGTCAATCGCATCAAGGGAGGCATTTTTAGCAATTTATAATTAATTAAAATAAATAAGACACTGGAACTAACTGCTAAGTCTTTACGACTATGTTAAATCTTGATACTGTTTATAAACACAAACAATAACTAGTTCAAGTGGCTACATCACGCAGAGCGTAACTCTTTAAGTGCACACGACTAAATAAATATTCAAACTTGATTTTCTCCAAAATAAAGCATCATGTGAAAAATTTCTCGTTTTTTATCTATTTTTACTCTTGGAATCATTCATTGGCCGGTTGTATCACGATTTGGAAAGTATTTTGTCTAACATTTTATAAGAAAAATGTATCAAATTTACGTAAAGGACGGACGGGGGTTGAAATATTTGATCATAGATGAGAAGAATATGATTCTGGAAATTTACCAGAACAATGTACCAAATACCTGGGCCACATCCTTGTAAAGTTTTTGTGTGTTCCATCGAGGAATTTTGTATGTTTTGTTACGACCGGGAAATGAAACCATTATTTTAGATATATATCGTACTCAAGAAAATTAAGGGAAGTAATATCAGTGAAACGTTATTATGTCCCACGGTCCCTCGTGATGCACAAGGGTTTCTGACTATCAACAGATTCGCAAGCAGAAAGAAATACGGCTTTACCGAAAGAATAAGTTTTATTGAACTGGAAGTTATTATTAACGTTGCGAATATTGTCCGGGTAATTGAAAAGTCTTTTTATTGATGTCAAGGTACCTTTTTCTGTCCATTTTTATTTTGCACGACTAATTTCAAGTGCGTTAGTATAAAAGACATTCGTCATCATTTGATAATCTACTCTTCACATAAAAACACATGACATAAAATAAATTTAATAAGTTTATTGATTACGTTATCACATTCTCACGTATTAATTTGTCCAATTTATTGTTTCGTAGATTGTATCATTTTTTAGTGAGAAGAATCATTAAAAATAGCGATATCACTATGA
Organism: Tetragonisca angustula; assembly: GCA_036937485.2. Lineage (NCBI taxonomy): Eukaryota > Metazoa > Arthropoda > Insecta > Hymenoptera > Apidae > Tetragonisca > Tetragonisca angustula. The sequence continues at coordinate 1,412,370 of JAWNGG020000002.1, forward strand.
ATAAAATTTTAATAAAAAAAGTTAACGAAACTTGTTATTGTTAATATTATGAATAAAATTTTAATAAAAAGTTAAGGAAAGTTAAGGAAAAGTTAAGAAAAGGATAGACTGCGAATTTTTATAAAAAATTTAATACAGAATATACAGAAATATATAATAAATAATAATATATAAAATAAATAATAAAATCAAATTAAATGTAAATATACAATAATATATAAATAACAACATGATAATCATAAATATTATGTTATATCATAAATATAAGACAAATTATATTTGTAATATGATATTGCACTTTCTTTTTGTATTTTTCTCGCAATATAATTAATAATGTTATTATATATTTTTGCAATCATTTGCAGTATATTTGAATTATTTGTTTCAAGTAAAATAATTCGATAACTTTACCAGAAAATGCAGAACTCTGATAGCATGAGATGTAAAAACTACGTCTTTTGATTCATGCTAGCTCGATAACTTTGGTTCTTACTTTGACACGAGGTCATCTTGAGTACGAACCCTTTAAAAATATATTTATACTCTCAGGGTATCTGACGTAGAAAAAAATATTGAACTTCTCCAGGTCATTTCCTACCAAATGCCACGTCCAGGAATTTATAATCTTAAAAACGAGGGAAGGCACTGAAAACATAAATCAACCATAGTACTTCAACCCCTACAAATGATCAAAGCACAAGCCTTTAAAATTTTATGCGTTTTATGTGTTTATATTCTATTTATCTGTCTATTGTATCTATCTAGATAATCCTCGTCTATAACAATAGAGAATATTTATGGAAATTCATACTGTTATGAATAGAATTAGAGAAGTGGGACCTTGATATTCCGTAGTTTAATTATTTTATGGAATAAATGTTAGTAGCAAGTACTTTTATATTTTATATATACTATATATTTTTGCATTTAAAAATGTAATTTTTGCGTTTGTATTTTTCCAAATGTACGGTAAGTTATGTGTAGAATATAATATTTTTTTTTTGTATTTTTTTGTATTTTTTATTTCATTTGTAGATTATATAACTTAATATTATGTACATCCTAAGTATGTGTATACTTTATATATATAAAACTTTCTACAACATTGTAAATTTTAGTCCACATGAGACAAACATTCTTAAAAGTAAATAATTATATATGTATGTATAATTATAATTATATTATAATAATTATAGTTATCCAAAAACTATGTGTTTCCATTAAAATTTTTTATCCATCGTTTTTTATCCGTCTCAATACCAAAATTAATATACATATAGTATATTGAACAAAATGAATAAATTTATTATAAAGAATAATTTTGTAACAAAAGTTATGTATTCACCAATTTAATCACAAGAAAAATCTGCAAATCTGCAACAAAGCGATACTAAATATAATGAATCAAAATTATTAAAATCTCAAAAGAACTTGTGAAAAGTAGAAATTTGAAAATGCCAAATTATAAATTAGATCGGGCTATAGAAAAAGTAAATCTTACAAGAACGAAGCTCTAGTATACCATTCGTTATCAGGTTCATTAATTCAAGAAAAAGCTATTGCATAACATTATATATCATTGTACATTATTGTTGCATTAATTAAAAAAAAAGCTATTAAATTAAATACAAAGTTAGATGGTAATAGAAGTTTTAAAGATTATTAGATTATTTTTTTACGTAGTAAACATCTATATTTGAAAACTGTTTAATTTTGAATTATCTCATGACATGTTCACAAATTTGATTCTTTCAGATCGATTATCCGAAAAATTATTTATTCGAACAGGTTTTTCTATCAATTAGTTCAGATAATCGATGTTTTACTGTATCCATATTCTAGTTATGACATTTGAAAGATCCATAGGAAAGATGAGATTAAAATGTCAATTTTGAGTTCAATATTTCTTTGCACACTGTATATCCTTCTTATCACTGGTTATGTCGTACTGTAAATTAAAACTTTCTGAATTTTACATTTATTTTGATATTTGAGAAAATACGAAGTTACATATTGAAAAAAAATTTTCGTTTTCTAAAAAATGACGAACATTTCCCTTTTCTTCTGTGAAGTTTTCAACAAAGAAATTTCTTCTTGGTTTTCATTCGTTTAAGATTCTATTAATAAAAATATGTAAAAATTACAATAAAATAAAATCCGTAATCTAATATTTATTAAATACATTATTCCGATAAATTTAGAAATTTGCAATATTGTCGTACGATGTTGCAAATGTTTTTAAAAAACGGAAAAATTAACTTGCACGTAATTTATGAAATATTTATGCGTTTTAAAGCATTTGAGTGAAATTGAAACGACGAATAGGATTACTTTATGCTTACGAATAATTTTCGTGGCCGATATGTTTAAGGAGATCTCGTTCGAAGGCAAGCTGGATTGAGATAGCAACGACAAGCAACTATTAAGGTCAACAACGGATTTCAGAAAAAATCGATAGACCAGATAGAACGGCCCTCGATGGATATCGGCCTGTTTAGAATCAAGGGCTGCATAGAAGAAACGAGTAAGCCTTTTTTTAATTCCCTTCATCATCTTTCTCTAAGGTTACGATGCATAAAGAAAGAGGAAGAAAAAAAGAGGCTCTAGAGGTCCCTTATTATTTCAATATTGTCGTGCATCTTCTGCTCTGTCGCTTTTTTTCGTCAGATATTTTACACTTGTACTTTTATTGAACGCTTTCTCAATTATATATTTCACACTCATTACGTATTTTGTAACCTAACATCATATTATTTGTTCACTCCTGTACAAAAGTGTTAAGAGATTTTTTATCTTTAATAATTAATATTATAAATATTATAATATAAATTTTTAATTGTGCACGTACTTTGTAATATAATTGCTAATATATTGTATACTTTATGGATTCTTTGTTGAATATAGTATTATTTGATTTTTCTCATTTTGAAATAAGAATAGTATTTGATCTTGAACGGGAGTATATTTCCATAAGGATACATACCGATAAAATATTGATAAAAAAATATAACATAAAAATTGTATTCTAAAAATTTTTTATCGAACTTTCAAACATTACTATCTTGGAAACTGGATATAATTGAAATTTATTTCATTTGAGATAAACAGGTTTACTCTTACTGTTGGAGATATTTCAAGATTTACAATGTAATAGTATAACATCTTTTTTACGTTGATACATTAGAATCAAAATTTTGTTTATTTATAGAAAAAAATATTATTAATTGTGGCTATTTAATCTGTAAATTATAATAATAATTATTAATTATAAATAAGTTATTTTCATAATGGTATGTTGATGAAATGCAATAGCAAAGCAAAAATAAATACAATAGTAAAGTAAAAAGAAATATAATATTACAATACAAAATTAGATTTGCAAAATGTGGATATATATGTACATATGTATATACGAAAAAAAATATAAATGTGAATATATGTATAATATGATGTTACGAAGGATTAACTGTCAGATTTTTAGATCGTCTGAACAATTTGATATTCGTTTTCATTTGTTTGACATATTCGACAATTGGTGAAATACGAGGTTTATTAACTGTCATCCATAATAATTTTCAAAATTTAAACTAACAAGTTTTGCATCGTTATTTTGAATGTATATGTAAAACACAAAAAAAGGTAAAATTTCTCCAATAAAAGAGGCTTCTTTAATAATAATTGTTATAAATTTCGAATAATAATTCAAAATTTATTTTTTTTTATTACAGGAAATGATATATATATATATATATATATATAAAATAATTTATATTATTTGAATTATTTATATATTATAATACATATATAATAATTTGCATAATTAATTTGAATAAGTTATCAGCATAATGCAAATAAATAATTCATCTGATAAGTTATGCAGACAAATAATTTATCATCTAAATTACATATCAATGTGTATAGACATACTCATAAAATATGAAGAAATAATGATACTGTTGCAATTCAATTATAATAATTATGGATCTGAATATGTAGTCTAAACGAAAAACTTCCAGAAAAATAGAATCGTTGTTTCATCATATGGAATATAGCGCAGCAAAGTGTTAGTATACAAGTATACTTCAATTGTGATTTAAAAAAAATTAAACATCTATTTAACTTGTTATTAATCAAAGTTAAGATTGGTTTAAAATATTTCGCCATCATTAAGAAAGAGCGATATATTAAAAGATATCAACGTTTATTAATTTCACTATCAATCTAAATTTAGCAACAATTACGTATAATCTCCTTCTACGCGAATGATCTTTACGATGATCTATTTTAATTTCGTTAAATTCCTGTTGGGATAACACGCAAGATCAGTATGCCGTGAAGTGTCAAAAACTGCTCGTGGCTGGTAGCCAATAAAGTAACAAAAGAGAAAAAATAGAAATAGCTCCGCTACTGGGAAACAATAAAGTAGCCGAGACCGATATTGGCTTTATACAATGAAAATTCCATTCCACTTATATATCGTTACCGAAAGATAGTGTCTTATGTTATAGACGAATAAAAATGACTTAAACTGTTAAGATCAATGAAATTACTAAATTGCTAAATTAATTTCGATTACGCAATTTAAAAAAAAACATTTTCGTTAAATTAAATTTGGGTTAATTAAAAATCTTGATTGTAAAGACGTATAATAATAATATATTATAATAACGTATATATAATATATTACATATTATATTTGTTTTAGGCATGAAAACAGAAAAATAGATCTTTTTATGTTTTAAGCTTATGATTAAAATGTCTATATTATTCGATTAAAGTTTAAATTTGTTTCGTTTAAATTATTATAATATAAAAAGAAGTTGCTAGACATCAAATAAAAAAAGAAATATATAAATTAAAAAATCGTCACTGTCGACAAATAAAAACTGAAATTGACACGTGTGAACATTTAAAAGCATTCAACTATTAAGCAGGATTTTATCGATCATTTTCATTGTCTAGTCACACGGATTCGCCTCTTTGTTGTATTAAATTAAAGCCGAACTTAATCCTTACATAAATGAAGTTTAGTTAAAATTGGTTTTTTAAACATTTTTCACAGTGATTTCCCACGTGTTAAATAATTTCTGAATAAAATTTCTATTTTCTTTTTATGCAAATAGACAGGTACTTAAAACTCAGTATTGTTGCAGCAGCTATTTCCTACAGTTTTAACAGATTAAATGACAATTTATCAAAGATAATACAGGAATTGAATAAAACAATAAGAACAATGAGAAGCAACTATAATTGCTTATAGGTTATTTGTGCAAATTCATGTTTTTACAAACGTAATTTAAGAAGTATAAAGTAAATAAAGAATTTATTTCGTCGATTAAATATTATGTTTGATTATTTCATACAATTTTGAACATACTTCAATTTTTTACATCTTTGAATTTCACATAAATGCATAAAAATTCGTATTCCATTATAAACTCATAAATGTAATGTATAATTGAAATTAATAAACATGAAGTTGTATAAATGTCGGTCTAACATAAAATTGAAGTTGAACAAGTTACCCTGATTAGCATAATGATAACACCTAATGAATAGATGAGATATCTTGCGTTTCATATTGTTCTACAGGGAACTGTTAAAATATCTCGCATTTATTAATAAATATTTAACATGATGATTATTTTCACAGACCACGATTAATCGTACAAATATTTAGCACAAAAAATAATTGGCCACTGATAGCGATTAGCAATAAAATATCTGGTTCGTAATGTGTTAACATTGGCAAATTAACTATGGTTTTGGAAAACATACATGGTTAAAATAGATATCCTTCTCCAACTTCTCTAAATGCACTTGAAAAATATCCGAACAAAGAATGACATAATATTATAGATAGAATTTATGTTTTCATTCCTAGGAGAAATTATTACGCGCAAATGTGATAAAGTTTTACCTGATATTAATAAAGAATTTCTACAAGATGTTTCTATTATTTTGTTCAACCCTGCACATATATTCAAATACAGTTACCTCATGCCTCATATGTTTTTCGTATTATTACTAAACTTTTATTTCATAACGTCAAAATAACATATATGACATCCGCTATCAGAATGCATCGGTATTTTTAACATATTTTATGTGTAGCTATGATATAAGTAAAGAATGATATCAATTTCATTTGGATAGTTATTAATATAATTTATTTTTAATTAGCTATTTTATCTTGTATGTCACGCGCAGAAAATAAAATATATTGTATACATATTTATAATGATTGTATATTTATCTTCATGTTATTATACATTCTTTATTTTAAGTTATTCAATTTCTTATATATAAATATTGAATGTTGTACATGAATAGATTTTTTGCACATGAATATTAATTTATAATAATTCAGTTCATAATGAAATATATAAAAAGTACGAAATTGAATATTTATTACAATAACAATCTAAAAAATACAACAATAATAATGGCAAAAATAAACATTTCTTGCTTCTCTATATTATGTTTATTATTTTTTCTTTATTATGTTTGTAATTTTTACTCGTAATTTATTTAACAACACCAATTAAACGTTGCACCGCGTAAAATTCAGTTTATCTCCTTTTACAAAAATATACAGTATAATTTCAATTTAATTGTCGATTGAAATAATTTATTTGAAAGATATTGAATTTACAAGTTTACTGGAAGCGTTTGACTTCGAATGGTATCATAACTAATTAATGCAGTAACGAGAGTCGACTGTAAATATTATATTTATATTTAAAATTATTATTTATAAATATTATATTTATTCAAAATGTTATAAGCGAGACATGCTACACAACATATTTACAATAGAAAAAAGTATAAAAATTTAGCATTTGAGAACAAATTGAATTGTTTGAATAAATATAATAAAATATGCTTAGCTTTACCCTTAAAATTTAATTGAACAAAGCAATAATTATAATGCAATAACACAGTATTATTTCAACTAAATATTGAACATATATTTAATATAAATTCCCATCTTACCAAATTCTTATTTGACAATAATTTAGATTTTAGTTTACATCTTTATTTTTGTCAAATTATTTTCCAATGAAATGTTTTTATATATTTCTTACAAAATTTTAATTCATAGTGCAAATGGCAATTATTTAACAAAATTTAACTTGTATTATATTTGTATTATATTATGTATATGTGTTATATTAATTATTATATGTATTATATGTTTATATGTATCATATTAATTATTGTATTTGTACGAAAAGAATTAACTCAATTCAAAGAAAAAGTTTATTTATAACTATTATCTAATTAATAAATTTCAACTATAAGTGTGTTTATGAAAATTTTTCTTATCATTTTCATCAAACAAAATTTAAATAATAAGTCATTCAAATTTGTTATTAAGAAATTTAATGTGTTTCGCGACAAATGGAGGAATGTTACAAGTTCTCGACTAGTCTTTGATATATCGCGTTATTAATCAAGGGTGAGTTACAAACAGTTCAATAATTAAATTCGTACTCTCAGTCCGAAGTTCAATAAATAATGTTAAATAATTAAAAATCATTACACATGATTGTTAATAAATGTTAAATCATATTAGCCCTGTTAGTAAAAGTCAATATATCAGCTCCGCGATTTTGTCTTATTTCAATATTTTAAACATTTTTTGCATATTTGAATATTTCGACTTTTCGTATTAACTTTTGTTTTTATAAACTGTTCCTAATGAAAATCAATATGTCCGTTTTATCAAAATTATTACACGTTTCTACGTTAATATTAATATATTTTTCATAGTTTTATTAATATATAATATATAATAAGTCTCTTTTCATAATCTTATTAAAATCATAATGTATTGTCTGTATATTATTATATCTATAGGTTGTACCACGTTTACTTATATTAAAATGATAATAGTCATGATCCAATGTTTTACCAGGAATTGTATCTTCATTGTATATTGAATTAACCATTACTCTTAAACACTTTTACACAAACTTTAGGAGGTCTTTCGTATATTTTTCATTGCATAAAAATTTGAAAAATTTCATACAGTATTTTCAGATCTTCTAAATTGAGATTAGAATGAAAAATTTAAACAATTTGTTTATATACATTATCATTGCCGATCCGTTATCAGCTTGTTTGGAGAAAAACCCATATCTTTCAAATTTACTCGAGTACGGAAGATTTCGGTTTACAGAATAAGAATTAAATGTTCAAAATTATATTTAATTATACTTACAAAAACGTAAAATGCAAGAAAGAATTATTGGATAAATTTATTTGTAAAGTTTATGTGAAATTATCTGTTGCACTGCCATAAATATAGTAAGTTTCAGCAACACAGCTTTTTATATAGTGTGATATTTTGATATGATAAATATTATTTAGAGATTGAAATTAATCAATGCATCGAGTAAATAAGAATAAATATATTATCCAGTTTCGATTTTTCAATTATTAAGGTTCCTCCTCCTCACCTTGTAGTTAATTGTGCTTCCAATGAAGATTTCGAGGATATAAAATAAGTAATTTTTGTATTTCAAAACGACACACTGCCAAAAACAAATTTCTCGTTTAGCGGAATCTTTAATATTATTATTTCGTGTTTCAGGTCTTATCTCTGAGGTTTTTCAATTACTGTCACAACTAAAAAATTCCATAAAATTAAAAAAATTATGTATTTTTGATATTCAATCACATCACGCAGAATCAGAAAGTAATGATCTTGTGCTACGTATGTACGCAGATATTTTATAATGATCAATATGCAATTTAAAGCAGAAAACATGTTGCATGGACAATAAGGTACGCGCTTAGCAACACGATTAATAGCTGACACGATCGCTCGGTTATCGTCAAATATCGATATACCTTACTTTTCACTCGCAAAATATGTTTCGCCACATAAAAATCTCTTTTTTCTTTATACGTGGGGAATAGATATCTCTTAATCCAAGCAAAGCACGATTTAGTAAATCAACAAATATTATAGAATGTTGTAAAATTACAGGAAAAATATTTAGGTTTATAGCAATTACAAATATACATATGTTTTGAGATTAAATCTACAGCTACTTTTTCACACGAGTGTACGAATTTAGAAACGCAAGCAATCCGCGAAATCTATCGAGAAAAGAACGGTGGATATCATCGGAGAAAACAGATCGAATTAATAAGGAAGTTTCAAACGTTGATTTCCATCGTCGATCTGTCAGTGTATTCCGTATACTCGCATCCCTAATTCACGATCTTGTCACTAATATCCCAATCTTCGTCCTGCCGAGTTAATTCAATAAACTCGCCTATATCTACTAACGACAAATTTGCAACTAACGAGATCCCTAATAGATTAATCGAGGCAAAAATCGGATCAAACTGGGATAGGATCTATTTAAATTTTCAGCGGAAATTTGTCTCTCGACGAAAATTGTAATTCAGATAGACTTACGAGAAATAACCCTTGCCCCCTATTCGCAGTAACATCTCTTTAGCGACGAAATGTTAAAGAAAAACCAAACAGGAAACGAATCACTGATACACCAGCAGACGAAAATATCACACGCGTAACCGATATTGCAAATACCGACCTCGCGATCCGGAGCGATCGGTTTTCACTGACAAGATGGGGAGAAAGTGAGAAATATATATATGTCGGCGAAGAAAAAGAGCGACTCCCTACGGCTGCAACGAACGAGGGCTCGTTCGTGACTGCTTAAAGGCCAGTCGGTTGTGCAGCTGGAAGCGGGGCGTGCGCCCTCCGCAAAATCAAACTTTGCCTCCACTCGAGGAAATTCACCACGGGCACGGGGCTGCGTCGCTTCTCTTCGCCCTCGCCTCGTCTCGCCGTACCTCCTGTAACCACGGATCGCCTAGCTGCACATACACATACATCTACGTGGACCATCACCTGTCTACAGAATGGTTTAGGACAACTAGGACAAGTCATATTTCTCGTTTGATTGCAGTTAGATGAGAGCGTTGAGTTTGCAAAAGATCTATCTATGATAAAATCTCGCCCGCTTAGTCGCGCGATCTTTCTTAAATCGAAACATATACGTAAATCGGTCTCATGTACATACACTTTCTTTATTTGAAAATGATAAGCATTTCGTTTTTATACTTGAACTGAATCACTCGCGTGACAAATAGATCAATCCCATAAAACAAAAAAGTGGAGATATATGATAAAATAGTATACATTGTGTTTAAAATATAAATTCAAATAAACATTGTAAACAGTGTATCATCGCAAGCCTAGATTCTAACAAAATATGCACAAGATAGTATATTCTTGGAATAATTGTTATTACCAGCGTAATTTTCGCTTGATTAAGGGGAGTTAATCGATCTGGCAAGTGAAGATAGAAAGAAAATAATATCGTCAAATTCAAGCTTCAAAAAATTTTGTACGGATTTTTAGAAGGAATTAATGACAATACATAGTTCCGATATTATTACAATTATTATTGTTAATTGATTAAATTGAACCATCAACATAAATAATAATCATTACGTACGTTCTCTTCATTACGTCCTCTTCATTAAGTACGTCCGAGGTCCCATCAGATCAATTTATCCTTAAATTTCTATAATAATCATGTTTACTAGGAGAAATGAATGTTAATAGATCCATCATGTCTTTCTTTTTTTCTTTTGTTACTGTTCTGTCTTTAGGATATAACAAAAGCTGATTTCCATTTTTCAAAATTGGTGGCCTATTGATACAGACTTTCTAATATTAATGGGATTAAATTTTGCATTTTCGTTAAAATTATATTTGAATTGTATAACGTACGATTTCGACAATTAGGATAAAATTAATTATTTTTGTGAATTCGTTGTTTTTAATAGATAACAGTTTGTCATTATTATTTAATATATATACCATTGTATTAAATAATTAAAAAATTAAACTAAACTAAATTTAATTAAACTCAACCAACTAAATTCTTACAAACGCTTGAATTGTGTTATTGCAACGATTTGCATTAGAGCCTGCAGTTAATCGAATTGACTTCTGCAATAAATTATTTATTATGCACAACCGCCAGAAAATATGATCATTTAGTGGTGTTAAATTTAATTATTAAGAAAATTTATTTTGGATATAAAGAATTAAGGGTTAATCAACTGCTTTGGCACTAAAATTTTGAAAAAATCAAAAGGTGGAGTTGATTTGGCAAGTGAGAAAATATGATCATTTAGTGATGTTAAATTTAATTATTAAGAAAATTTATTTTGGATATAAAAAGTTAAGGGTTAATCAACTGCTTTGGAGCTAAAATTTTGAAAAAATCAAAAGGTGGAGTTGATTTGGCAAGTGAGCGGCTCAATTTAAAAAACGCATTAACGCATTAACACAATATAATTTTCTATTATATTACAATTTGTCTTTCCAATATGCATCGAGGTGAATTCTAAAACTACTAAAATTTGTTTAATCCCTTGTCTTACAATTTTTTTTTCGATAACTGTTGTAACTTGTTACATTATGTCCGCTATGGAGTATTGAAAAATATTTTTTTACTTCAATAAATAATTTCATATTCACTTACATTTTTGAATTTTACATATTTAGAAACAATAAACATTGGAACGTGGGAGGAGTTTTTCATTATTTTTATATTTAAATTGGAAGAATATGTCTAATTTTCTGTTGTATTACAATTTATTCTTGTAATATGTTTTGACGTGACACTCTTATTATTATGAATTATGAATTCATTCACTAATTTCCTTATTATGATCTATTCTTATATCTATTATTATGATCTATAATATACTCTAAAGCATATAATAAATTAAAATAAACTTTGAATTTACAGTTTGGAAAATTCGAATCGCAGTTTTATGTAGCTTTTACGATTTGAACCTCGAAGGTTCAGTTGAAATCCATAACACTTGAACATTTAAGCTCAAAGAATCGAGCTGTCTAAATTGTATACAATGATGATTATAAAAAGTATTGTAAATGTTACATGTATCCATGATAATGACATATTACTCACGATATAAACTTTAAGAACTTTAAGAGGTACGTCTTAAAACTTCAGTCTTAAAGCTTCTTTTGAAAACTTGAGCCCCGTATGACACCAGTCTTAAAAACTCAGTCTTTAAGGTTGAGTTTTGAAATTCGCAAGACTGAAACTTTATACATCACTATTTTGAAATGAATTTAACTTGTAATATTAAACTTTCCCTTGCCTTATAGATTTCTTTCTTTTTGAATCTTCTTGTTATATATGATATACATACATATATGATATATACGATTATATATGTATATGATATGATATGATATTACATCATGTGAACTATAGAATATTGAAACATATTTTTTATATAGATCGATTTCACGTTCACTTTCATCACTTGAAAATAATAAACATTTTGTGAAATAATTTTTTTTGTTATTTTTGTGCCATAATTAATTATGACAAACGAAAATAATTCACAAAAATAATTCGCTGATAGTTAGCTGGTATAGTTACAGCTGATTCTGTATAGCTTTTTATCGCATTAGCATCTGTCCTTATAATATGCATTGAAGTAGCTTTATATAATATTAAAATTCCTTACGATTTTCTTCTCTAATGATTCCAGTAGTCCATTTTATGCACTTATAAGAAATTTCAAAATGCAAAAATGCAGAGAATGCACATAGTATGACGAAATATATAAGACATCTAAAATATAGTACTACATAAAACAATTTTTACCGCGATTTTATTTTTGCAGTTATAATCTTAAAAACATGAATTTGCATAAAAATGCACAGTCTAATTAATGTAAAGTATTAAAATGTTATATGTAATTTATCTTAATCTTCGATTCAATTAAAATTTAAAATTCGAATTCAAATTTCACAGGACTACGATTTGACTTCTTTTTTTAAATCAAAATCATGATCCACGAGCGCGAAAAGTAAGTATTACAAGAACGTTACAAAATAGATTTAACATTTAGTATTATAATTATTTTGTAATTACTCCATATTTCTTATATTGAGTTAAGTTTCTTTTAAAGGAAGATAGAACTATGTTGTTACTAATTGCTACTAGTTTTGCTATCTCTGTTTCTAATTTTCTGAACTCATAATGATTCTCGTAGACTAAACTCTTACGAAAATAACTCTCTATCTTAATCCTTGAACCAAATCATATTCTGAATCAAAATTCTTGTAACATTCATAGCTTAATTACAATATTAATATTGCAATATTGCTTGTTTTTCCATCGTTAATATTTTACAACTTTTGCGACTCTAATAGTTTTTGTTATTTTTATAATATTATTTATATTATTATTATTCTTGTAATATTATTTAAAATAAACTTACCTTATCTGAAGTAAAAATAAAATTAAGAAACTCTAAAAAGAATAATTAGTGTGATTATACAAAAAAACAATACGAGATAATATATGAAAACATAATATATTTATGTATGTATATATATGTATATATATTTATATATTATTATTATATAAATTAGAAATTTATATATTTATATTTATATATAATATAAATATGTTATGTTATTATATTTATTTAATATATAATAAATAGATTACAAATATTTCTACAATCTTATATATTTACTTTAAATATTTCATATACTTTTGCTTATTATATACATTTTGCAGATTTTTGAAATTTTAAATTTCTCAAAAATGCACGAACATCTGCAATCTATTTATTATGTAATGAAGAAGCGTTTAAAGGGCTTTTAATTATTTTAAAATAATACGCAAAATACATTAACAATATATGTTATAACTTATTATAATTTGACACTCAATTTTTTACTTAAGTATTCTTATTTGTATTTTTTATTTATTAGCGGTCGACTACATGTATGAAATTTACTCATTTTTCGCTTTTGTCTCTTTCAATCTCAATGTAGTATGTAATATACGCTTTTTCTGTATTTTAAAATTTTCTGAAAAAAAATGCCAGTATATGACATGGAGCACGAACAAAAAAAAAAATTTATATATATATATATCATATGTTAATATTTTTTTAAGCGTTATTTATTAGTAAAAATTAACCTTAAATAATAAATAAATATAATAAACAAAAATAATAAATTAAAATAAATTAAAAATTTATACGATTGCTTTATTTCTCTAAAAATTTACTTTTATTGATGCAATAACAGATATTAATTATAACATTCTAAAATAAATTTCTTTGAAATATAATTCTAATATCAACGGCATGTTTGTTTAACAACTTTGTTTATTAATAATAAATGTAATAATAAAAGTAAGAAATAAAATTAAACATGAATTGGCAATAAATTCATTGTATTAAACAATTTTATTTCGATCAATTAAATATTGAAGTAGGCCCGCCTTTGAATCAACTGCTGAAATGGGCAATATTTCACTGTGTGACTTGTTCTTAGAAACAAGTACCCAGTACTCGTAGCAGCACTTCAACATTTCAATGAGAAGCTGTTCTTAAGAAGCGAAGAAAATACTTAATGATGCTTTCGGTTGTTTCGAAGAAATATAAGAGCATAATAACTATAGTAATGCAGCATATTTTTACGTATTTTACATGTGAGAAGTACAATATATGTATATTATTTATAAAAAAAATATTTTGCATTACGCTGCTTTTTCAACATAATTCTCACAGTTTTATATATTGCATAGTAAATTAATGAAATGCAATTGATTCTTGTTTGAAATATATTTATTCTGAAATAATTATTCGATTAATATCATAACATCATAAAAATTTCGATTTTAATATTGTGTAATTGATTTTGATGACGAAAAATATATTACTTTGGCTACAATGAAAATATATTAACTGATAAACGATTTATTTAATAATTATATTAAAAATACTATGTACTCATAAATTATACTATTACATATTCTACTAAAATAAGTATAATTACAGAAAACGTAAAAAAATAAAATATTCAAAGTGGGAATGGAAAATTTTTATGCAATCTAGAAGAAATCTATTTTTGAAAATCAGAGTCGTATTTATATTTGTAAAAGCGATTAAAGCGATAAAATTAATTTAGCAATTTCACATTTACATATTTATATACTGTATACAGATTGTGGTTATCAATTAATAAAAATAATTCATATTATGAATCGGAGAGATCTATTTTTTAATTAAAAGTTTTGCACTTGGTTGAATAGCAAGAGTCAATGATCGATATTATCATGATATCGATATTACCGGTCGGGTAGAAATTCTTGATAGAAAGTTTCTTCAGTTTTAACAAAATCTTAAATATTATATATAAAAATAAAATATATATAAAGTGTATAAAATATATACACTTCGTTCATATTGTTTTACGATAAATACAGACACTTCACTGAAAATCGTAATCGAAATCAGTTGCATAGGATTTTTATTTCGCTACATATTAATCTTTGAATAATGTTCAAGCAATATGAAAAAATCAAAATTTCACACATGCATAATGATTGTTCGGAAGACAAAAATTTGAGGTTGTATGACGATATTAGATTTATAGAAGTACATCCTAAATTTTCTACCATCTATTATTGAACCCTCTCTATATATATATTTTGTGTAAAGAATATTTTTTTTTAGAGAATGTCAATTTGTATCGCATTAATGAGGTAAAAAGTATATGATTCTATTTAAAAAAGTGGTAGTATCCTTGAAATCTCCGAAATGCTACCAATTATAAAAAAATTATTATCATGTTAAAAACTTCCTATACTGAACAACTTTTAATTAATTATTAAAATTAATTTTTAATTTCTTAACTTTTTATTCTTTTTATACTTCCAAAAAGAACGGAGATATTCAAGTGCTAATTCTTATTGGACCACACTTGTAATGACTTAAAGCTTAGTCTCGTTAGAGTAAAATTTTCAATAAACGTATAAACATCGTAGTCGATGAAAGAAATAGACGTATTGATTGGAGAAAATGTTTTACATTGCAAATGATATTCGCATTGTATTTACAAATTGAAAATTATTAATTAAAAATTTATTATAATTAAAAACTTAATTCACTAACCAATGAATTATAGTCCACACATTAGATAATAAAGGATAAATGTAGTTATAAAGGGGTGAAGTACGTCCAACGGCGTAGTACGTTGTCTCGCAATGCTCGTTACATCTGAAATAGTATATAGGGTATAACGTGCCTATAGTTTGAAATTCGAAGCTAGCTACGGCATTGTCCCCGCGGCACTTGCTTTATAATAGTGCAAACGGTAATATATCGTATTAAGTCATGATCAGCTTTCGGACATTGGCCATCGTTTATTTATGTGCGCATAGTCGTGATACATCGTACACGCGATCGACGGATATTTGTTCCCGCGACCTTTGCTGCTTGACCGAGCTTCTCCGAAGTTCGTATTTTCTCACCAAAATTTAAGGAATTCTGCGAATTGTCGTGTTACTTAAGGTGAGTCAAAGAATTGTTTCCTTTTTTTTCTTTGTGCTTACCATTGTACAACGTTTGCATAAGTCGATCTTTACGAAATAATATAGGGAAAACTATAAATGATAAATTCTATATTAGTAATCAGTTTTCGTAATGTTTAACCGTAAAACAGCTTTGTAATTGAAAAATTTCGTCCTAGTTTCTATACGATGTGGTTTTATATTTTAATACTTACTAATTTAAGACTTGTTACACAAACAATATTTTAAACGCCTAAATATTTTTCTTATCACAAGATTGTTTATATTTTTATTAATGATTTATATTATTGCAATGATATACTAAATATTTCGTACTGTTGTCATTGAGAATATAATTCGTATTAACTTCACAAAGTTGCTATACATTTTACAGGAGTCAAATATTTATACATTTTTGGAAAGACAATTAATCATATTTTCCAGTGTTTATATATTAAATAATCGAAGTTTATCATGATGCATCAATAAAAGAAAAAACCATGGAAACTTTATTATGCATATAATACACATATTTCACTATACCATATGAATACATTATTTTTTTTAATCTTTTTAATTAATTTTATTTTTTAGAATATTTTTAATTTTCTCTGAGCACAATTGTATCGCATTTATATTAAATCAACTGTCAACTTTATTATTGGAGAAATTTCTGACTAACAGGTTAAACTTCTATACCAATTTTATATTCGTTTTTGATAGATTAAAATCATACATCTCTTTTTAAATTTCATAAACTGCATACATCTCTTTTTAAATTTCATAAACTGCCTATAAAATATTAGGAAATGTTATACTGTTCGTTCGATTTACGGAAATGCTCGAGCAACTTTCTTCCTTCATTGTATCTCGTAAGTCGACTAAGAAACTTTCTTACAAACTCCACTTCCGATAAATCATTAAACAATGGATAGATAACTTCTAATTAATTGGAAAATTCGTGTTAGTTCTTTTATTCTCGTTTCTTAAGAACTTTCCAATAACATGTGTACTAACATTTTTAGACAATTCAGTAAAACATTTAAGCATAATTTTTTTACCAGTACAAAAAATATTTCAGTTATGAACTATAAACGAAACATTATAATTTAATTTTATAGTAATTTATTTGCTACAAGTACTTTACTTTATTTCCGAAAAAAGTTAAACTTTACTAAAAAAGTTACTAAACAATTATATTAATTCATAAATAATTATATACAGTGAATGTCACTTGAAATCGTACATCCAAAAATTCTCGACGTGAAAAAGATACACAACAATCAATTTTGGTACAATAAAGTATAATGAGATACAATACTTTTTTATTGAACACAAACAAGGTACAAACCCTAAATGAATTCGTGCAGTTTGTGTTTAATAAAACAGTAAAAAAAGATCGCACATCAAATTTTAGAAAGTCGTTGCAAGTGGAAGCTTCAATCTTTAAATTCAGCCACGGAAAAAATTTTTCGATGTTCTTACTTATTACGACATTTGTAGCATTTTCGACGAAAAAGAAGTATCTTTATATTTCCATTCGCTACGTGGTATAAAAAAAATTGATTATGAGAAAATTAACGTTGCATTGGGAAAATAAACATCTCACGCTTTGAAATGAGCCCTCATTTCAAATTATTGTATAATTTTTTTCTCATGAAATTATAACACGATTCATGGTTTTTTTCATCAAGTTTAAACATCGACAATTCTTTGATGTACGATTTTAAGTGACACTCGCTGTATATTATATTATACTTAAAAATTATATTATTGTACTACATATTTGTATTGAACTTTGTATCTTTGTTGTAGACATTTATCTTCTAATTACGTTGATTACTATGGATGTTGATATAAAACTTTGTAAAAGCAGCAATCAAACTTGGGGCATTCGACTATCCGGAGGAGCTGACTTTAGTTTTCCATTAACTGTCGTCAGGGTAACGTGCATCATATACATACTACTTATTGAAATCTTGGAAGAATCATAACAAATCGATCAATAAAAATCTCATAAATATCAAATGCATCGCCTTTCTGAATTGGAAGCGTGGATCGCGTCACGTTCTGGTGATTTCGTATATTTCAAAAAATTATCGTGGCAAAGGCAAATATTCGCGTTTTCTGCTTTAGAGATTTTTATCGACATTGCATTCGTATCGGATCGCGTGACCTCGTTTTCCTTCGGCCTAAATCCCACGGTCGGTCCAATGGAACATCGTTCTAAGAAAAGAGGAAATCATTAATCGAATCGTAGATGAAAAACTACTACATATTCGTGAATCTTACAAATTTTTATCGGTGATCGTATCGTCCTTTCCTTCTATTTCTCTATCTCTTCGAGCTTTCGTGAACAGATCTCAAATAGCAGAATTCAATTTCGATATAAATCTGCATTTAACACTAGAACTATTGAACTGTATTAGAGAGGCTAGAGTAGACGAAACAGGAATTTATAGTAAAGAGCATGAGTTTTTATTTATATATTTCACAAAAAAATCACTGAAATTTTTAAAAATGCATTGTTTTAAATCCACAAAATTTTTACAAAAAATGATAAATTAGTTATTTTGAAAGTTTTAGTGTCGAATATTTTTATTTAATTGTAATCTCAAAATTCATAATAATAACTGCTGTGATAGAGTAAATTGCTGTGTAAATTATATAAGCACATAATAATACATGTTAGAATAACATTTCATTAAAAATATATAATATTCAGATAATTATGATTTAATTGAATGAAATATTCTTTTAATTAAAAGGTACTTCTCGGAGGATTGGCCGATCAAGCTGGTATACAGGCTGGCGACATAGTTATCAAAATAAATGGGGAGACTATACAGCATTTGAGGCACTGCGAAGTTCACGACCGTATCGTCAATGCTCAGAAGGAAGTCATATTGACAGTCGTGCGAAATCTGAAATTCGAACGAGCCGTTTAACGAAAGTGTTCATCGATCTCACCACGAAATATCGAGCAATCACTCTTTTCGTGAACGATACGATTATATTGAATTTTAATTAAAATAACATGTCATACATCAAAAGTATTGACTTTCAGGCTAAACACGTTAATTTTGATAATTACGTCAATTGTCTAAGTATACGATATTGATAAGCAACACGATGTATATTGATATTCTATAATTAACGATCACCTTCATGCTTAAATCTTATAGTATAAAATCGACTTTTCTCTATGAAATCTAGATACTAGATATGCAATCTAATTTATAATATTTTGTTGTTATTACAGTGTAATAATATGCTCATTTGATGTATTCATATTATTGTATATAGTCAATAATGATTAATTTGCAATCGTAAAGAAATTTTGAACGAGAAATAAATTTTGAATCCATTCAAGGATAATTGAATATTTTGATTTAAATTGTATTAATTGATAATACCTTAAAATCTGAAAGTGCAATAAAAATATTATTTGTTGGATGTTTCTCATGATAGTTCTGGCATCGGTAATCAAGGTCCATCGGAACAAGCTTGCAACATCATGTTGTCGTTACGTGTCACCGATTGACCCACATTGCAAAATACAATTTGTCAACTATTGATCCGGCCTCTATGATCGTACCTTCTCTGGCAATGAGTCATCAGACTGTTAAGGTGACGTTTTAAAGCACAATTAATCGTTCTATTCAAACGGTAGATCAAGATCTTCCATTGTATCGCACTTAACAAGAAAAATGATTAATTGAATATTAATTTAAAAAATTTTTTTTCAACGTCAAACTTATAATTAATAATCTGGATACAGTATCTAATTACGTAATGTCAAAAGTAAAATAAATTGTATATTACAATGCTTAATTACTTTCGACAATTAATATGAGCAAAATAAAATATTATAAAATAAAAAAGATTGAAATATAAAAATTGAAAAATAATAAATACACGTGCATATTCTGAAATTACTATTAGAAGAATATTTAATAATATAACAATAACAATAATTTTATTGTATTTTTTGTTTTATTTTTTACTTTAACACTGTTAGATTAGATCACCATAATCGAATAATTTAATGGAATTCCATACTATAGATACAATCTATCTTGTATCAAGAGAAAGGCAACAAGTGATAGACTATAGGATGGGATATACAAACTAGGAAAATAAACGTTACAATGATACTTGTATTTAGAAATATTTTTATATTACAAATATTATAATTTTCAATTCATATGAATGATATTCGTACCATTTAGACAATTTGAACGGAATAAATTATATTGAAACGGTAACAAACATTTATTAGACAGTAAATCGAATGAATCGAACTAATTCGTATATAATTTGAATCAATAAAATTTCTTTACTCAACATAGGCACCCATGAGAAACTCGATGATACGTTAATATATTAAAAATACTGTAATTCCTGTAAGTTTATGCAATACGAATATTTACTTCGATAGTTTGAAAGAAATGAAAGAACATTCCCAATTCAAGTTCGGAACAATGAAAACAAATCGCAAACGTGTAAATTATTGATTATATTCAAAATTTATTAGCGAATGAATTTAGGAGTAAATCTGTTTTTTAAAATAGATAAATACATAGAAATAGGCAAATGTTAATTGAAAAATTGACATAAATTTTCAATGTAAATGAATTACATCGATATTACAGAAATTTTCAAAAGTAATCTTCCATAGACTAGGTTTAGACAGACAATTTATGATATAACAATGTAACTGCTGATATGATGCATTCAACTTGTAGGATATGATTTGAAAAAAAGCGGGAAAGTGAAATGACTAAAGATAAATTATAGATATATCACATAATTTAGTCTTGTTTTAATATATTAGATGTTGTTCATTATAATATATGACTCTCATACTATATGTCAAATCATAACGTAAACAACATACATGCTAAACAACTCCATCGTATCAATAATTTACACGAAAACTGTACAGTATATCGCTTTTATCGGCAGAACACTCACTCACGTTACGACAGACATATACGCAATAAACAATTTTTATCACACTTTTTACACCTCTCTGCTCCTGTTATGGAGTCATTGAAATTGACAATTCATTAACGATTCTTTTCTTTTTTAAAGGACATTCGAATAATGAAAGGAACATATATAAAATACGGACTATTATTATAAGTAACGATCACACGCGAATGAATCCTAAATTATTTTCATCTTCGCAAAACTATGTTTCTTTGTTTAGAGCAGATATGTAACATTATTCAATAGTTGTGAAGACAAGACAAATTTGTCAAAATAGAGTCACTTTCAATGGTACAAGTCAACATTTGTAAACGAAAAATTTACTAAATATTATTACTTATAATGCATTCATGCAAGTCGTCAATATACTGATGTATATATCATCGATATACACCTAAGTCACAATATTTGGCAACATTAATAAAATCACAATGATATGATAATTATAATGATATGTTCGTCTTATAATTTAAAACAACCGTTAACATGTCTTTGCGAAATAATGGATATTCATCTATTCGAAATTATAGAAACAAATACATATTACATAGACACGCCATTTCTTGTAAATATTTCCTAAATCTTAATTGCTCTATTTTAAAACGATAGCTTCATGCGAAGAGGAAAACGATTACTCGAACCTAAATGATGTTACAAAACATTCAAGATAAGCAAGATAAGTGACGAGAAAATTTATTCCCGTCTAAACACTAATTATAATAATTAGCACGTAGAACAGCATTTGAAATCATTGCCATATCAAGTAATAAAGATCGTGATTGACCTTGATGTATAAACCTACACTTTGGTTTATGAATACATTATATAATTATACACAAGACTCAAGTCTTGGTCAGACAAGTCCATAAATCGGAAACAAGGTTCCTGTAAACGCAGAACTGGGACGATTCCCAGAGATTCCTAGACAGAACTAGGAGCTCTTTATTCACCTCTACGTAATTATTGAAGAATCATCTGTCTCGTTGAAGACCTGGGTAATTTTTTCAAAGAACGAGATTCATATACATTCCTTTCTCTACGTTTCCTTTTTCATCCATTTCATTCTTTCATTATTCATTTTATTATTTTTGTATTTACAGTTTCTTACTTACTGCAAATTTAATAAACTATATTTATATAAACTTTGTATAAATATTAATATTTTTTGATAGTAAAAAAGCAAATAAACATATTTATAATATATTGTATGCAAATACAAATTGTAAAATGAAAATTTTTGAATCAAGTATACATGGTATGCGTGTATTCCATTTTATTTTCTTATTCCAATTTCCAAGCTTTTGTTTAATTATCATACACGTTCTATTAATGAAAAACAGCTTTAATGAAGAGTATTAACAGTATTACTTTATCTATTTCAATAGCACCGCTATTTTACTCTTCGCATGAAAATTTAGTGAATTGCGCAATTTTGTTTACTTTTTGCGACAAAATACACAAAAGTAATTTATTTTATGTTAAATATTTGTATAAAATACTCATTTTGTCGTAATTTATCGATATTATATTTATATGTGAAAACAAATACATATTTATATGTAAAATATGTTACAAGCCACAGGTCTTCAATTTGCAACAGGAATCGCATATTGAAAGAAAGTCAACTTTCTGCGATTCCATTGGATTTTTTATACATCATTCTACTTCGTCCTCTCTGGATATCAAAGATCTGCCATAGTAAGTATACGTACAATACGATCAGGTACAAGAGTAGCATCTCGGGATTGATCTGTTTTAGAGAGGACGAAGCATCTCAACAATCGTCTTAAACTAATCAGCTTCCTTGATTTTTTTCATTTCATTGATGAATGTATAAAATGTATACGATAATCTCGCTAAAAATAATTTTTATTCTTTTAAGTAAAATTAAATTTCAATTTAGGATTACATGCAAATAAAACTGGAAAACACTCGGGGCATACAATTAATGATTTCTCAAAATAGAAGAGTTTTCACAGTTTTTACGAAGTTTTAAAGTCCAACTTTTTATGTGACCTTAATCTTCATATATGTATGAAGGTCACTCTCCTGAGTAATTTTCAAGAGGTTTCAGTCATCTGTTAAAAAGTTACGAGTCACTCGTTAAAATTTGGTTAAATTTTATTCATAAAATCAACTTCACTCACTATTTTAATAAAATAGTCAGTAAAATATGTTGTTAAGAGTATAATTTCAATTTTTGTTGGCCAGGAATTTATTTTTTTATCTAAAAAATATTTTATTACTTTTTTGCTTATTGGTTTCGGTTTGGATTGGCATAATATGTATATATATAAAGTTAGATAAGAAATATTTTGAAGGTTACTCAGAAAGATGATCTTGACAACATAAGATGATCTGATCGTGAAACTCAAGATCATTGTAAGTGATTGTTTATATTTATCGGTTTTACATATGATTCTGAAGAATTTTTCTCTATAGCTGCAACATTATGAAGCATCAATACAAAGAATGTTCCGAAATGCTTAAATGAATAGATTAACAGTATTTGTAATACAGCATTGAGAAGGTGTAAAACTCCTCAAATTTATGAGTGATCATCACCTGCTACTACTTTTAACATCGTGTTCTGTTTATTCTTCATTCTAAAAACAGGTAGAAATCCGTATACATTTGTCTCCATTTTATGTCATGTCCACCAAAATAATGACTATTGGTCCGTCTGTTCTCTGGTTTCTTCGGTATCGGACACTGACACCGTCCTATCGTGATTCGTGCAGTTGTCTGTTTTACATCTAGACTCTGCGATCTTCAACCACTGTTGTTTATTCTTTCTAACCCCTTCGACCAATGGTTCCAATTTATCCGATAATAAAGCGAATGCCTATTTACAAAAATTTATTTTATATTTAAGAATCTTGACAACGTAAAAAAATATTTGTAATGTGATGAAAAGAAAGAGTTCAAATTTTAATTTATAAGCAACTAAAAGTATACAATTAATTCAGGCAAGCTAAAGTTATTAAAAAACATAAATCCTTATACTTAAAAAACCAATATGTAAGACCATTAAAAGTAAAACAATAAATAAATAATAAATGGATAGAAAGTGAATTTTGATTCTGATTTTGAAAATTAAATAATATTCTTCATTTACTTTAGTAATATTAAATTCGTTGACTTCTTTTCCATATTTGATGTATTGAAATAATTTAATGCTAAAGCAACAAAACTTTATATAATATTGCAAATTAATATAATGCTAAAACATATAAGTTTAAGATTCATGAAGGACATAATTTTTTGAAATTTATACACGTTACATTATTTCCGATATATATTATCATATTCTTTGTACTAACACATTAACTTGAAACATCATGATTTAACAATAAATTAAAAATTAATAATAAACGTGATTCTTTAATAGTATTTTGCTATTGTCGATAGTGTAGAAAGTTAGTTACCTCGTATATAGGAAGGCATATCGAATCGATGAAGCCAACTTGCATCATTGGCAGTTGGTCTTCCTTCTCGCGGTTCATAATGTCCTGCAATATCATATGAGTAACGATGCTATTTTTTAATTGTATAAGTTTTAATACAATATTTTCAGAAAAACTAAATTATAATTATTAATGCTAGTAATAATTAGAAAGATATTATTCATAAAATAGTATATTATGTCAAGTTAAATTACAGAAAAACAAACTATTTTAAATTTTTCTGTAATAAAAAATTTTCCTATAAAAATTCATTAGTGCCTTTTTAAATGCATATGTATCAAAAACATTTCTAGTTGATACCAATGATAATAAAAGGAAGAATCATTTGTCTGAAACCAAGAATCAGGTTTAGTACAAAATGGTATTTTTATAATTATTCAAAAGACGAAGAATTATTTTAATTTTCATTAGAAAATTAGGACATTTGTTGTATCATTGAAACTATTTTTTTAGTACTTTTATACTACATCATATGCACAATAAATAAATTCACTTTTCTATTACTATCACTCGAAAAGATAAAAGTTATTTTAACAGCAAAAATTATTTACTAAATGTTTCTTACATCATATCATATATAATGCAGTTATTTTTTTTAATTACTACTTTCTATGGCTAGGTTAATTTTTTTATTACTTAGAATTATAAATACTAAAGTTTAATTTAACAATACATACAATAGGAGTGATATTAAGAGTCCGCCTTTCGATATCTCCTTGTTCGAAAAATTCACTGCTAACCAATTCTGCCACTCTCTTCTCAACTTCCCAGGGTTTAGTTATAGCAGCTAAATCACATACAGTCATCAACATTCCTCTTAAAAGTTCCCGGTGATCACTATAAGCCCAATTGTAACCACCATTTTGAGCTAAGCTAAGAAAAGCTCCTCTTCTTCGGAAGTAAACTGCTAGATCGGTAGAGAGGATTGCTTCTTCGAGAACTTTTACCACACGAGAATATTCTTCGGGAGATAAATTTGATAAAATTTGATTTCCCTGACTACTCAGTATCATAAGACACTGATCAAAATGATGATGTTCCATCGTTGATGTTGAGTAAAGTTGTGCCAATGGCGAGGACGCTCTGTAAGTCATAGAATTATCGAAATTATTTTTTTCGTATATTCTAAATTTTTACTAAAGCAGTGATTGTTTTCTGTTTATAATATTTATACTCACTTGATTTGAAAAGAATTATTCGTACCCCGATGATCCAAATCGTGACACAAACAGGCAATAATTAATGCAAGACACTCAATTTCTCCAAAAATTTTCCACCATTGTGTGGCCTGAAAAAATAATACAAATATATTTTCAATACAATTTCATATAATTTAAAATATAATATTGCTCTATTTACTTACAGTTAAAATGGCAAACATCATTTGCGCAACATTGAACGCGTGACGCCAATTATGATATGTGACATTTCGATAATTCTTTTTTACACTAAGAAGCCAACGACAAAGGACATCGTAGTCAATATGAAAACGTTCCACGAAATCAAGATCCAAAAACATTCGAAGACACGCTGTCAGAGTTTGGTCGTCTTCCATATGAATGTCATCGAATTTGAAATCGTGCAATTGAAAATACGCTGCAGAAGGCACTCTTAAACCCTAAAATTATGTATCAAGCAAATTTATTTTGAATTACATGAATTACGTAAATATTATCGAAAAGTGATTTTTGAATTCCCCGCAAAAAATAAGAGAAAGTTCAAATTTTGTTCGATTTGTAATATTTCCAGCTTAAAAGTAGCTGGACTCACCCTTAATCTTTGTGCATCCTCCAATGATGCGGAAGCGTGGTAACTAAGCACTTCTAATGTGACACTTTGTTTGGCCATTGCTATCACAGCTTTTTCATACCTAAAAGTAATTAAACAGAATCAATTATAGGAAATTCATTTGTTTCAGTCAATTATTACATTTGTATTACGTAATACGACACACCGTGGTCACTGATATCGGTATTTCTATTTCTATAAATATTTTAGAATGATTAAAGCAAAATGAATATCATCGACAAAGATATTTTAATGAATATTGTAAAATGGAAAATTCATGATAATCATTGCATTCTGATTATAATACAGGGTGACTCATAAAGAAATATTCAGATGGTAAATCCACATATATATATATAAATGTCATTAGACTTATGAATGATTAAAGAAATTCTAGTAACTATTTCGTATAACAACACACACTACTACGTGCTTTAATAACTGCTGACCTCGTGTAATGTTTATTGAACAATATCAATCAACATGAACCATTTTGAGATTATTATGTATTCAACGCAGATAAATAGTGAAATGAATTTGAATATCAGGTATTTTCAAACGAGTTTAAAATTTTTCTTTAATTATTTTCTTCGATCATCCATAATTTAGAAATTATGTAATACATATACAGTACTCATATTAAAGTGTAGATTATATTAAATATTGATATATCCATTAATATTTATATATATTCATGAATCATCTTGTATAAATATGTTACTTGTATAAATGTGTGACGAAAAATTAAATATTTCGTCCCATAGGCAGAACGAGACATTTAAATTTCGCAGTGCAGTCAATGTATTAATTATCAAATAATTCGATTAGTTTATTTCTTGAATATTTACATGTGTGTATTGTGAATTCCCATGCCGCAGAAAATAGCAAATGCCTCGACGAAATTCTCGTCGTTCTTTGTAAAGACAAGATCGTCGAATTTGTTGATGAGCTGAATAACGCCGATAATCTGACCGGATGAGTTCTTGATAGGCATGCAGAGGATAGTGCGATGCCTAAATCCAGTGCCATCGTCTACTGAAGGATCGAACCTTGGATCGTCGTAGGCGTTCGGTATATTCACAGTCTGAAGAAATTTAATAGAACAATTTTAATTATAAATTGCAAAAATGGAAAAAAACTGTCACGATAATACATTGCTTTATTAACCAGTTCATTTACCTCGCCAGTCGTAGCGACATAGCCAGTGATGCCGACATTTATAGGGAATCTGCTCTCGAATGGACTGCATGAACAAAACCGAATACATATAAGGTTTCCGAGGAAATTGAATTATTGCTGGTAATTGAGTGAAGAGAAATGAGAACGTAATTACAAACTTCATTCACCTAGTGCGAGAATCTGAATCCTCGCCGGTGAGGTCGTTCGCCTCGAAATCAAACACTCGTGAGAAACTCCCCTTTGATGCCTTGTGCACGAGAAGGACCTGTACAGAATATTTGATTTTATGTTAAATATTTTCTTTCATATACATATATCATACATTTTATATATATTATACAGCTGAATATAGGTTTAAAACAATTGATTTACCTGTACTCGCTGACACTGTATTAACGATTGCGTATGCGTTAAAATCCTCAAGACCATATGTTCTATCGTGCTTTGTTCTTCGAAAATCATTCTAGCCAAGTCCAAAAGTACCTGAAATAATAAATAAAAGACGTATTTAAAAGCAGTAATTTGAATTAAAGGAGAAAAAAAATCAGAAGATCAAAAACATGAGAGTATGAATTATTTGTTTACTATTCGATGTATTATTTCATCATTCGTTATGCGTTATATACGAGCAATTTTACGAGTTACAGAATATTCTGTTCAATTCTGTTCATTTACTGACCTGATTTCTTTTCACTTCTAATTGACTTTTTTCATACAGCTGCGCATTCCTTAATCCAATTCCACAGAATTGCAAATATCCAGCGAAAACTTTTTCATCTTGCGTAGTAAATTGACTTTCGCCACCGAGTTTATTGATAACCTGTGCAACTCCAATAACATCTCCGTTGCAATCCTTTATTGGCATACACAAAAGAGCTCTGGTTCTATATCCCGTTAATGCGTCAATTTCACGGTTGAATCTTGTGTCCTAAGAATATATTTATTAACTTTATATGATATAACTACTAATAAATTATAATAATCAAATAATAAATAATTGTGGCATATAATAAAATTTCGATGTAACGATTTTATTTAAAGAATAATTTTGGTTTCTAAATTAATCATTTTTGCAAATAGTAGATATATAAGTTGTTTGTAATAACTTATATATATACATCTGTAAAATTTCAAATATTTAAAAAAACAACGATTTAACACACTTTATAGTCATTAATTATTAGTTATTAATTGAAATTGTATAGAAATATCATGTTATCATGTTTTTTATGCTGCTAGAAAACATAAATCGAAGTAAAAAGACACGAACTCTAGTGTACAATCATTATTGATACATTGTACCAAGAAACATATTCTTATTACTATTTTACAATTATAATTATAAAATTTTATTCGTTTTATTTTATATATGATTTAAATTATAATGTACATTAGTTTTTCTAGGATCGTATTTCTGATTTACGGATATTGTTTTTCAAATAAATGAAAGAAACATTGTCATTGTTTTAAAAATGGTCCATTTTGACTAAGAAATTAATTAATCCTATTTCTATCCTCAAATTTCGATCTTACTCTCATTTTAGGAAACAAAAAGAATTTATAATATTTCACGAAGAGAAAGAATTAAGAAATTACTAATAAGAATTTTTTCATTGAGATAGACGTAAGATAGAAAGATACAAACGGGTCAAAAATGACCAAAAGAATTAAGATCCATAAAATCCAAAAATGGCCAACAGTCTTAAGCCATAAAATATGAGAAATTTCCTTTTCTATTTTAAATATTTGAATTTTAACAGACATATGTGTGTAGATCTGTATGTATAACTGACTATATAAACATGCACCACTGCTCAAATTATTCAAATGATACCATTTTTACTTTTTTTTTATTTCTATTATAAAAACAATGTTACTTGCAATTGTTAATACATACAATTCTTTATAGTAATAATGAGCATTATTTTCATTATATTATTGTTTTTATTATAATGTATAAATTATATGTACCTAAAATTTATATTATTCGAGCAATGTTCAACTATTGATGTCGTTTGTATAGTACTAAACATAGTACAAACGTATACATGTAACGTATTGTATATATAAATATATGCTGTAGAAAGCCCATCATGGTTTTGAAAATTAAAGTCTTTCTCTTACAATAATCCTTTAAAATTTATTGTATGATTTTTTTTCACAAAATTATAAGAGTTTAAAGTCGACAAGCATTTAAATATTAAAAATGATAATTTTTTATTGAGTGCTTTCATTTCTGCATCCATTATACTTTACTCTATATACAATGTGTTTCATAACTTGTGGGAACTGATTGTACGCCTAAAAGTAATGAAAAAAAATCATATAAATATATGTCATATCTGTCTTCGTTTATGAGATATAATGAATTTTCTGTTTTAATTACTTTTACAAAAGATACTCGAAATGACCACTTTAAATGACGATTTAAAATGCGGTATGCGGTTTATGCATGATGGCGCCCCGCCGCATTTTAGCCGAGTGGCTAGGTAATTTTTAAATCAACACTTTGCAAATAAATATATTGGTCGTGGAGGTCCTATTGCCTGCTCGTTCTCCGAATTTGAATCCATTAGATTTTCATTTGTGAGGACATTTAAAATCTATTGTATACGCAACATCGAAATTGAAAATGCTGAAATACTATGAAATAGAATAGAGCAAGGCTTCTGACAAATTCGAGAAACACCAGGAATGATAGAGAGACTAACCAGATCAATGACAAAACGCGTGCAGGCTTGTCTTCAAATGCAAGGTGGTCATTTCGAGCATCTTTTGTAAAAGTAATTAAAACAGAAAATTCATTATATCTCATAAACGGAAACAGATATGACATACATTTATACGACTTTTTTTCATTATTTTTAGGCGTACAATCAGCTCCCGACGTGGGTCCCACAAGTTATGAAACACCCTGTATATATAGTAAAATTTAAATGTTTCGTTTAATAATAAAATGAGATTTGGAATTACTAGAAAAAATAGAGATAATTTTATGTTAAAGATGAAACTAACAAATCTATCTATACACTCTGAACGTTATCTGAAATATTTATTACTCACTTTCATACAGAACCAAAATGTTATTATTTTGTATCAATGTAATATTTTAATTCTACTTATGAACTCACATGAAACATTTAAATTAATTTCCTATAACAAAATCTTTAATATAAAAGAAATGAATTACAACTGATTATATAGATTTAAAATCTAGAAACTAATCGTTTCTAACTGCAAGTATAAAAACATTTAATATTTACATTAATATATGAGTGTGTAATTATTAATAATTACATAATTACATAATTACATTTTCTCGATTGGGATACAACATGTAATTAAAATTAAATATTTTAATATGTCTAAGATTAAGAAATTTAATAGAAATATTAATAACTTGAAGTTTGAGAACTGTAACGAAATAAGTTTTGAAGAACTTTAACAAGTTAATTCACACCAATTTTCATTGAAATAAGAAGAAAATTAAAAAATTCCAGAAATACTGTAAAATGAAATAAAATTTGTAAGTAAGAATAAATGAAATATAATTTTGACGCAATATTATTATTTTATCCTATTTTATATCGTTTAACATTTAAAAAAAGATTCATTTATAATATTTAGAGATATTGCACTACTTGATTTGATTTTTATTCCTTTTTTCTCTGTATCATGAGAACTTCTGGAAGCAGCGCCTTTTATTCAAATTACAATAGATGAAAGTAATAAGTAATATTTTATAAGAACAAAAATTAATTTTTAAATTTTCGTAATGAACACTTCCTAAAGTTTCTAATTAGTCCACAATTTTTATTGGTTTAATATTTCGTTAATATTATAATTTACCTTATTTAAATATTTTAAATTGCATACATTGATTCTACGTTCTATGCCTCTTGGCTTTTTTTTTAAATTTAAATTATTATGTTTATTATATTAACCTCTATTACATTAAGTAATCAAAATAAAATTGAGAATCAATATACAAAGTTCAGAATTAAAAACTTCTATTTCCTACGCGCGTAGAATTAAATCTTGTGCGACGTTCTAAAATATATTTGTATATAAAACTGATAGAGTTAATTATTTCATTCTCATTATTTTAGTAACACTAAATATATTTCCTGCAATTATTAATTTATTTTATATGACAAATGCAAATAATAACAAAACTGAATAAATAAATATAAAATAAATATAAATAGACACTAAATAAATATTACGTGACAGATTAAATTGTGATAAAATTTCAACTTTTCGTAGAAACTATGCATTCACGGTTACAATTTAATTTTACAAATATATAAATTTGGATCTGGCAAAATATCACGAAGTTGTAAATATATAACAAATCTGTATTACGTTGCAGTATTAAGAAGACATTAGAAGTAATGCATAATTTAGTCGGCTACTAATGTAGACTCTAACTTACGTAAATTTATTGGCATTTATTCAGTTTTCTTTCAGATTCTATCTAAAATACAAGGAAGATTAATCCATTCTTAAATAATAATTACAACCATATTTTATATTTTTACTTAATTCCCATAAATTGCTGCTTGATAATGATAATTTTTTCTAAAATATTACTTTTTAACCAAATATTGTATAGTTTTTTCTTCATTTGTTTATTTATTATTTGAAAAGGATATTATAATGTATAAATCAAAATAGATTATGTTACATAGACAAAATTATTTTATTTTTAATTTATATTTATTATTTCATAATTTTATTAATTATATTATCCTTAATCATTATAGAAGATTTGAAAAAATATTTGAATCAAAATTTAAAGAAAAACTACGATCAATTTTTTAAATGAAGAAATATTGTTGCAAATTTTTATTTCTATATGCAATAGTGAAATATTTCGAAAATATTAGCTATGTAAGTATATACATACTCGTGTAGTAACTGGAGTTATTCATACTTTGAAATACTAACTAAAGTTGACATGTCATCGGTAACACCATTATTCGTGTATGTATGTAAGTACGTGGAGGTTACTCGGTCAGAATTTATACATTATGACAATGCTAGCAATATTACATTATATATTATACAATATTAGATACAATATTAAATATAAACATTAACTTTAGAATTTAATATTTTAAAAATAATTTTTGCAAAGGACTTACAACGAGAATCTTGAAACATTATTAGATATTATTTTATTGATTTAAGAAGTATTCTAAAATAATATGTAATATTCACACGATAATAGATTCATAATAAAAACTTATAATAAGACGTGCTTATAAAAAATATATGAATCACAAAAAACAAGGTATAATTATTCTCTATCTGCCAAGTTAAGAAGATAAATGAATAAAATTGTCACAGTTCATGAAGAAGTATCTTTAAAATATTTTCGTATGTGATAACTTCTGAGTTCTGCCATAATGCAAGTGCATAATACAACTAGTATTTCGAAAGTATTTTAGATATCTCGAAAATAGAAAATATAAGTTCCCACGTAAAATTTCATTGTAATTTTCACAACACTTTTCAGAATTATCATAAAGCTAAATAGATATCAATATAATTTACCTTCTAACATTTTTTTATTTGTACAAAATGTACTCGTATATATCTATTTCGATACATTTATTGATACATTTATATATAATTATCATTTTATTTAAAATTAACTTAGATATTTTTGAGATGAAATCTTATACAAAAATGAAAACTGTATGAAATCAAATTATAACACTCGATATAAATATCTTCTTACGAATTATACATTAATGAAAGTAATAAATAGTAAAATAAGAATAAATAAAATAATAAATGTATTAATGGCAGTTCACAGTTAATTTCAAGACAAAATCCCAATTTATAATTTAAAAAAAGAAAAAAACAAAATAGTTTGAGGAATAACATTCCATTCTATTTAAAAATTGTGAATAAGAAAAATTTCGAGAAAGCTATTGTTACATTACAAAATTTTTTTGTAATTTATTTCATACAAATCATAAAAATCGTACTTCCATTTGTACTTACATTTAAAATCTGAAAATTGTTGCTTACCGAAAAAAGTCTATGATTTTTGTGTTTCTAAAAGTTATAAATTAATATTTTGGTTCTACAAAATCTTTTGTTATAATTACTGATATAATTTTTGCTGAAATAATTGTTTGTGCACACAGTGGCTATAAAAAGTGTTTGTATATTATCCTTATTTTTTAATTAAGCATTTTTAAATTAATTTCATTTTTATAGGATTAAATTTAAAATTTGGAAATATCACTAAATAATATGAAATTTAATATACTTGAATAATTTACAAATTAGTAAAATACTTGATTAATTTACAAAGATTATTATAAATATAACAGTATGCAAATTTTTTATATCCATTTCTTATATCCATTATATATTCATACAATTCTATGTTATTTCAAATTAAAATTTGTGTAAAATATAATTTTTTAATTTCTTCACTAATATTTGTAATGTATTTTTGCCATGTTTTCTTTTCTTTTTAACTAATCACGTAAATGCATTTAAATTGTTCCTGGCATTATAGTATAACGATTCACATTATTATTTAACGATATAGAAATAATTATTTCCTTTTGATATTAATGTTCAACATTATTTGGGCGAGTAAAATTTAACATTATATAACCCATATTAATAACATTTATAAAAACCCGCCCCAGTGAAAATATTATATCCAATAATAAAATACACATATTGAAATTCAATTATCTGCAGAATGAATATACTATTAAACACACAAGAGACATCTCAAAAGATCGAATCAAATATTATCATATTCAGCTTTTATATGTTTTCTAAAAAATCAAAATCTCTATATAGAAGATAAATTTGAAATATTTTCTAGAAAAATAGAATACATATATGTATAAAAAGCTAGATAAAATATACGAACAGAATATCAGAAAAGCAGATGGTAAATAAATAATAAATAAAATATAGATAATAGGTAATAAATAAATAAGACATAATATATATAAAAAGTGTAAGACATAAGACATAACAGGCGAAAATAAATAAATAAATAAATAAATGTCAAATAAAATAAATGGAAAAGTGGCTATTGTATATGTATTGTATGTTAAAATAAAGCGATTTAAATGCATGATTACTGTGCAAACAGGATACTTGTAATACACGATTCAATACCAAGATACGATTTCGCATTGGTTTCTGTTAAATAAATAACAAATGCTTGCCTTGTAAGCGTCTGGTATGTTAACTGGTTCTCCACTTTCGGCGACGTATCCGACAATTCCCGTGCCCCAGGGAATTTTGATTTCATCTTTTTTCTCCATTTCGAGCAGCGTCGATCTCGAACATACGTCGAACAACTTCGAGACTAGACATCTGCTCCTTGTGTATCCCGTCCCACGTTGCTCGGAATTCCCGTTTCCCGTTTTCCCTGAATTTGCATTGTCAGTCGAATTGTTCGACGAAGAATCGTGATTTTGCGATGAGGGCATGCAACCACCGCCTCTCTCGCCTTGAACAAGGAACAAAGAACCACGATCGGCGTGCAGCAATGTGCTCACATTCTGCAAGATCTTGTGACACAATGATCTAACATCCAGCTCGTTACAGATATCCTTTACCTACGAATAAATTCGTTATTATAGAAAACTTAATGTCGTTAATAACAGTGAAGCACAGATGAAAATTCGAAACAGGCACAATAATATAACTTTAAATAATTATATCTTCTGCTATAAATGATATAATGATTTTTCCGGGCTGTTTCACACAATTTTTTTAATAAATAAATACAAGGTCTATAGATCCTAGAAATAATCGAATATTTTAACACTAGAATCACGGACGATTAATCAAACATAAAATTTGTTAAGAAAATAAAAAGATATATAAAAGCTTCATAATACAATAAATTACACAAGTTTTGATTTATATATTTTACGAAAAATCTTTTCGAAAAAACTCTCGAAACATATGTGGTTTTATATGTATAAAATTTTTAACAAAAATTATAAATTGATCATTTTGACCACTTTGATAGTTCTACTAAAGAACTGACGAAACAGTAATTTTAAAATATTTATTTGAAATACATTCTTTCTGCAACAATATAAAGATTTGCACAATCAACAATGCATCAAACGGCCTTTCTACATTGTAGAACCTTGTATCTTATTTGAATTCTCATTACCCAAATATTCTTATCTGAACAAGATATTTATTAGCAATAAGTGTCTTTTTTTATAGTAATTTTATATGTATTATTATTATATGTTTAAAACATTTTATATAATTATAAAAAAAGTAACTAGGAGATGCAAGATTTTAATAAGAAAACAATGCTAATAGAACATATAAGAGGTTCATATTTCATACCATATTATAATAATTAATAATATGAAATGTAATAAGTCAGTATTTTATTTATAATATAATATAATGTAGTAAAATAATATAATACAACAAATTAATATTTCGTTTATACAACATGAAATAGAATTTTTTAAAAATTGAAACGACTGAAATATTCAAAATATTTTAAATACTATAATATTAAACTTTGATAATTCAAAGTATAAAAAAAATTAAATAGAACATTTTAAAAATATGTTGAAAACATTACGTACTCAGCAGTTGAAAAAAATGTTGCATTCTTAAGTATCGAAATAAACTGATAATTTTCTTAATTTTTACTTAAGCATGTATTTACATATATAAATTATGCAATACGCAATTTAATATTAGAAGAATTCTATTGTTCAAAAATATTAACCGAATATTTTTATCTTCTTATTAGTTCGGATATTAAAGGCTTTAATATATTTTGTGAAAAATAGTTGAAAATGTTCGTTTCAAAATATTTGATATGTTATCAAAATGCTTTTCTTTCATGACTATTTTAAACCTGGGAAATAAGAAATTACGCCAAGGAAATCTGAAAAATACAACGATTTCATTTCAATTCTCTTTTCTTTTTTCTTTCTTTTCTTTTCTTTTGCAAAAAAAGCAGTAACAACTTGATATGCAGCTTTTATAAAATATATACAAAACTCAACTCTTCAATAATCAAAATTTCATAAAATTCGGACAGAAAACAAATCCAGGATGTATTTCTCGATGATGAAATTTCAATAAAGAATTTGGTCTAGATTGTTCTTTTCTTTTCTATTTTAAGAAGATCAATTACCTATCTATTAAGAGACGGACCTTTGAAAGTTGCATTATTCTAATAGTTTCATATCACACTAAAGACACTAATTAAATTTTATTACTAGCAAAACTTTTAAATGTTGCTCATTAAATAAAATGCAAGCTTTAGAAAAAGTTGTCAATAAGTTGAAGACAGAAAAGAATATTCTTGAAATAAGGTGAACTATATCCATATATTATTTTGCACTCTATATTCAAAATATCTAAGCATCTGTTTATTTGTAACAAAATATAATTCTGATATTAAAAATTAAAATTATAGATAAAAAATATACAATGATTTTATTCTTTATTGTTATAATTATATATACTAGAATATTCTAATAAATTCTGTAATAAATAATTTAAATTTGTAATCTTTTAACTCTATAAAAAACTAACCATTTTTTTATCTATTAATTTGTTATAAATTAGTACATTTCAATAGCATTAGGTACTTAGTAAGTTTCCACCGTTTTTTGTTAAAACTGAAGACTTTATTAACACAGAAAAATAAACAACACCTCATGCAAAGTATTTGCCATCATTAACTACAACTACATTTTGCCATTTTTCAGGCAATAAGTGAATCCCATAATAAAAAAAAAATTGTTCTTCTCTTGAAGCGATCCATTCATGAAGCTGAATTTTTGATATCCTCGTAAGAAGTAAAGTGCTGCTTCGAAAGGACTATTCTGCATCGATCGAAATAGATGGTAGTTCGATGGAGCAAGGTCTGGTGAATACTGCGGGTGAAGTAACACATCCGATCCAAACCGTTCTAACGCTTTCTTGACCGATTTTGCTACGTGCGATCGAAAATTGTCATGTTTTTGTCATGCCTTTTGTCTTATTATGGATATTTTTCCTTCAATGCACTCAAATTGATTATTTGCTTTTTGTAACGAACAGCAACGATGGTCTGACTCGGTTCCAACAGTTCATAGTACATCACGCCTTGTTAATCTCACCAAATACACAACATGAGCTTACTTCCATGAATAATCCGTTTTATTGACTGGCCAGCCTTCACCCATGAGTTTCTTCTTCTCGGATTATTATAATGAATCCATTTTTCGTCATCAGTGGCAATTCGATGTAAGTGCTGGTCTTTGAAGCAACAATTCGCATATGGTTAAACGTTTTTCAACGTCTTCGTCTTTCAAAACATGTAACACCCTGTAGTCTTGCTTATGAATAAACCTTGCTACTTTTAAACGCTTGCTTACAGTCGATTCATCAACATTTAATAATTTTTAACAATTCTTTAAGCATTTGATGTCGAGCTTCATTCATGTTTCCAACTCTTCATCTTCGAACTCTGTTGGTGCACCAGAGCGTTCTTTGTCTTTCACATCATAGTCGCCGAAACTTTCTCGAAATCCTTGAAACCATTCTCTACAAGTTCTTTCAGAGGGAGAATTAATATAAGTTTCTGCATATCTCTCAGCTGCACTTTTCTCAAGTGTCGGGAGTAAGACCACCCGCAAACATTTTTTTGTCGGCACGAAATTCAACATTTTCAATGCAATAGGAAAATTTGTTGTTGACAATGCACTCAAATGGCTTGTACTGAATTTTAAAGCTTGCTCATAGTAGTTGTATACAGATGCGTCACCATCTTAAGCTACTGCATACAGTATTGGTAACACCAACTATCAGTAAGCGGCGGAAACTTATTCAAGTACTCAATATTTATATATTATTATTAAAGAAAGGAAAATTTATTTAGTTACTTGCAAATTGTAATATATAAGATATGAATTTATATTATTTTATATTAATTTATGTTATAGATATAAATTAAACAAAATGTAATAAAAAGTCTTTTATATTATTAATAATATAAAAAATCTAAAAAGAAATTTGTAATATTAAATAAGAAAAGCAAAAAAGCAGAGTAAAGTACCAGAGTCATAATTTTAGAACAACAAAGGATAGACAAAAATTTTATTAAGCAATAGTTTCGACTGCATTATACGTGATGTTCGCCATATTATGGACTAGGACTTTTCTCGTAAATTTTTGAAAATTAAATAGTAAAATAGTAATTTTTTGAAACGAATGAAAAAAGAAAAAGTTGTACCATTTTTTATAACCAATGTAATGACGCACCTCAATATTAGAGAAATGAAAGCCATTTCCAATTTTTTAAATGGAATGATATTTTTTAATCCATTAATCGATTATTTTCTACATTCTCTAAAGAAAATGTATTAATCTATATCAAAAAACTATTATTTTAGGAGATTTTAATTTTAATTTTATAAAATTTCTGTATGAAATACAGAGTATGAACACAAGAATTGCATGAAAGATTTTCTTTTATATGCTAGGTATATTTTATAGAATTAAAATTAAAATACCTCCTAAACTATTGGTTTCTCGATATATATTAATTAATATCTTTTTCATGAGGGACATCGATTAATGAAACAAAAAATATTCCATTCAAAAAATTGAAGGTCCTCTCTGTCTCTTGAACAACATCACAAATATAGAAAATTGGAATACGCCATCATGTTGGTCATGAAGAACTTCCTCCTCTTTCAATTTTTTTCAAAAACTTATCATTTATTAGAAAATACAATATCGCGAATATATCCTGTATGATGTATACATCAAAGATAAAAGTTTCTTAAAGAACTTTTATTTGTCTTGAGAGGCCTTCTTCAAGATCTGGTTTTAAACACTGTAAGGTAAAGTTGCATATCTTTTTCCCAAAATTGATACACTTTTTTTATTCTCTACATAAAAAGGTTCAACAAATATTTTTATTTCAATTTAATAATATTGTGATTACGTGATTACGTCTCTCCTAATTATTTTCAAATGCAAGTGCATTAATATGTTTGAATGAAGAATAAGATTGCAACAATTAGGTAATAAAAAATATAAAAATTTATTTTCTAAAAATATAGACGATTTTTAACATTCCAAATCATCTTATTTTTCATTCTGTTCTATTGTTTCAAGATTATGACTTGATTCAAATTTATTGTTAACATATATTTTCAATGGTACTACCTACAAAAAATTAAGTTTAAGCAGAATTTTTATTTTCTTTTTTTTTATTAGATAAGAAAGTTATTTTTAATTAGTTGAATAAAGAATGTTACAGAATACACATATATACGTTTTCATAATTTTTCAATTAATAAAAAAAACGAAATTTCAATCATCAGTTTCAAACATTTCACAAAACATAAACATTAAATTTCATAAATATAAAAGATTAAATTAAATAAATAATGTTTACGAATTTAAAGATTGAAAACTTTAACTGTCGGTATTACTGAGACATCAACCCATTTTGAAGTCCAACGTTGTGTTGGCACAACGTTTCAATTGATTGAATTTCTTGATTCACAAGTAAATTAAATCCCTTTCCTTAATACTGTGAAAATTATACTTTTTAATAAATTAAAAACAGAATATAACTTTATTGTCAAAAAATTATAACATAAAAAAAACTAAATTTCTTTCGACAGTAAAATAACAGTAACAAGGTAAACAAAGAGTAAACTAATGAATAATCAAGGATTATTTATTAACATAAAAAAATACGCAAATATACGCAAATTGAATTGGCAAATGAAACAAATGTTCTCAGTATGTACTTGCTATTTCTGTAATAACCTCATTTTTCTTAATTCCGAATGCCAATTGAAGTGCTCGTTTAATCACTTGCACTGGCAACTGATTGCGGACCATAACGAGTGACCAAATCGTATACAACAATTCATCGCTTTCTTTTCGTCGGTATGATATCACTGGATAGAAATTATTGAGAAGTATTATTTGTTTTGTCTGAGTTATAAATATACTTAAAACTGAGAAAATGTTGCAATTTTGGAACAAAAAATTCTCGACGTGCGTGCGACGTTATTCCAGCGCAAGAGGTTAATATTATCAAATTCTATTTCTAAATACTGAATCTGCAAAAGAAATTTCAAAGATTTATTGATGATTTCTCACCTTGTGGTCATGTCTTTCATCTAGATTCTATAATTTTACGAAATTTTAAGAAACCAAAGTATTTCTAGCATTGCGATGAATCGTTGCTTGGTTCTCTTACGGATCAAGCAGAGGAATGCAAAATGAGGAAATCAACGAAAGCAATTAAAATACGTACCAATTCAAAGATGAGATCCTTCTCATCGAGATGCCTCAATTCGTGTCTGGATCGTCTTTGGGGTCTGCCCGCGTTTCCCGAGCTAACCTGCTGACCTCCTGGTTGGCCCGAATCCCCAGGCGAAACGCTAAGAAATGTGGGCGTCCCGTCAATTGTGTTCACGATCGGCTTTAACAAACCACCGCGCTCGAACTCATGAGCTGAGATTTTACGAACAGGCGTTGTGGCACCTGATCCGCCCGAGCCACCCCGGCCAGAAGATGACGTACCACCTGCATGGGTAGGACTGGATAACTCCATGCAACTGCTCGACGATGATGTTGGCGTCGCGTGTGAGACTAGCCACATGTCTACTGTCTGTCTCGTCACTTTTCTGTGTGAGCAATTCTCGTTAGAATTTTATGAATTCCTTGCTTATTTGTACTATTACAATTTTTACAATTTTTATTTTTATCTTATTATACAAGTTGTCCCAGGAGAAATCAAGTACTAATATGTTTTGTAATGAAAAAGATCGTAGAAACTATGGGTTTTGACTCGCTTGTTTTTTTATTTGTTTCAAAAAACAGATTTACTTATTTTAAAAATCTATTGTGGATCAAAACCCATAGTGTCTATAATCTTTTTTCATTATAAAACACACTGGTATTCATATGTTTTCTATTTATTTCAAAAAATAGATTCTGAAAATAAGTAATCTTTTTGAATTTCTAAATAGAAAACAAGCGAATCAAAATTCACTTATAGTATTATGATATATGCTATTTTATTCAAAAAATACACTGGTAAAATTATGTATAACAGTTTCCTTCTGGGATATATATAACACAAAAGATCAGTGTTTCCCAACCACTGGTCCGCGGGACTTTGCTGCCGGTCCGCGAAACATTTAAAAATTTTAATGTCCTTTCTAAGATTATTTAAACCTCTCAACTACTTTACACAGATATAAACCTAAATACAGCAAACAACGTGTTTACATCAAAAGAGAATATATTAAATATAAATCCTAATTTGAAATAATTAGATATTTTACATGTTCTCGATTCAACAATTCTTTCAATGAATCACACTATTGCAATCATTGTCTCAATTCTGGATATCTCTCGATAACGAATATCCATCTCTCAAAGCTATCAAATTGTTGATCGTTTTTTCGACTTCCTATTTATGTGAAAAAACTTTTTCAACTATGAGAGTAATAAAAACCAAACAAAGAACTCGATTGGATGTTAATGCAGCGCTTCATCCCACAGAAACAAATTTGCAGCCACGTAGTATATCAAATTTATTAAAAAATAAGCAGCAACAAATGTCGCATTAACTAAAAATTATATTTCTATAATATTAGATTTAATAAATGAAATACCTATTTATATATTGTTTTTTTATTTTTAGCTGACGCCGGTCCGCGAAATATTTTTGCTATTTTCGCCGGTCCGCAGATATAAAAAGTTGGCAAACACTGCAATAGATATATTGTCATATATATCAGGTATAGAAAAAATTCGATGCTCTTTTTGGACTTTATCATTAATTTAACGATAAATTAGTAACAAAAATGGAGATCTGTATGCAAAATTACAAAATAAAAATAAATTATTTGAGTTGGAAATTCAGATTTATGATTGGTTCAATATATTGTAAGGTACACGGAATTAGTATTTTCTTCGCATCTGAAAGAATAATAAATTGATGACAGGAAAAATTAATATTGGTAATTACAAATTCTTCGGAATTATATATATATACATATTTATATTGCATATCAAAATTTCAAAATAATAACAAAATATTTGAATTAATTTTTATCACATAATAACATACTATTATTATTTTAATATACTATGTATATTGTACATATATATTATACATATTCTTATTTATTTGCATGTATATTTTATTTTATTATATACATTTACTTTTAAAATATTCTCTCTATTTCACATTAAATTAATCTCTAGTAGAATAACATTCAATCAAATTCAATCATTACGTAATATGCATACATAGAACAGTTTGTGTAAAATACAAGATGTTTCAATAATCGGCTACGTTTGATTAAAGTATGATTTTATATGTAAAAATAAATTAAAAAAAAGAATAACATTTTTTTGTTTTTGAGTTTAATAATTTATCAAGTATATCTTGAATTTAAGTAATTCCAGACTGAAAAATAATGAATAATACTGTACGAATGAAAATAAGTGGGGAACATAGAATAAAAATTTTTCATTTTCCAAATTCTCATTAACCGTGGATAGTCGCAAAAGACAGAAAAGACAATAAAAGACTTGTCTGTAGACTTGTATTTTGTTTCCTGCCAATATACCTATGTATAAAGTATTTTCGTTTTCGAGAAAATTAAATTTGAAAATTTATCGAATACCTGTGTACCAAGGCCAATTCTTAACAAAAATATTCGAGGTCTATCTTTTCAGAAATGAGGCTTTAAATTTTATCCTACACTTTTTATTTATTCCGGACAAAATTGATTCACTTCTCCAATCCGGAATTAGCCAAATAGACATTATTTAAATAACATAATTGACTAATATATTATTTTATTTAACTATTGAAATAATTATACATTAATTTACTTGATTGTGAAAATAATTTTTTTTCTACGTTATTTCATTATTCAATTTATGAAATTTTATTTTATCTTTTTTCAATAATAATATTCTTACATCTTAGATAATATTTATTCAAATTAATTTTTCAAATACTTTTCAATCCTTCAATAGATAATCTCGTTTTAAATGTT
The DNA here is from genome assembly GCA_036937485.2 of Tetragonisca angustula. Lineage (NCBI taxonomy): Eukaryota > Metazoa > Arthropoda > Insecta > Hymenoptera > Apidae > Tetragonisca > Tetragonisca angustula. The sequence goes on from JAWNGG020000002.1 coordinate 1,456,296, forward strand.
TGTATCAGATTATTTGCTATTTGAATAATTTTCTATAACTGAAATAAAGAATTATTTAGAAATAATGTATTTGACTTATAAATGAAATAAATATATTTTTTATGTTATTTTTAAAATAACAATAATAAATCAGTTGAAATAATTCGTTATTTCATATTGTTACATTTCATTTTATCTCAAGTAACATGTGTGACCAAATTCAAGTATAATTTCATAAATTTTCAAATTCAAATTTCTTGAAAAGGAAATTTTAAATGAAAAAATATTATTCTCGTTTTAGAATCAGGCGCATGTATCATATTATACTACAATTACAAAAAAATTTGTGCAAACTAATTTTTTGTGTAAAATTGATATTTTCCTCTTTCATGATGGTTTTATCTTCACTCTCATTTTTTTTCAATTGAAAATAGCAAACTGTTTCTCAGCACAAAGACCTAACAGTGAAACTAGATACATAATACATTTTTACGCCAATAATTCTCATTTTTAAACATAAATTTATACCTGAAGCTTGAAACCTTGTCTGTTCGGTTTGTAAAACTTACACCATTTGAAAATATTGTACCGTCGGTTCTCATTAATTATCACTTATTATTCTGTACGATTAATACGCTAATTCGCGAAATATATATTATTATTTTATTTTTGATCACATTTTGCTTTGAATATATAGATATAAACTATTGATCGTACTTCTAATATCCTTTTAAATAAAGGGTTAGGAGAGGATATGGGCTATAAAAATAATTCAATGAACATTAACAAATAAAAAATAAATAATAAACGTTTGCTAATAAACATTTGTACTGCTTCATTAAAAGTAATGTATTTGATTCAATTAAAGAAACTATTCGTAATTGGTCGATGAAGAATATTTAGGAACAATAAGATTAGTTCGGGAATACAGAATAAAACAATATAATTGTTGTTTAAAATTCAAATATTTTCCCGTTCTTTTACCATTTTATGGTAATTGTTGGGTAATATTAAAAATGACAACTAATTTAGAAATAATATAAAAATAACCTCGAAATTAAGCAATTCGAAAATGGCAAACGAGAATGAATTTATTTATTACTGCATTCGGTGCAAATATTCAGTTATAATACGTAATTGCATGAATGTAAATTTATGCATTTTTATCAATAATTAGCAAGATTATGATACTTTCATTCGAATTCTTTATTCGAAAAACTAAAAATTAAAAATTTTTAGACAAATTCATGAATTTATGTAAAACAATGTATGTAAAAAATTTATGAAAAAAAAAAGAAAATGCACAAAGCTAATAGTGAAATTTACTTCTTGAACTCCGCGAGATTAAATTTTTTGTAAGATATTATTAACAATCATTAAATCGAATATCATCGTAATTGCATAGTGAATCCCAGTGCATATCTCAAGCTAATTTTCTTTTTAATCAATCTAATATATCTATAGTTTGCGTCAGTATTTAATTTCTTTATAATAGCAGTTTAATCTTTTGAATAATCTTATAATTTACGTATAAGCACCGTTTAGTATGTACACCAGAAAATATCAAAGCAAATAATAACGAATTTATGAAAATGTTATCAAAGTTTATAATTGGTTGAAATGTAAATTAATACCAATTAACCAGCAATTAAAATTATATTTACAAAATGCTTTTCAATTATAGCTGTAATTATAAGAAAAAATACCGCACGTCATAATTTTAAAAAAAATTTATACATTAATTAAGTTGTAAAATATAGGATTTCTTTGCTTATCACAAAACGTATAAAATTTTATAGGCTCAAAAAAATAATAAAACAGTTTAATTAAAGTATGACATTAAAGTATAAAATAAAACATTGCAAGTCCATAAATTTTGTGTTGGATTACATAATAATTTCGTTCGCATGAATGATAATGTTAATATGTATTACTTGGTTAATTATTTTTATTTTTATTAATTTTTTATTTTTATATATGAATTAAGTAATTTTGAATATTCCGTCTTTTTATCAAAATATTGCGTGTACATTTATATATTTTTACGTTTTTAGAATTATATACATACATATATATACATACATATATATATATATATATATATATATATATATATATATATATATATATAATTACCTGTACTGAACATCTTTCATATATTGAAATGATTATATTATACTATTGTTAATAGGACAGTAAACTCAAGTCGTTCAAAAATCATAAGTATTTTCTGCAATATAATACATATAATTCTTTTCATACTTCGATATTATCAATTATATTTTCAATTTCGTATTATACTTTCTATTAAATTTCTTAAATTTCTGTTTATTAATTATAAATAATATAATATAATTACAAACAATATTTATCTATATTGTATGCTCCTCTATTCAATGTAGATAATTATAACTGATTTACAATTATACAAATTATTAACTTAGTTTGTATATTTTGTTAAAATTATATTCTATATTTTTATTTTATTAGAAAGTATATTAAATGTACTATATATAGCATATTTTAGATAATACATTATTATATGTATATGATATATAGATATATGGGAAGAGAAACAATATTATAAAAAGTGGAAAAAATGTACATTTATGTACTGTAAAAGAAAGTAAAAGAATATCTCGAAAGTGAAAGCATGTGACACGTGACATTTGTCTTTAACAACTGCAGATATACATTTACTCTTATAAATATTCGGGCACTAAATTTTCGATTCTTAAGAAATTTTTGATACTTAAATTGCTATAACAAAAATGAAAAAAATCGCATAAAACTTCACTTGAATTCATTTTAGAATATGATGCTTTTACTTTTATAATCCTGGATTCATTTTTTTTCAAAGATATTTTTTTATCACGTAGCAAGTGGAAATTCTCTGCAAATAATTGCTAGACTAGTTTCCTCTAAAAAAAATACTTAGATTAAAAACATTATAACTGCACTAATAACTATAAAAGATTATCGATAATTTAAATTTACAAGACGACATCATAAAAAGAGGTCATATGACGATCCACTCGGTCTCATTTTAAAGCGTGAAACATTTACTTTGACAGTCATGAGTTTCTTTCTTTCGGAGATAATCTTACATCATGTAGCAATTGGGAAAGTATACAGGGAAAGTATACATTTTTCCTGAAAACTGTAAAAACTCAAACATTTGTAAAAACATAAAAAAAATTTTTTCGTAACTAGATCCATCATTACTTTGAAGAGCAAAATCTTGTTTTCACAAGAATTTCTTAAAACTTGTACGATTTTTTCACTATTTTATTTCATTGAACATTGAATATTAGAGTTAAATGACGAAAATTTACAGAATCCTAACATTTCGTCATTAATCCTAATCTTCCAAGTGCAATAAAAAGGTAAAAAAAAACCGAATTTTAAGGATTTAATTATGAAAAAATTTTTTAAATGTGTTCACACAAATTTTTACAATTTTCGAGAAGAAAAATATTCTCACTTTCCCATTCGTTGCATGATACAAAATTATCTTCGAAAAGAACGAACTGACGACTATCAAAGTAGAAGCTTTACGATATAAATTATCGACAATTTATCATTGTCATTGATACAATTATGCTTCTCATTATATCTTGTATATATTCGAACAAAAATCAATTATTTCGTATAAAATGAACTGCAAATATAAAAAAAAGAGAAAATATATGGAGGATGCATATACTGATTGTAAAAATTGCTAAAAATATTGATAGAAGAGGAAGGTGTATCGCTATTAAATTCACTATGTAATAATTAAGACTTATGTAAATGTTATAAAATAGTTCGTGAAATAAATTAGACCGAAAACAATAACTTTAAAATTAAAAATTTCGCAGAAATATTAAAAAAATAAATTTTATAAAAGTCACAGGTACTAATGATGATCAACAAATTGCGAATTTATATGCATTTGTAGGAAATTAAAAAATACAAAATTATACAAAATGCAAGGAGTATAAAAATATTCAAAGTATAGTGATTTTTATAATATTTAATACGAAAATAATTTTTTATTGAGATCCTCTTTTTTCAAATTATATTCTAAAAAAAAAGTATGAATTTGTATAAAATCTTCAATTTAATTATGAAATATGTTACCAACTATTTATACGTATTTATCATTTTTTTGTGATTTTCTAACGAGGCGATTTCACTTTTATAATCAATTTAATCTCTAAAATAAGTAAACTACTTGTTTTTTCGTTTTGTTATTATTTCAATATTGACAATATTATAGACGAATTGGGAACAGCAGTAATAAAATAATTAAATAAATACAATTATCACGTTCTTACATACATCATTAAGTTCTTAATTCAGATTTAATACGTTTGATTAAAAAAAAAATATTTCAAATAGTCACTGTATAAAATAAAATTATATTGTATAATAAAGCATCTCACAAAATATTGTTTTAAATACTTTATCCCAATATACTTCTTCACATTAAATGTTTCAAGAAATTGATACGAGTTAAAAAAAGAATAATTCTATTTTTATAAAATGTATTTACATTTTTCGGATGCATTGTGGAACTCATAAAAAATAACAAACGAAGTAGAAAAAAAAGATTATACTATTAAATTCTTTCTTGAACAAATTTTTCCGTTTTACTAAATTTACAGATAATGATTTAATTATAACAAGTCATGTCTTTTTTTTTACTGTAATTAGAAACAATCATTCTTTTGCAAATATAATAATGCACATACATTTTAAAGTTGCACTATTTTTTTTTAAATAGAAAATTTTTTTTCACATCTCGAATCTTTTTATCATCGCATGTAAAAAGATATTAAAACAATATATTTTAATTCAGTAACATTACAATTCTGTAAAAAAACAAGGAAAAACATAATGGATTATTCTTGTGTTATGTTCTTTCCGTCTCGAAAGGTTTTGCAAAATTAAACTAATGAATATACAATTTACTGTAATACTCTTTTATGGAATATGACATATACATTTCCACTTGAAAAAACTGTGTAACATTTGCATCATTGTACTTACGAAAAAAACTATTATCATAAGTAAATAGTCTACCTTGATCGATTCATCTTTTTCTAACTTCAACAAAAAAAAAAAAAAGGATATTTTATTACAGTCGCTAGTATAATCCGTTGCAATTGCATGACGTACATTGTACGTTGTACAAAAGTATAAAAAACAAATCATGATCTTTAGTAGACGTATGTTATGACGTACAGTATACTATGATAGCAAACATGCTGCTAATAACAAATGACTGATTTTCTTTTTCAAAATGTAGAATTTCTATCATATATGTAATAACTACTAATTCGAATGTCGTAATAACGTGGACAAAGCTATTCGCACACTCGATAAAAAATTATTGATGCTTTAAATTGTTCAAACTTTGTGAAACAAAATTGTACATTAATCCAATTGGTCTCATTTTAGAGAGTGCAATCTCTACTGTGCCAATTTTGAGATTTTTTTCCCTCAAAAGTATTTCTATATCATGGATTAAATGGAAAAACAAGGATACGTTGTCAAAAATTGATTGACTGATTGATTGATTTCGTTGTCAAAAACTGTAAAAACTCAAAACTTGCTGAACATTTTTTTTCACAACTAGATCTACCATAATCTCAAAGATAGAAGTCTTTTCTTGAAACTTGCTGCTACAATTTTCTTTTCGCCATTTTATTGAATCTTTGACGTCAAGGTTAAACGACAAAAATTCGCGAAATCCTACCGTTTTACCATTTAAACCTTATATAATAATCTGAAATTCAATAAAACGGGGAGGAAAAAGCAGTAACTTTCAAGAGCAGACTTCAATCTTCAAGACCGCGGTAGATTCAGTCGTGAAAAAATTTTCTCAACGTTTTTTCAGAGGCATTTGAATTTTGACAATTTTCGAGAACAAAAGTATCCTTGGTTCCCATTTGCTACATGATTGAAAAACATCTATGTAGGGCTGTCAAAGTGGAGACTTTGCACTTTAAAATGAGGTGAACTGGACTGTTTTTAGTAAAATTATGACAGTTTATCGATTGTGCGAATACTTTCGTTCATTTTTGTATTTAACAACTGTAATTTTGGTAATAATCACCTGAGAAAATAATCGTTGACGAAGTCTGGATGTTCGTCGAGCCAAGCTTCCATGCGGGCGTATTCCGGATCATAGACGGCAGAAGTCGAAGAGTAATAACCACCGGTGGACTTTCCATCTTGCATCTGTTGCAATGTGCCCTGACCAGCCACAGCAGTCTGCGCCCCTTGCATCCCCTGCACACAAGGAGCTGCCGTCTCCGCCGTCATTCTCGGTTCTTCGATGCTCCGCAAGTGCAGGCCTACTTGACAGAGCAACTATCATTATTATGTATCCTTCTGGCGTTTCGATTCTTGCGACAATATATATATTATAATGTATTATAATATATATTGTTTTTTATATAATATATATTATAATATATGTTGTCTTTCACGTAATATATATTGTAGATTATTATAATTAATCTGTAGTTATAACTTTAGTTATGTTTGAATATTGAACAGATGACCTGTTTGCTGATCATAAAAATACAATAAAATATGAATGTAATGTGACAAGGACAACGTAGGCATGGGGCACTTTTCTTTTTTGAAAAGAGCAAAGTCGAGTGAGTTGAAAAACCGAGTTGTAAGAGTCGTGAGAGAGCGTTGAAAGAGAACTGTTAAAAGTTCTAAACTGTTAAAAGCATCAATTGTGTTATTAAAAGAGTTTATTTGAGCTGTTAATTCGTGTTGTTTGAATGTTATTTGTCTTGTTTAATTATTTGTTGTTCTATTATCATTACTTTTATTAAATAAACATTGTTTATATTATATCTCTACAATATTGTCTATTATAATACATTATAATATATATTATGATAAATAGTCGAATTTTTTTTACAAAAACAAGAAATCGATAGCGGTATCTAGACGAAAAATATCATCTTTTTTTGTGTCTCAATTGTATGACATTCTTATTATTAAGTTATATTATTATTCGTTTGCATTTCCAAATTTTTAATTTTAAACATATACAATGCAATTCTGTTGCTAAGTAGAAATTCATTTTATCTGTATGCTCAATTTTATTCTCTATACGCTGCACTGTATGCATTTTCGCACCTTTCGATTTCTCGCAAATGCACAGAAATCCACAGTCTAGTTGTAACATTTTTAAATTGACTTTAGTTTTCGGACATACCTTATAAAATAAAGTTTCACTTCCGTGTTTTCGCTATTAACGCTTTTTTGCAAATTATAAATATATTTTAAATATAGCTTCGTTCACTGTATTCGTCAAATTTAATTTTTTCTTCTTTTTTTGCGGTTATTTCTTATTTTTAATGACTCAAGTATCCATGAAAGGAAAACTTGCAGATATTTAAAACATCTTGTTAGACTAATATTAAATTAGATTAACATCAAATAGCTCGACAGCATAAAACAAAATGATATTGAAAAATGATTCATCATTTTGAATAAAATAATACATTTCTTTGCGTTTTGTAATTTCTGAAAAGTTCGATTATTTTTAAATAAGACCTTGTATTTATTTTGATAAACTTATACAAAAATGTTACTGCATAGAAAAAGATATTTCGATATAATAATTTTTATCGATGCTTACTTGAGACAAATAAATACTATTCTATAATAACGAATTTATAATTAATTAATGTTTGCAATGTAACATAAATTACTATAATTACATATCCGTAATCCAACGATACTAATTGAAGACTACGCGAAATATTTTACAAAGATGTCTTTTTCAAAAAGTAACACTTTGCGTAAATTTATAAACATTTACATATAATAAATAAAAAAACTATATAATAAGAAAGTAAAATAGCAAAATACAATTAATTTACGGTTTTAATACAGTCTGTTAAAATTCAATTCGATTATAATATCAAATTCATCTGAATAAAATGAATAAAAAATATCTACATTTATCATTTACCAAGGTATAATCATATCCGGGCACTATGGTCCAGAATTCGACAAAACGTAATCTGATTAATGATTGACGCTTATAATTAATGTGAAATTGGAACATTAAATGTGTGATTAGTGATGAAACATATAATCAGTAATCACTGATTAATAAACAAGAAAAATAAAAATTATTAATCATAATGATTACATAATTGTTTATTTCTTCTATAAGCAGTTTACTTCTATCAACAATGTAGAAATTATATATTAATTATTTGTATTATTTTGCAGTGTACACAACGTTAAATTTTATTAGGATGTGTTCAAAAACTGTTTCATCAATTAAGTCTCATCTATATTGTTTTTGAGTCATTATTGGTACAATATTCTGTATGACTTATTAAAGATGGACTTTAATGATAAACTTTTGCCGAATGATCAAAATTTTGAGATTCTCCATTACGATACGCACTTATTCTTATATAAAAATATATCAAAGGATTATAAACTTTAACAAATTATTTTAAATAAATCAATATAAATACTATAATGCAGTAAAAAATACAGGTTTATTACTTGAACTACGACTTAATGCGAACTGCGATTTAATAATAACATTTAGTTATATTGAATAGCACAACCTTACGTGATTAATACATTTAAACGTGACATATAATCAAATTTTATATTATAATTATGATAAACACAATTTTGTACATATATATAATTATATACATAATTAAATTATATAGTATAATATAGTATATTTTTATTTAAAAAAATATGTAATAATAATACAAGCTAGCCTATACCCGAAATGGAAAATCGAAATAGTATTAAAATCGAAATAGAGAAAAATTCCTTGTAATTTAATGTAACTTTTGCACAATTATCCCATAAAATAGAAAAAAATTCACTTCGTAAAACGTAAATCAAAAATCTAAGAAAAATTATTTTAAAAAGTTTCGAATGTAAAATGATACATTTAAATAGACATTATCAAGCCATCGTTCGGATCAAGTTAAATCAAAATAAATCATATAAAAAGAAAACTGAATTCATTTTTTCTACTAAATCAAAGTCCATATAAATATATAATTGCATGTAGAAAAAAGATTCATACAAAACTTTTCATTTTCAAATAAAATGTGTATTCCTCTATACAGATTTAATTATTAAATCTATAATAATTTAGTAAATTTTGTAACGAATGAAAAACTAATAAATATTTAAAAATGATAAAATTTAGAATAAAATTATACAAATTTTAATAAATTTATACATATATATAAATGCTTTGTCTCAAATATCCAAAAAATAATCTAAGTAAAATAGTAACTATTCAGAATAAATTATCAGTTAAATTATTTTACAAATAAAATGAAATGAAAGACAAAACATTTTCAATATGCTAAAAAAATTATATTATTTATTATTATATATTATTAATTAAATTAAATTATATGAAAACGTGATTTAAATATTTGCGTGATTTAAATTTTACATTATACTATAGTGATTTCATTAATAATATTATATACACGTTTCTGTAATAATATGTTCGGACGTGTGGAGATCAGACGATACAATATGAAGATAAAGTTGTGAAATATTAATATGAACAAATGCGTTTATGAATATTTCATAAAGATGTAAATTAAAGGTTATAAATTCCTATGTTTTTACGTCCATTTGCACGGAATAAAATATTTGCATAAAATATTGTAAATTTATACGCATATAATAGATGCATATAATGTTTGCACAGAAAGTTTGATAAAAAAAGAGAAAACAGATTGAAATCTAAACTTGATAATTAGTGTCCATAATCCTTCGGAACGATGTACAACGCGTTAAGTACACACTTCGATTGATGTATTATACAACAGGCAACCATTGTAAATGGATATATATATATATATCTTACATGAGATGAAACCTCGATGCATTTTATATAGTGTGAGTTATTGCTTTTTAAGCGATTTACACCTTTCTATTTAAATAATTATTAGGATATTACAATATTATGATACAAGATGTAAGCTCAAGTAACTCCAACTTCTAAACACCTACAAGTAGATTGTTATATCGAATGTTGTTACGTCAATTGTACATACACTGAATTTCACCAGTCAAGGTCGTTTGAAAATTACATAAACTCTTTTACGTGATTTCAAGGTTGGAAATTGAAGTCAAAATAAATTTTACATACTACATGAACCTTGTATCCTCTGCATTTACAAATATTATAATAAAAAGTATCTCTATTTTATTTTATTGTATTTTATTTAAGAGATATTCACTTGTAACGTTTATGTAACTCGTCATGTATAGCTACAGGCAACATCGTAATCACTTTCTAAATTTCCTACCGAAATTCTACAAACCCAAATATATGCTACTATCTCTAACGAGCAATAAGACACTGATTATTTAACCTCTTGCACTGGAATGACGTGCCACGCACGTCGAGAATTTTTTGCCCCAAATTGCAACATTTTCTCAGTTTTAAATATATTTAAATGTAACCCAGACAAAACAAATGATAAATTATTTATAATTAATAATTTCTATCCAGTGGTATCATACCGACGAGTTCAAAAGAAAAAGAAAGCTTTTTATTTTGCATATTTCGCATATTGCGTAAAAGTATGCTGCACATGTCATTTATATTTATCAAATGTACTTCTGAAACTTGACATTATTTACTGAAATTTCAAATTAACTTTCCGTGAATTAAATCAAAACGTCGTTATATTAAACGTGACTGATATATCATTCTATATAGCATACGTAATAATATAAAATATGACGCGAAAAATATGACCAAATAATTCTCCAGGAAATGACAACAAATATCGTTCTCGAGTCAATACAATCTAAACCATTGTGATAATTCTATCATATACAATAGATCAATACAGTTTGAAACGGCAAACTCGCAACAATAGTATAATATATTGCAAATGAGTAGTGTTTTAAGCTAATAAAAAGTTCAAAGTAAGAAAAAATCAACATACGTTGATTCACGATTGGATTGACGGAGTAGGAATTTTATTATAATAGCAGTTTTATGAATGAAGGATCTGTGCACTATAACGTGTGTGAAAAAGAAATAAAGTGACTCTCATAAACATTCGAAAATTAAGTATTGTAAGTATAACTGTTATAATTTAGTAACTGTTATGTCAATTCACTGTTATAATAAAGAGAAATCATATAATAATAAATTTGAGCTGATTTTAAAGTTTAAAGTCTCTACTTTGAAAATGCATCATTCGTTTTATTCTAAGATGTTTTTACAGTATGTAACAGATGGTGAAGACACTTTTCTTCTCGTAGATATTGTAAATTGTGATAGTAGAAAAAAAAAAATTGAAAAAATTTTTGATGACTAAATCCACAATGGATTTATACATTAAAGTCTCTTTCTTACAAGGACTCCTCAAAATTTACTGTGATTTATTTATTTTTTTTTTTTTTTTGCCAATTTGTTAAACTCCGAATATCAGGCGAAAGCAAATATAACAAAGAAAATATTTTTATATTTTCATCATCTAAGTCCAATGTTCAGAGTCCAATAAAAAAAATCATACATCAAATTTTCGAGGGTTTTTGTAAAGGGGAGTCTTCAATCTTCAAATCCACTATGGATTTTGCAATGAAAAAAATTGTTCAACGTTTTTACATACTATGAAAATTTATAGTGTTTTCAAGAAGAAAGGTATCTTCATTTACTCACCCGCTACATGATGTAAGAACATCTTCGAATAAAATGAACGATGCATTTTGAAAGTAGAGGCTTCAAGTTATAAAATGAGTCAAAGTTTATTATTATATCATTTTTTGACAAAATTTTTTACAAATTTTTTTTACAAAATTATAACAGTTTCAATATTTAACAGTTTAAATTTAACAAAATTATAACAGTTTCAATATTTAATAATTTATTTATAATGTACGAACATTAATGGAAGCCCATGTACAAATCACAGTTAACACAACATTTACAAAATAAACACAAACACAATCAACAAAACAAAATTACAAAATAATATATTAGAAAAAGAGTGAATTGTGACGAAGAAGAAATTTTATATTATAAGCAGTGGTCGCAGCAGATATAATATACGTGTATGAGTTGGCGAAGTTTTGATGTGAATGGAAACGTGACGTAGTTTTCTTATAAAATATGCGAATCAAAATATATCTGCTGAGATAACACTTTGTGAAAACTATCTCGATGATTGCTATAAATGCAATGTAATATTAAAATGATATTGCTGAAAATTATATATAAATTTCGGCAGACAAGACGACAGATACAATTGGACAAGTGTGCGAGTTTGAAACGTCGGTATATCATTTACTTGCAAGAAAACAATTTGAACAAACAAACTATGGAAGTGTTGCTCGTTTTACTAATTCATCTACGAATGGCGTGGCCAGACGGTATTGTGAATCAATATTACTGCTGGTAACAAATGCAGCTTTTTACACGATAAAAATTGCTAAAAAATTAAAAATATTAAAGTAAAGTAAAAATATTTTAGTAAATGACCCAATATCTTCTGTCAAAAAAAAAAAAAAAAAAAAAAGTTGTGAAAGTGTCGAATGTTATCGAGGAATATTCTGCTATTACCTGATCTCGTTATAACACCATGGTTTGAAGCATGTTCTGTAGCATGTGAGAGGCAGAGGTGATGATTCTTCATAAAAAAATAAGTGTCGAAAGCGTAGAATAAAATTTTTTCATTCAAGACTTCATTTTCGAGAAAGTCGGATTTGAAAGTTTATCGAGTACCAAGACTTTGACAAAACATATTCAAGGTTTATTTTCTTAAAAATTAAGCTTCAAATAAGAAAATTCCTATCCTATATCTCTGACCTATTTTATCACATAGAATTAGCTTCCTAATAATTATTCTTTTCTAATGCGTTTAGAATTCAGGCAAAATTCAAATATCTGATAAATTTTCAAACTAAATTTTTTCGAAAGAAGAAGCTTTGAATAAAAGAACTTTATTCTACATTTTCGACTTATTTTTTCACAAGGACTGCAGCACATGCTACAAAACACGATTTCAAAATGTACAGAAAATTTTTCAAAAAGCTGCTATTGTAAAGAAAATTATAATGTAAAGGAAATTTTTCAAAAAACTACATGATTAATCGGTTTAGTTACAAATAATTACAAATGACCAAAAACTTTTTACGTTATCCATAATCATTATTGATGCAAGCCTACTGCGCTCGCTAGAAGTTGTTGATAAGGGAAATTTAGTTCTGATAAGTAGAAATTTTTGCTTGTTATAATAGTTATCGATTTAAAAAAAACTTCATTTCGGTCATAACAATGCAAAGTCTAAAGTATTATTTTGCATTCGACGACAATCCTTCGTAAAGTATTATTTTTCAATCGAAACAATCCTTCATAATCGCATCAAAACATTTTAAAAATTGTAGAATTACTTTCTGATCTAAATCTTGTGAAAATGAATGAAAAAAGAGAATTGTCGATAATTACTATTGGCAATCGAAAGAGAGTTGCCCTCAATGAGAACTTTTATAAGTAATCGAAATAAACTTCTGTCATCGATAATGGTTATTAACAACAGAACAATTTTTGTTAAAACTCATAATCGTTATTATTATTTATTCAAAAAAATATTAGTATTATTTGCTTTACTATTAGTAAAATTACATTAGTATTATTTACTCAAAAAAATAACTATTATTCTATGACTTTTTTCATTATGGTTATAATAGTTATGGCCACTGACAGAAATTGAAAATCGCTATTGGAACAAATTTAAATATATCACATCGTGTGATGAGCGACCATTTTCTGCCAATAAATTACTTTTAAATGATAATGATTATCATTGTTTGCAGCTAGTTTAGAAAAAATGCTTATAGTTTATTGTAACTCAAATCATAATTAATGATATTAGTCATTATTTTGAATTATCAATTAATTGATTATTAATGTAAGTGAATTATTAATCATTTTCAATAGCAAACAAAGCTGTTATTGTTATTTATATAATACGTATTTCAATGCACTTACGTATTGCAATAATAGTATGTTATTTGCATATTTCAACATATTTTAAGATCATAAACCGTAATCTAGAAATTAGCTACTTATAATTATAATTAGAAGCATTACAAGGACTCAACTTGTAAATAAAAAATAGACAAGATTCTTTCCTTAATTAATTAACAAACATCAATTGGGCCTTTACATTTTTATAGTGTAATCATTATATAGTATCGATTTCAACGCAATTAATTGTCACGTCAAAAATGAATATAATAATTTATGTTACATATGGTATTTCATCATTTTGTATTTTACATTCTAGAAAATAATAATAATATTTATTAAAAAGTTAAAATTTTTTGTTATGGTTTACAATTATCCAATAATACCAATTAAGAGTTAATATTGCTTAAAATATAAATACAAAATATAATAAAAATAGTAATTCAAATTTTAATACCCTTTTATGAAATTATAAAGAAACATTTTGAATAGATTTTGTTATAATTATGAGTTATAAAAATAAAAAATTTCATAACTATTTTTGCAAACCATTAATTAACTAATAATATTTTGTATTTTCTATTACCTACATAAATATTATTATACATATGTCGAATGTGTACAATATGTTTTCTTCTTTTTTATCTACTCTACGTTACTAAAATAATAAATAAAAGTTAATAATAAATAAAATTCTAAAGTTTTGCTAGTTATAACGCTTTATGAGCATGAATTTGCATTTTGTTGTACAAGTATTGTATGTATATATTTCTGCTTGTGCTTCACTATATTTTCACAAGTTAGCTTAAAAAACATCTACTAAATAAAGCAAAGTTTTTATGCTGTAATAAGTTGAAAATGTGTCGCCGTGTTTCTCTGCTTTCACGACTTCTTACTGGTAAGAATGTTTACGATGCAATTTACAAAGACACGACAAAATTATATAAAGTTTCAAAAGCTGCAACAAACTTTAAACCCATTCAAGAAACGGGTTATTATTCCGAATTATTATATCTATTGAATGCATTTTCCATAATTTTTGAACTAATTTCACTATCACGCGAATGTAACAAAAATACAAAAAATTACACGCAAAAGAAAAGAAAATAATAATAACATAAAAGAAAATTTTTTACTTTTTCTTGTTTTATATCTTAAGTAGGCAATTTTTATAATTGTGTCGTTTATTTCGAAAGTGGCGTAAGCCATTTTACAATAATGAAAAATGGCGATTCGTTAACGTATAAGTGATATTGCTTATATTGAGAAAAATATAAGCATTCGAGAAACAGCAAATTAAAATTAAATAGGAAATTAAATAGTAAATAGTAAATTAGTAAATAAATCTTCTCATAAGTTAGCATCAATTTTTCTAGGCATGTTAAAACGCAAATCCTCAAATATCTCGATTTAAAAACAAAGTAACTTATATTACTTTTAAAATAAACAATTCAATTATTATTTACTAAAAATCTGAATATAGAGGATGTCCCGTAACTAGTGATACAATTATGTAACAGAATAATTTTGTGTAAAAATATGTAAATCGAAAAGAAATAATAAAATGTTTTCATTTGAAGGTTCGTTTTCGAGAAATTAGACTTAATAATTGTTTAAGTATACTCGGATTTGTCTAATTTTAGACTAGGTAGGAGTTAATAATTGTTAGAAGGTTGATTTTATCTAAGAAAATACGTGAAAAATAAAGAATAAAAGCTTTCCATTTAAGATCTTATTTTCGAAAAATAGATTTTAAATGTGTTTGGTTAAAAATCGAAAAGCAACCGTATACTTGATAAATTTCCAAATATATAAAATTTTCTCGAAACTCTTTTCTCTTATGAAAAAATTGAATTCTACACTTTTGATTTATTTTCGCAAATTGAATAACCTCCTGTTTATTCATTTTTTCCTGACTAGTCCAAAATTAATTAAATTTGAATTCTATATAATAAATTTTTAAACTTGATTTTCTCCAAAACAAAGCCTTAAATAAAAAAATTTCATTCTTTCTTTTCGACTCATTTTTTCATTTTCTACTCGGTTGTAAATTCATGCAATGTATAGTATATTAACGCAATGTTTATGGTACATCATTTATTATTAATTTATTCATATTTCACAATGAGACTCTGAAAAAATAATATTAAATCAGTTTTCAAATTTACAAATTGCCTTAAAAAGAATATATAAAAAGAAATTTCTTAATGTCTTTATGTACGTTGCATATGTTATATTATATATTTATCATTTGAATATATATCTTACGTAGAATATTAATTAACGAAATGTAAAATGATTCTAGATTTGCCTTTAGCTGATGTCAATCAATATACAGAAATTTTTGTCATACAATGACCTCGTTAAATCGTCGAAAGAGCAACGAAAACGGAATATAAATTGCAGAATGGTAGCGCAATGGCAATGCCGGAAATTCCGAGACGGCATGGCGTCGCGATCGAATTTATATTCATTGCACGATCGCTTGACTCAACTTTTGAAACGTCCTGCGTTACGAAAAAAGGCACGAATTGTAATACAATAGAAGTTTGCATAAAATTCTAACTGACGTCAGTTTTAATAAACTCCATTTTTCTTTTGACTCTATGAAACGCGTTTTACATTATAAAAACAGTATCTGAAGAGAAATGTCAAGCGGCATGAGATGATTCTTTGTTAAAAAAAAAAAAAAAAAAAGAAAAAAAAACATCTCAGGGTTAATTTTCGAAAGAACTGATCAAGGACACTTGTATTTCGTTAATTTTACATTCGATAGGTGTGAATAACTAATAAAAAGTTATCCTAGATGCGAAAATAATAGGATTTACTTCAAAACTAATGGCGTTATGAGCGTCAGATCTCGAAACATTATGGAACCCCATAAATGCTTGTCGAAAGAATAGTTAAATTACATGAATATACCTATAAGATATAATACATAATACATAAAGAACAAAATAAAAATCTTATTCTGGCTAAAACGATGTTTATCGAATCACAGTATGCAAAAATATATAAAATACTCAAAGAAGATTAATAATTGTAATAATATGTAGAAGAAACAATTTTCTATTTAAATTCTATTTCTTTAATTATCCATAAGGATTTAAAAATGTACAGAAATCCGTAGTCTAGCTATTATGAAAAAATAATATAATAAAAAATGTAGCTATATTCTATCTATTGCGTCAGTGTTGCACAATTTTATTAATTTTAATTTATTTTACATTGTGAAACATACTAAAATAACAAATTGACAAAATAAAAACATTAGTAATATAAATAATAAACAAAATATAAATATACAACAAGCAAACGAATATGTTATAAAATATGAACAAGTATAAATAAAAATATAAATAATACAGTAATGCAAAATAAAGATTAATGCCAAGCAGAAACTGCACATGTATATTATATACATATATTATGAGGATATTAAAAGTATCGTAAAACATATTATTACTGCTTTTGGCAAACATGCCATTATCTCATGTAAGACTTGAATATTAAATCCAAGGGTTGCTTTATGGTGTCCATTTGTAATGGACTTCAATAAAATTTGCGAAACTAATTGTAAATATTGTAAATGATGTTTTTGTTATGAACAACTTTTCACATTCAATTGAATTGAAAGATAAAAACACGTAAAATCATTTTTAGTGCTCAAGTTTGTTTATATTGTCTATTTGTGTTGTTTGATAGAAAGAACTAATATGGTTTGTAGAGATCTTTTCAACATCTTAAAAAGCCATAAAATTCGATTTATGTCGCTATAACTCAACCTCTTGACAATGATACCGTGTAGTTTCTTTCATTCTTTTTCTTACAATGACGTAACACTTATACATGGTTTGACGGAACGATTAATGAAATTTACGTAATGATAAGTTTAATAATCGTTTACAACATATTTACGAGTATCTCTTCTCGAAAAATGAGAAAGTGTCAAAATAAACGGAATATTGTTTTATCATTATTTTCTCAGTAATTATATTTTTTTGTCAAGCATTTTTCTTCTTTTATTGATGATCAATTATCGAACTGTTGCGCCGAAGCATTTGATTATGTCAAACCGGATAATATTTATAAATTTTTCTAGACATAAAATCACGAAACATGCCGCGTTGACGTTTGTCACGTGTTTTGATTTTGTTTTATGGCAGATACAGTAACGTCGTAAAAATTTATAGTTTAGTATTTGAGTATCAGAAGACAGTGCTGTTGCAAAGTCGTAATACTGTTTGTTTCTTTGCAGTTTATTTTATGTACTTTATATTTCGTTTATATTTTTTATCTCTCTTACGTTTAGTATTTCAAAACTGTTTTGAATGCAATAGAGAAATGTAATATTTGAGAGACAACCAAGAGACTTTTCTTAGGAAACAAAAAATTATTTTACTTCCAAAAATTTTTATTTTGATGAATTCTTCTATTTAAAACCTTTTTTCTAAACCTAACCTAAATCTGCATAATATTTATTATAATTTATATATGGGGGATTCAGAAGCGGTGTAAGTCATTTCTCATTAAAAATGAATTATGCTATTCAAGTTTTGCTCTTTTGTTATCAAAATCTTCAGTTGATAGAAAAGTTTGAATATTATAATATAATCAATACAATGTTATAACTAAATTGTTTCACTGACTGAAGTGTCTTTGTACGACACATCATGTTTAATGAAAAATGACTTACACTGATTTGTTTTTGAATCCTCCATATATGCTTATCATTATTTTATTTTAGGGTAATAAAAGAGATAATGAGAGGCAATAAAAAAAAGTAAAGTGATAAAAACATATTCTGCAGCTTTTTTATAAAAGAAAAGAAAAATGTCGAAGATATAAAATTATTGATATATTAAAGATAAAAAATTATTTATTAAAATAAAAATAACTGTTTCTGATAAAAAAAAGAATTTCAATATTCACAAAAGATCTTTACATAAAAAATTTTCTTAATTATCTAATATTTGAATAAAATGGTACAAATAAGAAAGAATAGAAAATTAATAAATTAATTTATAGTAGAAATCTATTTGTTGAAATTCCGTAATATAATTTCTTTTAATATAAATTTAAATTTACCGTTATGTCAATTGTAGATATTTTCAAAGATCAAATTTTCATTCCAAATACGTCAAAAAGAAAGCAGATAAAATACTCGAGTTTTAAATTAATATCATGGAATAAATAACAATAATATTAGTCCATTTTTTGTAATAACAAAAATGTCAATGAAACAGCGTAACGTAAATGTATGTGAAAAATCGCAGTCTTCGATTTTGCGTGACCAAAGAAAGTACACTATTTCCTTAACACTAGCAGATCGTAACTCTTCATTTTCGCAAAAGACTAGCCAGTGAAACTGATGAAAACATTTCACGCAATAACTCGGAAGAAACGAGCTGGGGCTGAATAAACCGACTGTATCTTCGCTTCTCTCCAGGGCACATTAAACCGTAAACATTCAGAGAAAGAGAGAATCAGCTTAATTTCGCAAATTAAAATTATATCAAACGACTATAATCGTTTCAATCCAACCAATAAGTAAACCAATAAGTATAAGAGTATTTATTCTCCTTTTTTTTTTTTAATCTTCATCTTTCTAATTCTATTTGTGGCAAATTCACACACCATACCTACAATGTAAAGATAAATTTGCAAACTCGTAGACTAAATTTCGATTCAATTGCCTTATAATATACTTTCATTGATATAGATGTTCAATTTTTTTATATATCTTACACATTTTATATTAGATTGGCCAAAAAGTAATTGCGTTCTTCTGTGTGCAGATAAAAGGCGAATTTTTCATGAGAAATGGAAGAATTTATTAGACAATATATTGTTCATTTTGTTCGATTGTTTTTTGCCATTTTTCAGGCAACTTCGTGATTCCGCGTTTTTATCTTTTCCAACAAAAAACAGTTCCAAGAATAATTTGATATCTTCATCACCAAACAATTCTTCAGCTGCCGTAGTTTTAAGGCTTCTTCACCTCTACATATCAGATGAACTGGCAGAGCATTTCTTTTCTCTTCAGGGAGATATTATAGTACAGCAAAATATGAAAGAAATGTTTCTCTTTGATCTTTCATTTTAAAAGTAAGAAGAAAAGTAATTTTAAATTCATCAATGATACATTTTCATGTTGATATACATGTACATAAGTACATAGAGTATATAGATCTCACACAGATCTCGTAGTTCATCTCAGGTAAGTAAATCTCCCAAAAGCCAATCAACTTAAATACGAAGGGCATTCTCATCTTATTCACAGATCACACACCTTCATGAATCTCACAAACTTGCTACCTGTCGATACAATCAACTTATGAAATTAATATAAATATTAATATAAATATCAATTGCAAAGATTACGGTGGCAACCAAGAAAGCTTTCTTTTAATATTATCAAGTTTTTGTCATGTACATTGATATAGAATTGCATATTCGTATATACCATTGATCACAAAAGTATTGAAACACTTATAGAAACTTGTTGTACGCACATGTTATATAAAATACTGTAGTGAGACTCAATTATCACAATTATATTGATCACATTTGAACGACTATAATATATACAGATATTTAATACGAATCTTTCACAATTTCGCGAAGATTACATTAGTATTTAAATAGCCATAATTCGTTATAAATTTTTACTAAATATATATTTGCAACAAGAATCTTATAATTAGTTTCAAGTTTTATCAATATAATAATAAGCGTCGTGTGCCATGATAATATTGATAAAATTTCAAAATATTTAATATTTCATGTGATATGTATCTTCTACAATAAATATTCGAATACTTTCATTAGCCGTATGAATGTACGCATACAAAATACACGTAAAATCAATAAAATAGACATTCGTTTTATCGAACTATAACAACATTTATTGCAGACGGTTATGCGTTGTACTTCCATTTAACGATTTGCGCGCTGGTTAAGTATGGAAATTCGGAACTTCTATGAGAAGTTATTTTTTATTTAAACTTAAAAAAATTTAAAATCTACGAACAATTACACTGTTTGAAATGTCGATCACTCGATATATTTTGGAGATTTTAACAGATCTTCTAATTTATAATTCTATCAGTTCTAATTTATGATTTTATTTTATAATATTATTGTGCTATAATACTAGAAAAAATTGACAAGTATTACAAAGAAGTTTTTCATATATCATTTCAGTATCTAGTATAATATATAATTATATTACATTAAACAATTATCATTACTCAATAATAATGATGGACATTGATCTTCATTTTTTATTACGCTTTTTTAACTACACTCTTTTAACTAACACCCCTCATTTTTCAATATTTTTAAAAATTATTCACATTATACTTACTTTCTTTTTCAACCAAATAATTTGATTTCAGTGATACTAATTCACTCTTAATATTAACATGAAGTAACTTCTAGAGATTTTTAATTAAAAAAAAAACAATAAAAAACTTTTTTGTATATTATACATATGTTACTGTTCAACTATTATTATTATTATTGTTCATAACATAAGCAAATTTTACGGACACGCGCACGCACGCATACGTACACATGCACACACATAGAATAAATACTGATATATCTAATTACACAAATTGCGATAATATACTATATTTGCCGTATTGTGTGTTATAATAGATGCTATTTAATATGAAAATTGTCGAGCACGAATATTCTTTAGTGTATATAGTATATACATATAACGTATAAAGTATGTATAAAGTATTACTTTCCCATTCTTAAAATAAATACAGCTTAAAATAAATACAGTCATTTACTCGGTAATTTTACTATGTTTAGTGGAATAACGAAAGCTGTTCGTCGTAATCTTTGATTATGACTGCCAGAATGAACAAGAATCTATTCTTTGCCAACGTGATGTATGGACGTGTAAAGTAACATAAATGTCAATAATATGTCCTGAAAGCTCACTAAAATCAATGATAATGTCTATTGTTCAGTCGAATTCCATCGCAATCATCAACACTATCTTTCTTATAACGACTGTATCATATATGGAAACCATATCCGATAGGCACATCATAAGAGAGTTAGTTTTGTGATTCACTTATTATTTAGTATTCGATCGTTTATATGAACGATTATTTCGCATTCGATGCATGTCTGAAGTCATATGGACATGCCAACATCGTAATAAGAATTCTTGAAATGTATATCGCTCGTCCACTCTTTTATAACTGCCAATTTACTTACACCCCCGCTCAAAAATTGTGAGACGAATGCAGAGATGGAAAAATGAAATAATATTTTGTACAACAAAGAATCCATAAATTGTTACTATATTTATAACTGTATTATAAAATATACGTGTGTGAAATAATACGAATATTAAAAATATTAAAATATTAAAATTAAAACAATAAAATATTAAAAATAGAAATAAAACTAAAACTTTTGAACGGTAGCGTGTATTCCAATTCTTTCATTGTATTTGATATATTGTATTTAATTTTTTACGTCTTGAATTAAATTATACATACGATTTTATTAAATTATTAAATTTCTGTATCATTAGATAATTTCTGGGATATTAGAGATATAGAAGAGAAGAAAATCCCATAATAATTTAATGTAACATGCATGATGATACCTAATGACAACATAAAACTGCGAGAATAAAAAGAATTAAAGAATAAAAAATAATATTTTTAATATTTTAAAAATATTCTCAATATATTTTCAATATTTTCAAAATATTTTTAATATTTTAAAAATAAATAAATAATAAAACAATACTACATGAGGCAAAACGTATAAATATTCACGTGTCATTTTTCAACAATTTCCAACATTTCAACATTTTCAATAACGTTTGCATGTCTCTTTGAGTAACATGGGAAATTGTGATCGCATCATAGTATCAACTTTTATATAAAGCAATACTTTAAATATCGTCAGGATATAGAACATGAACCTTTGTAAGGATATTTCGAATAACGTTAGAGATCTTCATGGTCATCTTGAACTATTCACATCAAATAAAAAGAATCACATTTTTTCATTCAACATATGAGCGCTGGTTTGTTCGGTTACTATTCTTTGATTAAAGATTACTCGGTATTTTTAGAAAGTTTATTATGTTCTGCATATTCAGAAAACATATTTTTTTAACGAATTTTGAATTTTGTATTTTCTAAATCGACGTGGATTGATTCTTCTTTATGACAATGCAAGATCCCGTACTTTATAAATTAGTGTATAGAAACTTTCAAAGTTAAATTAGGAAGTTTCTCTCTCATCCTCCCAAAATCTCTTGCAGATTTTCAGTATTTCAGAAGTTTGGAATCATTCTTGTATAAGAAAATGTTTAAAGATAGAGCCATCGCTTCTAAAAACCAAGAATTCTACGAAAATGGTATTATTTCATTAGAATCCCGTTGGAAGAATGTCATAGATGAAAATGATTCATATTTCGATTAAAGTCAAAAATGATTTTCAAAGATATGCGTACATAAATTATATAAAATATCCGACATTTCATATGATCTAATACTTTACACTGGTAGACTGTTTCTACAAAATAACGGATTGATAACGGTGTAACAACGGTAGAAATTATACGTTTCACAATCACCTGTTTCTCTAACTATAAGCAAACCACGTATTCATAGGATAAGCTACGTATTTCAGTAGGATAATGCAATATATTGAAATCTGTGAGATAAAATGATGCGAAAATTGATGCAATACTCATTCTTTTTCTTTATTACAATATTAAGGTAATTAAATTTTGAATTTTATATCATATGATTGTTTTCTTCTTTTTTTTATCATGAGACGTAATAATTTCTCTCACATAAAAACGATAATTTTTTTTACAGAAATTTCTATATAATATTTATTCCGAAATGAAAAAGAGGATTCTCAAACACTAAGAGTACAATAAAAAAAATTCAAAATTCATTTTGATAAAAATGACCAAAAATAATTTGAAAGTTAATTGTTATTAATAAAGATTTAATTTAAATAAAATTTCTGCAATTTATTATATGATTGTTTACATTATGTGATGTGATGTATGTACATATAGTGAACATGATTTTAATATGGTTGATTGTGTACATGAAAACTGAATTTAATTATTATAATTAATTCCAAGTTCTCTATAAATGCATATGTTCACACAAAAGTTCTATAAACATATATGTTAACTATAATTAATAATGTTCTCGTTTCCTAAAATTACTTTAATCTTTCGAATAGCAATGTCTCGAGATTAAAAGAAGTCTGAAGAAAATGACGACAAAATATTGTTAAAAATAATAATGTAGAAATAATTACATAAAAGAAATAAACATCAAAATATATCACAGCTATTTATGCGATGAAAAGTTATTTATATATTATACTTACATTTATATATTATATTATACTGGAACAAAGTTAATTAACATTCTTTCTTTTACTGTTATTAATAATGAACAAATCATACAAATAAATTTCAAACAAATAAGATAAAAACTTTGAAATGAACTATTTAAATTTCTTTCGCTATTATTCACTATTATTCGCTAGTACCACACGAAATAAATTGTAATTAGGGATCAAAACAGGTTCTTTTCATTTTTAAAAAAATTCGAGTTTATGTATTTCGTACAAAAAAAATCTATTTTTATGAAACTTTTGTAGAAAAAAGTGTTACACTTAGGAACATTTAGAAATACTTTTGAATAGTGTTCTCGTGATATTTTAGAACAGAGAATTTGTACAATAAAAATTCCATAAAAACGACATTAGAACAATTAGAACATTTAATTAAAAATCCATTTTTATGTTCGAGTAACATTCATTGAATGTCAATATTTGCTACAAGATTGTCAATATTTGCTTTTTTAATACTAGAACTTTTTTAATACTAATGAACAATTATCTGTTCCTTCGACAAAAAAATGTTTATTTTTATACTCTCTTTTACATTCTTATAAGTTCCGTTCTGTCTGAAATTTTTATTTTTCGAAAAATTTCTACAATCCACGTTTTAAATAGAGCATAATTAAAAATTTCTTAATCCCTTCGATCTCTGTCAAACATCTTTTTAAGACGTTATAGATTCATTTTATTTCCTAAAATGAGAGTAACATTGAAATGTAGAAATTTAGGACCCGTAACGGGATTAATATTTTTTCCATCACTATTTCTTCTTCTATCTAAATTCTATATTTTTCTAAAGTTCGAAGAACTTTACGTTATGATAAACTTTGATTTATACGTTGGACCTTTCGACTTGAACAAACTTCAAGGAGGATGATTGGTGATTATGCGTTACTATCAATTTTGTTTCGAGAACACAAAAGAAGGGCCAGCAAATTAATCGCATTATGTCAAAAAAAATTTCAAAAAATCGCCTCGCGAAGGAAAAACTATAAAAATAGAAGAATGCTTTCTCTCTGAGCAGTACAAAGGGTACGAAGGTTTATTACCATGTCGCGGCATCCCCTCTCGATGTCATCGGGATCCAAAGCTCGACGTTGCGAAGGATCATGAGGCGCGCTAACTCATCCGTGATGAGTTCTCAAGCGTTCAACGTTGAATTAGCATGGGACTTTTTGCAGTGGGAACAAACCAGCAACGTAGGAATTTTACCCGGTAAACCGTAGCCGTGTTTTTCCACAGATTCTCTGTCGGCTCAGTCCACGGGTGTACCGATTCGCGCTGCCGCATCGGGATTATTCCGTCCTTTGTACTTTAACCCACAATATGTATGTCCCCGGCAAAGTGCACCAGGAGAGAAAGAGTTTCATATACGTATGCGAGAACTTCAATCCTCAATTACTTTTTAGTCCCTTATAACGCTGTGTGGTGAATATGTACATATGTGTACGTATGCATTTCTTTTTTATATATGTTATATTACTATATTTTGTAATATAATACTTATATTATTGTACTTTATATAATACTAATATTATATACTAATATTACTAATATAATATAATATAATATACTATTATATTTATATATACAATTATAGTACTAATATATTTGTATATAATACTTATACAGAACTTTATATAATATAGTACTAATATATAATATTATACTAATATAGAATTTTAGTAGCATATTATACAGTTCCCCTATTTTTTGGACAATACAAACTTCTTTGGTAAATTTTTTTGAAAAACAATAATATTATAATTACTGTAACTTTAAATTCAATTAATATAAAATGTCAATAGTATAAAAATAATACTATGATTAAAACATTTACTTACTAGATGAAATTGTTGTTTTTTTTTGAAGTCTTCATATGCTCTTAATATGTTTCTGAGTGGGAGTTTACAGTTACATATCTACATGTATTGTTTTTAAATTAACTTATGTTTACGTTTTATTTATGTTTTTATTTATTCAGATCTCGGATTGGGGTTCATTAACTTTCTTCATATCCTACTCTTTCTTTCAATGTAATATGAGTAGGCTGGCTATGTAACAATAATAGATAAGGCTAACAAAAGTTAATAATGAGTTTGTACATTTGAGCTCAACATTAACTGATTTATACAAACAAGAGTCGAACAAACGAATTTTTATAATAGGCACTAAAGCAGAATGCTCTATACAGAAAATATGTTACGTGTTATAAGAAAATAAAAAGCGCAAAAATTAACTAGTTTTTTTCAATAAAACAGAAAATAATATGCAAATGATATAAATGATATAAATCTTCTATAGTAATCTTTCGTGCAGATTTTTGAAAACTTAGTTGAAACTATTTATTTCATGAAGACATTAAAAATAAGCACATTAAATAAGTACAAATAAGATATTAAAAAAAGATTGCCTTATTTAAACAATGAATCAATTCCTTGTAATTGAAATAAATTTCTTTTTGAAATAAAATAATTGAAATAAACTAATTCTGTGTATAGAAATAACTGTCTCACACTTTAAACAAAAGTTGCTATAAAACTATATTTTTTTTTTTAGGTCAATGAAAAAATGCATGTTTTCATGTCACGAGTATTTTCCAGCAATTTTTTACTCGCGTTGTACGTGTATATATATTATAATATTATAATCTGTATAGTTATTTTTTAATAATTTTGTAATAATTTGTAATTTGTAATTGCAATAATAATTTTCTTTATTCTTTGATTTTTCAATTTATTTTTTAAAATAATCCCACTGTATTTACGTATATTTACAGTAGTATAGTATAGTATAGTATAGTATAGTATAGTATAGTATTACACTTTAATAATACTGTATACTGCTACTGTACCATAATATTATATTTTGTAATAGTTACTGTTATTGTACTGCCCTTGTACCGTAATATTATATTTTATAGCAGTTTGTTCAATCATTGTTTCCCATTTTTTCAGTCAAAATAAAGAATAGCAATTATTTTGCATGAATACAATTTTGGTTACGGTGAATTATATTCTCTATTAATTTATTTCGTACATTCTTTTCTTTTCTTT
Organism: Tetragonisca angustula; assembly: GCA_036937485.2. Classification (NCBI taxonomy): domain Eukaryota; kingdom Metazoa; phylum Arthropoda; class Insecta; order Hymenoptera; family Apidae; genus Tetragonisca; species Tetragonisca angustula. The sequence goes on from JAWNGG020000002.1 coordinate 1,483,764, forward strand.
TCTTCTTTTTGCAAAAACATTGATGCATTCAAGTATTAAAAGTACATAGTTTGATCGAAATAATAAATCATTGTTCTTCATAAAACTTATAAGTGAATGACGAATAAATATATTAAAAACCAATAATCTCTATGAACAATACTATAGAATTTCCCATACATGTATTTTTTTCAATATAACTGCTGTAAAACGTAATATCCAAAAAAGTTATTGTACCTTGCTTTATATTCTATCAATGCAGAACTTTAATTCACTACTAAAATAAAATGATAATGGTGTTTGCAACATATCAGCAAGAACAATAACTAGGATACCATCGATCGTCGAAATATTCGGCTTTAAATACTTTCAATACACCTTGAACCTCATCTTTTTCAACATTTTTTATATTCTTATATGCTTATGCTTTTCCTCTGTTGCTCCTCTTTTTTCCAACCTCCCCCCCCCCCTCTCACTCTTTCTTTCTCTTTCTTTCAACCTCTTTTTTTGTTAACACATACACGATGCACGTGTATGGATATGAGTGGATATTGCACATCAGAAAAAAAACCGTGTCATACGATCATCAGTAAAAAATGTTTCATGTCATATTTCTCCTGTACAATGTGTAGTATGCATTACTTGTACTCGAATCAAAAGTGATTTAAAAGTAGAGAGTCATTCGTTCAAAAGTCGTAAAATACATTATAAGTGCCAAAATTAAAAATTGTTGCGTTTTTTTTTATCGAAAAATGTTCCACATGCCAATAGAAAAGAATAGTATACAACATAAATAAAATTTCTCTTTATAAATAGTTGACAATAATAGTAATAAATATCATAAGTTAAGCCTCATATTTATTTGTAAAGAGAACTGTGAAAATCTGTACCAATTGAAGAGTACAGTAGGAAACATTTTGAGTGTTAAATATCTAATGAAATTGATTTGTGATACATCTATCTGACAATAAAAAGAACATATTACAAAAATATATATTTTTAATTTTCTATACGAGTAATCTAGAAACAAACAAAAAATTAATACTTACAATGATTGCAAATTTAAATAAATGGCAGATTAAGCTTTCTCTATAATAAAAAGATGGAACACAGAGTCCCTTAAAAATATAATTGAAGATATTGCAAGCAAGAAGAAAGCAGTTCTACTTTCAAGTAATTTTGATAAATTATGAAAAAAAAGCAACTAAGAATTAGATACTGTTCAAGCAATAATTTCTGGTCAAGAAATATTCGTGTTAATAAACTTGGAGCTAATTTCTTTTTACGCAGAGTGAAAAATCACAATTTTTTTAATAAAATAGGATTGTTAATAAAAAGCGTACAAAAAAGAGAAACTGCCCGCTTCTTGTTACAAACCACACTTTAACCAATCATTACTTTTTTTCATGAATTTTTATTATATTAATGCAAAAAGATAGAAAATTTTATGGTGCACAAAATATTGTTGTGTTCTTAATCACATTCAGTAAAAAAATCAAATCAATCAAAATTTTGTAAGTAATTCAATGATTAAGTTGGATGTTTTTCTTCCTTCTGGAAAAATTTAATGTATTCGCAAATATCTTGCAACTTATAACTGGATTAGGAACATTTAAACAGATTAACTCGTAATGTATGACGTGATGTTTTACACAAGGATATTGGTATTCTATTATGTATTACACGATCAACAAGTTTCAATGTTACGTAAAAGAATACTTAAACTTAATGAAATACCAATAAAATCTTAATCGTTTTCGTTTTTCCATCACATACAGCCAATTATAGAATACTACATACATTCCTGTAGAAAATCATAAAAGCCTCAATACAAAAGCCTCTGTAGCATTTTTAAAAGAAATTAGACTTCCTTAAGTAAATAAATATTTTATTGACAATGTTAATAAAACTATGATTAGTTGTACTTATAGAATTGAAATTTGTAATGAAAATATTCTTATTTCGTTAAAAATTATACAAAAAAGTTAATTTCGTCTAACAAATAAAAGGTGCTTCAAATTTTTGAAAAGACACATCAGTGAAATTTCAAATATTTAACACAAAATATATTTAAAATACTTAGAACATTTAATATTTCAGAGTTTAAGAATATTAAGAATATTTAAAAAATACTTAAGAATATTAAGAATATTTAAAAAATACTAAAGAATATTAAGAATATTTAAAAAATATTTAAGAATATTAAGAATATTTAAAAAGTACTTAAGAATATTAAGAATATTTAAAAAGTACTTAAGAATATTAAAAATATTTAAAATATTTGAAACGAAAAGAAGAGTTTTGAAAACTTCATGTATTTTATAATTTTTAAAATACTGATAATGTTTCTTACACATGGTATGAAAAAAAACATGTGACTAAATCGAAAATACGACTCGACAAAAATCTATATACAGTTACTTTGTTATTGTGCAATGTGCAACAAAGTAAGTAATACTTATATTGATCATAATAATAACAACATTTAATGTATCCCAACATTTAATGTTTTCCTATAAATAAATATAATGAATATCATCATTTTTTTAAACCAAATATTTTAAACCAAATACTTATGTTTTTCTAAATATTTGAAATTTGAAGATGTATGTAGACTAAGTAACTATTTATATGTATTTTAGTTTTTTCTAGCTTTATTCGAACACGTTCTTACTGACAAAAGTTTAAGAATCTTATATGTAACAACTTTTTTATACAAATATGTATGTGCGTAATCACCATATGTGTTGAAGTACGAAAAAAATGTATCTTAGTTGCATAACAAATGCGTGTTCCATGTACAGTAGAACCTCGTGTATCCGAAGTACAAAATATCATAATATTTAAATATTGTATTACCAGAATAGAATGTCTACTAGTAATTGGATCATCACACTTACTAGCTGACATTCCATTGCATTAGTTTAGCATTCAAATATTAACATATTCGAAAAATAAATTTTCGGATAAAGCAGGCTGTACTACACTATGAATTTTTCAACAATATAATGAATAGAATTCTAAACTGGTTTATTCGTTAATACAAGTAAAAGAAATTGCGGAAAACTTTATGTATTGAAATATCTTGCGTATTATTTATTCAAGAAAGAATAGTTGTTTTAACGATCCTAAGTATTTTTCCAAACTAGTTAAAACACTTCTCATAGTATTTCTCGTACAAAATGTTAACGTAATTGAAAGGCCAAGTCAGTCTCTGTGCTTAAATGTAACATTTATGAAATTACATCATGATTTCGTCAATAGAAAATATTAAAAAATATAGTCTGATATTTGATACTAACTGAGTTTTGTATTAAACTGATTGAATCAATGCCCCACAAATGTATTAGGAAAGTCTAACATTTTTCCAAGACTGGATTAGTATCTCACAAAAATTATAAACATTTATAGACTACTGTTTATATCTGAACTGATTACATTTATTATCAGTTATCGTTATTAATTTTTGTCATGAGAATTTTGACTTCACATATTTATATGTTTATATTATATATATTGATATTTTGCTTAAATATTAATCGTGATCTTTATAAAAGTAGATTCCAAAAAATACTTATATTTTATTACTAGATGATATGTTACCTTTATTTACAATTTATGTATCGCTCAAATCAGATAGTTTTTAATAACAATATCTTTTTCAGAAATATATTGTTCCTTAATTTTTGTCAGTAAGTAGATTTTCGTAAAGTCATGTCTTTAATTTATTTATACGTTCTTTTAAACAAATACAAGAAATAATTGTCCATATTTTTGAAATGATCTAATTTCAACTAACAAATTAAGATTCATAATTCTTCCATTTAAAATATTTGAAATTTGACCGACACATATAAACTTCTGTAACTAACTGTGTATACAATCGATTGAATAAATAGATTGAATAAATATTCGCACTCTTAACGAAAAATTATCGATATCTTAACTCGTTATAATTTCATGAAGAAAACCATATAACAATTCATGTAGTTTCATTTTCAAACATGAAATTTTATCCTGTCCTAAATTCGTTCTTTTTAAAAATGTTTTTATACCACGCATAATAAAAATAGTTTTGTCCTCAAAGATTGTAAAAATTTTCAGACGGATAATTTACAGATTTTGCATTTAATTTATTATAAACAAAATATAAATAAGACCGAACTAAAAATTAACAATGACAACACAATGACTATAACAGAGAAGATTATGTGAGAAGTTGGAGCATATAAGCGAGATCATGGAAAAAAAGACTATCGAGAATTTTTCAATTAATAAATCGTATTTTCTTAAAAAAAAATGAAAAGCGAGAAAGAAAAAGAAAAGAGTGGAAAATCGAGAGTCGAATAGTAAAAAAAAAAAAATTGAAATAACAAATTTATGCAAATTAACATTGGCCAGATTTATGCAAACCTTTGAAAAAGGCTATAGAGGAAAGACAAAAAACGCAAAGAAAAATTCTAAAACGAAAAGTTAAGAAAAAGTTACAAGAACTTGAGATGTTCTTCCCGAGGACGTGGTGATAGGCTAGAATACAAATGTCTCTAAAGTCACTGAAAAATTTTTTCATGGATCTTGGAGAATGAAGTTTTCCCGTCATAATGATCTCTTAAAATTTGCTATTCGTTTCGTTGAACTTTGAATATTGAGGATTTAACAACAAAATTTTAAAAAATTCTAACATTCCCTCATCTGACTCTAATGTTCCAAGTTTAATAAGACGCGCAAAAGAATTTTATGGCAAGTTGTTCTTTTCATCAAAAAAGTATTTTGCTTATGCATATAAACGAGTTGGAACATACAGGAACATACAGTGAGTCTGATTAATATTCGGACTAAATATTTAAATTGTTATAATTTTGTAAGAAGAAATCATACAAACTTGGAATTGTTTTAAAGCTTGAAGCCTTCATTTTTTAAGTGTATCGTTCAGTTTATTTTAAAATTATACAACAAATGGCAAAGCGAAGACAGGTTTCTTCACAAAAATGCTGTAAATTATCATAGTACGTTAAAACATTGGAAACTTTTTTTTTTCATAATTGAGTCTTCAATGAATTTGAAGATTAAAACCCTTATTTTACAACGACTTCTCAAAACTTGATGTGCAATTTTTCTTTGCCAATTTATTAAACTACCAATATAACGACGAAAATGTTACAACTTTTTGAATTTTAGTCATTCAAGTCTAACATTCAAAGTTTGATAAAATAACCAAAATAAATCATACATCAAATTTTTGAGGATTGTTGTGAAGAGGAAACTTTAATTTTTAAATCCTTTGCAAATTCAACCATGAAGAAAATTTTCTAATATTTTTACATACTATGACAATTGATAACAGTTCAGATAAGAAAAGTATCTTTATTTTTTTCACCTGTTATGTGATGTTATCATCATTTTAAATATCTTACAATTAGAATAAAATTAACGATGCATTTTGAAAGTAGAAGCTTTAAGCTTTATTTTACGAAATTGTAACTGTTATGTTACTGATATTTAGTGCTCGAATATTAATCAGATTCACCGTCTGAATCCTAAATATTAGATTATAATTTTAATCAGATTTAATATTACTGAATATTAGATTATAATTTTATCAGATCTAAATATTAATCAGATTCACTACAATCAGTACGATATATTCAACAACCAATGCAGCATCCACATCATGCTCGGCCATTTTAATAAAGACGAATAGAACAAAATTTCGACAACAACAATAATCAAAATATTACGGATACAAAACAACAATTTCAGATTATATAATCGATAAATGATTTTTTTTTCATCTTTCTGCTGTTTTGATATATGTATATCAATAATTCTTGTTACATTTTTTAATCTTTTCGCTGTCTGTGAACGTTTTGAATAAGAATTAAAATCTCCTTTGAAAAATTTATAACATCATTTTCAAAATATAATGTAAATCAGGGATTAAATCATCTCATCAATATCAGCTCAGTGTTTTTATTTTACATGCACTTTATCGATTACGAATATGTTTACATCGATTAATGTTTATTTTCACATTACATCACAATTAAAATGCTAAATGATTTGTTATTTTAACGATTAATTTCTGACGTGTTTGAGCGCAACAACGGACTAACTCAAGTATTAGAAGTATAAACGATTTAAAAAGATTTCCATAACATCTTTTTGCGATTGGTGTCGTTGCCAGTATAGTCATAATTTATAACTTCTAATATCTACTATTCGAAATGCTTTCTAACAAAGACATAATTAATTTCCCGTTTAACTTTAATAATTAATTTTTTTAAATGAATTAGTTTATCCAGAATTGTTTAACACCTTTACGGAGATCTACAAAATTAATTTTTATTTTTATTAACTTTTATTTATATTTTTAATACTTACAATATTTTGTAAAATGAAACAATTTTAATGACATATAATATCTTTGTCGGTAAAGTAATAATCTATTATGAGTGCAGTATGTACATTCCTGTTTTTACATTTTTATAATAATCGTGATAAATGGATGACATATATCGAAGCAAAGATAGCAGAACCTTTTTTTTATTTATTAACATTATTTCCATTAAGATAGAACAAATCAAATTTCGTAATTAATAATTGTGGAAGTTTCTGATGTTAATTTCATTGAATGCTGAGCTCGCATGAGTAATAAAATTTTAAACGACCCATCTTTTGTAAAATGCAATCATTGAATTTTTATCAATTCCACTTTTGATCTATCTAGATCAATTTTTCTGCTGATAACATTCATTTCCAACCTGTAAAAAATTTTTATCTTCATTCGTGGAAATTATATTACATGGTTTTTTTATTTCGAGTTGTAATAAACTCACTACTACCAGTTTTTGTGGATAAAAATATTTGAAAAAAAAACTTCTTTCATTCTTCCACCAATCTAAAGTTTTAATCATACAAATAATTGCTAAATAAGAATTTACGGTTTAGATTACTGTTGTATTGAACTTGATGAAACCGTAAAGTAACAAGTTATTTTGTTACGCCATGAGCATAAATTGAAGGATTAATTTTTCCAATTTTATATGGTTAGTACAGCTTATTGAGATATAATAAACGCTACATTCAATTGCAAAAATTTTGCAAAAAATGTGTTAGTTTTTTTTTGTTCTCAATCCCTCAAATAATAACAAGAGATTTAAATTTGAATAACAAAATAGAATATAAAAGTAAGAGCATATTTAAGAGATACAATCGAATGGAGTTTAATATTCTTATATATCAAAATTATACTAATATTCATTGAAACTAAATTTAAAGTAGTTGTTAGTATGTTGTTAGTATTTGTCCCATTTTTGTTTTATATTGCAATTAAAATATTAAATATAAAATAGAAAATAGAAAATATTAATCTAATAATTAATTGTAGATATGTGTTGAAGGACGATAAGATACCTAAATTTAAAATAACAAAGTGTATTTCTATATCTACATGTAAAAGCCCAAAAAATGTTAGGTTTTTCCAGCAAAAGTTTTTAGGATTTCTTTTTTCTTAGATTTTTTAGAAAATCCTGAGATTATATATATCTAATAGATACATATGTATAATTGAATAGCATTCAATATTCCGTTTAGAAAATCTGAATATTTCTTTAAATCTTGCAATTATTCATAATAATATTTTATAATTACGCATAAAAATCACGATTTTCTAAAAATAGATGTAAATGATAGACTTAATAGATTTAATTTATTTTCTTACTATTCATTTTACTTTTTGTTTCATATAATAAAGAGAACACGATGGTTCAAAAAAAATTGTGTTATTTACTTTTAATAAATTGCGAATTTTTATGCGAATATTTATCAAAATATTAAACTACGAATAAAAGACATATAAATTATTCTAAAAAGCAGATTTAAATTATAAAAAGTTAATATTTTAAAATACAAAAAATAAACGATGATTAAAAGATGATTTTCTTTCGTATCGTATGCACCATGTGCAATTTTGTATTTTAAAAATTTCTGTAAATACGTAAGAATACGCAGTCTATCAGATGTGTGATTCATAGTCATTTTATCATCAATGTTATCATTACCGATAATTTATAAATCTTGTACTATTCTCAAATTGAATGTATTGATATCTTTTACACTTTTGACTCTAAAGCACCAACAAATCATTAACTTTAAGATATATATTTATAAATTTCTCAGACCAGAAAAAAATGTTTATAATCATCGACTCTCACGATAATGTATAGCACGTGATAGAAACGGGATTTAAAGATTAGGACAAAATCTTTCATTTATAAAACGTGTAATTCGCACTCTCGTCAACAAAGACTGTCCTTAGCGATAATTGGCAAACCTCATATTATTACAAAAAAACTAAAATGTTGAATTTGCTCTATTCAAAGTCGCAAACCTCTTTGGACATGTTACAACGTAACATCTATCGTAATATTCTTGCCAGTGTGTTTTATTTAACCTCTTGACACGTCGAAAATTTTTTGTCTCAAAATTTCAATATTTTCTCAGTTTTAAGTATATTTAAGTACAACAAAATAGGCAAGACAAATAATAAATTTGTTACTTCTCAATCATTTCTATCCAGTGATATCGCACCGACGAGTTCAAAAGAGGAAAAAAGCGACGAATTATTGTATACGGTTCGGTCACTCGTTATGGTCCGCAATCAGTTGCCAGCGCAAGCGGTTAAGAAACTAACGAGGTTCCCTTATTTCCACACATCCGTGTTTTTTTCACACTTTCGAGCTTTACTCTGAAACAACACCGACTCAGAAAAATTACGAAAAACTAACGAACTCTGAATCCACTTGCTTGCAAGCGAAATTTCCCAGACTGGGAAAAAAGATTTCATGAATTTTCCGCGAGATTGCTGAATCGTTTGGTTGATCGCGTGGAATCCAAGCATTGCCCGTTACCGCTAATGGTGACAGTACCAGTCGCATTATGGTGCTGCCGGTGTCGAGTGGTGAGGAACAGTAAGGTAGCAAACACGAGCATGCGAGCGGCCTTCATTCGCCTGCGACTCGGCTTGGTGGCGCCAAGCTGACCTATCTGTTCCACCAGCCACAGTTGCTCGGTTTGATTGCCTGACTTCCTCGAGAATGGTTGCTCGACTGCGCAACGTTTATCTTCCAACACGGGATAATAAAACAGCGATCATCAAGCATTCGAATTTCCTGAGTACTTCTATGTTCAACTATGTTTCCAGTTCTGATACGTTTCGATAATCGACGTTAATGCACGTGTTTCTCGCTGATATTTATTTTCTCCATATCCTAATTATGCTACTTTCGTATGATTCAAAAAAATGTTAATCTTTTAAGCGGAATTGTAATTAGAGCGGATCGATGCGCAAACTGTTTCGTTTTCTACGCGTACATGTAACGTAAAAATAATACGCAAATATATGCACGTGTACATTTGCTTAATCACTCGTTCATAGTTCTCGTCATTTTGTTTCCTGTCGTTAGGCAATAGCAATTAAACTGTGTTTTCAATTGCTTATAGGAAGGAGCGTAAACAAATTTAAGTGGGCGGACACGAAGATACTTTTTTGAACGAGATTTGAGAAATGGAGATGATAATCTTAATTTGATGGTAATGGAAATGTAAGATTGTTTTTCCTTTCCAAAATGGTAATTGGTACGGCTATTATAATTTAAAAAATGATAAAAGAATTTTCAAAAAATTTTTTAACGAGTATATAGAATTATTTTTAAGAACGAATTATAAAATTAGCTCGAAACTCCAATTTCAAACTAATAAGTGATTAATATTCACGAGGTATTATTGAACGTCAATTATTGAAATATTGATAGCTATTACTTCTTTGTTGTTGTTTTTTCAAATGTTTCACTAATATCATTTACAAAATGAATAAATTATTGAACATGTAATTCTTTGCAATTAGTTTTGCTCATCAATTGTACAATCTAATATAATCATATTGATTCGATTATTAAATTATCTCCTTACAACCTAACTACATTTATAAACAAAATTTTATTTCGTACACTAGTTTTTTCCAATTATGATTTGTACTTTAAATTTAATTCAAAAATCATATGATATATTATGCTTTAACACTAGAACTATCAAAGTAGTCAAAATGGCTGATTTATAATTTTTGTTAAATATTTTATAGATGTAAAATTTAAAACCTCAAACTTCAGAATTTAAAACTAAAAGTTAAAACTTTAGAGATTTAAATGATCTTTTGTAAAATGTGTAAATAGGACTAAATTGTGAGTATTTAATATAGTAAAAAGAAGAAAAATATGTCACATAAAATTTGATACCAAACACTTTGTTGTGAACAAACATTACATGTACAAAATATGTAAATAGGGACGCATTTCCCATTGCAGCATACAAAAGACTATTATTATGTCGGCATCGTTAAGTAACTACATGTTTTTTATCAACTGCTAACAATTTTGTTATACATTATTAATTATGATAATACAATAAAAAAATGGTTACACAATTCCTCATCTTGAAGTTTTACTCTTATGCTCCGATACAAACTTGATATCGGTGAGTAAGTTCCTGAGAATTTTGCCGATTGTAAGTCTCATTGTCAGTAAAACTATATTTTTAATTCTTCGCACTAGTAAAGTTACTTCTGTTGAATAAATCTTTTGTTTTAATGTATTCTTGCATAAGTAAAAATCAAATGATAAAGAAAACTGCTATCTATTTCATATTCATAATTATTTACAGCTCTGTAACAAATCAAACTTTATATAACATTTTCTTTTTGCTCGTAGATTAAGTTCTTGCAATTTATTTGTTCAATTTTGAGATACCCTGTATATTCCATTGTATTATAAATTCTTGTATCTTGTTCGCTTTAATTTCTGATTATAAGAAAATTTTGCGCCTTAATCATCGTAAGTAGTTCCGATATTAAAATAAAATTCGGAGTGAATTTCTAGTTCAGCGGCTTTTCTCAATTTTGATATACATTTTATTTATATTATTATATAAAATTATATATTATATAAATTTATATTATATAAATATTATATTATTATATAATATTTCTTATCAATTTAGTAAGGCGAAAATGACCGATTGTCGCAGATCATCTGCATAAAAACTGCAACAGTTCCAAAAAAATCACTAGCTTCACTCGGGAAAATTGAAGCTTTTCAAAAAAACACCTGTATCGAAATAGTCAACAAAATTGGGGAAAGTGGTAAACTAGAAATTTTGTCCCGATTCGAAATTAGAAGCTACACTTACCATTTACTTATTGTTAGTTTTTAAAATATCACGTTATATAAATTGATTATTTAATTGGACTAGAGTAAATGCTACTGTCGACAAATATTATCTTTTAATCATCAATGATTCATCTATTATGCACATTTTATGTAATATATATATACACATACATATATCAATAGTGTATAAATTATAATTTCAATTCTCAAATACTTCAGTTCTGTAATTACATTCGTCGCGTAAAACACTTTTACTCCCTCTGCCTGAGACTTTCTACTTTTCAATGTATCTTTACCTCTCGACATTTTTTTATACGAATGGAAATTTGAAAATATGAAATAGGAATTCCGTATGAACGATGGAAATGAAAAATTACCAGCAAACGAATAACCGGTGAATGAGATTGTGACTCGCGTGAAAATTTATTTCGAAGGCAACGAAGTTTTCGCAGTTGATGTCATGCTAAAATGACTTGCAATTTCTATCATTAAAAAAAAGCACTAAAGCGCGTATCAAATTTAATAGTCATTGAGCAACTATGGTAAACGGAATCGTAATGGAAAGATACATGAAAATTGATTCATTATCAGTAGTAAATTACGGTGATCTATGATAAACATTCTTGACGAATAAACCATAAAGATAGTAGGTTTTTTCTTCTTTCTTTTTTTTTTCACGTATGCAACCGTTTTGCAATAATGAGATTGCTCGTTTTGCATACGGGGCACGATGGCATACGGGGAAACGATTACGATACGAACGAAATAGTGATATCGATGAGAACAAATCGATCTATCGCTCCTAGTACTTTTTATCTGATTATTTAATCGTGTGCGTAGTCTTCTGTAATCATCGATTTCCCATAATAATACATAGCAGAACGTTAATCACTTCGAAAAATGATCGGTTACTAGTGATATTGGATTAAAATCGAGGTCATGCGATAAATGTCAGTCTTATTTCACCTATCATATCATCCAATATTTTTTTAAGATAATTCGCATTTCCCGTTGTTGAACTATATTTCCGGGATACTTTATACTAATTCTTTCATCCGTCAACAACGCCTTTTATCGTGATTTCAACTAACACGATGGGAAACAATTTTTATATTTATGATAATTTGGAAGATCTAGCCCGTAATTTACGTATCTATTACGTAATCTGTTAATTAATCATGCGTATGTATAACTTAATTAATTTCTGTGATAATTGCCGGAAATTTTCAATACGATCTACGAGACAAAACGACTATCATACCAAAGCTATATGAGATATTTTATTTTCCACGCCAGATTTATAATATAAATTTTACAGCTAAACTTCTTTTAATTAATTTATGAAGAAATCGTGCACCATTAAATGTGTGATTATAAATATAAAAAGAAGATATCTATGTTATCTATCGCTAAATCTCATTAACTCATTTTTTTTCCAAAAGTGGACTTGTACCACTTTCAAAAGCAACGGCTCATATGATGGGACCACGATAGAATTTTCATTATTCTAAGCATATAATGACAAAATAATAAGAAATGTGGTTATGTAAGATCATGCCCTCATCCATAGTACGTTTATCTCGCTGTGGTTACGGGTGACCACCGGGCCCCTTGGTGCGCTCAGTTACTCTCATAACTGTTTTTGAATATTTTCTTACAAGTATGAGAAAATAACTATTATATTTTTCTTTCTTCTTTATGAGGAATCATCTCCTGTCCGCTCGTATATTCCGATAACTTGTACAAGTACATTTTTTAAACAACAGTTTTAAACCAAATATAATAAAATTGGTTTTTTTACACAATATATAATACATATTTTTTTACTTTTGTTTCATATGTGCAGAAAATATTCTTTTTTACAATTGAAAAGTGATAATCACTGACAATTCATAAAAAAGCGATTTCTAAGAAAATAATCTGAAAGTATTATTTTATTCATATGTTTTAATGGTAATTGTTAATATACATAATAACAATTGCATTAATTATGTCGATACTTAAAATAACTTCTTCCACAAATTATTTGTTATACATAATCACATTTTTTTGTTACAATATTAACGTCGTAAGTCAAAATGTTACTAAAAGTAGACTAGAAGAGAAAACAATTTTTGATTCGTTGATTTATAATCTTGCGCTACGTAAATTTGTAAAACGTGCAACTAAAAGATAAATATATGATGATCATTATACATGTAACGCTTAATTCAAATCGCTATACGATGAAACGAATCGATTATTGTAAACGATTGAACCGAATCTATTTCTGAAATGAGAGTATTAAAGGTGCTTGACGCGTAATAACAATCCAAACATAGAATAGTAACTAAAGACATTTGGTATTTATATTACCAGTTCATTTCCGATAACATACTTAAAAATAGTAATTCCCCATCTCGTATAATATTATACATACGTTGGATAATATTTTCCTATCGTTTGGAATCTGTATGTCCTATTAAAATAATAAGGAAAGCAGACGTTGTTATGTTTATAAGTAGGAAAAATCTGATTGAAGTTGTTGGATACTATTTAACGAAGTAATAACAATAAATTTTCAAGATGTCTGTACATACTTTAAGAAAAAATAAAATATTCCATAGAAGAGAAATTGCAAAGGAGAGATCGTAAGTTTCAATAATGTCTGAATTATAATGCACATGATCTGAGAGTATTCGTTTAATTATGTTTCAGCAACTTTATAACATATCAAAAAATGGAGATCGACGTACATATGTATATTTAAGTCATAATATATTTGAATATATTGAATAGTATAGTATTATAATATAGATATAGTATTACACATATACTACCGTTCACAAGTGTTTGAACATTTCGTGCAGTTCGATCAAAAGATTGGTATTTTTATTATATTTTCAATATTGTGATTGAAAACCATTTTTTCATAGGAGAAATAATTATTTAGTTTTAATCAAGTCAGCTCAGAATCTCTCATCAACTCCATGAAATGCAAAAAAAAAAAAAAACAACTATAAATACTGCTTTTTTAAGTTTAGTCTGAAATTCGTAATTACATATATTATCCCTCTCTAGTTAACAAATCTTTTATTTTAAAAATATTAAACGTTAATTATGTGCCTGACTAATGAAATTAAGGAATTTCACATGAAACAAAGTTGAACGATTTGACTTTAAAGAAGTTCAATTATTGTTCTCTTATTCATACTAATTAATAACAACTATTATTCAGTACTAACTGCATACCATATGGTTGCTCGAGATGAGATACCAAAATTAAATTACAACTTCATTCAAAATCAGCAATAATTAGAAATATCCAAATATTTAAGCATCAATTTATCAGGAAATTTTAACGTTATAACGCACAGATGTGCATTAAATATTTATACGGTGTACATTATAATAAATTTGAAATATATTAAAAGATTTATAACAAAGTAGCTACGCTGTTTAGTTCCATTTACATAAATTCTGCGACAAATATTTGTAGAATTAAAGTTCACGTAGTAGAAATGTACTGATTCTCTTTTTTATACCTTTCTCCGATCTTTCTTTCATACAATGAAAATTCAGATTCAATTGAACAAAGTCAACTACCAGTTCGTTTAATCCCCCATTAAATAATATTGAATAATATTTAGTTGAAATAAATAGATTCCATATGAACGGAATTCTACTATGAAATAAAATGGTTGGAAAACATTCCTTACTTATACTACATATCAGCAGATGGATTAGCCAACGATATAGCGATATTTAGTTTAGAAAAAAAAAAAAAAAAAAATTTGTTCAAACGATATCGTATTGCAACTGCGTGTTCATAGAGATAGTACAAGCGGATCTTCGCCGTTCTGACAAAGAAACGGTTTTCGCCGGTTCGGAGTGTGATCCGCGGCAATGCATGACTTCACTGACAGTGACAATGCGCGGCGGTTCGATTGGTAGCCGATGGTTGGATATCGAAGAACAGTAAACCAGCAACAAGAGCATGCAACCGACCGGCCTTCACTCGGCTTGCCTCGGCCTGGTGGCGCCAAGCTGACCTATCTGTTTCCACCAACACACAACTCGCCTTTTGCACATCGGCTCGCCTTGCTCGACTGGCTGGCTCGCAGGAAAGTGCAGACATGCTCGCGCAACCATGTTTTTCTCTATACATCGTGTGCCGTCCGTTTTCACGTGTGCGTGCCTCAAACGATTCGAGCACGATGCGCCGCATAATCGTACCAACCTCGGTATCGCTAACTTCTTTTTCTACATCTGCACAAGGTCCATCAATTACCTCCTGTATGCTCACCGTTTCGTTCATCCAAGAATTATTTTCGCGCCAGCGACCCCCACCGACTCGCGGAATTCTTCTCTACAACTTTTCTTTTCCCTCTTTTCCAACGATCGATGTAAATATTCGTGGCGAGTGACGCCAAGCTCGTTGCATCACTATCGTGCGGTAATTTTTCTTCTATTCTTTCACCTCTTGCACTGGAATTGACGTGCACGTCGAGAATTTTTTGCTCCAAAATTGTAATATTTTCTCAGTTTTAAGTATATTGAAATATAACCCAGGCAAAACAAGCGATAAATTTGTTACTTCTTAGTAATTTCTATCCAGTGATATACCGATGAATTCAAAACGAAGACGAATTATTGTATACTTGGTTTGGTCATTCGTTATGGTCCGTGAACCGGTTACTAGCGCAAGAGGTTAAGGAATACACAAAGTAGTGAATAGTTAGTGAATGGTCATTGTTCGAACTCGTGATATTCTGTTTAACAGCTTTTCTTTCCTCTTTTTTTTCTAACGTATAATACAAATACCTATTGTATTTAAACAAACTTCGACTTAAACACGACAGATAAATATAATATAATTGAGTATTTCCAAATCAAATTCAGTTTTCGAGAAATAAGATATGTCGATAAAACAAGGGTCGAAACAGTTAAGAAACTTCTAAATAGATTCCATTTGAAACATAGATCGTAGAACATTTTCAAAAACTTTCTTACATTACAAGTCCCGATGAAAATAAGTAACTAAATGTTTTTAAAAATAAAAGTTTCAGACAGAATAAAACATAAAATATAAAAATAAAAACTTTTCTGTCAGACAAACAGGTAATTTATTCGTCAATATTAAAACAGTTTTCAATATAAAAATACATTTTTAATTAAATATTCTAAAATAACTCGTTTCCGTGAAATTTTTATTACGCAGATTTTAAAGTATTTCTTCCACGAGAACGCTATAAAAATTCTACAAAAACAGATATTTTTTTTTATATAAAATATATAAGTTGAAGCAGAATTTTTTTAAAGACGAAAAGAATCTATTAATTTTGATCCCTACAATAAAATCGTCAACATATTACATTCGATACATCGCTAACAAATTAGAAGTAATAATACTTTTAAAAATATTTTTTTAATACGTATACATTATTTATACGATATAGATTCTCGTTCAGAAATTTGGACTCAATTTTTTCGTATAATTTTCCAAGTAACATTGATGAATATTGTTCATACAAGTTTTATTTTCAAATATAATTAAAAACAGTTGCGTTACTTCAAACTGTTGATATCAAAAAATAAAATATTTATCTTTGCTTAAGAAAGTCATCATTCTAAAATTCTAAAATACTAAACATTTTAACGAGAGTATGTAGTCTTTGTATAATACAATACAAAGACTAATTATTTTCTACTTGTTCTTCTTTTTTTTTATAAAAAAAGAAAATTATAACGAACACTGATGAACAGGTAATTTTAGTAAGAAATAAGAATGCAAATGTACTATCTCACTGAATGGAAGTACACAAGTCTTATAGATTCTCATGGATAAAGACAAGAACATAAATATTTTACAACCTTTCCTTGTTATCATTAAATGATAAAGTATCAGATATATTTCGCAACAACATAGATTGTTACAATACATTTTTTATTGGTAAAACGCACAGTCTGATCCTCAGTATACATCAAATTACGTTTCGCGTGTACTGCAAAAGATTATTTAATTATATGTAAAATTAATAAGTTTAATTCATTAAGAATCAAGGTTGCGTTAAAGCGACGTTCCATTTGTAGCTTCTTTCAATCAATTTGTACTAAAAAATTCTATCTTTTCAAGGAAAAGAAAGTTGCAACGATTCATTTAATGAACGATTTTTTTTTCTTTTTCACTTAGACTCTACAATTTTATGAAAATTTTATAATAAGCATGTCTACAATAATAAGAAGACAAAAGTGTTTGGTTAACGCTTTGAGATTAGTTCGTACTGAAATATTGTACTCATAATCTTGTAATCAGTATAAAATAATTGGTTCACTTTTTAGAGGTTTACTTAACGATAATAGGATAATAGTAGGATAAAGTATTACAATATATTGAATAAATTTATGTATTTAAAGATGAATGTGTTCTTAATTTGTTTCATATTCCTCATTCAGTATTAATCTTTCAAATTTCTAATAATTTTAAGCACTCAGAAAATTAATCGAATTTTCAAATTACAAAGTAACAATCACATATTTAACCATGATCAAGAAAATTGTCAGTTTATTCCGGTATATAAGACAGCTATGTATTTGTTAATTGTTGAATTACTTAACTTTTTTAGCATAAGTAATTCCGTAAGGTTACATTCTTTTTGTGTTTTGAATCATCAACGTAAGACAAATTATCATCATTTTCGTTTGCAGTTTATAAAAAAACGATATCTATGACATGTTCATCGCTTATAAATACACTGGTACATTACAAAATGAAACATGATCTTATATTATATCCCATAAATAATGTTTCTTCAGACAAACTTTGCATTTCATACTTTCATAAGTTCTATTTGTTATTGTTAAACAACGACAAAGCACATAATAATAAATCAGGATAAAGGGCAACCGCTAGTAAATATTCTACTCGGATAACAGAATTATTTTTGTATTATGATAAATCATTGCATGTGATAAATCTCGCAATGAGTTATACAAATAATTCATATGATGAGCAAGACCGCCTCGCTGTTTCATTAACAACGAAACATTAAACGAATATATCGGACTAAATTTTTAACCGATTACTTTTAACCCTTTGCGCTGGTAACTGGTTCACGGACCATAACGAGTGACCGAACCGTATACAATAATTCGTCGCTTTTTTTTTTCTTTTAAACTCGTCGGTATGATATCACTGGATAGAAAGTATTAAGAAGTAACAAACTTATCATTTGTTTTGTCTGAGTTACATTTAAATATACTTAAAACTGAGATGTTGCAAATTGGGACAAAAAATTATTGACGTGCGTGGCACGTCATTCCAGCGCAAGAAGTTAAATGTAAAAAATCATTAAAAACGATTTTATCGCGATTCTATCAGATTGTCGGGAAAGATATACTCGTAGTACGTCAGAAAACAACGTGTAGAAATCGATCTTCCTTCAAGCCGGTCTCCTAGGATCCGGAAATGAAGCCAGAGAATATTGCTACGATTCGAAGCATTGATCTCGTATCTGCGATCGTGACAAGGTCGAAAGGAACCGAAAAAGGATGGGAAAGCGGAACGAACGGATGAAGAAGGATTTATCGCATCTCGTTCGTGTCCGTCGGGGGCCTCCCACTCTACCTTTGAGTTTTATATACGAACAGGCCACCGAAACCTGCTTTTCGACCGGTCGCCCTCATCATCTCCCCTCTTCGAATCCCGGTAGCACCGGTCCTCTTCTTCTCCCGCGAAGACCACGGTACTTCGTCGTCATGTCAAGTTCAATGCCATCGTTTTTCGTATCTTGCTCTCCTTGTACGTTGCTTTAACTCTGTTATCTCTTTCTTCCACCTTGCAACTCTGTCACGATTTTCACCCTTGCCCTATTTCCTCTTTATCGCATCTGCATCGCTATCTTAGTTCTTTGACGATTTCGTGTAACCTACTTTTACTCCTGTCGCTTTATCGTGCCTACGCAATTTCTTGGTGTCTTGTAACTTCTTACACCGATTTTATCGTAGTTTCTCTCTTCTCGGTTCCGTTTTTGAAAACTTGTTCCTGTATACTTCTATACAAATATATACATCCCTTCTGCACGATTTCCCGATTTAGCTTTGTCAGAAAAATTATTTTATTTTCTAGAAAATTACTTATTAATAAAATTAAACATAATAGATAGAAATAAAAACAAATAAATTAATTTTTTTATTAATTTTTAAATAAATATAAATATTATTTTTATGTATAAATTTTTTTAAAATAATTAAATATTTTCATAATAATAATAATAATTAATAATCTTAATAATAGATGTAACGAATATAAATGTCATAAAAATTTATTAAATTTGATTATCTCATACAAGAAAT
Organism: Tetragonisca angustula; assembly: GCA_036937485.2. NCBI lineage: Eukaryota > Metazoa > Arthropoda > Insecta > Hymenoptera > Apidae > Tetragonisca > Tetragonisca angustula. The sequence goes on from JAWNGG020000002.1 coordinate 1,503,299, forward strand.
ATCATTTTAATATAAATCTAAGTAATAATGGTAATATTGAATAAATTAATATTCGTGATTTTAAAAATTTTAAATTAAGAATAATATATAATTATCTAAAATTTAATAAATGAATAATACTCGTATCCCTATTCTACTCTCTCCGCCGATTGTACTCAATTTCAACAATGCTATTAATTTCTCGTTGCAACACGTTGCAATCACCTCTGTTCCGTCTTTTCACTAGTGTGTTCTCTCTCTCTCTCTCTCTCTCTCTCACTCTCTCTCTTTCTTGGAATCCCTGTTTTTTGCCAGTTCTACGCACACTTCGTTCGACAAACTGCTTATATCTTTTTCTCGGTGTGCGGCTCTTTCTTTCCTTCCGGCTGGCTACCGTGCGTCAAAGCCTCTTTCGTACGTCATTGATAGCCAGCTGGGCAGCTGCCGGGCTACCGGCTACCATAATCGCTCTTCGGCTGCGATTTGTCTCCTACATTCGCGTTCGTGCATACGTTCACCGGGCGAAAGCAGTGAGGTGCGAAGGAAGTCGAAACGACAATTCGAGGAGAACGTATTCAAGTGACGCACCCGCGACTTTTCGATCGCGATAACATATCACTAAAGTGCGGATATTTATGCAAATTTTATTTTCGAAAATATATACTAAAGAGTATAACTGGGCCAATAACGATGAAAAATTGTTCGAGTGTTTTTTTGACTGTTGCAACTTATAAAGCAGTTTTGTTAACTGTTACGACCTAACAAAGGCCACATAACAATCTATTTGACCTTGTTCCAAAGTGTAAAATCTCTGCTTTCGTAGTCGTAAATTCATTCTTTTTAAAGTTGTCGTTGCGTCATATAGCGGGAAAGTAAGGGTACTTTTGTTCTCGAAAATTGTAAGAATTCAAACGTCTCTAAAATCGCCGATTGACAAATTTTTCTCATGACTAGATTCACCGTAATTCTGAAGATTGAATTTTCTTTATAACCATTTTACTAAACTTTGAATATTAGAATATTAGCACGATGAAATGTTAGGATTCCTTGACATTTTACTGTCCAACATCAATATTCAAAGTTCAATAAAATGATGGAAGAAAATTGTACATACAGCAAATTTTACAGAGTTGTTGTAAAAAGAAAATTTCTACCTTACATTATGATGGAACTAGTCACAAAAACAATTTTTCAATGTATGAATTTTTACAATTTTCTCCATCCCATTGCACGACATAAAAGCATTTTTGGAAAAAATCAACCGAGTATTGTGCACGAGACTTTACATTTTAATATGAAACCAAATGAATTTTTTGTTTTACGAAATTTTAAATTACCGATTTTTTATCGCTATTGACTCTCAATTTAATCTTAAAAAAACTTTGATAACGATTATTTTACGTACTAAATATAAAAAGCACTATATTTTTTCTATGTAATTTTGTATTTAAAAATTTACTACAAATATACAAAATCTGCAATCTGTTTATTACTAACTGAGTGTTTCCACTTTCTTTTCTCGTATCTTTCTCTTCTGATTTTTATTTGTCTCGATTTCAAGAATTTTTTGTTTATTTAACCGGCTAATTGTAAAATTAATATTGTTTATCTACATTGTTTATTTGTTGTAACATATCAAGAGAACGATGTCGACGTAAAAAATTTGAACGTATCAAACGATCCGGAAAGTCTGAATTGGCAATATAAAAATAATATAAGGAATATCGAGAGATTAGAATTGTGTGAATTTTCAATATGAGAACGAGAAATGCAAGTATAATGGTACACGAATTTTAAATTATTTAGTATTGTTCCCACAATTCGAAACAAATTTTCTAATGCAATATAACGACAATTAAGATTGCACGTTAGATACTGGAAGCTTAATGAATTTCTATAAAACGAACCTGTTGAAGTCTCTTATCTTAATCTGAAATCTCATATAGTTAAATTAAATTTTTTAACGAATTTATCTGCGCACGTTTATCAACGTAACCTAAATTCATATTTGCGGTTGCTCATAAAATTAACCATAGACTTACGAAAGGAGTGAAAATTATTAGAAAAATGTATGTGAAAATCCATATTTATGAAAAATAGTACTATCCATATGTAGAGAGAATGTTTCGGAATTTTCCTATAAAACAAGGCCAATAATACGGATAACATGAAAACAAATGTTGCGTCAATATAAATTCATAAATTTAATTTAATGTAATATTTTAATGTACTAATTTAATTTAATATTAAGAAAAAATATAAGAATAATAATAATATAAGAATAATAAATTGTTTTTTTATATAGAATAATTGACTTTTCTATTTTTAAGAAGATGCTACCTGATTTTTGCTTGGATTAAAAAGATTTACTAAGAATTAATGGATACTTGCATCAGAAACGAATATAAAGAATTCGTAATTTTGATCTCAATTTCAATTTTAAATTTATAAAACTAGACAACACCTTCAAACTGAATTTCTTTAAATGTCCAAATAGATTGGCCATACTTATTCATAATATTTTTATTTTCTTTTTACACGTGTTATTGAAGAAAATCCAATCTGTTATTATTTCAGTTTTTCAATGTATATAATTTATGAGCCTACATTTATTTTCTTCTATTCATACAATATACTATAGAATCCATTTATGGGAAAAGCTGGAAAATATTTTACTACAGTGTGTATGTGTATATATATATTGACGAAATTCATATGCATATTATTTAAATTTATATGTATATTAAATGCATTATAAATATCATTATCTAAAAGATAATTTATAAATTATCTTTTATAATCTAGGTCGACATTCACATAAAAAAGATTTATATATTTATACATCTAGATATTTAATTTTATTAAATTTATGACAATAATTAATTTTTATACTGAAATGTAAGATATACTGATAATAAAATTTGGCATAAAGTTCGACTTTTCATAGTAAAATAAAATTATCTCTTAGAGATTAAAAAACTTAGATATACCTAATGTTATTTATTAAATTTTATAAATTTTACTTTTCATAGTAAGATAAAATTATCTCTTAGATATTTTTCATAGTAAAATAAACTTATCTCTTAGAGATTGAAAAACTTAGCTATACCTAATGTTATTTATTCTATTGAATTATTTATAAATTTTACAGTTTCATAAAACGATATTTTAAATACTTTTTTTAAGCAACACTTAAAATTGATATAACTAATATATCAATGCAAACGTAGAAAACTTCGTTTATAAAAATTATATGATGCAAAATAGAAAAAAAGTTTTCAAAAAAGTTTCGAAATCGTACATTCATTTTTTATTCGTAGATAAAATAGCGAACGTTTAAATGATTCTGCAATTTACAATGTTTGTAAGACTACTCGAAAATCTGAAAATGAAACAACGAATCTCAGTCTCAAATCCTAAGAGATACTAGAAGAAATACACGTTGCGTTGAGGAAAATTTCAATCGTTGAATTTCTGAAGTCCGTACAACACTTGTTATCGTTTCACACGATACAATGATTCCTTGTTCTACATACATACGTATATCTTGTGGCGTTCTTGGATTTTCCGAGTACGTAATATTTGTTAGTATTTTCCAAAGATGTGATTTAATGATTCCTTCATTGTTTTAGTGACTTCATTGACATTAAAGGGAAAGTTTTTCGACATCTAAGATACGTCGATTGTCTAAATTTATTATTTACATTTCTTATCATTTCCATGTTTTGCTTTGTGTTACGACAGTTAATAACAAGACAACGTCACGAGTAAATATTTATTGCAGCATATATCACTATCAGTCCGGAAATGATAACAAATGTACGAACTGAAAAATCAGAGAATTGCAATTTTTACATCGATATAAACATTCACTGTTTCAAGTATCTGTTATGATATGAATCTTGATATTGTATGAAGATTCTTGTATGAAGATCATTAAAATTGTCTAAGCAACTGCTATCCTACTAGAAATAAAAAGAAGTTTACCGTTTAAAAATTCAGAAAGAATCTTGGAATCTTGAGAAAGATTATCATTGAAGTGTTTCTATAGATAAATGTCTTTTGTGCTTTGCAACTTCTATAAATAAAATTTCTTTAGATATGAAAAAATAATGAAAATTTCAAATATCCTTTGGGCAAAGTAAAAAAACGGAGTATTTCTTTGACGTCAAAAATTGAACGTAGGACACGTTTCATTTTTTTGATAGTCACATAGTTGTTTCATTAAAGAGGAAATTTTACAAAATTTTCAATATAGACTGAATGATATCAATGCGAAAAATCATTGTAAAATATTATATTTAAATATATTTAAATATTGCATTATACAGAAAATTTATAGGTAAATTTTATTGTAGAAAAACAATTTTAAATACGAATATATCTAGTTTATAAATGAGAACTTCCCTCAGTCAGTTCATTTAGAAAGATTAGTTAAAATAGTCCACCAAATATTAATTTAAAAAATGAGTGTATCAAATATTAATTTAAAAAATGTCCATCTAAGTGAGGCCATCTAAATGTCTTTTCGAATTGTAATGATACAAAGAATATTTTTTTGCCTAAGACGAATGGTATCAAAAGACCAATAAAACTGATAAGGGTATTTATTTCAAGGTCATTCTTTTCAAGAACTATTTAAGATCATTGATGTTTTTTTTCATATAACTATATATTTCTTTTTATTGTATCGTGTAGCTGATAAAAAATACGTTCAGATATGTAAAGAACGTGACCTTGAAAATTGAAGTTTTACGTAAAAATTTATCTCTTTTGGGATCACAAAACCTTGGCCAAGACGCAACAATTAAAATCATTAAAAATGATTATTTTTGTATTCTCACAATTCAAAGAGATTTAAGCGGCCTTATTTAAATGGACCATCTTGTATATGTAACGACTATAACAAAGATTTTATATTTTTCGATAAAATATTCAATTCGAATTTGTGACATAATTACGTTACAGTGCAATTAATCACTGACTCGTAATAAATATTGCTATGAAATCCCACTAATGTAAAATTAGAACAATCTTACATAGCGCATCGTTGAACACATCTTATCAAATGATAATAAATCATAGATAGACGTTGAAAACAATGAAGAGGCAAAAATGCTTGAAATCAAATAAAAAAACGTTTGGACAACTTCTTTAACAAAAATAATTTTTAAAAACATTTCAAGAACCAATTGTACATCAATCATTTTACTGTGGTAAACAGAAATATATATTTTTATTAAGTTATTAAGAAAAAAAATTATGCAACTATAAAATCTACGTACGTATTGTATTCAATAGAAACAATATAATTCCCTCCATCAACATTTTTTTTCAAGTTAAAAAAAAGTAAATTGTATTATTCGTTGCAGTTACTATTAACTATCCTATCTTACCTGGTTAATTGATTAAAATATAAAATTCTGAAATATAATTAAACGAATGTAGAAAATTTTTAAATTACAAGAATAGATTAATATTAAGTTCAATGTAAAACAGCACATTTATCATTAATGTAAATATCAAATATTAAATTGTTTATAAACTAATTTATTTTTTATTTGCTTAATGTATTAAATTATTATAATTATCAAAATATACATATCGTGTAAACCACATTTCTATTTATGAATCAATAAGGATTTCTTTTATTTTAGATCTTATATAATGATGCAATCGAAGCAGAATTTTAAAATTAACGATTAACGTCGCTACTTTGATTTGCAAAAAGTTAAAATATAAAGTTGAAGGTCACGTTTATATATCTTAAAAACATTGGAACTTTTCATCTAGTAATTAATTGCTTATGAACTCGTATATATAAATTCGGCACTGAAATTTACGTAAATCGTAATATTAATATTAATATTCCATATTAATATTAACAGATACTTTCACGATTAACTATGCATGCAATCTTAAATGAATTTTAAAAAATGTGCATTTGAACAAATCTGAATATGTGTTTTCTCAAACTTGATTACCTCCTTCTACCTCGAAACGTAAAATTCGACTTGATAGGTGAGACTGCTCATTATTCCAAATTTTGAAAATGCTTAATTTACTTACAATAAAATTATCCGGATAAAATTTTTAAACTCGTCCATTATTTCATACATAAGTTTTCTTGTACGCTCTTATTTTGTTATTAAAATGATGTAACTTTACGTTGGTGATGACTAGTTGTAACTTGTAAAAAGAGACATAACTTTAAGTCTTTGAAATTTATATCAGTAAGTATAATGCATACTACTTTTTCTTATTACAAACATGTCCACGCAGGTGTCTTTTTGTAAAAACTCCAAGAGTTTCAAACTCTAAGATACAGTTTTCGCAACTTGTACAAGGTGCTACCAGTTTCCTGAATATTGAGTAATACATATGTACTTGTGAAAAGAGAAAAGTGTTATTAAACGTTGCTATTGAAATAAGAATAATAGTACGGTTCGCTTGGCTCTCAATTCGTATTAAATGTGTGTTATCGGTAAAACAGTGCTTGTTATATGGTTTACTGTAAGAATGCTTTTTTTTTTTTTCTTGCCCGTATAATCGCTGACTGTCTGACACGAGAGTTATCACAACAGCCTACCGGTGATCCGGAGCGGCGTCGTCGTCAACTTACGGAAATGTGGCGCCAAGATATTCGTTACATACATGCATATTTATTATACGTAGCTATGCAGTTACATAGCTCGTATCAGCGTTGCATATTTTATGTACTCTCAATATTCAATTTACTACTAATACAGCACTTTCGATACACAATCGGTATGTCTGATTAAATATATATGTATAATCTTAAATATATATAATATTAAATGTACATATATATTTACTATATGCTTACATATGTATATATGTAAATTGTATATTTATAGTTGCATATTGTATTTTAAAATTTTGCAAAGTCGAATTTTTTTCAATTTTGCAGTATGCCGATGTAAGCATGTTCCTGCTATTTTTATATACATATATAGATGTAGAATATTTTTAGAAAACATGATGTGTCACTAAATCTTTAGCTAGTCGTTCATTTAAAGTGTCTAATTCATGAATTTGCTGGAAGTAGGTACTCTATCAGAATTTTAATCTAAATTCCACATATATGTAATTACATATATATATTTCATGAATATATACACATATGCTTTTCATAAATATATATAATAGTACATAGTATACATATGAAAAGCGAAGGAAAATAAAATGAGAAATTTGTTTTTTTAAATTAAAGAAACTTCGAAATGAATGTTTTAAAAGTTGTAAAGATATAATAAAAGCTATTTTTATTATGAAAATAGAAGAAGACAAAATATTGAAAACTGACAAAATTATATTTTTATTATAGATATTAATTTTAATGCGATAGAACCTTGATTATTATTCGAATTAATTTCATTCAGAATGATCGAATAATCATATTTTCCAGATAATCAAACGACTCACATTATGAATAAATTTTAATTTATTATATAATACACATAGAGTACATATATACTTTTTAATTATTTTTGTTTCCCTAATTTTTCCGGGCTGGAAATTATATATATATTTTTTATAATTATTAATTCTTCTGAGGTATCTACTAGAGTACTCGGAATATTTGTCCATGTAATATTAATATAATATATAATAATATATAATTACTAATAATATTATATTAATTTTCGTCTATTAATTAATATTCAAGTAACTACTAAATTTTTTTATTAAGCTCCCAAGAGATAACGAAAGAACTACAATTCCTTCGAAGTGTTTTTAAAATAAAAGATTTTATTTAGCAAATGATCTGGAATATTTGCACAATGATGTAAATATTTCGTACGAATAGAAAAGAGAATTATTCTCACTTTAATGAAGAAGTATATGCAGACTTAATTAAATTTATTTATCCTTCAGGAACTTCTTTCTCAAAAATTTTGTAAAGAATATATAAATAAAGTGAAGAACATATTGAAGCAATAATTTAAATGATTTTATATTTGATATATTTAAATTCTATATATTTCAATCCTTAATAAATAGACACATTTGTAAATACATACAAAATTATATGGAACGGAAAAGTATTTATATAACATTGCGAAGCATATAACATGAAAAACTGATTATATAACATTAACATCACATGTTACAGACGTAACGTGTTTATATTAAACTTTAAGTTTCCAATACTTCATACCTTCGTGCCAATAAAATGTTACACGTGCGTCGAATAATAATTTAAAATTAATCTATGCATATTCATGAAATTTTCCTGAAAATATCATTGGACAATATGAATAGAAAATTAGAATAGATAAAATAAAGTGCAAAACAAAAAAGCAAAAAAATACCAAGAAAACATTTTCTTCCTACTTTTTTAGTAAAGTAAACGTGGCATTTCTGTTTACTCTGTCATATGCATCACATCTATACGTATGTTTATGTATATATACAATATATTCGAGTTATCGCAGTTGAATCTGCGGTAGAACACAGTCGTTCTAGAAATACACGGACTGGATTAGTGCATGTACCGATGCAATTTTCATTCAAGCCATTAATTAGTATTCTAAATTCTTAGCATGGACTTTCAACGCGTGTCATTAAAATTCTTATTAAACATACAATCAGCTCTTATCAAGTCGCAGTTGCAACAAACGCGGAATAATAAGTTCGTCTCCAAGATTTCGAGCTTTTTCAAGAAACACAAGTTGCATAAAATATGGCTAAAATGATATGAGTAAATGATATCGTTCATTTTATGCGGAATTATTATGTATAACAACAATAATTTATATAATTATATTATTTAACAATTAATTAATAGAATTTTAAATAAAAGCTTCTGTATGATCAATTAAATGTCTCCTCCGTATCATTTTGTAAAATACAGCAAATTGAGCATGTTTGTCACAGTCTTTCATTTTAATCTTTAGAAATGGCTTCAATTTGTTTTTTTTTTTTTTTATGAAAAAAATACTAACAACGAAGACACGATGTAAAACTCCTTTTACGTGTATATTGATTCATTTTACATGTATGTAAAGTCTAGAGTCAGTCTAAATGCTCATAATTCAACTCCTGAACATCCAAAATATAAATTTTAGATGCAAAATAAATAAAGAGCGTGTTTCTCGATAACTAAATTTTGATATAGACGTCAATATTATAATCTTTGTTTATTTTTTCTTGTAAGTTTGGTTACTTTTGAAACGGATTGTACAATAAACGATAATGATACATCATTTTCTTCAACAATTTTTAAAAAATTTTTACGATACACGTGAGAGGATGTGAACTTGCATATGCGAGTATGGATGTAATTATGTACTGTAGAACGAATGTGTACGGCATAACAGCCACTGATGGTTAACCTCGATAGCCAAGCGTTTTGCGACATCGCGGTATCATTATCGAATATCAACTTGCACTTCTGTGATTTAACATAGTTTGACTGACGCGTGATTTGTATATTTAATATAATTATGATAGGTTTTGAACTCGATCTGTCGCTTCTTGAAGCTAAATTGAAATATTAAATTAACATTGGTGGTTTTATAAATCATTAAATACAATCTATCTTTCAAGCCGCGACTATACTTAAAATATTTAGTATTAAATGGAAAAAATGGCAAATCCTCATTTAACGAAAAAAATTTAAAAACTGTAGATGCACCAAACTGGCATTTTATAATCTCACGAATCGAACTTTCAAACATGACAATACTTGAAATATTTAGCAGCAAATGAGAAAAATGGCAAATTTACATTTACAAAGAAATTTTAAAATATAAAAACAGATTTTGTGATTGAACTTAATGACGTAGAACAAATGCATCAAATGTAAAAAGAATAATTGTAATACTAACTAGAATACAATTGTAAAGTTATAATACCACCTTTTGTTTGTTTATTCACGTAATAATATCCAGTAGTTTTCTCGTTAAATATTTTAATGATGTAATTTATGTGAAAATTAAAATCTTGTTATTCGTTTTATTATTTGATACTGTATATATTTATTCATTACGTTGACACGTGTTATGTACAGATTAGCAAGAGTTTTCAAAGAAACTAATTATCGCGAAGAAATACTCGGAAAATCAATAAAAATTTTATAGCTTATAGCAACAACATATTATACGAATTAATTCATATTATATAAAATTTATTCTACAATTCTTGGTCGTAATAAATTCCTTTTCATTAAGAATGATTGAGCACTTACATAAATGAATCATAAATCACGATAACAAATGTAGTTTACATATTATGATCGTCATATTCAGAAAGGAAGAGAGCTTTCGTACATGTTGTTGAGATGTGATAAAAAATAACAAAACTCGTGTTCCTACAACATAAACGATAATGAAGAGTTTTAAAAATTTATTAATGTTTTACTCCCGTGGTGAAAATAATTTTAAAAATTGTATTATATAATCTCCGTCATTTGACAGAGATGATTTATCCAAACGAAGAAATAAAAGTTAGACAAGTCTCATTACTTGTAGCAAAAGGTCAATGTTAATCTAATGCATTAAGTCGACACATGTACTTTTATTTCCTAATTTTTAGTTGTATAAAATCAACTCTATAAAATTAAATTTTACTTATATACACAAAGTAGTCATTTTATTTACATATATCGTAAAGCAACGAAATATCATCATAAATTAAAATATAAGTTGATTTTTCTTATAGTTAATAAGCTAATAATCGGAGAAAAACTAGAAGTATAATATTAACAGTTTCTAAACCATTGAAAATCTAAATAAGAATATCTACACAATGTTCGAACTTTCTATTCTATTACATTGCATATTATTAAATTATAAATTATAAAAGTAAGACAATGTCCGAAACATTAAGAGATAAAGTAAAAATAAGCAATACAGTAAGAAATAATACATTTCATTCCATAATGTTCAAACTACAAACTAATGTTAAAAATTACAAAAGCATTGAAAAATCACAATTTAGATACTACGTAGAGAAATTTCAAAGATTTGTTTAATTTTTCTATATTCTTTCGACCATTTTTGACATACTTGAATTTTCCTATGTTAAAAAATATCTCAATAAACAACAAAAAAGTTCTTATTAGTACGTGTGATTTGTTTTATATTTAGTCTTAAGATTCATTTCATTTCTTAACGAAAGTAAAATTAAAATATAAAAATTTGAGGATAAATATTTTTTCTTGTCGCAATTTCTTCTTTTACCTACACTTTTTTAAAGTTTGAAGAACTCTGCATTATGATTTATATACTGGATTTCTAAAATATCTGTTATTTCAAAATTAATATTCATCATTCTTCGTAAGTATGAATATGACTTTCAATAATATTGCCGTCTGTGCAACATAGCTGCTTGATTTCGAATAATTTGATTTAATAATGTGGGACACAATTTTTTTATATAATGTTTCTACGTAAACGTATATTAATTTTATTATACAAATTGATTAAATTCATTCAGTATCACTGCAACAATGTTTGAATTATCAATAATATAATATAAAAGTGAAACGTAAATAATATAAATAAATAAAAAACAATCGTATTGTCAGTAAAACATGTTTATATGTTCAAAAAGTTTTTGTCGAAATTAATTATTTCAAGATTTTGTCGAGGTATAAAACTATAGTAATGTAGTAGGAAATAATAAGTGATACCTTATCGAAAACAGGATTCAAAATAACAAATTGAAAATGAGTCCACACCGAATCTAATAGACTCACGTTTACTGTTATAAATATGGTAATAATATAATATGAAACACTTGAACGTTATCTAATGAATTTCACAATATTGAATACTAAAAATTTCATAAATTTATATTTTTTCTTACTTATACTGAAACATACACTTTCGTCTATATACAAGAAATAGTATCAATTCTATGTTAGAAAAGAAAAATATGGATTTTTACTCACTGATTTATTTACTAATTAAAGTTATATAAATTCTAAAAAAATGTTTCTTATATGTTTGCTAGAAAACCGGAATAAAACACCACGAAATGACACTTGTATGGATATAAATTATAATTACTAAATGTGTTCTCATTATTATTATAATTAAAATAAGTTTCATCCGTAACATGGAAATTGCATATACATCTCTCTTAAACTAATAATTTTTTAACATACATAGATTAACACCTTTTTTCAGAAAATGTATCCATGAATCCATTGAACAAAAAATATATCCTTCATTTTTTAAACAACATTGCAAAATATAAAAAATTAGAGTACGTCATCGTTGTTCCTCTTTCACTTTTTCCAGAAACTCATCATTTACGAGAAAAATGCGAACAGTTTACAGATTTTTATAAAACTGTGTTTTCGATTTATTTATATGGTCTTTTAAATAAAATGATTTGATTCAACTTGATTAAATCCAATTTGAGAATTGGCGTTTTGTACACATCTCAGAAAAATATCTAGAGAATGTTAGATTAACGCTTTGAGAAAGTATGAGACATTCAATAAGTGTTACTTTTATTTATTGGAAAAGGTGCCCATACCATAATAAACAAACTTGCAGAAAACAAATTTAAAGAAAAATAATTCTTTCAGAAAACCTGATACGTGATAATGAGACTTTTTATTATACATATATATTTTAGTTTAAATAAAATAAAATATTGATTTATGCACTCCTGAATGAATAAATTATACTAATAACATCTAAAATATTCAAAGTTTTGTCTCTTTTTACTAATACTATCTCAACGATCAAAAAACTAGAAAATATAAAAAATATGAAGTGTATATAAGAATTTCATTACAACTCAAGCTTTTCTTTAACTAAATATTCATTTTCAATTTCGAGAATTTCTAATATTCTTCTATTCTCGGAGGAGTATTTATGTGTAATTATTTGTGTTGGAGTATCAGACAGCGTTTGAATTTACTAGCTCATAATGGAAAAAATAAAAAAATATGGATTCATTTCACCCAATTCGTATTGAAATAAAAGAGAAAAGTTGTTTCATATTCGTATGTGATATAGCAATCATATTATTATAATATATGAGTCGCACGTCTACTATATTGGACAGCCAGTCTTTATGTTTACGATATAACGCGTTTGTAATGTATCGCGATCCAAGTGCTTATAATGTAAAATTTTAAAGTTTCTTATAATGTAAAATTTCTGTTAAACTCACTGTATATCATACAAATAAATAAAATCGCTTATTCGATAATAATTTTTACATATAAAAATATTTACATATAAAAATATTTAGTATATTTCTACTAAAAACGGTCTACAAACGAATTTCATTTTCAAAAAATAGATTTAACAAATATTTTTCCCAACTTATTTTCCAATTTCATTCGGCAGCTACTATACTTTCATTCTCCATTATTTAAACTCAACTATGGAAAGATGAGAGTAATGTCTTTCAATAAAACTGGTTGATTCAAAATAATAAAAAAATCGCTAAAATATTTTGAACTAGATTCATACGACGCAAATCGTTGTCAAAATTTACGGCCTGTTAAAAATTTAACGTGGTCCAATATTGGACCATGGCCTGTGAGTTGAGAAACAACATTTTGGACGACGGCATGTAAAATTTTATCGGATAGAAAAGGAATTGAAAAAGAAAAAAACGAGAATTTATAATAATAAATTAAGCGAGAATGAACCTTTATAAAGGCGTTATGCAAAAATCGTTAAGAAGGAAACGAATTTGAACGCGCAAAATTTAAATTTCGTTCGGCTGCGACGTCAAAGCGGAGCCATCTGCCGTTTCAATTCCACGTCAATTACCGTCTGGCTTGACGGAATCGACAAGAGAAAAATAAACGCATTCACGTACGCGCGAACGAAGCGAGCAAGAATCGTAATGGTTCGTCGTCGAGGTCCACTTTCGGTATGCAAGAGGAGAACGCGGCACGGCGCGTGTCTATATTAAACTCGCTCGAGAGTCGTATGCGTGCGTAAGCTCTTGCTAAGCTTGCAAGCACGACCAGCTTTCCCGTTTAACCCGAATCGACCATTTTCTTAATGGTAACGGTTTGGCATTCGTGCAGCTCATTCAGCTCTAATTTCTCTTTCCTCCTCCCGTCCTTTTTCTTTTTCTTCGTGCGCAGATTCGAAAACGAAACATTTCGTTCCCAGTCACGAGGAAGGAACATAGAATCGCGATGACACATCGACCCTCGAAATCAACGAACAAATGGTTTAGATTACGCAACGAAGTGGCATTGGTCGTCGTTGTCACCAATTCATTCAGGATAGGTTGGGTTGGGTTGGGTTGGGTTAGGTTAGGTTAGGTTAGGTTAGCCCACGCTTTATCTTCTTTAATATTTTACAGAAAACAGACGTGTATTTTAAACTGGCACGACGAAGTTGAGATCTAAGATTTCTTAACTGGAGGAATTAATTTTCGTGATTGTTTTTTCTCAATTCACGAGGGGCAAAAGAACACAAACCGAACGAATTGTTAGCAGAAAAATTATGAAGTGAAATTTCAAATTCGATCGTATTTATCTTTTGTTTCATCGATTATTCTTCAATATCGTATCATATCACTTAGCAAACACAAACCAACCTGCATGCTCAGAATTTTTAGCCAACAATTTCCGCAGATGACTCACGACTTGGAATCACAAACTAGTTGGAAAGTTTCCAATTCATTAGGAACCTCTTCGTGAAAATCAGAAATACATGAGAAATTAAGTGAGAAATTAAAAATGAACATTTATTGCAAATCAAGTTTTATGTATATCTATATTTTGTTCTTGAACCTAAAGCTATTATTTTGTTTCATAGTTACAATACAGCACAATAGATGTTTCCTTTCAAATAAAATCATGAAAAAAAATCTTTTCAATTATAATGAAAATCCAAGAAATCATCAAATATAATGAAAATACAAGAATATGGATTTTTTGTATATATTAGTATAATGCATTTATTTCAAAATTCACTGAAACAACGAAAATGTGAGATGATACACATATCAAAAAGGACATTGCAATTGTTTGAAAGATAGATCTTCCTATAACAAAGGTACATTTGTACTGAAACTTCAGTAACACATATTCCATTATGCATAACTTCAAGTTGCTACTATTTCGTATATGACAATAATTCAATTTGTGTCTTTCCTTGTGCCTCAAGATACTTTTCACAGTATTTTCTCGAAACGATGTTAGAATACTGTTACTACTGACTAATTTTATTGCTGATCGATCGTATATTTATTCAAGACAAAAATTCTTCTTTTTTTCTTAAATTCTTCAGAAACTACATTATTTTAAAATAAAACAGGTAAATTTCCAAATTTTTTGTTATATTCAAAACCGAACCACCTCTTTTATAACCTATATGATAATGTATAATAGTGTTTAAATAACGCTTGTAAGAAAATATGTACAGTTACTCCCACTCACATTCGTACACCATGTGGCGATTCACTATAAGCGAGAAAAACCTTGTTTCTTATGAATTCTTTTTATTTACTTTTACCAAATGTTGTTTATTACACTGTGTTGCTTCTGTTTACAAAGCCGTTTTGTTTTTAATTTACAAACAGCAAACAAAAAAAATTAATGAATGTTTACTAGTCGTAAAAGCGACCTCTCACTCGTATTCGTACATTACGAAATGAACATATTTCTATTGTAAAATACAGTAAATTAATATTTTGTCTGGTAAGCTTTGTGTTGAATAACCTCAAGTAATCTATGTGGCATGGATTGAACCAATTTTCGCGTAATGTTATTACTAACATTATCTCATTCTAGTAGTAATTTTCCTTTAAGTTGATTTACGTTAGTTATTTGATATTTACAAAGTCATTTTCAATTCTGACCATAAATTTTCAATTGATTTTATGTCTGGACTCTGTGGGGGTGTTTCCATGACTTGGGAACAATTACGAGAGCCATTGCCTCGTTACGTAGGCTTTGTGTATAAGACCATTATCCTGATAAAAGATAAAATTATTTCGAAATTCCAAATTATTACGCCAAGTGGACATATGACAACTGGAAACGGGTGATTTTTACCGATGAAAGTAAGTTTAATGTTTTCCAATCGGCAGGCAAATTGTTTGGCGTAAGCCACATAAAAGCCTAGATAAAAATAATCTGCAGCCCACAGTTAAATACGGCGGCTGGCACATTATGGTGTGCGGTTGTTTTGCCGCAAATAAAGTGAGAAATTTAGCAATAATTGATGGAAACATGGATAAAAACAAATATATCAACATTTTAAAAGAAAATTTACATACCTCCGCGGACCGTTTGGAACTTGGAAATAATTTTATCTTTTATCAGGAAAATGATCCTATATACAAAGCCTACGTAACGAGGCAATGACTCTCATATAATTGTCTCCAAGTGAAAATTTATGGCCAGAATTGAAAATGAGACTTCGTAAATATCAAGTAACTAACGTAAAGCAAAATTAACTCAACTTAAAGCAAAATTACTACTAGAATGGGATAATGTTAGTGAACATTACGCGAAAATTGGTTTAATCCATGCCACATAGATTACTTGAGGTTATTCAACACAAAGCTTACCAAACAAAATATTAATTTACTGTATTTTACAATAGAAATATGTTTATTTCGTAATGTACGAATAAAGTGAGAGGTCGCTTTTACGACTAGTAATATTCTTTAATTTTTTTTGTTTGCTGTTTGTAAATAAAAAACAAAACTGCTTTGTAGACAGAAGTAACACGGTATAATAAACAACACTTGGTAAAAATAAATAAAAAGAATTCATAAAAAACAAAGGTTTTTTTCGTTTATAATGAATCGCAACATGGTGTACGAACATAAGTGGGAGTAACTGCACGTCTAAAAGGTGTTGAATTTTTTTGTTTCTAAATCTGAAGATTATTTCTTATTTTTCAAATATATGTAAATTGAATATAAATTAGCCTATAAATAGTATTGCAGTGATGCATATACTGAAATAATATTAATATTATCTACTTTATTATAGTATATAATATTATGTATTCGATACAAATAATTCATTAGAAACATATAATAACATAATAAAATTATGAAAATATTAATTAATATTTAGAGCGATTTAATATTTATTTTAAAAATATGAAGCTATAAAGCAAAATATAGTAAAAAATATTTAATGCTATATCTGTACAGAATCAGAAAAACTTTATCAAAAAGTTGTAATAAAGAAATATAATCTTCAGGAATCCTAAATTAATTTGGAAAATATAATGGAAGTTATAAAACTCAATCTCTTGAGGACTGAACTAATTCTAAGTATTACTCGTTTGAAAAATTCAATATTGGCTAGAAAAATGATATTCATAAAAATGCTCATACATTTATATATATTTTTCTTTTACATTTTAAATATTTTTGCTCACATGTAGATAACAAAATCACATGTAGATAACAAAAATGAAAGGCAAAATATATTTTATGCAATAACATAAGTTTAGTTTACTGTTTATTATGATTTTTTAAATAAAACATTTACGAACTTAAGTTTTCAGTGACTTACGGAAGTGTTTGAACAATTATTATAGAAAAATCCTTATGAATTTTACAACATTTTAAAATTTCATTAACACTATAATGACCACGACTATTATGATCATATTAATAAAATTTGAAACCTATTTGAAAATATATAGAAGTTACAAGATACTACAAACAAAATTTATGTACATACAAAATACAAATATAAAAAATATACAGGAATTAATAAAAAATTATTGTAGAACATAAAGTGTCAAATATGGTTTCATTGAATATTGAACATGACTGACTGTTTAAATATTTTTGTGAAATAATATACTTATATGAAATATTTTGTAATATGTACATATACCTATTTTTACGTTTGTTCCAAACTTGACCAATATAATCAATGATCATTAATCATTATGGTCGATTTTCACAAGTGTTATGAAATGTCGAGATATTTTATGTAACACACATAATAGATATATTCATAAAAAGTTTCTATAAATATTTGAATACTTTCGTAAACAACTGTATATACAATTATTTATTGTAATCTTTTTTTTTTGTAATGTCAGCAAAGTTTGTATATCTTGTATACTGTACTTATGTTTTATTAAAAAATTTTACTTTTCTTCATTGTTACTTAAAATGTTGCTTTTCTGAAATTCAATGCAATTAGGAAAGTTTTTTAAAAATACGCACAATGTTGTCCAACTTGAACTTTACAATTTCGGACTAAAGAAGTTTTCCAACTTCGCCTTATTCCATGGTACAGGAACACATGTGGTCGGCACGAATTTTTTAACTATCGCCTTTTGTTTTTTAACAAAGGAAAAATAACGAGGTCATGTCAAATCTGTTGATCTCTTTCTACACTTTCTTAACTCATAAAGATGACACAATCTGTGTCTGCCCATAATACTAATTCATATAACATATTACGTATAGTACAAATCTTATGACAAAGGAAATTGAAATGATTCATACGATTTATTCAAATTTATATTTTGATTAATTCAGTTCAAATGTATTAATAAAATACCTGTTTCTGTAATCATTAATAATAAAATCAAATAAAAATTTAGTATATAAATATGATCACATTTAATATTAGATATTAGTACAATTTTCAAGATATGTAAAGTCTGCCAAAAAAAATGTTCGGTACAAAAATTATACATTTCACTCATTTTGAAATATCAAAGTAACTTAGAATTTTTTAACAAATAATAAATAATTCTTTCATGATGTATAAATATATATACTTACTTAAATTAATTTATTTATTTATATAGATAGATATTTAAAAAAAATTGAATATACATATGTTATAATTAAATCATATTAATCATAAAATTATGATGATTATTTACTGATATTTGGCAATTTATATACAAAAAATTTATTTTGGTATCATCTATCTCTACAGCACTAAACATTCGTACAGATTTTTTTATGAGACGTACATTTCAAACCATTTTAATTGCTTATCAACGAAAAAAAGAATTATGAATGATAACTACGTGTACGTAGAAGTAATATATCTTGAAACTAGAAATCCAAACGCGATAACGACAACACGTAGCATACGGTTCTTCAAATTTAACTGCAAAATATAGTGAGCATAACTCTACTATAGTTTCAAGCTATGGTTCTTCAAAAATTTTTGCGTAGTATATATATAACTTTTAATGTCATCATTAAGTCTTTCTTATTTATAAAATTAAATTTAATTATTTTGATCATATTAACATTTCATGATTATTTATTTAATATCATTCTTTACTCTCAGCTACTTCTTTTTTATGCCAAATCAAAAACATGTATCTACTATTTATACGACTGTATAATAAACTGCGCTCTATAACTGAATTCGTTACAGTAAGGTGCAAAAATAAAATAATCGAATTGACAATAAAACAAATAAATTTAAAATATGATATGTTTCCATATCGCGTGAACAATTTTATTTTATCCTACTACTACGCTATATTCAAGATCGTAATCGCACTTAGATACATAGTCTAACCTAATCCACAGTTTGAACTTCCATAGGTTAAATAATTAAAAGTAAAACGATTGTAAAAAATAAATAGTGAACCATTTAAATAAAAGAAGATAAAAGGTTTAAACGCTTTAAGGGAGAGTACTGTATACATGCTTATTTTACATTTAAATTTGAAACGGCATGCGGTATGCTATACTACCCGATTAAGCTTTGTTATCTCTAGATATTTTCATAACTTGGAATATTTCTGAAAATTGAGAAGGAAATAAATTTAGAGAACATTGTAGACCACAAATCACGATATATTCACGTACATTTTCGCAGGACAAATATAAAACATTTTACTACATATAGGGGATTTATTTTTAAACGTTGTATTTTATTATATTAATTTTTTCTCGTTGTTAGAAAGTTTTTTGAAATTTACTTATATTTGATTAGATATAAATTAAGTAATGGAGCATAATATGCAATTTTTATAACATTTGTACTCGTGATTAGATATCACTACAGCAAGTTTTAAACTATATATATATATATATATATATATATATATATACGAATAATGATACATTCATCAAATCAAAAAGTTTAATAGTTTTCTATATAGCTATAATAATACTTTTTCCGAACGGAAATTCACAATAAACATGAGGTGTCAACTTTCCCAAGTAAACTTTGCTACTTATGTTTTGTATGTAAATATAAATAGTTAAACGTTTTGGAAAGTTAAAAAGGAAAAGGGAAAGTCAATACTTTGATTTTAAAAGTCGGCTAATCTTATCCCAGTACATTTTAATCTAAAGAGATTTTCTTTAACAGAAAAAGTTAACGTAAAACAAAAAATAATATACGTGATGAATTATACGAACAACTACACAATAAGCATTTATTGGAAACAAAGCTGAAATGAAATAATTATTATAATTTTCTTCATATATCTCATTGTTATTATAAATTTCTAATAAAACTTCAATTTAATAACCCATATTTATAGAACATAAACCCCTAATTTTTTCAAAATAATATCGGTCAAAAAATGTTAAAAAATTATAATTAAAGTAAAACAAAACTGCTAAAATTAAGAACTTTCTGAATGGAAAATAAAAGCGCGAAAATTCTATTACGGAGAAAAGGAATTATTTGTCAAATGTACATAATGAAACAAATGGCAAGCAAGTGAAATTGAGGTTAGGTTTCAATTGTCACAAACTTCCGGTTTGTCTTCGACTCGTCTAGCCAACTCTGTTGACCAAGAGTAAATATTTTTCTTTTCGCTACAAAGTAACAAACGACGAAGCACCTTTCACGCAACGATGTCCTTAAAAACTATCAGTTCTTCCGACGCACGGAATCGCAAACAGAAATCATATACACACTGCAAAATTGTGTCGAGGTAAAAATAACGAAAGCTGTATTTAGGATATACATTCTACCGAGAATTCAGAAAAAGTCGGAAATAATTGCAGCGATGCGAGTACTCAATTACGATTTTATTTCGGGAGAATAGTGTTGCACGAAACTCGTTCAAAATTACTCGAGCATGTTCTTATTATCCTTTTCTAGTCTCAAGTTGTATTACCATGTACGCGCTATTGTTTTAATTAACCACAGTGGTAAGACATATATCATCGATGTTGCTAATACGTAGTTGTGTATATTACTTAAATTATAAGGTGGCAATATTAAGTATCTGTTATAAATTGTACACGTACCGTGCAAAACAGGGATATAATATTTTTATTTCTGAGGTATTCTGGATCACCGAAGCCGATAGTTCTTTTTCACAAAAATGAGTAATCTAAATTTAATCCGAATTTCATTCGAAGAACATACCAAATCCAATCTAAATCGATGACAAGCTAAAATGTAAGTGTGTGAGAACTTCCAGCTCCAAAATATAATTACTTAACCGATCACCGAATTATTTAGAGACTGAGAAATTTTCTAGATATCGACAATTCTTACCTTACCCGATCTAAATTGCCACCCCTCCCGAATGGTACTTTTAGACCAATGATTTTGCTAACTAGATTCGGATTAGATTCATTTCCTTGAAACTATAATTCCGTGAAATAAAATCCTAAATACCCCTGAAATAACAAATTTGAACCAATCACTTCACTGCTTGGATACTACCATTAGAGTTCAAAACAGTTTCAAATCTTCTGTCATAAAAGATATTTTACAAATGAATTCAAGAAGAATTGATATAATTTAAATACCTTCGTTACTTCGTAAAATTAATAATTATATAATAAAATATTGTTTAATTTATAAGTAGTAAGCTTTAGTCTCTTTAATTTTTAGTAAAATTATTTGGTACATCCCATTCTTCTTTAATATTTAATTAAGAACATTTTGATTTTTTTTTTTAACTTCGTCTCCTTTCTTTCACATTGTTCCATATGCATTGTTTAATATTTAAATTAATTTTAATTATTAATTAATGATGAATTAATTATGATTAATTTAAATTAATCTTTAATATTTAATTAACAACTTTATTTATTTCGAAAATTTCAAAAAAAATTAAAGAAATTAATATTGAGATGAACATTTAAAAATTAATTTTTATTTCTGTTCATTATTTTGTGTAATTCATTCACACAAATTTTTTCATATAAACTCTCGCAGCATTCTTTCAACGCACGTTAATTATTAAATGTTTTAATTGTGATATTCCTTTATATCGTATTAGCTTTCTTGTAAGTGTTCGTAATATTGTTAGAAATTTTGTTATAAAATTTAATTGAGTGAAATGTTATTTTTATTCTGAGGGATATATTCTATGAAATAATAGATAACATTAAACGTGAAAAGTATAAAACATATATATATTCCTATCAAAAATTGCATCATACATAAATATTGTCGGTCCTTTTATTTCTGTTATAACTACACCTTTACTTTTATGTATTCATTTTATCGTACATAATTAGTATGACTTTATAGATCTATAAATAATGCTGCATTTGTCGTAAATCTGACATTTACTGCAACATAGTTAATTCCTGTTCTTTAATGAATTCATTTTCGATGAAAAGTATAATATATCGAAAATTTGGATACAGTTAAAATAGATTTTATTAAATTCTCCTCAAATTTCAAGTTGTATTATAAATATTTATTATACTATATAATCATATATTTATCATACTGTATATAAACATACTTGTATATTCATCATATTGTATCATAAATATTCAATCACACTAAGAATTAAACTAAAAGATATTTAAAAGAAAGTTATAGTAGTAAGCAAATGACAATACAATTCTTATTAATGATAGAAATCAGTTAATTTAAAAATAAATTATGTAAAATCCACGCCATGTATACTCAAATATCAATATATAGAATTATTGTAGTTATTTTCTTTATTAACCTCGTCTTTATTAATTTCGTTACTTTTATATAATTTATTTATTTTAGTCATTTATTATTATTCATTATTTATATTCAATTTATTATTTCATTTCAATCTTGTCTTTCAAAATATATAATGTTATCAAGTATTTCATCGAATTATATCTGACTGTGAGTGATAAAGCTTTTTTTAATTTAAAAATTTTATCATTTTGCAGAATCATATAAAAATCATTAAGCACAGTTTATAGTCCTCACAGTAGAAACATTCAAATTAATGGAAACTCATTCAAATGCTAATATTTAAGTGCTTTGAGAAACTATCGAGAATACGTGTCAAAAGATATGTTAATTAGAATTATTTCAATTGAAATCAACAATTGTATTAATTATATTAATTAAGCGATTAATTGTTTCATTTATTAATATTAATAGTTCCGCAATTGTTACGTTAGGAAAAACAAACCCTCTTCAATAGATCATCGTGGCATTTTGCATATCAAACGATCGGAACAGTGTTGAAACGAACAATAACGTTGACTGAAACGATGATAAATAAGCCATTGATACGGGTAAATAAGCGATTTAGCGAAAGCGTATCGCGGCCGGATCGAGTTTTGTATAATTTCAAGTGACAATATCGCTGTTCGATCGGAGATCTGTATCAAAGAGCAACACGTGCAGCGACGCGGATTAAATTTTCTCGAAACATCATATTGACAGGAATTCTCCGCGGGAAAAATTGATCGCGATTAGAAGAGAGCGCAGTGGTGAAACTTGTCGCGACTGCGAAGATACATACGCGTAAACGAGATTCATCCGGTGATACAAATCGCAATAGGAGTGCTACGAGTTATCGTAAAGAGGCTATGGGTTTTTGCCTTCTAGTAACCTGCCGAACTATTACGTTATTACGACCTGGGGGCCATTAATGGGGCCCATACTGTGCACGAAGGAATCACGTTACGCACGCATGCAGCCATGTCACCCGTCTACGTGCACGCGCCTCTCTACGCTTAGCGTACAGCGTGCAGTGTAGAGAAGCGTAGTAGTGCCGTAGAGAGGAACGCATGGAACTCACATCACGACTGCATTTATTGCAGCATGCACGCAGCCCAGCCGGCCGGCCACCGTTCTGCGGAGGGAACAAACGGTTACACGAAATATAATACTTTCTGTACGTGCCATTCGAGCGAGCCACCGTATTTACAGCAGCCTTCGTGATACATGCCTTCGTTTCAACCGGAATACACCAAAACTTTTCCATCGAGACAAATACAGCAACACGTTCGACTCGACGCGACACGCCGACGTTTCTTTCTTTTTCTACTGTGTAATAGAAACGCTCGCTACTCTTCTACGAGCGGATCTAATTTATTACCCGTGCGATTGCACCAAGCTATTGATAACGGAGCTGCGACAACTACGTCGCACTACGTACACGTTCGTTCATGCTTCTTATCTATCGTGCGCGTATTCGTCTCAACGGACCTGTTCTTTTTATTTTTTTATTTTTTCTTCGATCACGTTCCCTTCATTTCGAGTCATTAAAGAGCGCGTTTTGTCACCAGCGACCCATCTGCACCTTTCTCCCTTCCGTCATGAATTAAGGAAACTAACGTACTACGCGCAGTGAGTATCTGGATGCTATTGATATTTGTATAGAAAAAATATTGGAAACAACATACTATTATAAATTAATGACTAGACTGCGAATTTTTGTGCGATTATAGAAAATCTAAGGACGAAAAAATGTAGAGAATGCACATAGTTTGTAAATATAAAATGTCGAAAGTAGAATAGCAGGAGTGGAAAACTTCTACAGAGTGTACCTCAAAAATGTATACACACTTTATATCGCTATAGAATTAATTTGAGTTTGCCTGAAAACTCGATTCACCCGAATCTAGGCACCTTTTTTTCTATTCTGTTCACGAAAATACAAAATTGCATAAAAACATGCATTTAATGAGAAATTAACGACTGAAAACAATACTGATTATAAATAAGGGACATACAATAAAATACTGATTAAATGAAAATTTCTCAATTCATAATCCTACAAGTTTAATCACTACAGTTTCATCCGTCCGTCTCACATAACATAGTTTGAAAATTAAAGAGCTCAAAGGTGAAATATTTTTTAAATATATATCAAAACTAAGTTTTTATTGTGTAAAAAATCAATGAAATTTTGTTGTAATACAACACTATACGCAACTATCAAATCTAATTGTCAGTTATAAATTAAATTGTATTTTGTCAAGTAAATGTACTTTCAAATATACTATATCAGCGTACATAACTGTTTTGGACAGGAAGACTGCTTCGCTTGAATATTAATCTATATACGATATCCTACACATACAACGTCGTGTATAATGTGTGCACGTACACGAAGAGAAGGCGAGCGGAAACAAAGAAATTAGTACATCCGTGTAAAGAAGAAAAATATTTAGCGGTTAAATATTTAAAAAAAAAAATTTGTATAAATAATACTAAATCAATATAAATGTCGTCGACAGAATTAAATATCAATTAGAATATCGATTAGAAAATGGGTTCAAGTTTGCGTTTCAAAATTTTTACAAAAATAAATTTTGGAGCGTTGTATTTTTATACAGTAACAATTCGCAACTCGAATCTAAAAAATAAAACGTAACTAGACATATATATCGTTCGTATAAATTTTTGACATATTTATATTAAATTGATATTGATTTATATAATCTGCTTGGATGCAAAACAGTAAGTTTTAATCGTCAAACATTATGCAATTGAATATAATGATTTACATATCGCAAATAATTCAGGCATGTTACGTTCCCAACACATGTTTATTATCTTTCTCGATAAAAATGTTTTGTCTGATACGATACATGTCGAAAATTATCAGGATATACTCAAACAAATAAGCCGCCTGTTATGTTTAAACAGTATTTGACTCCTAATCAGAACGTGCGATCTGTCTTTTCGTAGAATTTTCAACATTTTCGAGGATATCATACATGAACATTCTGCAAATATCGGAAAAATCTTTTTCCTAACAGATACTAATAGAAATCTTCTATTAGTGCGTTAAACAGTATCTAATATTGAGATCTTCTCTATTTACAAATGACATTTCTTTTCGTCTTATTTCTTCTTCGAGCAATAACGCTATGCAGGACAGATACACATTGTACAAATACGTAAATATGAAAGTATTATCAACTGATATAGTCACTGTACAAACTGGAAAAATATTGTTCGCGTAACTACCACTGCCGGACATTAACCGATAATATAAACACTGTCTTCGAATGGAACCATCTAGTTACCGTCTGGACAGGTATTATAAACCAATCTTTACGATCATGGAACAAACGATAAACATAGATGAAAATGTGCTAATGTATAGCTACACTCCTGCGACAAATGTTTTACGAATGCTTTTGATCACTCGAAAATTAACTTGAAAATGTAGAGTAATTGCAGTTACTTTCGATAACCTATTTCCTCAACGAGGCGACGAATGCGTTCATCATTTTTCATTTTTAAATTGTATTCGTGTTTGATAGCTATGTGCAACGAAACACGTATCAAATTACCAAAGATTTTTCGTATCGTTAATCTAAATTTCTCCTTCCTCGTTTATTTCTCCAAGATAAGATCACAACCATGATAAAAAAAAAGATTTTTGACACAATGTTTTTGTCTTTAACTTGTCTTTCGTCCTTCGTTCAAGATCAAGATCGTGAGACACCTGTTCCATTGTAATGAACTGAAGATCAAGATTACAAAAATAAAAATAAAAGAGCGATGAAAAAGAAGAATGATGGAAATTTATCCAGAAAATTCCGAAAAATGCATGCAGTAAGCATGTAATTTTATTTTGTTTCTCGATGATTTAAAGTCTTTTCGTGGAGTGTTTTAAACAATTGCAGTAGCTCCTTGTAATATTATTTTGTTTTTTCAATGATTTAAAACCCTTCCGTGGAATGTTTCAAACAATTATTTTTATACCTTACTTACAGTTCTGCGACATTATTGAATGGTATTGAACTAATCGAATTTAGTTATTTGTTACAACTCTTCTCTATCTAATTCAGCTTACTGATTTTGTACGTCAGCTAACTTTTATTTTATTCGTTTCTTATTAAGTAATTTAACTAAATAAATAATTTTATTAAGTAATTTAAATATTCTTTTCTCTTTTATTAAATAATTTTTGTTATTAATAACATTATACGCCCTTGTATCAAAAGATTTTTATCCCGTATAAATGAATAATATTAAGATCCTTATCTCTTTCTATTATTTACACTTATACGCTTTGTTACTTTTTTGGTATTGCTCAAAAGTGTATATAAAATAAATATGTATACATGTCCTGCTGTATTCTTTGAATATTTCTTCTACCAAGTAAAATACTTCGTATTGCTTGTGTGGTGAAACGAAGTGAAACCGAGACCCAAGTAACGTAAGAATAGTGCACACTTTGTATTTGTGTTACTCATAACTATTTCCAATTACTCTCATATATATGTATAATAAATCCTTCTATCGTTCGTAAACGTGTTTACTACGAATTGCACAGAGTCAAAGACGAAAGCAATCGCACGCGCGACTAGGAGGAAAAGAGAAAAAGAGGGACGTGAAAACGAGAGGCAAAGGAGGAGATAGAATAAAAAAGCAAAATCAGCAACTCACATTGATCAAATATCTTAAGCATCGCTTTCTTCAGCTGCATAATCGTGCGCTGAGTGTGGCGAGACGCCTCGACGAAGTGGAACAATCAGGTTCATAAGACAGCGTGGTCGTCATGTAAGAATGAACGCCGGTCGTCTCGCACGCAACTCGTTCCCTTCGACAGAGCAGTCCATCCTTCGGACACGAAAACCGCGGTGTCCTTCAAGGAGCGACCGTGCGTCTCGTAGGATGCTCAGTCGTCGTCCAGCAGCCCGCTGTTCTTCGCCACGACCGCATCCTTGTTCCTCGATGCTTCCTCTTCTTTCCCCTTTGCCCCTTTCTTTACCGTTTGCCACGCCGTGCGTTCCTCTCTCGAATCCCTGTCCGCCCTCGCCGCTTTCTCTCTCTCTCTCTCTCTCTCTCTCTCTCTTCTGTTCTCCGTTCGCTCGTTTCCCGTTCCACGCGGAACACCGTCTATATACACACGCGTTATACGCTCTTTTCACCCACTGCCAGCGATTCGCGCGACTCGCTTCGAAAGTCGACGATATCGCGTGCGTGCAAACGCTCGCGCTTCGGAACTTCGGGGAAACGTTCTTGTCGTCCTCCTCGTCACTTCCGCTGCGCTGGAATCCGCACGATGAATGAACTGGCTTGTGTTATAATCGCTCCCACGTAGCGGGCCGACCTCTCGGGGCAAATTTTCTTCGATAACGTGCCTCTTCCTCCACGTGTCACGATGGCTGGACATGCACGGGAACTGGCCACCGTTTAACGACCGTTTAGCTGATAAACAATCAGGTAAATTAGTAATCACTGTTTGCTCGTACGCTGTTGGTGACGATGCGATGGTCGGGTCCGATGTCGAAAACGAACGTCGCTCGTCGGAGACGACGTTCAATCGACCGGTTCACGAGTTGGAAGCCGACTGCCGCGCCTCCGATCCGCGACGTCGATCACTCTTTCATCTCGAAGGAAGATCGTTAATCGTAAAGAATGTTCAACGATCGATCAAACTGTTCGCTCGAAGACGTGGCACTAATTGTTAACACGGTAGGGGAAACGAAAGAGCAATCGGTCCTCGCGAACAGCGTTCGACGAATTCAACATCTTTCGAGCGCCGATTTTTCGCTCTCGATGAATTTATTGGACGGATCACCCTCGTCGGATTACGTTCGTGCGCCAATTATCACGCGTGTACGCACGGAACACGCGATGCAAATCGAAGCATCGATCGATCGTCCGAAGAGGAATTAGCGCAGTGTTCTCTCTGCTCGATCGACGAACAGCTGACTTTCAAACTTATCGCGCCCAACTTCTTTTCAACCGCGATCTCAAATGCTTATCCGACGTTCGACACGGAATATAGATGAGGAACGAGAGATTTACGAGCACTCTGTTTCCTGTCTACTCTCTTTTTTTTTTCTCCCGCTATGCGAAACAAGAATACACGAGGCGCGTATGTCGTATCTTTGACGAGCCAAGTCTTCTCTTTTTCTTCGACAAGTTACGGACTTAACCTTAACAATTCGTTACACGCACTGTTTCAATCGAAGAAAGCTCTTTGATCTCCCGCGATTTCAAAACTGCGATGCACAATATTTTTAACGATACTGAGTGTTTTTTTCTCTTTCTTCGCTAGTCAAATTCGAAGACTCGTAGCGACAGAGCAACGTTATTCGGAGCACTTGCTGATCATGAACGGGCGCACATGGCGTACGTGGACACGACGGTGCACGCGCACACCTTGTTTACTTTCTCACTTTTATGTCACCAGACTCTGATCCCGATTCGGCCGTCGCCCGTTCTCTCCCGCCTGTCCACGATTTTCACTGCCTTACGAAACGCAGATTTTAACCTCTCGCACTGAAATGACGTACCACGCACGTCGAGAATTTTTTGTCCCAAATTGCAACATTTTCTCAGTTTTAAGTATATTTAAACGTAACAAACCCAGGCAAAACAAAATAATGATAAGTTTGTTACTTCTTAATAATTTCTATCGAGCGATATCATACCGACGAGTTCAAAAGAAAAAGAAAGCGACGAATTATTGTATACGGTTCGGTCACTCGTTATGGTCCGCGAACCAGTTGCCAGCGCAAGGGGTTAAGGACGATGCACCGTGAATTTCAACATGCTTCAAACTCTTCTCATTGCGCGCTAGACTTGACACGTTCTCGACCGTGCACGATACAATGCGTGCTCGCTCGACGACAGATCAGGTTAGTTGAACTGCCGATCCTTTTTTTGAAATCTCGTACACTCGGGATGAAAATCGGACTTCGAACGCGCGCGACGGAAAAACGAATTTCGAGTGCCAGTCGGAAACACGAATCGGACGTTGTACGATTGAGAAACAGAAAGCTTGATCGTTACTGACGAAGAACGTCGTTTCTTTTTCTTCTCTCTCTCTCTCTCTCTTTCGTTTGTGTTGTGAACAACGCGCGTGACGTGCGAATCACACGTAATGCCTGCTGCGCGAGTTTAACCGCGACTGCCGGAGTCGAGGCGAATCGAGTCAGTCACGGTCTCGAGCGCCGAACAGATTAGAAAGAGAGGGACCGAGACGGAGAGAGGCGCAGACCACCGACAAGGACTGCAACGATTGGTTGGAAAGAGAAGGATGAGCACGGAGAAAAGTGGGGAAGAGAGAGACAGCGACAATTGTGCCGAAACGATTGACAGAGACAGATCCAGTCGTTGATGGGGGGGGGGGGAGACGAACGAAGAGAAAAGACGTAAGGAAGAGGAAGAGATCAAGGAAAATTTTATCGCGAGCGAGAGAAGAGAGGAGAAGAGATTTTGAAAGTTACGGAAAACTGAGGATTTCGAGGCAAATGTGAATATAACGCAAAATCTAATACCATGTCGATAACGCTATAAAGTTGCAGCTACGCGTATTCTTTCATCTCTTTGTATACAAAAGCTTGAAAGAAGAACATATGGAAGATCACGAGCGAAAACTTATTTGCCGCTATTTGTTCCTTGATCGAATTAAATTAACATTTTGATTTATTGTTTCGATTTAGATGTTTCGGGGCTGTTGAAGGGAAATACGACAATGTGTGCAAATACAACACGTCGATGAAGATTACAGGATGTATCAATTTGAAATCCCGTTATTGGTGATAAACACGAGTACATGATAAATAAAAGGCACGAGATTAACGACAGACACTGGTAATTGTTTTAACGTGCGAGAAGTCGTTCAAGAAAATGTGAAGAATTTCGGAGGAATCGTCTCGACGTTTACGCAAATTTCAGTGTCACGTTTTATATGTATTCGCGGAAATTTGCCGCGTTCAAGCGCTACTCTACTATCCCACGCAGAGAAAATGTTCTCTGCGCGGAAACTTGATCAATTACAGCGATAATGCGAGCTTTCCGGTTGTAACAATCGGAAGCTTATTTCTCTTTGGAAATCCAGTTACCGGCAAAATGGTAAAGTGTGCTGGCGTCACCAAAACGAAAGAGAATGATGGCTTCGAAGACGGGTGCCCAGATAAAAATTGTTATCTATTCGGTTGGCCGACGTGTTGTGCTTACATCGGCTTTCGTGTGATAACTGCGAGCACGTTCATCTACTATTTACATAAGTATATGAACGACTGGTGAGAAACGAGAGAAATTGAAGGTGGAAAGGAGAAGACTATATGCAGATAACATTTGGTTTTGTGATGAACGCGCTATTATAATAATATAAAAATTCAAGAGATTTTTTTTTTAAGTCACGTGATTCTGTCAAAACGAACAATCTTCGCTTTCGTTTTGATTCTTCGCAACACGCTCAAAGAAAAATCGTATTCTCAACGGTGATACATTTCGTTCTTCGATACTTTTTTCAAACGCATCACGAATGACCAACATCCCAAGGATGATCCTGTTTATCTTGTGAAATACGAAAGTCGAGATTGCGCGCGTGAGAAGTTGTATACACGCTTCGTATCAGAACAATTAAATTTGTTTACCGCGCAACATTTCGTTACGTTACGATTGCATAAACGAAAATAAATTTTTACAATGGGAAATATAATTTAAAGTCTGGTTGGTAAACTTCGCGCGATTAGAAATACAGACCTAACAACATCTAATTAAACTCGCTCGTGTAACGTTGGACGAAGTAATTTCAACGAAGCAACTGTAATAAATTCTATGAAATTAACGACTTTAATGCGTCAATCGATTCGCACGTGGTTTCGCGTGCGTGCTTGTCGTGCAAATGTAACAAATATCAGTTTCACAAGTAAATATTCTTCGTATTACAGTCACTTTGTAGTACAGAGTCACTTTTTTTTTTATTTTTTCATCTTCTTTCTTTCGTACATTCTAAATAAACTGTACTGCATTACGTGGGCAAATTATTAATTAAACACTTACTTACGCTTGACAAAATAAACACGGCGGTGAATAAAGTTGAGAGTTTTCAGTGAACTTTGCCTAACAATCTCGTCGAAATCGTAGGTCGAAATAACGTCAGAACGATTAGCCATTGTTAATGACTGTTTTCACGTCAGAGGAGTTGGGATATTTTTCTCTTTTCTCTGTTTCAACCGTTGGATTTATTAAATAAGGTGCTAATAAATTCACAATTCGATTAATTTTTTTGGGTTGACGAACAGCGATAAAGTTCACACGGTGAAATCAATTCGAGTTGGCCATTTTGAATATTGAAAATAATTTTAAGAATAAACTGATTTCACAGATATTTATTGAAAATATTGGTAATTACATACAATTCCTGAGAAAACGGAGTATAAAAATTATATATACGTTATTTGCAGAAAGTATTAGTTTCTGACTTCCTTTTAACTCGACAGAATGTATAATACATCGATGTTTCTTGCCCTAGAAAAACAACTTTCTACAAAATGAGAGTACGTACGCCAATTTACAACTGAATATGAAAGAAATTTGTCCTTTATTATGGAAATATTCCAATATTCTACTACCTAAATAAAGATTTTTATGAAACAGATTTCAGAATAATTACATTGTCAAATTGATATTTATAATTTGTAAAAATTATATCACAATCACGATATAATTTTCTTTCGACAAAACTACTATTTATAAAATTTCTATAATTTAAACTGAACGTCAAGATAAATATATAATAAATTTTCATGAATAAAAATGGAGATTTAACATTTAAATTTTTACATTGTTTGTAGATTTCATCGGCAATACGAATAAAAACAATTATCGTTAAAAAAAAAAGAAAAATAAAAAGATTTGCACAAACTTACAGAAATTGTACGAGTGATTCAATGATTTCAAGTTCCACTCCCAAAATTTATATTACCGTAGACGTTTAAAAATTTTTCATTATACAAAAACTGAAATAAATAACAGAAGAAAATGAAAGTTCAATGTTCATATTATCTCGTACGCATCACGATCTAATATTTTTACATAATTTACACGATTAAAAAATTTCGTCTGATTCGATACTTCGCTATTCGATACACATATATTTGCACGAATGAAATTTGAAAAAGAGCAGATGTCAGTGTTAATTTTTTATACAAAGCGAACTTTGCTAGTCATGATACAAAGAAACATCTGAAACGTAGGATCGAAATGACGAATTATAAGAAGGAACGGACGAAGGAAAAGTGCGAAGAGATTTGCGATACCGTCCACGCACATGCACTTGTACGCCTTTATTCAAAGGATAAAGTAGAAAAAGAGATGAAGCAATAAAATAACCGTCGAAACGAAAGAGAGGTATAGTGGAGGACGGAAAGAGAAAGAAAAAGACTGATGGAGGGAGAAAGAGAGAGAGAGAGAGAGAGAGAGAAGAGAAGGAGAAACGAAGAAAGAAAACAACAGCTAAGTTCTTGGCTGTTCCGTCACGTTTTCACGCGGTAAGCACACGATTGCGGCAGCGCGAGCGTAAGCGCAAGCGCGAGCGTAAGCGCAAGCGCGAACGCGGGTGCGAGCGTGCGCGTATTACCAAGGGGTCTCAGTCGCGTACCTACACGACTCTTCTCGATTATGCAACGGATGAGTTAGAGCCAGCCAATTCGAGCTATTGTATTGATGATATCGTTGTATTGTCGTTGATATACGTGGACCCCGTGATATGGTGATCCCCTATTTCCCTTTCCCTTTGTTCGTTTCGCTTTTTGTCAATGAAAACTTTCGTTTTCTCGCATTGGTATTTCAAACGCGATAACAGAGTTTAAATAAAGAGTTAAATGTCACGTTGCACGCAACGGGTTGCTAGAATGATGAGTCAGTTTTTGATTTAATCGAATCGAAATTGTTGATACACGGTATGCAGATGATTCTCACAGTTTCACGAGCATGCATTAAGAATGATACATTGTAGAATCAATGTGTCATTTTAATGTGTAAAATTGTACGAAATGCACATAACATGGAAAAATATATAAGATAGCCGAAGTATAATGCTTTCTATATCATTTAACACGTGAAATAATTTTCTATCGAGTTTCCATTTTTTTAATTAGATATTTTTAAAAATATAAATTTGCGTAAAAATGCGTAAAAACGATCTCGTTATCATTAACCAGAGAATCGTTATTAATCATCATTAACCTTTTGCGCTGGAATGACGTGCCACGCACGTCGAGAATTTTTTGTACCAAATCGCAACATTTTCTCAATTTTAAGTATATTTAAATGTAACCCAGGCAAAACAAATGATAAGTTTGTTACTTCTTAATTTCTATCCAGTGATATCACACCGAGGAGTTCAAAAGAAAAAAAAAGCAACGAATTATTGTATACGGTTCGGTCATTCGTTGTGGTCCGCGCAACCAGTTGCCAGCGCAAAGGGTTAAACGTTAATAAATAAACGTAAAATTTCTTAATAAATACTCGTGAGAAGACTACATAATAATATAAATTAATAAGTAAGTTAATAAAATCAGTAATAACGAAATCAGAAAGTGATTTAAAAATCTGAAGAACGATGAAGGAATTGCAATTATACAATCTATTACATCTCCGCGGATGTCGCCGCTTTTGACGACTGAACTAATGAAAACGGCTGGAAGCGCGGGCGTGTCCGGTCGTACTAGTACTGAAATGTCGGCTGTAGATCGGAGATTACCTCATGTTTCAGGAAACATTGCATTAACCTCTTGTCTTTCTTTTCTCCTCGACTATGTAAAGCACAGAAAAAGTAGTCAAACGTGCCTATGATTCTTCGAACGAGTGTTTTTAACATATTTCAATTGCATTTAACTTTTTTTTTTCTTTCATAAATTTTTAATTTTAGGGACAAAGTTACGTCTAAAGAGAAATTCACTGCAATTGTTAATGTCCAATTTTTCCAGCGAAAAATATTTACAACGAATAAAATTGCTAGAAATCTCTAATTATATATGTATAATATAGATTAAAGTAAGTAAATACACTGCGCGATGTCATATATTTATGTCAATAGAAATACAAACGTCGAACGTGGATAATGGATTGACTGAAATTCTACGAAAACGTGTTTCTATCTCTATTCTTGAACGCGATCCAAGAACGATTTCATCATAATCTTTTTAAGAAAATTTTAAAATTCTATTACATGTTTTAAGGAAATACCACTTACGTCCCATTTGGAATTCTTAGTAGAAATTTCATCTTCATAGACTGATTATTCTCAAGATGATTATGTATATGAGAAGCTGTTTTAAAATCGAAACGAAATTTTCGAATTATAAACTTTGCCAAGTATTGTCTTCTTGTCTAAAAAAATATTTTATTTGCACGATTTATGGAAAGAATTTGGCAATTAATTGCAAAAGGTACTATTTACACTTAATTTTAACCTTTTGTAAAATTGAGTTTTCACAATCATTAACTTGCAAATGAAATACTTTTTATTAACAAAACGATAATATTTAATGCAGTTTCCAGTAAGCTTCGTTTTGAAAAATCTTTTAAAACTTATAAAACACTTAATACAAAATTTTATATGGATATTCAAATACATAAATTTATAGATACTTATAAAGTACTTATGTTTATATTTAATATATTCAACCTTTTGCAAAATATTTTTCATAAATCGTTATCTTGCAAATGAAACATTTTCCAAACCGAACGATAATATATAAGACACAGATTTTTGTAGAAGATTCGTTTTGAAAAATCTTTCGAAACTACATAAAACATTTAATATAAGTTTATATAGATATTTAAGTACATAAGTTTATAAATATGTATAAAGTGAATATCGTAACACGTCCTGGTAAGGACATCATACACTTCGTAGGTAACGTTACAACGTTTGACAATGAGAAATGAATGACGTTCCGGCAAAGTAAAAGCGTTTGGTTTGAAAGATAAATTTCATCGTGCCAGAGACTGACGAATATGGGGTTTCGAGATTCATCTAGCGTGTTCGCTATTACTCGTCATGACCAAAGACAAGGAACGAAAGGAAGAAGATTTCTCTTCTGAAGTCGCGCGTTTCTCGACCGTTACCTCACGACGACGGCAGTTGCAACTCTCTAATCGACTGGGTACTCGTTAAGGAATTCTCTTAGCAGCGATCTCGTAATTAACCCGTGTATCGTTTTCTCCTCTTCTTACTGCTAAGCTTGCATTCTCGTGTCACACAGTCTTAAGTAACATTACTATTTTACCACCTCTACAGTTTGCAAAAATTTGTTTTAATGCAATTTAAACGTAATTTAAACACGATATGACCACTCGTTTTTCTCCTCACATTTCAGAAAAAGCAAATATACACTATAAGTCCAATTACGAAACACGACAATTATTAACCAAAACTTTAATTATAATTCTGTTGCCGTGTTGTTGTCCAATAACAAAGTTAAATTAAATTGTTAAAAGCTTTTTAAATGATGGAAACAAAACAAATAGCTATTGATATTAAATTTACAAAGTTTATCGAAGAAAAGAATAATAATGACAGTTTTTTTATTAAAAAGTTGCAAGAAGTGGTCAAATAAGTGAAAAAAATAAATTATTTGCTTTAATGTCTTCTTTTTATTTATAAATATAATAATCTAAAAACATACTCTAATTATTGACAATAATAAGCATTGTGTAACATATATGATGCAGAAATAATTACACATAAGTGTAATTAAGCTAATCTAATATTAATCTCTTTAATTAAAAGTGTATGAAGAATATTACAATATACAACAAATCATTGAAAAATTAAAAAAGTAATTGTATTTTGTAATATTTAAATATAATTTATCATAATTTACCATAGATATAAGAGTTCTGAATATTGAAATTTTGAAAGTTTAATAATAAGATTCAGAGAACTAACAATAAATTTTTAATTATGTGCTATGTTTTATATGATATGTAATTCGATATGCTGTACAATATGAGATTTGGCTATATTTGTAAAAACATATCATAAATAAGTGTAACATACCTACACGTGGCAATATTCAATAATATATTTAATTATTATGATATAAAAATGTAAGCAATAAAAAATAATTACTTCTTCCCTTCGATAAATAACAATTACTTACTGTGTTATTTTAATCAGATGTTCATTCGATAAAATTACAGAGATAACAATTAAGATCAATTGCAATGATTATAATTAAATTCCTGGAAACGATAACAATGAAAATGAAATGAATAAAATATATACTGCCTTGAATTGAAGAGTTATATTACAATAGAAATTATATTTGTATAATAATTAATATAGCGTGGCAATTCATTTATTAATACATTTTAAATATATAAAATATTTAAATATTTAAATATAAAAAATATTTATTCGTATTAATTACGTACCTGTAAACTCAAATACAAGAAATATATAAAAATATTTAATAATGAAACAAAATAAAATAAAAGAAAATAGGAATGAAATGAAAATTAAATAAAAATAAACATAGAAATAAAAATATACCATCTTGTTTTAATTAATATCCTTTTAAATGTTTCGATAAACCATTTGTGGAACAACAGGAATAATTGTAAGGATGAAATATAGCTCTTCCCTGAGATAGGTACAAAGTGTTTAATTCAAGAAATTTCTGAACAGAATTTTGTTTCATAATCTCGTTGACTTGTTCACAACGAGATCTTTCCTTCCTCTGTCGACTTTGATCCTCGCAGCTGCGCTTCTTCGAGCTGAAAACGCTCGGACGGATATGTCAATTAGGACGCCACCAATTCAGGGAGGTCGCGACCTTCCTCTCTCGGCCCACGTACGGGCCAAAGCAATAACATAACTTGTTTGGAACACGAGATGTTGTATCGTAAGACAGGATCGGGAGAGAAGGTAAAAAGATCGGTCTGAAAACGTGCCTAGGACCAAGCTGCCATTGGCATTGACAAGCGTCAATGTCGCAAGAACGCAATGCCTTCGTTTCGTTACTAGCTTCAAGGTCACGGTAGTTTCTTCGTGTCACGATCGAAAAATCATCCAATACATATTTCGTTTCGGTAGGTCGTATAGCATTTAACGTATTAAACTTGTATGCATTTACTATACGTATCGTTCTCTTCATGTTTACCTTCTTTCATTTTGCTCGCTTTTCATTGCGAGATTATTTTTCATTTTATGCGTATCTGTACGACCGATGACGTTGCATCAAATATAAAATGTACATTAATTAATTTCATATTAAAGATTGTGTCTAAATTTAAATATTATTCACTACAGTCACGGAACTTATAGGAAATTTTTATGAATTTATTAAGTGAGCTATACAAAATATTTTGACGTTTCATTAATGTAGTGAGATCTGACTATCATAATTATATTAGTCAAATTTGAAATAAATCTAGAAATATATATATATATATATATATATATATATATATATATATATATAGAAATTACAAAAAATTAATACAAATATATATTACAATATTTTGTAGATATCACGACTGAATCAATTATTTATTATATTGATAAGTCTTAATATTTAATGGTGCCATATTTAACATTTATTACATGTTCAAGATGACTATTCATGCTGTATACTTATTTTTTACATACACTTGCAATAAATATCTTGTAATTTCGATATATGTACATTTCCAGTTAAGTTTCAAATTTTACTACTAATTATATTTATTATAATTATAATTCACATTATAACAGTAATGAAATTTCAAAATATTTTATATAATACATGTAATATATGCATAAAAGTTTTTCTACGATAAGCATTCGAAATTCTCATGAACATGTATATGTTTATTTACGTAATATTCTTCGTCATGATTGCAGTTTCTC
Organism: Tetragonisca angustula; assembly: GCA_036937485.2. Lineage (NCBI taxonomy): Eukaryota > Metazoa > Arthropoda > Insecta > Hymenoptera > Apidae > Tetragonisca > Tetragonisca angustula. The sequence continues at coordinate 1,542,010 of JAWNGG020000002.1, forward strand.
CAAAAAATATTGTTACAATCAGTTTTCGAACACAACTCTAGATAATAACAGAATTTAATCAAAAAAGAAAACATAATTGACGCAATCTCTGAATTAACATTATGATATAATGAATGATAATATAAATCTTTAAAACTGTAAACAATTTTTTTACTTTTAAAGTAACTTTAAAAGTATATTAACATACCTTTTTTTACAACTAAAAATAATCATTATTATAAAAATAAATAATACAGAAATAATAATATAGAAATCTTGTAATTTAGAATCATTAAAATAAAGAGAGATATCACCAAAATAATAGTGTATTGTTATTTAAACTTTACAAGTAAAAACATATTTTTTATTTGATCAAAGGATTTATTTTTTATTTTATCAGGAAAGAAAGAGCTACATCACAAAATGTTAAAAAATTTGATTTTTATTAATTTTAACATCTCTTGGTTTAATTTATAAGTACATGTTAAAATAAAAAAAGTAGTAGTTTAATTACAAAAATTCTATTGCAATACTACTTTTCATAAAAGTTTTAATAGCTCATTTTCTACTAGACCGTTCAATTATCGTTATATTTTGGCACTACTTTAATATACTTATTCAATAAGTATATACATTTTCCTAATTTTTTAAAAGATAAACCTTTCTTATGCAACATAATTAAAATTATTCTGCATTGTAAATATACATTTTTCGTTATAATAAAGTATGCCTGTGTCTTCTGTATTTTATGCGAATTTAATTATGTAGTTAGATATTCAGAAAAATATATAAGTATACTTATGAAATACGTATATTAAGAAAAATAATAGAAAAATATAACAATAATTTCAGTCATTTTCATAAAAATTCAACCATAAAAAGTAACCATTTATGATTTCTATGTTAATTAGACGCTTTCTATCACGGTGAAAACGATGCGCGTGATCAAATTAAAGAGTTCGCAAATTAAAATGCTTCGAAAATATTATTGTTGCGAAATCTATTACTAAAATGTGTGAAACATAGGAGCAGTTGCACGCTCCAATCCCTAAAGAGTTCCGAGAGTTTGTGAATTAACTGGCCAGGGTCAATAAGTGGGGGTCAAACAAGCACGACTCGTATCGAATTAGCCGGTCGCGGAGAAATTAACCCCCGGGCCAATTGCATGCTTCGCGATCCTGTCAGATGCACGACGAGGACGAACAATCGCTGCAACGTTACATTAATCTTTAACATTGTTTCTTCAATCGTATGAAATCATATCTGTATGCATAAAAACTTTTCGAACAACAATGCAGAAAATCGTTGTATTATACTTTTTCGACAGCTCCTGTTGAGATGATAGAAGAATTATAAATTTTATATATGAATGTAAAAGAAATATACTTTTCTCGACACTAATTTAGGCAATTATAGATTATTAAATATCTTTTATGCACAATTTACAATTCACAATATTGTGTATTTCCTTTGTTGTATTTGGATATTATTTAATTATAATATTCAGTTTATTGTCACATATTTCAAAACAAACGTAAAAAATTGATATTGAAGAGAAATAAGCAATCTTTCTGTTTTTTTTCCTCCATATCAATGTTTGATCAATAATGTTGCGGCATTATTTCATGTAAGTATTAGTTAATTTACATTACATTTCTGTTTCTATTTTACGTTCTTCAAATTAGTATATTTATTTTCCGTTGATGTACTTTCATTCTTTAAGCTAAGACTATTTTTTTCACCATTTTCATATTACGTCTAAATGCTGTTACCATAAAATAAGCGTGAAACATAGAAATTATTAAGAAAATCATCACTTTGCCCAACAAATATGTCCTTTCAGCTCAAAAAATGGTATATGTTGAAAAATTTTTCCTAATAAGTAATCAATTAAGCAATTCTTATCATATACAATGCACACAATTAAATTCTTTCTTTAATATAAAAAATTAGAAATACGATTATTATCAATTTCCTTGGTATTTATTTATTATTATCATCTTCAAATGCTGATTCTTAACCGGTATCATTAAAGCCATTAGAAATCATAATACGATCTACAGTTAAATTACTTAATTTTATGATTTTTAATTTGATCAAATTTTTCTATTATTTTATATTTTTAAAATACTCTAACTTCTGTTATCTAACGTTTGTTAATGTAAGTTGTAATAGTTATGTGTGCCTCAATGATACAATATCCAATAATTAATTACCTCACTAATAACAATAATACCGTAAAATTACCAGTTGGTAGTAATTGCGCTCTTTCTGTCAAGAAAGAGGGCAGACACTTACCACGTTGTTTTGATATTAGGGAATGAATTTTGAAATACGAGAAATAGGAAATAATACGCGTGCACATGAACTTACCGGGCTTCCTGCGCGAGCTCCAAAGCACAGGAGGATGCGCGGAGGCGGCGACGGCAGCGGAGGGGTTACCGGCGGAGGCAGCCAGCTTGACTGCGTTCCGCGTACCTAAAATAAAATTAAAACAACGTTCACAACCATGTACGGTTAAGCTTCCGACTCAATACATTTTTTTTTTTTTATTAATTGTCGAGCGATTGTACGAATAACAAAACGCGGTAAAACGCTATATTTATTTTCTTTCTGCTCAACTACATACATACATACGTACATATATTGTATGTATGTACAGTCGAAAGTCTTTGAACACATCTTATTTTTTATATTCAGAATTTATTGAATAATAAAACTTTTCAATTGTACGATGTTTTATAATATAATTAATACTTTATTGATTCTTTATATAAAGTATTATTTAATCCTTCCTTTGAGCTTTGAAATAAATATAATACTAATACGTCAAGATTTTTGAGCGAAATGAAATACAGTAAAATCTCTGAATTAATAAAAAGACAAGAAAAGAAATTTTTGAATGGTAAGATATTCATCATTATAGAATATATTTTGTGATAATATTTCTACAATTCAGTAATAAGAAACTTAACAATATGTGAAAGAATGAATATTAAGCTTCTTATTACTAAAATATAGTGTAGTAATTTTTAAATTCTCGGTATGTGTTTTTAAAATTAAGACAATGTTCACAACTATTTGAATTTCCGAGTCATTAGGTGGAAAAATGTCTCACATCATTGCTTGGATGTTATTTTCAAATCATCACATTATCAAAGTGCTATTTTTCTTTCTTCTTGTTCAAGAAAGAAACCAGTAGCAGTAGAATTTCCAAATTAACAAAAACACTTGAACATTTTAATTGTTGATTGACAGATATATACTGCTTTTTATATTCGCAAGCTGCTCTAGCATTAATTTCCAGTTTCAAAATTTGTTTAAACATTCTTATTTAAATACTCTAAATATTCCACACATTTAACGTACAGCATCTCTATAGTAACATTACAGCAGTATAACTTAAAAGTAAAACTTCCGATTGCGTTATAAATAATTAATCTGACGTTTTTCTTTACAACATACTTTGCCAAAATAATGAAAAAGATCCATTATTTGTACAATAATGAAAAAAATACATTACTTATATACACATAACAAAATAACATTAATATCGAATGTTAACTAGCTATTTTTAAGATTGTGTAACTTGTAGTTAAAACAACTTGTAGTTAATAACAAAATAACATTAATATCGAGTGTTAACTTGCTATTTCTAAAATTGTGTAACTTGTAGTTAATACATTATATACAACTAACGCAACCTCATTGAAATTATAATGAAGTTTTTAAAATTAAAAAAATTTCTACTAAATCATACTTTAATGATATTAATGATAGTGTAAATATCTAAGGATACATACGAAATCATATGTTACTCGAAGGAATGAATATTATTGACGGAATTTCAAATACGACGGAACAAGACAAAAACAAAGCAAAAAAGTAACATTGTATTTTAATTTATGTAAATTATATCTGTGAATTAAAAGTCATACTGATTGTGAGTTAAGAAAATATAAAATTTCGACATAAAGATATACGTACATTTACATTTGCACTTACACAAATTAAGGTATCGTTCAATCATATTTTCTTTTCATATTATGAAAAATGATATGACACAGACAAAAGAGTACACCCTCCTAGCGTTCAACAATCGTGCATTTATCATTTTTGATAGTGAAATAAAATACGAGCCAGTGTGTCGGATTACTTCGTCTTACATTCGCTTTAATAAGCTCTATCGACAATTCCTCTAACAAAGATAATCTGTTCTGAAGTAGGTGGTTCGTCATTTTCATTTTTGATGGTATAACAAGATCATTTTACTCTATAAACAAATTGTTGTATTGTCTTGCTTGCATTTATAAGAGCTTATCGCGTTATATTACAAGCAACAAAACTATTTGCAAGTGCAATGAAAATTGAACAGTTTGCTTAGAATTAACTAATATAATTCATCTAAAAATATTAATTAACTGTTTATAGCTTTCAAAATTATATACATATATGTATATCATTGGAATATTTGAAGAAAAATTATTCTCAACTATTATTCTTAATAATTTATTAATAATTTAATTTCTTTATCTCTGAAATACTGCTATTTAATATTTTACTTAACAGAATTAGGTATTAATAAGATATATAATATTATATATTTACTGTTAAATTGTATAGGGCAGAGTAATAAATATAATACAGATAAGAAACATGTTACGATTAAACTGGACGACAAAATACAGATTTAGATTTCTTTGTTTAGATTCCCATAGAGGAATTGATATAAACAATTAATTATTTTAAAATAAATATATAATAAACATAATTATATAAAAATAAATCATAATTATAATTAAAATTATGATAGTAATTTTCCTTATATGTAATAATTTATTAATATTATTTACAATGTACAAGTGTTTAGTTAATAATGAAAATTTACTATAATTAAATGCAGTGATGATGCAGAATACAATAATTTACGATTTAATGTATGTTTGAATTTTAATTTTTCTTCCTTTTTTCTTTAAATAATATTTACAACTTCCAATGGAATTGATGATATTTTTGTACACTTTTACTTCATTAAAAGATTCTCATCTAATTTTTATTAAGTCCAAGTTGTACAAGTGATGTTTAAAATATTTCGATTCGTATTGAAAATTGTAAAACTAAACACATGTAGATATGTAGAGATCAATAGAAATATAGAATTGATTTAAACGAAAATTGAAGAGATAACTTTTAAAAGTTTTTGTAAAATATTAATAAATATTAAAATATTAATTTGAATAAATGAGTAAAAATATCCTTTAAAATAATAAAATCGTATGATTGTTACATCACAGAATCTATACGTATAATGATGAATTTAATTATTTTTACGTAACGCACGACGGCCGTGCAGAACTTCTTTTATTCAAATGCATCTTTCAAATGCATCTTTAACCACTAGCGCTAGCAACTGATTGCGGACCATAACGAGTGACCAAACCGTATACAATAATTCGTCGATTTCTTTTTGAACTCGTCGGTACAATATCACTGGATAGAAATTATTGAGAAGTAATAAATTTATTATTTGTTTTGCTTATTTTGTGTTACTTAAATATACTTAAAACTGAGAAAATATTACAATTTTGGAACAAAAAGTTCTCGACGTGCGTGACACGTCATTCCAGCGCAAGAGATTAAATCATAATCGTGTCTTTCCTTCCATTTTATTATCTAAGAAAAGTTTGTATTCTATTCGCAAAAGTACGACTATAACGTAAAGGGAGTAGTGCAAGAACAAATATTGCATAAACATATTGCATAACAGTTCAAAAATGAACATCGTAGGAAAATACATAGAAAATATTGAACGAACAGCAAGTTGACGACGAGATGACTTACGAAAACAGTGAATCCTGTCGTCGTTTTCGGGACTCGATGCGGTGGTATAACTGCAGGTACAAATGCAGAAAAGTTTCCTCTTAGTGTCGCGATTCGTCTCGCAACGACCCTGCCGATCGAGTGCCATTCCGACCAGCAACACACCGCGTCACCACACGCGTTCACCGAATCGAAGCGAGTCGAGTCGAGTCGAGTCGAGTCGAGTCGAGTCGAGTCGAGTCGAGTCGAGTCGAATGAAAGAGGGTGGAAGTGGATGGATCAAGTTGGTGAGAAAGGAGGTGGAATCGTACGAATTCTCTCTATTCATACGAGAATCGGCACTAGTAAATGGAAAGGAAGAACGGACGTGCGTGTTTCGATACGATTTCTCAACGAGTCATCCTCCTACATACATCCACCAACTTGTTCCTACGCGCGATATCGACATGAGAAGTTCCGCTCGAATTCGAGAGCTTATGGGAGCTTATCGTCGCTGCGTACACCTCTTCGTGCCTGGCACAATCGTTAAGAAATACGAACGTTAATTAAGCGTTTTACGATCGTTAGGCCTAGTTCCCGTGCTCATCAAGCTAATGCCCGCTATTATAATTATCGATGTGTAGTCAAAATGTTATTTTCGGCATCGTTCGTGCAGCATTTGCCGATTGAACTGGAAAGCGGACATAGTAAATTATTTTTAATAACGAGGAAATACTACAGTGAGAGCTAAATACATTCTTGGAGCATCGGTTGATATTTTCGTTTTCGTGACACGAAAGTTCCAAAAGTTTCGCTATCTATCGGATAGAATAGGATATTATACAAACTCAAAAGACAACACTGTCACATTTTGTTCTATTCAGTTTTCTTTGATAAAGTTTTTTCAAGAGTAACGTAAAAAGTGAAATCGTCATGTAAAGTTACATGTTTTTTTTTTCTAATGTCCTTAAAATTTAGAATTTTAATTTTAAAATTAGTTAATTTGCAAATTTTATTTTGACGTTCTTTTATATAATTTGGAATATTAACAAATTTTGACGCATTATTTTTTGAAAAAAATTGAATATAATATTTTTTCAACTATTATTTCAAAAATCACTAAAAAATTTTTCTTAAACACTATATACAATATAATTTATCACCTATTGTTACGAGCTCTTTTGTAATTGTTCATTGTTCCATTTGCAGCTTCAAATATTTATAAGAAATTTTAGTGAGATATTAGGTTATAGGATATGAAACGTTTTTTCGAACGGTTTTTCAGTTAGATTATATCAAAAAATACATCATTTATTAGTTTACATAAAATTGCAAACTGATTTACATCTCATACATCTTTTCTTTAAAATAATATCGAAAATTCTTTAATATTTCCTTTGCAACGACATATGCATACCGAACGCACATGAAATTTATATTAACAAATAACGATGTCACAGCAGCACTATATTCTGGTAACGAAAGTTTGCCGATTTCAATGGCACAATAATAAACTTATTTAATAAAAAAACAAAAATGTATTTATTTTAAATGAAAAGAAAAAATATTTTACGTATTAAAATATAATATTATTACAATTTAACGCAGTCTGTTAATATTACACATTTTATCTGTTCGTATTACACATACTACAAAATTTTGAAATATAATATCTAATATAATATTGATAAATGTTTTATGAGAAACAAAATTTTAATTAGACTATTAAATATTAGATATTAAGTAAACATTAAATTTTTGTTATATTTCCTTACAAATTGACACATATTAATGAAATTGCATTTTTTCATGGGAATCTCACTCGTACTTTATAACTTTGATATGAAATATAAATCAAATTTGATTATATCAATGATATCAGGGTAATGAGAATACAAAGGACGCCGAGGGCTGGCACTGGTTATAATTTATCATTGGCATTTTTCATTATCGTTCCTGTTTCATGTTCTTTGAACGCTAAAAAGGACACGTGATACGCGCTAAAAAGTTGGAAATATAAAAAAAAATGTAATTTCACATTTCGCATTTTTATTCTGCTTTTACTCGGTAGATCAGATCTTTGAAGCAATCAGTATTTAAAACTTCCATTTTCGTTATTTAAAGGGTATTTATTAGTACTGATATGATTAAATCCTCAGCGTGAAAGTTCTCTATTGCAATTAATCCGATGTACAGGTTAAAACTTTTAATTCTCAATAATTAATTAATTCTCAATAAATAATTCTCAAATCAATAAATTAAAAATATCTATAATTACAATCATTGACCATACAAAAATTTAAAGTTTATATTTTATTTATAGTATTGTTAAATAATCATTTAAACAAAGTTTAAAGACTAAAATATCATTGTTAACAGGATGTTGTTAATTAATTATTATTAATATTATAAATGATCTATATATAGTTAATTAATTATTATTAATATTATAAATGATCGATATATATTTTGATCTTTGTTTATTATGAAATCTTGATTTATCATTACATTATTATTAATATTATTTATGATATTTATGACATCTTTAATTACGAATCAATAAACACTTATTATCTACAACAAAATTATTCAAGATTCTGTGTCTATATATGCACATCAATGCTTTCAAATCAAATCTAGACAATGAAATTAGTTGTTTTATCATCTAAGTATTCTGTGCTCACGTTTATTTCAAACAACGAGTCACTCAATTTGTTGATTATTGGAATTATTCTAGTTCATTTTCGCTCTTAATAATTCATGCTTGTTCTAGAACATTTAAAATTCAATATGTTGAATTTTCACCTACGATATATTGATTAAAATAATAACTCTGTGAATGAAAAATAAGTGTCCAGACCAGAGATTATTTCCTTCTTTAAGTGAACAAATAAAAAAATGTAGTGAGAGATCTGCGTTATTTTATGTATTTATATTTCTACTTATATCCTTTATTATTATCAAGAAAAGGATGTAGGTGAGATCTGTAAAGTACACTGATTGATCTTTTATTTGTCTTTAATGGGAGTATGTTGAATTTTGGGAGCATCTTGACAGGGACCAACAGTTTTCCGAATACAATCTCTCAAATACATGTACCAAACAACGCAATACAAACACTATCCAATTCTAATTATCTTACATGGTATTAATTTTAAGTAAAACATCTAAATTATTCAGGCTACTATCGATAAATAGCTTAGATTTAAAAAAAAGTGACTATATAGAATTTAAATAGTTTCAAGGCGTGCATCTAATGTTATTAAAAAAGATTCTGTGAAGATCATTTCGAAAAATTGTTTCAAGATCATTATACTTTCTTGCCACATTAATATCCATCTTCTGTAATACTATGTTGTAATCGATGTCGAGACGAACATAGCAATCTAGAATATTATATTTGAAATAATTATAACCTTCTGGTAATTGCTTTTGATAATTTTAAATATCTAAAAATTTTGGTAATTAAGTATTAAGTACCCAAAGTTAAAAGTATTGCGGATTAATTAGTTGTTCCAATTCGGATAGTACGAAAAATATTTTAGTTAAGAAATAAAAATTCATTTGTAATTTTCAATATTCATGAGTAAGATCGAAAGAAAATTATATTTGCTCAATTAATAGTTTGAAAAATGAACAATTTTTTTATATAGTAACTATCGACTATTAACATAGTTATGTCAAAGAAATTCAAGTGCAAAAAATACGAGATATGAGAAAAATTATAATGTAATATAAAAGACACACGAATTTTTATTCATATTTAACGAAACATCATTCAAATGTATAAAAATTCATTGTTGTAAATTTATAAAATTTGTGTGAAGAATGACGAATTGACCACAATGGAAATAAAGTTGGAAAACATTAAAAATATGATAGAGTCTATAGGAAATTGTCATTTCAATCAAATGGAAATTATCATTATATGATAATACGATTAAAAAATTATTCTAAATTTTGCGATTATAAAATGACCTATTGTGTATATACTTTATTTGTAATACTACAGGAAACTTCTTTTTAATTATCACAGGAAACTAATTTTGATTTAAATCATTACTACGCATAAAATAATGTCGATAATATTGCATACATAAAAATGGCAAGAAGTAATCCCAAAAACATAGAACACAAAGAAGCATTTAATGTTAGAGCCGGTCTGCGCTCTTCGGTGATCCAAATTTTTCTCTGTAGAATGTTTAAATCCGGTAAATTTATCACCCGACAATTATTACTCTCACAGTTCCAATTTAGGAAACTCCACTTTGTGACACTCAAAACTTAACAGTGCGCCATTTTAGACAAATTTCAAGAGATGCCACTAATAAAGATATCTAAATAGTAAGTAGTATAGATTATACAAAGTCTAATAAAAGGTAGATCAAAGCTTAGAACGTAGTGTAACAAAATCCTATGTGCGTGGTACAAAACACTTGTTCTTAACTCACATTGAGGATTATGTATACTAACTTTATTAAAATCGAACAACACGTGCTTTACACGTTCAACTTACAGAACGAAATATAAAATTTAATTATAAAAATGAAATATTTCGTTCTGTATATTACATCACAATGTATAGTGAAGAGCAGAGTTGAACTAAAAAAAAAATATAATTTATTTATATATCACAATAAGTAATGAAAAAAACTTGTCACATGCATTAAGTTGCAATTACTTTAATGTTTAATAATTTGATTTACTTTGGATAATGATACAATACTTACACGGATATATACTGATCAAAAAAATTCAAAACATATATGTACATGATATACTTATAATAGAAATTAGAAAAAGACACAGAATCTCTGAGATAATATATATTTTTAAATTTCTATATATATATGGGGTATGTATGAAGATTATGTGTGTTAAAATCAAATAGCATCTGATTTTAGAAGATTGCTAAAATGATTTTATTGTAACTAATATAAAATCATGGATCACAGAAGTATTCACAATGGATATTATAATATGTATTTTTGGAATTTTCAGTAAACAGTCGATCTACCTTTCGCTTTTACCACTTCTCGAAGATTTTCCATGGAACAGATTGTCATATTTTTTTACATAAATTTTTTGCTTTGGTTTTTCGCCTTCCAGCATAATTTTCGTGATTCTTAATCTTTTGTCTACCTCATCCTATAAATGCTCTGGAATTGAGATCACATTTTTATGGGAATGTTGTATAGTTGTCAGTTTTTCACAATTTTACCCGAACGCTTCGGATCGTTGTTTTGCTGAAAGCAATAATTTTGTAGCAAATTTAACTTATCCAGACTTTTTTCAAAATTTTCAAATATTTCACTTTATCTAAAATCCTATCAATAAAAGTAAAATATCCTACTGCACTCACTGTCTCACCAATATTGTACTGTAGGCCATTGATTTTTTCGATTTAATTCTCTATTTTTTGTCTCCCATACAATTTTACAACCATACTTACCAAAAACATCAAATTTATTTTCATCGGAGAACAATATTGTACTTAACAAAGAATTATCTTTATTAATAAATTCTTTGGCATATTTTAAAAGTAAAACTTTATTCTCTTTATTAATGAATGGTTTTTTCCTTGGAACTCGTACATTCAAACCATGTTTTCTCAGTAGTCTGTGAATTATGGATGCATTTCTTTGTTAAACAATGTTGTTACCATCGACACAAATTGTAGTCTGGAAATAAAAGGATGTTTTTTTGAATATGATGAATTAGAGTCTTTTCTTTTCTCTCTCCATTAATTTTATTTGGTCGTCCAATATGAGGTTTATTCGTAAGATTTTTTTCATTTTTACATTTTCTAAACATATAATAAATTGTACATATACTTCTGTTTATAAATTTCGAAATTTCCTTTACAGATTTTTCTTCCCAGTACTAGCTTAATATTAAGTTTTTTTTTTCGTTTCATATTCTCTGCAATTCATTTTATGAGTACTTGATTTCAGAAGAATTGCAACACAAACCACGTTGCCTTTGTAGCAGACTAAACGCGTATGAAGTGAAAAATCTTTGTTTACATTCTCCAATTATTCGAATCGTAGTTAATACGAATAACTCACATAGATTTTCAATATTCTATTTTTTTTTCTTTTTTTTTCATAAGGGAGTTTAGAGTCGCATCGATTACGAGGTCTTTAGCGACATGCTGGAATTTTCTCTTTATATCTAATTGGGTCTCCTTTAGGTAATTAATAACGTTTTTTTGTTGTTTCTGGCAAGTTAGGGCAGTGTTTGGGTTTTATCCGTATTTACTTCTTAGGTTTCGGTATTTTCTGCATTCATGTAGCAGGTGTTGGGTGGTAATTTGTTGGTTGCAGGTGTTGCAGAAAGGTGGTTCTGTTTTGATGATAGGAGGTATTCGTGTGTGATCTTGGAATGTCCGATTCGAAGTCTAGTCATAGCTATCCTTTCTTTTCTGCTTATATCGTTGTTTGGTATTTTTTGGTAGAAATAGTGTGCTATGTCGTGTATTTTGGTTCTGTTCGTCGTGGTCCAAATTTTGTTCCATTCTTCTCTTTCAGCTTTGGTCGTTGAAGCTAGTAGGTTTTGGCGTGGGATTGGGATGTTGGATTCATTTGTTCGGTCTGTTGTTGCTTCTTTGGCTAAGGAGTCGGCTTTCTCGTTTCCTTCTATTCCTTGGTGTGAAGGGCTCCAGATGATCATTATTTGTTGTTATGGTCGTTGGTAAGGTCGGTGTATGTTTCCTGAATAATTTGTATGACTTCGTGCTTTTTGATGGTATTGGAGTTTGTTATCGCGTTTATCAAAGTCGAGGAATCTGTGTAGATTACCGCTGATTGGTATTTGTTTTTTTTTGGATGTACCGTAGTGCTTCTAGTATAGCGTATGTTTCAGCGGTCAGGATGGATGTGTGATTGGAGAGCCGTTGTTTTTTAGTGGTGTTTTCTGTAACGATTGCGAATCCAATTCCATGTTTGGTTTTGGAAGCGTCTGTGTAGATCTTGTGGTAATTCTTATAGGTGTTGTTTAATTTCTGAAAATCCTGTTTGTGTTCTATGTTGCTTTCTTCATTTTTTTTTTTTTTTTTTTTTTGTGGTTAACCACGTCAATGTTTGTTTCTGGTGTTTTTAATGACCATGGGGCTATTTTTCCGTAGTTGCATTCGATAATTGATGTTGAAGTAGTTTCTCGTGTATTGGGATATCCTTAGTCTGGTGAAGAATGGTGCCAGGAGTCTTGAATTTCTGTTGTGTTGGTTTGTTAAACTGTCAGCAAATATATTGTTGTAATATGCTGTTATTTGGTGTTGATGCTATTTTTATTGCATATCTTAAGCTATGTAGTTTTCTTCTCTGTTCGAGGGGCATTTCTTTGGCTTCAAATAGTATACCGGCTGTTGGGCTTGTGCGATAGCTTCCTGTGACTAATCTAAGTGTTGTATTCTGGATGGGTTCAATTATTTTGATTATGTTAGGTTTAGCTGTAGATAGGGCTCTTTCGGTTGCTGTCTTATTTGTTTTTGGGTCTTTTGTTTCTTCTTTCCTAGGGTTCAGGTAATTCGAGGGTATCTTTTGTTGGTGGTTTGGTTTCACTGTTAGTGTTTGCATCGGTTTGTCTTTCTGTTTCGGGTATATGATCGGTGGTTGCGGGCTGTGTAGGTGAGGTTGGAATTTTGTGTGTGTGGGTTTGCAAGTTGGATTTGTTGGATTTTCTGTATTTGGGCATTGGTTTGTAATGTGTCCTTCTTGTTGGCAGGTAAAACATGTCTGTTTCTTTGTGAATATTCTGTACATGTTTTCAAGGAGTTCGGGATGTGTTTGGCGTCTTCTGGGTTCAGGTCTTCTAAAACTTAATATGTGAGACAAGTCTGGATCGGTGATACCTGCTTTTAGGGGAATGATGTTAGATAATAATTTAATATTGTTTCTTTTGAATATGTTTTCGATCTGGCTGTTTGGGATTATGAGACGTTTGATAGTATAATCCGTTAGGCTGGTAAGATCATCGGTCTGATTTCTGTGTTTACATTATTTATGAATATTGATTTGTGTTTGTGTGTTAGGTTTGCAACTGTATGTTTGCCGTCTAGATACACGCATATTCTTCCGTTTGATATTCTTGAGTTTGATTGCCTTGGGTCCTATTATGTTTCCGATCGCTCGAGCATATTCTTTGATTGTGATGCTGTCAGTTGACTGTAGGATTATAGCTTGGTCCTGAATCGGGAAGCATTCTTGTTTTGTTACGTTTGCATATGAGCTTGTAGGTTCGATGGGATTCCCAGTTCTTCGATGTGTTGGGTTTTGTTTGGTGGTATGCACACACACTCGAACTCACTGTGCACGTATATCCAAGTTATGGGTACGCACTGCTGTGTTGGGGTCACCAACGCAGCTTACCGTAGTCTATTTGGCACTTCTCACTCTGTAGTACTCGTCTTTGGTACGTCCGATCGCATCGGCTGTTGGAATAAGACTGTCAATATTCTTGTGACCAATGATTTTGTATTAGTTATAATACCTAGTCATTCTCCCTCGTACGCATGTGGTTCAATTTTGACTAGTACACATAATCTCCACATGTAGCCCATGTATCATACCAATAGAAATTTAAAAATATTTATTATCTTGGAGATATTCTGTGTCCATTTCCATTATGAGTATATCATGTTTTAAATACTTTCGTGGGCCAGTAGTATTTTTGACTCAATCTTGCACTGTTTCAAGAAACGATGGAAAATGTTAACTTGTCCAAAGTATTTTGTCCATAATTCGTTTGCACTTGAAACAGCTGCAATTCGCTTTGGTATATTTTTCGAAGAATTATATATCATTACTGTCCAATATTCTTCCATAATCAGTCGATGTTAAAAGAGAATTGTTTATTTGCTTTTTGAGAATTGCCCAAAAATTCTTTTTAATATGTAGACTTTGAACTTACCTGTCTAAAACTTGGGATGTTTGCATTTACAACCAGTTTTGTACACTTTATGCCATATTTTTGATTCACTATCGTGTTGTGAAACACGACATATCTTTCGTCAATTGACATATTCTTTGTGGCTTCTCGTAATTACTTGCGTTGGTTCAATTTTGCTCCTCGATGCAAATGCAATGAAAGCGAATTTCATTTTGCACTTTCATTTAATTATTCATGTTATTTAAAAGTTCATATCAATGATATTCATCCTATTTTAATCATCCTAAAATATTTATGGAAATAGAAACACCGATTACGCTATAGTAATTAAAAGATACATGTATTTATATTCGGACTTGCTGAATTTTTCTTTTTCAGGTAATTTATCATTAAAGAAAAATTATTAGGTTGAAAAAGTTTATTATTATCAAGCATTTTGAAATTTTATATATCTATCAATTGTTTTTATACAATTTCCATAGTTTATCACTATGATCTTTGTTATTATTATTTTTAATTATTATACATTTCCTACATAGTATCATTTTTTGGTAAACATGGCTGCTTTAATTTCTTTTTTTATATTAAAAAATGGTTATTTTATAATATCTCTGATATGTGAACGATATTTTTCTAAAAATTTTAAAATACTACTATTTCACAATATAAT
This sequence comes from Tetragonisca angustula, assembly GCA_036937485.2. Taxonomy (NCBI): domain Eukaryota; kingdom Metazoa; phylum Arthropoda; class Insecta; order Hymenoptera; family Apidae; genus Tetragonisca; species Tetragonisca angustula. Next base: position 1,557,347 of record JAWNGG020000002.1, read on the forward strand.
AGATTAATATATTTATCTAAATTATTGTAATTTTTAATAACATAAAAACAGTTTATATTTTTGGAGGTTTTCACTAACTACAGTCTGAAAATATTACACAGGTAGCATTTGTTATACGACATATTTTATTTATATCGCTAATATTCTCAGTGTAAGAAACTCAGTATCTTTTGTATACTGCAATTTCATGTATATTCGTTTTTAAGTAATTAAATTTTATAATTTAATCTCCAATTTTAGTTATCTATCTCTTAATATGAAATGCAATACAACGAAATTATTTTCACTTCTAAATAAAATTGTGCGAGCGAAAAAGAATTAAACAAAATTAAATTAATTATGTAAAAAATTAATTGATAATCTTTGAATGCTATATATTATGTGATTGTTATAATTTTACTATAAAACCTTCGTTAAGTATTGTTTCAATATCTCGCGTTTATAATTTTCAATGCACGAATTCGTAGACTGTAATTACGGATGATTCAAGATCATTGAAGGTGAATCATCAATCAAGCGCTAAAGAAAAGATAGTTTCTCCATTATTTTACTACTAAATTACTAAATGTACAAGTGAAATTAGTTTCGCAATTAAACGTGAGTTATGTATATTTACTCTATTGAAGATCATGATTCCATTAAACAGAAATGATGATATCGAAATATTTTTGACTTCTTCACATTAAAAAAAAAAAAAAACTACTCATACTCTCATATTCTTTTCAATAGGTAGAAAAGAGTTAAAAATATATCTGAAGTGGTCAAAAGGGATCTGTGAAAGGATTTCTTTCTTAAGCCAGGACACTTAAACTACGAATGTCACGCGAGGGATATACTTGCCGTTATGGCATGACTGCATATCGCGAATCGTGTTCTCCAAACATCTATAATCGAGTCAATTTTAAACGAAACATACCCTTTTGCTTACATTTTTTTCACATGTACTTCATTTCTGCAATTTAATTTGGTGTCAAATTGACGCAGCAATGAAAAATTAATACAGTGGAAAGATAAATAGTTAAGTTTTGCAAATTCTTTTGTTAACAGTAAAAAGACTAAATTTTTATTCAAAGATGTGTGACCTGGTTTTATTATTCAATTTCAACAAATTATCATATTGAGACAATGGACGGATGAGGATTAAAACCTGTTGAAAAGCTAGTTGCTCACCAATTTCGATGCCCTTGGAATATGTTGTCAAGATTACCATTCTGAACTTGTAGAACTTGGAGAAAATTATTTCAAAACATCGTAAAAACTACGATCAGTTTAAACATGTAAGCTACAGCTGACTGCAAGTACGAAATGCTTCAAGAAATTATTTGCGACTTATGTGGAAAATTGAAGAAGAAAGACGTGCCAATTGATTTTCTTACATCTTGTTATTTTTCAAGGTCGTATCTGAGGGTTGCAATGTTAATATTTTATTTTTTTTATCGGAAATGAAAGTAAATAATTCTAATTCGTCACAAAATATGATTTGTTTATATCCTAAATAGCACGGACATTATCTAAATTTATCCAAAATAATAAAAATCTGAAAAAACAATTATACAATGTTTTTTTTCAAAAAATAGTCAGATTGGACTTATTCTAGTTGTAATAAGTAAAAATCTAAAATGAATAATCATAACGTTAGACGAAACTTAGAGGAGATAACATCACTTATACGTGAATATAAAATAGAATTTGTGTGATTCTTATATATACTTGAATACAAATCTAGTCTCGTTAAAATATATATCTACTATTATTTATCTTTCTGCGATAAATATATTCTACTATCATTTATCTTTTCATTATTAAGTATTAATTTTTTATTATTGTATCTAACATTAAAACTAAATCTAAACTAAACTTATCAATCTACCATTAAAAACTGAGAGAAGAAAGTTAAATAAGTCTTCACGCTAGGCAATCGTTCAGGACCAATCAACCGAAAATAAACGTTCAAAAAAATTAGTTTTTCGATATCAGTCATACGAAAGAATCGATCGAACAACGGCCGTTCAAAGCAGTTCGACATTTAGAGCGTGATTCTTTCGAGAGCAATCAGACGAAATCATTCACTATTGGAGATAACGAAGCAAGATTTCGTCGTTTGGAACACTTGCTCTCTATTTGTTAATAGTTGGCCAGTATTAATTTTGCGGACAATCTTTGCGAGAAAATGGGGTAACAGTGTGCAGTTAATTTGAGATTTATGACTCTCAGGACAAAATTCATGAGCTTTATATGCGACGTGTTTTGGGTATTTACGCAGCACATTCTAAATGCACGTAATATATTACTCGAAAATGCAAAATAAAATTGTTCCGTCTTGAAATCTCGAGAAAATTGAATTCGAAATTTATCGAGAAATGAATCGAATTAACTCTTGATTAACTATATTTACTCTATTTCCTTTTAAAATAAATTTCAAAGAAAAGATCATCGTTAACAGTAAAAAATTTTATTTCTTCTTCCACCTCGATGGATGTTTCATATACATTTCTTCTATTTGAATAAAATATTCACATGTGTGACTCATGCGAATCGACGTGGGTATCTGTGTATTTTCAAATATTCTTACCTTGATCTATATTATCTAATATACATAAAATTTCCATTCTTTGTTGCAACTTAAGGGTACCATTGTGGACATAAATTACTGATAAAGTAATTATGTAAAACAATAATTATAATATGATGTTACTGATTACAGAACGTACAAAGTGAATCATATAACAGAATTTATGATATTATCAAAACTGTCAATTCTGCTTTAAATTAATTATGTTTAGATAAATATTAAATAATTTTTGAAGAAGATTAGAATTAGAGATTATTGTGATTATTAATTATACCAAAGAATGCTCTAAACAAATAATTTTCAAAAAAACATAATTTTGTACAACTCGCAAGAGATTTAGCATTTAAATGGAAATAATTAAGTATGTTTGGTATTCATAGTTTTATGAAAAAAAATTCTCACGCAATTTTCTGAGACACATTTCTATAAAATTTTAGAATTCGACGTAAATTCTTTTATAAAATTTTGTTCTTTCTTATAAAAGTTATATAGAATATGATGATTTTTTTAAAGTATATCAATTAATGCGTCGTTTTATTCCAAACATGAAATTATTAGAATATCCGTATGCTTAGTTTAAAAAATATTTCAATGATAATTTCATCAAATTTATTGTAAGAGACAAGAGACAGACACACATAAGATGATTTATCTTTTATATTTTATGAATTAAAGTTCACGTAAAATACACTCTATAAATATATAGATGCAGAACTTTGCCTCTTTGTTTTCAGTAAATCATGTGTCCTCTTCGGTACACATTGTGCTGGTATAGGGGATGCGTTTCTCTGGCCTTGATCCCACTGCCAGGACCAATAAACGTAATATGTTACGTATAATACAGTTACGCTCATAAACTAATTGTGAGAATTACTTTATGGAACTGACCTTTACCAATAGTCGAAAACGACTTGCCTTCTCCATCACATGATCGGGAAGGACACAATAAGAGTTGACCTTATATAAAGGCCAACTCCAACAGTCAGTAAAATAGTCAGTCAGTAAATAGTACACAACACATAGCAACTCATCACGTAACGAAAACACGACCACTCTCAACGTGGATTCCCAAACAATGCTTTATCATACTTGCTTTTTCTTTTCAATGTTCCTTTTTACGATACATTTTAAAAGATTTAAATAAATTTCTCATAATTGATATTTTAGCCTAAACATCCACGATAACTCTATCGTCCTCACAATGAATATTAATAATATAGCAATATATATGTAAGTTATTAACCTCTTGCGCTAGTAACTGGTTCACGGACCATAGCGAGTAACCAAACCGTATACAACAATTTGTCTTCTTTTTGAATTCATCGGTGTATCACTGGATAGAAATTACTAAGAAGTAATAAATTTATTATTTGTTTTGCCTGGGTTATATTTCATTATATCTAAAACTGAGAAAATGTTGCAATTTTCGGCCAAATATTCTCGACGTGCGTGGCACGTCATTCCAGCACAAGAGGTTAATATGTATATGTGCAATACGTTAATAATTTACTTGTAATTAAGACGAACGTGTCAAAAGACTGTTCCTTCATGAATTTAAACGAGACATTTCCATAGTGATGTGCGATAAAAATAAAAAAGTCTTTTGGATCGCAATGGCCTTGCAAAAAATAACCAAACCGCGCTTTATTTTTTCCAAAGTTATTACAACCCGATCGATCTTTTTTTTTTATTACTTTTTCCACTGTTTGTACGTCACGAAAAGCTAGCCTCCAGATTTGTGGGAGAGTGGCCCTTCGACAAATTCATTATAATTAAGTTTCGTTCAACTCGCTTTACTAATTTTACTAATTTCACTATTGTCGAAGCATATAAAACGTTAAAAATTTTGGGCAAACTTCGCATTTGGCGGTTTAGTTTTCCCAACTTTGGCTTTTAATGTTAACAAAATATAAATAAAATGAAATACTAGATGTTATATTCCTCAATACGGAAGATCAGACGATCACATATAGAACTATCCAGAATAAAATGGAGAGAGAGAGAGAGAGAGAGAGAGAGAGAGAGAGAGAGAGAGAGAGAGAGAGAGAGAGAGAGAGAGAGAGAGAGCATAACGAAAGAGGGTCGCTAAATTGGATATTTATCAAATTTTGTATGGTCTTAAGTCTGAAGTGTATCTATAATACATAATGAAACAAAATATTTCTATTTGATTGGTCTAAAAGCCGGATTTTTTGCAAGCGTCAGAGATTTTTCGATTATACAACGCATGTTTCTGTCTTTTCGTATGTGATTTTGTCGCCGGTGCATAGAAAAACAGGAACGTACGTACTTCTCCATTGTATCGGAATAAATGTATCTGACTTGCGTGCGTCTGAATCTCGTAGAAAACCCTACATTTAGACTTCTACCTATAAATTCAACATAAGGCAATGCAATTGACAATTATGGCTAAATACATATCGAACCACCTGTAAGTTACATTTGTACAGTTTCTTATGAATTTCTTTGAAATTAATGTTAAAAATAAGTATACATATGATTGAAATTTATCAAATTACGAATTTAAACAATTATAATCAGTCGCCGTGCGATTTTTCGTTGACAATTAGATATATCGTATTTTATAACTAAATTTGAATATTTTCAATTTTACGCGCGATTTTAATTTTGTACAACTCAAGGTCAAGAATTGTATTTGTTTTCAATTGCTTCTTCGAATGGTAAATATATTAACCATTATATGCTTACATTAGAACAAAATGAGATCAATATTAATTGAACGAAAATGCGTAAATTATTACGGCACAGTAGACAAACGAAATTTGAGAAGCAAACAGATTTAATGAAGATCTTCCTTCAATAAGCTGATTGCGCAATCATTCGCAATACACTACATTCAACAATTATTGTAAGCTCAGATTTTCCGTGCTCATAAATTCCCTCGTGGGAAATATGGAAAATATTTTCACGCCACAAACAGTATATCTGTACAAATGAGACCTTCAAATACAGATGCGGACATTCTTTTTCCAGTTCTTTAAGAAAATGTGGAAGCAAAAACGATAGACTGTTCATTTGTTACTTCTGTACGCATAATTAAAATTATCGAAGCTGATGGAGTGTTTTCAAGCGTATTTAAACTTTTCATTAAGTTCCATCCGGAGAACATCACAAGTAAAGAAAAATTATTGTGTATTATCTCTATCTCTCTATTTTGTTGTATATTAATATTTTTGTAAATGTTTTTATAAAAATTTGTTTACAAATATTTTTAATGAAATACACATGAATACTGATGTATTAGATTGTTGTAACTTTAAAACAGTTTAAATTTATACGTATACATAAGTTTCCATGTTTATGTGAATGATGTATGAGTATATCATGTAAATAATAATAAACGATAATAATAATAATAATAATAATAATAATGATGATGATGATGATGATGATGATGATGATGATGATGATGATGATGATGATGATGATGATGATGATGATGATGACGATGATGATGCGTTCTTGAAAATAATAATTAATCAAATTTCAACTCCCTCTAGATTAGATATATTTCGATAACTGTATAATTATTAGAATTAAAATCTTTAATCGAATGTTAATAATTTTTGATCGGTTTCTTTTAATTGTATTTTCCAGTTTAAATTTTTCATGTGAATGACAGATTTTCCCTTCTTTTGATGTAAATTTTCAGAAATTTCCATTAGTGTTACAAACATGTTTTATTTCGTTAGATCAAAGTTTTAAGTTTCATAAAAAAATCATCTAATTTGATGATCATTTTAATACATTATCTACTTTTTTATAATAAAACAATAGATATATTAAAACACATTAAACAATAGATATAAATTTATATTATTAAATTAATAGATATAATAAAAAATATAAATTATTAGTAAAACAAGTTTACAATTAAATTTTTTAAAAATAAAACACAGGCTGTGTCGAATTCGGCTTCAAGCTAAGGTTTAACTAGAATTAAGCATCAAACTGAGGTTTGGGTTAGGTTTTAACTAGAATTTTTAACAATAATTTTTAGTCACTAAATTCTGAATAATTCTACACACTCATTAAATTGGTCATTTCATATGAAACAGATTACTAGAAGTCATTAATCGGTCAAAATATTGTAAATATTTGTCTAAATTAAAATAATCAAAAGACAGAAAATAAAAATTATTTGCACGAATTAGAGAAAAATAATGAATTAACGAATCAAGTGATAGTATTTATAGTCTCCTCATTTAAATCATATTCACGAAAATCTATATAAAATCTGAAAATTATAATAAATGTATTTACGATTTTTTCGTTGCCATTTTATTGAACTCGGAATATTAAATTTAAGTGACGAAGTAGTGAATTTCCTTGAAATATTAAAAATTTAATAAAACAACAATAGAAAATCTTAGCGTAAAATTTTAAAAATTTTTGTAAAGAGAAGGCTTTATTGTAATTTCAGTTATGAACAAATTTTTTAAATATTTCTAAAGATGTTTGAATTTATGGCATTTGTTACATGTATTATCATTTTAACATTCAATACTTAAGGGTTTTTGCAAAAAATTTTAATAAATAAGGCAAGTCATATCTTTACTTTCATTAAAATTGAAAAAAAGAAAAATATTGTAGAAAGTAGTTCAAGGAACATTGCATTTTCATGATAATATTTTTTTAGCAAATGTAACCATATAGAGACTTACGTATGTGCACTTTTTTTCTAGTTAATGAAAATTGTTACAATAATCTAATAATGTATTTTCACAGAATAGAGAATCAAGAATTTCCTCTCCTGACGGTGGTATCAGATGGACTTTGGGAATAGATTTTCACAAGTAATTCACGTTTCACTCGAGAACAATCGAGAAGAGCGGTGCGACCGATGCACGCTGCGACCACGTGTTTACGTATCAGCCGCCATCTGACGAATTCAAAAGACTTGCGAAGCCGACAATACGGGATAAGCTTTGGACCATTAGCATCGCCGCTGCTACACTCAACGATCGGCATTGCAACGAGAAACGATTCAATGTGAAACGGGACCTTGACACTAGCCTATTCACTAATCTGTTGCTCGTTAATGTAACGTTTCTACTTTGACCGTTTTGAAACGCAAAAAATTCGGCTGATTCATCCGGCGAGAGGAGAAACATTACTATCAATCTTTCTTTTCTTCTATTTTAACGATATTTCAGTGTGCTAAACCAAAGCGTCAACATCATAAACACATTAACACAGGAAGGTATTAATTTCTGGATAATGAAATTTTTTAATAACGAAACAACCACATTTTTGTTTATTTAAGCCGGAGGTTTAACAATTTCCACCAGTGGGGAATTCTGTCCAACGGAATTTATTTCAAAGAAATGATTTATATAATAATCGAAACTTTATCGCGTGCTATATTTATTACTTGTCGAGGATATGTATGTACACATAGAAGAAAAAATAAAATGTCTTTGAATCATAATTAAATACATTTAAGCAAAACTACTAAAAAATACTAGTAAGATACGGAATTTTTATTTAATAAAAAAAGTTGTAATAAAAGAGTTTTTGATCTTTTGTTTGAAATGCAACAAATCTGTATCTATGTCAATTAATTCGAATGGAAATTGAGGAAAGTGTTAGTTTATTTCAACATTCGGGAATTTCCTATTTTTTTTTTTTTTTTTAGCTACTTAATTGTTTTATTGAATACAAAAGAAAGAGCCTCAATGACAAAACTCAATTTTGGAAAAAATATCTCATTCAGAAAAGTTAAATACTTTTTGTATTTATGAGAAATGAGGTTACATTTTGAAGTGATATAAACTGCAAGGATTTAATTTATAGACAGAAAGAAAAAAAAATTATATATAAAATTCGTACGCAAACGATTTGTTATAGAGTTATAAATAAATATTTCATAACATGAAATGTTATATACGTAGCGACATACAGAAGTTGGCTGTATTATTGTGTCAGCGTAACTAGGTACGTGCATCGTCTGTTAGGTGTTAATGTTTAAAATCAGTTATGAAACTTTTTAATAGGTTCTATTTAAAACATGAACCGTGCAACTTCTTCAAAAAGTAATGTCATACCAATTTTTGTCATTTTTGTTCATGCTTCACCAAAAAGAAAAAACATGCAAAATACTCTTCTAACAATTTTTTATGTAAATTGAAAAATACAAATGTAATATCAATGTCGTTGTTACGTGTTATTATAATGTTGAGTGTATGAATACTCGATTATTCTTAATGTTACGCTAATGTTGCACAGATTATTATATTCATAAAAAAAATATTATATTCGCAATGTAAGGGAGGGGGGAAAAATTAATTGCATTAAAATAAAACTTCTTTTTGTAGGAGATTGTTTGAATCTCTAAATAGAACATCTTGGAATTGAAATGAGATGAAGAACTTTGTGAACTTTTTGCATTTAATGAAATCGAATTAAAACATCAAGCGCAATTCGTGAAAAAAAATGCACAATGATTTTAATTCCAATAACATTGTGTTACAAATATAACAAAAAGTTCTTAAAAACAAAGTTTCAATTTAAACAGAATTTATGCAATATAAAAATAAAAATTAGAAGTATTTAACAAGAACAATATAAAACTAAAAAATAAAAAAAAGAGATAGTTTGTTCATTAATATTAGAAAAAATTTTCATGACTATTGTAACAAGTAATGAATAATATTACAACAATATTAAATAGATATTAATATATTAATGTTAAATATATGTTCTAAATATGTTAATATTCACGTAGATAATTCACAGTTCATAGCCGGTTTGTATTTTTCGAAATTTTTTTTTAATAAATTTCCATAAAACTTTACAAATCTCAAAATATTCATGAGAACGCTTTTTAAAAAAATTCCTAAGACTGACATTTTATAGACGTTCCAAAGGAACACCTTCGTGAACTTTATAGAAATCTTTTATATGGAAATTAAGTAGACTGCAGATTTTCATGCATCCACAAAAAATTAAAAACTGTAAAATTGCTGAGAATGCATATAATGTGACAAAAATAGATAAAAAGTTTCTACAACGTCTACACAACTATACAAAGCAATTTTCTATTGAAATATCTTCAAATGGACAACATGAATTTACATAAAAATCCACAGTCTACTTATGAACGAAACATCCAAACTCATTAGCCAAAGCTTTCTACAGTAAAGAATAGAGGATTAAACAGCAAACACGAACAAGACCTTATAACATAACATTCGCGGAACATACTTGCAAAGGCTGCTCTAATGGAAACAACGCCCACGCGTTATCCATTTCTAAATTAAATATATCAACCTGGACAAATTGCTTACTTAGAATCGTACAAAAAATTCATAAAGTTTTGGAATGAAACGTAATATTCAACCAGTTTCGTCGAATAAAAATAAAATAATATATTGTGCTTTAGTCAGATATTTTTGTAAAAAATATCATCGCAAAATTGATAGTACGTACTATCGTAACACATTTGTTATGTCGAATGACCAACTACTCTTATCGAAGAATACTTTCTCTTTAAAGTGATCTACGAACCCTTAGTCATAAAATTCACTAGTCAATCACCTACGCCCCTTTCCCTTTCATTTTCTCTGCAACAAACCAAAATATAAAGAGATGCCTCGCGGCATCAGGTAAACTTACAATAGTTCTTGTATAGTAGTTCTTCTGTAACAATCAGGCCACAGGATGATTCCACTCTTAACTTCTTGCGCTGGAATGACGTGTCACGCACGTCGAAAATATTTGGCCCAAAATTGCAATATTTTCTCAGTTTTAAGTATATTTAAGTACAACCCAGGCAAAACAAATAATAAATTTATTACTTCTCAGTAATTTCTATCCAGTGATATACCGATGAATTCAAAAAGAAGACGAATTAATGTATACGGTTTAGTCACTCGTTATGATCCGTGAATTAATTATGAAGTTACTAGCGCAAGAGCTTAAATTCAAGAGTAACAACTGAATAAGAAATTACAAAGTGTTATTTCTCAGAAATTATAAAGTGTTACGCCTTTAAGCGGAATCTAGCAACAGAAATTCTGTTTCAATACCAGAACATTTGGATTATAAAATATTTGGATAGTGGAGATTCATGGAGGATGTACTGGAATCAATCGGAACGTGATTGATAATGCAAAAACAAACCGAAAAGAAAGGCCATTTCCTCTTTCTAAGAAAGACAAATTTGAAAATACATTAAATATATTTGAATTTGACTGATTTCGAAATAAACGAAAGTGAATAATCAGTGGATTATTTTACGCGTGAAAGTAAAAAAAGAGAGAATAAAATCATTCTGCCTAAAGTCTTATTTTCAAGAAAATAGACGTGTATTTCATAAATTTTCAAAATCGACTTTCCCAAAAACAAAGTCTCCAATGAGAAAAAACTGTTCTTTCTTTTTATTATTAATATTATTCTTTTCTTTTTATTATTTCATTATTTTTCCACATCAAATCATTTTCCTTCTGACGACATAACCATCGAAAGTATCAGAAATATTTCGTAAAATCGGAAAAATGAATAGAAATTATCATTATGAAACGATAATTTAAATAACCTTTATTCTTTGTTTCCAAAGTTGCATACTTATTTTTCACATAATCATCACCTATTGCAATACATTTCTAACACTGTACTAATTTCTGCAATTCATTTTGCAAAATCGATTTTTCTCGAAGCCATTTCTTCATAGTCTTTTTCTCGAAACTGTTTCTTCTTCGTCATAGCTGAAATGTTGGATGTTCAATTTTAATTTCGGAAACAAATGAAAATTAGCGAGAGAATCGTTTTCGAGAAAAGATATTGACCTTTTCGTGAATAAACTACAAAAACTAGTGCAGAACCGTTGGCGGAACCGTGTTGCAGTATATGGCGATCATGTAGATAAATAAATACGCAATACGTGAAAATACAGAATTGTTGTTTCATGACATGTTTCCATTTTTTATTTAAGTAAAGGTAAAACTTTTTAGCCCACTATAAATATTATACATGTTTTTAAGAAAATCAAGTTTCATTAAAATAAAACTTTAAACGGAAAAATTTTGCTTTGCATTTTTGACTTATTTTCCTCCACATAGAATAGCCTCGCTGATTGTCTATCCGTGCTCAGTCTTGATTATCAAAAAATTTGCATACAAATTTTGAAACACGATTTTCTCGAGAATGGAACGCCATTTGAAAAAATTATGGTGCTGCGAATAATTATAAACTCAACTATGTCACCACATTTTTCATAATATTAAAATAGGAATTTCCGTATTTTTCATAACTGAAAATAAATACGTAACGTATGAAATAAACGGGATAATCGGAAAATATCAAATTTAAATGTGACTTCGGAAAATTCGAAATCAAGCTGCCAATCTTTAAATTTGACAGTGAAAAATTGCACAGTGGAAGTGCATTATGAGCGTGTATTATGAAAAAAAAAAAAAAAATGTAAGTGCAATATATCTCTATATTTGGCGTGTGTAACAATTTTCTATCGAAATTCTACATTTCTAATTATATTTTCAAAAATATGAATTTGTATCAAAATTCGCAGTCTGCTTATAATGAAAGCTAACTGCTTACAATAAAGTTAACTTTAATGAAAGCGACAATAAAATTTTTATTAATTCAAAGATTAACTTGAAACAATTATACAATTTCAAGAATTAATTTACTCTTGATTACTCAAGTATTAATTTAATTTAATAACTCGTAATAATTTCAAGAATTAGTTAATTAATTTGCTTTAATATTTTTATTTTTTACTTTAATTAGTTAATTAATTTACCTTAATAATTTCAAGAATTAGTCAATTAATTTACTTTAATAACTCACAATAATTTCAAGAATTAATTTACTCTTGATTACTCAAGTATTTATTTAATTTAATTTACTTTAATAGCAGCAGGAAAATGAGGAAAAACTCTGCAAAAAATGTTATTAACTTTATCAATCTAAATATAATTTAAATTGCTCTTTACAACTACCTGATTATTTTTTACAACTTCTATTAATTACGAAGTTAATTTTCAAACAAATAAAAATAGAAAATTGTGTCGCAATAAATTAACCATCAAGTTTTTTGACGCTGCATGTAAACTTAGTATGTTATTCGTTTCTTACATTACGGAACATTTCATATTCTCTTTTTAAGCACTTATCTTTCCAATGGAATATAATCAGCAAAAAACTGGTTTAAAGTTTCAAATGCATAAAATCAACATTGCGTCATTTCTAGCGCAATAAATGAAATTTATTTAAAATTTAAATAAAATTATTCGAAACAAAAATATATACCTACATGTTAATCAAATATAAACATACGTAATACGAGAAATAAAGAGAAAGAAAATATTCGATATTAGAAAGTTACATAGTTTGCTGCAATTTGCCGTGGGAGTTTTATCCACCTACGCATCTGAACAGTACATCGAGTTGAGGAGACGATTGTTTAAGTTGTGAGGTAACAGATACTTCATTACATCTTTGTAGAAAAATAAACACGATAGATCTCAACTCGATAATAGTAATGGAAATTTCTCGGGACATTTTCAGAACAAATTCAATCATTTCTTGATTCTCTATACTGTGAAAATAAATTATTAGATTATTGTAACAATTTTCACTAACTAAAAGAAAAATACACATACGCAAGTATTTACATCGTTATATTTGCTAAAAAAATATTATTATGAAAATGCAATGTTCCTTAAATTACTTTCTACAATATTTTTTTTTTTTTTAATTTTAATCAAGGTAGAGATGTGACTTGTCTTACTTCTTAAAAATTTCTGCAACCCTTAAGTATTGAATGTTAAAATGATAATATATGTAGCAAATGCTATAAATTCAAACATGTCTAAAAATATTTAAAAAAATTTGTTTATGACTGAAATTACAATGAAGCCTTCTCTTTAAAAGACAAAACAAAATTCTTTAAAATTTTACACTAAGATTTTCTATTGTAATTTTATTACATTTTAAATATTTCAAGAAAATTCACTACTTCGTCACTTAAATTTAATCGTAGATACATTTAAGACTGTCGCATACTTATAATTAGCCATGAAACGATTTTTTCGTTGCTATTTTATTGAACATGGAATGTTAAATTTAAGTGACGAAGTAGTGAATTTTCTTGAAATATTTAAAATTTAATAAAAAAATTTCTTAATGTTTTTAGAAATATTTAAATTTATAGCATTAAAAAAAAACAGTTCTACATGATGAGAAAATATCTTTAAAAGGAAAGATGAATTCAAGATTGTGAAAGTAGACTTCATGCCTCAAAATGAGTCCAAATGGATTGTTTCGTGATTTTTTTTTTTACATATTAACAATTTCTCAAAAATCGAAAATAAGGAAATTTGTCTGAATATTTATCAAACTATGTCTTAGGATTCAGAATCTCTTATCAAAGTAACAACAAATGATGAATTTTAAGTGATAATTGATAATTTAATTGATAATTCATCGCAATGTTTTGTATTATCTTTTGTTACATTCACAATGTATAAACAAATCTCAATAATTTTTTGTAATAAATGTCGATTTAAATAATCAGGTGACTAAAAGGGGTACTATGTCGTCGAGCTTAATATCAGTATCATAAATAAAATAAACGAAGCGGAACATTTTGTGTCGCGATGTAACAGTAATATGTCATCGTACATTACGTGGTAACATTACAAGTTGGTGTGCATATAATGAGAGTATATTTAAGTAAATATTTATGTTTATCAATGTCTAGCAAGACTTCGATTGACTAGCTTTTTTTTTAAGTGGCACGAATTACTTGAAAAAAAACTTAAATACTTAAAAAAATTTAAATACTTATACACTTAAAAAAAGAAGAAACAAGTTAGTGATTAGATTAATTACAATTCTACGTGATCTTTTTATTTTTAAACAATTTGTAGTCAACGTGTTAAAATTTATTGAAAGTTTGTTAGTTAGAGTTTAGATAACGGAATGATAGGCACGTTAAAACGCAAATCCTTAGATATCTCGATTTAAGAGCAAGTGACTTCGATAATAGATCATATTTTTCAAATAGAAATCTCTCCGTTTTTTGCACATTAAATCCTCTTTTTATTTTACGTAAATATGTATCAGAAAAATGACCAAAGTTAATGAATTTAAAGAATATTTTGACCTTGATTTTATTGAAAACAAACTCAAGTAGTTATGTTACATCTTTGCCCTTGTCTTTAACTTCTTGTGTTGGAGTGACGTGCCACTCAAGAGAATTTTTTGTTCCAAAATTGTAATATTTTCTCAGCTTTAAGTATATTTAAGTATATTAAGTAGTTATCAGGCAAAACAAATAATAAATTTATTTAATTTACTTCTCAATAATTTCTATCCAGTAATATCGTACCGACGAGTTCAAAAGGAAAACGACGAATTATTGTATACGGTTTGGTCACTCGTTATGGTCCAATCAGTTGCAGCGCAAGTGGTTAAGTATACTTTTGAGTAATGTCATTTTCTGACACTGTAGAAAATTTTATTTTATTTAAAAGTTAATACAATTTTAATCTGTAATATAATTTAACAATAAACACACTAAATGTCAATGTATTTAACTAGAATATAGATTATATTGGGCATAACATAAGTTATGTTATAACATATTATATATTATAACATAACATGTTATAATAAGTAAAATTATATATTTAAGTAAAACAAAATAGGCAAAATAAATGATAAATTTATTACTTTTCAATAATTTTTATTCAATGATATCGTATCAGCGAGTTCAAAAGGAAAGCGACGAATTATTGTATACGGTTTGGTCACTCGTTATGGTCCATAAGCAGTTGCCAGCGCAAGTGGTTAAATATATGTCTTAAATATCTTGTCATTCATAAAATAAGCTTTATGAAATTAGAATTAAAAATAAGCTAGTCATTTCTCAACTATGTTATCTTAATTACTTTTTTATGTTGGGTTACAGAAGGATTCGATATACCAAAAAATTTCTATGTAAAGAAATAGTTGCAGAATGCACATGTATATGTGTGTTGCTACATCTACGAAAAAAATGCGATTAGTATGTAGTTCATTAGAATGTTTCATCTTCTTCCTGTAACATCTTTTTCTAGCTTCAATTTAAAAAAAGTGTTGTTTGTTAGCTGAATAGTGTGAATCACTCTGTTTAACTGTTACACATAGAGTATATTGAGTGAGTCATTACAGACAAAAGTTAAAATATTTTAGAAAACTATTAATTATAGCAAAAAAATGTTTCAAACGAAACTTGGTCTATGTTCAAATATAATTAATTATTTTAAAGGTGAATGCATAAAATATGAAGATCAATTCACAATACTGCCGCTTCGCGTGTTTCTTTGTCTTGCATACGAGTTTTACAAAATTAAAATTAAAACATCCGTTAAATATAGGGTAATATTTTTGTAATAGGAAATGTTGAGGTAGTCTGCATTGTGTATCAAAAATTATATGATTATATTAAAAAAAAACACAGTAATTATATCGAATAATATAATATTCTTCTCGAAATCATTTAATTCTTGTCTAGTTTTTGATACAATTAATAATTTCAATCACATTTCAGCTTCTAGTTTTAGGTGGCATAGATTATGTATATACACTGTCGCTCGTAAGTTTCGTGTATGCTTTACTTTCTAAACGAAACAATCTTCTTCGCACATTTGAAAACAAGAATATTATAATTATAGCCTCGACTTTTAAATATAATTAACGAAAATTTTAGTATTATAAAAAGGTAATATGAATAGAGTATTTATTTACTTAAATAAATGATTACATTTCTCTTGAAATTTTATCATACTTTCAAATTTTTATAAATAAATTAGTAATAAATTAGTTATAAATTAGTAATATAACAGTGATGGTATATCACTGAATGTAACACATTTATATGTCAAGTTGATTAAATTTGATGAACAACTAAATAGAATAAATAACCACGTAATGTCGACATGGCACTTGCATCATATGATGCATGATAATTTACTCATTCGTACGATACTAATATTGAAATAATTTAAATTATACTTGTATATTCACTGGTTGGTTTCACTTTTAATAATCAGATTACGTAATGACGTCAATGCAAAGCATACTTGAGTCATCAAAGAGTACGTATTCCTATGTATTGCGAAACAACGTTCCAAAATATTTAACTATATCTTAATACCTACATATTAATAATTTTTTTACTAAATTACTAAAACATTTATCTACTAAAAACTAATAGCTACTGACTACACTGTCCAACAAAAAGTATTCCAAAAAAGAGTTCCAAAAGAATAACATATTTGTTTTCGCTTCCTCGATTTAGGAACTAAATTTAATATCAAATTATTTCGGTTTGTTAAGACGTCAATCATAGTAAATTTTCAAATTGAGCTGAAAATTAATTTCTAAAATATATAAAGGAGTTATGCCGCTCAGATAATTTAAAAAAATTATTCTCAGGAATCTAGCGACAAATTTGAACTTAAATTTTCAGAATTTCCATATTTATCAATGCTATTATACAATATTATTCAATTCACTATTTGTAGAAAAATGACTAGTTTATTTTATACTTATAAAACCTATTGCATAAAAAATAAAGACAATATAAATCTGTTTTTTCGCACGATAAATTTTGCAAGATTTAAAAGTAAAATATTCGCTGAATTAAAAATTTTTCAATATACATAGATTAGTACATTTTTTTTATAAACGATTTGTATGTCGATTAATGGATTAAAAAATATGATTCAATTTAGAAATTGAAAATTCAAAGGTGAAAGTAAACCTTGAAATCTCCAAAAATCTACTACAAAAAAATTATTACTACCATAGTATAGTATTTTTTATACTGAACAACTTTTGTTTACAAAATCTTTTTATGTCTTCAAAAACAAGGGAGATGTTCAAATGTTTATGCTAATTCTTGGATCAGTCAATATAATGTGTACATAATACTCGTTTACTTCATTTTATTTCAATCTGTTTCATATCTGATACTTTACTTTAATAAGTGTATTTTAATTATTCGCGAAATTCATTATTTCATTAATTATGTACAAAGCCTTCAATTTTGCTAAAAATTAATCATAAAAATTATACAAAAATTGCAGGACGTTGAAAATTACAAATGATCAATTTTAAATGGTAATTCAATGGTTAAGGATGGTAGATACGTTTTTATTGGAAATTTTGCGATATGTTTTAATAACACATATTAGCTCATTGATAATTCATTCAGTTGCTTTTATAAAATATTAATTTCTAGTGCGAAATTGCGAAATTAATGGTATGCCTTGACATGCTATATTAACAATACAGACATACACGTGTAGAGCTATTAAGGAAAATTTCGACATATTTATTGAAAGCTGTGTCGTTCTAGAATTATATAAATTGTGATATCTGTGCTCTATTTACCACGCAAAAACGTTAAGAGAAATATGAAATAGAAATTTTCCCTTTCGCTTTTAACCAGGTAGAACTATCCAATGACCGGTTCAATGGTATCTGGAATGGTATCCCATTTTACTTTTTTTGTAAAAGTAACATTAAATTAGATATGTGTCAAATTGTCAATTTGCAGAAAAGTTATTTACTCTAGATACTCTAAGATATTATTCTAGATATACTAAAAACACTATTTTGTTTCTTTTCTTTTCTCTTCAATTTCCTTCATTAAATTTTGTTTCATTTTATTATAGAGAGATAAAGATTAAGGAAACCAGTTCTTTGACACAAACATCAAATAACACATTTGGTCGTTTGTAAAGAATAGCAAATCACTGTCATTCGCATATGAGTGACGTGCTAAGATAAAAATAACATTTTAGAAATCTTGATCATTTTTTTTAACAATAAACACATTTTCTGTTGTCAACAGTAACTTTTATGGCATGTTAGTAAGAACAAAAGATATTTTTGAGATTGAAGAAAAAATAGAATTAATAGTTACAAACATTTATCTTATACTTAAATAAATAAAAAATTTCATAAGCGACATCAAATGAGGTAAAAATTTACATCCTCAGCAATATTATATTACTTAATTCTTTACAATTAGAATTTCGTTTACTTTAATAGAAAAAAAAGAAAATTATTTGAAGTTAGTTGTAGCTATTTAAAATCTGTATTATTGATAAATATAAATAAATTCTTTGGTAATTTTATAATGATATATTAATGAAATATAATAATAAAGTAATAACTATATAAAATAAAATAATTATTTTACAAAACTTTTATTCCACGTTCCGATATCCATCAATTTATTATCCATTCTACAGATGTTTTCAATATTTCACTTCTAGATGTGAATCAATGTTGATCAACAAAAAATTTGAACATCCTATTACTATACTTTTTTTTTACCAAACTTTATCTCTTCTTAAGATAGTTTTATTTTAACTACCAATCAAAAGTCTTGATTTAAACTCCAAGCAAACAACTCTTATCCTGAATCAGAACTGAACTCGATCGATCGACATTAACCAATCTAACTCGTTGAACAGAACGAGTTTCGCAAAATCTTATGAATCAAATAATTATTTTCAGTTGTTATAAAATATAACAAGTTCTCTAATTATTCTGTTTCTAATTATTCAAATGGTATTTTGCTGTTATTTTGAATATTATTTGTGAAAAAATGATCCATTTAAATAACAAAGGATTGAATTTTCGGTGGCGTTACATAATGATTAGATTATGGATTTTTGTGCATTTATAGAAAATTATACAAAAATGGATAAATAAATAAAATATTCAGTATTTAGTACCTAATCATTATAATATTTATAAAATAAAAGCAATCTACTTAAATTCCATTTCTTTAATGACGTACGCAAAATTTAAATTCGCATAAACATCCGCAAGAATGATGATTTTAACAATATATGGATATATCTGTATATCTGTACGAATTTACAATTAATGGTATTTATATTAGACAATTATATTATATTTTTATATTTATATTATATCACATTATATTTTTAGGTTCTCTAGTTTTGTAATTGAATTAATACTTATTATTAACGAAATTTTACTAGTCATAATTCTCTCACGATTCATTAGATACGTGACAGTATCAAGGTTAATATGTAAAATGTAATATGTAACTTTAAAAGTATATTTTGCAAATTTTAAATTATACAAGTAAATATCCTGTTTGATGTAAAATTATAAGAAAAGAACATTGTAACCTATAGCTTTGCTATAGTTTGTTCCTTAGTATTATTAGTTAGTATATTATTATAATTAATTACTGTTTTCAACTAATCAAACCGATCGATCTTAAGATCGTTCTAACATTCTATCGTAATGAAAGTGGAAAACTCATTGCAACAATTATGTTTAACAATAATTTTCCGATCTTTAAAGAAACATAAAATACCTTCCAATTTATCATAATGTCAGTCTTGTATTAAAGGTAAAATAAAAATTCTAATAAAGGTTCTAACAGTTTTCTCATTATTTTTATCATTTTCATCAGTTTCCGAATTCCGAACACCAATATCGTTCGTCCTTGTGATTCGCGACAGTGAAACAACAACCGTTTCGTAAAACGAAACTTTATGGTTGCAAGTTTTGGCCAATGTTTGTTCTCAGTAGCGCGGTATGATATTACGAGCTCGTTTACACGCTCGCGAAAATTGGAGTACTGATAAGCGGAAATGGCGGCATCTGCTTCCTTTAACGCGTAGTTGGAGGTTCTTTCGCTTCTTTCTCAGCGTCGTGGTATGGCAAATCGCGATGCTAGATTCGCAGCGCGAGATCGACGACTGAGATTGACGTGCAGCCTCGAAGTCTCGGTCATTTCTTTTAACATACAGGGTATCCATAAAGTCCCTTTACAATTTAAAAAATTTATTACAAAGGCAATTGATGAGATATCTTCATCAGATTTGTTCTATGCACTCAGTAATTATCAAAGTTTTTATCACATCGCATTTTAGGTACTCTGTTGATGAATAAGATACTGTTAAATGACCCATACAAAATGGCTACTCGTCAAGAGAAAGCACAAAGTGTATCATGGTTTATTGAAACCAAATCGGATCAGCGAAAATTCAGAACTAAGTGAATATGGAAAAGATCCACCGTCGCGTCCATCAATTCGTGCATGGCACAAGAAACTTATGAAGACAGGGACAGCGTTCGATGAAGGGAGGAATGGACGACCAAGAACATCTGAGGAAACATCGATCGTGTAAGAAATCGAGCACCGTCTTGATGTGCTTTCTGCAACTAATGGTGCCTATGTAGAGGTATGTTAAATGAGGCGAAAAAAACTAGATAAAAAAATTGAATATGTGCGTCACATTTTGTAATAATTTCCACTTATCTGTTTTTTCATTTGCCTTTGTAATAAATTTTTGAAATTGTAAAGAGACTTTATGGACACCCAGTATATTATCGCGTTCCGCGATTTCGGAATCGATTTTGCGACGACACTGCGTTTCTAATGCGCATTTTTTCTTCGCGGATATGTTTCTCCGTGTCACTCATCTGCTTTTGCATCGCTGAGAGCTCGTCTGCCGGAAGTGATGGCAGCGCTTCCCTTTCGCGAGCGCGCGTTCATCGTCATTATAATGCTCGTTTAGTATTATATGAATTTACAGCACCGGAGCTACCGTCTCTGGAATGCCGTTTTCTAACAGCTTGCAGTATCCTTTCACGTAAGCGACGAAGAGCCACAATGGAATCTCGTAGTGGCCTTGATAGATCAATACGTGTCTACGATGCCAATGGTTGAAGGCGATGACGGAATTCTGATCGTCTCGTCGTCTAAATCGGAGAGCCGCTTAACCTCTTGCGCTGGAATGACGTGCCACGCACGTCGAGAATTTTTTGTCTCAAAATTGTAATATTTTCTCAATTTTAAGTATATTAAAGTAGAACAAAACAGACAAAACAAATAATAAATCTATTTAATTTACTTCTCAATAATTTCTATTCAGCGATATCATACCGACGAGTTCAAAAAGAAAGCGACGAATTATTGTATACGGTTCGGTCACTCGTTATGGTCCGCAATCAGTTGCCGGCGCAAGTAGTTAAGTCAGCCGCTTCTGATTCTGCTAGCTGATACACGGATGCCGATATGTACAACACGATTTGAAGTCTACACTCTTATCTTTTCTTTTTCGAAATCCGGAGGCAAATCTAGCGGAGTGCTCGAGAGAGAAAGAGAGAGAAGAGGGGGGAGATATAATAATGAATCCTTGGTCAATCATCACCTTTTTCACATCATACAAATTCGTCTCGCGATTTCTTTCGTTGATGCGACGGCGAACAAGAATAGGTTTTCACAGGAATTTCTTCTCTCTCGAATAGAAAAAGTATAAATATAAAATTGATTTGGCTACTTAGCTTGTTACATAATTCTAGTTCAACTCAGACTGTACACATAATTCTAGTTCAACTCAGACTTTACACTAACTTGTAAAAGACTTGTAAAGAAAGTCTTCTTTCTTTTTTTTTATTTCGTGATTCAAGATCGCATCAACATCGATGATTATCAGCGACTATTAATAGATCGTTTAATTCGTGTACAGTATTGTTCAAGATAATACTTTTCTAATTATATCGATGTCTTCGTAGTTCGTCGAAAATTTCAGCAAGCTTGCAGTAGATCATCAGGGAATCTTGATCGTGCTATTATGTAAATAGTCGATTGAGTTCAGGTTGTTTTTAGAGTTAGGTTGTGTTTAGATTCCTCCTTATTTGACTGTATTCTGAATATTCCAGAATAATATTGACGATTAATGGCCTGTTGCATATCTTGCACGATGTTGGGTCGATATGTGCGAGTGTGAAAGTTTAATATGACCGGTTCTGATTCGTGTTATTGCCACATGCTGTTTTCTGCTGAACTTGGAATTGGTTGCGAGGTCGTGGAAATTGCTAATGGATTTGCAGAGCGGGCTCGCTTTGTACTTTTTTCATGTTAACATGCCCAGGACTGTTTCCATAATGATTCTGTGTCTTTGAGTCTTTGCTGATAGCCAGAGATGTGTCAAGTACTCGACCATAAATATGTATGCTGATTTATTATGATACACAAAACCGAATGAGAACATGATTTTATATATAATAGTATATATTATTATATTCTGTATTAGTACATTATGATATACTAATATATTTTATACCATAATAAAAACTGTATACTATACTCACACAGTTTATATACTATGTAGTATATAGTACAATATAGAGTATATATTATATTTTGTATTAGTATATTTTATATAGTACAGACCAATAGTTATAGAGTTTATATATGATAGTATATTGAGATGCGCACGAACATAAATTTCGGGTAACCAGATCACCTCGAAGATAATAACAGTCAACCATCAATTTTAATAAAATTGACGTATAATATAGTTCTCATAAAAATATTTGATACGTACTTTTTTTTTTATCAGCAATCATCCATTTTTTATTAGCAAACTATCCCCAAAGTTAGAGCTGCAAAATATATTTCAACGAATATCTATATCTAATTATTATAGATAAAGCAATTGCATAAATTGATGAAATTAGTCTTTTTTTAGCAATAAATTGATGGAGTGAATTAATTTGTAAAAAAATCCATTTACTTTAATAATTAAAAAACAGTATATTCTTGGTAATTTTTTTAATTAAATGCTAATATGTTTTCTTGGATATCTATTTATAAAAAAAAAAACACAAATTATGGATAAATTGGAATTTTAATTTTTGCAATTTCAAAAGAAGTTATTATATTTGAAATAATCTCGTTCAACGTGCAAAGCAAAATGACACTTTTATATTGGTTTTATAAAACATAATGATAAAATATAAGAAAAAATATAAAAATATTACTTTTATATTAATTTTAATTGATATTATTGAATATTGCCTTGATACTGACTAATAGAAATAAACAACAGAAATAGACAACCTAATTTTGAAATGACATTCAAAATGACTTGGAATAACTTTTTGTTCTTATTATATACAGAATGTGATCGAATGGTATGTCAAGCGGATAGAATGCGACTTTTTATGAAGAAATAAAAAAAAAAATAGAATAAATTTTTTTTGTTTAAGGCTTCGTTTTTGAACAAATCGAGTTTGAAGATTTATCATTAGATATACTTGAATTTAACTTTAATTTTAAACGTGACAATAAATAAAAAAAGAACTTTATTTTAAGATATTTCGTTTTCAAGAAAATCGAGTTTGAAAATTTATCAAGTACATGTACGAGACAATTTTACATACTCAAAGTTTGTTTTCTCGAAAACGAAGCCTGAAATCAAAAAACTTTATTTTATATTTTTTCTCACTTTTTCATAAAATATCGCTCGCTTGAAAATATCATTCGACCGCATTCTGTTCATTTGTATTTCATGAAGTATATGAAATTATTCCAGATAAATCTATTTCTTTTATTATCAAGACATTAATTCGCTAATTCATTATTCGGAATTGACAATTCCATCACGTCACTGAAAATTTATATCCAAGATTACGTGTACATTTCTATTGTTCAAGCTTTATCACGGTATTTAATACCTTATCTACTTTTTACTTTATCTAAAGGCTTTGCCTGGATGATCGATAACCGGTGTATTGTTACTGATTTATCGAACTGGATTGTTTTCTAATTCATTCTATCATATCACATTTAAGACTTCGAAGATTATTTCTCTACTGTAGTAGATATCATAGGATATATTATTAAATAACTAAATATTTTGCTCACTTAGAAATTTACTTATGCTTAATGTACATATATACTTTACAATTTATATTGTACAAATAATATGATAATTCATGTTATATAAATAAATTGATACAATTAACATTGTATTATATATTAATATACCAGGTGATTCTTAATTGTTTTCTCAATGCTTCAAGTAGTGAATTTACACACTAAATAAAGAATGTCATGCGAAGCTATATTTTACATATATTAGTCTTTGAGTTATAGTCGGTTAAAGAAAATGTTCAATATGTCCGCCTTAAGCATAAGTTCATGCTAAGTTAAGCAGATGCTCTAAAATAAATAGACTAAATCCAGTTAAAATTTCCTTTCACAGATTGTGCACATTATATATCTCTATCGAATGCACAACAGATTCTGAATTGTAACAAAAATAAAAATTTCGTGAACTAATTGTCTATAACTCAAAAACTAAAATATGTAAGATATTATATATAATACACTATATTATAAGATAGACACGTAATTAATAATTTACACCAATTATATATTGTAACAAATATATAATTATATCAAGAAGAAATAAGCAAATTGTTTCATCCTTCCGAAATAAATTTTTATCGAGAACAAATTACTTCTTTCATGTTACATATTTATATTTTATACTTACACAATATTTTATAAAAAAAAAAAAGAATTTTCGAATTATAAAAGTTGTAATCTGAGAAAAATTCCTTCTAAAAAATAAAATTTTAGAACTCTAGTAAAAAATTATTTTTTGTCTTGCATATGAAATTCATCAAAGATAAAGCTGAACGCAACAAAATTTGGATACGTGCAAAGACAAAAAATTAGCGATTCTGCCTGCATTCATTGAAAATGTAAATATTTAAGCTCGCAGTTTTTTTTTAACGAGCTTAATATGTAAATTTTTAATTCGCACGCAAAGTGGCAATATTTTTAACAGAATGAATTAATTCGAATTTCAATTTGTTTCAAAAATGTATTTCAATATCTTATTGAGCGAAGTGTTATCGTAGCAACAGATATATTTTGATAAAATTAATTCGAATAATTAATATTTTACACATTTATTTCTACGATTTGTTTTACGATACATGTTAGGTTGGTATATGTAAAATGTTCCACTAAAATTTCGTAAATTAATACTATTTATTCATTAAATTTTATTCAATCAATTTATCAATCATATCAATATCAAGTAGTATCACAAATGAATGTAGTAATTTATGTTATATAAGAAGAAGATAGTTAATTTTATTTTGTATTTTACATTCTTCGTTATGATTGAGGTATTGAGTAGCAATAATAATTGGTAGTAATAAATTGAATTAAATTAAAAATTCTAAAATTAATTAATTTCACTTTAAATTATTATAATCACCAATGATATCAGTTTAGAATTAAAAATTGAATTTACTACACGTTTAAATTACCACATTTAAATCACGTATTTGTATTCAACGTAAAGAAGATTTAGAATAAAAATATTAATAATCTTATTATTATTATATAAGCTTAAACGTCAAAGTAATGTGTCATGAAATTTATTGTACATGTATTTAGTAAAGATTTGGCAACAACAACTCCATTTTGCAATTCTTTTGTCAATAAATGAAAATGAAATTAAATTCATAAATTTTTGAAGAAAAGTAACATCTTTATGCTAAAAATTGTTGATTTTCAAGATTGAGAATTGACTGTTGTTAAAAATTTGTATTGAATCACGTGCAAAATTAAGTATATTACCTTTTAAGGAATACATATGATTGAAAATTTATACGAAAAAGCGATATTCTATATGCATCACCAAACATAATTTTTTATTTAGCACTATGTGGTAATAAGAAAATATGAAAAATTCTCTTTTTTTCTAATGTCCCAGAATGAATGATATTTTCTTTTTGACTTATTTTTTCACTCACTCTAAAAAAATAATTCAGATAAGAAGTGAACAATTTTGAAAAGATCACAGTGTATTTAATTTTCCTACGAATGCATGCATAGAAATTATATAAACGTGAAATACATTTTTTTAAATGAAATCGTACAATTTTTTACTCATTAATCAATGCCGCTCGACATTATCTATAAAAAAATATTAATATAAAAAAACTAATTAGTTCAGGAGATACTTTAATTTTAATTTTGTAAAATCCATCGTATAAATACTTGCTTTAATATATTTCCTTATACAAGTTATTTATTGATTATCAGAATACTGTTGCTTACATTTTTAAAACACAACAAGAAATAAAGTTAGATCATTTAATTGTTAGAAAATTCGATAATTTATTACTGCGAATTTTCATGCAAATTCATATTTTTTGAGATATACTTAAAAAAATAGAAACTTGACAGAAATTTGTTTTATGTCACATTACACTTTCAATATTTTATATATCTTTTTGTACTAAATGCATTTTGTGCGATTTTACATTTTAAAACACCTTATGAACGCATAAAAATCCTCAATTTATTACGTAACAATCAGTCTGGTAACAATCAAATGATTGTAAATTTTTTAAAATTAATTATAAAAATAATCGTGGTATACAGATTTCCTCTCTTTACATTACAAACAATTAGTAAGTAAAAATTCTATTTTATTATCTATATGATTTTATCCTGTTGTTTGCTTTATTCAATGGCTCATAAGTATACATCTACATATATCTACAAATATATTTTCTCTAAGCGGAGAAATAACTCGGAGATTATTAATATTGATAATGTATCGAGATATATCAAGTATACATATATCAGCCGTAGAATCGACCGAAATTATCAATAAATGTTTTTCCAATTATAGAATGATGCGTGTTACCATATAATAAAAAATGTCAAAGAACTCAAATGTTCAGTACTATCCCAGCATATGGGGAATATATAAATGTCTTCTTTGTTTCTAGCGATATAAGAAATTTAAAGTAAAATGATAAGAAAGTGTTTTAAGTGAATGAGGAAATATTATGGAAAGGGACAATTTTTTGACGATCATTCGGAATACGTTCTTATTAATTATATCTTGCAATGAAATGAACATATACTTCAAAAACTAATGAAACATAGCGTTGATATTATATTAATTTTTTAACGACTGTTTCTGCGGTTTTTTATGCATTTTCGTAAAATTTTAAAATCTAATAGTCCACAGAATGCACATAATGTGTAAAGATGTGTAAAATATCCATTTTTATATAATAATATTTAGTAGATAAAGTAATTTAAGTTTGTTTTCTTTAATCGTGTTTGCAAAAATATGGAGAAAAATGTGCAGAAAAATCCGCAGTCTATTAACGACGTTATATAGAGTGTCCCAAGTTTAAATGTCAGCAAATGTCTTCGACAGCATGTAGAGAACTGATAAACTGAAAAAAAGTCGCAATTTTCTCGGAGCAGAAACGAACAAATCTCTAAAGGATTTCTTTTCTTAATTTATCGATGTTTCTATAAACTCCTGAAATTCAAATTTGTACAATTTGTCAAATGTGTATATAAGTGCTTCGAGCTCTGAAAGCTCGAGCTTTATCGAGCTTCCAAATATGTTTGTCAGAAAAGAAAACTAACAAACATTAAATGATAAACATTATATATAATACTGCAAGAGTGACGAACACCAATATCTACATGAGCCACAATAGGAATACTGAAAGACGATCAGTCTCTGACAACGTCCGGGTTATCAATCAAACACGACAGGAAATCGACAGTTGTTTCTGGATTCTTGTGCAGACGTACTTTTCGACAGGAAGATAAATCTTTATCATTATTCCGTGTACTTATAGCAAACTGTAAATAGAGCGTATAACAGAGTGTCACAACTGTAGAATTGGACAAAAAATTAATCGCAATTAATGATTGCATTCTAACTTTAATTGTTAATCATAAATAACGATTAAATTCCTACTTTAGTCGTCAATTACGACGAACGATTAAAAATCTAACAATCGTTAATTGCGATTAATTATGGATTAAATTCTTATTTAATCGTCAATTGGTATTAACGATTAAGTTCCTTTTAATTTTAATAATGAGTTAGATATCTCATTAACGACTAATTGAGTTGAAAAGTGAACTGTCCGTACATAGTGAAATAATATTAACCTTTTGCGCTGGAATGACGTGCTACGCACGTCGAGAATTTCTTGTCCCAAAATTGCAATATTTTCTCAATTTTAAATATATTTAAGTATTCACAAATACACAGGCAAAACAAATAATAAATTTATTATTTCCCAATAATTTCTATCCAGTGATATCGTACCGACGAGTTCAAAAAAAAAAAAGAAAGCGACGAATTATTGTATACGGTTCGATCACTCGTTATGGTCCGCAATCAGTTGCCAGCGCAAGTGGTTAATGCCTGATATAATAAAATAAAGTTCTTTATTAATGTTTATTTTGAAGGAGTTAATCAGGCTAGACATAGAGATCGTTTTATCTCTTAACAGTATAAACTAGGAATATGTTTCATTTCAATTAAATCTTGAAATGTTAATTATTCGACTATAATTCGAAATATATTAATATATCATAATATATATGTATTGTATATTAATATATTATAATATATCTATAGTTTCGAAATACATCTTTAATTTAAATGAAATTCTAGTCAAATTCGACGCAATAACTAACAAAATTGATTAAATACATTGCCGATTTCTCGACGATAAATTTTATTAGTCGCAAAATATTAATCGGTCAATCGAACTGACGTTTCAATCGACCAATGCCCAACTCTGCACGACCGTAAATAGAGCGTTGTGCCGGCGTGAATGAAATCTCGAAATCTCCCGAACGAAGTCGTTGCCAGTTCGCAACGCCGTTGTCAGAAGTGAGATAATGACTCGAACCTCAATGGACAATCAAGGGGCAATTCGCCAAACAAAGGCAGCTATGGGGTAGAAGGAGGCTATCGCGGAAGTGGCGTGCACTGATAATGAGAGACAGACGATGGAAGGATTTCTCTCCTGGAGGACAGCTCCAGGTATTATCGGACACTATGTCGAGACTATTTGAAACTTGAGAGAATTTTGCAGCAGAAGTAGCTATTGTAAATAGCTGTAATAAACAGTTTTCCCACTGCTCGGTCCAGGCAATCTTCGCTTTGGCTGGCATTTCTGTCTTTTCCTCTCGTCTTCATGGAAAATGCTGCATGCAACTTGTCTTTGGTGGTAATATCTACATGTAGGCTTCAGTAGAATTGAAAGTTTCGCACCGAAATTGTTTTGTTAACATCTCAGAATCAATTCTGTTACTGAATAGTAATCGTAGCAACCGTTATCATCAATCAATAATTCTTAAAATAAATCAGTAATCTTGATTAAGTTTTGTAATTTTGCAATCATTGATTTTTAAATCATTTCTTCACATTGCTGCGACACGTTCAAACGTGTTAATCATGCAGTATCGTGCTATTCAATATAACTAAATGTCATTAATATATCGCTTGTAGTTTGTAGTAAACATTAACAGATCAAGATTAAAGAGAATATTTACACGTATTTTTTGCTATACATAATAGTACCTATTTGTTGTTGTTGAATTTAGAATAATTTTTTAAAGTTTATAATTTTCGGTATAAGAACGAGTACGCATCATAATGAAGAATCTCAAAATTTTGATCATTCAGTCAGTTTATCACTGAAGTCCATTTTCATCAAGTCATACAGAAGATTATAGTTAGTAATAGCTTAAGTTATATACATTGCAAAACAATGCAAATAATAAATGTGTAGTTTCTACAATACTTTATTCATATATACAGCATTGTTGATGAAAGTAAATCACTAATACAGTCATAATCGAAAGTGTAATCAATGATTAACGATTGCAATTATACTCCTTATTCATTAATTATTTGATAATCAGTAATCATGATTAATATTCTAATTTCACATTAATTATAATCGTTACTCATTAATCAGATTATGTTTGCTCAACTCTACTCAGAAGCTACTGAATGCACGAAACTAAAATTCTTCTTCCCTCAAAATTTCATATCGATGGAGAACTGGTGCTTTTTAGAAAAATACCTCTAATTTTTTTATATGAAAAGCAATAATTCGGTTTGTGAATATTTCCAATCTATCAATAATGTTATTATAGTAGATTAAAATTTTAAGATGTTCCTGTAAGTAGAAAATAAGAACCTATATTTGTGTAACCTTCTTTCTTCTTTAAGAATTGTAAAACTTATTATCTTGACATCCTCTATATATATGTGTGTGCTCATTTTAAATGTTTCCATATGATTATTTCTATATTTCCTCGGTGTATATTTCCTAGGTAATATTAATGCTAGCGGCATGTAATCTTTAAAAGTTAATAACATAACAAGAGCTTGTAAAGAATACATACACATGTGGATAATGTTTTGAATTATTGTCTCATTATCTATGATAATATGCAACAAAAAATGTAGAATTGCATTTAAAAATTTGAGCGTGACTCCTTGTGATACTTCTTTTAATACTAATTATCTCAAGGTGAAACAATTATCGTCATTACATATTATCTTTGATATTTGCAATTTTTATCTGAAACATTTTTCCATATTTCTGAATATTTACAGAAATATGTAATCGCGCACGTAGGTATTAAAAAAAAAAAAAACTGTACTGTAGAAAGATTGAAAATAACAAACGTAATATCAAATATAAAACTTTCGGTTTATTTTGTATTTTGTGATTGCTTCGAAATTTTCGTTAATACTTTATAAAAACTAAATAAAAAACAAAATGTGGAAAGTTTTATTGCATTTAAAAAATGAATTCTTTATGATATCATTTGGAGAATTATTTGAATCACTGAACTTAACCGTAATACTTTTGTTGTAATATACACTAGGCAAAATTAGTTGATTTTTTTTAAACGACAATTCATATAAAGGTGGAACTTAACACGTTGAGTGAACTGTCCTAAAGTGTGCACTAGAAATGGTACATATATGGTGTAGAATTTGGAAAACATGTAAAAACTATATATATTTCAGCTTTTTAGCTTTTTAAGAGTTTGAAACTAGTTTATTATTACAATAAATGTACCAGGAAATAATAAAAATACCATATAATAAAAAAATAACTTTGTTCGTATTAAAAATATACAAAAATACCGAAAAAAAAATTGAAATACAAAGCAGAAATTTCATTCATACAATCAGATAAAAATAAGGCATAAATATATACATATATATTCATCGTTCTTAATTTAGGACTAGCTGGAAGAAATGGTACAACATTGTAGGTCATTGGATTCGTATTGAAACCAGCTGTCGAAATGCGAATAAAAAAATGTATGATCTAATTTAAAAAGATCAAGCTGACCTTGAAATATCCTTTACTATTGTATGAATGAAAAAATTGTTAATACTACGTAAGACATCTTTTTATACTGAACAGCTTTTGTATAAACATTTTTTTCGTAGCTTCAACCCATTCCGAGATATTTTACTGTACTCAGTTAGAAGACACACTCTGTATATATATATTTATACTAAATCTAATCAAAGCCACAGAGAAATTTAAGAAATTTAAAAAATATTTTTGCGAATGTCTCGATAACATTTAATTTTCGACGTAACGGAAAGTTCAGAAATAAAAATACTTTTATTGTATAGTCGTCAAAATCAGTGAAGAATAACCTAATCTATATAATTACAAAATGTGACTGTAAGTTACATTGCGTCACATCAAGCGTTGACTGATGAAGACTGATTGTCAACAATAGCGTTCAAGTTGATAAATGTGCCTGCGAGTGATGAAGGATTGAACGATGACTGAATGACCTGACTAGTTTGAAGTTTCTTCTGACGAAAATCTCGAAGATTTTCGTCATGATGATGAAAGAGCTACGCTGACTGACCAAAACTTTAGAACAATCAGCATGAGTTCTATTGATCTTCACTCGAAAATAGCATTTTCGCGACCCTGTCGTAAACACCACCAAACAATTCTCACTTTGTTACAACGTGACAACTCCTTTACGTAAAATGAGGAGGGGAAAGAACGAAGAGACCGTATATTTCCATTTAAACAAAAAATACTGCAGTTGCAAAATGTGCATTATTGCACATATAAAAACAAATATAATCGTGAGTATGCAGTCCACCTTGGACCATTTACTTTTTCCCCTATAATTTTTCTAATTTCAATTCTTTCGAAAAAAAAATGATATGTTTATTACAGTTGCGTGCTAGATGCATTAATTAGAAACGTTTGATAAAATAAAGTCGGTTTTAACTAGATAAAACTAGATAAAATACTGGATAAAACTGATATGTTCTATTTTTGTCTTTATAATACTATGACTGTCTCTTTATAATATGACATATTGAACTAATAATTATTTTTTCTAATAATTTGTAATTATTCTTTTCTAGCAATTAATTATTAAAAAGCTAATTTTCATAAGAATGCGAATCTTCTTTTCAACTTAAACAATCAGTTAATATTTCCTTTCATCCATCAACTTTTATTATTGCAATTATTGTTGATAAATAGGCTAGATAAGGTGTTCAGTTTTAACCTACAAGTGGAATTATTTTCTAAATCTAAACTATTCATTACTCGAAAAAATTCTAGACAAATCTTGCTATATTTCCCTGGAGGAACAATTTGATAAAATCAATTCTTTTACATTTGGAGGTGAGATTTCAAGATCAACTTAATTTTTCTAAATAAAACTCTCTATTTTTTTAATATGTATTTTTTTAATACATCAATCGATGTATCTTTTTATCTCTATAAAAAAGTATTAACTTATTTATATTACAAGGGCAGAATACTACTCCTGCATTTCTTTATCCTTCATATATAGATTTTTTAAAATTAAAGTAAAACATTTTAAAATATCTTTGAAAAAATAAGTTGACCAAATTAATTCCTCTTTGAAATATCGCAAGATTTATCTGATTGAAAACATTTTTTCGAAATGTTATTATAATGAACATTTTAGAAGATAATTTCATTTACAGATTGAAACTGAACATTTTGTATAAATATACATCTTTGATCGTTCTGTTGTATCTGTAATAAAATATATGTCCTTTTGAAAAAAGTACAATGTTTATAATTTTTTCCAAGTTTCTAGAATGAAAATATTTTAGAAACTTGCTTGAGAGCTTTACATTTCATTGACATTCAACTTAACTCTCAAGTATGTAGTATCATTATTGGGATGTAGATTCATTACAGTAATTTACGTTAGATTATTTTTTTTAATTTTATTTTGTATTTTATATTCTCCATGAAAGGGATTAGTAATAAAATCAGACTAAATTAAAAATTCCCAAATTAAGTAATTAAAACCAATATTGTTATTATTGTCAATTACTGCGATATTGTACAGTAGTCGAAGTATTAATGAAAACAGGAAATTGGTCAAGAGGCATTCGTTAAATACGTACATATATAATTAATTGGAGAAAGATCAAGAACCAGAGAAGCGTTTAACCCAGTAACTTTTACTTTCGAACAAACACTAGAAGGGGAAAACTAAATTATCAACTTCTTTGCAATAAGTTTAAACCAGTTTCATTTACGTTCGAACGTTTTATTTAGCTCAAAACGGTTCTCTATCCTTTTCTGACTAACTTCCCTCGCAAATTCGAGTTTGCTTATCTCATCGGCAGGCGCTCGAATTTTCCTTTTTTGCTTTCGCTGTCACATGAATTATCGCGTAAAAGTTGATAAATATTATCGCGTAGCGAGTAACGTGTCGAAGCTTTTATCGAGGTAGTTAAATTGCAGCGAGATTAAAGGTCTGCGTTAAAGAACAGCGAAAGGAGGTTCCGGCGAGCGGAAATATGCGAACAAGCAGTTTGTGGACAAGTAAGCTTCATGATTATCAATAAAGCTAACGAGTCCGATCGAATCAAAATCGTAAAAGCATGAGCCTGCTTGTTGCACGCAATTATCGACTGATGCAACGATCAATTACTATACCCAACTCGTGAATAGATTATTGCCTTGGAAATGATGGTGTTGCTCGTTAACGACTCGATAAAACGAATGCAACAATCGTTGAAATTCACGAGGAAAATAGCGGTGCTTTCACTGAAAATAAAAATGGCTAGTAACGTTTGTGAGTAAAAGTGATATTATACAGTAGAGCGTGTTACGAACGAATGCTATAACGAAGAATATTTATGAATAAAATGAGAATGCTACGCAACGAATGCGAAAAAATATCGGATATGGTGAAGAAAAACCACTAGTTGATGATGCGAATTTTTTTTCTTCTCTCGTTCAGTAGCATCACGTGAATAAGTAATGTAAGACAGTTTATAGTTGATTTCTGTATTTAAATATTTCTTTAACAATAACAGGACAAGAGAGAATAAATTACACATCTTAGTCTATCTTTATGTAGAGTAGAACTTTGCTTTAACCCAAACAATTTTTTGTCCCAAATTGCAGCATTTTCTCAGTTTTAAGTATATTTAAATGTAACCCAGGCAAAACAAATAAGTTTTTTAATAATTTCTATCCAGTGACATCACACCGACGAGTTTCAAAAGAAAAAGAAAGCGACGAATTATTGTACACGGTTCAGTCACTCGTTATGGTCCGCGAACCAGTTACCAGCGCAAGAGGTTAATGTATGAATTCATTACTAGGTGACAAACTGGAGTTTGTATAGTAATATTCTCCTCTCTGCCAATTATTTTTCGTTCATGTAACAGGGGTTCAGATTTAAATAAATCGATTCAAGAGTTCATTTAATCGGCGACTGACTAAAATTTGATTGAAATAAAAGAAGTTTATCTAAATGGAGTTCTAGTCTAAAATTTTTCTGCTGTATGTTTCTTTATAATAATATTATATTCTATGTGACAAAGAAATCACTTTTATATTATTTTTACTACTTATTCTTCTTAATTTGCATTATACTTCTTATATTCCTCTGTTTAAATCGTTGTAGTGGTAACAATTTTACTCTTCACTTTACTCTTCTTTTACTCTTCAATTTCTTGTAGATTTGGAATGAATAACTCTTAAATACATAGGTATATCATAAATGATATAAGTACAAAACTGGTAAAAATGAATTTATTATAAAAATAATAAATACTTGCTTTATTTTCT
Organism: Tetragonisca angustula; assembly: GCA_036937485.2. Classification (NCBI taxonomy): domain Eukaryota; kingdom Metazoa; phylum Arthropoda; class Insecta; order Hymenoptera; family Apidae; genus Tetragonisca; species Tetragonisca angustula. Next base: position 1,592,742 of record JAWNGG020000002.1, read on the forward strand.
AATATAATTTGTGTATATTCTGTTTTGTATTAATAAAAAGTAAGAGTTTTACATTGTACACAAATAATTGTATTTGATTATTCGTTACTTTACCATTAATTTACTGTCGAAAGAAATGTGATTTCTCTTTTAAGTTATGTTATCATAATTACTATTCTTTCACTTATAATAGAGCTACATTCTGTTTTCAATTTGTTGTAAAACATTAAACGAAAATCTAATTCTCACAACATTGAGAAGAGGAATTTAATTCATTTGTCAATCAATGTTTCAATGTACAACAAATAAGTACTATAATGAACAAAGTTTTAGAATCAATTACGTTCGTTCTAGTACATCTTACTGTACTCGATGCTACACCAAGACTTGCTCCGTAGACATTCTCTATTATTGATCGAAATTACAAATTTTCAATTTTGTACGTCAGCTTAAAAAATAATAAATGCAATTTTATTCTAGTTAGGTATCACTTCTTACAAATATAAATTATTACTATTACTATTTACGTGAAGCATAGTCACCATTAGTTTGCAGGAACAAACAAAACACGAATATAATAAAATAGATGATACAATAGATATACTAAAAAAAATAATTAAATAACATTGCACAGTTTTGATAAATCCCTATAGACTTTTGCTTTAAGAAAAATTTGCTCTGTAAAAGAGCAATTTCATTCCCATAAGAATTCGCTGTCGTCACTACCCAATTTATCAGGTTTCAGAAAAAGCAGCTCGAGGGATGTACGTATTATAAATAAAGGTTTGAGAAACCCTTAATCCTTTTAGTATCTTACAATTTTTCTACGTATTGTCTAGAACTACAAAGCATTGTTGTAGGAAACGTGTAAAAATCTAGTAAGTAAATTTCTAGTTTACCGGTTTTTTCCAGTTTTAGCTATTTCTTTAATAATTTCATTTTATCACTAAAACAATAAATCAATCCAGAAAAGTCGAAAAAGTTATATAGTTCTCGTTTAAAAAAAAAGACATCATATTAAAAAGATTGTAATAGACAGAAATAGCCAAAATTGAAAAAAGTCGCTAAACTAGAAACTAAGCTAACCTGGTCAAAATCTCGATAAAATAGACATACTGTTTATAATAGAATCATTTTGTAAAGATGAAGTATCAGTAAGAAAATCCGAAGTATTCAGAAAATATTCAAGACATCATTTGTCGCTTTTTCGTCTCATTTTGTCCCGCACTGTAGGTGCGCAGATGTTGATAAATTTTATTTCATTTAATTATTAATATAACTATTGTTCAAGCGAGATGATACGACGCACAAAAAATACGAAATCTATGAATAAAGAAATGAATTTAAAGATTACAAAAGTATATGATGTAACATGACATTTTCTTCGATTATGCTTACATAACATTTTTTTGTTGCTTACTCATCGAATAAATTTATAAAATTTAATCGTTTATGACTGATTGTGAAACACCCAGTATTACTACATGTTCTTTATATGTATTTTTTGAACATATAAGAGATCATATTTATTATGTTTAATTCGATAAATCGACTCATTTCGTTTAAGTAAGGAAGATATCTACAAAAATTTTCCACAAACTGAGGTAAAATAAAAATGACGAGGATGCAAACAAAACTACAGAGTAGTTATACTTATAAAAAATGTTAGACATTTCAATAATTATGAAAAATATACTTTCTTAAATATTGTGATAAATGATATATGTAATTTGGTATCAGAAAAATAATCGTTCTATTATATGAAAATTCTTCTGATTAGCTTGGATATTTACCGGAACTTCTATATGCAATCTTTAACATTCAAATTATGCAAATATTGATTATGCAAACAAGAAATATCATAATCGAAATCATTAATTTTGTTTTATTAATCAAATAATTTGATGAATTTATTCATTAAGTAGAATAACTGGTTACATACTATCATGTTCACAATTCAAATACATAGCAGTCTATAGATAAATGTAAAATATGCACAGTAAAGTCTAGAACTTGCGTTAATGATCTTGTTCTAAAGTTTGTGGAATTTACGTAACAAGGATATTATCACAAAGTCAAAAGGGATATAGGAGAATACAAGAATAATAGAAATCGTACGTTTGGATATAATTTTTTAAAGTTTACGTAATTATGAATCGTGAGGTGTAAATATATTGTTCTTAAAAATTCACAAATTTTAGATTAAAAAATTTTTCTTTTAAACGCATTTAAATATTAGAGAATCGAAAAAGTTTTCTCGTTTTTCTATGACCGGAAAGGACGATCATTTTCTCTCCTAAGCTATTTACTCTTACCTTAATAATTTTTTCTTAAAACAATAAACTCTACATAATGTCTATTATAACTACGTATGCTTATCGCTGTCCTATTTTATAATCAAGAAACTTCTTGATTATAATGGTTTTTTAATAAAAGGAAAATGTAAAAAATACAAAAGATGATGCATCAAAATAAAAATAGTTACTTTTGATAAGTTATGCCTCTTTTTGTCCTTTTTGTCTTGTCTTTCTTTATGTCTGAATTATTCTTTATATTATTAAATATATATATATATATATATATACTCAGTCAAAAAAGTCTCCGTACAGTACCATATTTGAATTTTAACTATGTGTAATTAAAAAATTATACTCGACATAAAAATTATTATTATTATTTAAAATTGTTTGCTTTCATTAATCAGTATACGTAAACTTATGCAAATTCTGTAATCAGTTTTGCTCAAGTTTTGAATACAAATTGAACAGAAATTGCGACAAATAAGTTTTCGCACACTATCGTGAAAGTTCGTGTTGTTAATGAACACATCAAAATACTCGAGTCATACGATTTATGGAGGTCATATCTTCCTTCAGTTTTGTATTAGCAAGCAGAAGTACATACAAAATTCACAATAACGTACAGAAATGGAAATACCGGTTCGAATCCGCGAATTGATTATAAAACTGCGAAAGGATGAAAAATCCTTAAGAGTTATTGCTGAAATAGTTACAAAATCTCATTCTACAGTGCAATATATTATTAATAAATATCAAAAAACGAATTCTGTTGAAAATCGCAAACATACCGGTCGTTCAGCAAAATTAGAACACCATTATAAGCGTACAATTTTGGAAATTATACGCAGTGAACCAAAAATAATTGCTCCTAGTCTTGCTAATATGATTGATAACGATTATGGCATTAAGGTTGTTCCTCAAACTATACGTAACATGTTAAATACAAAGTCTCTTATGCCTGCAGCACTCATATATCCCCATACTAATACACTCCCTTCGTGTTTAATGATTGCTCGCAGATTCTTGCATTCCATTTCTGCATTCTTCTTTCTTCAAACTTTTGTACTTCCATCGCACTCAAAAACGTTAAATTTACATTCATTGCTAAATATCACTGAATGGCAAAACTCTGTTGCCTTATTCATATGAACTTTAGCAAAGTCCATATGTTTCTGCTTATTTATCATACTAATAAATGGCTTTTTTTTTGCTCCGACCACTACATTTTTTAACACGTTACGTATAGTTTGAAGAACAACCTTAATGCCATAATCGTTATCAATCATATTAGCAAGACTAGGAGCAATTATTTTTGGTTCACTGCGTATAATTTCCAAAATTGCATGCTTATGATGGTGTTCTAATTTTGCCGGATGATCGGTACGTTTGTGATTTTCAACAGAATTTGTTTTTTTGATATTTATTAATAACATATTGGACTGTGGAATGAGATTTTGTAACTATTTCAGCAATAGCTCTGAAGGATTTTTCATCCTTTCGCAGTTTTATAATCAATTCGCGGATTAGAACCGGTATTTCCATTTCTGTACGTTATTATGAATTTTGTACGTATTTTCTGCTTGCTAATACAAAACTGAAGGAAAATATGACCTTCATGAATCGTATGACTCGAGTTTTTCGATGTGTTCATTGACAACACGAACTTTTATGATAGTGTCGCAATTATTTGTCGCAATTTCTGTTCAATTTGTATTCAAAACTGATCGCAGGATTTGCATAAGTTTACGTATACTGGTTAATGAAAGGAAACAATTTTAAATAATACATCGAAAATTTTTATATTGAGTATAATTTTTTAATTATACATAGTTAAAATTCAAATATGGTGTGTGTGTATATATATAAAATATTAGTGTTCAGAAAATAAATTTGAAACAAGTACTGCTACAAAAATTTTTCAAATACGCTAATGCTGGAAAATTGCACAAATATCTAAAATTTCCATGATATAAGCATACTATAGTTCGTTTAGGAAAACAAAAAACAAACGTTGCATGCAACCCGCAATTAAAACACTCGAGAAAGTAATCTATATATATTTAACGTTTCATATATTTAAACAAAATCACTGTATACACTCGTATAAGAAACTTACGTGACTGGTATAACGTAAATTCACGATTTCCGTTTTTTTCGTTATTTCTATCCAGTTTTCTTATATGAGGTCCAACAACCCAAGAAGCCTCCGTATTATGAGTTGGTATCTGGTTTTACATCCTTGGGAAAATATCTGTCCACTGAGACGCGATCACTACAATTTCGTCTTATCGATCTTTTTAAACAGTTAATGTCACTGATTCCTTCGATCTCGTACAGAATTACTGTTCCTTTTCTTCGTTTCATCTTAGCTTATAGGCTCACTAACTGTTGAATAACGAAATAAAACACATTTATAACTTCTTGAATATTTATGTAGTGAAACAGCATCATATGCACAACTAATATAATTAATTTCTAATAATTAGATTGTGAATTTTTATATAAATATTGTTGAGAATATAATTAAAAATATATAAATGAAACTCGAGAAAATTGGGTAGTTTAGCGGTTTTTCCCAATTTTGGCCATTTCTCTGGCTTATTTACAGTTGTATGATTTTCTGTCAAAAAAGTAATAAGAACTATATAACTTTTTTGACTATCCCCGATTGATTTCTTGTTTTGGTGATAAAACTAAGCTGTTATTGAAGAAATGACCAAAATTGGAAAAAGCAGCTAAATTAGAAATTTGTTTCACGTGTCAAATATTACGAAAGACACTGAAGCTTATATTTTCATATTATATGTATTCTGTGAAATTTTATATCTTGAAATTTTTTATAAATGCACGACAATGACAATTAATACGTCGTAGATCGATCACGAGTTAATTTCTACTTTTATGTATAAAGATTGCTAGTCGACAATACATTAATAGTTTTTAATAAATAATAACTAGACTGCGAATGTTTATGGAATTTTGCAGTTTCACATAGATAATAAAACAATGGGGAAGCTAGATATTAAAAGATATCATTTCATTTATTCAATTCAAATATCAAAGAATATTAAGTAATTATGTAAAGAATATTATACTTTAAATACTTTATATATTTTTGCAAATTATGTGTATTGCATGTCGGTTTGCACCTCCATTTTGCGCAATACATGAAAATCCGCAGTCTAATAATGATTTTTGAATAAAACATTTTCAGACATTTTCATGTACATGGTAAATAGAATGTATAAACTGCTGCAAACATAACTGCCAACGAAATAATACCGTACAATTGATACCGTATCATGCCAATAGCAAGGCTCACAGAAAAAGGAAGGTAAAGAGGAGGATAACTAAAGTGCAGATTGACGTAAACTCTCATTTCAATCGATATTTTACAAGTCCATATAACATTTAAGAGGAATAAAATTCTTGGGATAATTAGCTGATAATATAATGTAGCTATTAAAACTGTCGCGATAACAATTACGATCAATCAAGTAAATTTCATTCACTTGTACCGTTTTGAGTCTACAATTTTCGTATTGTATATAACTTTAACTGCTATAGTTTCCAACATGTGGACAAAACGGCAATAAATGTGTGAACAAACAGTTGTAACAAGTAATTGTCTTTTATAGTAAATAAACAAACGTTTTTATTTGATAACTAGAAAATATTGAAAAAGAAGAATATTAAAGTATTAAATGATACTGATTTTTACACATACATGCAACTTATAATTTCAGAATATTGACAACAGAGAAACATGTTCTGTAGGTACATTATTATTTATTAACCTTCTATGTTATGCGGTTAGTAGACATGTAATATTTATAGCATTTTAAAATTATGACATAGACATAATGGTTACAATTTTTAAGGAAATTAACTGAGTATCATTTTGTTCTTTCATTTGTATGCAACTACAGAACATGTTATTCATGTCGACCAGAAATGGATAATTATACGTATAAAAATAAGCCAAATATATAGAGCAAAATTCTTTTACAAGACATTTTGTTTAAAAGAAAATTGACTTTGAATATTTTTTTAAATATACTTTAAGTATACCAAATTGACAAGAATGAATAATCGACCAAAGTTTATTCTATGCATGGAAATAAATAAACAAGATAGAATGAAATTTTTCAATAGAACGCTTCGTTTTTCGAGAAAAAATAAATTTAAAAATGTATATGTATATTCAAAAAAGTATATGTGTATATATATTTTTTGAGAACAAAGCCTTGAACTGAAAAACTTTATTTCATGTTTTTGATGTATTTTTTTTTTACAAAAAATATCTTCATGTCTATTTCGTACTGATTCAAGTAAATGTGATATTCTCGAAAACGATGTCTTTAACGAAGAAATGTTATTCTTTCTTTTCAATATATTTTTGTACGTAGAATTACCGTCCAACCAGTTATATCATGGAAATTGAGGCGCTCTATACGGAGTGTTCCAGATCTCAATCGTCAGGACTTTGTCAATATATTTGGGAGGTTATTTTAAGCAAAAAAATGTTCTATACACCATGAGTTGATTCATCTTCGTTTTCGAGATATAGACAGAACTATTGATAGTTGACGAGTTGGAACATTATTTCCATTGAAATGTAATTGTTTTGTATGGTTACATGAAATTGAGGATGTACCTATTTTAGATGAAAAATCTAATACACGTAATGAATCGATAGCAAAACCCATTAGTTACAATCAGTAACGATCCTATTAATATTCAGTGAATGCAGTTCATGGAAGCACGCTTATTTATGAGCATAGAGACAAAAGATGATCATTTTGAACAATTTATGTAAACCAGTGTGAACAAACAACAGTTTGAAATAAATGGTTATTGTTAAAATTATCATTAAAAGATAAGTAGCTTGAATATATCTGATTATTTGTTGCTTATTCTACTTTTCTCTTCTACCCATAGTGTACATAACATTTTTTGTTCAAAATGATTTTCCAACTATGTTGAGACGTAGAACACCCTGTATGATTAAAAGCCATCTGTGCCAATACTTTTATTCGCGACGTGTAATCCTCCGTATTCAAAATGTAATTTACAAGAATAATGATATGTTATGACATTTATGCAGCCTAACGAAGAGATACTTTGCTATCTCATCGTTGACAGTTGCATTGTTATGTCTCGCATAATGAGACGAAGATTGGAAAGTTATGAACAGTATGAAAGTTATGAAATTACAGATCGTATAACACAGTGTCGAAATACACGCATGTATGTACAAAGTGATAAACACGAATATCCATGTGGAACATTTTTTTTTTTTATTGCCGAAATATACGACTGATCCTTCTTGTTAGTGTAAATCGAAATAAGAAAACCGCACATATTCTCCGACATTTTGCGTTAACACGCGTAATTAGAAATGGAAATGGAAATAGTTCAAATAATCTTTCATGTAGATTATCTTTCGTGAATGTAGGTAAACAACACAAAACAGAGAAGAAAGTTAATCATGGATCCTTCATCTCTTGCGCTAAAATGACGTGTCACGCACGTCGAGAATTTTTTGTCCCAAAATTGCAATATTTTCTCAGTTTTAAGTATATTTAAGTATAACCCAGGCAAAATAATAAATAATAAGTTTGTTACTTTCTATCTAAATTTGTTAATTTCCATCTAGTGATATCATATAGATTAGTCCAAAAAGAAAGCAATGAATTATTGTATACGGTTCGGTCACTCGTTATGGTCCGCAATCAGTTGCCAGCACAAGTGGTTAAAGTCTCCATAATTGCCGTACAACGTAGCCTTCGTCGTTCAGAGAAAAATATTTTATTAGCTGTAACGCCACAATGGAATGATGTCGCTGACGTAACGTGGCTTGCTACGCAAAATATACAGCGCTATAAAGTACGATGTACGTAAGTACATATGTAAGCCGCGCGCAACTGGTTGTAAGTAAAAGATATCTCGAAATTTCAACGTTTCTTTTCGTGTCTCCAAACGATCCTTTTCTGACAATGAAACTACGACGGTGTGACACGTGCATAGTTCCAGATTTCCTACTTTCGAATGAAACTTTTATTCCAGTTTTATATATGTGTTCCAGTTCCAAATATAGAATTATAACAAAAAAAGCGATAAATGATCTCGATCCATTGGACTTTTATCTGTGGAAAATTCTGAAGAATAAAATGTTTTAAACAAGTATTGATATAAATGACGAACTGATCTGAAGAATTGATTATTCACTCGCTGAATTAACATAAAATTAAAGTAAATTTCAAAGAGTAATAAATTCAATTTTTGCTGCTGCTAATCTTATACTGACAGAAATTATGAACATTTTGAAATCAAGTTGTACAATATACCTTCTGATTATTATTAGATACAAGTGTCCCTCGTTTATTCATCTACTGTATATAGTAAGGCACGTTGATTATCGCATTATTATTCTGCATATCTTTTTTTGGTTATAATTCTTTGATAATAGTTCTAGTGAGGTATGTTTATATGACATCATTTTCACATTTTGATTTTTAGAATACATTTATAACGTTTGGCCGGAAAAAATGGTATACTTTATACAAGTAATAATTAGTTGAAGAATGCTGTTAAATAATAAATACTAAATAAGGAATATATTAAAGTAAACTGTTAACTGCAAAAACATACACAATAAAATAAAATACTTGCAAATTTATAAGATATGTCGACTTTTAACAAACATTTTATATTTTCGAAAGGTGTCTTGAGAAATAAATCCTTTCTTGGCGTTGTGATTGTACATGGTTTTATATTTCCTACCTCCATACAAAACTTTTATGTAAATAATAACTTTTACACTTTTCTTTTTTTTTTTTGTTAAATTTGTAAATAGATGTTATCGTAAATAATGAAATGGAAAAACATGTAAGAGTAGAAAAAAAATGTTTAGTAGTTTTGTCAAAAAAATATAACCTTCATGTGGTATTTGATACCACGATCGAAATAATGAAATTCATCGCGGATACGTATAGAATAACAATAAATCTTCCTATTGAAATGCAGAACGGCAAATTCCTTATTATTTATTCCAAAAAAAAGAAAAAAAAATAATACAAAAGAGACCCTTATTTTTCATGCGTGTATGTCTCGATTAAAAGAAGAGATTTTCGTATGTCGGTAAGCATGGTTTAACGCTCAGCATACATTCCTACTCAAAAGTTTTAGGACATTTTTATCTTTAACATTCAGTACTTATCGTAAATTATCGTGTATATATATATATATATTTTATAATACAATAATATATTATAATATAAAAATACAATATATTAATATATCAACAGGGTTTTTATTATATAAAGTAGGTTTTATATTTATTGTATTTAATTATATGTATTGTATTTAATTTAATTTTATTGTATACATGTATGGTATATAATATATAATACAATAATTAGTAATATTAATATATTAACAGAATCTTTATTGTATCTTTCATATTTATTGTATTTAATTATATTTTATCTGTTGTATTTATTGCAAATACTGTAATTTATATTGTATATTGCATACTGTGTATACAACTTATACTTTTATATTGTAAATAATGTTTTTATTATATGTAATTTATAATTTATATTTATTGTACTATTTTTATTATACGAATGTAATATTTGTCCTAAGATTTCTGAGCGGGAATGTAGGTAGAATAATGTTATAGTATTTTAACTATAGAACGTACGCTACGATAATCTTGAATCTCGCTTGGGAGTTCCCAATTCCATTTCCTAATATCGTCATCGCAACGATCAATCAACAATGCAAGATAAACAAAGTAAATCTTTGATAAATCTATCCAAGTCACGCGATATCGTATTAGCGATATCTGTTCGTGTTTCATTGTTTCAGAAATTGCGTTCAATTTTTATTGAAATCCTTTTACGACATTTGTGGTACCTGATAACAAATTAATTTCAACCTGTTAATTTAATCGTTAACAACATTCTGTATTATATCACAACATAAACATCTCTGAAACGTGTTAGATTTAAATTATTGCAATCTACGTATATCAGATCGTATAAAATATTAAATTACGTCTTACATGTACATGCTTTTATATTACGATAAAATATACGGAAAAAATTAAATAACAAGTATCATACAAGCTAAGTTGATTCCCGTTATTATTGCCCGCAATATCTTTCTATAGTAAATTGCACAATTTACTTATACAATTTCTGTAATAATAGTACTTTAATTTAATTTCCTTTTATTTCGAAATTTCAACTAAATTGTAAATTTGTTCTGGGAGGTTACTTCTTAACTGTTCAATTGAGACATAGTGATGACAAATTACACTTCATAATAGTACTTCAATTTAATTTTCTCCTATTTCTAAATATTCAAGAAATATACAAATACAAACAACTAAATTTAAATATATAAATATAATATAAATGTCTATTTAAATATATATAAATGTAATATAAATATATTTAATATATATATATGTAAATATAATAAATTTAAATATAAATATAAATATATAATTATATTTAAATATATTTAGTATATACATATATATACAAATATAATATAAACAACTAAGTGTTTGTCATCTATCGAATTTATCAATTTCATATATAAAAACATCACGTTTACACTTGAATAAAACATCTACGAAATTTGAGTTTGAATCGATGCGATGTTACATACAGATATGGAGTGTTACGTTATACAATCATTTAATACTGTTAGCAATAATACTGCACGACGTGTTATCGCCGCGCATCGACCTTTCATATCGATCATTATTGATCATTGTTCTTTCAATATCGCCAACAAAATACGACACGAATCGATGGAGATATCGATTGTTTCATCGAACGACAAATACCATAATTCAAAGATTGTATTCATCGTCCAACCGAGCGACGCACATCACTGTTTACCTTCATCGTGGAAAATCTTAAGTTCGTCGCGCGATATCAACAACGCGGCAAGATAAACGCGAGGCACGTATGATCATCGCGCCTCGTATCCGACATTTCAATAGAGAACTGCTTCTCAGAGCGCGAATGATTATCGACGACGATTCTCACACGGAAATGTTGACACAGAGGAAACAGGCGAAACAGACGAACCTGCCGCACGACCTGCATACACTGACTCTCGTCTGCTCCGACAGAACCTGAACTCGCTATACGACCGCGTGCTATACGTGTTACATCCAGGGCCGTATCCCTTCGATACTTCATACGCACAATTCGTTTTCCCATCAAATTTGCCGCCATTTATTATATTTTATTATATTATTTTTTGTTATACTATATTATATTATACTATATTTTTGTTGTATCATATTATTTTTTATTATATTATATCATAAATATAATGGCTCTCGACCATTTTCGATCCGCTTACATTTTTCTGATGTTACAAGAAATCCAAAATTTTCGCTCATTGCGTACGATTTCTCTGGTGAAATTTCGCGTTTCAGTTTATTTTCTAAAACGAGAGTAAGCTCGAAAAATATTGAAGCGCAATTCTGGAAATTGATTTTGAAACGGAATGAAAAAGTCATTTTTCTGTAAATGTACTGTATATTGTATGAATATTGCTTCGTTTACAGTTTGCACTCTTCTGCAATGATTAGTATTATTGTTGGGATTATACTTCACTTTGGCTATGTTTCAATAAAAAGAAAGAAATCGTTTCAAGAACTGTGTAATAACATAGAAAATACGACTTGTATTGATACTGGCAATCAATTACGTTGATTGAGCTATCTATGTATAGGTTTATTACTTCTTGGAATACTTAACGTAGGGTCAATGTAGGAGTTATTCATTTGCAGAAATGGATTACAGTAAGCATTATGTAAGTGGAGCATTTATTTTAATGTAAATTTAATTTAATGTAAATTTATTTTAATGTAAATTTAATTTGGTTAATCGTTCAAAAATATTATGTCTGATATTTTAAACATCTAATACTCTAGGTTTACTACAAGAATTATAATTAATTTTTATTCATATTAATATAATCCTTGAAAATATCAATAATTTATTTGTATAAATACTAAGCTATTAGATAACTATTTTATATATTATGATAAATAAATACTATTATAAAACCGCATATTTTTCATACAATATAATACTTATAAATAAATTTGTAATAAGATCAAATCAATTACATATCTATATGCAGAGTGATGCAACTGGCCAGAATGTGATTCTACATGTAAAAATAAGTCGAAAAAAAGTACAAGGTGATTTTTAACGAAACATATTCAAAGCCTACTTTCCTGAAAATAAAGCACTAAATAAAAAAATGTTATTCTACATTTCTTACTTTTATTATTATTTCTTCACATAGGATAATCTTTTGTCAATTATTCTTTTCTGTCGCATTTAAAATTAGCTTTCAAAATTCAAGTACACTTGATTTTTAAACTCGATTTTCTCCAAGATGGAGCATTAAATGGAAAAAATTTTATTCTTTTCTTTTCCGACTTATTTTTAACTAACCGATTGCACCATGATTATATACTCTGTATATCTATCATAATAATCATAGTAATCAAATGCATATGTAGAATAAATCAGAAAGAAAGAATCGTTCGTCTTAATTTCTCATCAAAGAGGAAAATAAATGTACAGCGAATGAAACGATTAAGTTAAAATAATTAATTAATTGCAATTTATCATTTTCATCCGTCAAAAGAAAGAAAATTCAACTCACTTTCAATACAATACGCGCTCAAATTGCGTTTATTATATAGATCATACATCAGTTTTGAATACGAAGGTAGAATTCAAAGACAGGAAGGTAGCTAATTATAGAAGTACAGTGTAAGGTTAATTATATCTCGCTGCATTATTATGCAGGGTGTTTGGCATCCATTCTTGATTCGCCCCTGACTATAGCACAACAGTCTAGACTCTAGACTACACGCCACGCTACTCTCCATCACACAATCATATGTACAGTGCTGCACACATGCTGTCTGTATAGTTCATACAGCCGTATTAAACCCTCATAAAAGAAGAGTACGGTTTGTTCCCTCTCCATACTGTATTGCAACCTACAATTCTGGAAGATCGCTGGAACGAAGTTTCAGCAACTTTTGGAAATTTCCTTCTCGACAATTTCACTTTAAACTAGTAGTTTTACAATATATATATATATATACTTTACGTATCGAAATGTGACAAGTAACGCAATTAATTTTGTATAAAAATACGTAACGAACGTTAAATGTTAAAAAATGAAAATAACATTAAATGATCGAAAAAATTTAAATATAAAAGAAGAATTAAATTAGAAAATTAATATATATCTTCGAAATATATCTCATTTTATTTTATATCTTTCGTATGCAAAATATGTAAAGAGTACATCCAGTTTATTCATATACACATTATTATTTCCTTATTTATTCGAAATAAGAAAAAAATGTTTCAAACGAAAATTGCACGGTTTACAGGAAGGAGGATATATAATACTATTATTTTGTTTTCTTATCAAAATACGAAAGTCACTTTCAGATCCATTAATCCATTAATTGATACAACTTGATATTTTTTATAAAAAAAAATTATTAGTTTAAGAAATATTCTATAAAATCTATCGTGTTAAAGACGCAGAAAAATAAGAGTATTTTTGTATTTATACCGACTCTGTCTTTCAAGCATTGATTTTGTAAAATTAAAGTTAAAATATCTTCTAAACTAATAATTTTTCGCAATATATAGATTAATACTTTTTCATTAGAGAATGTCGAGCTGCAATCGATTAATTTCTATTTAAAAACTCTCGATCATACTCCACTAAAAAAATTCGATAAAAGAACAAAATAACAATAAAATGATTACAATATTATATGATGTTCTAGAAACCATGCAACTTCTGTTTCAAACACATTTTTTTGTGTTTTCGACAGTTAAGGAAATAAATAATTTGTATGAATAAACCGTACGTAACAAAATATAATATGTGTATATATGTTATATGTATTTATTTACATATTACAACTTACAATTACTAATTGAAACATACCTTGATTGAAATTTTTTCTACGCAAAAAAATTTTTTCTAAAGCTAAATAGTTAAATAGAAACAAAAAACAAACATTTTATATCACACGACAAACTTAGTTAATTTTTAACAAAAATTCAATGACGAATTCGAAAGCAAGAACCGTTGAACAATTAATTTGTTACTTAATAGGATTAATAAGAATAGAAGAAAAAATATCTCAGTTAATATTTACGAATTAACAAAGTTTCATTGTTAGTTCAATTTTGCATTAAAGAAATCTGCTTTATCAACATCAATGTATAAAATCTCCGTTTCTTGCAGCTAACGCTCTCAAACGGAATCCTTGAAAACTATTATACAATCTTAACCGATCACACGTCAAAATAATTAGGAAAGTTGATTTGCTAATTTGAAACATATCTATTGCATTAAAAATAATCCAACATACATCGACGATTAACTCTAAATAATCATCTTTAATATTACTTTAAGCCACGTATGAAATGTATTTTCAAAATTCGACCTCTTCAATCATGCAAATGAAAAAAAAAAAAGTTCATCACATAAAAATACACACTATTTTGATCACACAAACGAAACAAAATTATAATCAATAATTACGTAAATACAACTAAATCAATCTGTTCCTTAATATTTACATTATTTTGTTTTTGCTTCGCTGGAATCTATTTTGACAAGTATATAGGATGGTTTACGACGGAGTGTAAAAAAGAAATGGAGAAAAGAAAAGGGAAGGAAACCAAAAACTTAGGCGTAACTTAAATCCCTGTGCAACGGAAAAACCAGAACAAGGTAGACTAGCACAGTTCCTTATTGACACTACCGTATCGATCTTCTCTCTGACAAATAATGCTCCCGTTTCGCAAATAACACGTAGCTGAAGCACGTGAGTGTATCACAAGAATAGTTACAGCCGGTGCGCAATACACGTGGGACATATAGGTAATCGTTAAGGCCGTTTACTTATTGACGGATAAAGGTAATTGGTAATGCGACTAACCCTGGTTGAAATGATCATTCTTTGTATAACTTTGGATAATATACTTATGCAAATGAATACATTTCTGCAAAGTAATGCATCTCTGTGATGTCTCTACGATATTCTCATTGATCTATTGTTTATTCTCTCTTATTATAATATTGCAATACGTCCTGTAATTATTTAAGAATTAAAATATAATTCTCTTGTTAAAAAATATGTTTACCAAATTAATTACATTATAATATAAATCCAAATATTTATTATTCTGATGATATTGATGGTTCTGACAAAATTAAGTTCTTCGGGTAAAGTTGGTTTGTCATCACAATTCTCACAATTAACTTTGTCAAACAGAGGGAACATCATATTAAGAGATTCGCTTGAGAATTTACTTTTCATAACTTTCTCATCATTTCAAAGAAAACTATAACTTTATTCATTCCTTAAGATATTTATCATACTGTGAAGACATTACTAATTCAGACGAAAAATTTATCTATTTTCAACATCTTCCTTTTATGATAAAACATTAAAAAATATGTATTTTAAGCACCTTTTAATGTTTAAATTTGCGAGAATTATATAAAGCAATTTATATAAAGAATATCCTAAATTTAAATGATCAAACTTCACCACATACATATTCTATAAATGGAAATAAGAAGAAAATGTTATATAAACATAGATCCAAAAACGTTTTATTATCACGTTGTTTCATAAAAATGTAGAAGAATTTAATCTTCATTTCAAAATATCGTCCCTCCTTTTTAACGTAAATTTGACATCGAAAGATTAAATTTATCACACTCCGAATTTTATGCATTCATATTTCATCGCTTATTTCAAACATTTTCAAACATGGCTAGAAGAATCTCAAATACCATCGGTTTATTATTAATATCGACAACAAATCCTTAAGTTTCATATTTGTTATAACTTTTTTATAAAGCGTTTATAGACTTATGTTTATATAAATATTTTTTCTTATTTCTATTCATGGAACACACTAGTAAAGTTTGATTATTTAGAAGAAAAAGTATCTAATTAAATAGTTTGATTTTTTGGAAGAAAGAACATCATTTTCTAATCCTTATTTCATCAAAATCGTTAAAAAAAAGTAAAAGAAAGACACTAAGTTGTATTGATATGTATACATACTTTATCTTTGAACGAAGAATATGTATTTATTGCACTTCTTAAACAAACTTGAAACAATTATTAGTTTCTTCTCGTCAAACGTTCAGTATATTCTATAGGTCAGAATAAGAAAAAGGTGTCATTGAAAGCATCGATAAAAATTATAACAAAAATATTATATATATATAAAATAGACGGTAACGAATAGTATAATATATAATTAGATCAGAAGTATTTACATCTAGTAAGAGTCTATTAAAAAGTCTAAAAGTATTTCTCCAAGAAGAATGTTAAGAAACAAGTCCATTTCAAAATTATCACTGTTCCTACCAATGCAAAACAAATTTAGAAAAGTTAAAAAATTGAATTTTTTATTCTTTTTAGTTTGGTTTTGTTTGGTTTCATCGATGTAATTCTTCTATTAATTAGCCGTTAATAGTCATTTCATACACTTTATCCTTCAAAGTTCCCCATAAATAAAAATCTAAAGGAGTTAGATCAGATGAACTCAAAGGCCAAAGGTTCCCTTCGATTTATCTACTTTTCAGGAAAATAATTATTCCATCAATGACGTAATTGATACATCCTATATACAGATTACATAATATTCTCTTCAGACATAAAAATTGCTGATTTTCAGATCAGAATTTCCTTCTAAATGCTTTCGAAAATTTACGAAAAAAAAAAAAAATGTTATAGTCTACTTGTATACATACTTATATAGGAATATAGGAAAAAAATATTTATAACGATAAAAACAAAATTTTAACTTTTGACGTAAAAAAAAACTTTGGTTTTTGATGTAAAGTAGTTGACAACTCACGTTCTCGCATGTATAAGTAATAATGTTAAAAATATTTCGGATCTTAACATTGATATTGTAAACATTATTTTTAGGAAACATAATATATTTGAGAAAAGGAACCTATTTTCAAAATTTTTAGATTTTCTCTCAAATTGGTTTTCTAAATATAACACTTGCACGGTAGACGTCACATATGCGTGATTTTTGTTGTTAATAGTTATCTGTGGATATCACTATTTATGTGTCACCTAAGCAGTCGCTAGTTATCGTCGAATGTGTACATAAGTGTACATGTCTTATTTGTAGTTATTATAAACGATTAAATTACAATGAATAAAACAAAAATTGTCCAATAGATTGGGATTGATATTTGATTTTGATCTTGACTAATAATTATTCACTGTAATAAATAAAAATATAAAAAGATATAAAAGAAACTCGATCATTAAAATTAGATTCCCAGTATGTTTTATAAGATCTCATTAGTTTTGTACATAGAAGCTCACAAATGGTACAGAACATTAACCAATTTTGTTCATTATAAAAAAAATGCTCATTTAAAAATAAAATCGTGATATCTATCCTAGTTGTGAAACGTAATTACTTTACATTATTCTGCTATTAGACAATTGATCATAATCGAAGAATATTTGTAGAAAACATTGTAAATAGCAAAATTAGAAATTTTCTTTTTTTCATCGAAAAATTTACCAATGGAAATACTGTGATATGTAATTTAAGTTTTCTTTTCAAAACTAGTTATTAATAGTGCTACAGTATGACATCACTGGTAAACGATTTAAATTTCTTTCTCCTCTTCAGCCATACAAATTTATAATTTGGAACACTACTTGATTAAAATTACAAAGAATCTAAACATTTAAATAAGAATTGTTTATATTTAAATATAATAAATTGAAAAAGCATCTTTCTTAGAAAGTAATTATTACTTTACAGTAATAGCAGGTAATCTAATTTTTCTTAATTCCATAAAAATATGAATTATCATAAATATTCGTAGTTTAATCATTGTTTCAATTCAGGTAAACTAAAGAATAAATGAAGATATTCGTATTTTTCAGAGTAAATCAATCAGTAAGATACATATCCGCGAAAAATTTGATATTTGGAACTTTGGAATCTGCAATATTTTCTAAAAATATTCTTCAACTTTATTGTATTGCAAGCAGATTTAACACGTCATTACAGTAAACTTCTTATCACTGTCTCTTCTTCACAAACTTTCAAACTGTTCCGCACGTTTTATAAAGAAATATATCACTCTTCTTTCCAGAATACATTCTACAATACGTATTCAATTTACATGAATACTCATTGGTGGATTTATCAAAATTACAAATGCACATACAAAAAATAAAAGATGACGTTAAAAATGTAAAGAAAAGAATTATTAAAGACAAATATGTGCATTATTAAGTATGCCATATCAATGCGCATAAAAAAACTACGATCGGTCTAAAAGGAACATATGTACGTGATTTTTACGTCGTTTGTTTCGAATAATTAATTTTTTACTCTTTTGATATTTTATTTATTCTCAACGAAATAAAAATATCCAAATTGTCAGCACAAAAGAGTAAGAATTTTTTATCTCACGACAATAAAGATAGATAAAATGCATTATCTTTCACATGCGACACAATTCAATTTAAAGATCTGTCACTGAGTTATTGCACAATGTCAATCTTTCTGATATTTCTAGTTCATCAAGATCGTTCGTTAACTCATTAAGACCCAACATTATGTTAACGCAATATTGCAATTGTTTCTGATCAAATTCCATTTTTTAATATTGTAAGCATGAGAACGAGTTACGAATTCGTTTGATATTATGTCTTTCATCAAGATTTTATGTATGATTCTATTAAATTAAAAAGAATTGGAGTGCTTATAATATCACAAGTTATTGATTCTTTACACATTCTCATATATGATCATCAATATTTTTTCACTACATACAGTGAAGAGCATAACTGAATAATAACGAAATTGTCGGTAATTAAAACTGTCGTAACTTCGTAAAACAAAGACATCTTGTAACAATCCACTTCGTCTCATTTTAAACTGTGAAGTTTCTACTTTCATAGTTTTGAGTTCAATTTTCTTAGAGATGATAGGAAATCAAATCTCGATTTTTTCGATAATGAAATTCAAACACATTTAAAAACAATAAAAAAATTTCATCGTAACTTTTACAATTGTCATCCTTTTCTTCTCTAGTCTTCTAAGTCTGCTGTGATTTTTTTCTAATTATAAATATTGAATGACGAAATATTAAAGTTTCATCATTGGACAAAAGTGAATAATCAATTTTAAGTGGAAAAGTAAATGAAAAACGTAGAATAAAATTTTTTTTCATTTTCGAGAAAAAATTTATCAAGTACTCAAATTCAATTGAAAATTTGTACTCATAAAGGAATCTTTTAATGAAACATACTTATTTAAAGTCTATTTTCTTGAAAATAAAGCCTTTTTTACTTATTTTTGTGTCAATTATTCGCTCTTGTGAAATTAGCCAAATTCAATTTTATGTGATGAACAAATTTTAGTCTTTCTTTTTTATTCATTTTAATATGTTTGACATTGCAGGACATTCTGTGTATTCTCATAGAATTAATTAAAAATTATAGTATATAGACTGATCAAATACATTCAATTTGTAAGTCTAACATTCATCGCATATATATATAATATAATGAATTTTGAATGAAATTTATAATTTATAATATTTTTAATGAAATTTGTAATTTTAACGTGTAAAAAAGAAATGTGCACGAAAGACAAAAAATCGTTTCAATTCAATGGAATTTAGAACGTTAAAAAATTATAAATTTAGCTGTCGTCACAGTTCGTAGTTTAAAATCATTTTATTTTCACATTTTAATTATCATATCCGGGTAATCAGCACAACAATTACTAACTGTATTAGTTGAGGTAACCAATAATCAAGTATACAAGTAAATCAATAATCAACTAACATTATATGACTACTTTTATTTAACTATGTTGCATGCATTCATAGTATGTTATAATACTTAAATATAATGTGCAAGTAATTCTTAAGTTATTCTCAATAATTTATCGTCATCTCAAAGTTTTTCATTTATCAAATATCTTTTTTAACTGTGAGGATGCAAAAAATATTTTATTACGAAATATTACATAAATATTTTATTTACGTTTGATATTAAGTGATCAATATCCTGTAAACATTTCTCTTTTTTTCAAAGGTTTCATGGTTATCGATGTCTTTTTTTCAAATAATTACAATTGTTTTTTTTTTTTTTTTGTTACATCGCATAGTTTATAAAGATACTTATACTCATAGCTTAAAATTCAAGAACACAGATTTTTCAAGAAATGTGGGTGCAACATGAAATATTAAATAAAAGCAAGCGATAAATGTCATAAATTTTCTGATCAGATCACCTGGACGTCCGTTTTGCTCTAAAAAAACATTTTCTCAGCTATGAATTTTAAGTTTCGGAGTTCGAGGTCATTTGAAGGTCACATCGTAGTACACATTTGAATGTATTTTTTTTCATGAGCTATGCATGAAAATACAATAGAAAAAAATACGTTGTTATTTGCAAAAAAAAAAATATCGACGACTTTAAAAAATCGAAAAAGAACGACCTTTGAGAAAAGTAACACTTGGAGGATACTTAATACCATTCAAAAACATATAAAATATTTTCGTCCTTATAACAAAAAAAGATATTTGGAAGTCACACTTAAATGAAACACCCTGTAGTACATCTCCGTTATTTTTGGAGGTACGAGAAGGCTTTATTTAGAATATATAAAGGTAGAGATTGCCAGCAATAGCTCTTCAGAATCAATTTCTGAAAATTTCAAAGCGATCATATACTTTTTTTCAAATGACGTACAATACTTGTTATTACAAGTACATGGATGTTTGAATTTTTCCAATTTGCACTGGAAATGTCAAAATCATCGTTATGTTTTTAAATGTTGTACGATATTGTTTCATTATTATTATAATAAATAAATGTTTGGAGCTCTCCAAAGCTTTTCCCAATTTGCATTAGAAATTTTCGAAAATTTCGAGGACGTCGTTATATTTCTAACTAGTATTCAATATTTAATTTTTCATGATAGTCTACGTTTAAATGTTTTAAATGACTTGCAACACAAATTCATTCGGTATAAAGTAAAATAACGAGTCTCACGTCATAAAAGTTGTTTGTAGTGCTCGTTTGCATTGACGCAAAGTTGAAATCGTCGAATTTTTGAGTGTCTATAAACTTGTTATTTTACACGTTGCAATGATTTTTTGATCTATATCTCGATATCAATTCTTTCTCGAAAACATATTGTTCTCCTAAGATTTCCAGAAATTTAATGAACTTTATTCTCCGAGAGATCTGTTCGTACTAATAAAATAACTATTAATTAAGAGTTTATAAAATGATAATAGCACAAACATGAAGTAAGAATTCATTACGATGTAGGAAATAATAAATTTCAAAAATATGAAAATAAAGTTGCATCGATGTAAATGAAGTTGAGTCGAGTTTCCTTTATAATGCAAAATTCGTCGTCTTACTTTTTTATTTTTCTTTGAATAACTTCATATACTGACTATACTTCAATCAAATCGTTCAAACCAGTAATTCTCAACTTTTTTTATATCTGTGACTATAAGGAACGCTATAAATAACGCTATATCATAAAATTGTAAAAAATTTGAACTTATGCATTAATTGAATTGTAGGATTTATGATTTACGCAACTCGAATATTCCATTTATACATATGTAATTAGTTAGCAAAACAATGAAAGTTCAAAATATATCTGCATCATATTTTATATAAAAATAAAACTTTATTTCAACTATAAAACTTTATTTTATATAAAAATAAAAATTATTTTACTTAAAATTATATTTTATTCACTTTCACATTACAATTTTACAATAATACATGAAGAGGAAGAGAAATAATATAATATGCAAAATAAAGGAAATACATATATATTTATACAACAAAAAAAAAACATTACTAGTGATAAAAAAAATTGGGTTTCAGAATTTTAACAATAATATCTCAAAAATAAAAACATTTTTCCTTACGCCCACAAATATATCAAGATATGATCTGCTCTAAAAAAGTTTGCACTCTTTAAATTTAAAAATTTAAAAATTTAAAAATTTTTTATTTCAAGGTATTGTTTTCACAAAATAAAAATTCAATACGATATTGTACACAACTTATTAATTTAAATTCATTTATTTTTGATGAAAGTAACACGTTGCTTTATTGTGGTCACTCATAATCTATTCTATTCTTATAAATATCTTAGAACGATTAAAATAAGATGACAAAAACAGATGTTAAATAATTAGACAATACTATAAAACGAAAGATTTATATTTATTGCACTTTTATTGTAAAATAATATTTTATAAAAATAGAATATTTTATCCCATAGACAAAAAACATACATAAACAACAACGTAGATCATTTTAAATTTCCAATCAACTACGATACATTTTTTCATCTGCAGTAAAATTATATTTCTTGCTTCTAAACCAGTTTTTAGCTTCAAGAATTCATCCTGATAATTAGAGATTTTTTCCAACTTTTAAACCAATTTAAATCAATTCTTTATTAGATCAAAGTCATGATCATTGAATTCAAGCAAATATTAATTAATCTTTATATAATACTAACAAATTTAGTTAATAAATTGAATTTAAAATTTCATTTTTCAGTCGTGATTTATAAAACTATAATTCTCGCCTTAAAGTCATGAAATTCCACGTTAGAAATCCATTTCTAAAGCCTTGGTTTAAACTTCTGCTATTCTATTAGAAATAAAAAAAAAAGTAATACATATCACTTCAAAAGATTAGTGATATTGATAGATTTTGTAAAATTTCCAAAAAATTTTCATTTACTAAAAAATTTATGGAATCTAGGAAATAATACTGAAAAAATTTATTATTCTT
This sequence comes from Tetragonisca angustula, assembly GCA_036937485.2. Lineage (NCBI taxonomy): Eukaryota > Metazoa > Arthropoda > Insecta > Hymenoptera > Apidae > Tetragonisca > Tetragonisca angustula. The sequence continues at coordinate 1,615,977 of JAWNGG020000002.1, forward strand.
TTCAATTAAAGCATCTCTATATTCTTTAGAACAGATATTCAAAATAATTAAAATTATTGATACACCCTGTATATATTCATATCATAATTTCATAAGAAATAGTTTAAGAATACTTACAGTAACATAGTAACAAAACAAAGTAACATAGAAAGAATAATATTCATAATATTGTAAATAAATATTTTAAATGAATATTTAAATATTATATTCTGTATAAGAATAAATTTTACAATCCTTTCTACAGATTTAGTTTGGAGATTTTTATGCGTTTATGAAACAGAGATGCTAAAATAATATCCAGAAATATATAAAATAAATATAAATATATAATACAGATAAATATTAATATATAAATATAAAAATATATAAAATATCCAAAACATAATATTCCTTATAATATTTAATAAATATGATAAAATGATTTCTTACTATTTTCACTTTTTTCAATAAGAACATAAAATTGCAAAATCATGTATATATATATATAATTTTGCAATTTATATATATATATATATTTATTAATACTAAATATGTATTTAATTTATATTAAAGGTGTAATTGTTTGAGTATTTGTAGGTATTGGATAACGAGTAAGATGTATTCAATTCACTGAGTTTTCTAGCTTAAATTAAGCTAAATTTTCTAGCTTTCTAGATTAAATCTTTCCAAGAATTCTAGCTTTTTTATATACAAATAGTCTAATATCTTATTTGATATATATATATATATATATATATATATATATATATATATATATATAGCACAATACTATATTTATATACAGTATGGATGGATATACAAATAGGTTGATCTGAATATCTCTGCTATTTTGTGTTGTATAAAGAAACTTCTGAAGACAAAATTATACTATTCTAGGGTTTGGGTTACATTATATACAACTTGGTAAGATTTTTGACATATAAACAGTTTGACATATGTCATACATATGTATCTTATATCTTTGTGCAAATATATGGCATACTTCTGTTTAATTTTAACAATATTTCGAAATAAATTTCTTTCCACGCTTCTTCTAATTTCTTCCATAAGTCTTCTTTTTAATTTTGGACAGGCTTCTGTCCAATTCATCCCAAAATACATCGATTTGATTTTTTAAATATATATACATATTTTTGATATACTTTGAAATATTTATTCAGACCATATACGTTAAATATCAGTTTTGTTTTCAAGTATTATTATATTATATTAAAATAGAATAAATAGAGTACATATAACAAGATTGTATAATAAAATTAATCCAAAAAAGTATATCTGTGCTCTAGTAACTGTTTAGATCAAAATAAGCGTGTCAGATGACTTATGGACGGGAGTGTATATATATATCAACTTACTGAATTTCTGTTTTGTAACACATTGAAAGTAATCATTAAACTTGGGATTTTTATGTAAGTTGATATTTTTTGGAATATAATTAAAAACATAAAACCTTGCTAGAAAATTGTTTTACACAGTAATAATAAAAGAAACTACTACTCTTTAGATATTTTTATTTTTCATATTATCTGCATATTCTGTACAATGTGACATTTTAAAATTTCCTGTAAATGCATAAAAATGCAGTTTAGTAATCGCTATTATATCCATATGCTGCTCGTAACATTTGTACTACGTGATTTCTAGCCGCTTTTAGTCGTAGAAAACATTGGCAACGATTCATGGAAATCTTTGAGACGCTCTTTATAACAGTTCAAAGATAAGCGATCGTGGAATGAATCTGCTTGTGATTGCATAAGCGGAGTACAGTTATTGTATTTTTATGAGATTTCGCACGATGTAGAGAACGATTATATTATATCAAGAGTGAGCGAGACAAAAGACCAGCAAGCAGATTTCCAACCTCACACGACTGGTTGCTAGTCGGTGACTACTACTAATAGAAATTCAAATTCTCAGATTCTCTATTAGATTTTTATAAAGGGAGATTTTTCAAATAGATACGAAACTACATGCCACTAAATTCACACAAAAATTATCTTCATTAACATTTTAAGAAGAATAATTGAAATATAACAATGATTTTAAATTATAGTAATTAGAGAAGAAAATAAAAGCAGATTTCGTGTCGAGAATTTGAAAATCGCCTGAATTTATATATAACTGTATACATATAACTGTATACATATAATGTAAATGAAATTGTCATGTTATTTACTGTCATTCGAAAAACTTTATCTATTGATGATATTCTTACAAAACGTTCAATGAAAAAATAGTCATTTTAATTTTTGTTGAGAGGATGATTCATCTCCTTCGACAGTGACATAAGCATACTTGAGATAGTGTAAATTTGAAAATCGTCTAAATTCACGTGTATTGAATTATGATGTCACTTACTGTCACTTGAAACACTTCACTTATCTGACAATAATATTCTTACAAACATTTAGTAAAAAAAAAATAGTCATTTTAAATTTCGCTGCAGGATGATTCATTTCTTTCGACACAGTGACGTAAGCATACTCGAAATATTGTAAATGAGATAAGAACAATTGCTATTGAGCACGAAACTGATTACAAGTTGCAATAACGTTTATTTTAACACAATTGCATAAGTAAACGTATTACATAAAGTAATGAAAATTTCAATATACAAATATGTACAAAACATATCTGCAAATATACAAAATACGTTCTATATAAAAAAAATTAAATGTAATAAAATAAAATAAAATTATATTTAAATGTAATTAGATTTAGAGTATCTCTTAATATCTCAGAGTTATCTTGTCATTAACTTAATATCTTTTCATTATTTTAAAATTTATATCGTTAAAAGGTAGATATATGTATATTCTTGTTGAATACATACTATGTTTACACACACTATCATCTATAAGGATCGAAACACTATCATAATATCTGAATTAATAATTAAAAATAATATAAAATCAATAAAACAACAATTAAAATTATTTATTCGTAAAATACGTTTTCATTCGAGAATGAAATATTACATCATAACACGCTTTGAACAAGATCTCAATAATTATTTCTGTGAAATACCACGCTTTAAATTATTTCATGTGCAACAAAAATAAAATCATGTGCATATAAAAACAAGACATTTTCTTCGTTCAACATTGTTCATCAGTTGAAAATGGAATTTAAAAAATAGAATCTCGATGGCAGATATTATACTAATATACGAATATGTTATATTTTTCTTATATTACATTCTGTGTAATTTCGAACTTTGAAATTTCCTGTAAGGACAATTTTATGTGCTTTCCTCTATCTATGAGTCTTACAAATTGACTTGAATCCGAATTATTAAACAAAATACCTTCAATTCTGACAAAAAAAAAACCATGAGATATATCGTTTATGTGAATGATATTCCATGGCGAAATATGTCGTCCATAAATACAAGGAAAAGTTGTGTTTCATCAGTTTGGAAAATCCATACTAACACACACATAACATAATAATTACATAATCTGAAGACACAAAACTTTTTTGAATGACAATATATATTTACAAACGTAATTCAATAAAATTCCATGTGTAAAGATCTCAATTTTATATTACATGTATGTGTTTAATAATACTAAAAAATATTATATATTTATTACAGCATACTATTTTATTATAAATAACTATAATACCTAAGAACAAATAATAATTAGGGCAAACCGAAGCAAGTTGATAAAGAAATAGGTTTGTATAATGAAGTTAATTATTATTAACATGTCATTTGATTAGAATTAAATATATGAAATTTATTCTTCAATTATTTATTATGATAATCGTCAATCAATCATTTTCAGACCAATGAAAAAAAATAAATAAATAAGTATTAGCATCTCCATTCAATAAGTCATTTGAAGACAAGGCAATTACTTATAGGAAATATTTTATTACTTTGCTACAAATTTTTTTATAGAAATTTTTTCACATAATGATTTTCTGTTGTATCTATACAATGTATAGATTCTTGGTACGTAAAGTGAATTTAATGCACATCATGTATGAGATTGACTCATATAAGATAAAGCAAAGGTATTCTTAATTATACATACATCAACTGTTACTCAAATTTGGAAAATGATAACTTTTTGATGCACTTTGTCAAATAATTAAATTATCTGTCATTTATATTCATGCATAATTAAATTGTGTTAAAACGGTTATTATTTAAATAACTTATTTTGAGTAATAAAAGAAGTTATTATCAGTTATATCAAGATACATTTTATACACCAACTTACTCCATATTAGTAAATATTTTCACTTTATCAAATAAATATCTTTTAACTTTATGTATTTTATTATCTTTTAACTATTATGTACGCTTTTCCTTGAAAGCTTTTGTTTTACGCACTTTCACATTTATAAATATTGGAATATCATAATGAAGCTTATCGCCTGAAACATGTATATAGTTGGATAGAAATACAGTGAAATGTATCACACGTTTTGCATTTTAAAACTCGTAATTGCATTTTATCAAAATTAGACGTATATTTACTCAAGTTGATTGGTTTTCTTGACGAAATATACAAAAAAATAGGAACATCACTATAAACATTATGCACAATGAATAAATTTCATTAATGTTATCAAAAACACGTATTATACTATGTTTTTCTGAATTCTCTTTACTTCATCCATCTTGCTATTTTTGTTTGTTTCATCTATCTTGTTTTATTATTATTCGCTATTTATTGGTTATTTGATACTGTTATTAATTAATTTAACAAACATTTGAAAATTTTCCGAAAACGGGATTTATTACTGAGATGCGATGAAAATCTTCTATTTTCTAAACTGAAATTGCTGTTTTGTCAATTTAACACCGCGCTACATATTTATCAATGATTTCAGATAAGTGTGCTTTGACAACGATGTTAATTGCCTCCATCTTCTGGGTTTTCCCAACAGTTACGCGAATACTACCTAAATCAAAATCTCCTTTCAAAGACAAGTACACAAGTATTAGACTATTGCAAATGAAATGATCGGATTCTTAATAAGTTTACAATCTTTTTGAAAATGGCACAGACCCGGACAAAAAGATGGCACGTGGCATAAATTTGGAAAATTGTATCGAATAAAAAAAAAATACAAAATGTATTTCATTAGTTAATAACTAATGTTTATCAGTATACAGTTCTGAATTGAAAATAAATACTTCTTCCTGTCAAAATGTGAATATGGCAAGATTTTAGTCTGACAAAATGCTAGCATATGTTGATTTCAATCGTATTTAAACTATTGAGGCGGTTAGATTTATTGTAATGCCAATATTGTAAAGTGAACAATACTAAGCAAGTAATACTCGGTTCAGGAGACAAATAAGCACTATAAATCGTGGAAAAATATTAACGGAAGCAGGAAAGAATATTTACAAATTTTCGGAAGAAAAATTCTATTTCAATAATATTGCAAAAATTATTAATAGAAGTAGGAAAGTGGATAATTTAAACAAAAAAATCGTGCAGAACGAAAGAATACGCCTTGCGAAGAGAAAACAATTTTGAGTAACTATGAATTCAGAAAAAACTGCTGGAAAAATTGTTGAAACTTATCGATATTTATCGATTTATTTTACAACGTTATAAATATTTATATGAGAATTTAAGATGTAAGAAAATGAAGACTGTACCACAGTTAACAGATGCTCGTAAGAAATAGCAGTTGAGATTTGCCAAAAAATGAATTCTTATCAAGAAAGATGATAGTTGTAAAAAATTAAGGAAATATTAACATACCAATATCTTTGGTGAATGTGAGTAAATTTTCATTTTTGTACACCATGAATTATTATCTATCATTACCGATACCATTCGATTTATTATATTCAATCATTTTTAAACAGTATTAGAATCAAAATTTTTAGTCCATTATCGCTAATAACTTTTTAATCCACTTTTCATGTTTGTATTTTCTAATCTAAATTTTTTTTCATCTCTATTCTTAATATAGATTTTCGGAAACCTACATTATGATTTTGAGGAAGTTTTATTTCGCAAATTTTATGAAAAATACACTCGAATTTGATATTTATTCAGAATTCATTTTAATACATGATCTACCTTTTGGTTTAAAGAGAAATAATAAAACACCAAACATGTTGAATTTCGCAAACTTTCATCATCAAATAAATGTTATTTATCAGCCACTTTTAGTGACAAAATTTTGACTTTATACATTATAAACATTGACTTTATACATGCAAAATTAACCATTTATATGCAAGAGCAACAGTATAAATTTGAATACATAATATAAAAAAATCAACACTCCTTCTTTTAAACACTATAAAACGACTATAATGACTATAAAATTAATTCAGAATGTAACCGATGATGAAGAATTCAGTATGCAATATAAGCTTTATAAAAAAATTTCTTTTATATTCAAATAAAAAAATTTTATCACCATAATGAGATTCTCATTAATAACACTTTGTTTGTAAAAACTAATATATCTTAAAGATTTCAACGAGCAACATTCTTTTTTCATAAAAGATAATTCTTTTTTTATAAAAGATCTCGAGGTTATGTTGCTAAAAATTTAAAAAAACCATCTTTTATCAAGCTTAACATTAGCACAGTTACAAAAATTTAAGTGTTTGTAAATTGGATTGTGAAATTAATTTAATACATTTGATTCCATTTTTAAGCAATACGCAGAATTATATCTCAATAAATTAATCAAAATATTACATTATTAAATATTGTATTACAAAGAAACATCAAATAATAGTCAATTATAAAATATGTAAAACATGATAAATATTATTAAAATATGGTAACCATGTTGGTAACTACTTACTTTATTTACAAGCACTTAAAGATTAAAGATGCATGCATTTTTATACATCAAAGAACACAGCAATGAATAGATCAATACCGAATAACTTCGCATTACAGCGATGGATCGTCAATCACTTTGTAACTATAATCTACAAACATAATAGGCAATCGTAATTTACGTGGAATACAATGGATGAAAAGGAAGACATTAAACAGCAATTTTTAAATAATACGTCGCAAGGAATTTTATTGTTAATAAAATATCTTTAGTATTGAATGCAATTCTTATAAAAACTTACAAACACTTCATTGTACTCCATGTTTTTTAATATATATATTTTATACAGATACATTTTATAAACTTAAATTTGGCAAATTTAATGCAAAAATAACTAAAAAATATGAACTTAATATTTGAAAAATTTGATATACTTAAACTGTAGAATTGTAGTACTTCAACATTAATTTTTAGAATTCAAAATTGACAATCTTTCATTGGAAAGTGAATGAAAAAAATATATCGAAGAATGTCCAAAAGCATAACTAATGAATAGACTGTGGATTTTTATGCAAATTTATATTTTTCTGAACACAATTCAAAAAGCTAAACTTATACAGAGACTTGTTTTACAGAGATTAATTGAATATTATGACTTCAGATTTTTATGTATATCTAAACTTTTATGTATATAGGAATAGTTAATAGGAATAGAATTTAAAAGGAAAATTTATTCCATCTATCGATTATTGTAAGAAATACTCTAATTTGGATATTTTATATGTTATGTGCATTTTTGCATTTTCTAATTTCCTATAAATGCAATTTAGTTACGTTGTAATGTAAGTAAATGACATTATATTTGTAAATGATATTATTGGTATAACAAATATAGTAATAAAATTACCAATATAATAATAAGACAATAATAATATTTTAAATTTCATACTTTTAAAAATTTTTTTCATTCGCAATTAAATATAAAAATATTTTTCCAAGTCTTTTTAATTTCCAATGGTATAAAAAAATTGATTATTTTATGAATATACATATACCGATACAAATAAATAATTTGAGAGTTTCTTATTTTTTCTAAAATAAAATAAAATAAACACAGTTTTTGAATTGCAGAGACATTATTACAAAGTGCGTCATTGTAAGTATACGCAAGTATATGCCAAATGACATACCTATTCTAATATTGTTTGTCATTTGATGCAAATAGAAAAAGCAAAGAAAACTAACAAATTGATTTCGCGTAAGTTAAGTCGTATGTAAAAGCCAAGACGAATGAAGTTAAGACAGAGAACGTTCGAAACAAACTTTTATCTTAAAAAAATAAATAGAATCAAAATACGAAATTTACTTCATTTCTGTTACTCCCTAATCCGCTACTTATGGATTATTCTTTTAATCTAAACTATTTTCCAATGCACAAATTACTTTAAAATGAAAAAATTGTAAAAACAGAAATCAAATAATTCCCTACTTCTAAAGATAATGATTTTTATAAATAATATCATATAATTGTTAGAAATGTATGAACACCTTATCGAAGTAGATTAAGATCAAAAGTAACAATGGATAAGAGTAACGAGTTAAATATTTTAAAATGTATTGCAATTGACGTAAGTGCTGATTATATGATTATAATTGAAATACATTAACATTTTTAAAATCAAATTCTCAGTAAACAACGTGAGACATCTTGTGAGTAAGATTAATTTTCAATATCATAAAGTGCATTTTGCTTGATATACTTTAAAGTTGTAATATTAAATATTTTCCTTATTTTTTTTAAATATTTTATTGAGTGTAATTTAAAATGCTAAAACTTTTAACAAATAATATTAATTAATAATACATTAAATTAAATTATTTAATTTATCAACATAATCATGCAACTTCAAAAAATTTAGCGTGAGTTTGTAAAAAATGTAATTCTTAATAGAATTTTTTTGTAAAATATAACTCTTATGAGCAAAAAATTGTTAAAGTAATTCCGTAAAATTTTTATTTTGAAAAATTTGTTGTAAGAAACCGAAATTCTTATTTCTATTACGATTTCTATATATATCGTTCCTTATATCCTTTCTAAGCTATTTCTACTTGGATTGGATTAAATTGAGTTAAATTCTTGTTTGAATTCCAAAATAATTTTAGAATTAATTCTGCTACTAATTTTATAATAATAGAAATCTAATCTGAATCTAACCTTTTAAAAAATTTTTAAAAACTCATTATACATTTCTCTACTAATTATTTCTAATATACAGATTTATATAACACTTTACAGGAAAATCTGATCTATTTCTAGTAATTACTCTAAGTATAGTTATAAAATAAAAATTAATTTAATTAAATTGAATTATTGCAAGTTGTAGTTCGAATGTTAGTATTATTAATATTAAATAAACAATTAATATCAAATTTTATCAAATATAAATACTATCAATAATGCCAAATTTTAAGTATGTATTTATACAATAAATTATTAAAATAAAATTATTATATCAACTTTTAATACTCATTCTGACTTATTATTTCTATTTGAATTCTGCGAGTTTGGAAGTGAAATAATTATAATTCATTTATATATTAAATTTCGACCACATTTATTACATAATAGATAACAAATAATTTTTGTAGAAATATATATATCTACTCTTATCAGTATATGTTATCAGTATATGTTAATAGGAGTAGGATTAAATAACAACAGAATATAAAAATTATTAAATTGCATTCAGTCATATACGACTCATAATTTATTTCTTTTTACCAAGTTATTTTTGGATAAAATTCTACACTCTGTTCCACTGAAATTTCAACTCAAATATTTTAAAAAAATCATATATAATAAATAAGTTCTTATAATTGTCATTTCGATTTAAACAGTTTCATTTTCTAACAATGAAAATCAGTTTCAATAAAAATTTCTAAACTGTTTCGTAATGTCTTTATAAATACATTTGCAATGTATGTCATGTACGTAAATTTGTACGTGCATACAAATTCTGCGTATAACTATACATAATTATGATATATGATTCAATAATTCAATTATGCAATTTATCTTATGTTCCTGTCAGCTGCAATTATCTTTCAGGTAGAATTTATAGAAACCCTTTGCATTTAAAATGTATTAAGACTTCTATAATACATTACGTATAATAATTCATAATATTATTATCTGCAAAATCCTTTTTACAGATATTATTTTAGACAACATTATTATTAATAATAATATTATTCTATGTATTTATAATATTTAATAATATGTTATTATAAATATAATATTTTATAGATTTAGCAAGTAATATTTAAATACAAATAAGTACGAATATAAATAAAAAAATAAAAAAAGAGAAATAGAGAGATGCGATATTTTTTCTCAATTTCTATATCTACTATGAGCTTATTACGTGTATTTTTTTATTATATATGTATATTTTTTTTATTATATATGTATATTTTTTTTATTATATATGTGTCTGTTATCTAGTTTTCTATTACATGTGTACCTATCGTTTCTACGTTATCAATTTTCGTTAATATGTTTCCTCGAATGATCTATTAGCATAACCTTGAGTAATTATAATAATTCAATGGATCTAACAAAGATTAATAAATATGTAATTAGAACGTGACGTTTTGAATACGATATATGGAATTGTCGTAGCGTAGAAGATTGGTGATCTTCCGACGAACGTCACAACCGTGTATGACAGGAAACTCGATAATTAATATGAAAAGGTGACTCACCGATCGATCTACCGAGAAAGGTATACCTTCGTGTACGTCAATTTTATCAGGAACGTAGATACGTATGTACATACGTTCGAGATCCTTGATCGAAATGATGGGCGAGTGCGATCAATGCATTCATTTATATCGCACACTCACAGACAAATTTCCTGCATAACAAACCGACCGCCGTTTCCGGCGGAGAAAAGTCTCGTAAAAAAAAAGCGGATGCGGGCTTTGCCAATGTTTTTTAGTTGTCCATAAACGCGATTTCACGGTACTTCTTTCTCAAATCTATCCGATAACGCTGCGGTGCCGCGCGATAACGATATGCGTTCTATCCAACATTATCTAAAGTGCTCTCGTGACGAGTTCGCTGCACTCGTTGACTCACCTATGCCACAAATGTTTCGGCCTTTCTAGTTTCAACATCGGCGTATTGTTACTCCAGAAAATTCATATTCATTGCTTTATAATTAGATTACGAATTTTTATGCATTTATGGGAAATTCACAGAAATCCGCACAGTGCGCAAAATATAGAGTGTCCCGAATTAAACGTCAAAACTTTGGGAATGTATAGAAAATCGATAAACTAAGAAAAAGTGTTTTAGAGATTTGCTCGTTTTTGCTCCACTTTAGGGAAAATAGCGAAAAAAAGAAAGAAAAAAGTTTTTTCATTTTCTCAGTAAATTTATTCGATGTCAATCAATTCGAAAGAACAACTGAGAGATCAAATCGTAGTTTGATATATCAAACATCATTAAAACGATGTCTAGCTACCATCAGAGTCGTCAATGTTCGATTTAATGCTTGCATTAAATCAAATGCTTGCATTACTCAAAGTAATTTTGAACAGTATTTTCATTAAATAAATAATATGGATGATAATAGATGATATAAAATGATAAAATGTTATGAATGATAAAATAGATAATAACACAAAGAAGTATAAATAAATAAATGGAAAAACGAATACGTTTTTGTTTCTTTCTCCGCGATTTTCTCCAAAATAGACCAAAGGTGAGCAAATCTCTAAAGGACTTTCTTCTTTTAATTTATTAATATGCTCCCAAAGTTTCGACATTTAAATTTAGGTCACTTTATAGAGGGCCCAGAAATCAATCGACAAAGTGCACTATGCAAATACTCCTTTATTGTCAAAATCTTCAGTTGATGGAAAAGTTTAATCATTATAATACAATCGTATAAACAATATTACAACTAAATTGCTCTACTGACTGAAGATTTTAACAATAAAAGTATGTTTGTACGGTACAAGTTATTTTTAATGGAAAACGTGATTGATTTCTGAGCCTTCTATATAAAATATTTAAAAAATATTGACTGATAATATGTAATGGAAGAAACAAATTTAGGTCTCATTCCTTTGACTATGTAAAGATATAAAAATGCATAAAAATTCACAGTTTGTCTGTCTGTTCATAGATTGTTATTTTTTAAATTTTGTATTTTCGTATGTTCACCATAAGAGTGATTCATAGATTGATTCAAACATTTTTTTATTGATTAAAATTAGAAAAAAGTACCACAAGAAAAAAATGAATGGTTCAAGATAGAATGTATATTATGCATATACATTTTTAAACTGAATCCTCTTGCCATTTTAGTAAAAAAATATTAGTGATCGAAAATTGATGAATTTAAAAAATATTAATTATTTATTATATTTAAAAAATTTAATTTGAACTTGTTACATGGAGAAAAACAAACTCGAAAATCATGCATTATATCCTTATCCTTGTCTTTAAATATATTTTGTCAGTCACAAAATGAATTTTACAAAATTAAAATTAAAATATCTTTTAAGCTGGTCAGTTTTTGAACATGTTACACTCATACTTTTATAAAATAACGGAAGGATTCGATATACGCAAAAAACGATATTTAAAAAATATTGCAACTGTAAAAAGAACATGCGTTGTTGCATTTGCAAAAAAAAAATATGATCGTCAATATATAATTCATTTTGAATATTTCATTTTCTCCTAATATTTCTTTTTTAACGTTACTAACTTTCTTTATGTCGGAAAAATTGACAAGAACAATACGAATTGTAATTATTAGAATTTTGAAAAAATGAAATAGAAAATTCAATAGAAAATGATATATAAATGATATATAAAAATACGGGAAAAATTATCATCGATCGATCGCTAACAGATTATCTTAATTTCGTCAAAACATTACTTTTATCAAGCAGATAAAATATCATTTTTTTCAAAAATTGAAAAAAAAACACGTCACTATATTATGATTCCATTGATTTTTGCTGAAAATAAAATATTTTTCCATTTCTAAAGAATCGTTTTCCAAACATCAATTTGAATGCTTCACATTAAGATTTTTTCTTATTAATAAAAGTGTTCAGTGGAATAATTCAGAAATTAATTAATTTTAAAATTCATTCGTTTTGTAGAATTTTTTTAAAATAGAAATATAAAATATTTTTTTCAAAACAATTTTAATATGATCAAGATTATTGTTGTTAAAATAATTGAGTATAATAAAATTTATGAAATATTGCATTTAGTTATAGTATATATCGTTTTTATTATATTGGCATACCTATATGGAATACGTTTATTGAAAAAAATATATATTATTCTACATTATTATTATGAGCTACATATACATATATAGGTATGATTATACATAGTATCTTCAAATATCATATGCTTAATCACAGAAATTTCAATATGATTTAATGTATTTTCCTTGTGTTTAACTAATTTCGTTACATAACAAACTTCGTTAAGCATTATCAATTCTACAATTAAAAAATTTTTTAAATAGAATTCCATTTATTTTAACTAAATTTTAGTCAATACTCGATTCAACGAATTCCTGTTAATTGAATTCATTTATTTGAACCTAAAATCCTATTATATGAACGAAAAATCAAGGAGAATCATATGAATTGTTTGTTCTTCTTCGACAAATTCATATAAACGATCAAAGTTCCTTTATCTATTGTTTTCCTTAATGTAATCTATAAATTTAAAGAAATATTCAGATGAAATTTAACATTCCCCTGGTACTATATTTATGTATCCAGCATTTATGTTTTCATAGTATTTCTTCAAAATTTTATATACGAAAACTACATTTTTAATTATTCATAATAATTAATGTCACAAGATTTTTATATTCTTAAAAAACCCTTAATCTTCAATAAACGTAATTTGTAGTAAATATCTTTCTGTTCAATGTGATTGACATTGACAGCAATATAAAATTTTAATGGATATAAAATTAATTGAAATAAAATTAAAGGATCATTAAATTCAAAGTTCGGAGAAATATTTTATATGCATCAATGATATTTTACATGTAGAAAGATATATTAGAAACAAAACTATCATATTCACTACTAGGTTTTTATATATTTTGGGGAAATTTAAGGTTTCGAAAATCTACAAAACATCACGCACATAAAATGTAGAAATATTATATTTGTTATAGTATTTAGTAAATGACACAAATTTCTACTTAAATTCTATTTCTTTAATTACGTTCATAAAAATATCTGCAACCTAATTATATATTAAGAATGGACTTAGATTCTATCATTCTATAATTTATACATAATCAAGATATATTAATCGTATAATCAAGAACAGAACATTTTTCACTTTCAACAGATGCATAAACGCAGGTTTTGCATACACAATTATCGATTAGGGTTTAAGAGTATCTACGAGACCTCCTAGATATATCCGTCATCGTATGAGCTAAAAATGTTGTTAAGACGTCAATATCGGTTGATTAACCATATATTATTGATTAATTCATTTCGTCCGGTCTCTTGACTTAAGTATAACTAAAAAATAGTTATTAATGCAAAAATAAATACAATCAAATATTTATTAATATAATTTTGCGTAACATTTGTTTTTTATATTTAATTTTTTCTATATTATTTTATTTTTTATATTATATTTTATATTTAATTTTTATATTATTAAATTATTTTTAATATTAATTTTAAATTATTAAATATTGTGTCAGTATAGGATAGTTCTAAAATGATACATTGTCCAAATATGTATTCACTTTTATATTATAATTAATTTATATTAATTTATAAATATACATAAAATTAATTATTTATATATATAAAATTAATTAACTTTATATTATATTTATAACAATTTCTACATGTTTATTAAATTTATATTTCATTATTATTTTTATATTATTAAATACTGTATCGATGAATGATTCTAAAATGACACATTATCCAGATATCCAATTTGTTAATGTAATAGGAGCTATTACACGATAAAATATGCAAAACTGACATATGCAAAGCACGTAATGTCTTCTTTAGTGAAAATCATGAAATGTGACGTGTGTTTTTAAGCAAAATGTTTAATTAGTGTAAATTAAAATATAAAATTGTAAAGAAAAAGATTTAACTAATACTATCACATTCTTGTTACCTCTAAAAACTACACACTGGATATTAAAGTATTCTTCCTTCACGTCACTCATTTTTTGCAAGACACTACCATCTGAAGTGTCAGGCTGCGTTTGTTAAGCATCGCACGTATGTATGTACACGTATTAGAAATTTCACGATGGCATCGTAAATCAAATCGTCCGACTTTCGTTTCCGATCGCCATGGTTTCGTGGCCACTGTGTTACATCCAGGATCCCGTTGTCCCGATGATT
Organism: Tetragonisca angustula; assembly: GCA_036937485.2. Taxonomy (NCBI): domain Eukaryota; kingdom Metazoa; phylum Arthropoda; class Insecta; order Hymenoptera; family Apidae; genus Tetragonisca; species Tetragonisca angustula. The sequence goes on from JAWNGG020000002.1 coordinate 1,631,202, forward strand.
ATATTTTTTAATTTCATTTCACGTCTATTGTTGTTAATTTATCCATTCATTAAAATTCAAATTAATTAAATCAAAGTTTATTTTCTCAAATTTACCTATTACTATTTGAATTTATTTTTGTTTTTATTATTTGATATGTTTTTGTTATTTTATTTGTCTTTTTATTAAATTTCAAACTGATTTAATCGGAAAGAAATGAATGTAGAAATTTCACATAATTAAGAATTACTTTGGCTTGCTAGCTACTCATCGTTTGCGTTTACATACGATACCAAAGAAATTTATATATTATATCAAAAATTCAAAACAATTAATTCATGCTGCCATATCACTATAAATTAAGGTTAACTTTATATAATTAAGCATATAAAATTAATTTGGAAAGGAAGTTATTAAACGTATTGAGAGTTATCTAATTATTTTAATAAAAAATCTCTTTTATCCAAATTTTATAATAGACCAAAATTATTTTATAGTATCAATTTTTCGTGATTAAAATCTCTCATCGAGTTTTCAAATTTATTCATGTAAAAGTATGTGTATTTACTGTTTGTTTCTTGATTATATTATAGTTAGACACAATAATACACAATACGCGTAATATGAAAAAGTATATAAAACATTCAAAATATTTAGTAAGTTTTTTATAATGTTAGGTACGTATAATTAAAACAATTTTTTACAAAACTTTTTTAATTATATTTTTAAAGACACGGATATTTGCATAAAAACCTTTATTGAATATTAATTTATAAATTTTTTATATTATGTTACCTTATCTTCATGTATTATTTCTTTCTTGGTTATAAAATATTATATTTTTAAAATCGCTCTACATTTAAATTTCTAATAATGTTAATTAAAAAAGGTATTAATGCAAAACAACTTAATGTACGTACATATCTTTTTATATAAATTATATAAATCCTATCATATGATGTTTGTAACTAACCATTTATCACAAGTCAATTATTCATACAATTATTCTGGAGATAATATACAATATTTTCAGCGAATTTTTCATTGCCGGTTATAAGTGTGAGCAAAACTAAATAATGAAAACACATAAAAGCTCCAATTTAAACTTGTAATCTAAGAAAATAAGCGTCTAGCGATCGCTAAATAATTTGATAACGCAAATATATGAAACATTGAAATGTCGTCTACACGGATGAACGAATTACGGAAATTACACGATAAAATTATTCGTCAAATGATTGAAACGACAAACCAAGTATGAAACTGAAAGGCGACAGCCTGGAAAGAACCGTTCATATTGCGCAAACAGCGAATCGACGATCATCCATAGTGGGGAAATAATCGTCCAGATACACAGTGCACGTTGCATGTAACCTTGCACTTGTAACAATGGTATACACATATCTACTAGGTTCATACTCCTCCTCACTGTCGGCACCTTTCATCCTGCAATGACTATTCTTTTTTTACATTGTTATCTTCCTCTTTTTTATTCTATAGATTTAAGTTCTATCGATTTAGTGAAAATTCAAAATGTATCTTTCTTAAAATTTGATTGTATTATATTGATATATTGTCGATTGAATAATAAAATTTGTGATTTCTGTACATAATAAACTTGTGTGAATAATGAAATTTATAGATTGAAATTTTATATTTTTGTACTTAATAAATTTAATAAACTAGGGTTTAACAAACTAATTCTCTGCTAATAAATGAAATAGGCCGAATTGTGCATAAAATTATGAATAAAATTTATTTTTAATCATTTCGTTGTTTGATTTCATATTCTAGATGTTTATGTTTCGTATGACTGGAAATGAGCAATAAAAGAAATTTAATTACTGTTCGAACTGTAAACAAAGAAGATAATTTTAATTGCAACGCGCAATTTGTTACCTGCTGTTTGTATTCCATAAATCAAGTTAGAACTATTATTATTATTATTATCATCTATTTTTTTCATGCTCATTATAAATAATTAAAAAAGACGATTATTTATTCATGATAAATAAATGAAGCAAAATAAAGCAAACAATAACAAAAAAATGTGCAAAGATATTCCTGGTTGCAATAATATGAACCCACAATTTTAAACAGAGATTGAAACAGAGCTGTACTTATATACATAAGTTATCTCTTAGCACACGTATATTTTGAAATGTCAGATAACTCGATTGAAACGAAGCAAGCATGATTCCAATATAATCGATGAGAGCGGAATTCTAATCTATATATAATTCTAATCTAACTGAAAAGCAAGTTAATTAATAAAGCGAAATATATCAAGTTTTATTATAAATATAAATTATTGTAAATTGATATTTTTAAATTGAATTTGGACATAATTAAGTTTGGTAATGTAGTACAATCATAATGTAGTAAAAGGACAAAAAATGGTAACGTAGTAAAATCAATTTGTGAAAAGAAGATTTGTAAAAACATAGTTAAAATGTGCAAAGAACGTGCAATGTATGTAGTACAGAAATAAAATAAACTTAGAGCTTCCTGGAGATAGCGATGTGACTTTGAACCACGTGTGCTTCTACGAAAATGCAAAGCGAAGCAAAGCACTCAAGAGTCATATTTGAACATTTTTGTAACAGCGCATCTCATAGTTATTATGCCTAATTATCGTGCGCAATCGACAATTTTATTCAGTTTACTTTAATTTAAAAATCAATTACGAAAAAGAAATTATTAATGTAAGTATCGATCAGTGGACGTATTTTTTTACTACGCAAAAACAAACAGTTTTACTTCAACAAATTTATAAGTAAGAATCCTGTATGTACATACATCCTTTGAATATCTTCTATTAAATCACAATCAGTAAAATTCAAATAGATTCGAATTTAATAATTATTTGACAAGTATTATAATTAAACGAGTAAATTCGATTGACATTGGTTTCGATAACGGTATCCCTTAATTTGCAGAGGCTTCAATATCATTTAATTAGGTTTTCGTAAACTAACGATACTTAAAATAAGGGAACAGGCGGAATAGCAAGAAAGGCCAAGAAAGTACGTTGCACCTTGAGCAGAGATAAACAAAGAAACTTAAGGCGCGATCGAGGCAATTATGTAGTTGCGAATCGACGTACCTTTTAAAGAAACGAAAACGAGGAAAATTACGATGAAGAAGCTGCTTCTTGCCAATAGGATTCCTCGTCGCGAGGACCAGATCGACTTTCACGATCAATGCGAAATTCTTTTCCGCTTGGTTTCTTGATGACCCCTCTGAAACTTTTCGTGCTACAGGTGTGCAATCAACCGTGCACGAGCTGTACAGGGTCGTTTTCGCGGCTGTTTGAATTTCGAAATTCGAGACGCGCCAATTCTCGCGACACGAGGGCGAGAAATCGGAGAAAACAACTGAATAAGAAACCATCGACGCCACTTATGGCGCAACGAAACGCTCTCACAGCGATCTGCTGGATAACTGACGAGCCGTATCGCGCTCGTTCTTCACCACACGAACTGCGACACCTGGTGCTCTGAACTTTGAAACACATTTAATACCGGAACTGTTAAAACAAATGATTCACTTATTACCAAAATATTTAAAACACTACAGATTTATAAGAATTTGTTCTTTTCAATAAATACGAAATTCTTCGAAATTGTTCATAGTATATATTCATTGAGAGAGAGAGAGAGAGAGAGAGAGGGAGAGAGAGAGAGAGAGAAAGAGAAAGCTGGTTCCCAAATATTGTAAAACGTAGTAAACTTTTAAACACGTTTTTTGACTACGTTTTTAGATACAAAATGAATTTAAATATATTATAATTAATAAATTTTATTAATTATTTTACATTAAAATCCCTACATTAATCACTAAATTACACATATTTCTTTTTAACTATAAAATATTTATTTTATCTAGAATTTAAATAAAGCGTAAATAATACGATGGACGTTTCAAAAATATAGCGGATAGTTTCGAATAAATTTACAAAATTTTGCAAAATTGTAAATATTTTTTCTTTGTACCACATTTTGCAATAAAAGAGATGCTATACGTATAACGATGACATAAGTTTGCACTTTGCTTCACGATGAAATACATTACAAACTGTTATATAACTGCACGGACACTAGGCTGTAGGTACAAATCAAATTGTCCGAGCAACTTTGCAGTAATTTGTAATAATTTGTATAGGCCATTCAAAATTCCTTGTCAAAGATAAACTACTTTATACTTTATAAGTGTTAAAAATTAAAGTTGCCAATTGTTTATCATTTTGCTTTTACTCGATTTGCAACCAAAATCGCAATCAGTATATCATAATTAAAATCACACTCGTACTTATGTACATTGTATTATTGTATTATGTGTATTGTTGTATTCATAGTTGTATTCATCACCTATATTTAAATATCATAAATAGTAAACATAATTTCTATTAATTGTGCAACATAACTATGCTTAATAGAAAAATTTTTATAATTATGCATTTTAAAAAATTAAATTTATAAAATTAGTTGTTATCAAGTAAACATTTAATTTCGATTCAATTTTTTGAATTTTTAATTCAATATTTAATTGTCTCACAAAAATTAACCTTTCTTGTCTTAACGACAATTGGAATATTTTTAATAAATTTATTGAATCTAAAACTAAATTCTATGTTCAATATAGAAATAAATAATATCAAATTTACGATCATATACATGTATGTGTGTATATTATATATTTTAAGATATTTTTATTATAATATATGTACATATTATAATTATTCTCTATCTATTTTACATATGCATATGTAAATTATATTCGCATCATTATTTACATATGCATCAATTGTCAAATAATTTAATAACACCATTAACTAAGATGCACTAATAAATATTAAATCATTGGTTAAATTACATTTAAAGAGGCAAAATAATTCATGCAACATGTTGTAGATGTCGACACAGTCATGTGTTTTCTTTAACGGAACTATCAGAAACAGTAAATGACATTCTGACGAACTGATTAAGAAAGTTTAATTCTAGTGTTTATATTCTTATAATATTGTTATCAACGTTTTTGCAGTTATAGTTTGTCTCGTGAATTTTTTGTTGCATTTCGTCAGCCCAATATCTCGCGTCATGAATCAGTAAATGTTTCATATTTCGATGCATCAAACCGATAACAAAATCAGAAGCATCGTTTTCGCTTTTTTCACAGCTGATTCTACCTTTGATAATGACTGTTCGATTCAATGAATCGATATTTGTACAAATGAATTGCAGTTTTATTTGTGTCGTTAATTAAGATTTATTTCATTTACATTTCGTAGTTCTATTAAAAAATCAAACTGAAATGGAGTCGGTGAATCAGAATCAAATGCAAAATACTTCCAATAATACTGATGGCACTGAAAACAAGGGAAGGTGAGATTATATTTTGTGATATGTCTTTTAGTTATATTATCCAATTTTTATAATTTTACTACATATTGTAAGTATTTGAATTTATGTACTTAATTAATTAAAGTGATGTACTTAATAAATATTAATGAATTTTTATTTTTTGTAATCTTCATTCTTCTGAAATAACAAAACATTATTTTTTTATAGTTGTTTGTTACTTCGATATGCTAGTCAAAATTCATTGGATGAAAGCTCACAAAAACACATACCCCGTGAAGGTGGAAAAGATAAACCACCATATAGAAATCATCATCACACAAACCGAGCGTTTGATGTTATTAATGAAATGCGCAAGTAAGAAATACCTGGTTTTACTTATTTTATTATACATGTATTAATTAATACTGCACATGTTTTACATTACTTACTATTGTATGTACTATATTATTTAATATATTATAAGCATTCAAAAAAGAGAAAATAATATCAGAGTCTCTTTTTGGATTATTTTTATCATGTAAATTTATAAGTGATACTAAAACTACAATGTGATGTATACATTTATGATTATTTGCTAGGAAAAATTTATTATGCGACGTAATTTTGGTAGCAGACGGCGGCTTAGAAGTACCTGCTCATAAAATGGTTCTGGCTGCTTGCAGTCCTTATTTTTATGCCATGTTCACAAGTTTTGAGGAACGCGATCAAGAAAGGATAACATTGCAAGGTGTAGATTATTCTGCGCTTGAATTACTGGTGGATTATGTATATTCTGCAGAAGTTCATGTAACTGAAGATAATGTACAAGTATTATTACCAGCTGCAAATCTTCTGCAATTAACCGATGTCCGTGATGCATGTTGTGATTTCTTACAAGCTCAGTTGCATCCATCAAATTGTTTAGGAATACGTGCATTTGCTGATCTGCATGGCTGTTTGGAATTGTTATCACATGCAGATAGTTATATTGAACAACATTTTTCGTAAGCACTAAATTACACTTTCATATAGCTAAAATATCTTTGTATTTTAATTACAAATATTTTGTTCTATATACAGGGAAGTGGTAGATGGTGATGAATTTTTAACATTAGCACCACAACAAGTAGCTAAATTAATTTGCAGTGACTGTTTAATGGTTCCTTCAGAAGAAAAAGTATTTGAATGTGTAATATCATGGGTACATCATGATTTAGAAAAAAGACAAGCTGATTTAGCACAATTAATGGAACATGTACGTTTACCTTTGTTATCTCAAGAATATTTAGTACAACGTGTAGAGGAAGAACCACTTCTTAAGGCAAATTTACAATGTAAGTAACAAAATGTATAACACAAATAAAGATATAGATATACAAAGATATATTTTATTATTATAATTTAACGTAAATCATCTAAATTTTTAATTTTATATAGGTAAAGATTTTTTGATCGAAGCTTTGAAATATCATCTACTTAAAGGAGAGCAAAAGTCATTGTTCAAAACACCTCGTACAAAACCTAGACAACCTAGAGGTTTACCAAAAGTATTATTAGTTGTGGGAGGACAAGCTCCAAAAGCAATTAGAAGTGTAGAATGTTATGATTTTAAAGAAGAAAAGTGGTATCAAGTTTCTGAATTACCTACACGTCGTTGTAGAGCTGGTAATTAATATCTATGTCTCAGAAGAAATTGTACAATGTACAATGATTTTCTGAATTGAGCTATTATATAATGTTTGATATATAGGTTTGTCCGTCCTTGGTGGCCGTGTGTATGCTGTTGGAGGATTTAATGGATCTCTTAGAGTACGAACAGTAGATATTTATGATGCAGCTACAGATCAGTGGTCACCTTGTCCAGAAATGGAAGCAAGAAGATCAACACTTGGTGTTGCAGTTCTTGGAAATTGCATATATGCTGTAAATAGTTCATATATTATATATTTATATTATTGATATATATATATATATATATATATATATATATATATATATACACATATTATTTGATGTTTTAATTCTGTTTCAATTTTTTGTTTCTGTCTTAAAATAATAGGTTGGTGGATTTGATGGATCAACTGGCCTTAATTCTGCTGAAGTATACGATCCAAGAACACATGAATGGAGATTAATTGCACCAATGTCAACACGTAGAAGTAGTGTTGGTGTGGGTGTTGTTAAAGGACTATTGTATGCTGTAAGTTTAATAATGAAGCTAAGTTAATAAAGTAATGATTGAAAATTACTTTTAAATATTTAAAGTCGAAAATTATTGCTACAGGTTGGTGGTTATGATGGAGTATCCAGACAATGTCTATCTAGTGTCGAATGTTATAATCCAGAAAAAGATCAGTGGAAGCCTGTGCCTGATATGTCTGCACGTCGTAGCGGTGCTGGTGTTGGTGTTTTAGATGGAATTTTATATGCTGTAGGAGGACATGATGGACCACTAGTGAGGAAAAGTGTAGAAGCTTTCAACCCTGATACTAATCAATGGACCCCAGTTAGTGATATGGCTCTTTGTCGCAGAAATGCTGGTAAATTTTATTTTTACTTAATTTAATAATAATTGATGAAGATATTTAGTAGAGAAATAAGGATGAAAACTATTAGGGCCAGTGCGTATTAATTTATGACGTACGCTTTAGAATTAATTTATTAAATTAAACATTTCTGCATATTTTACGTCACAGTTAGATAATTTATAACCGAGTTTTTCATAAATTTCAGTCAGAGTGTAACGAATTTTTTCCACATAGTAGCAATTGCGATAAAGTCATAAAGTACGCAGCAAAAATATTGCATAGATGACAAGATGGTTGCCAGAAGATGAAGAATTCCTGCAATCCCATGCGAAATGCTAGAAATTTTTATATTTTCTGATTGGTTATCTTATCACTACAACTTAATCCTCTATAGAGTCTTTTAGAAGAGAAAAATTTATGTCTTCTATAAGAAAACTCGAAAAGAAGTCAATTTTCAATTAGGGATCACAGTCAATATAGTTAATCAATGAGTTAAACGGAATCAATCCGTTCTTAATTTCAATTTAATTAGTCAGACAAAATCAACTGTTACAAGTTAGAAATAAAAATCAGGCTTCTCAATAATAAACCAATCAACTAAAATCAAACTCGATTATTTCTCACATCAGTGAATAGTCCTTTGCTTAGGCAACTTAGTTGCAATAATCGAACTCACAAACAACTGAATAAACATAGTTCTTTTATTTAAAAAAAAAATATATAAAAATTTTAACTGATAGGCATTTTTATAGTAAATTAAATTTCTTTTTATAAAATTATAATGTAGTAAATATTTTTCTTTTGTAGGTGTAGTTGCACTAAATGGTCTTTTATATGTGGTGGGTGGTGATGATGGATCATCTAGTCTGGCATCTGTAGAGGTATATTCTCCAAGAACGGATACTTGGACAACTCTCCCAACTTGTATGGGAATTGGTCGTAGTTATGCGGGAGTAGCAATAATCGATAAACCAATGCCATCTACAACATCAATGTGAGGATTACAATCCGCTGGGCATATATTAGAGCAAAATACAGATCCGGGTGCCGAAACGTCGGATCAATCACGGGAAGCCGGGCCCAGCGGTATGCAAGTCCAGAATTCAGACCAGAATGTACTTCAGCAATATCGTGGTACTGGGCATAACTGTCAAGGTTTACGTTGTGTATGTCAACGATATGAAAATGGTGAAGTGGCAGCTGCAATCATGAATCAGAATAGGAATAATCAAGAAAGAGATGATAGCTATCAGAACATAGGTCGTGGTTCACGGGGCTTCCAAAACCGGCCTGGTGGCTCGGTTCAATTGCATTCAAATCTGAATCCAAATTATCAAAATCCAGTGGATTTAGTTCATAATTATAATCGCAATCGACAACTACAGGAACCAGAAGAAAATATATACGAAAGGTTAGATAATGATGACGATGATGATGAAAATACTGAAAACAATAGTGAAGTCATTCATAATGAGCCCACGGTCCAAAATAATCAAAATAATGCAGATGATCACACATATGAGAGAATAGATGATCGATATTCTTGTGGCAGTAGAACGTATCCTCGTTGTTATAAATATCATATTTTAAATCATTATATCCCAAGTTTTTTTAATGATATGGAATCTAGAAATCAATATGATCAGCCAAGACAATTTTATCTAGATTCTTCTCGATTATCTAATCAATTTTGTCAGAATAGATTAGGTAGGCTAGGTCGTAATTGTTTTTCGACTGAAAATATTGCTTACGCGTCAACTGGACGTGCCATTTATTCACTTGGTTATAACTGTATGTGTTCATTTTGTAGACATATAGATACAAAATATTTATGTCATCATTGCCATAATTTGCATAATAGATTACGTTATCAAGATGGATTTGCAAATAATTCTAGACATTATATATATCAATTACCAAGAAATTGTAGATGCCCTTTTTGTCGTGGTGAATATTCTTATGTAAAACTGCCTGTTACATCTTGTCGACCTACTGAATCTTTAAGAATGGAATGTCATTGTAGAAATCCTAGTAACTGTTCTTGCAGAGGGAAAGTTCTACCTAATTCTAACTCTGCTGCACAATTTAGTAAATATCTTGATTGGATTAGTAGAGGTAGTCCATCAGTTAATAACCCATTGTATGCTACAGTTCATATAGGTAGACCTTGTGTTTCGGCTCTTGGAAGTACAACTGGAGGAAATTCATCTAATAGTGTAGATCCTGGCGCTTCGACGTCAAATATGTCAACATCTAATGCATTATCAAATAATGAACCTAGTACATCATCAAACATTAGATCTATATTCTCTTCGCATAATCCTTCTACTTCACATCCTTCTGTTTGTTCTGTTAATCGTTCAACAGAACGTCAACATACATGTGATGATTCCTGTATTAGAAATCAAAGTGGCAGCGTTACTGGCATTTGTCAGTTTCTTGGTAGATGTGAAAGAGCAGAATGTAATCATGGTAGATTGTCTGTGCATTGGTGGTTTGTGAATAGATGGTTGCCAGCTTGGAATCCTCATTATTTTGATAGAAATATGGATACTGTTCCTCCAATGGAAGAAGAGTCTCGAGAACAGCAGGAAAGTGATAGTGATGATACTTAATTTCAAAATTTCTACTTTATGTTATTAAGAAATAAAAATTTAGATTTTGTTCAAATTTTGATATATATATATATATAAAAATTTGTCATGAATTAATCATAAATATTATTATTCTTAAATTATGATTACCAATAATATTGAAACATAATATCTTCATTGTATTTCTCTGTTTATAAAGAAAAGAATGATAAAATTATATTTTGTGATATATGATTAAAAAATACGCTTTTCTCAATCAATATTAAAATGATATTGATAATAAATTGTGTAATTTTTCATTAAAAATTAGAAAGATTAAAAATTATTAGATTATCATTTCATATTATCAAACATCTTTCGAAAGATTTAAATATTTAAAAACAATTTATGCATATACTGACAATAAAATCGCTTTATATGTGCATTAATAATTTAACATGTTCATACTTTAATATATATAAATATCAGTCATATGTTGAGAAATATAAAATAGATTAAGTAATAATTAAAATTTTATCAATACAATTTTATATGAACTTAAAAACTATTTCCGTTTAATGATTTTTTATTCATTTAGAACAATTTTAAATAATGGACGATAGTTAAAACAAATTTTATTATGTCAATCTTAATAAATAATTTTAGGTGTTGTGCATTCTATATATATGAAATATATACATAGAATATATATATATATAGAATTATAAGAATATAAAAATTGTATAAAAATTGTAATTTTTATAATTCAATTTCGTATATGTACCTTTTTTGGGCATCATTGTTGAACCAAAGAGAGAATGCTTTTGTCATATTTTTCAATTTTAGTAATTAAGATCTTTCGAAACAAAGCGCAAATGCATTCTTTCAAAAACTAGAGAAATAAAAAAAATCAAGATTATTATTCATTATTTTAGGAAGCGTTTTATATTCGATATTGTAGTAGAATATGTTAAAGATGATAAGCTTTAGTTTAATTTCATAGTTATTGTAAATAAAAATTTGTAGCAATTATCATTACAAAAAATAACCTTAAAAATTCATGAAAATGTTTTTTATATATGCGATTTGTCTTAAAAAGATGAAACATATATTAGCTTAGATTCTTTAAATGGATATATTATTAGACAGTATTAAGTTGTCCTTGTAAAGTTTTATTTTTCCAAATAAATTTTCTATTTCTTTGAGTTTATTCCATCTTTTATTATTATTATTGTTCGTGAATAATTAGTTGTTCAGTTGAATATTGATTGATTTGAATAGTTATAATTTAAAAATCCAATTGAAAACAAACATAAATATAATATTGAAATATTGAAATAAATATATTAGGTTTATCAAAGTAAAATATAAAATTTGTAAGGACAACTTCACACATATCTTTATAATTAAATATGTCATAATATAGAAACTAATTCTTAGATAGAATTTGTAACATTTTTGCGTCTAACATATTAATTTTGAAGGAAACATGTTGGATTAGTTTCTTGAATCATAATGTAAGAAAATGTATCAGATAGATTCGCCAAATGTATATTTATTTTTTCTATTTAGTGATTAGTATCTACATTAAGAGAAACGTTCAATTAAATAAAATGTGTTATTATACAAAATTCTCTATGTAAACATTATTTTGATTACCTATTTAATTAATTGAAATTGAATACCTAAATTCATTGAAAATTATATTAAATACAAAACTTTTTCATAAAAACTTTTAATCAGTATCTTTTCCAGTTGATTTTAAATATTAAATTAATTTTTTTGATTTCTGTTATAAAATTGAAAACTTAATTGTATTCATTAATTTGAATCATCAAAATTGTTGCAAATATTCACAATTATTGTATAAAAGAAATCTGTATTTAAGAAATCAATACTTGTGTGAGATATATTTTATATGAGAAAGATTTGAATGATATTTAATTGACATAATAAAATTATAAGTTAGAGGACGTACATAAGAAAATTTAATACTTGCATAAAATAATTACTTAATACATTTTATACTGTATTATTTGCTGAATATAATTTTTGTATTTTATGTATTATGAAATAATAAGGCTAAAACAAATAATAAATAAAGTGTAAATATCAATAAATAAATAAAATAATAGAATAAAATTTATTTGCATACAGAAGAATAAATTATAATTTTGTTTACAGTTAGTTTTGCATTATACATTAAATAGAATATTAAAATGCGCTGATTGCAAATAACATAATTCAAAATTGTGATATAATTAATCTATATCATAACGCTTTTGTAAGAGTAAATGTCTTTACAATCGATATACATTTATAACCACTTTAATAAAAGTTGATCACTCCCCCATAAGTGAAGGCCAACTGCTATCACTTTGGTTTTAGCCCTAATATCAATGTATTGTTACGTATCGCTAAATCTCATTGTAGATATTTTTGTCTAATTTGTCACATGCTGAAAATAAATTAATCACGTGAAATAAGAATTAAATAGAAAATTATAAATATTATAAATTATACAAATTATTTCAAATAGCTATTAAATAACTTAAATTATAAATTTTAAATTATTTAATTATATAAGAATATTGTATAAATGCTATGTATGTGTAGTCTATTCAAGAGTAAACATACATAATTAAACATTTATAACTGAGTAAAGATTTCTTTAGAGCGTCGAACTCTAAATGTCATTTGGGGTGTGGTCATTGTGACATTTCTATCTTGGAATTATCGTGAATTCGCACGTAAAGCCTTCTAAACAAAATTTATGCGCCCAGTTCATGGAAATTATTTCAGGAACATTAATTCATAAATAGATGGTCTCCTCTTGAGAAGAAAACCGCCAACGAATACAACAGAATGTGCAAAACTACGAATATTTCATGTTATCACAGGATTAATATTGTAAATATTCGAATGACGATAAATACTATTGTATTTCTGACGTTGTGGAGTATAGCGCATAGTTAGAAAAATTTATCTTGGCACCACGAGTATTCAAGTACATATCACGGGTGTGGTTCTCATGGTCAGATACATTCAAATACGACGATATTTTGTTTGAATAATGGTTTAACCCTTTCTGTATTGAGTGTCTGAAATTTTATTTCCATTTTATTTGTTATTATAATACTAACGATTTAAAATTTTCCGAACAATTTTCAAATTATTGTTATTTGTTTTACATTTTGTTATTTGTTTCTTTATTTTATTTATTTTGTTTATATTTTGTATACATGTGTTTATTTTCAAAAGTCTATTCAAAATTATTTGATATAAAATTATAGATTGAATAGAAGCTGCTATAAAAAAAATAAAAAAATTTGAATTAGAATTAAAAATTTCTTAAATAATAAAATTTCTAAATTTTAAAAATTTTCGTTACTAAAAATTATTTTATATTATGTAAAAATTTATAATTTCAATTCTTCCAAATTATATCTAATAAGTAGTTTTCCAAATTAATGTAGTATTGCTTTTTACGAAATAATATTTATGATTTGTAAGAACACAAAATAAATTGTCAATAGTTTATAACATCGTTATAATATTTTATAATAATAGTTTTTAACATATTGATTTTAGTTTTATTCGTAAAATATTGTACTTAATTGCACTTTCATTAGTTACAGTTAGTAATAATGTCAATCATTTGTCAAACATTTATTTTAAATGTTTTGAATCAAGCTGTTTTTAACGATGTTATTTAGTATCCATAAATGCACATTGAAGAATGGTTATGTATACTTAACCCGTGTGAAATTAAAACGAGGAGAAAGGCTACGTTCACCTTTCCTTTGATATCAATATTTGTAATCCGGTCAGCAATCAAATTTTATGTTCTGGTTTATATGCATATGATATACATTCTTTGAACATAGAGCGATTACTATATGTAAAATTTAATATTTATTTAATGATAGTACTTTATACCTTGCCTGATCGTAAGATCTAAATGTATTGCAACATATAGGAAAGTGTAGTACAACCATCATAATTAAATGTATTTCTGAAACGTAGACATATGATATTTGTAGTAAAAAAGAAGCACAAGTTTCTTACGTCAGAATTGTTAATTCATTATGATCGATGATCGGAACGATAGTCGAAGTATGTGGGCGTTGGTCCTATTCTTGTCACCTTCGAATTCCAATCAGTCTGAAATGAACCAAAAAAGGTGAATGATTTATTATGAATAAATAAAACAAAAAAAAAGAAATAGAAGAATTGCCAATGAAACAATCATACTTGTTTTTTAATAGAACAAGAGTCATTAATCATTTAAACGATATAATATTCTATTATATTTCTTTCTTTTATGTACTAAGAATCGATTATTATTCTATGACGAAGTCAGAAAATCTCCCATGCATTCATTAAAATCAGCTAGTAAACGATGATACAAGATTCCATAGATGCAGAGTGATAATTTATTACTACTGTTACGCGGCATGACCATATATGAATCACGGAATTGTCGTGCAAGTATAATGTGTAACCGAGAAATTACGAAATCTAGTCTTTGTGCTATGTGCATGCGCACTCCCCTTCTTTTTTATTCTCTTTTAATGAGGTTCAAGTTCCGGTTGCATTTATAATGTTTTACGGACTATTTAATTGTAATAAGATAGGACACGTAGTTGGGAAAATCCAACCATACGATATTGACGAATCGATACAAATATTTTTTTGTTTATGGATTTCCTTTAAGTATACATATCTTTATCATTTTTCAGCTTTATTCCTAATTAATTTGATATTTATATATTTTAAATATTATGTATATACTCTATTGTATTGTCTTTAAATATTTATATTTAATTTTATACTTTAAGTATATACTTCATAACTAATATATACTTTGAGTATATACTTCATAACTAATATATACTTTAAGTATATACTTCATAATTGAAAGCTCTTCTTAATCTTTGCTCTCTCTCTCTCTCTCTCAATGTTATAAACATGTATGAAAGATTGTAACAAAATTTGTAACATTAATGAAATTACAACTAAGATATTAATTAAACTACAGATATCAAAATGTTGAAGAAATCTTTGAAAAATATATAATTAATTCGACTATTTCCATAAATAACTTTATTATTACTCTTGTATCTTTGTTAAATATAAATTACATTTTATATTCTTACATGTACGAATTTTTGTAAATTTAATCGCATATTTAAATCAAAATATTTATCTACAACTATTACAGTACAATGAAGTAAAAAAGTGTTTCTATTGTACACATACATACATCACAATGTGAATAAAGTTATCAATCAAATAAAAATGTCTATGTTTCCTATTTTAATGTATATTACGATAACGTAATTATGTATGCTACATACGTAATTATCAATTCATATAAAATAATTAATTACGATCTTGGTATTACATCTAGGTATCATAATGTAAGATTGAAGGGACATAAATATTCGTTAGAATAAAAGTTCATTCGTCGAAAAGTATCAGACATATCGATACACTTTAATCAAAATATACATTACAATAATCGATCTAAATTATGATATATCAGTATTGTAGTACATTAATAATATAAAATTATTGCCATAAAATATAGGAGGAATAGAAAAATGACATTAAAGGCAAAAAGAGTTAAAAGGAAAACAATAAAGAGCTATACAAGAAGATATAATATTGAAAAATTCAAATAAGTAGAACAGAACTAAGTTGTCAAGAAAGGAAACAAAGGAAAAGAAGAAAAATATGTTATCATAAACTTCTTGAATAATTCTATAATTATCATAAACTTTTTGAATAATTCTATAAAGTTCTATAAAGTTCAGTTTATTAAGGATCTTAAATGATAATATATTTTCAAATGAATCAAAATTTAATACTTTTAAATTAATCAATTTAAAAACAAAATTAATAAAAATTTTATTTTATATTATTTTATATAATTTTATACAAATATATAAATATATTATATATATATATATATATTTTATATAAATATATGATGAATTAACGATTTTATGATAGGATTCAGAAATCAGAATTATCTGCGTGGATTCCATTTTATTTTCTTTATGATTTAAACTCGCAATCATATATAGATATTGTTAGAGATTACTGTTGGAAGTAGTCGATAGATCATTAGATTTATGGAGAGTATTATTCTCTATGTTAAATCACAAGTTGTGTTCACTATTGAAAAGGTGAAGAATTAAAATAATTAGTAATCTGATAAACATCCATTTTTAAATACACTGAAACAATTAACAAAAAGTTGTAAGTGAATTTGAGTTGAGAAATACATATTATTTTTAGCAAAATTTTAATTTAAAATATACAGCATATACAATTAATAATTCTTGCCAGATATATCATATACATTAGATTTGAATCCAATTAATAAATACATATAACAGAAATTCGAAAAACAAATAGCCGAATATTGTGTAAAATAAAAAGAATATTTCAAAACATATAAAATTTTTATTATTATACTTATTATTAATAAATTATGATTAGTCATTTGCCAGTAAAAAGATTCTACATAAAATAATACTAAATATCAATTTTATTTTTATTAAACATTAACTTTCGTTTCATTAACTTCGTTTGTATATTTAAATATATTGTAATCTTCTAGTTACATATATTTATTATAAATTTATATATATACATATATTTATCTTAATAAGATAAAAAATATGATTTTTTTTGTCTCTAAATATTTGCTGCATAAATGTATATTTTTGTTTTTCACTGTAAATATTAATAAAAATTTTTTAATGGAACGTGTTTAAAACTGGTTGGTTATACATATATGCCATAAAATAAGCTATTAGTTAATTTTTAATTAGTTAGTTAAATTAAATTGATTTATTGTATATACATGTTTTATATATATTTTATATATTTATACTTGTATCTGTATGTGTTAAATCGTGGAATAATGACTATAGTGTAACAAATTGTTCCCATAATACTCAAAATTATATACGGGTAGTATTTATGCACGCATTCGTGTTTTCATTTATAGCTTCTTCTAGATTTTGTTTTAATTTAAAAATGAATAAATATATATTAATAATCTATAAATTGAAATATGTCGTAAATGTTTTGTTAAAATTTCTCTTAAAAAATATCCATGAATAATTTTGTTTTATCTTGTACAAAAATATTATATGTAGGTGTGTTCTTAAATAAATTTTGCTATAAATTAAATTTTCTTGAGATATAAAACATATTAAAAACAATGCAATAACATAATTATTTTATATTTGAATTATTTACAATAGCCACATCTTGGTAAAATATCGTTAAAAATTATATTTGTGACAATTATGATCATAATGATATAATAATTTGTCTAAAGGTAATAAATATGTAGTTGCACGAAGTAATGAGAGTATTTATTTAAAAATGTTCAATTTTGTTGTAAAAATGGCTTTTATTAAATTATTATTATGTATTAATGAAATATTATTAATTTGAATCTTTTTTTAATATACATATTTTGATTTTAATTTATTCGTTATCGTTTTAATATAAAAATGTGAAATGTGTAGAAATTATTCAGTATATTTCGTATTACAGGAAAAGTAATTATTTTCATAAAATATTAGAATTACATTAAAATACACAATTAGAGAAAGAACTCCATTTTTGACACCACTTTACTCCAATGGGATGTCAAAATATATTGTTAATAAAAATACTGTTTCTCGTTTATTTTTTAGTTTAAGAGTTTAGTTTAAATAATAAATAAATAAATAATAATTAGTTTAAAAGTTTTAGTTTAAATAATAAAATTAATACGTATGATTAAAAAATTATTTTATTCCTTCAAACAATTTCTTGTAGAGTATTGAAAAAAGAAATTATACAATTGTCTTTATAATATTTATCAACTTATAATATGTAATATAAATAATAAGTAATTTTATGTTTTATATACCTAAAATATTTTTATAATGGAAAAATTAAAATTGTATTTCAAAAGTTTTTGTTTAAAATACCTATGAAATTCATTTTTTCTTGCTTTGACCTTCAGGAGAAATAAAAGAAGATAGTTGAATATTTTATAATATAAGGTATTTTGAAAGATATAATAGCTGTAACTTTTGATAAAAATAAATTATTGAAACACAACCTATGTTTTAAAATCACAAACAATTTGATATTTCCGATGACATATTTTTATGCAGGTCAAATCTTTTCAATATGTATCGCACATTTATGTTTCTTTACTTTCTCCAGATAATGCATCTGCAGGAACGAAAATTCTCAAATATGCTGTTAAATAATTTATTTTGCTTATTTACATCTACAGATTAATTTTTTTTATTTCTGACTCGTAATCGATCACAGAAATCTACATATGTACACCTGTCAAATTTTAAATAAAAGCATTTTATGGATCCCAATTATCCCATTCATCAGTTAAAATTAGACTACTTCTAAAATATTGACAATTTTTCACATTTACTTGAAAGAAGAAGAAAGAAAAATAAGTCCAAAATAGAATTTCACAAAAATCCTACAAGTATATACAATTATTATATACATAGCATTATTATAAGTAGTTTATATTAATTGAATTTAGACTTATTTTGATTATAATTACAATAATAATAAGAATACATTTTATATATATGTCCATCATAATTGCACAGTATATTTCGTGATTTTTTACTTAAATTTTGTTTATATTTTTCAATTATTTTTGTTTCCAAAAAATATTATTTTTCAGAATTTGTATAACTAAAAAATAAATTAGTGTTTATAAAATTTCTCAAATATTTATATTTCTTTAGATGTAGACTTTTGTGATTGATTGTATGTACATATGTACATCACGTATAGTAAAAGTTCAATAGATAAAGTAAACAATTATTTAAAGTTTATATTTTATTTGTAAGTTCTTAATAGAAAAAACATATTACTTAGAAGTATAAACTAAATTGTTTAATTAGAGCAAATTTTGTTCACTTTTAAAATTTGGTTAATTTTGGTTGGTAAATTTTGGAACGTTTGGATGTTACGAAAAATATTTCGTAACATCCAAATGTTCGTATCTTAATTGTATGAATTATGTAACATTGATAAAGGTAAAAATAACTCAAAGTAAGAAGTAATATCTTGTTTCAACCTCAGTTTTTATAAAATTACTTATATATTAAATTTAAATTTTACTTGTCTCGGGTTATTTCATCTGTATTTCAAATAAATTCTTTTAAGAAATAAAAAATGCAAATTTTTATCTTCTTCGCGCTCATTCTTTGAAATATATGTGTATATATATAAATAAATGTAACATTTAGGAATCTGAATTTATGTTTAATTTTTATTTTTAATTATATTGCATCTATCCGTATGTACTATATCAATATATGATATCTATGTAATTTGTGTGTGTGTATATATATATATACATATACACACACACAAATTACATATACAATAAATCAATATATATATATATATATCGAAATTTATATTGATTTATTGTACTTAATTTTAATAAAACGTTTTTTTGAAAATAATTAACAAATAAAATGAAACATAATGCTGAAAAAAATTTATTTAATATTGAAATTAACAATTTATGTCATTAAGGATGTTGTTTATAATAGAATTAACGAGGATTTGATGGAATAAAAAATTTCAAACTAGTGTCTAAAAATTTGAGAAATAAACGAAGAAAATTAAAATTCAACTTGTTTTCGATGATTTTAGTAGTTTTTAGGATGGTTTCATATTTTGTAACCATTTTAAATACATAACAATATAGATAAAATTTAAAAAGAAATCTAGATTTAAATAGACAAAAAAATAATGTAGTATATGTATATAGATATAAAATCACATAGAGTGATTGCATAAACAAAGAAAAGTATTAAATTAATATATAATAATGGTGTACAAACTATAGCTACAGATAAATATTAAATTGTATCGTTCTATTATATATTATTTGAGAGGTAATAAATAGTTCTATTATATATTATTTGAGATGTAAATTCAGTGATGAAATATTTCCTTAACGTTATAAACGACATTAACTTTTATTCTTGCTAAAAAAAAATCTAAATAAATTCGTTTTTTCAACTTTTTATTTTTGTCCTAATTTATACAATATATAAATTTCCAGAATTTTATCCATCACTGCTTCTCTGTGTTATACACGATGGAAAGTGGTCACAATAATTCTTGATCTCGTTCAGAGGCTTCCTTCTTCCAAGGGTAAGGAAAGGTGTTTGCACGTGTCCCTCGTACTACGTTATATTGCAACCGTTTGCAAGTCGTTCATTGTTGATTGCACAAGGAACCGAGCGAGGTATACCTATCACGGGCCTTTGCACAGCAGGCATCTGGTCCGCTTTCAGGCTTTTCTACAGTGTTACCACCGTGTGTAACGATATCACGTTCCTTCCTCTAGCAATTTGCTCTTGACGTTCGCGTTGGGTCACCGATTAATTTCTTATCAAACATAAAATAATGTGGAAGTTATACTTGGATCTTGTTTTATAGAGTATTCTTTTACACGGATTCACAGTTACATTGTGTTTTCTTTTTACACACTTTATTCACAGTTACACGGTTCTTTTTGTATGTTTTATTTACAGTTACAGACTGTAAAATTAAAAATTAAATCTTGTGTAAAAATTATAGTAAAATATAGTTGAATATTGTATATATGTATCATTTTTTATCAACTTTTGAACATATTAAGGAATTAATGAGTGACGTGATTGATGAAGAAAAGTTAATGAAGGTAGCTTTAATTAAGATAATTTAACTGTATAGAAAATAATATTGATGAAGATATTTCATTTTGTATTAATTGAAGAAAGACCACAATCAGCTGATCAGAACATTACATCATTGCAAATGATTTTAATGTTGAATGATCTACACGATCTCAAAGTTTTAAAAAATTGTAGAACTTGCTATAAAGAGCTACCAAAAAAAAAAAATAAAAGTGTTATCATCACAATTGTCACGAAACAATAACAAAGACACTCAAGTGATAATAATGATGTTATTCCAGCAAAAAGAAAAAGAAAAATGATGATTAACGATGAAAAAATTCTAATTTCTTCAAAAAATTAATTTCTTTCATTTTCCTCATCATTAATTTTTTTTATACCATTTTGTTTTATACAGTATGGATTAGTGGCTCAACGAGATTCAGATGTACATAAAAGTTAAGCGTTATTAATGTACAGTGTAAAGTATTTGAGATGTATTGAATTTAATACAGTATTTGTTACAGTATATTCAAGGATATATTGTATATATCCAAAAGCACATATATACATAACTGTAATCGAATTTCTTGTTGAATAACCACATTTATGTCAATGCAGACTTGTGGTTTACTTACGTGATTCAATTTCAAACATTTTATACAGAAAATAATTGAAACCTTGATTGTAATATTAAATTAATTTCACGAGAAAATAAATGATTGATATCGATTGATTTTAATATTTCTTCAAATGATCATGACAATACATTAATCTGATAAATCGATGTTCAGAATAGTTTAAAGAAATCGAAAAGAACTTGAACATATCAAATTTATACATATAGTATCTAAAAATTGATAATTATATATTAACTTAAAGATCAACTTGGTTAATTTTATGTAATGTTAACACTAAAATCATTATAATTTAAATGGTAACAATTAAAATAAATAGATTTGTACGATTATATTTCTCTCCAACAGAAATCAATATAATTTTGACAAAAATAAGTGTATTTTTTCAGCAATTGTAAAAAAGAAACAATCTAAAATCCATCATATTGACAAATTTTGTTATTTTAGTGTTAAGAAGCTATAAAAAGCAATTATTTTTTTAATAAATTTAGTTTTAATAAATATAGAAAATGGCATATTTAAGATAAATTCTTTTAAAAGTCCTCAATTTTTGGCTATTAGTAATCTCATTAAAATGACTTTAAAATAAAATACTAATTATAAATACATTAATTAATATATTGTAGGTATATTAATAATATACGCAATAAATACGTAATAAATTACGTATATTAATTAATATACGTAAGTATATGTAAGAACGTACATAAATTAGGCTTTACTAATTGTAAGTGTTTAAAAGTTATATGTAAATTTGATATATTTGAATTGATTAATAATTATTAATAACTATTAATATTAATAATTATTATATATATTAATAATTATTAATTGATTATTAACTATTAACAACTATAAATCACTTTTAACAATATTACATATGTTCTTCTTTAGGCATTAATTTATATATGAATCATATTTTCAATATAGTTTGAAAAATATTAGTCAATTACGTAATATATATTATATATGTAATATTGCATGTATAATATTCCTACTTTTTTACAAAATTGTAGGAGCATAATTTATAAGTGAAAAAAAGAAAAAAAATGTTATATGAATTTTGTTTAAAGTGTTGTTATAAGTGTTTTCTTACAAACTTTTAGACAAATTGAACGTAGTCCAATATGTATACGTAACAGCAGATTCGAAAGTTGATTACTTTTTATTTATGCGGATCTCTGAAATGAAGAATGTACAGTACACAAATAAATACACATGACGAATTAACAATTTAATTATTGAGATACAGTAAAATTTAAGATGTCGATTAAGATGTCGAATTTGTATTAACATAAAAGATGGTCATTTTGAAACGAGGATTTTAGAATTTTTAATGACCCTCGTGTATTAAAAAATATCTTGCTATATATTTCGCTACAATTTTGTAACAAAGCACTTAAAAATCAACTTTATGTTTTCTTCTTGTTTTCATTTGTAAATTATGCTTTCGTAATTTTTTCAGAAAAGTAAGAAACTGCCTGTTCAAATATTCAAATTTAGAAATATGTCACAATATTTTGATAAAATATTGTATTGAATTACACTTATACTGTACAATAATATTCCATTTTTTTCATTTTTCTTCGACATTATTTTAAACACGTTTGAAATTTTTTACAATTTTACGCGCGATTCATTTAAATCGGTAATAGGAAGTTAAAGAAGAAATAGTGCAAAATTATTCCATATTGCACGTGCACCATACATCTGACCCCCTTTCATTGTCAGTCTTTTCTTCGGGTTCACTGGCGTGTGTCGATTCACGCGGCATGCACATTCCTGGTTCTGACGTTTTCGATGCACTTGATGCATACCGCATTTACAACCCTGTTTTATTATAGTATTGTTACATTTTCCGAATTGTAATGTCAGAATAATTAAAATGAATTATTTATTTTAATATTTTAAATAAGATAATTACAATTTAAAATTGCATTGAATTATTAATTTATAGTACTTGCGGTAATCGATGATTATCGTACGAGTATTTCATTTGTATTTTTTAAAAGATAAATTACCATACCTGTAATTACTTAGAAAAATACTTATCTGATAGATACCTTGTATCTAAGATCAAAGTCAGAGGTAAACGATTGTAATTTGAATGGTCTACTACTGCAAAATTACTAATCTTAATCTCAATCGTTAAAAATGATTATCACATATTAAGTCTTTATGTTGAAATGAAGCTTTCAGATAGTTTCAAAAATTTTGAAATAAAAGATTAAACAAAATAAAAAACCTTGAACTGTGAAATTTATTATAGATTGCATTTAGAAGATTTTTTAAAATCTTTGAAACTCACTTGTATATTCTATGTTAATTATCATTTTGAAACATGTAAGAATAGTCACATTGATCGAAAAAAATAAGATTCAAATATATATTTTGACTAGAACAAAATTTTCTCAAAACTTATTAAATTGCAGTAATTTTCTTTCAAAATTACTGTTCATAACTAAAAAAAAAACTTTTATTCTATTTGATATTCTAATCGAAAATCTAAAATTTTATTAATTCAATATTGGTTATGAATATTATTATATCATATGTAGGCATTTTTAAAACTCGACATAATTTTTATGAATGTTTCATTTATCAAACAGAGACATTCATAAAAATTATGTCGAGTTTTAAAAATGCCTACATATGATATAATAATATTCATAACCAATATTTTTTTTATATGCATAACTTCCTGCAATCAAATACGCCTGAGGCAAATAAAGTCCTTGTAGAGTGGGTGGAGCAGAAATTGACAGGAAGTTGTTTGGTCATCGATTGGTATCGATGTTTATCAGCCTTTCTTTGGTATCGTACGCAACGATGAAATTGATTATTCGATAAAACAGGTCATTACATATCTTGAAACAAAATCAGAGGTAGCTAGTTCATATTGGTTTATATATGTGATTCAAAAATCAATTTATGGAATTCATTAATTTTACTGATTTATTCTATATCGTATTCTGATCTTTTTGGATTTTTATTATTTTATATAATTTTATTATTCTACATAAGTTAACATACAATCTATAATTTTTCACAAACATATCTGAATTATTATTGCATATTGATGTATAATGGAAAAAAATGTATGTAGAGTAAAAGATTTTCATTATGAGTATATAAATGTTAAAAATAATATATAAATATAATATAAAAATATATACAATATGAAGTTTAAAATATAGAGAAAATTTTGTTCAGATTTATAGAATGCGGATTTTCATGTATTTATAGAAAATTTTAAAGTGCAAAATTGCACATAATATGAAAAATTATATTACATGGTTCATGTAACATGGAATACTTTGTACAACATTAAAATTCACAGTACATCCACTAAAATGGATTCTGATTTTTTAACTTATATTTCCAAGAACATGAATTTATATAAAGTAAATGTAGTTCACTTTGTGAACTGCATTCAGTTTGTAGTTTACTTGTTAATTTTTATGTATGTTCTTTACTTATTAATTTTTATATACTGTAACGCATAAAAACAAACATTAAAAATTCTTTTGGAATAAAATGTTACGGTTATTGAATTCTTCGAATAAACAATTAAAGTGTTCGTCTGAAAATAATTTCTAATACGAGAGAGACTGTTGCAAATCATTAACTTTTAAGGTCGTCAAGATTACGATTGCATCATGATGAAGGCAAAAGAGAAACCAAGGAAATCTATCGTCTATGATTCTTCAGTTTCACGATTTCAGTTTTCTATTTACTTACGAAGTAGCTTCATTCAAGCGACAACAAATCAGTGTGTCAAGGCAGAAATTATGATCAAAGTGATAATCGCACGATTTGTATAAATAATAAGCCATTTATGTTGCTTCAAATAATAAATTCATATATTCCAACAGAAACGAGACATTATTGACACGAATTTCATAGAAATAATAGGTTCGGAAAAACTTAAGCTTCTTTACGTAATTAATATGATATTAATATTTCTTATTAATATTAATATTTAATATTAACATATTAATATATATGTATAATATATGTATTCTGTAAAATCTATCGTATGAAAAATGTGAAAAGGCAAGGACATAAACTACAAATTTTTCGATATACGATTATGGCTATATCGATAAAGCTACATCGATTGATGTATAAAACAATACAGGATTCCATTTAAAAAGTTAATATTAATAATAATAATTAATAAACACATTAATATTAATATTTAGTAATATTACTAAGAAATATATATGTATATATGTAGTAATATATAAAATATATATTATATACTCGATGTCATTAAACTTTTATAAAATTATGATTAAAAATTTTTTTAAAACAAATTCAATTCTCTGGAGTGAAAAGAAAATGAAAAATAAACTTAATTTTTAGCATAATTCATTATAAGTTACATTTCACGTTTCACGTTTTACGTTCTTACACCTAATAATTATAAAACGTTGTGTCGATATCGTTAATATTCAATATATCAAATCTTCATTAATTCTTTGCTCAGGCTCCGTAACATAAAAAAGTGACAGAGTTATTCATTTCTATAAATATTATTAGTTATTAATTCATTTCTATAAATATTTCTATAAATATTCATTCCTTTCTATAAAGTAACAGATTTATTAATTCATTTCTATAAATACTCATTAACTACACTAATTCAAGCATCTTCACTTTGAATGTGTTGCGTAATTATTTTATATGGTTGCTTCAGTTTATAAATGTTTTGTACAAGTGACACTATCCAAAATAATTATAGATAAAAAGTTCGAACATACATTTATTATATCTATTGCAAATAGCGTCCAAATTAGCAATCTAGATTTGCTTTTTATGGAAAATTTATATCCATTAAAATTAACATTGTAATCTAGATAGATCAATTATAAGAAAAGTATATACATAATCAAATACATGACAGAAAAATTCAAATAGGCATTTGTCGTCTAATTTAAATTCTTTTCCTTGTGATTTTTGTATTTCTAGATCAATAAAAAAAAATCTTAAAAAGCAGCGAATACTCCCACGAAGAAATCTAAAATGAAATGCGAGAGTGGTTATCACAAGTTTTCAACAATGAGAGCTGTGCTTCAACAAAGAAAGCTGTAAAACGATACAATAAATGTCTTTATAAATAATAAAGATTATATATAATAGAAAAGCAGTTCTTACATTGCATTTTAAAATGAAAAATAATTTTAAAACAAAAGATAACTTCAGCTGCTGAATACTTCATTCCTTTTTACTATGATATAATTTACTGACTATAACTAACTTTATAATCATCCATAATACGTTGTACTAGTTGAAGGAATACTTATTGTAATAGTTCTTCGGGTTTCCATTAAAATAATAGATTTCAGATTTCTTGTTTCAAATTAGAGGAACTATTAAGGTGCTTTTGTCAGAATTTATGTTGATTTTTGTCAAAGTACAAAAATGAACATACAGGGTGTATTATCTAATGGTATTGCCGCGATCTTCCAGGCATTTTCGATCATTATAGAAAAAAATTCTTAAAAAATTCTCAAGAAATTGCTTTATCGAAGAAATCTCAGACATTGAACTTTTTAAATAGCACTACACACTTTTGATTTCATATTAATGTAACGGGTATCAAGATGAATCATTTTGACTCTAGAAATTTCGTTTTAATCGAGAGATAATTCCATCTCAAAATTTCATCAACCATTTTTATTTCGAAATTCTGTATATGAGATACGTAAATACATCAAAATCCATAAATATTACGAGTTTATCTCATGGTTCATTCCATTTATAAAAAATATATAACAATACAAAATCTTTTGTCAAAATTTCCTTATATTTTTTTGAAATATATTTTTATATTATAAATTGTTATATATTTTTGAATTTTGTTACATTTCTTTGAAAATTTCCACTTTATTACATAAAATATTCTTTTTTTTACTCGTTTCACATTTGTGTTTCATCTCATCATTTAATTACTTTCTAAATTTCTATTAGTAAAGCTTATTAGTAAATTACATTTGTCATTTAAATTTAAGTTCATACGATAATCACCTGTTGCGTTAATAAAAGTTATTTTTGTTCGTTAATTATTTAAATATTAAAAAGATTTAAAATATTGACAATGTAAAATCTCTATAAAGCGTTTTGTTAAATTAGTTAAGTTAAACCATTAATTCGACAGATATAATAGAAAATATATGAAATAGGTTCAATGTTTAATGTTAACGATGTATCATGTTTCATTAAATAATATCTTTCTGGAATTCGCACAATGTTTTTCATTTTAGAGTTTCTTGAACGAAAGAGTTCTCAGTATTTCATTTGAGAGTAATTTTTATATTAATTCCCGTGATATGAATAATAATATAAATGATTTGAAAAGACCTTCATCACAATGATGGCATGACTATATTTTCACCCTTGAACAGTATTATTTTCTTTTTTCACATTTTTTTTATATGTTCAACAGATTTAACAGAAATATTTAGGTGTTTCGTGTTCTACGT
Source organism: Tetragonisca angustula (assembly GCA_036937485.2). Lineage (NCBI taxonomy): Eukaryota > Metazoa > Arthropoda > Insecta > Hymenoptera > Apidae > Tetragonisca > Tetragonisca angustula. The sequence goes on from JAWNGG020000002.1 coordinate 1,659,486, forward strand.
GACTCATATATAAGTGACCCATATATAAGTGTCACGAAAATGATATGTAATTTACAAAGATCAATGGGAAAAAAATTAAATATTGTGTGCAAGATAGTTGTACTTCGGGCGCATTTCGTTTTATTTAGAGATTTGTAATTAAATGTATATGTAATGTACACTTTTACGTTTTTAATTCCTAGATACTCTTATTCTTGCTGATTTTATTATCCAAGAAAGTATTTTTTTCTGTATTTGTTTCTTCGTTCATTTATTTATTGCAGATATTTTTGAATTTTAATTTGAATCTTTCTTTCTTAAAATTGCATGATTCTATGAAAATAAAATAGTATAGTTGATATCAGACTTAAATATTATTCAAATAATATATATATATATATATATATATATATATATGTATTTCAAAAATTTGATATTGATGAATAGATTGCGGATTTCTATGCATTCATGGAAAATTTGAATGTGCAAAAATGTACAGAATGCATATGTAAAAATGTATAAAGTATTGAAAATATTTTGGTATATTTTTGTTTTATAAAATATTGAAAATACTTTGCACATTTTCTAATACTTTTATATTTTTATAAAATGAATGTTCTCTATAAAATAATTTTTATATTGTATTATATAAAATAAATATTATATTGTAATGTTATAACACAATATTGTAATTTTACATTACATTTTCAGAAGTAGGGATTTGTATAAAAACCCAGAGTCTAACGTGAATCAAATATATTATCTTATTTAACTAAATATTTTATCTTGGATGAATATATATTTTACCAGATTAAAAAAACATGTGTTGAGAAATCATTGAACATGTACTGATCATTGGAATGTTGAAGGAAAATATTTAGTATTAATTCAATAGAAATCTCGAATTACATTTGCCACATTCCAAGATAACGCTCAACACATTGTGTTCCTGCATAGTTACAAAATGTTACAAAGTATGTACTTCTCTCTTTCTATTTCACATCGACTTCGATGAAATTTACAGAGATCGTGTCGTTAATTCAATTTTCAATTTCGATTATTGATTATTCTTTCTCGAACGATCTCGTCTTGTCAAACCTATCTTCCAAGTATTATCTACTTGCAGCCGAGCGAAAATACCACAGACTGAGTCTTGAAGTTATTAAAAAAAAAGATCTCCTCGAATGTGTATTCGCATTGCGCGTTTAAATTTAAAAAATGCCTAAGACGTGAACAAATGTTGGAACATGCGGTTCCTTGAAACTAGGGACAAGCATTTAGCATCAGTGAATTGACGCGTGTGCAGAAGGTGAACGTAGGTGGGCCTCTCAGAGATCCCGATACAGTTATATCGTTGTTCGTGTAAAGAAATGAAAGGTTCTGGAGCACGGTGCATCTAAGCGGGTACTTGACCGGAGAAGGTACTCGAGAATCTCGATAAAAATGTCTCTCGAAAGAGAAGAGACACGTGGATGAAAGAAGACGGTCGAGACGATGGTAGGCACGTGATATGGTTGTAATAATTGCTCGTTGCGATACGGTTCAATCTTGTAGCACGTAGTACGTATCTTCCTTCTCCACCAGCTTTCTTTCTGCTGTTTCGTCTTCATCTAGCCACCGTGAATCTTTTCTCGCGTTGCGTAGTTGCAACACACCCCGTGAGATTGAATTGCGAGATTAGATGCAAGTAAGAGAGTGTATGGGATACGTAGTGGGAAAGGGAGCAAGTTTGAAACAGACCGATTACATACTTTTAACCATCGTTAGCGGGCGTGATTCGAACGCTTTACACGTATATATTTACCGTGTATATCGAGCGATCGATGATAGTTTTTGCTTTCTGTATGTGTTTCCGAAAGCCTCATCATTTTACTCTTATGAATTATTCATTAATACTTGAATTTTGTGATTTCTTTTAATTCAGCATTCTGCATTTACTCGTATATTTTTGAACAATTAAAATTGTTTAATAGCAATTATTTTTAATGTGTTATAGATAATGGACAGTCCTTGTAAAATTGTATTTTAATAACAGATTTATCAACCTATGTGTATTTAAATATATCATACCTATATAGATCGTTACAATTATAATAATATCAGTGACTTTTTCTATTTCAATAAAAGTCAACATTAATTTCATTATCAAATGTATTATCGTGCGTATTTATAATAATAATTTTTATGTACATTAATATTACGAAAATAATATGTTTCGCTTTATTACACGTATATACTTTTAACTTTCGTTTTAAATTTATATGAATATTATTTGGACCATGGACCATGCATTATTGTAAAAATATTGTGAAAACAATGTACAATTATATTCTTTTAAGATATAAGGGTAATTAAGATATCGATTTTCTGCAGTTAATTTAAAATCTCCAATCATTGATGATAAAAAGTATGATTGTTTCGATAGAGGTTGTTTCGATTAACACTTTGAGTATTATGTTTCTCAATTCTGGGAGACGCATAACTTACCCCAAAGTTACTGCATAACTTACTCCTGTTTCAGACAGACTATCTTATTTACACAAATAGGAACGTTTTGGAGAAACTCGCATTTGCTTATAAACATATTAAATTTAAATAATGAAGTGTTATTTTGTAGATAATATGTAGACATATAGATAATACGTAGATATATACGAGTATATATATATTTATATACTTTAGTTTATTCAACAAAATGTTTACAAATACAAACATTTGGCACCTGAGGCAAACACGCAATACTGTGAAGAAACTACATGTCATCAGAGTTCCATCAAAGAACCTTTATTTCTCATATTCTTTTGGGATAAAAGGATAATTAAAATGTTGATTTTCTTTAGTTAACGCTAGAATTCTCGTCCAAGTGGACATAATGACCAATTTATAATTTTCTAAATTTACAATGTTGCATTTTTAGAGATTCGAATGATTTCTTTAAAAAAATATATGAATAAAAGTTTGCATTTTTTATTATAAATTTCTTCTTTATTCGTCGTACTCCAACTTTTCTCATACAATTTTTATACTTTAATCATCCGTAGTTCCAGCGTTGATCCAAATCTGTGAATTAACAGATGATACGGAATCGTGAGGAAACTTCATGCGTATCAAAGTTTAAAAGTTTAACAAAACTGCGTGGTTGAAGCATTAAACTTTGCGTCCCATTTCTTTAATCATAACGTAACACAATTAGAAGATTGAAAGTGCACAAATATTCGCAGTCGAGCAACTAACAATCGAAAACGATCGTTTTTGAATGTCAGTGCGTGTAATCTCTAGAAAACGGCAGGAATGAAAACAAACAAATGCTCCATTAAAAACGATCTTCATGCGAGAAGAAGGTGAAGCAACGATCGGAATCGATGGAAGGGAGGACAGAAGAGAGGGACTGTCAAGGAGCGGAAAGTGAGAGAGAACTTGCAGGCTGTGCTACTTCTTCATGATCGAGGGACAACCTCTCTTTATCCCCATTCTGTGCAGAGTTGGTTAAAACGCTTCTCTTTCAGTTGTCGCTCGCCAACGTAGCGTTTCGCGCGGTATCACGCATGCCTCTTGGCGATTTTCGACGAGCTGCTCGTGTTTCGCGCACGAGCAAGCACGTGTCTCGTTCTCTGCGAATGCATCTCACGGAATAGTATTTCATTTTCGTCAATCCTGTTGTGAATTAATCGTGCTTGCATCTCGTCTCTTGTTCTGCTTTCAGCTTCTGGTTTTCGTTGGAAAATCACTCGATTATCGAAAGTGAAAGCAACCGACGGAGATTTTTGTTTCGGTGCGTGTCTCGATCGTCTCTCCGTTTTAAATTCATCAGGCTACTCGAAAGTTTGAAACGGATTGAATTGGGTAAGTTTTCTGTCAAATTCTTTCAATTCTGTCAATATCTAGGGACAAGCCGAATAATTTAATTTATATTTAACCCCTTCCGCTGGCAACTGGTTGCGCGGATCATAACGAGTGACCGAACCGTATACAATAATTCATCTCTAATTCTTTTTCTTTTGAACTAATCGGTATATCACTGGATAGAAATCATTACGAAGTAACAAACTTATCATTTGTTTTGCCTGGGTTACATTTAAATATATTTAAAACTGAGAAAATATTGCAATTTGGGACAAAAAATTCTCGACGCGCGTGGCAAGAGATTAATACCAATACTGGTCAAAATGATCAATTCTTAATTTTTTATAGATATTTGGTAGATATATAAACGGAGCATTCTTAAAGATCTGAATGATTTTTATATATCTAAATAAAAACTTAATCTATTGTATTTTTTTATTGCTTGTACTTTCGTTTCGCTGGCACAAGTTTCACACTTTAATAAAATTCTAGGATTTAAAACATTTATTTCAAGATGCCAAATAATATGATTGTAGTTTTAAGGAAGCTATAACTTTCAAATAGTATTATTGAATTGTATATATATCAGATTAATAAAAAGAGCATTTGATTTTATTTCGTACTTTAATTCTCTAATAATGATTTTAATAAAGATTAGTAACGAAATTAAATAAAATTAAAAATTCTAAAATTAAGTAGTCCGTCTTTAAATTATTATGCTTCTAGTGAAATTCGAAATAATGGTACCAGTCAACTATTGTGTAGTGGCATTTTTTATTTGACATACAAAAAATAAATTCACGAGACGATGCGTATTTATTTAGAAAAATTATAAACTCTCATTACGATCATCTATAGCAATATTATATATTTCAACTCTTATTTGATACTATTAGACTGCTAATAAACATAAAAATTTGGAATTAAATTAGTTCAACAATTTTAATTTAATTTAATCGGATTTCGTCACTAATCTTATATTATTATATACAATCTTAATTACAGAGACTGTAAAATACAGAATAAGATAAATTTTAGTAATCTGCTATAAATTACTTTACTCGTCTGTGACCTAATGATGCTTTTTGAAAATTGATGTATAAAAGCATACATGTACTTCAACTTTATCCACAGTCTCGAGTAGCATTTGTCTTTTCAATCAACAAATCTTTCGAATGTGAAAAAAATTAATGAGAACATTTACAAACATCGTGAACAGACTTCAATCCACATGCCAACTTAACTCGAATACTCTTGAATCATCGAACATTTCAAATTGGCAACAGCCTGAAAACATTTTGCTTCGGAGAAACCAGCTTTTTTGCAATCGCGTCAGAACGATAATAGATAGAAAATATTTAATTAATCACCGACGTAGCGAAAGAGTCATTATACGTTACTGGCAAATGTAATTATTATAACGTTTAATACTTAATTAATCACTGACATGGCTCGAAAATAATAATGAAGCTACGTAGCGAAAAAATGGAAAGCAAAGCTATTCGTTAAAAAAAGGAGAAAAAAGAAGAACCGGCCGATAGGAATCGACATACATTTATTTTTAGTGAAAGCACAGTTTGCATACCTTATTTCGAAGAAAGTGATCCGATGGGCGAAAGTGACGAAAGGATAAACTTGTTCGACGAATTTTATCAGTTCGCCGGTAAATTAACAGAGCCGTTATCGCTTTCGCGTTTCGTAGCATCTTCGGAAGGCACGTGATACACGCGCGCAAATGCTATTCTCGTGTGAATAATTGTGTGGCCACGTATACGCCGACGCGTTCGCATAATTTTCTTTCATAAAGAGACAATTCGACAGCCGTTCCGTTAGCCGACACTGTCACTCGAAATAAACATATTTTTAAACAGGTATGCAACTATCTGCTACATTTTTTTTTCCATGACAAAGATAATTTCGAATAAAAATTGTATTTTGAAAACGCATTTCTAATTTATCGTTTGTGCTTTCATTACACTTTGCACTTCGTTCGATTATTTGTTTAATGTCTTGTCTATAATATTTGCCAATCGTAGATTTTGTAATTGATATAGATGATACAAAAAGTATTCCCATACAAGGAAAATATCAATATTTTAAACTCTTATAACTTTGTGGAAAAAGATTGTGCAAGAAATTTGAAGAAATTGTTGTAAAATAGAAATTTTAATCTTTAAGGTGGTGGATCTAGTTGTGAAGAGAAATTTTTCTGCATCCATGAGGACGCTTGAATTTTTAAAATTTTCTAGAAAAAAGTGTGTTTTCATTTATCCTTTTTACAATGTAAATGTATCTTTGGAAGAAGGAATTCAGCAGTATGAAAATAAAGATTTCATGCCTTTGAGTCGAGGCAGATTATTATTCAAAGATATGAGAATCTGCAATATTGATATTTTTTGTCGAGTATATGAATATTTTCTCATTCTTTTAATCATTTTTTAAATCTGTTAATAATATTCACCTAAATTGTGAATATAATTTACAATTTTTTTTTAAATAATAATAAATGAGTTTATCGAAGATTATTTAATTGTATAAATTTTCTATCTATAATGTTGTATTTTTGTAATTCATCAGTACTTTATTTATTTATAATGTATTAAAAAGAATAATATGAATATTGGGATTCTTTGCATAAACCAAATGAATGGAATATTTTGTGAAAAAATTGTATCTATTTTTTATATAAATAAAATACATTTTTACACATCGTAACATCGTACACATTGTATATTTATATATAAATATACAATATACGAAGATTTACGTACGTTTTGATACATAGATATCAAAAGTATAATAAAAATACGTTTCCTAAATTAATAAATAAATGTAACTTATAATTTATATTTTATGACAATATTATAATTAAAAAGTTGACAATATTCAAATATTATTGACAAATATAACAAAATGTAGTATTTAATTATAATAAAAAATAGCATTTAAGTATTTTTGGTATTAAAATTTTTTATAATCGACAAACATAATTTATAATGTAGAATTTTTAAATGAAATTTAAAATTTTAATTCGAATTTAAATGAAAAGATTTAATTACAAGTTAAATAAAATTAGATTTATGTAAGAAATCTCCAGAAAAATATAATTTGCAATAGTATGATTCAATAATATAATTTTAATGAATATTATTTCATTTACATATTGAGTCTCAGAAGTAAACATATAATCATAGTTTTGTAAAGAAATCGGTGAACGTATTTTCAAGTTTTCATGAACATGGGTAGAATTGCTTAAATTTTATGGTCTTGTTTACGAAATTATATCTTGTTTTACAAATTATTTAAAGGATAGAGTACAGATATTATGTAAATAAATAAATTTTTATGCTGCTATATCGTCATTTTAACTTTAAATGTTATTATATTATAATAATTAATAATAATTATAATTATGTTGTATCAATATTTATAATATAATTATTATGTTAGTTATAATTATATTAAATTAATATTTACATACTTTCTAAAAATCTGACTGTACTTTTATTGCTTGATTTGAAAATTTAGATACTGTATATTCTAAATGATAATTAATGCTCAAATTTTTGTTTTTCGTTTCACGTTCCTTTTTTAAAAATTTCAAATAAAAGTTTATATATTTTCTTTATTTCTACTGACTTTTCACTACTTTACATACAAGTTAATGGGACATTAAAAATTGTTCGAAAAAACGTTTTCATATTCATCTTTCTAATTTATAGAGAACTTGATATAAAGTTATTTTAGTTGTATAACAAGTGTTAAATATGGTTTTACTGAATATTCATACATATTTATTGATGCACACAATGGATTATTTAATTTTTCTATTCTTACATATTTCTATATTTTAATATTTATATTTTTCTAATATTTTTAAATTTGTTTCAACTTTATCAGTACAAGGCGTTTCAGAATAAGTGGTACGACTGAATGAAGAGTCATATTACGTGAAGAAATGAGTTGAAAAGAAAGAATAAAATTTTTTCATTAAAGCTCTCGTTATCGAGAAAATCGAGTTTGAGGATTTAATATTAATTACAAATATTATACTGAACAAGCGGTACAAAGAAATTCTATGATGAAATAAATGAAAAATGTTGTAAAGAATAAAATTTTTTTGTTTAAGGCGTCATTTTTAAGAAAATAAATTTTTAACAGATTTTAAATTGCCTTACAGGTGTATTTGATAAATTTTAAATTTCAGTTTCTCTAGAACGAAGCATCTGACGAAAAAATTTTACTCTATATTTACTTATTTTTACAGGTAGAATGATTTCATGTTAATTATTCTTTTCTGTCACATTTTCGTCTAGTAAACTAGATATTATCACTAAATTCAAGTCTAATAAACGAAATTCACTCTGTCACTAAATTCAAGTATATCTGAAACTCAATTTTTTCGAAAACGAAGACTTTAATGAAAAAATTTTATTCTTTCTTTTCGACTCACTTTCTTGCTTATATTATTCGTTTTGAGACACCCTGTATAATCGTAACAATCATGTCTCACTGCAGTGTTAATGAACTTTCAAAATATTTTCCTTATTCTTTATTTTTTTGAGAAATTATGAAAATCATTTATCAGTACATTTAATGAAAACTTATTTATTATCAATAATCAATTGTAATTAATTAAAAACAATTTTTTAATATATCTAAACATATTATTGCTTGAAATAAATTTCTTGAAGTTACTTGTAAGTTTTATAAGAACACAAATTTTATAACTGTTATTGAAATTACATATCTTCGTGGGCAAACCCATAGGCAAGGCAAATAATTAATTCTTTATGATATTGAGTTGCTTTATAATATTTTTGTAATTAATGCAAATTAATATAATTTTTTCTTATGAAACAGTTATACTTCTTAATAGCATTTAATTTCGACAACTATTCTATTACTTCTGCCCCATTATTATTAAATTATGTATTAATTTTTCATATGCTGTAAAATGATGATTAAAGCAATGTTTTATTATTGTACATTTTCCTTAAAAAAAAAAAATAAAGAGATAAAACAAATAAAAATTAATCACTTAGTAGTGCAAATCTCATAAATTCCCGTAGAATTTAAATCTCATTAAATTTAATGCCATAGACACGCATATTTTTAATAATGATTAATACCTCGGTCAGCGACATGTCCGTGAGATATTTACTTTTCTTTATCATTTCAGGTCGATCTCATGTCTATGAAAGCATTACGCGAGAAGAATAAGGGAAGAAAGAAGTCATTAATCTTCGACGAATAATCTTAGTCGTGCTATGTAGAAAACTTTAAATAATCGAAGTTCCAAACAATTAGCGGATGTTTCGAACATCGAGTATGTTGCTACAGTTTATAAAACGGAAACAGTACTTCGATGAAAATACGTCAGTGAAATTTAAACGTGTTTGAAAAAAATTTATGTTGTCAAACATTTGTGAGAAAAGTTGAAATTGCTCGAATAATTAACGTATAGTTCTTCAATTTTTCTTTACTGACTGATCATGAAGTTTATGGCAATAAAATGTGATTTCCTACACGATCAAAATTACGATCGTCGGAGCTGAGAGTTTGAAAAAGAAAATTGACAATCGGAGGACGTGCTTCTCTATTTCCTTCTGAAGTGACGTTCTTATTTCACGGTAAGTCGGAATTACGTATATATTTAATATTATTATTTTAATAAAAAATAATTATATTATTATAATATTATTGTTTAATATTATTTTTTGCTTTGAATTCCTTTTAACATACAATATCAACAGAATTATTTAATAATTATTTTTCTCTAATATCAGTTACGAAAAGTAGTATTTTATAAATAATTAAATTATATTTAATAAATAAAATTAACGTGTTATTTCTCGTGTGTAATATTATAGGGATAATACTCATCCTTCGTAAATAAATATTGTATTGATTGCATATCAATAAAGTAACAATGTGATTTTTTGACACGAAATTTTAGTTTTTTATACATTTTTTTTTTGTTTTAAAGTATTTTACATATAGTTATTAAAAATGTTGGAAACAATCATTTTCCTTGAATTTCATTTACAAAATATATTAATTTTAGTATAATGAACAAAATGCATGTGCGTGCTTTATTTTTCACGTGTATTTTTCTACATTATGGAAATAATACTTACTTTTTATAAATAAATATTGCAGTGACTACGTACCAATAGAACAATAATACGTTTTTTGTATCGAAACTATAGTCGTTTCATGCATGTGTTTTTCGTACATGTAATGTTAAAAATTGGAAAAAAATTATTTTTTCAAGTTTTATTTACGAAAAGTAATTTAACATTGAAAATAAATAAAATACACGTGTTAAATAGGCGTGATGATTTGTAATATTATTTCATTATTTATTTATCATTACCATTTATTTTTCATAAATAAATATTATTCATAAATAAATATTTCATAAATAATATTAGCAACTAGATATGTATGCGCATACCAATAAAATAGCAATAATAGATTCAAATTTCCAATGCGTGTTATACAAAAAAAAAAAAAAAAAAAAAAAAGAAAAAGAAGAAAAAAAAGTATCAGAGCAATCTGGCGACTTGAAACAAGAGCAAAATATTCTTCGAAAGCGATTGAAAGAATTTCTTCGTGTCTGTTTGCAGAAGAAAAATAAAAATGTCACTGGTCAACTTCACCTTGCCATATCAGTCGGCAACGCCTACACCATTCTTCTACGGTGGACAAAACGGAGGACAACCGACAGCGAACAATCTTCGCCTCAACGCTGTACTTCCGCCTGCGCCCGCCCCAAATTTTAACGATCAGGAATCTTTCCTGAATGAACCGTATATACCACCTGCTGCTTACCAACAACAGCAACAACAAAGGCAACGTCAATCGACCTTCAACCGACAGAGAAACTCAAACGCTTTCGCCGAGCAATCGTCCTTCTCGTCGACGCAGGACAATCGATATGCGAATTACAATCAAGATTTTAGAAGAACGCAACCACGGCAACAGCAACAAATGAGATTTCCGCCGTCGTTGCCGCAACAACGACAACGAGTACAGACAGAAGCGGATCAAGATAATTTTAGAACATCGAGAATGCCAGAACAGGAGAGCTATCCTGATAGACCGAATGGGTAACTTTAATAAGATTTATAACATTTTATTTAGTTTTATACTACTTTTAGTAGTAGAGCAGCATTTCTCAATCTTCACGCTACACGGAGAACTCACTTTTCTATAATGGTACCACGGCCCAGGTATTTATGGTATAGTGAAATAAAGTCAATTTTATAATATAATTTTAAAATATAATAATAATAAAAATTTGATAATGAAATAAAATAAAATAAATTTTTAGTTTAATAACATAATAAAATAAAATAAGTTTTTATGACTTTTATGAATTTGATAGACTGAAGTTACTGTATATTATATAAATAAACGGTATACGTTTGGCAATCATTTTTACATGTGAAAAGTGAGACGCAATATATTTCTACTGAGAACGATTCGAGTAAATCTCATTTTATAAAAAATATTTGAATTTCAATTTTTATTATTTATATTTAATAACTACGAGAAAGTGTAAAATTAATAATTTTAATCTTATTGCGTTCTTTCAGTCATTTTCGACCCACTCACATTTCCCTAATATTAAGAAACGTCTCCCGTATAAAGAATTTCTTATTAGTACGCATGATTTCTTAGTTAAGTCGTATGTTGCATCATTTCTGTTTGCTAAAATAAATGTGCGATTGAAATATAAAAATTCGAGAGATAAATAAGCAGTTTCAAAATTATAAAAAGTTATTATAACAATTTGAATTATATTTATTAAAAGCTTTTAGAACAAAATGATATTCAATATTTAATGACTTGTTTGTTTTATGATGAGTCAATCTCTGAATTTATTTTTGGTAACAACTGTTATTAAAATTCACGTCCTATTAAAAATTTAATAAAAATTTTAAAACTTAGATTAAATGATGGCTCATAGATTGAGAAACACTGCAAAGCCTCCTATATTTTAACGAATATAAGAGGTATAAAAATAATAGAACAACCACTTTTTTGATATTAAATTGCATGTAAGTATTTAATGGATTACCTAACTCTCTCAACAAAAATAATTCTACTAGAGTTGAATTCTTCTTGTATTTCAAACCATCGAAATTCTTTCCTAAATGCCTTGAATTACTTGAATACTTCGGCGTAAGAAGACATCCTCATTATTTTCGTTTGCTGTCTTAGTTTATGGAAAAATGATATCTATAATATTTTCGTTGATATATCGTGGAATTAAACACAATGTTTTATATTTTATTGCTTTTTAGTGAAATGTTTCATGTTCTGTTTCAAATTCTTTATGCAATTATTATGAAAAACACATCAAAATATATAATAACATATATTATATAAATATAATATATGTAATAAACATATAATAAATATGATAAAAATATAATAGAAATATAAATATGACTGTTAATATAAACAGATACATATGTAGAAAACTATAACAAATATGTATAAATATGATAAATTGTTCAATACAAGAAAAGACATTTCCCTATTAGGACGTTTCTTAGTTAACAAGTCCCTTTTCTTAATGTTATTAAAATTGGAATTAGTTGCAACTGTTTATTGCAAGGAAGTAAACTAAAAGAATAGTAATTATGATAACATAACTTGAAAGAAATCTACGTTTTTTTCGATAATAAATCAATGGTAAGGTAACAAGTATATAATCAAGTACCGTTATTTATTTACAATTCAAAAATTGACTCTTATTTTTTATCGATATGAAACAATATATACGCAAATTAAATTGGTAAATGAAATAAGTGCTTTTTAACTATTCCTATAGTAAATTCATCTTTTTTCAATTTCGGACTTGTGCCACTTGTCAATTGAGGGGCTCATTTATTACTAATAAATACTCTGTTCAGATGATAGAACGTTGATAGATAGTACAACTTTCGAATAATGGAGACTCTACTATGTGTCATCAAATTTTTATCTTACATTTTCCATATGGCTTATTAAATGACTTCCGAAATAAAGAAGAAACAAAAAATTACGTAGTTAATAGATTTTTAATTTAACGGGAAAACGTATAAGTTTCTGTGATAATTAATTAGAGTAATTGATTCGATCAATCCGCTGCACATCGATATTTTCATTTTAAAAGCATCATTTGTTGCTGAATCAGCGAAAGCACTATAGCAACCTTAATTGCCCCCGTAATTATTTATGTAATAATAACGATCAGCTGAACGGTTTCTTGTTGCGTATCGTGTATTCTTAATGAATTTCTGATGAACATCTGACGTGTGTGCTCTCCCGTCACTGTCATTCCATCGTCTGGCCAATTATATCACTCATCCATACGATACTTCTTCTTTCATCCTTTACCTTGGGTATGTATTATTAATATGTATGTGTTGGCCATATAGGGAATACTATTTTTTGTCAACCTCAAGGATCATTATCGTAAAAGAATGCCATTTACCGGTCCTTTCAACTCGATAAATGTGGAAAAGACGAATTCATATTATCTCCTTGATTTCTTTATCGCCATTAAACTCGCATTCTTTTGCAATTTCCTTATTTTATTTTGAATTACGTGAGATTCAATTATTTTTCCTGTCTTGCGTAATAAACTTTAACGTTCAATCTTTGTTGTTCCTAGTGTGTTCTATACGTTAAAAGAAAACTAAAATATTATATAGCGAAACAATTCATAGATGCTTCAAAAAGTTATAACAAAAGTATGAAGTGTAACAGATACGATCGATACGATCGAATTTCAATGATGAATTACACGAGAAGGACCAATCTTTTGATCTTCCAGTTCTTGCATTCTTAAATTTCAACTTAAAAAGAAAAATATTAATTATCTTTGAAACTAAAAATATACGATACAGAAACATTTACACGAAACGAGTTGATTACAAAAATCAAAATTGCGTGTGAAGAAATTCGATATAAAATTCGGTCTACAGTAAATTTAATAGTATTTCGATATCAATTTTGTATTGTTAGAGAGGTGATACTTCAAAATGCTTTGTTTTATATTTTAAATTGTATATTATAAAATGAAAAAATATGATTGAAAGTTAACTGAAAATTTTAGTCAAAAGAATTTATAAATGATTTGTCAAACTTGTTAATGTGAGAAAATTATTTAAAATTCACTTTTTTTATTGTAATTTATTAATTATATTCGCTATATTATAGGGAAAAAATATGAATTGACAGTTAATTGAAAATTTATTAATTAGAAGAATTTCTAAAAAAATTATCAAACATGCCAACATATTAAAGTCACTTCAAAATGCTAATTTGCTTCCTAGTTGGAGGCATCAGATATCAACTATATTATAGAATGAGAAAAATATAATTGAAAGTTAAAATGATTTCTAAAAACTTTTTCAAGATTGCTATTACCGTGAAATTACTTAAAATTCCTGTATCTCATAAACAATCGATCGTTTGTATTTGTAAACTAAATTGACTATAATAATATACTAGATAAAAATAAACGAACATTTGATGAATATCCTTGTATTTTTACACTTCGTTATCTTCTTTTTTTAACTTTTCAATGATAGCAGCTCGCATTGTTGACTCTCAGAAGAAACATATTAATTACGAGATGATTCAATTATAATTTGATGAAAATATAAGGTAGTTTGTTATTCAATTTATTTCATTTTGTTAAAGGTATACGAGAGTTAACGGTGAAAGTGGACCTGGTACAAAAACTTCGATTCACGCTGTTTTAGACTATGATGACGACTTCGACGATTACTACGACGACAAAGACCCAGAAATACCAAGGGACGCTCACGTCACGCCAATTCAAGGTCCAATCTTTCTGAAAAATGGCTCAGTCCCCGTAGTGCCACTGTATTCTTATCCCCAATTAAATAATGGCACATTTGTACAGATACCGGTAAGTTTATGAACAAAATTATGGTATATAAGTATGGTATACGATCATTTTGCATGCAATGTTTGAAGAATGTCTTCATTTTCTAGGTACAACAATTATAATGAATTTTAACAATTCTGTAAACTTCTTCTAATCTCTGTGACCTCTGTTAAATTATTCATATTTTACGTTGCTTAGTTTTGTAGTATTTTATGCTTCAATTTAAAAAGTATCCTACTACTTACACTTGCAAAATTTCGTTGCAAAAAATTTCTGGCGTTTCAGACATGACGTTAATGAGGTCATGTGTAATTTGGCTTTCTCTTCTTTAATTATTGTGTAAATTCTTCAAACTTCTCTGCAAATTTTTCTCAATTGATCAAGTGACATAACTTCGTAGTTTAAATAAAGCTTTTAAACATATCATACAGGTTTTAATAAGAAATTCAAATACAAATTAAGATATAAACAAACATATCAATTACAATAGCTAAACAATGGTACTTTACATATTACTTTATACTGCAATATTAAAGTTATATATTTTGTAACAGTTACACAATTACAGTCCATTAATTATTTATAATTATTTGTACTTACATTATTTATGGTATTTTAGCAGAAAAAAAGAATATTTCAAATATATTAACATGGACATTGTTGACTGATAAACAAATGATAATTTGAAGAAATTTCTATTTCTAAACAAATAATGTAAGCTATATATTTAATTCTCTAAATATAATACTACGTTATCAGTTATATATTTTTTATATAATTATCTATAATAATTAGTAACGAATAACGGTGCTTCATTTTATCTTAGATGAAATATATTTTTTAATCAACAGTTATTTTAACTGTATATTAATTATTTAGCCTTCAATTTATTGTCATCAAACTTTTATTTATATAATAATAAAAAATTTTACATAATGAAAGATTAAAATAAAAATTTAAAATAAAATAAAAGATTAAGTTTTAAATACATACATATAATGTATGCACTTTTAATAATTTGACACACATTAAAATTATTAAAGTATTTAATAAATTACTAAAAGTATTTAATAGATTACTAAAGTATTTAAAAAGTATTTAATAAATTCCGCAGTATATTGCATAATGATGTTTTCTTTTTTATATATACATATCATTTTCACACTTAATATTCAAAGTTCAATAAAATGACGAGAAAAAATCGTACATCAAGTTGCAGGGAGTTATAAAGTAGAGGATTCAGTCTTCATTGTAGATTCAGTTATAAAAAAATTTTTTGTTTTCATAACTATTTATGACATTTTTGAAAAGAAAAATGTTTTTATTTTCTCACCTGCTACATGATGTAAAAACATCTTAAAATAAAATGAATAGTATGTTTTGAAAGTAGAGGCTTTAAAACAAATCCAAGTTTTTTGTTATAGGATTTTTTTAATGAAATTGTAACAGTTTAAATATTTAGTTCAAATATTAATAAAAGTTACTGTATGTAATAGTATATATAAATAATCACGAAAGTCTATATACACCAATATATTTTTAATAAATTTCCCATCATTTTTAGAGAAGGTTTTGTTTCTAAGAAGGAACATTTTTGAACATTCAGTATGAGTATTTCATTTCCAGGCTGAAAATAGCTACCTTTTAACATTTTTTCAAATATTAAAGAACAAAGATTTTAAACTAAAGGATGATGAAATTTTTTATGGGTAAACAAATATAAATAAACAAAGAATAACAAAATCTATCATCTATACAATTATCATAAGTATATTAATATATACAAAAGGTATTTTCGTTATTATCATAATTATAATCACAATAAAAATTTTGTTCATTTTACTATATCATATTAATAATATTATTACATATAGTAATTGCATAGTTATTACATGCATTAGTAATTGCATAGATATGATCTACTTTGAATTTATTTATTTATGCATTCTTTGCAAACATTGTGATATTTCTGAAATGATCTATCTCTTGTAACTAACAAATTAATTAAGATCCATGAAATGTCCAAAATCATTCGTTTTCTAAATATTAGATATTAAATATTTGAAACTATCTGTGACTATATGTAATATAATTTTATAAAAAGCTGAAATATAATTACATGGCTCAACGTTGTGACAAGTTGACTTTTTCGTATTATTTTGTTCATACGACTCTTATGAATGCTGAGCAATAATGATGTGACTCATAGGCTGCTAGAGCGGAAGAATTCGTCGTGAATAGAAAGTGTACTGAGCCGTTCACGCACGAATTACGAGCATGGAATATATAAGTAGATTTCGAAAAAAACCTAAAGGCAACTTTCAACAAATTTGTTAGACAGATTGTAATCTGAAAATTAGGTCGCACGTTTTGACTCAACCTCCATGACTAACGTACCTTTTGTACCTAATTTCAATAAAGGTCAAGCTTTAGCAGCTATTACCTATTTGAAACATTTTAAAAGAAACTGAAAGTTTGATCATATCTAAGCGAAACAATTTGATCGATTGTTCATAGTTGGAATTATTTGCAATAAAAAATTATTAAATAACAAGAAACATTGTATATTTAGATCATGCATTTGTTAAATAACGACAAGTGTTTTTAGTTTCTCAATTGGGAAATCTAAATGAAACAATTTAATCATTTAATCATCAGTAAAAATTTAATATTATTGTCTGAACTTTTATAACTTGCATTTACTATATGAAGATGATGATTTCAAAAAAAGATTGTACATTTATTAAATGGATTATATTTAAATAGATAAATATACCACTATCCAATGTAGGCATATAACATGCAAAAGTATATGAATTATCAAAGCAGAGTATCATAATTTTTAGTTTTATTTATAATTGGTATTGCAATTGTTATTATTAATATTCTTCATCGGGTATAACGATTTACATATTTCGTTGCCTTAAAACAAATCTTGAGTAATTTTCGTATGAACAAAAATTAATTTTCCTGTTAGTAATGTAGTATTATCTGTAAATACCAATAATATTAATATTTAACGTCTATTATAGCTTGCTACATATTGAAGTATTAATAATTTTAATAAATAAAATAATAAACGTTTATTATAGTAAAATAAGATATTAAAAATATATTAAAGAGTATTACGATATGTAATTATTAGTATTATTAGTTATTTTATTATAATACTATTTAATTCCATTTTTTTAGTTATGTTCATGAAAAAATAAAAATGAATACATGTTTACAGTCTAATAACAACAAACGTTCTCATTTATCAGTTTAGAAATAACATACTATAGTGCATAAATAATTGGATAAAAGATTGAAATTTTTGTTTCATTTCCATAGTTATGATTGACAAATATTCTCCTACTATTAATTCCCTATTTATATTTATGATACTATAACCAAGATTAAATGTTCTGCTTAATTTGAAACGAAGATTATATCTGTATTATTTAAATTCTATTTCATTTCTAACGAGCAGCTGATAAAATTTGTATAAACTCTTTAAATGTAACGAAAATACATATTCCAATTCTTCTAATATCTCAACAAATATAATTGACATCACGTAATTGAAATGTCTATACAAAATAAATCTTCAGCCGTTTTCTACTATTACCTTCTTATTGATAATAAATAGACTAAATTTCCATTTATAGATTTATAGGTATAGAGATGTTTTTAATTTTGAATTTTACGTCATGATCTTACATACTATTTTATACATTTTATAAGAAATCTGTATTAAATTGACAAGAGTCATTTAATTAAAATTCCTCTGCAAAATTAATCTTTGTCTGTTTTCAGTTACTGCTCTTTTTACGTGAGTCATTATTTTGAAAATGACATAAGTCATTAGAGTTAGTGATTAGATTAATTACAATTCTTTACGCGATCTTTTCATTTTGCAGTCAATATGTTAAAAACCACTGAGATTTTGTTGATAGAAGTTTAGGTAAGTAACGGAATGACGAGCTCGTTAAAACGCAGATCTTTAAATATCTCGATTTAAAAACACCGTAACTTATCATATTTTCAAAATAAACCGCATATATAATAGTCTAAATTAGCTATTTTACTAACAATAACTTTAAATCAGGGAGATTCATTTGAATTCTATTTTGCAATAATTTAGAACTCTAAATACACCAACTCTCCAAACACTCCAAACGCACGATAATGTATTTATCGTAATCCCTGGTGAAAGATTACTTCGTAGATTTTGGTTTAAAAGTGACAATCGTCTCGTATTCTCGAAAAATACCATTCGGTGGTTCGTGTTTAAAGATCGTTTGAAAGGTGATCGAACGCGACCGTGGACTACAGAAACATTCAAAGTCTGTATCACTGACGCGACATTTTCTTGAAGCACCCATGACCCCAAGTCTTCCTTCCTTAGAATCTCTTAAATGAACGATCATCGGGTGCATGCACCTTGCTTGCACCTGCTTAACCGTTTTGCTTGTGTCTTTTCTTTTACCTGTGTTGTTGTGCATTTCTGTAAAATTGCGCATCGCGCGAAGTATTCCTCGGTGCGATATTGTCTTTGAAATCGATCGATGGCATTGAGACGGTAACTTTGACCTGACGCGACGTTCCATGACTTGGTCATTTCTTTGTATACATTGTAATGGATATATGATTATGTTTTTACGAAAGACAAATACTTTCCGTCTGTTGATAAATTTTTGTTAAATTTACTTTTATGTTAAATTTATTTTTCTTGCGATATACTTTTTGTTAAACTTATTAACTTTTTGTTAAATTTATTTTTTTGCGATGTAAACTTGTTATAATATTAATATAAAATTACTAACACGTGATAAATTAATTGATAATAATGAAATTATATTAAATTATTGAAACAGATAACTAAAATATTCGAATACTTACGTGATGTGTGTACATGTTATATAAAATATTTCGAAATATTACTAACACTATAATGAAAAACAAATATTATAATTATATTGGTAAAATTTGAAACCAATCTGAAAATATATTTATGTGATATATATGTAATGTAGAAGTATAATAGTTATATGTAATGTAGAAGTATATAATAGTTATATATTGTAAACAATATATTTAGTATAAAATTAGTAACGTGAATGGCTAATTTTTTAACATATGACAAATATTATAAATGGTCATACTGAATAATTAAGTTTATTCATGCAATGCATGGTTATTATTATTGCTATTTACTATTACTATTTAAATATTTTTGTAAAATATATACTTGTAATAAATATCTTGTAATTTCTATATTTTCAGATTTCTTTCAAATATAATCAATATAATCTTGATAGATGGGAGTCACTATAATGCTAATAAAATTTTAAAATGTTTTATGTAACACTATAATGTATTCATAGAAAGTTCTTGTAAGTGTTCAAATACTTACAATACTATATCTTATTATACATTATAATGTGCAGATTTTTATGTATTTAAATACAAATTTTAAAATATAAAATTGTACAAAATGTTCAAATGACAAGTATTATAATATGCAAATTTTTATGTATTTAAATACAAATTTTAAAATATAAAATTGTACAAAATGTTCCATATTATGAAACATATAATATAATAAATATATAAACTATCGAAACAATTGTCTAAAAAATTTTCTAGAATATTTAATATCTACTTAAAGCAATTTTCCATCATACTTCTATTTTTTAAATTATATTCTTAAAAATACATTTTTGTATTCAAGTTTCGCAATTTAAAGATAAATAAAAAAATATAAATCAAATGTAACATTAAATTTTTGATTATCACATTTAACGTTATGAATATAAAATAGAAATTTTGATAAATTAATTAAAATTTTATTAATAAATTGGCAAATGAATGTAGAAATGATGTGAAAATTTAAATCTGGAAAGAAGAGTTACATTATTCTTTTTTAACAATAATTACATAGATAATTATACTGCAGAAATAGCTGAACAGAATGCATGTAATATGCAAATACGTGAAAAATATCAAAAATAAAGTATATCTAAATAGAAATTTATTTAGAGAATAAAATTTGTTTAAGTGAGTTCGTAAAAACATAACATTGCATAAAGATTCAAATGTTATTAGATTCATAATCTAATAGTAACTGTAAGCAATTTAAACTTTTGCTTTTAGATCAGTAAAAATCATCGAATTTAATTTTGGTCCGTATTATATTAATTATATAAAATACGGTACAATATTATATTAATAAAGGTGGCAATTAAATATGTAGATTAAATTTTCTAAGCAACATTTTTTAAACAAACATCTACCAATATCAGACAAAATAGAAGAATCTAATCATAAATCTCAGTTCTCTGTGGTTGAACATTGGGAAAAAATGTCAAGTTGGCAATCCGGTTTTTCTAGTCTATTCAAAATTAAAATCAAACATAACTTTTACATGACGGAAGATACAAATATTTCTATATATTTACAGCAACTTTGCTTTAGTATGTAGATTATAATAGTATTCTAATTAGTTTCCTTGATGTTATTCAATGTATAAGAAATACAAACGTAATTATCAACACGTGTATAATCTAATATTATTATTATCATATTTTTACTTATATAAAGTATTTGATAATAATGAATATTAATGAATATTAAACGATATATCATCCTGTTTAACTCCGAATAATTTATGTGTTAGCTAATTTGAACAAGTCGATGATTTCTCTCTGAGTTACTCCAATATTTAACCATCAAATAATATAATTTTTTATTCTTTATTCGAAGAATTATTTTTTAAAATTATTTCTCAAATATTTCGTCATACATACATATAAAGTAGTTTACAACGCCTAGTGAACGCAGGTCTATACTTACATTTATAATTCAAGGGTAATTGAAATGAGAGTAAATGTTACGTCACATAAGCTGTCGATTCTGTTCAAATATATACAAAATACAATATTTACAATTGAAAATGAATTAATATTTTGTTTGAAAATGTGAATTGAAATAAAAAGGTATTTGAGAATTTATAATATAATTTAGTATAATATAAATTAATAATTTTAAACGAAAATATAATTGTTGATTGCAGTATTCTATATTGTTATTTTTTATTAGTGTTTCAAATGAAATTTGTCCAGATCTAGTATAACCCTTATAAGATAGCATCGTGGAACAACAAAAAATTGAAAGACGAAAAATCTATTTTCTTTGAGTTTTCTGATATAATAATTTCTGAAAAATTTTGTCTCATTTTTTACTTATGTATACATTAAAATATCAGAAATCGATTGAATTTCAATGTCTACAATGGTGTTAACAATGTATACTATATAATATCGTATATGTATAATATATCCCAAAAAATTCCCAACGAAAAATGAAATAATATATTAGTATATATAATACAGATTAATACAAGCGATAAATATATTTACCAGGCATTCTATAAAAGAATAAACTAATATGATTTTTCTCTGCATTGAGTTTATATTTACTATATGTTATTCACTATTACATTTTGACCTCGTAGATCTATTTACCAACATTTAATCCATAAATAATGCATGAGATAATTTTCTAAATCAATATTTAGAAAATAATGTACAATAACATGTCGACCACTTATTATGCTCGAACATCTTAAATATAATCAGGCGTGATAACACACAAGTATCAATGCCATAGCTCTTTTTTGCTTCACGTAAACATGCTAAAATCGATTCGTGACGATCGATCGTGAAATATAACCACCTAACGATTTAACGACTTACAGAATCGTATTTATACATAATTATACATTTCTGAAGCAGATCTGGTCCTCGATCCGATCACTGAAAGTTAAAAAGGAATATAGTTAACCTTCTGCGGTTCCACGTGACTTCTGTATCGTGCGAGTTGTTTTTCACCAGTTGACTGTAATTCTCTCTTTGTAAAATTTTATTGGAGAATTTAGTTCAAAAACAAGCTTCATTGAGATGTAATTATTAAAGTCACACTACTTAACGCTGATATTATGTTTCTCATTAGCAACAACGAGTTCGCTGGCACAAATATTTTTCAGGTTTAATTTATGGGTGGATGTTTTTTTTATACAATTTTGGGAACAGCATTTATCTTAATGTTCTTTTTAGTAAATGTAGGACAATAATGTATTCGTAACTCGAGAGATGGATTATGAATTTTTTAATTAGACAAATCTTTTACATATAATTTTTAGATGTGCATATTATGAATTACTCAGACATTTATTTATTTTATTATAATTATTTTATTTATTTATCAACTACTTCGACTACGACTAGAATTATATTCTATATCTTTATTTTATCAGAAATTATACGCTCTTACATATAAGTATGTGTGTGTGCGTGCGTGTGTGTGTGTGTGTGAAAAAATGACAATATTATGCAAAGTGAAAGAAATATATATTTACTCTGAAAAGAAACAAAGAGACATTGTTAACAAGAAGCATTAGTGTTAAGAACTTTAAAAGATAATATCTCGAAAATGAAAGCGTCTGACACGTAGCGTTTTTCCTTACAACCATAGATATATGGTGTGGTTATTACTTAACTACGTTACATAATTTAACTTTAAAATCTTCTTATGCCTTTTGCTTCACGTTACTTTATGTGGTTTTAAAACTTCTTAATTTTTTTACGTTTTCTGGAACACAGCTAATATCTAAAAATTACTTCTAAGAAGTAAGACTATGAACAATAAAATTTTTATGTTCTTATAAAGTAAGTCGTTTACAAACATCGTATTTCAAATTATTGGTTTTGTAATATATATATATATATATATATATATATATATATATATATATATATATACTATGTATTACATATATTTATTATGATGATTCAAAAAATCATCATGATCAGTAATTGAAAGAGTATTATGTCTGAACAATGACATTTAATGTTATCACCAAGGAAGTGGAAAATCGTATTAAAAAATATCTCAAAGATATCTAATCGTATGTGATTATCGATTTTTATCTTATTATGGCAGATTATTAAATATATATATTAAATGCTATGAAATTTCGTCAAACAAAGCCTCAAGAAATCGATACAAGACCGAAAAATCGAAAATCGAAAAATACATCGATTATTTGAATCTGATGAATTCAAAACTACGATATTCATAAATATTCAAGACGAAACTCATAAAAATAAATAAATTTTGCTTCATTCACTCATAATGAGCGTAAGTTAATCACCAAGAGCTTAATTATTAAACTATTAGAAGATTATAACAATTTAAGGCTTTAAACTGAATTTTGAAATTTTTAATTTCATGACGAATATTGTTCACAAAGAATGTTTTAGTCAGTTATGTTTAAAAGTATTAGTAATCAAACAGATGTTAAATGAACTTGCTGCTCAAAAAAAGAAGAAACATTCATATCTGAAAAACATCATTTTTGTTAAAGAGGATTTGAGCTGATTGGCTTAATAATAGTTTAGAATTGTATATACTGGATATATTTGCCTGCTCATAGATTATACAGAAGATTATGCAGATTTAGGAATGTGCTATAATATTTGTGCGAATTTTTCTTTTCGATTCATTCGTTTACATTAAAATCCAATGTTACCGCCTAAAATAGCTATATTACACATGCAGTACATTTTGACACAATGGCGAATAAATGAATATGTATCACGAATACCATTTGATCTGTTTGCCTATCACGTGTAATTTAATTTTTAAATTCAAATCATGCAAGTGATTGCAACTCACTTGCGTGGAGACGCGGCATGATTCATTTCTTACGGGTAATGTACCACGTTGCTCATACTTTTCTCGTCCTAGAGAGACGTCGAGAAACACTGAATGACGCCTACCGATTCTTGAATGGAGACTCGCGAGTGTAGGATGGCGATCATTAACGGACCCGACTTCCGGTACGAATCAGCAATTGTATAATTACATTCATTCATGGTGCTGACCGCAAAGATACGCGCGCTCGTGTAAAATTTGTAACAGTTAAAATCAAGTAATGAATTGAAATAATTCGTCTAAGACATTGAAATAGTTTGTAATTTAGAATTCACTTCAGAATGTAATTCAATCAAATTATTTTATGAAGGACAAAAGTATTTTGGACTGAATTTGGGATGAGGTAAATTGTCACGTCTATAATATTTGGATGAAACTATGATTTTTACGATTGGAAATTAAAATATTTTTGAAATAAATGAAATAAATAAATTCGAAAAATGTTTCAAAGGAGACTTGTTCTATTTCGAAGGTAATAGTATTATAAATGTATAGAATCCAAAGGATGTACGAAGGTCAATTTTATTTTATATTATAATATAATATTAATTTAATTTTTTTATAATATAATTTATAATTTTATAGTATAATTATAATTATAACTTATAATTTTTTAGTATAATATTATTTATAATAGAATCATATTTTTTTATGCATTAACCGCCTCAATAATATTCCAACTTCCAGTTTTAGAAAGTATAGTCGTGTCTGTAGCGTACATGATGGAACATGTCTCATAACGTATGGTTTACGTACTCTGATGACAGGGTCACATAATCATCATTACTTTCGCTATTGAACGTATATTTTTATCTCCATTTGTCACAAGGTAAAAGAATCAGTAAATACCTATTAAAGTACGCTCACATTTGTTATTGGTATTTGTTACTATTAGATTTTACTTACGTATTTAACAGGATCTGTTTTTAAATTTGTTTATTAACCTATACACATAATTCTTCGACGTTAATTTACTGAATTTTGTCAATAATCAAAACTTGATTTGCGAAAATGTTCAAGAGATCGCGTCAAAAGACTTTCAAAGATTTGACTTAAAACCTGGTTGCATTGATGTAATAAAAATTTCATTAACCCATTAAGAACCAACATTTCATTTGCAATTCGTTTCAGTTAATTCGAAAATTTTATTTTTCCATATTGTAGCTATAAAAGAAGATACGCTTAATGTTTTTTCATTGTCTTCGAGACAAATCTTACAGTTTTATAAAGTCTAAAAAAATTGAAATTTTTAGTATTATAACAAATTTTTGCTTAACTCTCAATGTATTAAATACCCGAAATCCTCTTAGATTTTCTAGAAATCTAGAATAATAAAAGAATTAGTCGTGAACATGAACAACTTAGTTTCTTTACACGTAGTGCAACAATACGCTTGCCTACGAAGGATTGGAACTTCGATTAGAAAATAAAACTTCGATTGATAATAGTTTTACGTATCAAATTCATTAAAAAAACTCGACATACATGGCGAGTCGTAAGTGCATATATAGGATATAGATTTACATGACATTTTTTGTGTATTTTAATTCACTTAAAATATGAATATGCATTTGAGAATCATCCAACATTTTTTTATATTATATGTATTCTGTGTAATTTTACATTTGAAAATTTTTAAATGTAAATACGTAAAAATTTACGATCTAATTAATAAACAAATTTATACGAACATGCATTATAAAATATGAATATGCATTTATTGATCATTCTACATTTTTTCATATTATTTATCCTGGATAATACTATATTTGAAAATTTCTTAAAAATATATAAAAATTTGTAATCTAATTATTGTAAATTTTTAGAAAAATTAAATTTGTTTTTATGTAACACTTTGAAAGAGGAAGATTGATTTACTGAAATTCTACTTTTTCTGGTTCCTTATTAAGTAGTTATTAAACATTTCAAATGAAATTATGGAAAAAATTTATTTTGAGAATTTCTCTCTTTTTGCCAAAGAGAACGAAAGAAATGAAAAAATCTAATCATAAAAAATTTAATTGTAGAGCGAATTCTCAGTGTACGTTAAGAACTGCGTAGTCTAGCATTATAAGTACATGCGCTGAAAGGAACACAAAGAGCTCTTAACCTTTTCGGTACGAATTTTTTTTTTATATCACATATCAACGTCAACGAAGTGTTTTAAATGGCAAGGCATTTTTGTGGTCTAAATTTCATTTTGGTGTTTTCACATACCTATTTACAAATATCTCGTAGTAGATAATTTACTGAAAAAAAGAATTAATTTATTTTTGTGCAAAAAGATGCAGTGTAGCCAATTGGAATCAAGGTAATTTGGAAAATCGAATTTTTCAGAATAATCGAACAATTTGGATAATTAAATATGTATGTATTTCATGCATAAACATACTTAGTTTATAGGAATTAGTTATCGAATGCAAGATACTACCGTAACTTGAAATGTGGTGCATATCATGAAAAATATTAATTTTTAAAGAAATATTTTCCAATAATATGTATGTATTTCATGCAGTACGCTTTGGATTCATTTCGAGGTCCTATTTCCAAAAATTGACAAGAATAAAACTGGTTTAGATAATAGAGATTCGAACAGTTTACTCTCTGTTGTATATATAGTATTATCACTCAAACATTTTCACATTTATATATATATATATATATATATATATATATATATATATATAAATTTGTATATCTATTATATTAAATATATAAAATATATTTTGAATAAAACTTTAGAATCGACTGCTAGTTTTCTCAAGCTTATCTCAAACAATAACACGCGGTTAATTGATGAACATTGATAAAGGAGGATGTAATAATCGGTGAGGCTACTGTGGTGTCATGTAATTTTTAGTTGTTAATACACATCGAAAAGTGTAGTATAAAATATTCAAACAATTCATAGTCAAAATTTAAACTTGGAGATATTTTATTTGAGATAAAATAAAAAATTCCTTAAGTAGAATATCACAGAAAATCATTTCATGATGCTTTGATCTAATAAAAATAGAAAAATAAACGAAAATTCTTGAAATTGAACAATTTCTCCGAATACTACAAACGGGAGACAATTTTCGAATGTTCATTTCTTATATTGAATAGAATTGAGTATATTATAGCAACAAAAAGTAATCATGACATAAATGAAAGTATTGTAAAATAAAAAAAACTCGAGAAATGTAAATAATTGTATATATCGTATTATAAAATTGTATATTATTTTTCAAAATGAAAATGCTCTGTATAATTAGATTTCAAAAAATGATAGTTGACTCAAACGACTTGTCTGGTGATCAAAGGTAAGAATGTCCACGTTCTCGTGTACAGTTCTCCATGATTACAGAAAAAATTTCGTGTGAGTCACCTCTCACGAGTGAAAGCTATCTTATCTCAGAAGAATCATGTGATCAATTTAAAACGTGTTTTTTGGTAACTGTTTTTATATCCCAACTTGTTATAATTTTTTAAAACAAATATCTCTAGATTTGTATCTGCACAACGTATTTACTTTATTTTCTTAAATGAAATATATTAATTAATTTTTCATTCGTGATTTCTTAGATAAAATAACAAAAATCAATTCTCCCTCATTCGCAATTAGATAAATGTTAGATTAATTATAGAAATGTTAGAATAATAGAAATGTTATAAATCGCATATGTACTACCACTGATAAATTCTTTTGCATAACAGTAAGAGATCTAGTAATGAATAACTATAACTATATTATAATAAATGTAAAATGAACTACTATAATAAATGTACTATAATAAAAATGCAAAATGAAACAATAAGTAACGTTCAGTTCTTAAATAAACTGAACATCTAATTGTCCTATTTGAATAATTGCGCCAAGCAGTAAAATTGTGTAACATATATTTTACAACATTGTCAGTTCAATAGTATTATTGGTGGAATATTTATTTATTTGTGTTCATATCACAAAATATGAAAATACATAAATACATAGAAAATATAATAAATGATCACAAAAGATATGTCAAAATCCTACAGTGCTTTTTATAATATCTGGCAAGACTTTAATAGTTCAATTATTGCGAAATTTTTATGCAAATTCTTTTGTGAGTACGATACATACAAAAATTTCTTCCTAAGAGAATTTTTCCTAAAAATATTGTGTATACAAGGAAATTTATTTCCTTCATTTCTTAATAAGGAAAATTTCAATCGAAAACTAAATAATAATTCCATGTACCGTGTGTGTGTATATATACATATATAGCATTATTGTTCTTATTGCTAATTTTATAATTTTTTTATGTTTTTACACTTATTTGATATACAGTTACTTATTTGAAGAGTAAAATTTCTATCTATGTTATCTCTTTTTATTTATTTAAATATTTTATAAAACAACCAAACGTAACGTTTCACAATTTGTTCATTTAAACATTTAATAAATTCATTAATTTTCATTTAAATTGTTCATTTAAACATTTAATAGAACATCCAAACGCACTATGTTTCTGTTAGAGTTCTTTCTGTCCATCATTATATCCCGAACTCTGGTTTAAGAACCGGGTATAAATATGAGTATTCTTTGGTATTCGAATTTTCTTCGATAATTATTTAAAAAAGGGAATGTCTCGACAATTTCAATGATCTTGAAATATGTTGTCGCGGTCATGATCCTGAGTCAACTTTTCCTTAAATCGCTCGGTCTCGGTTTCCGACATACACGCAAAAGACTTCGACAAAATTTCTAGAAACGCGTCACTTCTGATTGGCTGAAGTTTCGAAGGTAGCTTCACTCTACATAGAGACAATGTATACAAGGACTTTTGGTGACTTGAGAGTTAAAACTTGAAATTTTGCGAAGAAGTTTCGAAAAGTGATTATATTTGAAATAAACCGAATAGGGACTGAGATTGGTGGTTATCTTCCGGCTTCCAATACGTAGTATTGAGAATATTTTAATTAATGTAATAAAAGACGCAAATACAATTGATAAAGTATTAGGAATATTTTTATGTATATTTGCATCCCATCCGTATTTCGATCAATTTAAGTAGTCTAATTGAAATATTCATTTTAAAAATTATTTTAATAATTCTTTAAAAATATATAGAAAAAATATCAAAAGGAACAATATTAGTTGGATATGTTTATTGGATAAAGGAATAGTCGGAATTAATTAAATAAATCCATCATTTGAAAGTAATTCACAAAAATAAATGATTTTTAATGAATAAGTTATCTGTGGAAATATTGTATGTACTGAAGTATATATAATAAGATATGTTTAAACTCTCAAATCTCCTATTACATATCCAAAAGTCATTGAAATCGGTGAAATTTGCCCATTAAGAAGTACTATAATAAAGTAATATATTTTTATAAATAACTCAGAAATTAGGGTCGATTAGTGTATATAGGAAAAAATATAGTCAGAATGATGACTTTGATGACATATTTCAAGGTTGTCAAAATCAGCGAACAATTTTATTTTCTTGATAATTTCTTCTCCGTCATTTCAATTCAAATAATACTTCCAATAATAAATAAAATGAATGCTTTTATTTTCTATTTCAAATACTATCTTACTCAGAACATAGTTATTATTTAAGTAATGTCCAAATCTTTTACGATTATTGCACAGCGCAGCTGGTTGAAAACATTTTACCAATTTACAAATGCTCTGTGCTTATGTCCACTCTTTGAACCTTGAATAGGTATAAAGGATCATTTGCTCAGCTCGCGTGTACAATGTAAACGTATGACGATCGAGATGGTCGACATACACAAAGCGTGGCCGATGTCGATCGTTTTATCGGCGATCATTTTCCGTGTACCTCCAGCAATTCCCGTGAGTGAGTTTCCATTTAAGATATAACTTCGACACACCTTTTTGGAACGTCTATTTTGGTGCTACAAGGATTTTCATATCGCAGTATTTTACATATTTTATTTGAAGATCTTTGGTATCGGAGTAAATTTCTCTATAACGTATAACAGAGTTATTACGTTGATACCAAAATCTTATATTATATTCCATGCTGCGGTAATTTTTTTGCAACTCTTTCTCTCGAATCGTGTATTTATTTATTTATTTATTACAATCAATAAGTAAATATACTATATAATATACATATATATATATATATATATATATATATACATAGATTTGAATCGATATGAAATAAATCATGGTTGTGTGCAATATAAAAAGTGTGCATTATACATTTTAAAAATGAAAAAATTTTAAAAATACAAACTTTTTTCTTTTAATTGATCCTAAGAATTTTAAGATGTTAGCTTAAAGTCTATCTGGGCTCATTATCTACGTAAAAAAATATCTTTTTGTTATATAATTTATGACAATATACAATTATTATATATTATAATATACTTTTCATATCGCGTACCTTATGATTTACAAAAAATTTAAATACTTATATAAAATAACTTATATAAAATAATATATAAAAATAAACATTAATTTTGCCATAAAACAAAATTATTATTAGAAAATACTTGTCGTAAAACATAATAATTGTTTCTGAATGTTCATTATTATTTATTGCTGAATTTTTACGCATTTGTGGAAAATTTGGAAGTGTAAAAATATACAAAAATATATAAAATATCCAAAGTATAATATTCTTTATATTTAACAATTGAAATAATTTTCTACAGATTTCATTTTTTTAATTTAACCTTTGCATAAACATCTACAATCTATTCATTACAAATAAAATAAATATTTGTACTTGTCACAAGTAAAATTAACAGACATATTTGTTAACATATATCTTATAATAATTTTGTACATACCTAGGTATTATATTTCAAGAAAAAAAGAGTTAAAATCCTGAACAAATAGCATCATTATTTTTAACACAAAACTACTAGTCATCATTACTTTTAATACAGAAATAACTACTAATCATCATTACTTTTAATACAGAAATAACTACTAATCATCATTATTTTTAATACAGAACTAGATTATTAACCTTCTATAAAACTTCTTTTTTGAGAAAAGTTAATATTTAAAACTTTATGGACATTTTAAACAATTTATAGAACCCTCCCTAGGGTTTGAGCGAATCAATTTTTATTTTTAATCTTGAAACTCAACTCTTGAGATTAAATTAAATACTGATTTTTGATATTACTATAATCTTGAAGTATTTAAATTCAAAAACTTAATTATTTTTGTACAAAAGAGTAATTAATAGAAAAAGATAATCGAGATAAAATATTTGATATGATATATTTTTGTTATAGATTCTTTGGACTGCTCTCTCTGTTGCTCTGGGCGTTGAATTGCGAGGAGATTTAGTACGTGGTGTACCATGCATTAAAAAATATCATCAGCTGTTTTGTCCAACTGCCGGAAATACATATCCAATGTAATATTTTATTATATTTTGAATAATATATTATGTTATATCATAACATGTATTTAATATATATAACGACATATATTTATTTATATATATAATATACATTTAGTATATGACAGATATTTATTAGACATAAACGATAAAATATATTAAAAATATTTGAATGTTAACATTATTTATTGTTAAAAAGATGTAGAAACTTTGTTCAATAATTATCTATTTCTTTGTGATAAAATGTTAATTTTTTATAAATCTTTACGAAAATTTTAAATTTTTAAAAATACAAATAAAAGTGGAATAATGAAGAGTAAAAGTAGAATAATCTCAATATTCAGTAAATTAATTGATTTCTTATTTAAAATCGATATAAATAGAAAATATTTAACAATTGTTCTCGTTGCATTTATATACTTAGTTTTAATTTGGAAAAATTGAATTTTTTCATTTTTGTATAATTGCATCTCTCATTATATTATGTTATTATATTTACGTTTTGTTATGTTTTCTAATATTTTTTTCTTTTTATTTTGTTATATCTTAAATATTTCTTAAGAAATTACAGTGGTTCACGAAAATATACTGAAAGAACTTTTACATATGTGTTATATAAAAGTTTTAAATTATAATTAACATAATTAATAAACTTAAATTATAATTAATATAATGAAATGTCATGATTATATTAATAAAATTTAAAGTCACTCGGAAAGTCTAAGATTAAACTATGGGAGTTACAGTTAATTGCAAATATATATTTGTAGAAAATTAATATATACATATCATGAGTAACTCTCTTAAACGTATGATATATTAAAAATAAAATATTTTGTATATGAATACGTTTTTATATGCGTATATTCATAAAAAAATTCCTGTAAGTGTTTAAAATATTTAAATATCTTCGTCACCAGCTGTATATTAGATTTTCTACGGAATAATGTTTCTTTTACTGCAGCATGTATATTCGTATTAAAAATTTTAATTTAAGTATTCGTAAGGTAATAAAACTGAGACAATAAATTATTTTTAGAGAACGGATAGAACGTTTTATTGATGAAAATAAGGCATTGATGAAGAGAATGTACGGTGACTTCGAAATGAGTTCAGGATACGGCTCCCCGACGAGAGAACCCGGTCATCGAACACGTAGAAGAAGAAAAAGCAGGGAAGCTACAGAACACGACACTCCTGATGGTGGTCCTAGTTTTCGTGACAAATTGCATCCGGAAATGGAAGCTGATGGTGACTCATTTTTCGCTAATGTCAGAAGGATCAGAAATCCCCGACAATCTCCTGGAAAAAATCGAAATGATAGTGGCAGGTACTTCCTTTGAAAACTCGAATTTATAGCGTCGTTAAAAATCACTAATGACTGGATATCGCTTTTCAGTAGCATAAAAAATTCAACTTGATTTCACCTTTATCTGTTGATGCATTTTTCTTATACAGTTTCATTTTTTTTTCCTGACTATGTATACAAGTAATGTCGTTCGAAACTACATTAAGAAATTATAACATACTTAATATGCAAGACATTTCGCGTAAAATAAGTCGCCGAAATACCTCGACTGTCATTAGTGGTAGAAAAAAATGCATCAGACTAAACTTGCTTTGTTAATCTTTTCTTAATTTGATTTTGATAATTAGCTTTGCTAATATAATTAATAGCGGATTTTACGCATTTTTTAAATGCGGATTTTTTTATGCACTTGAAAATTGTTGTGAACATCGTTAAAGAAATAGAAACTAAAAAAAATTTATTTTAGATACTGTATGTTTTTGCAACTCCAAATTTGTTATAAATACATATAAATTCGCATTCTAGTAATTAGTTTTTCATTTTGTAAATAAATGTATAGGGATTGTATGAAGGTGATATACCTTCAAAGATAGAGAAAAAACAAAACAGTCATAAACGGTAGACTTGGACATTATTTGAATAAAATATTTGGAAAATGATTATTTAAATAATCTTATTCGATTTGATGTTATCTTGAAATAATCTCAAGTTAATTAATTTTATCTTTCTCTAAATTATTTCATTATTTTATTATCAAATAGAATAATTTTTTAAATTATTATTAGATACCAAAGTAAATTCTTAAACAATTTCTAAGTTTATTGAGTAAAACTTCACTTTGTGCTATGATTATTTTATTTCAACGAATTTTTTTTTTTTTTTGTTATTTAATTTAATGCACTCTCTGCTATTTTAATATTCAAAATATAGAACTTGCCATGAAAATTTCGAAATCAACGCTCTCCTCCGTAAGAACAATTTTAGGAACGAAAAACTGAAGGACGTAATCTTATTTTTTAAATCTATTTCATTAAATAAAATATAAACGCATAAAGATAATTGATAGTTGGTAATCATTAATAACCAAAGCAGTTGAAATGACTAAAAATTTCATTATAAAAAAAAAAGATTATTTGTAAATGATTTTTTTTATTTGAACTCATCAGAGATAAAGTTAAGTACTTTTCCTACGCTATTATTAAAAATATATTTCGAATTACACATTACTTTTTATCTTCATTTCAAATAGCTCAACCCTGAAGAATAAAAATAAAAATTTTTATTTTTCATAACAAATACAAATATTAAGTATTATATTAAATGATACAATATATTTCAGAGTTGATGCATGTGAGTCTAAAGTGGAAATTGTAACTCCTTATTGGGCCAGCAATAGTGCTGGCAAAATTCGTGCCATTGTGAACACACAGCATTTTGAGCAGGCCATTCACCAGGAAGTTTGCTCGTAAGTGCGTTTTCCTTCGTAATTTTATACAGAACCAGGACATTCTTTAAAAAGTTTTCTCTTTTAGGAAAACTCAGACAAACCGTTGTACTGGAGATTGCGGTTGCGAACAAAAATACAAATGGCACAGATTGCTTGCGTACGATCCTGACAATGATTGCAAAGGTATCTTTATGGACTGGTTCCTTTTCCCGTCTTGCTGCGTCTGCAGATGCGATCCGATTGGCAATAAATTTTCATCCTCAAACAATCGAAATTAAACTTTATTTACCTTTTTACAAATAAGGGCTTCTTAGGAAATTAGGAATAGATGTGGATTTTTATGCATTCATGAAACATTTAACTTTTAACTGTTACCATCTATTAAATGCCATCGAAGCCATAACAGTTAATTTTGAAATTTTTGATTTGATTTAATTTTATTTTTATCCCCATCAGGAAAAATATAAAATCAAATAACTTAAATTTTGGTAAATATACATTATTGTACTTACCTGTGATTAAAACCCATGATTAAAACCCACAGGATTAAAACTGTAAAAGTATATGGAACACATCTAACTTACACTTTATACTTATCGTAGTTCATTTTTATTGTATACTAGCCTCTTTATTGCTGTTGAATTTTGATTATGCTCTTTAATATTTTTTTCTCTCCTTTTTTGTTCCGCATGTTGTATATTTTTAAAAAAGAAAGGATTTTATTCCGTAGAAATAAATGAATTAAATAATATAAAAAAATATCCAAAATATGATATTTATTATGATATTTGGTGTGTGAAACAAATTTTTGTTTAGACTCTATTTTTTTCAGTTATGTTGATAAAAATTGTTGATCTACATAAACATACATAGTCTGTTAAATTATAATTACATAAAAAGCTGAAATATTGTATACCAAACGAAATTTCCTTTGAAAGAAAATTGAATTTTATATAGAGAAACTATCAACAATGCTGTCGTTTCAGTAAAATGTGTTTTTAGAATTTTATTAATTAAATATAATAAATATATAATTAAGTATATTCTGTCGTTAAGAAAAATCTTCTTATCTATAAATATAGTACTTATTATTATGAAATAGAAAGATTTGGAGGAATTTCTGTTATTCCCTTCCTACTCAGCAGCATTTTTCCTTTATCGTAGATTATTAGGGATTTAAATGAACAAATAAAATAGATTAGAATATTTATTATTAATATTTACAATATTTCTTTCTAGCGCAAATTGAAAAACGAATCTGTTACATCATTGGTAATCTATTGTACCATTTTTTATAAAAGAGTACTTATCGATGATACTTGATATGTAAACTACGAATATTTATGCATTTATAAATAACATAATACGTGTGTATAATTGCCAGGCGCTAGTAATAATATTTAATACGTAAAAAATACATACTTAAGTTTGATATCTTCAGTGAGTACATAAAAAAATTCGTATTTACATAAATATTTACAGTCTAATCATATCATACATTATATCGATGATTAAGTACAATTTTTTATTAATTTAACGATTTATTAAGTATCGATTAGTAGTATAAAATTAATAGAAATAATTAACAAAGAAAGGGTAGTAAAAACTAGTGTACAAATATAATATCTGCATATTATTTACAATATTGGTTTAAAATTATAAACAAGTCAAAATTAAATATAAATGAAGGGTCTCACATGATTATTTGAATTATAAAAAATCTCTAGTAAACATTATTTTATTCTTATTTAACAATATGTGTAATTAATGTACACGTAATATGTTCAGTTTAAACGTATACTATTGAAAATATTTAAAAATATTTGATTTTTTAAAAGAAACTTAAAGAAGCATCTGTATATCTTTTTTTACTTATTATTTAGAAAAATTTATGCATTATACAATGAGTATATTTAAATAATAATTTACGATAAACACAGTTTTAATTTTTATTTATAACATGTAATGTTCGAAGTAAAAAACATTTCTATGTTTTTATGACTTTAAAATGGTATAATTTTAGCGTCTTATACAGTTTATATTTTGTACAATTTATTAAACGCCATGTCTTTGATAATCTTATTATAAATTTTTGCAATAAATTAAATATCCGTTATCTCAAAAAAACATAAACTTCTCTAGCAATAAATAATATATTATTAATCCATTAAAAACCAAAATGTTATATTACAATAGTATTTTGTTTATAATTCTCTTCAAACTTATATTACGAGATTTTATAATATTTTTTATGAAAAGAAACTCCAAGAATTCACTTAATATTTTTTCATTATTACATTCTTTATCAAAATTCTATGATTTTCTGAAATTTTAAAAAAATTTATACTAGTATGATAAATTATTGTTTGGTTTCTAATTCTTTGAGTATTTAATCCTCATATAAATAGTCTTCTAATTAATAATAAAATAATTGATTTACTTATTAAAGATTCAAGAACGATAACATATAATTTAATATATTTAATGTATTTAATAAATACGTAAGTATATCAAAAGGTATATATGTAAAGATGAATATTTTTTAATTTGTTATGTTTGTCTAGTAATTTTAAATTCTCAAAGAGTTAATAAATTGATATATATTTTATGGTGTTATTGAATCACAACAACACTATAGATTGTACGCAATTTTAATATTTCGATTGTAACTGCTTTTGAAGTTCCGTTAATTCGAATCCTTCTTTCGTATCTATGAGTGAAAGAAAAGCTAATTAATATTTATCATTTATTTTTCATAATTACAACAAATTATTGTTTAAACACATTTAGTATATACCATTGAATTTGTCTTGAAATGTGCAAAAAAATGATATATATAATAAGTGTATATATTAAATTACATTAATATTAAAATCTTCATAAATAATGATTTATAAAAATTCATATTTGTATGGTTCTAAATAAAAAAATATAAAAAAACATAAAAAATATAAAAAAATTTTTACATTTTCATTACATATATTGCATTTGAACTATACAAATTGTACGTATATATACGTAATAAATACATCATAACATTGTAATTAAAAGTTCTATTTGTATTTGTTTGCATTCGCTGCTATTTATTTTAATCTTTTTTGCACTTAAAATTATAATTATTGTAAGTCACAAATTAATAATTCTAATAATTCTGTGCAAAAATATTTTTGTATATAAATATTTTATCGTGAACATGTAATCGTAAATATCGTAAATAATGCAAGTAATGATGCTCCAAATACTGTTACAGTAATAAGCAACAGCATCTAATAGAACAATAACATTTAAAACAGCAAAAAACGTATAATTTTATAATAAACGTTTTGAATGCAACAAAGAATAATAATTATAATAATGAAGAATTTTGTTCATTTTGAATATTAATAAATATTTTAACAAAACAAAATGTTAACGTGCGACGTTTTTGTAAATAATATGCAGTTGTCCTTTAATTTTATTTTATCGGTAATTTTATCGCTATGACCTTTCTCTCACTGACATACTCGATGCCCTCGAATCAATTTAAAGCAACATTTGAATTTTCGTATATTAAAGTGCTGCATACTTTCAAGTAAAAAACAGGAAAAACTTGTTTCATGATACCTTTTTATATAGTAGGCGAGATAATTAATTTCGAATAAAGAGCTTCTCTGCAAACTTCCGTCCTTGTCGACATTTTTTTCTCTTTCTTAGAACAATTGTAATTACATAAATAAGTGTGCGATATTTTACATAAACGATTATCCTGCTATTCTAATTTGCAATACGAAAGAAAATATAAATTTCAATAATTTATATCTCTATTTTTTAAGCATAAGTAGATCGCTATTCATATTTTATTACTTCTTCTAGAATATATCCTTAAAGTCGACTTTAACTTTAAGTTAAACTTGTTACCATAAAATCTATATTAAATAGCAAATTTGTAGTATATCACCTATATCGCGTAAATTAATCTTAAGTTATAATTAAGTTGTTACCATAATCTATATTATACTATATTGCATATTTATAGTAATCTATATTATAGTATAGCAAATTTATAGTATATTGCGTATAAATGTAATTACATAAAATATTATAATAACAATGAAAAATATTTATTAAGTTATATACATGAATTAAAAACAATGAAATCCAAACATTATGTACACGTTATATTCCTATGTTTAGTAAAATAGAATTTTGTACATATGCAAAATAAATTTTAATTATTATTAATGTATCCTTCTCTTTTAAAGAAATTCATAGAGTTTCTCGAAGAAATGGGTTTTCGAACTCATCTTATTTACGGCAGATATACCAGCAACGTTGAAAACGGGAATTTATTTCTTTGCATGATACATCTATACTATATTCACGAATAAAAGTATTAAAAACGCAATAATAAACCGACAAAATCACCTATAAAGTATAGAGAGTCGAATTAGAGAGCGGTAAAAAGTGTTCACATATTACATAGAAAAGAAGCAACTCTTAAAATTAAATTAGTCAATCAAAATTTAATAGGTAACTTCTATTAAATATCTTGAGCTATATTCAGACTAAAAGTTGAACTGAAAAAAATATATACAATAAAAAATTAAACACATCAAGATAACCAGAAAATCCATATATTAGCTTACAGCAAGAAAATTTAAAACGTGAGTAATAAATTACTAATTTATAAAATCATAATAAAACCAATTTGAACATATGGAATATAAATTTGAAGCGTGACAGCTCAAATATTTAAAAAATCTCAATAACCGATTATACTAAGATCCATTCTACTAAATGCACTAAGAATATTAGAAATCCCGACAGTTGAAAACGAACTTACAAAATTATCTAATGCACATTAAAATAGAATAATTAAACGTATATGTAAATGCTCTTGCTATAAACAATTAAACAGACCTTCTTAAAAAAACTCAAATGAAAATATCCTTTTAATCTAGTTACTTTCAACTATTGCAGACAACAACAAATGCAGTAAATAAAATAACAAAACAACTATTTTTCTTAATATTTCTTAATATTTTGTGAAAAATGGGCTTATGTAATACTTTATAACAAATTAAGAACAGAATGTAGCTTTATTGAAATAAAGTAAAAGAATAGTAATTATGATAAAAAAGTTTAAAAGAAAAATTTCTTTCAATAACTAATGGTAAGGTAACGAATAATCAAATGCCATTATTTACTTGTGATATGAAAATTAACTTTTATTTTGAGTGTTTGCAAATTAAATAAAATAATTTTTAATAAAATTAACTCATAAACAAAATACTATTTCTATAATAAATTCTTTTTTCTTCATTTTGAACTTACGTTATTCATCAATTGTAATGTAATACTTAATTGTAGCAATAAACAGGAATATTTAAATGAAGAAAACAAGGAAAATAAACTTAAATTCAGATTAGGCAACATTAATATATGTTACAAAAAAAAAGTTATATCTTACCTTCGTAGAAACTTATGTTTGTAGTTCTTAAGGAAGTGAATTATTATTAATAACTTATTAAACATATGCCTTTAACAACATATTTAATAATATTCTTATTACTGACCATTACATATAGCACGGTATGACTTTATATTATTTTTTTACGGAAGACATGCATTCTATGTAAAAAATTAAAACTTACCTTCACAGTTTGTAAATGAATTATTAAAGATGTCATTTTAGCAACATATTTCATCCTTCTATCGATAACTTGTGTGTATTAAAATCTACGAAGTTGATATACATAATAATCTTTATATTATATAAATAAATTCTGTATAATTGATTAGTTTAAAGAATTTCATTTTGTCATATGCTACTATTTAGAGTAAATATGTCTTCTTAATACAACTTATATGTTAATACATTGCAATACATTTAAAGAAAATACGAAATTTTCGTTACTCAATAACGTTTTTATTTTCATAACATAAATTATTATAACGCATAATTTGTGATCTTTTAAAGAATAAAGGAGGATGACAATAAAATAAGATAATAAGATATAAAGATATAATTTTTCGTCTTTTTAAATTTATCATGAGAAAATGTGTGTGTGTGTGTGTGTGTGTGTGTACACACACACACACACACACAAGTCAATAAAAATATTTCATATTAAATACAAAATAAACATGCAAGCCAAAGATTTAGATAAAAAAGTGTTCAGATACAATAAATTTAATCATTATTATAAATTACATGAGATAAAAAGATTACGTTTTATCCTAACAATAAAAAAGGAGATGAATAACAAAAGTAAATTTATTCTGAATGAGAAGCGCAGTCTAATCTACAAGTCTAATAAA
The DNA here is from genome assembly GCA_036937485.2 of Tetragonisca angustula. Taxonomy (NCBI): domain Eukaryota; kingdom Metazoa; phylum Arthropoda; class Insecta; order Hymenoptera; family Apidae; genus Tetragonisca; species Tetragonisca angustula. Next base: position 1,700,408 of record JAWNGG020000002.1, read on the forward strand.
ATAATAGAATTTCAGTGACACATAAAGAATGCTAATTTAATCAAACATTCGCCGAACGCGAAATGAAAGAAAAATTTCGTATTATCCTATATATTGGACGGAGATCTGATAAGCTAATTTTTTACTTGTTAATTATTTTTCATCTTAAAATAATATCATAGCAAGACAAATTATAAGCAAGAATGAAAAAACAAACAGCAATAAAGCTTAAACCAAATAAAACAAAAGAAAAAAATTTATCTACAGACTTTCGTGCAATACGAATTATATATATATATATATATATATATATATATATATATATATATATATATTTCAATTAATGATTAAAGAATTTTACTAATCGTGACGTGAAAGTATAATCGTGGCAGGCTGTAATTGTGAAACAATTCGAATGAATAATTCTTTATTGTACAATCACGTCACACCTGTAAAAATTTATATACACAAATTATACAAGAATATCATAATTTTATTTAGAGTTGTTTTCTTTTTACGAAAATATCATAATTAAATAGATCATTAGATTAAGTAAAGCTTTCAGCACAGTGACGCAACTACCGTAATATATGTTAACCGTTCTATTTAGTATGCGACTAATGAGGTACGCCTAATTATAAAACCTTAACAAACTTGGACGATTACGTGGACCCACCATATGACACCATTTATTACGCTAATAAGATTTAAAATTGTATTACTCTTCAAGGACAAGCAATTTTACAAATGATTGATAATTTAACCAAATTGTTATTATAGCACGAAAAAATAATAAGGAGAGCATGAAAATAATTTTTTTAACATAAAATTTATATATTCAGTCAATTTATATTTATTTAATTTTTATTTAATAAAATAAAACTATATTTAGCGAAAATACTAATCAATTTGAATTTCAGTTTGAATTCAAGATTATTTAAATGGCGCTCTTTCAGATAATTGTTGAATTTAAAAATAATAGATTTTATTTTATCGGTTAGAATCTCGCTATGTTAAAGGAAATTATATTTCGATTGGAGGGAACGGTAGCTGACAATGGCTAGCGCAATGATGAACAGCGATTGCGTAATTGAAATGCCTGTCGCGGAATTGCAGAGGTCAGTGCTACAAATATGGCAGGATTCGATTATGTTTCGACCTGAAATTGCTGAGCCGCTGCAAGGACCATCGACGATGCCTGCCTCATCAACGTTGGGAGTAGAACACTGGCGAATCACTACTCGCTCGCCATTTTCTGTAAGAAAAAATATTCATTCGAATTCTAATTTAACTAAGGATTTAACGAACTTGAGACACAGGATTTTTAAAACAAAAAATAACCTTACGAACACAAAAATTGTTTCTGTTTATAAAATATGATAAAACAGTTTTATTTTAATTACTTTAATTTGGAAAATTTCACGATTTAAGAATGAAAAATTTAAGAACATGTAAGTTTAAGCACTAAAAAATTGGGACATTTTTTGTACTACCACACCTCAAAGAAATAATAGTCTATCTGATTAAACTGAATATTTAATATTTAAATTTTAGGATATTGTATTTAAATATATATAAATAAGTAATTAGTAAAACAAAAATGCAATTTTGTATTTTATTATTAAATTCGTAAGAATTTATAATATCTTCTAAATTATTTATACAAATCTATATCTTTAATACAAGATTAAATATTCATTATATCAATAGTTTTGTATAACTATTAATTAAAACATATGAATATGATAGTTTATGATGAAATAAATTTAGAAAATTCACATTTTCAAGTAAGCAAAAGAGATTCTTGTTTAATAGATCTTAGTCTATTAGTAGTATAATTATTAATAATATAAATGTTACTGTGAATATTATGAATATCGCCGAAGAATTGTAGAAATTCAATTAAACTGTAAAGCCATGAATTTTACAACTAATTCTTTTTTTAAGTCAAAATAAATATAAATTTATTTGATAAATCATATTAATCTTAACTAAACATTTAATCTAACTAAACATTCTTTGCAAATAAAAATATCTTTTTCATTGAATCATCTCGATATATGAATCATTGTCCAAGGAAGCAATTAGTGACATTCGGATGAAACATCAATATCGACAGTAACGTTGCGAATTGTATTGTTTGACTATAGGAACATTTTATTTAAAATGTTGAAAAATTTAGCCATGATTATTTTTATTTTAATCTTCACAATTGTTAAATAGTTAATCGAATTAAATAGCCATTATAAAAAAATCATTTTAATTAATAAAAAGATGAATAAAAAAAATTATCAGATATTTTTCAATTAACATTTAATAGTACATTTCTTCAAATTTCTTTAAAATAAATAATTAGAAATTACTAATTAATAATTAAAATTATTGAAACAAAATTAATAATTTTAAAATAATTTTAAATAATTTAATTTTAAAATAAAATTGGTAATTAAAAATTAAAAATTACACAATTTAAAAAACAGGATAAAAGCAAAGTATATTTAGATGCATTTTATCATTTCAAAGTAGCGATTTCACAATGACGTACGAGGTATTCCATTTAAATCAATTATTAATAATTTTGAAAAATATTTTAAATAAAAATTGAATGATTTCAAAATACAATTTTTACATATGTATATATGTGAATACTCAATTAATACAAGTCAATTTTGTATTTTTATTTTTAATAAAAACATACAGATAATCAATATATAATGAGATAATCCATATTCAAAATGGAATTATATTTAATAAGAATAACGAATAACAAGAATAACAATGATTGTTTAATATTGATTAAAAAAAAATTTAATTACTAATTATATCATAATATATTCCCATAGTCAAATATAAAGTTATTCATTGTCACATACGTGTATATACATACTAATCTTGCATAAACTTTCTTTTATCCGCCATATTTTTCAGTATGCAATATTTGTAACTCCTGTGAATATTTATAAAAGAAGTGTTGAGCTATTCATATGAAGAAAAAACTAGTTGGAAGTTGTAATAATTTACAACAAGTTTTATACCTTTTGAAATGTAACTTTTTACAATACAACAATATTGTTTCATACATGATTCTCTTTGTTGAATAGGATAACGGAAGTAATGAATTTGCTTATTAATGAACATTTTCATCTTTTGAAGTTATGTAAAGATCTCTAAAAACTTTTAAACTTAAAATAGAATAGAAACTTATTTATCTCATACGTCAAATTATGCACCCCTCGAAACCATTCAACTTTTGTTTGAAATGTGTTTCGGTATTATTAACAATTTCGAAAATATTTGCAATGATTGATTGAAAAGAGACATCCCATATATTCATCAATTCTATGATAATACGGAATTACAAAATTATTAGTTTCCGATTGCAAGATGATATTAATGAAAATTATTGCCAGCTGTATATATAGAAGTAATATTTGCGTACATAACAGAATCTCTAAAGCGTAGTAGACACATGAATAATTTCCGGCTCGCATATGTACAATAACCAACTATGCTATGTCTAATGTTTCCCTTTGTGTTTATGTTGGAATGAAGTATTGTTTGAACGATTCAGTGCAACAGGTTATATAACGTGCGTGATTCAACGTATACCAAGAACTTCCTGAAATAATTACGGCACTGCGCGTTCGAATGAAATCAGATTTCTTTACAAAACACTTAAAATTGGAATCTAATACAAGCAAAGAACATTTTAATAGTGTGAAAATGATATTTTCGTATCTCTGATACGAGATACAATTAGAAAATTTTTTATGTAATTAGCAAAATCAATGTAATCTCAACTTTGAAGTATTTTAAATGAACAAATTAATTTTTTATGCATTCTACTTTCTCAACTCTTATACTTTAATCAAATACTTTTTTTAAGTTTACAAATTTAATTTGCATTGCTTGTAAGCTTACAAATATTGCATAATAAAAATCTTATATTTTATAATCTTATAAATTTTTATAAAGGATATGAAAAATGTTATTGTTATATCAATTCTTTAAGGCAAATCATATATTTTTTATCTTTCTTTTTTAAATAACTTTTTTAATAAATTTCTCATAAATATCGTTGTGAAACGTTATGATCAATAAATATGTTCATTTTGTGTTTTACAGAGTTATGCGAATTTTATTAATCTTTCTTTTATCATATCTACATGTAAGAATGTTATCAATCCTAAGATTCCAGTCACATTAATACGATTAACTTCAATATTCATGATTCTGCGTCAACGAGTGATTTTCCTTTGACGGGTGCGGTTTTGACATTGGCAACATATAATTATCGCAATTATGGTATAGGAGCGTGTGACATGACTCATAGTGCACGGTATATCGTAGCGATCAATTTGAAGACGACGACTATCCTAATGTTTGATTCTACGCAATATTCGTATACGTCATCCCGTATGACATCATTTTTAATTGAGTGATACATAGCTATGCTTATGACTGAGCAGGATGTTTTAAAATATGATCACATTCGTACAAATATATATGGATAAACAATTCTTTTTATGTTCATATGATCATATTTGTTTACATTCATGATGTAAATACTTATGAATTTTCAGTGTGAAAAAGATTTCCTCTGACTGATTGTTACAAGAAATTATATTACACAATTGTGTGTAAAGTATATTTAGTTGAGAAAATAATATTTATTTATACATATAAATCAATTTGATGCTATATTGTAATAAAAGTTATGAAATTTTAAATTTCGGTTTTACTATATTAAGTTATTAAGATACGTTATAAAGTATGGAAGAATTATTGCATTGTTGTAAATTAGTTTTGAAAGAAAATTAATTACTGTGATCAAACACATTTGTTAATTGACAAATATACGGAGGTGATTTTATATAAATATTACGAAATACATTTATGTAAAATAAGGAAAAATTACCTATGTAGAACATGGAAAAAATCTAAATTAAGCTAAATATATCAATAATTAATTATAAGATAAAATTTTCTATGATCGAATATGTTAATGTGAAGTGTGAAAAATATGAAGTATTTTATTAATATAATTCTAATATTAAATATAAAGTAATTAAATATTTAATAACCATAAATATTTAATAACATAAATTAACCATAAATCTGTATAACACAAATATCGAACAAAAATGTACCTAAATTAAAAGTTTTAAAATTACTTTTAAAATTGAAAATATAATTGAAAATTAAAAATATAAAATATAATTGAAAATTAAAAATATAAAATATAATTGAAAATTATATTATTACATTTATGTTAATATAAAATTATATAATTGTAGCAAAAAATACATTATTTTAAAACAATATTAGTAAAAATAAATAAGAATATGTCATTTTTCAAATCATTTACCTCTTTTCACGATCTTCCGGCATATATGTTTTGACGTTTCGTAAGATCCAGTTTCGCACATTTTTGAATGGAATAATGTTTGATGGTCCGTGATGTTTAGAGGATCACCACACAGTATGTTCGTATTGGAAGCGCAATCCCAACATTGTAAAGCTGAACCTATTACATATATATGTATTATTAATTACTTATAATATATTTATTAATTATGTATATTAATAAATATATTAAATATATTAAAATATATTATTAAAAAAATTTTCCTGTCACATCTTTTACCGCATTAAATTTTAAACATGAATCTTTAATGTGCGCACAACATTTAATTAAATGAAACTTGAACTATTTTCGAATTTATAACTTAATTTTTAATTTATTAATTTTAATAGTATTAAAATGATTTTTTTTGTATTTTCCTCTTATTTTATGAAATATTTTGCTGATTGATCTCCCTTTATACATGTATTATTGCAGTAAATAATGGAGTACATGAAAATGGAATTGTTATGCAATTTGTATTGTCATCGATATTTACAAATTATACGAATATACAAATAATTTAGTCATTTACTATAAAATAAAATATAAAATAAAATAACTTCCGCATAACTTCATTTTGTTGTTTCATTCTGTTTAAATAATTAAAATTATTTCTAATAATACATTGAACCATTGCAATAAATTATTAGAGAATCACATGTACAAATGCAATTAAAGAATAATCCAAATATAAAAAATATTAACACATTACAATGGCAGTTAATATAAATTAATCATATATTATTAATAATTAATATATTATAGTAATATTTTATTTTAATTATTTTATATTGATTTTATTATACATATATACATATTAATTGATACTGATTAATATTATACTTTACACCTATTCCAATTTTATTTTACCTTAGATATCACAGTATGACATATTAAAAACATAATAGCAACAATAAACGACTTAATACATCTGATAAGACGATAACAATGGATCGTTAACAAAAAAACAAAAACAATAATTAAAGTTGTAAGTAGAACAAGCGAGCTAACAAGAATGGTAATGCTCGAGTTTAATGAGTAAATGACGTAATCTACCATAAAGATTTCACATACATATTTTGACCATTAACTGAATAAATCATTATCTTTGTTATTCGATATTAATTTACAAACTTCACTTGATAATAATGCAGTAATTTTCTCGAAAATTTTTAATTTTTTCACAGAAAAGATTTTTTTACAAAAATTAGTGCATTTATCCTTCCTTTCTTATTTTTCAAAATTATAATTTGTACAAGTCTTTTCCAGTTCCTCTTCTAGTTCCCTCAAATATAGGTAGTATTTTCACATTTTACTTATTAATTTTAAATTACTTTTAAATTACTTTTTAATTTTGAACTACAACAATAAATTACTAGATAATCATATATATAATTAAAGAATAATGCAATACACGAAACATTAACTTATTTAAATAATAAAATATTGAAAATATATAATTTTCTAAGATAATTTTAGCAAGCATAGCAATAAATTATTAGATAATTATACAATATACAAATTAAAAAATAATGCAAATATACAAAACATTACTTATGTCAAAATATTTATGTATGTATTACTTTAGATGTTATTAAGATTGTGATAACATAAATTTATCAATGTCTAGTGACAACATAAATTTATTAAACCATCGCAATAGATTATTAAATGATCATAATATTGTAACTGAAGAATAGTATAAATATATAAAACATTTATATGTCAAAATACGAAGACGTATTATTCCACATGTTATTAAGCAACTTACCCGATTGTGCCAAAACAACCAGACCAAAGATGACCAACATCCATGTTATTCTGAAGAACATGTTGATCAGTTACTTTCAAGATCCAAATAGTTTCCGATTCAATTTAATCGATAGCTATTTGACACCGAGTAATATACGGGCGCTTAAGACGTTAAAAGCAATACCATGTGAGTCCAGAAATAGACAGAGAGAAACTGGTAGCGTCACGGAACGTGTTCACTTCGTTACTGAAGAGGCAACACCCCCTTTTTGCCGAGAGCCGACAACATGCACGCGGTCTCCTTCTTCCTTGATCTCTCCCTTCTTCGAGTTTTTCTTCACTTCTCAGGGCACACGGTTAGTATGGTCCGGTCCAATAACATAATAATCCTGTAACCCCTCCGTGGATCGTGTAACCGCGAGGAAGTAGGAGTCAAGAACAAACAACCAAAGAAGTCTTGACAACAGGCGAAACAGTAATTATAGTACAGGAGCAGGAGGGAGAAGGAAAGAGAAAACAACATTGCTCGGGGCCCTCATTGGACTCATTAGGACAATTACTGACCTGTTAAACGCTCTCTAGGGTCTTTCGAGGTTTACCATGGAAACTGGAATACACAATTGCTTAGAATTTGCTGATTGTCAGATTGAGATAAAGAAAATCTGAACAAATTATATTGAATAAACTGAATATTTTCTATTATTAAATGTTTGAGAGCAATAATGCCTTAATACTATTAATTGACGAATCCAGTAAGTATAAAAAAAATGAGATCTTTATTCTTAATTTACAGTACACAGTAAAATACAAATAATAATAATTTTAATTAGATTCAAAAATTCTATTGCAACGCTACTTTTCATAAAAATCTTAATATTTTACAACACCGTTATTATGTATTTCTTTAAAGTAATTAAAATAAATTCTAATTAGTTTAATTAAGTTCTATTTAGTTAATCTTTAAATAGTATTCTGGTGTCAAAAATTTAAGATATTTAATTTTATGTTACATTTTATGTTCTTTCTGACAGAAATTAATTATCAAATCAAATTAAAAGTTTCAAAATTATACGTAATGTAAAATCCTAAATTATTATAGCTCCCAATATCCAATAAGGGTTAAATTTTAATCAGTGATTAAAATTTATTTTAATTATATTAATTAGAATAAATGAAATTCTTAATATATTGAAACCACAAATTAAATTTAAAGACTTCAATCTTGTTGCGAAAACTTTATGTGAGTACTTATTCTAGTTAAATTGAAAATTAGCAAATTTTATCGAACTAACAAAAGAAAATACATACTCGAATTGGTTCCAGATGTCAAATGGTAGGATTGCAAAGTGAATTTGCCGACTCGTTAAGAAAGACTTGTCAGGGGTCAGGAGACCATTTAACCCTGCGTGACATTACCGAATTGACTCCAGCATTTGACCCTTCTCTTCACCCAGATGCGTCTATACGTAAATATGTGTGTATCCACGCATACACGATATCGTAAGTATTACATGGTTAGAACTTACCATCATCGATACAAAGGTCGACTGGACTGTCTCCCTGTTCATTCATAAGACCATTTAATTTCTGACTTGAAAGCCAATAGCCTTTTCCGGTCAATCAACATCTTCTTCTCTTTCATTAACAATATGCACAACATAAAAAGCCGAAGAAAAAGTGGTTTCTTATGCATATTTGTTATTTGGGAAACTTACTCATAGAGTAGGAAAAATGAAATATTCGTAAGTTTCTATAACATCTTTTTACAAATATAAAAAAGTTTCAAAATCTTTATGCAGTTATATAAAAATTCTTTATAAAATTATACAAAACATTATAAGTACATAAAATATATGATGAAAGAAGTTTATTTAAATGCTATAGTAATTTTGTTATTTGACTATATCATTAGTAAGATAATGCAAATATTATAAACTATTGCGATTGGGATTATTATTTCAAAATAACGTAAAACACGTAGATAAAAAAGTTTTGTGACAAGTACTATGAAAGTTTTAGAACGGAAAAAATTAAATAATACTTTCTACAACAAAGAATCTGCAAAATATTAATATATTGATAATTATATACATACAATTTAAAAATTTTATTATCTTCGATAAATATTGAATACTTTCTTTTCTTCGGTAGATTCACAAATACAGGAAGATTCACAGATACAAAATACAATTTTGAATATTTACCATAGTAATTTATGAATTTTCGAATTTACGAATCGTATGTGTTTTGTACAAAATACAATTTTGAATATTTACCATAGTAATTTATGAATTTTCGAATTTACGAATCGTATGTATTTTGTAAAAGTTTTTCAAACTTCATTAATATATACTATAATGTGAAGCAAATATTAATACTCAATATTCAAACTACATTAAATAGGTTTAAATAGGTATAAATAGTAAGAAGTATGAGTCATTTATCGCAAATATATTTAGCAAAACATTAATGCACAGTATGAACAGAGTCTTAAACATATGTATAATTAATGCTAAACATGATTTCATTGAATATACTGGCTTATTAACATAATGGATGTTTTTTCAAGAGATACTGTAACAGCATATAATTTCTGCATACTGTATTTCCAAATATATCACATAATACTATCCATTTATATTATATTATATTATATTATATATTAGATATTCATATATCTTATATATCTTCTTATATATCTATTGATATATATTTATATATATATCTCATATATTATATAGCAGATCTGTGTAAATTATATTAATCTGATATTATATCATCTTCACTATGTTATTCTAGATTTATAAGAATTGAGTTTTAAAACTGAAAAATTCTTGGAATAAAATTGTTACAGATCTATTTTAAATAATTTTCACGTTAAGAAATTATTTAGGTGATGTAGAATTTCATGACATTTCTTTTTGTATTAGAAAATTAAACAAATAATCTGATTGCTGGTGACTAATATTTAATTATAAATGTTCGTGATATTGAACATACGTAACGTTTATGATAATTGTACTCTTTTTCAATTTAAGTATTAAAGAACGATAAGATGAAATTTAATGACTGATCAAATTGGCTCGTCAGATTTAAATTTCAAGTGTGCATTTCATGTGCACCTATCTAATAGCATGTATCATAAATTGTATCATTAATTATAAGTATAGAACAAATAACTTCAACCCCGCTTTTATTAAGAAAAAAAATGTTATGTAAAGATGCACTTCATATAAATCATCTCTACATAATTATTTTTTAAACATTAAACATTGACGAAGAATTATTATTTACATTTATTCTTAAATATAAGGAATATCCATAAGTAATGTCGGTTTTTTAAATTTAATTAACATAACCTATATTTTAGTTAAATATGATAATTGACATTTAGTATGCTTATTTTTAAATTTTGAAAAAATTTGAGTGAACTCTATAAGAATAAAAGAGCGAAGTGCGGATAAATTCCATATTAGACATTTGATGCTTTGTGAGTTTTGAAAGAATAATACCACAAATGTCACTATAAACGCTGTTTATCCTGGATACCAAAACATGTCAGTATTGATTTAGAAAATTTAAGAATAATGATTTCAATCTTTTTGACAATACAAAATCTGGCAGACCTGTTGAATTTGATAAAGATTTATTGGTTGAAATTGAAGTTGATCCCAAACAAACCATCCAGGAATTAGCCGAACAAAGCTTAAAATTTCATGGTTCACAACTCTTAAATAAAATAAAATTTTGTACAGTATCAAAAAACGACATTATTTATGAGTACCTCTTATATTAATTATAGATACACTAAAAGGAGAAAATTAAATACATGAAATTTTTTTCTCCTTCAAATATAACTACATAATTTGAAGAAAACGAATTTAACTATGCATTCAACTTCAAAATTCTGAAACATTTTATGTGTCTGTAGAATTGATTATTTTATATGTTGTACGAATCAAATGAAATTAAAAAATTTTCAATAACAAAATAATTGTAATTTTCTGACTAATATCAAATAATTTCAAGAAGACTGTTATAAAATATAGTTTTTTTGTACAAATTTATCTTTTCGAATCTATTTTCTTATATATTTATATTTATTCTGCTCTGAAAAAGTAAAAGTTATAACAAATAGATTGTAAAATGTTATAGTGTCTGAATTTGAAACATGAATCGTTCCATAAAGTTTATATGTAAATATTTGTATATAAAACACAGGAAAGTTTGGAAAACAATATCTCTTTTAAATATTAATTACAGTATTAATGTATAAAGTTAATTTGAAACAGAAAAGAAATGATTTGAAAGTTAAAAGTTTAACAAATAACCTATAACAGTTAACAGTTTTATTCAATTCCTAACTGTAATTTAATATTTCGTGATTGAAATGATTAGGAATTAAATAAGACATAAAGTAAATATTACTGTAAATACAATATTATACTAATCAAAGCTAATGTAAATACTAAATTACGTAAAAAGAATATATGAATAGAATTTTGATTGTTACAAGCGTAATTTTTGCAGAAAGAACATGCAACGCTAGATCCTGGAAAACGTTCCTCTGGTTGGCAGTATCCATCGATTTCTCGTGACGACACGCAACCTCGCACCGTCACCAACACGTCCCCATCTACATTATTAAAAAAGTAGTGTGTAGTCTCACTTGTTTCAAGGTAGCACTATATATAATTACAGAAACGTGAAACTATACTAGATGAAAATTAATGTGACAATTTGAGAAGTAATGTTTTTCATTTACATTATTAATGTTTAATGTTTGATTATTGTTTAATGTTCGGTAATTATTTGGAATTAGGTGCACCATACCGATCTTGAAATATGTCATCAAGATTACTATTCTGCATAATTTTTCCTTACACGTGTTAGCACTTAGTCTTAAGTTATAAGATATAACGCAAAAATATTTTTACCACTGTTATTAATACTATTGGTATAAAAGTACTAATATACTTTCAATACTAATGCTTATATTCTAATAATTAATTTAATTAAGTAACGATTTACTATTATAATTACTATTAAGTATACATGTTCTCTACATGCAATTTAATGACACGCACGATTTACTAATAAGGATAGTAATCAATTTTATGGCCATATATGAATTCTAGTCTATAATGTATGGATTTATCTTTTTTTATTTATATTAAAGTTGATTTGTATCAATGAATTATATTTAAAGTATATTTAGGTTTAATTAAATTTAACTGAATTTTTTGTAAACCTTTTAACTTCCCAATTTGATTTCTGAATGTTGTTTCAATATTAGAAAACATTTTTCCATTAGAAAGCGTGTTCATTGTACATTGTAACAATTAGATATATATCATGACAGTATTATAATGTAACAATCAATTTTAAATTAAAACATTTTATATTGCAGTTAATAAATAATTCATCGAAAAGTAGATATATTCTTGAAAAATGTAGAAGATTTGTACTATTTGCAAAATATATCCATATTAAATATGATTGCGTGATATTCTTGTTCGATTTCTTCATAAATCTGTTCGCAATCTTCATAATTATAATTAGAAACACGATATACGGAACGAATCAAATAAAGTGTTACAAAGTACTTTTTCCTGGAATCATTAAAGATATGGAAGTTAATTCTTTTTCTGAATAAATTATGTAGAGAGATTAGATCAAATAAATTTTTTTTCTTTCTAATAAAATGTTAATCTATTTTTATTTATAGATAATAACTTTATTGCTTTTGATATTGCTTTATTCTGCATAATTAGAAAATTCACTTTTTTAGTTGAATATCACTTTATTAATATTTAAGATAGTATTCTCAAATTTTTAAACGCTTATTAAGTACATCACATATATAGTACATCACTTATATTACATTTGACAATATTTCCTATGTATTTATTTTTATTCTTCCCTTTGATATAAAAATAATTTTTATTATGCTTTTATAATTTATTAAATCACAAAAATAATATCAAATCATTATTTTAAAATAATTTAAATAATTAATCAAATAATAAAGATTTATAGAATACGTATAATAATTTTGTGGTTCCTCTTGAATAAAAAATATTTCAAATAAATATTGTTACAGCCAATAAAAATTATCTGTATCTTATATCATCTTATATATGTAATAAATTAATGTGTTTGAAATCCTTTGACTACAAAAAAATTCGTTGCAAATAATAAATCATCAGTTCAAAAGAAAAGAAAAGAATTAGTTATAATCATAAATTATATATCTGTACTGATTTTTGAGAAGATATATTCTTGTATCTTCTTATATATTTTTATATAGAGCAAAATTTATATAATAAATATGTATGCAGTTTTTTTAATTTTTTTATGTAGGTATACATATGTACATTCTATTTCGAGTTCACAGTACAACCACTTCTTTATTGGTGGCGCCATCAGTAAATATTTGTTACATTTGTTGACGCAGTTACCGGTGCGAAAACCTAATAATAAGATAGAATGTTCCAGTTTTTTCATAAAAAGATACTAGTATTTTCTGTAAGTATAAGAATGAAAAAAATTCTATATAAATATAAACTCACTATGCTTTATTAAAAAATAACAATGTGACTAACTTTTTCTTTAGAGTAGGAAAAGATTAGTGACTTTGTGTTAACTCTATTTGTATTCAACATGATGAAAAACATTTTCAACAATTTTCAAAATAATAAAATTTATCACCCGTGAATATCTTGTTTTATTGTGTATTCTCTGTTATCTGAAAAAATAAAAACATATATTTCGAGATTTGGTAAATCAAAAAAAATTTTTTCGACTTATTTTTTCATAATTCGTATATTTGTAGAATCGTTCTGTATGAAAGTGTATGATCAATTATGAACCACTGTATACTTTTCATTTGGTTTTAAACATTTCAAATTTTTAGATTTTTGATAATTTTAAGTAATTTTAAGATTAATATCTTTTAATAATAAATAAAAGTATTCAATAATAAACATCTTTTAATTATTTTAGTATGTAATTATTTTAATCATTACTTGAAGTATTGAGACGCATTTAACATTTCGTATTTTTGTTACGAATTTGCATAGAATATTCCGTAAAAATTTAAGTCTACATTTGTATAACATCCTTTCTCTTTCTCTTAACATTCGTAAACATAATACTTGTATAACATTTCTTCTCTTATAGACTTTCTTATAGACATTTTTACTCATAAAATACTGGTATCGTTTTATAAAAAAAAAAAAAAGGGAAAAGAAGAAAATGAAGATACCCTTTATTTATGTAAATAAACATTTCATGTGTGTCTGCAAATGTTATATATGTAACGTTTAGACCAAAGTATTCGCTTAATATGTGGAAGCGTGCGCGAACGTAATAAACGTTAATATAAGCACATTAATACAATGTATGTATGTATTGTATAGATATGTATATATGTAGATATATACGTATGTGCAAGTATGAGATGCGTGTACGTAATGAAGGTTGGTGCACGCAAGAGTAATTTACCACTGAATATAAGCACTTTTATACGCACAGTCGATGATGCTTTTAAGACAATGTTGCGACTCGTTTTGAGGACAGAGAACTAAGTCAGAATAAGGTGCTGGAATGTAAGGATCGTTGCATTCTCTTGTATGACCGTTTCTTAGATTGGTATTGCATTGGTAACACCATAGATTCTCTCCTTTCACGTATTCTGTAAAATAGTTAAAAGTTAAAATTACAAAGTAAACGTGAAAAGAATTAAAAACCTAGAGGTTAAGAAAATATATTGTAAATTATTAATTATCGCAAATCATTACATATTAAAAGAATTAAATAAATTATCACTATTTGCACATCCATGCACAAAGTGTTAATAAATATTATAATCATATCTTACAATTATTACACACGTACAATTATTTTTTATAAGTTGCAGTTTTAAGAGAATTTACATATACGTACCTACTTTACTTTTGATCATCTTTGAAACGTCACTTTTGAAAATAATCACTTATATTTTGAGAAAAGAAAAAAAGAGACATGTTATTTTTAATTAATAAAATCGCTGCATGAAGACTAAACAAATTTTTTTTTATGATCATGTCAGAAAACAAATTAATAAGTTAATTATTGATTAAAATTATAGCACAATATATAACATGACATAATTAACTAATGCTAATAACAACTTTAAAAGTTTATATCTCGAAAAGGACCTATATGCAAAAAATAAATATACATGCAATAGATAGTATTCTATTTTTTTTTATTTAGACGAAAATGTCTTAATGTCAGCTACAAGAATATCCAGTAAAAAATATAAGTTCAAAAAATTCAATGTTGACTTTGCAGTTTTTCTCAAGGTTATCGCAAGTTCAAATAAATGATAGCATACCTTGTTCCGCTTGATACTATACAATTTTTATTCCAAATATTTTTCATACGTTTGGTGCTTTTCAAGATATTTGTCTTGGGAGATATAGAACACTCGATATATATTATTAATATATATTAGTATTACCTATATATTATTATTGGAAAATATTTATTCTGTGTTTATTCTATGTTTATTCTATGTATTTCGATTTTTCATTAATCAGTAATTTCAGTTTATTTCATGATAATTTGCAAAATCACCCAAATACACAAGCAAAAATTCACTTTTCTATCTATTGTAATATCTATCTATAGATATTTATCATAGTATACATTACAGTAATTTTTAAACACAATTGTAAATGACATTTACTTCAATTGTATACTATTTTCTTTTATACAAATGTATATTGTTCCTTTCATAAAATAATTTTGTCTACTTTTTAAATAGTCTTTTAAATCTATGAAAAAAATTTGTAAATTTGTAAATTTCTACAAAGTATCTTTTTTTCACCATATACTCTATAACACGACATCTATTTTTTCTACTCGAGCTTATACTATTTAAGTAGTGCTTACTAGATTAATTACTACAGTACTGCTTTGTTAATTACTCGAGATAGTATCTTGTTAATTGACCAGAATTCTATCTTGCTGACTGTTATTATCTCTAATACTTCCAGGAATTGCTTTTATAGCATGATGCTTCGGTATATATCTATGTATATGGTGTGAACGATATATACGATTGATGACCTTAACTATCCTATTATTTTTTGATAATTAAGAATATCAAAAAAACAATTTTTCTTAAAATTATATTTATCAAAATCTCAAGGTCATTAATCTTTCAATAACTTGTTTTAATAATAAATAAATTAATTAAATTTAATTATTATTATTAATATACATTATTAACCATATTTCTAAATTAATTAATTTTTTATCATTTTAATAATAATAATTATTACTAAATAATTATAATAATAATATTCAATATGTTTTCTATGTGTAATTACATATTATTATTATGGATAATAATAATATCATGAAAAAAAATTTTAGAGACGTTTAAATTTTTGCAATTTTCGAGAATAAAAGTATTTTTTATTTTCTCGATATATATGTAAGTGCAAATACAACGTATAATATTTACATACTGTGTTAAAATACATATTATATTTACATACATATAATATTTACATACAATGTTAAAATATTTTGTTAAAATAGAGTTTTTATGCTTAAGTGAGATTAATTTTTACAGAGTTATAACAGTTTAAAATATTTTGTCAAAATAAAGTTTTTAAATAAGATTAAATGAGATTAATTTTTAAATTAATTTTACGTGAAATTAATTTTTACAAAATTACAACAGTTTAAAATATCGACAATCTTTCATCATTATGCATCAGTTATGCTTTTTTCTACTAAAGTGATCAGATTATTTTATGTAGTAATATATTTACTTTTGTATTTATGACATATCTCTTACTGTTAATTTCAAATTTCGCTTGCTACTAGTGTTAATTCTCAAGTTTTTATATGAACTTGAATATCGAATAATATTGTTTTACTTTATCTTTCTAATATTTCATGCTAAAATTAAATTTTTGGTGTAAATTCTCTTATATTTCCATTAATTAAATTTATTTAATTAATTATTTTGTTCAGTTATAATATCAATTATCCCTTTCTCCAACTATATCCTCTCTCGTTACTCCGTCACTTTTAGTATATACTTTCTCTTATAAGATGAAACAATTATCTTGAATTTTATGTTGAGTGATCAGTTTCATTATTATCTTTTTGATTGAAATTTTTCTTATAAGTAGTCTATTCAAATATACATTCCAATCGACTATATATAATTTCAACGTGTATATTCCAATCGACTATATATAATTTACGAAGATATTTGAAAATCATAATATGATATATTGTTATCATACTAAATGTAGTTAGTAGAGTATAATAAGAAATAAATATAATAAAAAATATATAGTTATCTTGAGAAAAATCATAGCCGTTCTAATAAATATCTTATTAAATACAGCATTAATTTTTATAAATTTTTAAACTATAATAAGAACTTTAAAATTATAAATAGATTATAAATTTTTCCTCTCATGCTAATGAAAGGAATGAAAATATTCCGTAGTTAAATAATTAATAATTCCTAACTGTAGAATAAATTTATATATTTTTCTAGAAATTAAAGATCATACTAATAGATAAAATAATAGGTAACAATGCATTATAAAATTCACGAAAATTAATGAAAATAAATATAGGCCTAGATAAGTATTAAAAGGTATAGGTATATATGTGAAAGATTTATTATAATATAGTATAATATATCAAATATATTAATATATTTGACTATAAGTGTCTGTTAAACAGGATTCATTTTCATATTTTCAGAAATATACATATAGATTTACGTATATATTTACACTGACCAAATTACACTGATTAATCCTATGGATTATTTTTCTAACTTAAATTAAATACTTAACTTTTACTTTGTTTTAAATCTCCGTAAATTTCACTTAAATATATGTAACTGTTAACTGGTACACTTGTTCCATTATTATATAAGCACATACAGAAAAGTTTTTATCAGATAATTTTAGAAAATTCTTATCTTTTAGAACATAAGTAAATAATATTGTTATTTACAATTGTTCATTAAATTATAATGAACTTTCAATTTTTCGTTTGTTCGTTATGTTGAAAGGATTTTTTCAATTTTTTCCATTAATATTTATAATAATACTTGACTACAAAATTTGTTGTTATATTATATTAATATTATTCTAATATTTGTTAATTGTATAATACTAAATTTAATTGATTGTCATTAAATTTAACACTTGCCCAAAAATAATATTAAAAATTACGAGTTAGATTTTACTTACCCAAATTTATGAGAATGATTATTATCGGCAAGCTTACTTGTCCAGCCATGCTGGTTCTATCTTGAGATCTATGTACGATGCAAATCTTTTTACCTGTTATCTTATCTATGATAATAAAATCCGCTGATTGTAACAAACATCTGCAGATGTTAAACGAAGTATGAAATATACAATTCTCCTTGTGCATATACTAATTTATAAATATTAAAATTATTAAGCAACAATATTTTGCTTGTTGTTGAATCGAATAATTGAATAGTCATCATAAAATAAATATCGTTAAAAAATTTTAGAAATTAATTATATTGTTAGACATTTTTTAGTTATATATTTTCTAATTCTTTTTCTAAATTTTTTTTAGAATTAAAGTGCACAAACAAGTGAAATATATCAATAATAAAACATACTTACTTTACATATTTTTATGTACTTACCCTAAAATTCAGTTAAATAAGAAGTTAATTAGTGCATTGAAGTTTTTGCTGTACTTTAAATTGAAGGTTATTTTAAAAATGTTGTAATAAACAGTGTATGAATATTATATTTGGCTTCTTTCACGTTTCTTCTCAGTGTTATCATTTTGCTCTACATTCTTCAATGTATAGAGTTCAAAATTTTTATTCCTGGTATATCTTTAATTTTTCTACAAATTGAATTTTTAATGACAAGACAGTATTTCTTTCTTTCTCTCTCTCTCTGTCTCTCTCTCTCTCTCTATATATATATATATATATATATTTATTTATTTATTTATTTATTTATTTATTGCTCATGACAATTTTCAATGATATTCGAACTTGTGAAGCTAATAGCGTTCTATGATATAAACATTGGCCAAAGTTTCATATTTTATAAGCTTCTTCGTTTATATAATATAAGTATATAACATATATTTATGTGTTGCACGCTCAATGAATTGAAACGCAAATGCAATTTGATAAATACAATAAACATTCGAATATTTATGACACACATACCATCATTAATACAATCACTATAATGTTTTATTAGTTGTTAAATATAATAGTATAGACATGAACTTCTCGAATTCGATGTTATAAAATCTGCTAAACAATTTATTCTAGCCAATTCATGCTTCAACTATACGAAATAGGAAATTACGTGTTTCGTACGGAAAGTATAAATAAAAATTGTATAAAAAGATTAAGAAATACACGGAAAAATAATTTATTCGTTATTCCCAGAGATTCATCTAACAATACTGAATTTCAAATTCGTTTTCTCTTTCTTAGTTCATGCCGCAGGTATCCATTATATGATTCATACTCACGGCATAACGTGGAATATTTATGAACAATGTATATGCATACGCATGTGTGTTTTCATGTTTTAGAATACGCTATCGATTAACGAGTAACATGTCTCTGAGGATGATTGCAATCAACACTCCGCTTCAACTTCACATATTATAAAGGTTACGCGTTGTTATAAGAATAGCCCAGAACTAGAACTCCTAGAATGGACAACAGTGTGAGGAAAATTTTTGGCGAAATTGCAATCGAACTGTTGCAAGCGTCCTCCGTGCACAATTCACAAAATTCCAGCTTGTGATTATATGCAGCTAACATCCCTTCCATCGCTTTACATGGATCAATGTTCTCTGTCTTTGCTGCTTGGCAACTTCTTACTGTGACGGTTTGATTACTATTTGATACTAAAATAAATAAATGAAAATTCCTCTTCTTACATCTGCTTATAGATAAACGATAATCAAAGCCTAGTGTAGATAAGATTTGCGACAAATTCGTCACGGCACATAGTATGCTGTTCAATGGACAAAAATCAACTTCTATGTTGGCATTTAAGAGCTTTATAGGAATGCTTCTAAATATGTATTAAAAATATAAGTTATGTTGTTAAAACCAACAAACAAGTATTGCCTATGCTTAAATACTTTGCGAGTTAAAAGTTTCTGTTGGAATTTACTTTCCAATAATTAATCTAGCCTGTTTCATAAAAATAAAAATATTTTAGTCATATAAACTGTGTTATTAAAGCTAAATACTTGTCATTTTAATATTTTCTTTCACTTTCTTTTGAGGTCAAATTTGAACATTTTTGATCAATTTAATTAAACTTTTAAAAAATGCTTTTTAAAATCGTTCCATGATTTGGTGAAAACATGCGTATATATATTATGGGAAAGATGATGCAAAAATTAGCCCCCACTTGTTTCTCAATTTTTAATAATTTCTTTTCCAGCGACGACGTATTACGAACAAATCTATTTTCAATATATGTATGATTTTCAGAAAGAAGAAAAAAAAGGGAAGTTTTTTATAAATTTCATAGTTTCATTAACTACATACAAGAAAAACTCAAAATAATTTTTCAAAATATGTATAAACAAATAATTGAAATCCAAAATATAATTTCTGTTTATAATTTCTATTGACTGAATAGCATATTGTCTGTAGAACAGCAAAAAAAGACGATAATAACATATTGTTAGTAATACGATAATAAATTATTCTTAGTATAAGAATAATTTAGTATAGTAACAGTTGTTATAATAATTGTTAAAGTTATAATATTTAATTCGCTACGATTTAATTATATTGATTATTTATAAAAAAAGTTTCAATCTATTTAATAAACACTGATTTATCAAAATATGGTTGGATAAATTATAAAAATCTGATATATGATTTTTGTTCTGAAATCCCATTAGCTGTGCAATACACTGGTGTGGTGCAATAATGCTACTGCAACATTGAAGCAATTTATACGAAAATTCTAGTGTCAACCAGGCAGTATATCCACTAAAATGGACGCAGGTACTGTTTAACCGCGAGTCGCAGCACCAAGCAATTTTATATGGACCAATTCAGACAACCCGTTTGCGATAATTTGAACGCAGTGTTTTTTGGATAAATGAACGCAAAACTTGATGGCAAATTAACGCAAAACGTTCGTATGAATTGCAAAAAAAAGAAAAAAATGGACACGTAAACCTGACGAATTTATCGCAAATCCCTCATCCATTTTAGGGCTAATAATGATTATTGGATAATATCGCACACTAACGACGAAAGTGCCACAATTCGAAAAATATGATTTTCAAATCAGCACTATGAGAATGTTGTAGAGACATTCTTAATCAATTATGAAAACCCTATTCTTTATAATTAGCAATAGAAAGCAATTATGTCGGTTTTTTTTATTTATGATCTTTAGTGTCTAGTGATCAGAAACTATTTTTCTTTTTTTTTTCGGAAAATTTATCTTTCTGAGTTGCAAGTTACTTTCGTCGCAAGTGTGTGATATGATAGAAATAAAATAAAAATTGAATAATCGAGATGTCTTAAATAAGTAAATTCATTTGGACATTTACTCAATTACTGATGATAGAAAAAATTTTTTAAACAATGTTTCATCACATAACTTTTCTGTAGGTGGACATGTAGAGGTTGAAAGTCAATTTTAATGTTTCAAATGGAATCATATGTTTTTAAATGTACTGATTGATACAGTTCAAAAAGTATTACTTATATACGTCGAATTATTTGTTTAAGAAATATTTTACTTCAATTTTTATATAAAATATTATATAAAAGATAAAAATATTATATAAAATGTAAAAGATAAAAATTTGAACATTATTGATTGTATTTCCTTGTTTTTTATATGATGTGCCTTCTGAAATCGTTCAATCTTTCTATTACCAGTAGTTTGACAGATTTTCAAATAAATCAATTTAAATGAAATTTCTTTGTATAATAAAAATATAATAAGAATAAAAATAATATGTAATAGAATATAATAAAAATAAAAATAATAAAAAATAGAATAATAGTAGAAGAAAATAATAGTATAAGTATCTATATATAAAAAATTTAAGTAATAATTTTAACATTTGAATATAAAAATAATCACGAAAGCAGCAGATGTTCGTTTATCATTCTTACTCTCGTATTCGTGCATTCACCTGTGAATTATATTTATCATGATGGTAAACTAAGTATTCTGTAGTTTAAATAATTTACCCCGTATAATCATTTTAGCACAGGCCATCATTGGAGCAACAGATAGATGATGTTGTGAATTGTCAACGTCGAAAATTGAAGCTATCGAATTTAAAATATTGTGTTGTTGAATATTATGTTTCCAATCTATCATCGAACTTAAAGTACATTCTACAAGTTGAATATTGTGTGCTTGAGGATCTGTTTCACAGCCAGGATTCGTTATCGAAGTACACATGTAGCATCTTAAATTCTTATCTGTAAAAAAACAACTACTTATAATAAAAATTTTATTGTTGTAGAAATAATTTTAAATAGAATTACAGTTCAATTCCGTTTATATTAACTTATCGATGAACTTTATATAAACAATAATTTATATAATTGGAATTCCTCTACTAAGTGAAGAGTTTAGATCCAAATAAACAGATTCAATCAGCAAAAGTTCATAACAAGCATGGGCATTATTTGAATAAAATATTTGAAAAATGATTACTTAAATAATGTATTATCTTATTTGACTCGATTTTATCTTTGATACTATATTTGAATAAATAAATGATTTTTCTCTAAATTATTTAACCATTTGATTATAAAAAAAATTTTTTCATTTTATTTTATATTTATCTGTTACTTTAAATAATTCTAATTTTATTTTATAAATTTCACCTTGAGATTATTTGTTATTTTTATTTCAATATATTAATCTAAACAAAAGATTATTTCCAAATGATTTATTTGATATAGACTCAAGATAAAGTTACTTCTCTTAAATTTTGTAAATTAAAAATACCCACAAATTTTTTATTTGTTGAATAAATAAGATATTAAAACATTTTAACCTTTTTGTTTACAAATTGCACTCTGCAAGTTCATTTTTCATTTTCATTTCATTTCACTTTTTTTCATTATTCTCTCACGATGCTTCGTTTCAGCGATTGTGCTTGTTATTAAATATTTTTATGTCTCTTCTCAATAGTATTTGGCATATTTCATACATGTTTGAATATTTGCAAAATAAAATAACAGTTGTTTATTTCACCTTTTTTTGTTCTAATAAGAAACTTTATTATTTAAGAATCAAATAATTCGTTCCTTTTTTATTATTAAATTGATATTTTTTGCACTTGCAATGAAAGTGACACAACTTGAAAAAGTAGTCACAAAAATTTACAAATATCAAATGTTTGTAGAAGAGCAAGGATATTGAACATTTCATAGAAACTAATTTATTTGTTAGTTAAACATTATTTTGATTCTGTAAAGATGACGATATATTTAATTATTAAATAAAACATAAATAGATATTATTATTTAATTTATATTATATAATACAAAACATAAATATATAAATATAATCGATTACTAATATAAATCTAGTATTGTATAACAATATACAAGTATATTAAAGTGTATAAAATGTTTTTATTGTTATTTTAATTACAATCAAAATAAATTTTATTTGCTTTACTCCATACATGGTAATTATATGGAGATTCTTATTTTTATTTTAAACAAAAATAAGAAACATTTCAGTACTTTACATAGCCAAAATTAGTCAATATTTTGGAAGTAGTCTAATTTTAACTAATAAATTAATTAAGATTAATTTAAAAAATATTCAAGACTCTTCTTTTTCTTTAAATATTTGAAATTTGACTAATGTCAACTTTTATAACTGATTGCACGTGTATATCTTTCAGGAAAAGAATAACGAAAAATAGATTTTAAATATAATTAGATATGAGTTTGTTTATCAAAACAAAAAAAAATGGTGTAATTCAAAATAATGTACTTTTCATCACAATAAGCTACATGTGCAGAATATAACACAATATAACACAAATTACATGAGTCAAGAAGAGCAACATAATTATTTTCTCCCGGTCAAATGATGATAATAAATGAATAAAATTTTCATAATTGCTCCAGAAGAAGCGCATCGTAGTAATGATTCAAAAACCGCATTTCCAAGTTGTCTTACATTTTATGCAAGTATGAGATATATTCACGATTAAGAAGCTCAAGTAAAAATGTTTTTAAAACATATGTGACATTATTATTAAACAATTTTTTATTTACAAAATACTAAATTCAATAACGATATAAGAGTAACAACAAATTTAATTATAATAAAAAGTACTTATTTTACAGCTATCTAAATAATTATTAAATTAAATTATTGTCATCATAGTGGCTATAAAAAATATTTGCACACCATTCTCTTTATTATAACATTTATGTACCTATTTATCAATTAAGTCTAAATATGTTAAATTCCGTATTTTTGTATGATTTCATTTCATATGATTGAAAAAATTTGAAATTGCGAAAGTGAAAAACCTGTCAAAGGAAACACTTTATCGTAACCAAACAGTAAATGTCACGTACAAAGAAATGTAAACCAAGAAAAGATTGGAATAATTATTCTTGAAAATGAATCGTACATGAATAGAATCTTCTATTCTTTTCCAGTGTATATGTATAACGCATGTATTTTCTTAGAAAAATATATTCCATTCTTCTAGATTATAGTGCATTTCAATTCAAAAATTGTTTGTTCTCCAGAAGAAGTAAATAATCTATTTTCTTCGGCGCCTGGTAGACGCCTTTACGACGCCGTAACTGACTGTCGCAACGTTTTCTACTGTCGCACATAATTCTAATAAACCAATGGACGGAGCTTGCGTACCGTGAGAATATTTATAAACGAGCGTACATTCCCAATATTTCGTTTTCAAATACACGCGTGTTCTGTGTAGTTATTATTTGGGTCGCACTATCATGGCGCCAAGAGTCGCGACATTACATTACTCACCCCTACGGAGTGAGCGAATTGTTCTACGGGGTGTCCTAGCTGAAGGAGCTGACCTAGCTTTTCTTTTTTATTTTTAATATTAATATTGGATAATATTTTTAACGCAGTAGATGCACTGTAGATTTTTATGCAAATTCACATTTTTCTGCATCCAATTGATTGAAACTGAATTTAAATAAAGACTTATTTTAATTTTAAAATGTTTTATAATATTACATCCCGTGCATTATTGAATTTTTAAATTTTACATAAATACATAAAAATCAGCAGTCTAATCATGGAAAATAAAGTAGATCTTTCTATTTTTTTTTTTTTTTAAGATCATCAACACTTTTCATTAAAAAACATGTATTTTTTTGTAGGCTCCAGCAGGCGGAAAAATTACCTTTTGAATATGCCTAAATCATAATTTTCAGATAATTTTGGTTACCAAAGATACGATGAAATTGTAAGACAAAAATCATTAGATGTGTACTAATTGTGATATCAACGATGGTTGCTCAGCTTATTATTCATAGAAAACTTGTCAAAAAAAGCTAGATCCATAATTTGGCCAGTACGTTCACTGAATAATATTTTCGTCCGCTACAGGATGTAAAAGAAAGAAATACACATTTCCTACATAAAACGATGTTGATAAACTTGAAAAACATTTAGAAAAAAGTGAATGAACTAACACAAAACTTTTTTTTCATGATATTCGTATTTAAAAACTGTTTACATTGTATTCAGAACATTTTCCATGACATTAAAAACAAAAGAGATAGTTAAGTGATCATTTTTCAGCTGGAACACTCTGTATAAGTTCGACAAACTGTAATTAATTTACTATCTTTCTGGTCTCGAATTACTTGAAGTCGAATTCAATACTCGCAATGCAAGAATAATAATTTTCTATCCATATAATTATCTGTTAAATGTATATTAAATATTATTGCTAAAATGATTAATAGTTCTAACAAATAATTAAAGATAGAAAAATGTAAACATAATTACTATATACACGATAACGTGTGAATTATTAATATATTAATTATTATTTTGAATAATAGAATTTCTGTACAATAAAAATAAAGTGATTAAAGGCTTAATAATTTGTTATAAATACTAGGATGTATCAATATCGAATAATTAAATTCCTTTTTCATATCTATTTCGAAAGTAGAAATACATTTATTATTTCAGTGTAATTCAAAATTGAAGAAAATGTTTCTCATAAAATTTGCATAGTTTTATGTGAATTATTATAGTATAATGAAAATAATTTTATTCTATCCACATCGTCAAGGACATTGATGATTTATTTAAATGACAATAATATTTATTTAAAATAAAATTGTATAATTTTAGCTTTATCGCTATTGCTAACACTTGATTTTAATCTCAATTTTAGTTTTTTTATATAATTTTCGTTAATTTTTTGAAAATGTTAATGAGATAATAAAGTCAATTTCTTTTTTTTAAATAAGATATATTTTATTTATTTGTAAATAATAGCTTAAATAAAAATATTTTTTTATCGATTCCATTGAAAAATTGAAATTATATTATCATAAGCTGAATTAGTAAAGTACCTACATAATGTTAATAGATCATTGAATTTATTTTCGAAAGAGCTATCATTCACTAGTAAACAAATAATTATAATTTTAAAAGATATTTAGAAAATGTTTTTTAAAAAAAGGTTCTGTTAATCTTATGATTAATCTTGTAATTAATTTTTTGCAATAACGTAAAATTATATTTCTATATGATTTCATAAAATTATATAATTTCATCGGAAACATTCTGCCGAATTTTTATATTACTCTGGAAATGCTACAGGTATTATCTGCTAAAGTTAGATGGTATGTATAGGCTAGTTTTTAGAGTCTTTTCTACATTCGCGCGTTTTTTTAATACTAATTTGAATGTCTGACAGTAAAAACTTTGATTTTTCTAAAATATCATAACTAATAATTATGAGCTGCAATTTCTAATATGTTTATATGTAATATAAATATGTTACTAATAATAAGTATTAGTATAAATATATACTAATAATAAGTATCACATATGATGTGTATACACAGAATATCTCAGATTTTTCTCGTCAAACAATTTTAGAATAAAAGAAAATATCATATAATGATGGAAAGCAATAAATATCATGTAATAATAAAAGCAAAAGATGTCATATAAATATAGATTTATAAATATTTTTACTATAAATATTTTACTAAGAAGTTACGAAACTTTTAGTTACTTAACTTTTAAGAAGTTATTTAAAAATACAAAGTAACAGTTTTTTTCTTTAATAAAATGATTACATGATAGATCGAACAAGATTCAGTATCTATCTCTCAATATCGGCAAATATTTATCAAATAAAAAATAACTAAGTCTTACAAATTAATATATAGGAATTGCAATGTATTTAAAGAAATTTAAAAAGATCAACAAAAAATTCTATATTTTGTGTATATATATATGTATATTTTTATGCTTTTTCAAACGAAAAAAAATGTATTTTACACTTTTATTATAAATTTTCAATAAAATACGATTTATGTTTATAATTTTTTGTTACACATGGAATATACAAATGTTTGACGAAAAAAACTCATACTCTCTGTATACAGATAATAAAATAACACACACACACACACACATCATTTTGTTTACCTTATCTTTTAAGTTATATTTAAACTATATATTATAAAGTACCATTTAAGCATTACTATAAAAATATAAAGAAGAGTATTAAATATATATGAAAGTAATCAGAATATGAAATTAATCTAAAATACATAATATATAAATATACAATTTTGCAGAGTACATTAAATAATTTATTTATATAATCAGACAATCTTTCATTTACATGTTCACTAACGTTTCACCATTCTATTCCGAAGAAAAATCGTATTATTAAAATATTTTTCGCATTGTTTTATGGAAAAAAAGAAATTGTTGGAATAATCACCTGCACAAACCGCTAACACGAACGCGAGAGTAGCAATTAGCACTAAGATCCTTCGATACATCCCGGAAATAGTTGGTGAGTGGTAAGCTTTCTCCTGAAGAAGTTTACTCTCGGGAAGCAGAATGCAAACTGCGATTCGTGACGGAGGGTGAAGCACTGGCACAAGGAAGGGTTTGTCGAGTCGACTGCCTGATCACGAGTATGAGATTGCGAGGTTCACCACTCACCACGCCACTCACCGCGCTCCTCTCCTCTTTTCACCACGCCTCACTATTTTTCTCCTCTCCGCCACAGATCGTATAATAGCGCAAGTCGCGTGGAGATTTAACTTTCTTTTCCCTTCCTGTAAATCTCTCTTCTAGATCGTTCGACATAGATCAGCGTTCACATGAATCAAAAGGTGATTCAAAATTCAAGGTGATTATTTTCATTTATGAAATATTTCTTTCGAGCAATTCTGCTGCAGCTTTTTCTATCCTGCAACTCATAAAACCTTATATGCTGGTGTATAAGATTTGTCATGCAGACAGAGTTTTAAATTAAGATAAAAATAACATTAATAATTTTATTATGGGAAAAACGGAGAGAAATAATTGAAAACAAAAAGGAATATAACTTGCATAATAAATAGTATAGCAATATAAATCAAATATCTAAATATTTTTGCAGTGTCGAAAATAAAATTTCCTCTTGACAGTTCAATATTTAAAAAACTATATCAGACAAATATTGAAATAAATAAAATATTTACATTATCTAGGGATTACAGATTAATATATGATTTTATTTAAGTAAAATATATTTTTAATTATTCTTTATTTAAAATATAGCGCAAAATAACTGAAATTATGTTATATATATAATGTTCGAATCAATATTTACACATTTTACGCTTACTGAAAGATAAATGTAAGATTTATCTTTTGGAAACACTCATTTCCTGATTTATTTTTTTGCTGGAATTTTCATTGCGTCAGTGCGCCTATCTGTTTGCAATTCCTTGTATAGTAAAATTTACTTTTCAAGTAAAAAACGTATCGATTGATGGTACATTCATTGCTAATTATTTGCAAAGAAACACACCTTGCGACCTTCAAATATGTCATCAGAGTCAATATCCTGAATAATTTCATATACCCACATCTAATCTAATCTAGTTTTTTAACTTCAGTTCCGCAAATAATTTAATTTGATTTTATGTTAGGCTTTGGTTAGGTAATAAATAAAAAAAAATAATTAGAATTTATGTAATAAATATTTATTATCTTTTAACTTTATATTGTTATTTATATATGTATATTATTATATTTTTATATTTATTAGTATTAAAATTTCGCTCATAACATTTAGGCATGCAATTATAAGGCTGTTATAATCGAAATTATATTATCAACGAAAATAAAATAATATTATCAACGAAACAAAAATTCTACTATTTACATAACAAAGCCATAACAAAGCCACGTATAATGTGTTCTATAAAGATTATATAATATAATCTTATTATAAAGTTCCGCATTATTTCTACTGTTTCTTTCCCTTTTATTAACAAATAATCTAAATCTTAAACATATCATTCCAAATCAGAATTTAACACCTGAAACAATACATACGCTGTCCTTTAACATATGCATAATCTTACGTTTGATTGATTCAATTTTTAAAATTAGTTTGGAATGTTTATTATTTATTGCAGAAACTTATAAAAGTTGTGAATAACACGAGTGTTAAAAATTTGTCTCCAAAAAGTTAATTCGCCTTTGTTTGGAAAAGGTATCAAAACGGATGTACGACGTTAAACGATTTTTGGCAAAGTCGCAAAATTCTTCTCTAGCTGTGACCTCCGATCGCGCAGATTATTAAGGCTGTCACCCACTTAATGGCACAGAACATGAGTGGCATCAGACCAACACTGAAACATTAAAATTATTATAGCTAGTTTGAATATAAATTCGTCCACTTATACGCAACAGCATAGTATCCTGATCATCTAGATTCGGTGACATTTTTGGCATAAATGTTTCCACGATCAAACAACCACCTATCGGTTATTATACTGCTAGTATAGTGATAATAAGATGATTATATATTGATAACGTATTAATGTTATTTTTCGCGTAATAGATAATGAAGAATTAATAAAATTTTTATATGGTGAAAACTTCATAAACTTTCTGTTCACCTTAAAGCAGATAGATAATTTATTTCAATGTAAAATATAAAATTCATTACCAATTTTCTTAATTATTCACTTTTGTGTATACCTAATGTTTTCTTCTTCTTCTTTTTTTCCTTTTTCCTGTTATTTTTCTATTTTAATACTAAATTCTAATATTTTTTATGGACTATATCACAGTCATTCAAGAAAATATTTAAATATTTACTATAGAAAATTCGTATGAATATATTTAATTATAGATATCATACCAAGCTTCGTTAATACTTATATGCACAAATTAGTTCAACTCTTAGATTAAATATTAATAATGTAGAATGCTGTAAGTTTGCAATGTAAGTTTAAGGATCAACACTGAAACATATCATTGAAAAATAAAAGAGATATTACTACTGTATTACGTTTTGACATTCTATATCACGACGATACTTAAAAATATTTTTTATAAACGCTTATGTCATTTTAATGTAGCAGCAAATCATAGTATATAAAGACATATGAATTGAACCGTTCTTTGTATAGTACGTCTTATTTTTTTCAGTTTACTATTTGAAATATATATAATAAGTAGAACTTTTCTTATGTATATCATTTTTTGCAAATGTCTTAAAGTTTGAATATTATATTATCACAACATTCTTTAAAAAAAAAATATCGAAAAATTACTAGTTCCTTTCTCTACCTTTTCTCGTCTTATAAAATTAAAGTTAAAATATTTCCTAAATTAATAATTTTTCAACAATACATGCATGAGTAATTCTTTTCTATAGAGAACGTTGAGCTGCGTCGATTAATAAATTAAGAAATATATAATTCTATTTAAGAATGTGAAGATGATCTTTTCTGAAACGCTCTGAAATTCCTTCATCCGACAAATTAATTTAATAACTTAATTAATTAGTAAACTGTCTTGTCATGGTCCACTTTATACTGAATAACTTTCGTTAAAATAATTTTTTCATATTTTAAAAAATAATGAAATTAAATGATACACCCTGTATAATATCTTCTGTATAACATATAAATATATTCAAGAAAATTTTCTATAAGTGTTATAGCTTCTTATATAATATCTTCTGTATAATATCTTCTTATATAATATCTTCTAAAGTTATTTAAAAAAAGTTCGTATAAGTGCACCACTACATATGTTAGTAATTACATTACTGATGTAGTGTAGATCTCGTATTGACCTGAACATGTTAGATGTGCGGCAAGTAGCATGGATGCGTAAGCATTGTCAGTCTGTTGCTGAGCTACGTGACAATCTTCATTTACCGTTTCTAATTCATGCTTCAACGTTTGATTTATGAAATTCATGGCTGAACACATTTTATAAATATTAAATAACATTTTATAACAACAAATACAATGAAAAATATTTTCACAGCTGATAAATAATATTGTTAGCAATACGATATAATAATAATAATACAATATTGTTTCAAGAATAATCCCTGTTCATTTATTGTGAATTTGATAATAAAAATCTTTGTGTATTATTATTACGCGTTACAATGCAAGTATTAGCTAAAATTGCTACAAATATATGATAAAATAATGAAAATATATGATAAAATAAGACACAGATCACGAATAAAATGTATGATAAAAAATATTGAATTATTATCATCAACCGGATACTTTCTAATCCACAGATAACATAAAAGAGGAAAAACAAAAGTTGAAAGTATATTTGTATGATTTGTTAATGCTTTCTTACTTTATATTTTTATATGAAATTAATTTAACCATTCTAAACATTGTGCGTCAAAGCGAATGTTCCTCTTACATATTTAATACTGTTATTCTATTTTAAATATTTTTTAATTTAATTTAATCAGCCATAGTTTATCGTATTCACTATTAAAATTTATATGACATTTTCATTTATATTAAATATCTACATTTGTAGTATTTATCTATTTACTTATCTTACAATTTACATAATATATAATTTTTAAAATAATTATAGTCAAAGAACAACAACACGAAAAATATTCAACATATATACATAGTTTCGAAGTTTCTCGAAAAATGAAATCGATTCAAATGAAGATTTGAATTACTTTGAATATAATTCGATACTTTAATAATAACTAAATTGTTGAATTTTAAAAGTTAAATTAATTAATATTGAATTTTAAAAGTCAACATTAGTATTGAATTGTAAGTCTTAATTCTTGACAGTTTTAAGGCTTTTGGTAAATAATCAGTATTTAGTATTTTACAAGTGTTTATCCCCATTTTCCAATTAATTATAATATGTAGTTTAAAAATGTATATAAATGTAAACTCAAACTTTCCAAATTTTCTTTAACATGTTATGTCAATGATATTATGTTTGAAGAATCAAAAATGTTTGTAAAATATTGAATATTTATCATTCGTTATCGCCTCCAAGACACACAATCAAAACTTTCGAATGATACCAAATCATATCTAAAACGATTCGAATTTTTTGCCGTATGCATATATTTGAAACAATACTTCATAGTCTATCATATACATAGTGGTTCAAATGACATCTATTTAAGTTAATTTTATTTAATTTTATTTCTGCAAATCTAAGCGCTTCAAGATGATTACCCATTTTATTTATTATCTATTATATTATGAATTTGTTAAATCCTACATCTGTTTTATATATTAATTAATAACTCTCGAAACTTTCTATAAAAAAGTATTAACCTATATATGTCTAAAAATTATTATTTTACGAGATATTTTAAGTTTATAGAACTTGTTGCATGAAAAGCAAGGATAATTCCTATCTTCCCATGTCTTGTATACAATAAATTTTGCATAATTAAAGTTAAAATATTTCCTAAATTAAATACTTTGAATACTTTTTTTTTTATAGAGAATGTCGGTCTATGTCAATTAATGGATTTAAAAATATATGTTTCCATTTAAAAAATTGAAGATAATCTTAAAATCTTCAAAAGTCTACCAAATATGAAAAAGTCATTACTACTACATTATAGCCCTTTTTGTATTAAACGGCTTTTATTGACAAAATTATTGTATATCTCCGAAAAGAACAGATATATTCAAGTGCTAATTCTTATTGGATCAATACATTAATTATTTCATTATTATTATTTATTTAGTTTAAAATTATGAAACAGCAACATCAGTTGTGTTTAATTTGAAATTTAACGTCAAAAAAATTGTTTTATAATCTCAAAATTCCATTAATTATGCTTGTCTTCCTATTAATTTGGATATTGCAGACTTCATTGTTACAATGATCGAACTTCGTCAATAATTTAAATCTGTTGCTTGAATTGTTTTCTACTACTCATATTTACTTTCATTACAAGAAAACTATTTGTACATTCGTATTTGTACATTTATGGATTATACATTATGCATGTTTTAGAGTTCTATAGTTCAACGAAAGTTCACCTTAGATTTATGCTTCCTGTTGACCCCTTTCCTTCAAATGCCTTCAGCTTTTGAAATTTCCAAGATCACTTTCTTTTCTTTCGCTATAAGATAAGTTGAGAAGTTGCAGTTTATAAAATTGTACTTCAGTTTTCACTAGACAGCATCATTAATCGTGATTCAGTCATTTTGGTCGGTTTTTGCAGTCAGATACGTCAATAGACTCCGTTTTTCCGTAAAATTAGTAACGGCATCGTAAAGAAAACAAGATAAAGAAGGAGAAAGATGAAAACGAGAGACGTCCGGCATCGCGGCGCCTATCCAGGACACGAACGACGCCGTCTAGCTCAGTTTTGAATTTAGCAATTACTATGAGATCTAGCACAGAACTACTTCTTTATTTTTCTCATCACATTTTGCGAAATACTTAGAAAATATCCAAAATTGTAAAAATTTAAGATTATCAGGTTTCTAAATTTTTTGAGTATTACAAGAGTATTGTACAGATAAATCTGAAATGTAAATAATTAATGTACAGATAAATCTGAAATGTAAATAATTAATGAAATGAAAATAATTAAATTACTTCAAAGAGGATATTACAATGTATGTAATAAATATGTTACAAAGATGAATATGTTATTAATTTGTTACATTTCATTTAATATTAAACTTTTAAATTTTTATTAATTTTAGTAAACACTCAGGAGATTAAGAAGATTTTAAAAATATACCAAATGATATGTGATTATCACATTTTGTAACTTTGAAAATAATTTCAAATTCTAACAATACGAGATTATCACATTTTACAAAATATCCCAAATTATAGAAATGTGAGATTATGATGTTCTGTAAGATACTTTGGAAACATTTCGAATTGCAAAAATGTGAAATTAACACATTCTTTAAGATGTTTCAAAAATATTCCAAATTGTAAAACTGTAAAGAGATATTTTTTATCAATTGTAAGAAATTTTAATAATTGTTTATTGATAGTTTATTGACTCACAATTTTTTAATCTGTTATGAACATCAACTTTCAACCGACGATGTTAATTCTTAAAGCAAAAGGTATTTTTCGTTTAAAAAAAAAAAAAAAGAGTAAACAGAAGACAAAATATTAATTATGATCATTGGAATATATCAAAGAATAAAAACAGCTCTTTTATTTGAAAATATTCTTTAAAATGTGCAAGCAACATATTTTTTAATTGTATAATCCTTCTTCTGTTGAGAAATATATTTTGAAATATTATTAGCGAATTATAATTTTTACAAAATATTTTTTAATATATAAATGTATGTATATACAAATATATACTATATATACTATCATTTTCATGTTTCATACTAATTTTTAATAAATAGTTGATGTTTCATAATTTCTGTATAAATTTTGAATAAAGAAACACTAATATATAGAAAAAATGCTATTGTAAAATTATTATATTGCATTAATTCTCATGTTATATTATTATTACATTACAGTAGAACTTCATTTATCCGAATTCTTCGGTTATCCGAATGATTTTGTCCCATGTACATATACATATACAAGTAATCTACATAGTAAAACATAAATAACCAATGTGATTCACAGTGATTTTGTTTGTTTTTATATAAACATGAAATAATAATTAAATAAGTAAGTTTCAAGGAAAATGAAATAAGAGATTCATGAAATATTTGTCTCACGTATCGAATCTATCCTTTGGTACTCTGGAAGCATTTTAATATCTCTTTCCATCAATTTACTAATTAAATATCGAATTTATAAAAATTTTTGCAAGATTTGCCTCTGCGTTCAAAAATCATTTTAATATCATCAACTTATTAATTAAAACCGAATTCCGGAGAAATTTTATTTTATTTTACGATAAAGTTATTTTTATTTACATTTGCTATATCTAAATGTTAGTCATATCAATATGTACATACAGTATCACTTATAATATCAATATATGAGATCATCCCACAAGTGTATGATACGTATGTATGTACAGTGAGTTACTTCGAAATCGTACACCCAAAAATGATCGATGTTTAAACTGTTAAAAATTCTCGAACAAACACTGTACAAAAACCAACTAAAGCTTATTTTAATTTATTTTTTATAAAAGAACTTTTTTATAAAAAATACAAGAAAACTAATAACGTGAAATATTCTTGTTGAAGCTATTAACTTTCTGATCTAAAATAAATTTATTATCTGATTAACTGTTATTCATATACGATTCAGATAGTAAATCTATTCATATTCTAAAGGAAAAAAAACTTTTGAAGCTTATAACTGGATCATCTTGTATATAAATATAATAAAAATAGGAATAGAGAAATTTAATTTAAGTATCTCGAAAGTACATTTTAATATATCAAAGTAGATTATATTAAAATCGTCCCTAATTTATTCAAATTTATCGAGATAAATTAAACACAGTTTATGCATATGTATATATCCATTCTGATGATGATAAAGCATTATGACAAACTAATAAATTCGAGCTCAAAGTCGTTATGATTATTATGATACCCGTTACCATAGTAACAAATTACCCTCGAAGCTGAGAAATGTTCTGTAATGCAGATAATGGCCTTGGCATACGTTCAACGCGTGTTGAATGTCGTTTTCGACAATCAACAGAATTTTGAAACCGTAGACATGATTTCTTATCACGAATTAACAGTTAAACGATCTTAAAAAAAAGACATTGATAAAAATATCAATTATGATAAACAATTAAAAATATTACAAACTCATTAAAAAAAATAAATTATCAGACGTTTATAGATATGTATTATTCATATATTATACATTGTATATATCATATATCGCATATATTATACAATGTACGAAAAATTTTTATATTCAACTCTGTCAAAAAAATTGAACCATAGAACTGAAAAGATGTGTTTTGATTGAAAAGAGGAATAGAATCTATTTATTTATAAATAGTACGTTTAACAAATTTCAATCTAATGCCAATTTATATACATATGTATGATTATTCATATATTGCTTTGAAATCCTTCACAATTTACTAACTATGATTATTAATTAACATTAACATAAATTAATAATGATTGATAAAGATAAATTAAAACTGATAAATAATTAATTATATATATTATAATAGTAAATAATTATATTTTATTATTTTATTTATATAAATATTATATATATATGCGTATGTATATACATAAGTATTATATACATATAACCGTTTTTAGCTTGTCCTTAATTATTATTATTAATAAGGTAGAAAAAATTTCAAAATAATCTATTTTGATATACTGATATATAAATTAAATTAAATATCATACTGGGATACGAATTACTTACCAAATAGAGTAATAAATTAAATGCACTATTATATACTCAAAATTTAATTTAATTTTATTATATTATTTAATATATATTAATATTATAATTTATTATATTATATATTATATATTTATTAATTTATTATATATCCGAAATAAATTCAATTTAAATTCAAATAATCACTACCATAAAAGAGTATGCATACAATTGTCTTCTATATACAGTATTTACTACGTATTTATATTTTAATGGCGAAAGATAAGTTATAATTAACAACTAAAGGTGAAATCTGTATCATAAAATTGTTATATATCATGTGTTATATTATTAATTATTAAATAAATACTACTAATTGTAAGTACATACATAACTAAGGAAAATCAACCAAAAAAGAGAAAAACATTATTTGTCTTGTTTAATTTTATTTGTAAAATGATTTCATATTCTAAGAATATTCTTATCAATTCTTCATATTCTGTGTATGACATCACTAGTGTCAAAATACTTTCATGAATCCTTTTAATATGTTCTGTTAATAAAAGCAGAATTCTCTGCTTCTTAGACATAAAAATTTTTTTTATGAAATAATTCCGTAATAGTTTCTTACATTATGGAAATGTTCAGTTAATGATATATAATATATTATTGATCATCAATTATATAATTATTCAAATTCATTCTTGTTAAATAAATGAAGAATAAATAAAATATAATAAACATTTATTATTATTAAGGTAATAGTAATTAATTAATAATAAATTAATAAATTTCGATTAAATGAAGCATATTAACTCAGCTTATATCAAAAACTATCAGAATACAAAATTGACTCGGAGATTAAATTAAATGGGCTAATTATTTGTAGCATTTAGATTTATGTTTAAATGTCATTAAACATCCGGTATATGAACACGTATCCAGAGCCTATTTAAACAATATTTGAACTTTAATTAGAGAGAAATCGGTTGTGTATAGATAGACGCATATAAAATTTTTATAATCCAGAAGGAGGAATCGTTGGTGTGCAATAATGAAAGCAAAGCTGGTGAAAAGTACTGGGGGAGCGTCAGAATGCTCGGCGCCACATTGCTGCGACCCAAATAGTAATAATACTGTCGGCGAAGGAGACGCTGTTGTAAGTGATGGAGGACGTGGAAGAATGACCGTACACCACCTACATTTGCTTGAATCTTGGACGTAGTCAGCCATTTCTGCGTAATATTATTATTCGCTGGTTGAGCCGAAGATTTTACGAAGCCTTCACATCGACATTTTCATATGGCACTCATTTAATTTCCTATATATATACATATTTCCTTTGTCCTTTCGCGATGATAAATGTATTCGCACTTAAACAACCCCAGTTTAAAGATATGTACTTTTTTTTATGTATGTGAACACTTTCTCTATTCTTATATCTATTTGAAAAAAAGATATGAAATCTTTGATAAACTTGAATAAATTTTGTGTATTTACACAAGAGAGAATATTCATGAAAGGCAAGAATAGTATGAATCTTGTTTGTCTTTCATATGATTTATATAATTAAGATTAAAATATTTTCTAAACTAATAATTTTTCGACTTTAATTAATTAGGTTAAGGAGCTATAATGATTAATAGATCAAAAAATATATTATTTCACTTAGAAAACCGATATTCAAACTGAAGATAACCTGAAGAAAAAAGCAAAATAACAATGAAATAATTACAATATTACATATCTTTCTGAAAATCAAGAAACTGTTGTTTGAGATATTTTTTTCATGCAGCAAATTACTTACAATCAAGACGTTATCACGAGATTCGGCCTATATATTTTACTAATAATTTATTAAATATAACATCTCCTTCTCGTTTATATAGAATATACCGAAAATCATGGACCAAATGATAATTCTACATGTAAAAATAGATCAAAGAAAAAGATAACATTTGTTTATTTGACTGATTTTGAACTCGATAAGAGAAAATACTTAACACAAGAATATTTTACATTTTTTACATTTGAAAATAAGTCAAAAACGTTAAATAAAACTTGTTCATAAGACGCTTTATTTTTGAGAAAATTTAACTTGAAAATTAATCAAATTATACATGTTCAAAATCAATTTGCAATTATAAATATTCAAATTGTATTCTCTTACGGAACCTTAAATGGAAAAATTTTATTCTGCATTTTTCACTTATTTTTGCATGCAGTAAGTGTAATTTTCTCGATTACTCACTTTTCTCCGATCTGGAATTAATTCGTTTCGAAAAGTACATCTGTTTTGTAATGTAATTTGTAAACTCGAGAATTTCTCTGCTTCTACAGTTCTGAGATAACTCGAGTTAATGAGGCAAGAAGTCAACCAAAATTCAAGTATACTTGACAAATTTTCAAATTCGTTTCCTCAAACATGATATCTTAAATGAAAAAATTTTATTTTCTCTTTCTAACTTATTTTTGTAGAGTCATCTCTACCATAGAAAACTGAAACATCCAATTTTAATTTGTAAATGCGAATTACTCATTACACAAAAGAATAAGAAATAAATGGTATCACAATTTGGTGTAAGTGGATTTTTATATGTATATTTTACTAATCAATACAGTAGATTATTTCCTATAAAATTTTATTAACTACAAGTTACTTATGTCAAAAAATCATTAGGTTAGAAGATATTTTAACCTTAAGTCTTTCATACATTTCATGCATACATTGAATAAAAATAAAGTTAAAATATCGACTAAATTAATAATTGTTCAACATACATAAGTTAATACTTTCTTTATGTAAAATGTCATGTTACAGCAACTAATGGATCAAAAAATATATCATTATGTTTGAAAATGTAGAGGTACTTTTCATATGACTCTATGCATTCGTCTATAAAAGAGCTACTTACACCAGATTGTGATCTCCTTAAAACTATTTATTTTTTATTTGAACTATTCCTTTGTGTAATGAGTCTTTATTTGAACTAACTATAACAAGTAGTAGTATTGCTACTACCTATAACAGTAGTGATTTGCATTTATAAATTAAAATTGAATACCTTGTATTCATAGAAGAATGAATCAAAAAATGTCGTTCAACAATGAGAATATAAATTATACATAGTAGATTCCATAAAAGTGAAGAGTGTCGAATTCTATCTTTAAACGGTAATTTATGTCCATAGAAAGGAGGAAACAATTTTAGTTCACGCACGCACATATCGACAAATATATCGAGACTGTTAGGTATAGTGTTCATCGCGGGAAATATCCTGTTTTTCAGAAAAATGTCATATCGGGAAAGACATTAAGGGAGGAAGGAAGAAACTTTCCTCATGTTGATAAATCAGCCAACGACACTCGCGAAACGTTCCTTCGCGAAAAGTTTCGCCAACCAAATGTAATAATAACAATGACGCAGGCGGATGGTTGGAATGTAGTTTGTCGAACGATTGTTTCTAACAATTGTTTCTCGTCAATAAATTCGATGGGAATAACCGACTTATTCGTTCATACTACGACTGCATGTATTGATTTCATAATTAAGGATTTTTAACTAATGTAAAAAATTTGTTTACTCTAATTAACAGTTTTATTATCGTTGATATAACTAACTTGATACAAAATTAGTAAAAATTAAAATCTTGTATTATATGGACTACGGATATTTTTATATTTTATGGTTTTTATAAATGGAAAATTTCACTTCATAAACGAGAAATCTTACTTTTAATTTTATACTTTTATAAGCACAAGTAAAGAAGTGGAATAATTTAGAAGACACAAGAAATTATAATAAATATTATAAGTATTCCGCTTTAGATATTTAATATATTTTACATACGTATATTTGTATCTTGGAAATTTTTGGAATTTTAAATTTTTCAGAAAAGTATAAACATCTATTATTTTCTTATCCATTCTATTCTTACTGATTCTAAGTAATTGCTCTTAAATCAGGTTAGTTTATTTAGAATCTCATTATAAATTTCATTAGTAATTTCAGATTTGTATTATTATCAATAAAAAATTTTGAAATTTTAAGCATCATACTGTTTTTATATATTTATAAAAAATTTAGAAACACAAACTTGCACAGAATATAGATAGAATTAGAAGAATATAGGATATCCAAAATGTAAGTACTTTCTATAACATTTGGTACATGAAACAATCTTCTGTCAAGATTCTATCTTTTTAATTATATGAAGATCCACAATTTAGTGATTACTCTAAAACACACAAACGTAATTAAGCACGATTTTTTTTTGCATTAGTGAATATAAACTGAAATTCTGTATATCATCGTTTGAAAGTTTGTAATTCTTCTGAACCAAAGAACTTTGTATTGATACAATGTAAATTTAATTAAGGTATTGAGGAATTTGAAATAAACAAAATAGCTACATTACATATAACTATTAAGTAATTAAAAAGTAATGGAACATTACTTGTAAAAATAAAAAACAGATATGAAATTAAATACAACAAGAATATCTCTAGTAAATTTATTAAACACAAGAATTAGTAAATTACATTATCTTTTCCCTACCTCATTATCTGTTCTCTTTTTTAATTATTTTTAATACAAATGCTTTATATGTAATGATTTATACAAGATGATTCATTTAAATGAAGACACCTAAATATGTTTTCGAATTGTGATGATATAAAAAATATTTCTTGCCTGTTGTCTTAATATCGAAAAATCTACTACTGGTAAGAATTTTTTTTTGAAAGTCTTTTTTTCAATAACTGTCTAAGGTCATTGATATTTTTGCCCCATATAACTATTTTTTTTTATGTTGCATCGTATAGCTGGTAAAAAAATACCATTTATCATTTCAAGGTCATGTTTTTTACATATCTAAACGTACCTTTTTATCGGCTACACGATGCAATAAAAAAAATATAGTTGTATGAGTAAAAAACATCAATGACCTTAAAAAGTCCTTGAAAGAAATGACCTTCAGAAAGAAAATTCTTACCAGTTATAAATTATATTTAGGTGGCCTCATTTAAATGGACCACCCTGTATAATTGACAAGATTTTAAAAAAACGAAATAATCAACACATTAACTTACTTTTATTCTGTTCTCTACTTTTCATTTAATAGCTTCATTCAATTGGCTAACAGCCAAGAATAAAGGGATTTTATTGCTTTAGTATTCAGTAAAAAATTTATGGTACAATCTACTGAAATAATTAATAATTAAGTAATTTTTATGTATTTTTCAATAAAATAACTGAAAACAATGGACAATAGAAATCTTTATAACGAAAATATCAAATAATATGATGTAGTCTATAGCAGTTGAGAAACTCTTCGGAAAAAGACTGTTTCTACAGATATATTTTTCTTCCGAATGTCGCATTTTTATTACTTAAATTGACAATGTTGTATTGCGTTTAGATACAAAAATATTTTTTAAAAAGGACATATATCCAGAAACGCTTTTTCTTCAAAAAACTTCTCAATTCATGGAACACATTTAATTTACAACTGAAAAAATGCATTAAAAAGTATTGGACTATTAACTTCAAAAATTTTCAAATTTGTGACTTAATCATATAAAATTATAATGTATTCTTTATACATTTCGGAACAATACATGAAATTCCATTTGTATAAAACATTTGTATAAAATAAAACTGAAGCAAATATTCTCTGCAGAATTTTTATCGAATGCTCCTAAAATTATGTTGAAAAAAATCACGATCCACAAGATTAAAAGTTTATTGTCATTTCTACATAAAGATAATGCAGTACAATTAGAAAAAATTATTGAAAATTAAATTCTAATACACAGAAAATGATTTTGCTAATATTTCATCATTAATATATTATTATTTGTCATCAATTTTAATTATAAATGTAATTTAATCATTGTTTTACATTCAAAAATTAATTTTATTATAGTGGTATTATATTTTAGTTCTAATGTTATAGTTCTATATGATCTATTAACTAGTTTTATTTGTATAAGTTTCAAAAATTTACAGTAACGCAATATTTTTCACTTATATTATAAATAATATATTATAATTTCATTTATATTATAAAGCCACCTTTTATTTTGTCATGTTTTTTTTTAAATTTAAACAGCATTATTTTCATACACTTGTTACAGCTTTTCATAGATATTTTTTGAATAATATATATATATACATTATTTTTAGTACAATTGTTATCTAGACTTTTATCATAAGATGTTAGTAATAAAATGTTATTTTTCCAAACTCTATTTGTGAGTGATTAATCTTTATCATGATAAAGAACTGAAATAAAACTTATCTTTTCCGACAATACATTTATGTCAGGTAGGATTTCTTACAAGAAAAACAATGAACTGACACAAAATATACAGAATAGTGAATGTCTCCGATGAGAATGTAGTAGATCTATTACATCCCGTACTCTTGCATTCGCATACAAGTTGGTAACTGTCACGTGGATAACGACCTCTATAA
Organism: Tetragonisca angustula; assembly: GCA_036937485.2. NCBI lineage: Eukaryota > Metazoa > Arthropoda > Insecta > Hymenoptera > Apidae > Tetragonisca > Tetragonisca angustula. The sequence goes on from JAWNGG020000002.1 coordinate 1,743,942, forward strand.
CATTCCTTGTTGGCGTTCCCAAATTTTGCACATTCGCGTATTATTGTATAATCTCGAGAATTCATGAAATAATCTAAAAATTGTGTAATTAGTTTGCGTAACAATTTATTTTGCATATATTACAGAAATGTCTCAGAAAATGAAAAAGTTATTATTTAATACAATGTGAACATTTATAATATTAACTTCATGAAGAGATTACGGATATTTGCAGATTTTATGCATTTCTGTAGTTAACACAACTAAAAAAAATGAAATTTGCATAGAGATATGTTTTATATATTGAATATCATAGTAGATTTTTTACTTTGTATATTTTATATAATTCGTTTTATTCTATGTTTGCACCTTCAAATTTCACTATATATATTTTTATAAACGGAACTAGAGAAATAAAATCTAAATAGAAATTTGTTTCATCTATTAAATAAATAATAAATATCCTACTTCAGATATTATATAGTTTCTCATATTGTATCTATTATGTGCATTGTTTCAACATCAAATTCTCATACAGTTTATTTATAAGTACGTAGTAAAATAAAAAAGTAATTAATTACTATAAAAAAGTATACAAAGAATTAATTTAATATAATTAACTTTGTAGGTAAAAATACATAATGAAGAGCATAATTGTACATTGATAATGAAAAATTGTTGATAATTTAGGAATTCTTCGTAAAAAATTTAGGATTTTTCTAATTTAGGAAACTTCGTAAAGAAAAATCATATAATGATCCACTTATTCTAGCTTGTATTTTGACAGTCAAGACTTCTTTTTCAAAGATGATTTTACATCATCTAGCGAGAAGTGTGAGAGAACGATACTTTTTTCTGTAAAAACTCAAATGTATATAAAAATAATAACAAATTGTTTTCGTGATTGAACTCATTATCATTTTAAAAATTGTCAATCATTTTAAAAGTCTTTTACAACGATCACTTAAATCTAGTTTTTTTTAGCTATTTTATTGAATATCGAATATTAAGATTAAACAACAAAAATCTAAGAATCCTAACATTTCATCATTTAATCCTAATTAATTCAAGGTTCAATAAAATGGTAGAAAAAAATTATACACCGAGTTTTAAGGGATAGAAAGAAGATCTCAATCAAGACTATAGTGGCTCTAGCCAACAAAATTTTTGTCAAAACATTTTTAATGTTTTTATACAGGTTTGAATTTTTACTATTTTTAAGAAAAAAGTATCTTGCATCTTGCATCTCCGAAAAAACTTCCATTACAGACTATCAAACTAGAGATTTCACGCTTTAACTTTAATCCTTTGAGTATTGTGGGTACATATATGCGTTCAGGAAAATAAGCTCATCAAGGATTAAAATAAGACTAAGCGACCATTACATAATCTTTTTTATGAGGTTAAATCAATTTAAATTATCGACAATTGTAATTGGCATAATTATGCTTTTTATTGTAATTAAACTTCTAAACTAATACGAAATAAAAGAGATGTGTGTTATTAACTTACATATATACACAGCTTTACGACAAAATGGTTGTGATGCAAGACATGGCTTCAAATATTTGATATCTACCGAATTAATAGTGCAATCTTTATCCTTTTTACTATTACATTGATAACATCTGATAGCTTTTGATTCTTCTTATGCGTATCATCCGGCGCAAATTTATGTAATGAGATTAATACAAATATTATGTCATTTATAAAAAACTCATTTTAAACATCTAAATTTCTTATGCAATTCTTTATTCTCGTTTATTATTTATATTTATATTTATATTTAAAAAAATATTGCAAAATTTAAAATAAATTTTGGTTTATTTTTACGGAACGATTGAAGCAATATATTCTAAAACGGCACAAATTCATTTAACGACACTATATAAGTCTAATATTGAAAGAATACAAAAATTTTATTCTTAATCGACAGTGTACAAAATATTTTAATTTTATAAAATTAACAGCACAAATTTAGTAGTACTAACATCTAAAAAATGTAGATTTTATTAAAATTTTCGAAAATTTTAATAAATTACATGTTTATTTATGATTAATAGATGAAATGCTTCTTGTGTTTTAGAAATAATAGTGTTATCAGTGATTTGAACGTTAATCATATAATTATATAAAACAAAAACTAATTCTACCACTAATTAAGATTGGATAAATAGATTTATAACAATTTGCAAAGTATCAAGTTATAATAAAATAACATAAATTATAACTTCAAAAGTGATATAGTAAATGTGTAATAAATATTTATTTGTTAAATATCATTTTAAAAATAAAATTATCAAACTGCAGACGTTTATACAAAATTCATATTTTTATAAACGTAATTAGAGACATATATGCTAAATAGGAATGATTTCATTGTTTAATTATATACATTTCGCAAATTTTCCTACTTTTAAACTTTCCATAAATATCCCTAATCTAATTATCATTATACAATATATATAATAATATATATTGATTTCTAAATCAAAATAAATTTTTGATTTTAAAACCAATACTATAGTATACTTTACTATAAGTACATGTTAGGAAATTTGTTGCTCTCATACAAAACATGATAATTTATTCATTAAATATTAAGAAGGTGATTAATTACTTTATACAAGATAAAGATATGGAATAATTAGGAACAAATTTTCAAATTTGTTTGACTGTTAAGAATTATAGAAAAAAATAGTGAATTAGTTATAATTGATACTAATAATTCTTTAATTTTAAGCTTCATTGAAGAAACTTTAATCAATTTAAAGGAGTCTGATAAAAAAATTTGACAGAAAATTTAAAGGAGTCTGATAAAAAAAAAAGTGTTTGATGAAAACAAAAAATTTGACTGCATTTAAAATTGGTGAGTTTTATTATAATGTAGAATATATAAATTCTTTTTATTTCTAAATTTTAGACGAAACAATAATTTTAGAATTTTTAATAAATTCCTAATTTTCAAGTTTTAGAAAATTTTTTAATATATACATTTGTGTATGTAAATAATACACAATATTCAATTACTACAGAATTAAAGAAAATAAACCAAAAAAAATTTTTTTAAATTATTTTACTTGTGCAGTTTTGAAATTCATTGCTTCAATTATACTAACAGATAGTACATATATGTTTGCATTCTACTATAGTCATATTTGATAACCGTATATTCTGCTTTATCTACAATTGATAAATATGATATTTCTTTTAAAAAACTTACCTCTCTGAAATACAAATAAAAGTAACAGTACCTGCAATGCATTTATTTTCACATGCATTCTCAATTTCTTGTTTCTATTTACTAAAATAATGAATAGCTTATTTAAGCTTTTCACTAAATGTCAGATTTTCTTAAATTAAAGCCACGTTATTTATAATACCGTGATTTATAATATCGTTTTCAATTATTATAACTACAGCTTAAAAAATGAAGACAAGAAATATTTATTATAAATTAAGAATATTAGTGCTTGAGAGGTTATATAATCATACCTTGACAAATGGATTTTTCACTAAAGTGAAAAATTTGTTTTCTATGCCAAATATTTTATATAACTTTGTACTTATTATGTAGTAAATATTATGCAAGCGAAACAGAAGCGAATTTAACAATTTTTCACTAACTTTGACATAAAAATTTAGTAATTACTTTTAAGACGTGAACATAATGAAATCTGTGCATAGTTTTTTTTTGGTGACATATGACGTATTTCTGTATTTGTGTTTTTAAATTTAATTTAATGTTGTTACTAAACAGGGTTACCATTTCAGCCACAAAACACAAAAATTACATAGTAATGAGGAAAATTATGAAATAACATCGAGACAAAAAATTATTTGAATATTTGAAATAATTTGATTCATCCGACAAGAAATTAATCAAAAATTATTGAAAGCAAATTATGAAAAAAAAGAGCAGAAATTTTATTTACATTGAAAATTGAATTCAAATTACTATGATTTTGAATTCTGATTCAAAAAAGTGTGGTTGTAATAATTTATTAAAATAGTAAATAATAAAATTTCATACGTGATATTAATATCAAAGAGCACATTTTCGACATTTTGAACGAAATAAAAGATTGTATGAATTTAGTTTAAATAGATCAATTTAATGATTCATTCTCTACAAAAGAGTTAAAATTGAAAAGAATTTAAATATTCATAAATCGTTTTCAAACTATTGTAAAAGTTTAGCTCAAAAATTATTCTAATTATTTCATTTTTTACAACAAATCTTTATGGTATTTCCTAAATTATTGTATATAATAAAATACCCTTAAAATGTTAGGTAAAAATTGAGAAAAATATTCGTTATTAATAATTAATTACAGTTTTATTTATTAATATTGCTAAAAAGTAATCCCATTGTTATATCTTTAAAAAATTCCAGAATACTTATCACTTAGAACGTAATCATCGAAGTGGTGTCAGGGACTTACTATGTTGCTAAACAAGTTAAATACTAACTGCGATGAGTAACGTGCAGTAAAAATCAGATTGCATATGCAATTTTAATAAATCCACAGCGTATCAATTTAAAATTTTGACAAATTTTTTTTTTGAAAATAATTACCAGTTAAAATAATTAAATTATTTTAAAAAATTCTAGTTCAATAGCTATATATAAATATATATTTTTTGAATATTTATTATAAAAAAACAATCTACTGTCCTTATGATATCCTTAATAAAAATATATTGTTAATATACTGTTATTAAATATATTTAAATACTTAAACTAACTAACTAAACTAAACTAACTAAACACTAAATACTTAACAAAATATATTCAATAAAAAATATACATATTCTAAATTAATGCAAACAATTAAATAATAACCTAATACAAAAAATTAAATAATAATATATACAAAAATGTATCATTCTAATTATACCAGAAAGTACCAGCAAAAATATTTTATACAATTAGACAAAATATACAATTATACAATTAAATAAAATATTTTTTATTTTTTAATCAACATTTCTCTAGGACACAAGATCTCAAATTTAGAGAATTATTAATTATTATATATTAAATAAATGATTTAATTATACGTTAAAAATTAATGTTAAGAAAAAATGATACAAAAATATAGAAAAACATTATTTTATTTCCGAAAATAATTATTCTTATTTTGTAAAATGATTTTTTAAAAACAACATACTGTTATAATTTACACATTTACCACTATTCTATTTTATAAAATAATTAAAAAAGTGGTATTTTCGTAAAAAAAAAGAAAAGTGTAAGAAGTGTAAAAAAAGAAAATGATGTTCTTTTTATCAATATTTCTGCATTGCTTTTTGCTATTATGAATGAAACGATGGAACTTCTTTTGTTATTTAATATCATTGCTTATCCGAATCAATAGAAAGTAATAGAAAAACTTATTTTTCTATCCAACAGTGATAAATAACGATAAAATTTTAATATTTGGTTTTCATTATTTAAATAAAAAACTTAAACATTTGGTTTTCATTATTCATTTCCGTTGGTGAGCTTAAAAAGGTATAAGATCATAAAAAGGATGATTCACAAGCTTAATAGTAATGTGGAAAGGTATCCTTCACGTTTCTTTCCGTATTGTTCGCGTGCAACTTATTACGGTAGCTTCCATGACATTTCATGACGTTCAGTATGTCACAGGAAAAGGGATATTATCCACTTAGCGTGTTCCAAACCACCACTTTACGCTCCATTTGAACATAAAGCTCTACGTACCGCCTACGGCCTTCCCTATTTAACATCCAGTCCTGCCTTATCCGTTGAAACAATCATAGTTTTTATCATCGACGATTAGAGATTTAGATATAAAACTTTATAGAAAATTGATATTTTAATTACTCTTATTTTCCAATTCCCAAGAGGAAATAGAGGATGAAACGATATTTATGTCACATGTATCATAGGTTGATTTTGTTATTAATCGCAATGATCAATAATGAGAATCTGATGTCTTTATTGTGTATAAATAGACTGCGGATTTTTATGCAAATTTATATTTTTATTAATATAATTAGCGCATTAGAACCATAGATAAAAATTGTTTCATCTGTTAAATATTAGTATTATTAATTTATATAATTAATTTATTATTTTCTATAACATTAATGAATCTTATAGAAAGATCTCATATTATTTTATACATTTTCTCATACGTATAAATGCTACATGCAGTTTCAAACCTCAAAATTTACTGTAAGTATATCAAAATCCGCAGTATATATATAAATTTCCTTGATATTAAATTACGTGGTTTAAAGCAAATTTCATATTTCTGAAATGCAATTGAGGAAGAGATAAAATTTGATAGCTTTAACCCATTTAATGTCAAATTCAAATTTTAAATTGGACACTTCAAATCATCTACCTAATATATAACATTATATCTAGATTATTTTTATACTTAAATCATATTTACGCCCTTTTTTTACATTGAATAATTAATGTGAGTTTTGTCAAAATAAGATAAATAATAATTGTTTGATCAATTCTAATTCTAATTTTTTTTTAAACTGTAAAATGATACACTTTTTTAAACTGGTAAAATTTTAAGAATATTTATAGGTTATTTCACCGATTGTAAATACTTTAAAAATCAACGAATTAATTCATAATACTCATTTTTATAACACAAATGACAAAATTGCAAAATTGTATTGAAAATCACTAAATCTAGAGAAGATACTGACATTTGTATAAAAATATTAAAACATTCATCAAAACATTAAAGCACTCATTAAAACATTATATAATTGAAAAAAATTTTAGTAATTTTATTTTTTATTCTTTTACATTTTTATTGGGAATCCTGTCTTGTCCGACAATATTGTGCAATTTCTTTTTTAAATCAACATTATCGAACAAGATATGATTGTCCATAAAAATATAAATCAAGAATGAGAAGTAAAATTTTTTTAGACTTTCATATCAAATAATTTTCCAACTTAAATTCTTTTTAATTATTCGTTACCATTAATAGGAATATTGGTTTTAAACACAGAAATAATCTATAATTTTTAATAAAAAATCATGTCTCATTAGATAATTCTATCAGTTCTTTTTGATTATTCGTTATCATTGATAGAAGTATTTGATTTTAAACGTAGAAAAATTATTGATTACAGATGTTTCTATGAAATAAAAGATATAATCACTCTTTTTCACGAAAAATTATATCCTATTTGATAATTCTACATTTTGCGAAATAATTTTGTATGTCTCTCAATTAAATTTCCTTTTAACTTCACAGTATTAATTCATTACCATTGATAAGAATATTGCTTTTAACATGTTGATCTTTTTCGTTCATTTATCTTTTGCTGGATTTATATTTAATATAATGAAGTTATGAAGTGCGTGAAATGGAAAAGCGCATTTTTCATTTTATAATATTTAGTTATCTATATTATTTAACATTCTTTTGTTGATGATATTTATCTTATTTCAATTATTTTATTCATAAATATTTATTTATAAATATTTACAAAAAAAACGCTAGCCACCGATGATCGTCGTGGTAATCAACGTGACAGTTAGAGGAAAATTATTAAAAATGTTTCCAGCGAATGTAAAGACTATAATGACTACAGCGTAATAAAAATAAATTTCAGGAAGCAGTTAAGTTTCTCCTCTTGGCTATTGGTCAAAAATATTGATTTCCTCAATGCGGCGTGTACAGCAACGATAGAAAATCTAGGCAATACAACATGGGGAACGAAAATTCCGAATAACTCGAACGACGAGTGACGACGAAGTTATTCCTCTATCATAGCTACATTGTTTGGGCCTTGGATTATTTGTTGGTATGAGACCGTTTTTCCATTCGTCTCGCCTCATCTTGACGACCTTAGTGTTCTTCGCAGCGCAATCACGTATTCGCAGTTCTATCAGTGGTGTAAGCATCGTCGCCTTAGTTACAGGCTTGCGCTGCAATCGCGTCGAGCGACGGCCAAACGAGAGCAGTGCTTCAACAGCTGTCGAGGCCGGATGGTTGGCCTCGTCAACCCCTGATCTAACCATATTCTCTCTCTCTCCTTCCTTCTGATTTCGATACCCTGATCGCATCGCTCGATCGCGTGTAATCAACGCCAGTGACCGCAAGGACGCAGTTAATCGCTGAAGGACATACCAGGATAATCGTACCAAAACCAACATGAGGCGTTCTTTTATCCTCGTCTTTTGCCTATTGGTCATTCTCAGTTTTTATGGTAAGCGTCTATGCGTCCAGTCTAGTCGAGGCTTTGCTTGGTTCAACGATCGGAACAGGTCTATGAGACTGCTTCCTATTGATTCTGGTGTTCTTTTAGACCTACATTCTTTTTTACCATTTTCTTACTTTCCATGACGTTACAACCCGCGATTATCGTAAACAATTGTTCCTGAGTCTCGGTACGTCGATGTAATTGATACTTACGTTTTATACAGTTCTATAATAACACTTCGTTATGTTATCTTTTATTCTTTAATTGGATAACAGAACAATTTTCTTTTTAATCGTAGATTAAGATTAATTATTGCTGTTTGAATTTAAATGGTACGTGGTATACACCGTTTTGTAATTTTTCTTCTATATTTTTTTTCTTATATCTTTCTTAACTACGGTAACGTAAATATAATTGAATAATATAGAATAAATTAATTTGAATTTACGATATGATTTACGATTTGATTGTAATGCAACTCTGGTTCCTCGTTCCTTTATATTTATCCTACTTCTTTTCCTTTAACTCTCGTCAATAAAGTGATAGTACGTTCTATTCGAAAAGTGGATCAACTAGCTTCCTCGTTCAAGAGAAGTGTTTAAACGCGATATTAGTGTTTCAACCGATTTAACAATAAGGACAAGTATGTGCAACATCGTACTTCGTTACGAATTGAATAACTATCATCAAGTTAAATAACCGAAATTATATGCTCCGAAAACTATTTTCGATCCCGCGGTTTAATTTAACTAAATGGACTGCTGCAAACGTTATTGAGATTAATGACAACCAGCTATGCGCAAAGCAATTTCTACATATGTGAAACTTTCCAAACTCCTTATACAAAATTTTATGCTTATTACGGAATATCAAATATAAAAATGATCATTAGAAACTCATATCGATGTCTGTATAATTATTCTTTCGCTTTTGACATTTTTTTAATCTTTTAAACTACTATAAATAATCTTTAAAATTATAGTAATGATCGTTATTATTTATATTTTGCAACACTTGGAAGTATGAATGGTCGTTGAAACAAGATTAGAAGCTGAAGACAAGCACGTAAAAGCATAATGTGGCTACGCTTTTCTAGGGCAAATGGCTGCATTGATTTTTATATCAGTTAGGGTCGTAAGTACAATGAACCCTTCTTCAGGTGGAATGTGTACCATTTTCAAGCATTTCTGAATTTTTCTAAAACGGACTTTGTAAATGATAGCCACGTTACCATGCTCTATAGTAATAGTAATTCGTCTGTTCAAATATTGACCTATATAAACAGATGCGTATACATACGTAACGACAACAAATTATTCAATCGTACTGACACAGAACGCATTTGAAAGGAGATAGTACCGTAGTCTCCTTGATATGAAACTTTAAATAATCACACTATACACGTTTCATACTGACCTCTTTTATCAATCGCCCGATAATATTCTTATAATCTCATGTAATTACAAAACTAAATATGAATTTTCTGTGCCAGCACAATGCGGACAACGATTCTGTTAAAACAATTTTCATCAAAATTGATCTATCAATAAAGTTTCAAGTTTAATTAATCTGGAAAATATATTTATTATAATGTATGTAATTACGAATATGTATAATTACATTATTATACTATATAATTGCGAATATTTAAACTTATATTTTGATAAATACAACTATTATTGAAAAATGGAATTTACACAAAGATTTGTTTCACTCACTAAATATCATAACGAAAATATTAAACTATACATATTAATTATTATCTATTATTATTACATGTATTTATTATTACCTATTTTTAGTTATTTTATGAAGTAAATCATTAACATGTTGCAGGCATAAATGCGATGCAATGTTATCTTTGCAACAGTCACAACGACAGTCGATGCGCCGATGAACATCCACCCGATGCCCTCAAAAAGGATTGCTCCGATCTCAAGAACGGCGCAAAGTATACCATGTGCCGAAAGATTACTCAAGTCATTGAATTTAGCGTTAATGGACGTAAGTAATATTCGAATTTTTTCATTGAAAAAGAATTATCGTTTATTAACATGTTTCAAAATTCTTAATCATATTTGCTTGTATTTCGATACCATTAAGATAAATCAGATAACAACTATAACGATCATGCTATCAACCTTTTATAGAATCAATTTTTAATATAATAATTTGCTACAATACGCTATTATTATTTTACTATTAGATTGATCTATTAAATTGACATAGTATTGATCTATTTAAATTAATATAGCATTTTTATTACGTTGTGGAAAACTACAATACAGTGCCAAAAATGTTAGAATAGCATGATCAGTGCAATGACTGTTACATTAGTATTATATTAAATAATTTTATACATATCCAAGTCCAATATCCAGTACAACTTACTAGCTTTATCGTATTGTACTGTTAATAGACTGTACATATTTATACATATTCATATTTTTTTGAGAATTAACAAAATAAAATCTATTAAATATTACAACAAATATTACAGTATTTACAATAGATTATGACAAACTTAAAAAATTATATAAATTATTATAAATGAAGAAATAAGTAAATTATCATCAGATAATTGGATTTTTATAAATTTTTATATTTTTTTCTAATATAATTAAAGAAATGAGATGTAGATAAAAATTAATACATTATTTTCGATATTTTACATATTTTTGCATATTACGTGAATTATATACATTTTTCGATCTTCAAATATCCCTTAAATGGATAAAAATTCGCTTTTTCAATTCTAATTATTAGACTGCAGATTTTTATGCATTTTTACTGAAAAAATGAAACCTAGATACAAGTTTGTTTTATTCTCCAAACATTGCAATAAATATTTTATTTTTGACGTATTTTTATATATTTTTGTATATTATGTATATTATGAGTACCTTCGAATTTCTCATAAATACATAAAAATTCGCAGTTTACTAATTTATTAATAAGTTAAGACAAACTGACCTATTACACATGTTTCAAAACAGTTCCGCCTGATACCCGAGTCATAAGAGGTTGTGGATGGGACGAGTCAAATTATAAAGGAAGGTGTTACCAAAGAAGCGGTTTCGGCGGTCGTCAAGAAGTCTGTTCGTGTTTGACAGACTTTTGCAATACGGCAACACCGAACGTTTTACCACCGACGTCTCTTATTCTATCATGTGCTCTTGGCAGTGTTCTTCTAGCATACATTCGTAATTAATTTCGAGAAAATCCACGTACTCTCGACCAGTCGACGAAGAGAATGCGTCTGAGATCGTTAGTACCTGCAAGCAGCTTCGACTTCGCATTTTCAGAGGAACGAAAGTAAGCAAAATTGAACGAGACAATACATTTCAAGCAATACTTCTTACACACTTTCGTCATTGATGAAAAAAAAAGCGTATAAAACAATCAAAACGCGGTTCTTTCAACGCAAAAACGTCTCCGTCTATCTAGAACTCTACGTTATATTTCGAAAATAAAGGCCGACAATCTCGAAATGTTCGACGCGACGAACGAAAAGTTCTCAATGGGAATATATGACTTCCAGCTGTTCATGGATTGAAAATTACAATAGTCTTCGACGGAAAATGCACTTTGTTCCTGATTACCTGAACGTTTTCGAATGAAATATACTGAGGAGAAAAATGAATGCACCTATTACCAACTAATGCCTATATCTAATTACTTTTAATATTGTTGCAAAAATGACTCAAATATATAAGGGTGCAGAAAAAATGTTTTTTAGAAAAAATATATGAATATTTCTATTCAAAAAATATCGTACATGCAGATCTACTAATGCGTTTTATAGTCATATACGTAACATATATATGTATAAATTTTTAACGAAAATAATTACGTTTCTCCGAGAAGCTTTCATCAGAAAGATATTGCGCAGAGATTCAGGAACGGTACGATCTTTGATAGCTTTTTGCGAAATGTCGAGCAGCTTGATGAACACTCGTCGATCATGCATAATTTTTCTTTAAAATTTCCAATTTAGGTGCTGAAGGTGTGACGATTGTCACATTGTGTTCACTTGACAATTTTTCTGCGTAGAGCTTAAGAATGACATTACACATGTAATAATTACGCAACTTGTTGAAAGTCTATATGTTGTGACAACCTTCGCGAAAGTAAAACATTTGTATGTTGTGTTTTTGTGCGAAGCGACGAAAATATAATATATCAGGGTTGCCGTTGCGGAGAACACGAGATCTGTTATTTTCCTTCATCCTGTCGAACAATGTATCGAACGATGAAATGTATTTGACAAAAGACATTCTTAAAAATGTTAGAAAGAAATTTTTTATACTCGAAAAAAGAAGCATAGATAATTTAGCATGATTTACGTTATTTGTATTTATAAAATATAATAAAACGATATTAATTGAGTGTAATTTATATATAAAATCGCTATAAATTCAAACATTGTCGAACAATGTATCGAACGATGGAAAATTGTAAATAATTTAAACTGTTATAACTTCGTAAATCATATATCATAAATTTGAAATCTTTCAAAAATTTTATATCATATAGTAGATGGAATATCTTTTTTCTTGAAATTTCATCGACAAATTTTTTTATAACTAGCTCCACCATAGGTTAGAATGGTCTTGACCATTTTATTGAATTTCGAACATTAGAATTAAATTGCAAAACGTTAGGATTTCTTATTGTTTAACGTTAATTCAAAGCTCAATAAAATGTTGAAAGAAATTGTACATCGAGTTTCAAAATGTCCCAATAAAAGAAAGATTTATGTTAATCTTTAAAATGATCGTAGATTCAGTAACAAAAAAAATTCTTTTATGTTTTGTAAAGATATTCAAATTTTAAAAATTTTCAAGTTACAATTTTTATAATTTTACAAATTATAACAGTTTAAATTATTGACAATTTTTTATCGTTATTAGTTTGGTCAATTATATTCTTTACTGTGTAATTTATTTTATTCTTAAATTCGATCGCGAAATAAACACATGTGTACTTTCTGTATGATTCAGTGGTATCGAAGATATTCAGAATTTATAAAAAATTAATGGATAAAAAAAACTATAAAATTAACGAGTTAAAAATATAATTATATTAAATAACTCATGGACAAAAATATCGGTGCCGTGCGTCAAATTTTTCGCTCGTTTCATTGTTCCGAGTAGAGAATTTTTGTTTCAAGCTAACAGCCAGTAATCTGCCATTTTTCTTCGTGATGTTCGTTGACTTTCATTTCGTAGATTACCATTTATTTCGATATGTATATATAAGTTTGGTCACTTTTCGTTTACAAGGAATTTCGATTTGTCTCCGTGAAAGAGGAAATGTTATACGAGGAAAACCATAGCATGTACATTTATTAATTCGAGTAAAGAGAAGAGTGGATCAATTTTTTGGAAAGTCGTGGATCAACATCGAATTCTTTAATTTAACCGCAAGTTCGTTCGTTAAAAGTTTTAAATCCTTTCTTTTCTCTGTTCTCGCGTATATACTCGATATGGATTTAATATCTCATTACCTGTTGTCTCCGTGAGGACGTTCTCTTACTTTGTGACTCATTTATCCTTCACCTTAATACATCGTTTATTGAACGCAAATTTATTCAAGAAGAGTAAACGAATATCAGGTAAAACAAAACTTATCCATTGTTATATATGCATAAAATAAATCAAAGCGAAATTGTGCTTAGGTTAGCGACATATCAGATAACAGCTGACATAGTGGCCAAGTTCATTTCATTTAAATAAAATAATCGTTAACTATACGTATTATTTGTTGAGTAACATTTTTCTTGAATTTTATTCCAATTCAGAGCATTACAGATTTATATGCAGAAATTATAATACTTTTCGTATCGATTAAAAATTATAAATCTTCGACGCACGATGATATAACAAGCACATTGAACGAATTGTTTCCCTGCACAGACGTTAAAAAGCGAAAGGACAACGAAAGGATTGTATTCTAAGTCGGGGTTAGGTGGATCATGCACTCTACAGCCGCACGAGCTAATCGATCGACCATACAGCCTTCAATTTCGTCTACGTCAGCTCCATCGTCCCTTGTGCACCCGCAGCAACAACAAATTCTTTATGGTCCTATCGCTAATCCGACAATAACCCTTCAACCATGCGGAAATGGTTTACCCTCGTGTATTTATCCAGGAGCGCAACGTAACACTGGTCTGACTAATCCTGCTCCTTTACATATACAAGGTGTAAATACGTTTCCCTTAAAAATCTTTCTCATTTTATATCCTATCTTCAAAAATATTACGATGAGATTAATTTATCTTTAAACAAAATAAAACATACGACCATTGTTTAAACTACTAACGATTACGATTAATGATTACATTTTCAATTACCACAGACTACAATTTCTTTTATCGACAACTATAGAATCTGTTTTATTAACGATCGAATTAATAACATTTTTTTTTCATTGATTACACTTTTTTCGCCGATTTTTATATTTTTTATTTGAGGAATAAAAAACAAATTAAGGAATATAATTTAATGATCTAACTTACATCTAATCTAGTTTAATAATTTAATCTAATAAAAGAATCTAAAGAAAAAGAATTAAATTTCGTAGAATAAAAATGATATCCTTGATAAAAAAAAAAGAAAGTATTATTTAATTTATTGACGTACTGGTATCAAATGACGTATTTATCTTAAATAATGATTTCAGTTTTCTAAGATTCTCGTACAAACCCATCCATGAATATAGGCAAAAGCAGCAGATGGCCACCGAAGAATAAACTCGTACGAAATCAGCAATATTGTCAACAACAGCAACAGCAGCAGCATATTCAGCAACAATTATCCTATAGCCCGAAACCTTTGGTACTGTATGATCAAGCAACGAACAATGCCCCGCCACTTGCACCGACTACTTCGTTTTTAATTGCTTCGTCAACATACACGCACGGCTCATTTTCCGGGGATCAATATAACAATTCTGGGGTCACATTGATACCGCAGCCCTACTTTAAGCCTCCGGATGTACAAACGTTCTGCTTGATTCAAGATCGACAAAATATTCAACAACAAGAGCAACCATCACACAGCTCCTATTACAATATCTCAAACACCTGCAACCTACAAGCAATTAACAGTACTTCAGCATTTCAATTTCCCAATCTCAGTCCTTACGCGGCTACGGCAAATTTCACGAACAGTCAAGTCACGGGTCCCGTTCAAACCATACACTCCAATCAAATCTTCCCTAATCCTCCAGCGAATTTAGTTTATGGTAGTTTACAAAGAGACAAACCTGTTGTCGTTTCTTCTGCTACACTCGACATCCCTCCTCTTAAAGTCAATAAAAGCAAGATACCTACAGTTAATACGTCACAAATCACGCCAATATCATCTGAAAATTACAACGAATGGCCATCTCAAACAATCGCCTCTCCTTCTAACAACTTATTCAACATAAAACCGAATGCAGACGATGAGACAAATCAGATCATCGCAAATTCTTTGGAAAAAAGCACGTCGAACGTATCTACGAAAACTCAAGAAGAACATTATTCCGACGAATCGTCAACTAGCTTCGATTTTACAATCGAAGCTGAGAAAATGGTCTCAGCGCTTTGCAACATATCTTCGAACGACATTAATAAAGAGGAAATGAAAACCGAGAAATTCAATTCGACACCGTTGTTCAACGGAGCTGGCGATACCGCGTCGAATAAAAATAGTTGGTTTGCCGAATTTTGTACGGATTATGGAACTGGCACCTCGATAGCTGTTCAAACAGATGGACCGTGTCTCGATAGGACCCAATATCCAGAATTGTTGAGGAAACTTATCTACTGGGGGTGCACGGAAGGCGAGATCTTCTTAAATAATAGTTCCAAAACAAACGCCAAATGCAATTGGCTGAGAAATCTTTGTACCGCCACCAAAACGGCAGTTACCAAATCATCCACTTGTTTCCCAATCTTTGCCGGAGATCGTGTTTTTGTCGGTGATCTGATAAACGCTTTGTTACGCATTAGCAACGGGTGGCTCATTCTTGACAATTATTTGAACAAGCAACATTATCCAAGCTTGAATAATAAGTTCGACTGCGAGTTGCTGAGATGCTTTCATCTGTGGGAAGAGAGCACGCACGAACTGCTGAATCAAATCGTCCATACGTTCTTAAAGCTGGAAGAGAACGGCGATGTTTCTAATTTCGAACAAAAATCAGAATCATTTGGAACCTCTTTTCCAGGTGACGTTTCAATTTATACGAATCGTGACTTGCTCGATTCGTCTTCAACTATGATTATGTCGAAGCAGAAGTCCGACAATAAAAGGAACAGTCAAGATTCCTGTAACGGTGTGCAGCTATCAACCGGAAACCTGCGAAATTTCAGCCTCTACAATGTTAACCAGGAGAAACAGTCATCCCAGAAAGAATCAAAATTACGAAGTAAGTGGACTATTACTGAGAATCTAACAACAATAGATAGCACGAAATCCGTGCCTGATATGTTCTTAGGGCACACGGAATCTGGAAGTCAGGCGAATGGTAGATTTCGTTCAAGGGGGAATTCGTCCTCTGCCAAGACAGATATGTCCGCACAATCGGTGAACGCAGAATTTTTTCATCTGAGAAGCAAAATTCTTACGGAGAGTAATCAAGATACATCTAGACAATGGTCATTCAAGGAGAAGAAGCAAGAGTTTCCTGAGAATAAAGTTTCGTCACAGGAAAATGTCGACACCATATTTAGACTACAACGACAATTAGATGAAAATTGTGAGAGCAATTACGCTCAGAAATGTTTATCAAGGGTGGAATCGTCGTTTCTCAATCCTTCGATTAATTTAGAATCTATGTACTTTCCATCTACTAACGAACATGATAATTTCTATCATAGTTACGCTGTTTGTCCTCCGTATGCGGTAGATTACGGTAATAAAAATTCGAAAAATTTTGAGCAGAATCACAGGAATAAAACGAACATGGATTTAGTTTACGTTGGCAAATCAACGACGAATCAACTGGAATTGGCTGCAGTGCCAAAAGATAAAATGACATTACTCAGTCAAATAGAACCAAGTATTCCGGAAAAATCATCGGAAGAGATGACCGCCAATTTGTCAGCCTGGTTCGCTAGTATGAGGAACGCTGATAACCGACAAATGCCATTTATGAATCTGACAGATATGAATACAGAAACAGTTATACCGCGAGGGTCAACACGTCCAGAAATGTTGAAGAATACGATGGATCTCAATAACTGTATCAGACAGTTGCACATCGACGCAAATCGTCAATTCCAAACGCTACAAAATATACAAAACGTCCAAACTGCACCTTGGAGCACTTACAATTTGATCAATAATCGCACTCAAATGCAGCAAGTTTCTGAAGAGTATGACAGTTCTGAGGATGTTCGAGTATACATGAAACCAGGAAGCTACAATGTTCCAAAGAAAAGGCATCAAAGAAGATCCAATCGTCGTTTAGAGAATTCATCTCGAAACGCTGCCAATGGGTCCTCGAACAATCATCGCAGTCATTATATCAACAACAAAGAGAAGACGTTTTGCACTCCAGCATCGTCAACGCCTGTGTCCCGACCTACCACGTCCATATCTAACAACGTTAATACTTCTGCAAATATAATGAAAGTACCTTTTCCGGCGACTCCTATCGTGCCACCTCCTATTTTCTCCCTCGAAAATTCACCTAGGATTTTAAAGCGATCCGACACGTGTAATTATACTGTGTCTGAGGATGTTACTTGGAAAGCAGCCTGCGCTTCCGCTGAAATCCTATTAGAGGCGTTGAACGTAAAAGAAGATGCGAACTTCAAAAAAACGGAGATCAATCCTATTGACGTTATCGAAAAGTTTGACAATGTCAGAAAGAGCAATAACGATGACATAACGTTTCAAGCGACGCAAGATCAAAAAAAACTAGAAGGAAGTCTTTTGAAAAATTTGAAAGACAATAATGACGGCTGCGGCGGTATTTCAAGTTACGAAGCATCCGAGGATGACTCTGGCTCCACGAATCACTTTTCCCCCAACACGAGTATCAACGAAGCTTTACAGTTACCTGGTAATAAGAATGGTAATAATTATAATTATTTGAGCTTTATCATAAATATCGCTTCTATCGGAAGAATAAAAGTTTTCATTCTTTATGTCAATTTGGAAAGAAAACAGTCTACGTTTCCATAAATTCTGTATAAATGAAATATCGAACTGTGATTATTTAATAAAAATGAAATTTAATCATTTTAATACTAGAAGGACGGAAATTTCAAAGTTTCAGATTTTAATAACGTGCAACTATAATAGCAAATCTTCTTTTTAAAAAATATTTGATAATATGGTATACTTAGAATCAAACAAGCACTGTTGTTTGTCCCGTATGTATGAAAGATTGAAACATAAATGAAAACATATGCCTGACATCATAATTAACCCTAGAACGATACTGTGTGGTTGCCAGGAGCTTACCGAATTTTAATCGTATCTGTAGATATAATATAAATGGATATCAAAGTATTGGACAAATGTTCTTAATATGTGCTATTAATTATAATTTATAAAATAACAGAAAAAGACAAGTTGTATACACTTGCATTCTTTACAACGAAGTTTTTAATGCAACGAAAACTTATGCTAAATCAACTCGTTTGAAGTATTTACTTGTATTTAGAGCAAATGACGAAGAAATTTTTTTTTTCGAGAAATTTATGAAATTGTTTTAAAATAAAATAAAATAAATTATATTTTTTATTTATTTATTGAAAACTACATATATCAATTGGAATAGCCAGGAACATGTTGAAAAGTCTCTCATATCGAATGAAAATCTTCCTTGCATTTCAAAACGACTTTTTTATTGTTATGTTTTATATAATATTTTAAATATTTGGTTTTAATATTCAATATAGTTTTACGGCCATTTGTATGTTTTACGCTTCTAATAAATAAAGTATTGCAAAAAAAGAAAAATATTTGAAGAGAACATGATGAAAAAGTGAAGGACAGCAAAATTAAAGTAGAGTAAAGAAGAGTAGAAAGAACATCTGCGAAAATATTCAATCATACATATAACATTTAAATTTCATTTTAGATTATCAATAACCACACAGTGTCATATATGTCCAAAAATAAATAAATAAATAATGTTATTCTAGGGTTAAGGCAATACTTCCGTTCTTCCAGTATTAAATATCGCAATATTTTATGCAGCTACCCGTTAACAGGTTCTAGTAAAATGAATGTAAAAACGGACTCGTGGTTAATCAAAACATTGAACAACGCTAATATGGCAAATAAACAGAAACGACGAAAAAACAGCGCCGTTCCACATAGTTCCGAATCATCGAACAGTTCCGTAACAGAAAATGAACAGACGATTCCTGTTGTTTCGTTAGTGACCAATAGTACTGTAACAAAAGTCGCAACAACAACAACAACAGTGAAAAATCTTCAACAGACTATTAACTCGAGGAAAAGTTCGTGCATTTCGTTAAACAACGACCAAACAACGTCGGAAGAGACCAAACGTATCATAGGAAAAGCCACTTACTCGGAAACTGTACGACGTTACACGTCTTTAAGTACTTCGCTCTCGGAGAAAAAAGAATTTTGCAAGAAAAGCAAATTAAATATAGCCAATGTATCAACGATTTGCAGCACTGTAATACCGATCCCTGGACGCAAGTGTCAGAGAAAAGATTTCGAAAAATCGTATTATCTCTTACATAATAGATCTCGCAAATGTTCCGGGAAGAGAGCAACGAAAAATTGCGATGTCAACGATTCTCAAATGGAAAAAACATCGAAATCCACAGTCGCCATAAAACACGGGAAGAAAAGGGAAAATGCCGGATGCATCGAATTTTTAGATGGGAAATTTGGTGGAAAGGTCAGCGATAGAGGTTGGTCCGTATGGTATAGTTCGAAAAGGAAACAAAGTCTCAGTCCGCTTGCGCTGAGCAAATTAGAAATGATACATCAGACAGTTTGGCAAATGAAAGAAGCAGAAGTTTTCAAATGTCCATCTTCAGAAAACAATAGTGATAAACAATCTTCTTCATACACGGTTAGTTTTTATATTTGTATAATGTAATGTAATATAATATAATATAACTTCTTTAAATACTTGATAGTTGCGCGATTTTCTTTCAGATTGAAGATTATTGTAAAGTTATTAAAAGTCCAATGTTCCTGGAAACGGTGGAATACAAACTAAAGAATCGAGTTTACCATAAAGTAGAACACGTGGTCAGAGACTTTCGTCGTATCGTTTATAATTCAAAATTATATCATAAGGTTCGTATCTTATTTGTTAGTTCTCTAATTTTTGCTAGGATTGTTAAGAATCAAATTAACACGATGATGCCAGTACTCGACTTTTTCATTTCTATAAATATTTTAGAATAATTAAAACAAAATGAATACCATTGATAGAAAGATTTTAAATAACATAAATGACCAAAATAATGCTATAAAATGAAAAATGCGCTTTCATTATCCTTATATTATGATATAATTCTTTATAAAAATTAAATTATACCATCCAATAGATAGAACGTGCAAATTTCGCGTGACAGTCATGTACGATTGAGTTAATATGAGCTAATATTTAGATAAATATAAATTTGCATAAACATCCGCAGTTATAGATAACTATAAAAATTTATATTAAATTACAAAAATTTCAAATATTTAATTTTATTTTGATTTCATTTTCGATTCTCTGCGATAAAAATTAGTAATGAAATTCAATTAAATAAAAAATTTCAAAATTAAATAACTTATTTAATCCTAAATTTTTATGATTTCAATATCGGTTAAAAGTTGATACCATCTAATCACAGGACGATCATGATCGAGTAAAAACTATTGAAACACTGTCGAAGAAACTTGAAGAACTGTTCGAGGAACATTTTGCGAGTTGGGACTTCGATAATATTAGTGGTAGTCCAAGGGAAAGTTCACCAGTGCTGCATCGATTTAAAACGGCTGGACAAAAATCGATAACTGGACGTTACGGCAACACGAAGAAATGTTCGTCTTCTTCGATCACCGATAACATATAATATCTACTATATAGTATATGCTTTCTGCGACATCAAACTGCGCTCAAAGAATTATTGTGTCTATCGTTTTATTGTGCATCTATAATTCTTATTATTATTAGATTAACAGATGTCTGATTGCATCGAGTTTATGTAAAATTGTTAGACTCGAAATTAAGTATATCTGTAAGGATCGATCATAATAACATGTTCCAGTCATGTCAGTTCATATTGTTGTCGCATCGTGGACGTTCTACGGTTCTTTTTTCTTTCGCAACGCAGCTTGCTATGTTAAAATATTTTTCGTCTTACTTACAAACGAGCGAAAGTTTAAGCGCTTAATTTTCTGGTACATACATCGGTATAAGGTAATGCATCTTAAGTGTGAAACAAGACTATAGTTAACTGCTCGTTTTTTTATCATTGATATTATACATATAAAAAAAAAAGATAATAATACTCATTACTTAATAACATTGACCATAGCCTACAACTTGAGAGTCCTCAATTATCATTAAAAGAAAAATAATCCTGAGTATTTTATTCTAGCAAGATTGGAAAATATAATTAAACGAAAATAGTGAAAGCAATTATAAAAATAAAGAGGAAAAATATTATAAGAGTATTTTCCATTTTTAATGTGATCAATATGCATGAAATATATTATATGAGAAAGAAGAAAAGAGAACTATTATAATGTAAAATTGCACTGCAAGCAAATAAAATATTGACCAAATAAAATAATTGAAAAAAAAATGAAAAATCCCGCGTTATCACGATGAAGGGCAACGCATGCGCAGTATAGGCGCTATAATCCGGTAAAGTTAACACGCACATACCGTAGAGAAATGTCAGTTGTGCGATTCAAGTAGTGTGCGCACATGGATTATAATAATGTCAAACATCGAGGGAATGGAAAGATGGCGGTCGAGCGGTAATTTTGTGATGCACGGGGTGTAGTCTACGAATGGTGTGTCTTACATTCCCAAGAGAACCATCAAAATCATAATATTATCGTGCAATGTGACTACATACTGATCACGACCGTCCTGTGAAACAGACCGTGACAAGAACAGAAGGACAACGAAGACGAGTAGAAAAATTAAGGGGAGTGAGAGAGCCAGGAGAGTAGAGAAAAAAAACGGACCCAGTTTGCACGTAACGAGTGTAGAAGCGGTTCATTGCTCCGCTCTGACTTGTCGCCAAGATGGATTGGGATTCGATCACGATGGCGAGTCTTCATCTGACGATGACCGAGCATCAATATTACGAAGATATTTTTAGTTATTGCTGTGAAAATACAGACAACGACAGTGTACCGGTGATCAAAGTTGCCGAGCTGCTACGCTCAGCAAATTTACCAGCGGTTGTCACGATGAAGGTAAATTAGATCAACTCATTGTACATAGGCTGTCAGCTGTTGGTTTTCTGTCACACGCATATTACGATATTGAAATTGTAGAATCTCTTTAATTGTATGTAAGTGGGCGTTTAATTAGTCGAACGTGACGCGATATGGAGAAATTACAGAAGCTCATAAAGGTTAGGATTAGGGGACTGTTACGAGAAGATTGTAAGCACTCTAATTGAATAACGAATTAAACAGTTATGTCTTTATGCTTTTAAATCGAAAACAAGTCAAATCCATCATTTTTCAACGTAATGCCAATATTAATATGTTATTATTTTGGCAACAATGTATACTTCAAAAATTCATGATACCTACGTAAATTTGGAAATGTAAATTACGATGTTTGTTGAATATATGAAAATACAATGATTTGAGAAAAGAACATATTAATATCATCAATAATTTATTCCGAATTTTTGTAAAATGATAATAAAATAAAACATTTCAAATTGATTTCTCACGTTTAAAAAATTTTTTCAAAATAAATAAAATATGTGTTAACAATTTATTTCAAATGAATTAGGTTCAGAAATATTTTATATTTTTACCAATAAATAAAATAAAATAAATATAAAATAAAAATTTCAATTATTGAAACTTTTAGATCTATAAATATGTGTTATATATAATATTAATCTAATTTACTGCTTTTTATAAAATATTTAGTATAACATATTATATAAATATAACATATATCATATTACATATCATGGATATGTATAATCATAAATACAGAAATATTTATATTTAAAATAGACAGTTTTAAATAAAATATTAATCATGCTTATTACCAAAATATATTTTTCTAATTTATAGATATTGGATATCTGTTTTGGGACTGAAGCAGCACACATTGGTACGCATCTTGGGAAAAAACAGTTTTATGTATTGTTGAAGCTTGTAGCAGCTCATCAAGCAGGACTCAGTATTCGTAAAGATATAATTACAATGCCTTTGGATGTTATCACCTTACCAAGATTTACTTGGCCAGCATCTGGGGAAGAAGATGGTAGGAGAAGTTCAGATTCAAACAGAGCTATAACAGGTCACCGACATGCTCCTGAGAGTACTACAGAAAGTGAAAGTGAGGCAGAATCTCCAAGGGAAACTGGCGGTAGTACAGATTCACCAACTCCGACAAATAGTATAATACAAGAAAGAAACAATGACATAGGTGGTGAAACAATATTAGATTCTGTATCTGGAGGTTGGCAAGGATTATTGGTATCTGAAGAACAGAGGCAGTTATTAGGAACCGAAGAAGAAAGTTCAGAGCGTCATAGTAGTGATGAAGGAGAAGGAGATGGCGATGGCTCGTTCCCACCTGAAGAAGTATGGATAATTAGTGATGAACAACGTGAATATTATGCTACTCAATTCGCACAATTACAACTTGATCCTGAGGGACTTCTGCATGGTTCTATAGCTAGGACATTTTTTGAAAAGTCTGGACTTCCTTTAGGAGAACTTAGTCGTATTTGGCAACTTGCAGATATTACTAGAGATGGAGCATTGAGTTTACAAGAATTTTTTGTGGCTATGCATCTTGTTGTGTTACGAAGAAATCATGTGCCTCTACCTGATGTCTTACCTCCACCATTATTAATTCCTTTGCTTAAACAAAAGACTGGTCCACCACCTATTCCATCAACTACAACTACAACTACTCAAAAAAGTCCATCTAATACCACTGGTACTCGTGAAAGAAATAAAGAATGGACAAAATTTGTTGATTCACCAACTGGGACTAGCAGTTCTTTGACTAGTCCAGGTTTACAATTAGTGAATTTTGATTTTCAAAAGTCTGCTGTTGAAAAAGATCCTAAAATTTTGCATCCTGTACCATTACGTTTAACGCCTGAAGCAGCAATTCTTGCTTCTGGAGCAAACGGAAACAGTAGCAGCTGCACTACGTTGGGTGATGATGATCTCCAACGTACTGCAAGTGCATTGGTGCAACGACCTCTTATTAAAAAACCACCTCCACCTCCTGAAGAAGCTATTATAGTAACTCCAAAGAAGGAACCGCCGCCTCCACCACCACCCAGACCATACAGAACACATGCAAGAAGTTCTAGTCTTGATCTTAATAAATTAGGTATATGTTGCTACCAATACTCTGCGATACTTTTCATCTGTGGCTGAGAAAGCAAAGTTTTACGCTTCAAACTGTGCGCGTTCTTGTAGGGAAAAATGGTCAAAGTTTCCTTGGAGCACCTCCACTAGTTCCACCAAGAATCTCTCCTGGAATTGTAAGTTCTTTTATCTATTTTTAAATCATTTCATTACTAAATATTTAAATTAAAGCTATTAATAATGAGACCTACATTTAATTAAGCTGCTTTTTATGGACCTGCGCAGTAGATATTTCAGATATTTTAGATGTTGTTATCATGTTATGGATTCGGAAAATTAAAATATATAGGCAAAATTATTGTTATAAAGAAAATTTTGTCATGTATCTCTACTACAGACTTCACCTCGAAAATTGGTCGGTCAAAAAAGTGAGGGAGAGGGACAAAAAACCTTAAATGAAAGTCAAGGTTTTGTTGCTGATTTTTCTCACTTTTCTCCAAAGAGCGAACTACCTGAAAATCCATCTTTGGAAACTCCGCAATCACAACAATTTACTGGTGTCTGTGGTGCATTTCATATTTATAGAAAACCCAGTCCAAGTAAGTTCTTCATTTTTTTTTCTTTTTTTTCTTTTATCTAAATTTCAATATATATAGATTTTAAAATTTTACTTTTCCTCTTACCTTTCTATTTTACTTACAGAGCGAGAAGGAGATGAAGATGCTCCTAAGGATGAATTGGAAGAATCAAAAAAATTAACATTACAAGAATTACGAGAGAAAAACGCAGAATTGCGATTAGTTTGTGAAGAATTGACACGAGAATTAGCTAGTGCACTACAGGAACGTATAAATCTTCGTGCAAAACTTTTACTTTTAACATGATGTAACCTGTTATCATCTGTAAAGACTTCAAACTATGAATTATTGATTTTTCCTAAATTTGTTGTCAAATCGAATATCTCATGTGTCATGCTAGTCTAGAGTATTTCTTTTTGCAAAGTTTCGTATATTCACAACAGTTAGCGTAACCAAAAAATAACATTACAGAGCAGATATTAATAAAAATTATTCGTGTTAACTATTCAACCTACTTTTACTATCAGTTACTGTATAAAATATTATTTAAATTTTAAATGTTCCTTTATACATTTTTCATGTTTTAATGATGTGGTTTGCTGATATTTATAAATATTTGAATTATATTTTATTGAAAAAAAAATAGATGTTTCTGATTAGTAAGAATGTTGAAAAAATATCAACGAATATCAAAATTCTTTGTGGTTACGCTATGATTCACATTTTATCCTTTTTCACAGATAATTCCAGTGTGCATTATTAGAAGCGTGGATACAAATATTGTAGCAACATCTGCCACTTTCTAGCATTCAAATGTTATAGCATTTTAACGTTCAAATAATTTTAAAAACTTATATTTTTTATGCATAGTACTGTGCTAAATTGCTGAGAAATAGTTCTTTATATATTACAGAGTTTTTAAAGTTGAATAATCGCATCAAGCGGAATGAAAACTTGATGGTTACTGTATACTACAAAACTATTAAAAAAAGAAAAAAAAACATATAAACGCGAGTGATGAATATTTATTGTTTAATAACAAAATAAAACTGTATTTTCGTATTGCTGTACTACCAAATTTTTCACAGCATGGCATAAAAAGATCGATATTCCTAAAGTGTTATGATGTATTTCGTTTCGTGATGTAATTGTATATAGCAAATAGAATTAGAACAAGGAATGAGAGAAAATGAAGTCTGCAGGAACAGAACACTCAAAGAATAAATATACTTTAAAAAGAAACATTGATACTTTCAATCAATTTGTATGTTCTACTTTTATTCTATTTAAAAAGATTATTCACTGTATTACTTTTAATCGCTACAAAGAATATTACGTTCAATTATTGCTATTGTTTCCAAATGTGATAACTTGTATATAAAAACAACATACTACAAAATGCTTTGTTCAGTATCTTTGTTCAATATTTTATTATAAAAATTAATTTAACTGAGAAATATAAAGGAACTATTCCTTGTGCCATATAATGCAATACTTTAATAACATTGTAATTAATATTGCAGTCATTTGTGACAGGTGAAAACTTTTGTTAAAACTGTTTAAAAATATTCCGATCAATAATCGTATTAAAATATCTTTTTGTAAGTGTACAGATGTACAGAAAGTATGAGTTAACTATTATGTAAGTTAACTGTTGATTTATTCCATTCCTATTATTCATGTAATCCTGTAAAAATGTATTAATACATAAAAAGATAAAGAAATGTTTAAAAAATTAAATAAAGCATTCTCTTAGTTTCATAACAATTTTTATTGAAATCAATGTATTGAATGACAAATAACATATTACAGGAAAAAATTACAAATACTTCAAAATTTTGATTGTAAATGTGATGAATAAATAAAATGATAAAAAGTAATTAAATGTAACATACATTATTTTTACTGTATGATACAAGAATAATTTATGTTGCATGTGTCTACTCTCACAGATATACATTATATTTGCACTTGTATCGTTTGTAACTATTTCAAAATTGTAGACAAAAATTCGAATTATGTAATCCGTAACGTGACAAATCCTAAAATCTGCTTTCTTTTGTACTTGTTTTGATAATCAATACCTATGTATTATTAGTTGCAACTATTTATTATGTGCGGAAAAAAACTTTACTTTTACTAAAAATATTCTCAATTTCAGTTTATTCAATTGGTTGGATTTTCTACTGATATTTAATTTGAAATATCCATACAATAACGATATATTCATATAACATTATCATATAGAACAATTTACGAGTTGTTACATATATAAATATACGTAAAATTTTAGTTGTCCTTCGTTTGTATGTATTTAATTAAATCAATTACGCGGTTAGAATAACCAAATTCGTTATCGTACCATGAAATTAACTTGACAAAGTTATCATTCAAAGATATACCGGCTTTAGCATCAAAAATACTGGAATGGTTATCACCAATAAAATCGGAAGATACTAACTCATCTTCCGTATATCCCAAAATTCCCTTCAACGGCCCTTCAGCAGCTTCCTTTACTTTAGCTTTAATAGCATCATAGCTTGCAGGTTTAGCAAGTCTAACCGTTAAATCAACAACTGACACATTATGTACCGGTACACGGAATGCCATACCAGTCAGTTTTCCATTAAGAGCTGGAATAACTTTGCCAACAGCTTTAGCTGCTCCAGTTGCAGCGGGAATAATATTTTGTGCAGCACCACGACCGTCACGCCACAACTATTATATAATCAAGTAAAAAACAAACATGAGCATAATTAACATGATGAAAGAAACATCAATTATAAACTGAAGAGATATATTATTAAACAAAAATTTGATATACCTTTCCAGAAGGTCCGTCAACAGTTTTTTGAGTAGCAGTAATAGCATGCACAGTAGTCATAAGACCCTCAATGATTTCAAAGTTGTCGTGAATAACTTTAGCAAGAGGTGCTAAACAATTAGTAGTACAAGAAGCATTAGAAATAACTTTGTAACTTGGATCATAAGCATCTAGATTAACACCAACAACAAACATAGGTGCATCAGCTGATGGTGCAGAAATAATAACTTTCTTTGCACCACCTTCCAAATGAGCCTAAAAAATCAAAATGATTGAAATATTTATATATACATACATTTAAAACTCTTTGATAAAAATAAATATATAGATTTCTACATACAGAAGCTTTATCTATGGTAGTAAAGACACCAGTGGATTCTACGACGTATTCAGCTCCAGCTTTACCCCATGGAATAGCTTTTGGATCACGCTCACTGAACACAGCAATTTTATTACCATTGACAACTAAGCAGCCATCTTCAACTTTTATTTCTCCCTTGAATCTTCCATGAGTGGAATCATATTTGAACATATATACCATATAATCCAAACCAATGAAGGGATCATTAATGGCCACAACCTATTAAAGATAATTAGAGAAGTGTATTCAAAATTTTAAGAACGAAATTACAAAAACATGATAAAAATGTTTGGTAATAATTAACATATAATTACTTACCTGGGCACCGCGCTCAAGCGAAGCTCTAAGTACAAGACGGCCAATGCGGCCAAATCCGTTGATCCCGATTTTGCTCATGTCGTCTTCTGTGCAACTGGAAAATGACCGATTTAGCTTTCGATGACATATTTTTTGCTCAACAAATATTCGTCGCCTTTTACAAACTAATCTTGTTATTGATATAAGTGAAGTTAATCTCAATATCAACGGCATAACCTCAAACAAGCTGAATGTATTTTTCCGATTTATAATGATTTTATGTTCAATTCTCCAATTTATAATAATATTATTTTTTAAATTAAGTTAAAAATATTGTACTAATTAGATTACAAATATGTATATATATATTTGTTAATCTGTATTTACATCATTTACATAAATTGCGATTTTATACGTATGCATGTATGTTGATTTATCGTAAATTGTGTTTTGTTGTAAATATTATTTATCAAGCAAAAAAAGTGAATAATTCCATCTATGAATGTTGAAGCATTGAAAAAAATTTCCTATATTTAAAATAGTTTTTATAGATTCGTGGTTTACTGGATTGAATAATTTATTAAAAATGAAAATCTTATTATAATATAAATATTTGTATTATAGAAAGAACATGGTTTAATATTAAAGGTCATTCAAGGTCAAAAAGACTTCAATGCCTTGCATCAAATCTGTACTTAGAACGAACGTGATCTTCTTCACGCATTCATACTTCGATTTTTACAATATATGTATATATTTATATTTTATATTCTATGTAATTTTTAATTAGATTAAAACATTACCAGAGAAATGACGCAACGTATTATGCTACTATTTATTTGATACTATATTACTATTTTATTCGATTTTAAAAGTCATTATTTGAAATTTTAAAATATTACTTTTAAATTTCTTTTTCGAAACATTTAATGTATAATAATAATAACGTATAAAATCATGTAATATCATATAAAAATAATTGAAATTTATAAAATTATAAAATAATAAAATTTAAGATTCAATAATGAGTATATTAAATTAAGAAAACGTATAAAAATAGAATATTTCATTTCATATCAATCTAAATACAATAAAATTATGAGATTTCAATTAATTAAAAAATAGAAATGATTTTATATTTAACAAAATTCGCTCCGATATATTTCACAGAATTTCGATTTATCAGAGTTCTCGTTTTTAAACAATGTTTAAATGATTTTTTATAAGTTAAAAGGTTTGGTTACGTGACAAAATAACCATCAATGAAATATATAACATATACTATGCAATAAATATAATGAAAAATCCTAATAAAAATTAAAAGGATGATTCCACGCGAAGACAAATTCGGACATTTTAGAACCAATACATGTTTTCTCGAAAATTCTTAAATAGATTCTGTATCTGCTGCTGCAGAAATTATAGGTCGGTGCATACTAGATTTAAATGACGTCATATCAACCGGTATGGATATAACAAGTGCATACATACTATGTAATTGCACAAGCAAAATATAAATTATTATTTTATTACCAATTTATTAATATCAATTGAGGAACTGTAGTTTATCATATAAATATAATGTAACAAAATAATTCAATTGTAGAAAAATAACAACAAATTAAGATAATGCTAAAAACTCGTGATACTTACGTGAAATAACAATGTGAACGCTACGCTTATTCCAAAAGCAGTGTCATTTGAAGGGCAGAGAACGGTAATATAACCGGCATCAATTCTAGGCATATGCGCTGTAACCGTTTCTTATTTTCGTACACCATCGGCTATACTCGGGTCACGTGAAATACGTTCTTATCGACGTATTCAAATGCCGCTAAATTTAAACTTGTTCGCGTAACGTTTCTTTATTTAAGATTTATTTGAGATTTAGGAAATGAATTAAGTAGAATTAGCAGATATTTATTTTCATATATTTTTACAATATATAATAATTATTTATAATAAGAAAACAAGAAAACTTATATAGAATAAAATGCAATAAATGAAACTTTAATACAATAATAATAAATTGATTATATAAAATCTAATTACATAAAACGTAATGTCATAATGTATCTTTACTATCGAATACAATAATTAATCTTGACTTTCATCTAATTCCTGTGTAGATACAGGTATATTACCAGAATCAACTTGGTACATATATCGTATCAAATCCACTATACGATATGCATAACCATATTCATTATCATACCTATAAATATTTACATTTTCGTTTATTAATTAAAAAACTTCACATTTACTTCATTAATTGTTTTACATTAAAATTTTTTCTATATTTATATTTTAAAATTTATGAATTTGAAAATTTGCTACAAAATAATCTGGATTAATTGGATATGAAATTTATTATTTTACCATTGGAATAAATAAAATTGTAATAAGTTTATAAATAGTAAATAATTATTGAGGGTTTGTATTGTTATTTAAACTAAGTAATTAACTAAGTAATTAAGTATAATTTGTTTCAATAATTACCAGGCAATAACTTTAATAAATGTACTTGTTTGAGGAATGCCAGCTTTGGCATCAAAAATACACGAGTATCTTGTCGAATTGAAATCAGATGAAACACAATCATTATCTGTGTAACCCAATATACCTTTTAAATAATTCTCTGATGCTGTTTTCATTGCTTCCTTTACTTCTTCATATGTTGTTGGTTTATTGACTCTGTAGTTAATAAAATTATATAAATATAACATTGTCATTTGACAGATCAAATATAATAACAGTGAATTACTGTTACTATAAACTTATTTTATTCTTTATAATTAATGTTGGTTGCAAACTGCAGATTTTTATGTAAATTCATGAATACAATTTCAAGGAACATAATTAAAAAAATAAAATTACTATATAAAAAAAAATATTGTAATAAAAAATATTGTTGTAAAAAAAAAATATTTTAAATTATTATATTTGTATTACACTTTTCTCGTGTTATATGTATTCTGTACAATTTGGTATAAATGAAAGTAATGCATAAAATTTTCTATAAATATATAAAAGTCTGCAATGTTATCTGTTATAAAATCTGAAGTTATCTGTTTGGAAATCACTTTCTATATTTATTCTAATCAATTGAATTATAAATCTAATAATATTTTTAAGTTAATATTGAATACTGCTATAATAATATTATTAATATACAATATGACATATGCAATATATTATAAATAATATACAATATATAATGTATACATATGTAGTATTATAATGTTATAAAACATTATTTAACATATTATTTACTTTTAAAGAATCATTTTGTTTATAGTTTTATATTCTACTTTATATAATATATGGAAACATTACCGAAAAGTCATGTCACACAAAGAAACATTTGAAACTGGTACTCTAAAGGCTATTGCGGATATTTTGCCTTTAAGCTCAGGGATAATTTTGTCTAATGACTTGCCAGCTCCTGAAGATGTTGGAATAATATTTTGGAGAGCACCTCTACCATCTCTCCACAACTACGATACAAATATAATTATAATATATTTATTTAAATTAGTACAACAAATCACTTCAGTTAAGTCAATGTTAAAGTTCGAAATAATATTATCTGTTCTGAGAGATGTTATGTAACAATAAATGACTTATACAATTAAATATTAATTATGGTCTTAAACTTGTATTTTTTTTAATGACATCAATATATTAGGCAAAAATACAAAATAAACAGATTATTAACAAATATGTATTATATGTATTATCGAAGTTCTTTATTGTTATATTTTTCTTATTGAATAAATATATTTTATTTTCTGAATATATTTTCATATAATACATATTAACTGCTTCAACAAATTTATGACTATTAAAAATATGAGTTTTTGTGAATGAAGAAGATATTGAAACTTATGCAATTATTATATATTGCAATATTATATACATACGTATGTAATCTTTCTTTGTATATGTATTAATCGAGAAGAGTTCCAAGAGTAACTGATCAATTGCAAATGTGTTAAAAAAATGCAAGAAAAGAGATGATAATAAATAAAAACTGGGAGCGATCTCACAAACGATCTCTGATATTTAATATCCTGAAGTACAAAGTAATAAACAATAAATATTTATATAATTGTAAATAAAATATTTTTATGTTAGTAATATACTTATTTAGTACAATAATATATTTAATAGTAGTTTTATAATAAATGCGCATAAACAAAATATTTCATAATTACCTTTCCCCTTTCTAGAGGTCCATCTAAAGTTCGTTGCATTGATGTTAAAGCGTGTACGCTACTGATCATTACTTCAATAACTTCGAATTTTTCATGCATCACGTGAATGATAGGCGCTGCACAGTTTGTCGTGCAAGAAGCAGCTGATATTATCTTACCTTTTTTTGGATCATAACAAGCATGGTTCACACCATAAACTATCATCGATGCATCTACAGAAGGTGCAGTGATAATTACTCTTTTAGCTCCACCATCCATGTGTAACTGTTGAACAAAACAGATACTTTCTTTCTAATGTATATATATATATATATATATATATATATATATATATATATATATATATACATACATATACATATATATATATATAAATCTGCAAAATTATATTATGCATATGAACAAAAATTATAGAAAACTGATAAATGACTTTTAATAAATTTATAATGTTGTCTCGTGTAATAGAATTTTAATTTATTTTAAACAATTTTTCACGTATATATTATAATTCTTTGTTCATTATCTATTCCTGATCAATTCAGAATTAATTAAATTCAGCTGTTAAATTTTCAAACTCTTCTTTTTCTAAGAAAACAGAGTCTTAAATGAAAAAAATGTATTCTTTATTTTCGATTTATTTTGTCATGTAGCATCATTCTCTCCTTAGTTGTACCTTCAATATTGGGACACCCTATATATATCAAAATTAGAAGGAACAATCATTTTTCTTACGCCTGCTTTATCTAAGGTTGTGAAAAGTCCAGTAGCCTCAATCACATATGTTACACCTGCCTCTTTCCAATTTATTTTACATGGATTTTTTTCCTGAGATGTAGCTATTTTATTATCTTTAAAAGAAAAAATTGATTTAAATATTAATTCTGTAAATTTGAAAATCTTATTAATTGATTTTTCATACGTAAATAATAACGATATTTACATATAAATTTATTTAGCATAAACATTAGTTAAATTAACTTTAACAAAATACAATGTATCGATTATTAAATATACCTCCGATAACAATATATCCATTTTCACATTCCACATGTAAAGGATAAGATCCGTGGGTTGAGTCATATTGAAATAAGTATATCATATAGTCGGTTGAAATATATGGATCATTAATTAAGTTAACCTAATGTAACATAATTGTTTTACGTTTGCTTCATACATAAATATTAGTATATGAATGAATTTATTAATTAATTACTGTAACGTGTTTCTCAAGACAAGCACGTAAACACATTCTACCTATTCTTCCAAATCCATTAATTCCTACAACAGCCATAACTTCACGATAATATTATTATCTAATATTAGCTTAGAATGTTATATACTACGTAAACATTGTAGTTATTTTATATTTTAATTCCAAGAAATGTCAAAAAGTCAATAGTGCGAATTTGGATACAAAATAGTAATATATTTGACGTACTAAAACGTATTAGAATTTGTTTGTTATAGTAATATAATATAATTATAGCTATTTAAACATCGATAAGATAGAAAATTTTGTGTGCAAATATTTTTATAAGCAACTATATATACATTTATAATATAAATTATAATAAAGTAATATAAAGTTATGTTATTTCAATTATATAATAGTATATAATTATAATATGTATATATTATATAATTATATTAAATTATATTATATTATATAATGCATATCATATTGTGCATATAATATTATTATTACGTTAATAAAAAATACATATAATGAAAAAGTGCCAAAAAAAAAAGTTTAAAATTATTTGATATCATAAAATAACATCTCAAGCATATCTAATAAATTTTAAAATATCATTGTATATCTTAAAAATTAAGAATTTACATATGCTTAATAAAAGCAATTAAAACGGAACATTGCATGAGATATGTACATCATTTTGAAGTAATTTCAGATAATTCAAATATTTTTTTATCTTAGTGACTACTTTAAATAAAATTAATAAAATTAAAGTAATATAATTTTAAGATATAAAAATAGTAGGACAGTATAAAATTTCGAAATATGTAATAGACTAATTAAATGATTTGCTTATTTTGAAACAAAAATAATTAAATAAAAACTAATTTAGATAGTTTGCCACAAAAATGATTTAGGTAATTATTTTATTTTAAAAATTGATTTTTAATATTTGTTATATAATAATTTTTGTTTAAATTTTATAATATTCGTTAAAGACTGATTAAGATTAAAAACGATCAGCTATACTATCATATTATATATGTGTCCATTAATTTATAGATTAAAATGATCAATAATAGAAGTATTAAATTAATAAATAAATCTTATTCTGTTTTGTTTATGTCAACGTATATATATATATACATATATATATTCCGGTTATAGATACATATTATGTATTATACTCAATTTCATATCCATTTTGCTGTTCAAGATAGAACTATTATAACTTATAACACAATTTATTTATAACTAACTAATAATTGTTTAATAATTAAAACCAAGTAAAATAAATTATTTCGAAACATATTTGTATGTATGTCAGAATAGATATTTAAAGTATAATTTTATCTTTCTTCGATCGTATGTTCTAGATATTATTATTATTTTTTGCATATATTTGCTACAACGAGTATGTACGAAACCATAAATACGAAACAGCTTGATAATGAAAGGCAAATATCAATATTATTACTAATTAATCCTGAAATGTTCCTGGATGAATAGTGTTATATCCGCAGTCAAGGAAGTCGGTTCATATTATGAAATACCGAAATGAATATTTACATGAAGACGGGATTTACACTTAAGGAGGTTCGACGGTAAGTAAATTTATTAAAGATATGATATTTGATTGATATGATAATGTTATAAGAATTATTATTAAAAAAAAGTTATTAAAAAGAATTTAAAAATTACGAAATATTTTTAACACTTTATATAGCTTGAAAAGAAGAAGAGATGAATAATTTATAATCTAAAATAAAATGAATGACATATTTTAATAATATAATTAAACATGAACATTAGTTAAAGGAAATTATAGAAAAAATGAAAGATAAATATCTTTCTAATAAAGGTAACTAATTACAACATGTAACTTTGAATTATATTAACTCATTCAGAACTAATATTGTATTAACGCTAACATTTTATTTGCAATTCTATTCCAATCAATTTTATTATAAAAATCTTATTTTTTCATATTGTAAGAGAAATCCCAAGCCTTTGCTTATTTTATTATTGAGTTATATCTTCTACATAAATCTTACAATTTTTGAATTGATAAATTACTGTTTGATTCTTAATGGGTTAATGTAATAAATTCTACTATATATAACAAAAATTAATCGGGACTGTATAAGAAAAATTGTAAATTTTCAGAACGATTCCAAAAATTTTGATTCAAAAATGGATATTAAATTTAAAAAGATATTTTGGTTTAATAATACTTATCATAGAAGACAAATTTTATCAACAAGCAAATTTAATTTTCGTGAGATTCAGCATGACAAATTTTGGACATGGAAAATGAAACTGTGTTACAATACAGAACAACAAAAGGAAGAAAATATTTGATATAATAAAGCCAATGTTCCAGTTTTATTTGCATTATAGAAAGGAGTTACAAAAATTAAGTTATGAAGTAAATTGATTATTAGCACCTGTTTCTTTAATATAAAAAAATTTATAATATATGCTCTCAAATGTAAATTAAGGTTAAAATTAAAAACATTATCATTAAAAATTAAAAATATCATTTTAATATAAATTGGTAAGAAGACAATTTTGTATATTATAAATGATATTTATTTATTTTAATGATTAATATTAATTTATATATTTTGCTTATATTCATGTTTTTTTATATTAAAAAGAAAATGATATCAATAAATTTTAAGATCGATATATTTTTTAAAATAATCAGAAGTTAAATATTAACTGCTCAAATATTAAAAAGTAAAAAGAATTTTGATATATTATTACATTTGTGTTTTTAAAGTATTGTAATATTGATTAAATTTATAAAATCGATGAAATTATGTTATACTAATTGTCTTATATTTTTCGATGGTAATTGTAAATAGAACTAACTATCTAAAGTTTGTGACATAAAGATTTATTAAACTAAATAAATTTCTAGAATAGAATTTGACTGCTTCGGATGAATATTAGTCTTTAGCTAATTTCTAATTTCTTAAAAGTTTTACGTTAATAGATAATAATAGGTAATAATATTAATAATATGTAATATATTTAGTGTAGAAAGTTCAATTTTGTATTTTGTTAAAGGAAAATTATTAGATTATGTACAATCTTAATATAAAAATAAGAATTTGTTCGTAATATTTATGTAGGATATAAGTCAGGAGTCCTTTTCATCATTATTAAATATAATGATGAATGCTCTATTAAGGATTTTCTGATGAAACGGTAAATAATATAGATTACATGTTTAATTTTATTCATAGTTTTATTAGTTTAGATTAATAATTATATTGTTTATATTATTGTATATCTTCATAAAATAATATTTATTGTAATTTTTATTTAATAGATTGTAGGTGTATACAAAGTTTCATATAGAAAAAATAAAAAAAAAGGCTTATCTATTATTTTTAAGAAAATATAATATTAAGATATATTTTTCTTTTAGTAAACTGTAAATGAATTTTCAAATAATTGTGCTAGATCTTCTTTTGACTGTTCTCGTGGTGCTAATTTTGTAATACGATGCTGAAATAATGTAAGAATAAATTAGTAATAAGAAAGATTATGTATAATTTTATGTATAAATGTATGTAAAAAACATTGTATGATCATACAAAAAGAATTATTATATTATTATGACAATTGTAAATTTGTTATATATATATAGAATTTTAAAAATATGATAAATTTACTTAATTGGCATAATTCATATATAGTGACTAATAAATCACTATTATAAATAAATTATTATTCATTTAACTTTTCTCTATATCCCAATATATTTTT
The DNA here is from genome assembly GCA_036937485.2 of Tetragonisca angustula. Classification (NCBI taxonomy): domain Eukaryota; kingdom Metazoa; phylum Arthropoda; class Insecta; order Hymenoptera; family Apidae; genus Tetragonisca; species Tetragonisca angustula. The sequence continues at coordinate 1,781,916 of JAWNGG020000002.1, forward strand.
TGAATAGAAGATAATCTTAAAATTTAATAAAATTATTTTAAAATATAATTATACCATAACTATATGCTATTAAATTATATTAATAAATTATAACTATATTATACTATATAACTATAATATGTAACATAACCTTATTAATGTAGTTATATATTATTTTATTTAATGACAGCAAATGTCTTATAGAAAAGAATCGAAGATCATGGTTTTGTATAAGCGTATTCTCACAAATGAAACATCTAAAGAATTTTTATGAGTTCATATATTTAATTGTTCTGATATATTCATGCATCAAAAAATGCATCCACTGTAATCATAATGACGGATCTTACTTGTGGTAAAGTGCCCTTAACTAATGTAGGTATATCTTCAGTTTTGAATCCTAATTCGGTTAAACCATTTTCAATTTTCATCATTTGCATATATTCTCTTACAGTGTCTGCTAATATTTTACCGGCATCACTCTTTTTAGCTCGGCTAATATCAGTACCAAGTAATTCAGCGGCTTCTAAATGTCTTTCTGGACATGCCTGTCCAATAAAAGAAAATATAGCAGGTGCTGATATAACAACTGAAAGACCGTGTGGTATTAAAGCATGATTCTTGCCATAACCCTACAATAAATAATATATCAATATTAATTTATAAATAATCTAATCAGAAATATTTAGATAAATGTAATTAACTTTGTGTAATATATAGACAAAAATATAATTTGGTCAGAATAATTATTTACTGTTTATATAGCATATTAAAATATAATTTTGATGTCACTAAAATACTAATCATTCTAATTTTGTTATTGAATGACTATTTTTTTTTAGTTCTTATATAATTTCATATTTTTTTGTTAATAGAAATATTTGCTACATTGTAAAAATAAAACCTAATAAATTGTTTAATAGAGTATTTTATTTTCTTATTTATAAGAAAAATAAAAAAGTAAAAAAAATAAAATATACTTACTTATTTAAATACTTACTTTTTAAAATTATTTAAATACTAATTATAAGCTTAATATTAATAATCTACTATTAAATTTTTAATTTATCATTCTACTATACCTCAGCTTGAAAACTTCGCACATTTCCACTAATAGAATAAGACAGTGCATGACAAAGGTGAACTCCAGCATTACCAAATCCAACACCTGCCATAGTACTTGCAAGATGCATGTTACTTCTGGCTTCAAGATCATTTTGATTATATACTGCTCTTTTAAAATATCTGTGTAAAAGAAATTAAGTAAAAACATTATACTTTTCAATTTTATGTAATTCTTATTTTACTATTAATTTTTAATTAATTTTTTATTATAATTTTAATTTATTTTAATTAATTTTATATTTGAAAATAATAAAAATATAAATGAAGCTGTACAGAAACTGTAAATAACTGATCTTTCTCTTTTAAAAAACTGAAAAATAAAGTAAATTATATGAATGTAAATTATGTTAAAAAATATTAAATATTAATTAATACTCTAACATTCTCTAATATTTTGGTTAGGTTAATTATTATTTTAAAAAATGATTATATACTTGTGCATTATTTGAAGGGCATATTTTGCCCACACATCACTAATAGCATTGCTTCCTTGGTAGGCTGGTCTAAGAATTGGATTTGGAGCACAATCTCTTTCTGTATATGGTATTGCAGTAAAAGATTCAAGGGCATGACACAGCACATCAAAACCAGAAAAAGCACAGACCCTTTCTGGCATACTTAATGTATGATTTGGATCAACAAGACCTAAGGTAGGTCTCAGAGCTCTGTTATAATTAAAATTCTCAAAATGAACAATTGCTAATAACTATGAAATAAACAGTAATAAGAATTATAAATAATACTTAATAATATATATGCATACATATATATAAAATATAAGTTATTAGCAATTAGGTAATAATTATAATATTATTATATTAATTATATTGTTAGAATATTATTATTTATATATTATTACTTTTTTCTATGTAAAATTATAAATAATAATGTACCTATTAGCAATTCCAGTTTTACTTTTAAGTGATTTATAATCAAAGATAGAAACGCCAGTTGTTTCTGAACCAGTACCAGATGTAGTTGGTACTGCTATTAATGGTTTTAATGGAATTGTGATTGGTTTTCCTTTACCAATAGGTTCATTTACATAATCTAAAAATTCTGCATGTGAATCACAACTATAAAGATTTGCTGCCTTACAAGTGTCCATTACAGAACCACCTCCTACCTAATAAATTAAATTTATAACAAATAAATAAATATATATATATACATTTTATGAATTTATTTATTATATATTATATTATTATATATATCTTGTAACTGATTTCAAGAACTTTATTTTTAATATTTCTTTAATACTTTTATAATGCAATCCTAATAAGAATAATTATCTTCTTTATCTTCTTTTTTTATTTCTTAGAATATAGAATTTTTGTTTGCTAGTTCAAGAATATAAAAATGTTCTAAATATATTTTTTAGAAAAATGGGAATGATAATTTTTAAATAATTTTTACATATATGCTTGTCTCTTACCGCTATAAAAGCATCAAATTGTCCACGTTTAGCAAATTCAATAGCATCTTTCAGACTTTCTTCTGTAGGCTCTACACGTACTTTATCATAAACTGTAGTTTGAATTCCATACTTAGTAAGGCTGTCCATAGCAGTTTTAATAGGTGGTAAATTTATTAAGTTAGAATCTGTCATTAAACACACATTTTTTGAACCAAAATTTTGCATATCCATGCCCAATTCTTTTGTAACACCAACACCATACCGTATTGTAGAACAAGCCATCTATAATTATTTATATTTATTAAAATTAAATTAATAAAAATAAGATTTAATCAATGATAAAAAAAAATATTTTATTCTTAGAACTTAATTTTAGAGTTTTTTTTATGCTTTTAAATAAATGAAAATAATTTGTCACAAATTTATTGACTATAGAAATATAATATATAAGCATAGAAACATAATAAAGATTATTTAAAGCAATGTAATAAACTTAAGTTGTGTTTTGTCAAAAATTTTATGTGATAACAAATATGGTAATTTTAAAGATGTTCTTTAAGTATATTAATTACAATCTGATATGTATTTCATAATTAATAACAAATTTAACTTTGATGTTAGATTATTTGTTACCAAATGTTGAAAATACCTCAAATGCATATTCTTTTGCTGGAACAGCATTAGCTACTGTACTACGAGCTTTCCTTAATTCATGTAAAGTTGTACCTCCTGGATTTGCATGAGCTGGGCATTTACATCTATAGATAATTTATACTGATGAATAAAAACAAAAATTACAAAATTCAGTTAAATACTATACAATTATTTAATTACAACAAAACTATTTGTGAAAAAACAAATTATTGATTATGAAATTTACTGAAAATTTTAATATTTATACATTTACAACATTTAATTTATTAATTTAATATTGATATAAATATTTAATATAATTTTAAAAACATATAGTCACATATTAAGTTAATTAAATTTATTATATATAATACAATTTCAAATTTATTATAATACAATAATAAATATACATAAATAAATTAAATATCTAAAATATAAATATATACAGTCGTTTAAAATTTTGAACATAAATTTTCTTACATTTTTATCAAAACAATAAATCATAGATCAAATATATAACAAAATATTCTGAAATTGATAAACATTAAAATATTTTATACGAAACAAGCACGTTGCATATTCATATACTCACGACTGTAAGGATATAACTTGCAATAAATCTAAAATACGTTTTTTGGAAATTTTTTCCATTTTTTCGTAGTATAATATATAATCGTAAAATAATATAAAAATTTAAAAAAAAAATACTGATTCAGATGTTCTTCGATCTCTTGCACTATATTGAACGGAATGATATGATTCTCTTGTATTTAACTGTACTGTATGTTGACATGATTTTATCTATGTAGATAACAGTCAGTGTAGTATCATCTACATATACTACCATTTATGTCATTATTAGCGTAGTATTTAATTCAAAATTTATGTTTTATTAGAATTTATATTAATTAGTTTTATATCTTTATATTATATTAAATAAAAAATTATACCATAAAATGATTTTTATTATAACTAATATATGGATAAAAAGCTGATTGAGATATATATATATTTTATTAGTAACATTGTAAATAATTGCTGATAAGTGAGGTCAAACATGATTACTAAAATTATTTTTAGAAACTTAGATTATATGTTTGAAATTTTATTGTATTTATATGTAACATATTTGAAATCTAAATGTATTTGTAAGTTTTGTATTATTTTAGCTCAAAATTTTATTTCTTTTTTACAAGTAATATTGTTTAATTCAATTTTCTTTAAATATTATAATTAAATATGTAACATGTAGTATATATATTTGTATTTTGATTCATAATATTTATATGTATACATATTATATATGTATATAATTCTTTTGATTTTAATAAGAATTTTTCAATACTAGTAAGGAAAATATTTTCATCCTTAATCATAATGATAAAAATATTTTTTCATTCAGTACATTAATATTTGACTTTGTATTATTCCAAAAATTAATTCAATATTTGACATAATTTTCTAATTTAAATCTTATTTCTAACTTAAAAATATCTCCATTTGTTACAAAAAGTTTCTATAAAAATTTATCGAAACAATTAAAACATTACAAATGAATCAATATTAAACAATTATTATTAAATAAATAATTACTCTTTATGAATGTTATGAGAAAATTACACAAAGCAGAACTTCGATTAATTTGCGCAATTAAGTGCGCAGTTAAGAAAAATCAAGGTACAATGAAACTCGAGGAAAAAAACATTTTTTCTATCCAAAATATTTTTATGTACGTATTTACTATTTTTTTTTATAACAGAGGACAACGTAATACTGAAAGAAGAAATTTAAATGTATAAACATAATAAATCATTCGGATCGAATGTATGTTAATAAACATAAAATAACAGATAATCAAAACTCCAGATACAGTAATATTTCGTTTATATAATCCTTATTTATTTGAATTATATAACCTGTATTTTAATCAATACGCGATTAAATGATTTTACTAATTGTATCCATTTATTGGAACTTGAATTCCTATTATATGAGCGAAAAGTCATTGATGTAGAGAATTACAATGATATTATATAAACTCCAATTATATTATTAATAATAATTAATAATAATATAATGATGATTATATTATTGTATTATCGTAATATGTATATTATAGTATACATGTTACGTACATATATATATATATATATATATATATATATATAATTTCTTTACCAAATTCATATAAAAGAAATTCTACTGTCAATATCTGGTACGTATAATAATATAGTAAATATACACAATAGTAATAATATTAATTTGTCAATTCTTTGCAATATTTTTATTTTATAATATACTAGGATATGAAATTTATCATATTATTATCGTACATATACATATAAGTTATAAAGTTTTATAAATGAAGAAAATTATTATCTTTTTTTTCGTCAGAAAGTAAGTGTTAAAAATAAAAAAAATTATCATTATTTTTTACTATGATCAAAATTTTATTAAACGTTATACATTATTTACAATACGCAGTGTAATATGTAGCACATAATGTACTACTTATACCACGAAACATTAACTTAGTACTACGTGTAGTACTTAGTAGAAAATACTTAACTATTTATGGCTTAAACAATTATTACAAGTGATGCTGTCACCATCACCGTAATAAAGAATTATGGATCTTATAGTTTTTATATATTACTGTAATTGAACGATATTATTTAAAATATAAAATTATATTCGTTACGTTTTACAATCCTACTTTTTAAACTTCTTATTTTTTCTTGTTTCAACTTGTTTTCTACATTTATTTATCTAAAGTTGCAATTCTACAATTATCAGTAATAACCAATAAAAGTATATTGTAATTATGCAATATTAATTAAATGTACATTTAGTTGAATTATTAATATATTATTTTGTAAAATTGTGCTTAACTGAATTGAAAGAAATATTAATTATTTATGCAAGTAAAAGTTTCGTATAAAATGCATAAATTTTCTTAAAATGTTATTAAGTATCATAAAAATCTTAAAAATACAGAAATAGATATTCTAAAAAGTATGCTTTTTAGATTATCTTAATTATATATAAAAAATATTTTCCCGTACATTTATCATTATTTATGAATATTTTATAATATTAAATGTAAAAGTTTATATATTTTCTTCATTTTTACTATTAGAAATATAATATTTTTACATACCGCACGTTTTTTCGATGTGTTATTAAATTGTGTATTGATATTAAAAATATTTGTTTAAACATCTTTTTACCTTCTTTAATACCTGATTAAATTGAATTATGTTGATTGTTAAGTAACTGATTATTTAGTTGTAATTAATAATGAACTTAAACGCTTTCTGGTACGATTTTATCATAATGGAATGTACTACTAGAATAAAAGCTTCCTCGTTTCGGAACATGCGGTGTAGCAATTTCTTCTTGAAGCGGTTTATAGACTAAACCGCAATTTTTGTTATCAATTAAACCTTGTCGAAGTATCATCGGTGGCCTAATAACAGGTCCTTGACCTCGTCGTTTCGCCAAATGAATTGCAATATGCACCGTTAGTAAAAGAATCATTGCAATTATAATAATTACGATAACTACAGGCCAAAGTGCACTAGTATACCAGGGATGATATTCCATGTTTTCTGAAGCAACAAAATCTTCATATTCTTCATCTTGAGTTGTCCACGCTTTATCAGATTCTTCATTCGACTTCATTCCATGATCAAAGTTTTGCAGTTTAAATAATTCCTAATACAAAAAAACATTTCATTATTCATGTTTGGTGAAATAATGATTATTGATAAAATAATTTCTCATATAATAGTAGAATCTTATATTTTACAAATTACATTAGTAAAATTTCAAAATATTGACTACATTTGATTTCGACTCTTGAAAGGAAGATATTTTTTTATTTATTATCAGTTTATTACTAATTTTTATTAAATATTAAATGTATTTTGAACTGAAAAAGTTATTAAACTTATGATAATGAAAATTATTATAAAATTTATACATACTTCATCACTTTCAACATTACTTCTAAATAGAGGATCTGAATCTTCTGACGCGTCGAATCCTCCAACGAAAATTTTCAATTTCTTTTCTTTATGAGGAACTGGTCTTGGTCGTGGTCCAGTACTAACGCCTTCACAAACAATTTTTGCCAAATCTGTCCATTGACTAATACCTTCAGAATCTTGATAGTTGTCACCGTTACCATAATTGCTTATATATCTGTAAATTTCAAAAAATGCATATATTTTATTTAATTTATACACTTTTAATATTTTATATTTAAAGTTTTTACTTTCTATTGACAAATTTTGTCTAAAATTTTAACATCAATATTTTGTATTAATGAAAATAAAATTTTACTTAAATTAAGAAAGCTATTTTTTTTATTATTGAAATAAAAAAGGAATCAATCATTAAGAATTTCAGAAAAAGTTCTAGTTTTTTCCGAGTCTACAGTGAAATATATATAAACATGATAAATACTTTGACGTTTCAATTGGTGTTACACCATGATCAGTAAGCCATTGTATAGCATCATTAAATTCAAGATCACAATCAATAGGATTGTGTGATAAATCCAAACTAACAAGTTTCGGCGTTGCTTTTAGTTCTTCCACAGTAATTCGACGAAGGAGATTTTGCCGAACTGACAGGGATCTAAAAATAATATATAATAATAGGGATCTTTAAATAATAATTGATACAACGCTTAAATATCTCACAATAAAAAAAATATTTTAATATTTTGCAAATGTAAATATAAAAACAAATTTTTTTTTCAACAAAAATATGTGTACCGTAAACTAGTCAGCTGTACTCTAGCTTCGGACCAAACTCTCTCTAAAGCGCATCTGCTTACGTCGAGTTTAGTAAGATCGGTAGCTTCCAGGAAAGGTGTTACTTGTAATGTTGTCAAAGGATTACCCGCAAGATTGAGTTTCGTTAAACTAGTGGCACCACTGAACATGTTGTTTTCTAACGTACTAATTATATTATCAGAAAGATCAAGAACTCGTAGAGATGAGAGACGACTCAGAAGTCCGTTTGGAAGACCAGTTAAACGATTTCTAGATAAATTTAATCGCGTTATTGCTGGCATGGCATTGAAAGTTCCTTTCTCGAGGAAATACAGGCCACAGTTAGAGCATTCAAATCGATATACGCTGTAAGAATATATTTAATTATAAATGCAATTTTATACATATACAAAGTCAATATCAATTTAATTATATGTATGTATATATATATATATATATATATATATATATATATATGTTGTATGACAATAAAATTCCGAATATAGTTGAAGATAAAAGTTTCCTTAAAAATTACATGAAAAAATTTTACCACTAAAAATAACAATGTTTAAATAAGACGAAAATAGAAGAGATCTTAAGGTAATGAAATTTCAAAAATGAATTGAATATAATTTCTTGTTTAGAATGTTTAATAAATCGATTTAAGATTTTTAAATGAAAATTTGTAGTAATTTCTACAGATTTTATAAACATTAAATTATAATTTACAAAACATATTTAATATATTGTATCAGTCTAGAAATATTTATGTTTTTTCTTATATACTATTTGTATATAATTATATCAATATATAATAAAATTATTTTATTAAAGAAATTAAATTTCTGTTTGAAAATTACATATATATACATATACATACATAGCTTTAGTAATAAATGGATGTGTGAATGCATTACTAAAGTTATGAAGAGAATTATCATTATATATAATAGAATATTTGAAAAAAATTATCTTACTTGAATGTATCATACTCAAGTCCAAATGTTTTAAATATTGGTAAAGTTTTCAATTCAGGATTGTCATTCATTAATAAAACTTGTAGCCTTGAATTAGCTCTTAAATGATGTTCTGTTAGAGAAGTTAGTTTATTATTACTAATATCAAGATAATTAAGTTTATCAAGATTGGCAAAGGCATGTTGATGAATTCTTTTGAGGCCATTCGAATTAATTATCAATTGATCCAATAAGGGTACACCAGAAAGATCATCTTTCGCTATAATCCTGATTTTATTATTAGATGCATCTAATAATTTTAATTTAGTTGTTTGTATAGTATTCAAGCTTGTTAAATTATTTCCTAAAAAATAAATATACATATATAATTATCAATATAAATTAATTAATTAGTCATTAAATGTCAATATTAATTTCTAATAATTATTGTTAATGATTACAGATATTAATCATGAATATTATATTGAAACAAAAAAACTCTTGCTTTTTTCCTTTTCATAATTAATATATGAATTTTATAAATAAACTTTTTTATTATTATTTAATATGACGCTAGTAAACAATTTTCTCACAACTTGCAAGAATGATTACATCAACTAAATATACAAATTAGTACGATTAACTACATTAATCTTACCAGCAATACGAAGCGTTTGAACTCCATTGTTAGAAAAAAGATCAATAGGAATTTCATTCAATAAATTGTCCGAAAGATTCACTTCCACAAGTGATTCCAACATTTTGAAAGTTGTGCTATCAATTTCCTTTAACTTGTTGCCTTTTAAATTAATATAAGTCAGACTTTTCATTTTTAAAAATGCTGTACGTTTCAGCTTCATTAAACCATTATAGGAAAAATCAAATTCTGTCACTGATGGAGCATCAAACAGACCATGTTTTGTCAATTTCAAATCTTGTGTATGTTTCAACGGATTTCCAGAGATAGCAAGTAATGATAACTGTCTGTTGCTTTGAAAAGTGTTCGGATGAATATCTTGAAGATCGTTACGTGTTAAATTTATAGAAAACAAATATGGTATTCCATCAAACGCGGTTTGATTTAATTCGACTATCCTTGTGTCAGTAATCACAATAGATTCCAATTGCTGAAATCCACGTGACTGAAATGCATGAGGGCCGAGACGAATTTGACCAGCATTTTCTATGCGCAAATGTACAATACCCCTATCAAAAAATTGATGTTCCACAAGTTTAGTGCACCTAAGTACAGAAAGAAGAGATTTTTATAGTATACACATCCTAATTGATATTTGAATTTTTATTATTTAGGAATTACGCACTTGCAATTTATAATAAATTATTAAACTAATAATTGCATTTATATTATAAATCCCTTAAGGATTCACTAAATTTTAACTGTAATAAATTTGTATAAAATAATATTTTTCGAAAAAGAACTATTAGTGCATACTATAATAAGTCTATCAATATTGCGTTTATTGTACAAACGAAATAATTAAATTATATTATATGCGTACGTTGCAGTTGATGCAGCTGCATACTCCCCGGCACATTTACAATAATCAGGACATTGTGTCATAACTTGTTCATCATCTTCGGGCTCTTCATCGTATTCGTCGTCATCGTCTTCATCGTCGTATTCATCTTCATTCTCATTTTCTTCTTCCTCGCTTGAATCATCTTCGTAAGGTTCGTCTTCATCTTCAACTAATTTCGTTATAGCATTTTTCTCTGTTGTGTTATCACTGGTTATCCTTGATATGGATTCGTTGTTAACTATTTGTGCATATTGCGCCTGCAAATATTTTCATTTTAAAATTTAAGTAATAATTTAATTCAAATAGCGGACTAGATTAACAATTTTTTAAATTTTCATTCAAAATATAATATAAAAAAAAAAGATTGTTTTATTATCAGAAAATTTCATTAATCGAATACTTTTGTCTGCCTATTAATTCGAATATTAGAGATTCTATTATAATACATGTGTAATACATATGTGTGTATTATATGTCTATAAAAAAAAATGGTTATCATTTCAATCATTGTCAGTTATACACAAAAATTTACAAATCACCTTAGAATTAGAAGCTTCTTCGTTTAAAGTCCGAATTTCTTGCATAAGCATATCCTTAGGACCAAGGAAGGGTTTTAAAAGCTTTAAATCATTTTTTTTTAATTTTACCCTTTCATTCTCAGTAGAGGACGTTTCGTCTTTCGTTTGTCCAGTTGATGTAGCGATGGAATAAGACTCTTTCCTTGATGTACCATTCACCTTAAGTAAAGGTTTTTTCGATTCTGCAGAACCATCTAAATTATCCACGTGTGATTTAATTCTCAATGGTACGTGCGTAGTTGATGTTTCAATACTATCAGACGAAGTATCAATTCGACAAACCACTCCAGTTACGAGTATCGTAAGTAGCAAGGCAGTTAGAGTCTTCATTTTAAAAACCTACAAAAAGAGAAAAAAAAACATTTTTATTTAATTATATAAATTTTAAATTATGATCATTATATATGCTTGAATTCTTATTCAAAAATTTGAAAGATCATTTACTATTTGAACGAAAACAAATTCGTCCTACATTTTTCTGAGAAACAAGAATATTATAATTATATCAATTTTGAACTTTATATATTATACTATAATATAATTATAATTATATTAATTTTGAACTAAATATAATTAATTGAAACTTTTTTAATACCAAAAGATAATGTTATAAATGAAATATTTATTCATTAAAAGCATTCGTTATTTCTTTTGAAATCTTGATATGCAAATTCTCGAGTGAGAATATATAATTTTAGGAATAATATATTCAAAAGTACTTGTGATTTTAAAAACAACAGATCGAAATTTTTAACAAATTTTACTTTTTTGAACATGTCATATGCTTTTCAATATATTTGTCCTTAATCTTCTACCTATCGATGATAAATTTAACATAAATCAAACATAAATTACAAATTAATTAATTAAGATTAATTTAGCGATAACGCATATTACTACAATTTATTCTTAGATAATCTTAAATTTTAAATATAATTTTATATTAATGATATATTTTGTATGTATAAGAGTTGTTTTGGATATTTCAGATATAAAAATGAATATTTATAGAAAATGTTTCACATACAGTTCTAGATTCTCATTTAATAACTTCATTTCTTTTTAATTTTTTTTTACAAAATGTTTTAAAAACTTATGTAATAATCAATATAAAATCACATATTTATGTACAATATTATTTTTTTCTATTGTAGTTACGTAGTAACCCTATAATTATTTTCATTGCTTTCATTTTTCCTCTTCTCCTCCTCCACTTCTCTTTTATTCTGTGTTTCTCAACTCAAGAATTTCAAGAATATTTCTGGATACCTACGTCCCTTAATAAAAGTTACAATGCGAAAAGAGGATTATATCTGTACGATTGATGATATTTGAGCACTAATTCATTAAAACACAAAAAAAGTAAAATTTGTTTAAAATTATGAAATTATTTCGTGGTTTTCTAATGAAATTGTTCTATCATTTTGATGAATTTGATTAATATTCTCAATACAAGTCATAGATTTCACAATATTTTGCAACGTTTATAGGATCAATAGCAATAGTAATATAATGACACAGCTCGTTAATATGTAGATGTGAAGACATTAACGATATTAAATGAAAGAATCCTATGTTATATTCTTAGAAACGAAAAATTTCGTTGCAATTTCATTGTAAAATTGAAAAGTAAACACATAAGATGTATTGTAAATTCTACAAAAACGATATGGCAATAGTATTAAAAAAAATATAATATAAAATAAATATTAAAATTATATATATATATATATATATATATATAAAACAAATATTGTAATATCTATAGAATAATTATAAATCAATGCAAATATTAAAAATAAAATAATAGTAATAATATACATAATAATAGAAATATGTATACAATAGTAATAATAATAAAAGAATACCAGCTTTTCTCTTTATTTCATTCATACACAATCTCTCTTCTCAAGAATTCCTGGAATGACTGCTATCTGCCTCCATAAAGATTATAATGCCTTAAGCCTGCATCTGTTAAAACAGAGATATCTTTGAATTGAATTGAATTAAACAATAAGCAATTTTAAAATTGGTCAGTTTTTCTAAAAAAAAAAAAAGACAACACTCTTTAAACATTAATTAAAAATATTTTCTAGCTATAACTTATAGCTAGAATGTTTCACAGCTAAGCTCGAGTAACTATAACCGGTTTTAAAGGAAGCATTTACACCAAAAAAGAAAATACATTCCGGTAACTGAGCCAAGAGAAGCTTCTCTCTTGATCTTGTACTTCGAACTTGAATCACTTGCTGTTTCTATTATAAATTTCAATCGTATGTATACATCGCTCAAATATATTCGAATACTCTGGAAGATTTATTATAAATATAAATGAAAAAATTGAACTAATTTGTTTCATCTACTATACAGCGTATATCTACACGTTTCATCTACACACGTATGTATAACTTTTATGGATTATTTGTTATATGATAGTTTAGTCTTATTTTTATCTACGCTTTTACTTAATGTTTGACAATGTTTGAACGCTAAAATGTAGAACACTGTACATTATAATAAATATTCTACTTTAGGTATTTTAGATATTTTACATATTCTATGCATTGTATGCATTCTTGCAACTTCCAATTTCCCATAAATACATAAAATATATAAAAATCCGTTAGCTAGAACAGTATTATAAGAATTTTAATTGTATATTCAAAATGTATATTTCAGTTAATTATATATATATTTCAATTAATAAATTCAATGAATAAAAGCAATATTTAATACTATTTTATAGATTTAAAAATATTATAAATTTAACTTATTAGGAAATACACGATTCGTCAATGAATACGCACATTTTTAGCATAATTGTTTGAAACAATGTCAATTTTCTTTATGTTAGTTTAAAAGAATCCTTTTTATTTGATTTACAATTTAAAAAATTAATCAAACCGAAGACAAAAGACTTTTCAATTAACAAAATAATTCAATTAACTTCGATAATTGTGATTAATTTTATAATTCCATTAACTTTTAAAAATTGTATATTCTATTGCAGATAGTTGGACATATAATGCAATTTCATTAAAAGCTTCAACAGCTACGATTGATGAATGTTCTGCTATTAATTTTCTACATTTTCAAGTTTCATATCTCTAATAAATAGCTAATGTTAATGATATAATATAGCTAGAAATATATATTTCAATCGTTATAAAATTTTAACAATAAAGACAAATTTAAAATCATTCTGCGGAATCTCAACCACTTTCTTTTTATCAATATTTATTAACTGTATTTTATATAGCAATAATTTAAAGTTTTTAAATATATGATAGTATACACAATGATAAATAATAAAATACGCAATTACAAATTCTTCTATCTTTTATGTTCTTCTCGGTTTTTAAAAATAGAATTATGTATTTATTATAATCATCTACTTTTGTACTTTATATTTTCAATGTAATAACTTATTATATTGTAGAATAAAGTAATTTATTACTTTAAAATGAGCTGGCACACATTTCAACAGTTTCTAAAAATTGTTGAAATTTTTTTATTTTTTTATTCTTATATTAAGTAAGTTATATCACATCACTAGCAATTTCGAAATACAGTATTCAATCTTCACTCGTTTTATTTCTATATATAAGCTAAAATAACGAATGCTCATTCGTAACACAAAATCCGAATATTTCTTGAGTTAATAAAATGTGATTATTGATGGAAAATACTAGACTTAAATTGTTTATAATCAACATTATTACAATAGAACTCCGTCCAAGTGACAAATAATTCATATTAATAGGAATCCAATTTTTCGTTCTTAAAGTATCTTTTGCAGTTTAGGTTCAAATAAATAGATTTAATTAGCAAGAGCTCATTTAATTAATATCGATTAAAATTTGATTCAAATAAATAAAGTTTTATTATATTAATATTCACATTACTTACTGATATTGACGCCTGATGCAAAATTTTTTGTCAATATTCAACTTTAATCTTTCAGTATTGATAGGAGACGATCAATGATATTGTCAATATTATTCATTGTGTGCTAAATTCTTTATATTCAGTTGAAACATTTAGGCCAATATCATTCGTTAAATTTTGTCTTATTGTTAAGTCGCACGTTGCGAGATCGATGTTGCACTATAACGTATCATATCTGTATTGTAAATTAATGTAATACAGTCTCATTGAGATAGAATTGGGAATGAATCTGATACAGTAGATATATTTAATTAAAAAGTTATATTTCGAGGCTTTTTTTACAGCAAACGTACAATATTCGGCTAATAGTTCGTTCAAAAGTTTGTTTTACTAAGTATTTATACGAAAATCAGAAGCTAGCGCCGATCAATCAAATTTGATTTGTTTCCGAGTTGTTGAGACCGAAACTTTCAAGGGATAGTAAGTATAATACATATGATGATATGTACTTATACGAATATACGATTTGTTTGTACGAGATATAGCAGCTAACGGTTGGAGCAAGCTTCAAAATTGTCACCAACAAATTAAAGAAGGAGAAATTTGATTTACTGCACTGTTATAATACTATTGAAATGTGTTAAATTTAAATTTATTTTAATTACTGTTTGTTTAATCTAAATTTATTAAATTTAAAATATCATTAATTCTTTATGTGTAAGTATATTTTTGCATTGTCCATAAGAAAACTGAGTCCGTTCTAGATTTTCAAGAAATATAAAAAAAATTTAGCATTACTTATTGGAATCTTTACTATACAATACAATTTTTAAGTCAAATCTTTGAAAGATTTTTAGGAACAATAAAAAAGATTCGAAAAAGTCATGAATGAAATTTTGCTTAGGACAAAGCAGAATATTTGCAATATTTTGTTATGTAAGTTCAAACTTGCAAAAGATATCATGAAGGTTGTTGAACTTTAATAAATGTAAATTGGTTACAGATATAAATATAAGATTCAAAAAATAATCTTTTATTATTATTTAGAAAAAAAAACATTAGATTTAAAGATTATTTAGAAAATAAATTAAGAATAAAATTAGAAAGTGCAATCTACAATAATTTTTTAAGAAATGTGCGAGACAATAAGTAGCATTCTAAATGAAAATAAATTATTCTATTTATTATTCCCATTATTTGTCAATTATTTTAAATGGGAAAAGTAAAGAAAATAGACAAATAAAATCCGTATAAATTAGATATAGAAAGCAAAGAATTATGTTCTAATATTTCAATTGTCAAATATACTTTAGATATGAAGTGTTCCAGTTTTCCATGTATTTCATTATCTACAAAATGCAATTAACTTTTGAGTGTAAATAAAATAATATAAATAACACAAATATGTTTACATGTTTGTATAATTATTGCTCATGAATATCTGAAAATTTTGATCAATCTGTAGTATCAATACTTGAACTTAATAAAAATGTGCAAATTAATAATGAATTAATAATAATTAAAAGTAACACTCACATTACCTTTTATATTATTTTTATCCTTTACCCTTTTATAGTATTTCTTACACTTTATCCTTTATCTATACATATAAATTAGATTAAAAATATTTTATTATTAACATACAATATACTACATAAATTAACTACTTAAATATCATTATTTGCATTAATATTGAAAATTTTGATATTATCATATTTATATTATCACGTAATTGATTTGTCAATTACAAACATTATTATTTTTATATTTTGGTTTTCGAAAAATAATTAATATTCATAAATATTATAAATTAAAATAAAAAATTAATCAACATAAACCAAATCAAAATTTAATTAATATTCATATTATAATATCATAACATACAATATAATAATATAATGTTCATATACATAATATTCTGCAGGAAATATAAATTAAAGATTAATCTAAAGTTTTTTTCTTAAAAATAAAAAAATTAAAAAGTAAAATAAAAAAAATGAAAATATTGAAATGATTGTTAACTATCCAGAATGATTTTAGAGACAACAATATATTATATGGTATACCATGTATATTTTACTAAAATATATAGGATACGTATGTATATTAATTCTAAAGAATCGTTTTTGAAATGATGTTAGCTCCAAAGCAAAAATGATTTCTTTATTATGATTCTCACTATTGACGTATGACTACTAAAAATAGTTCTCTTCCTGGATACATTTGCTTGAACAATTAGTGTTTTTGTATGTATATGTATGTATGTTCATGTATAAATGTAGATACATACGTATACTAATACATCCAATCAATGTATTCAATAAATTGCGTGTGTCTTTTTTAAATCGATCATCACAATCTTTGAATATTTGAACATTTAAGCAAGTTCTAGCTTATTTTCATTGATCTGTTCTAATAAATAAATCTTTTAGTGAAATCACACATAAAAGTATATAATTCGTTGAATTCATCTCGTTATATTAAAGTGAGCAGTATCATTTCAGAAAAATAACATTGAAGTAACATTGAAATTAAGATACTTTTTTTGTAATAAACAAATTAATGCTTCTTTTGTTCTTCAATATATAATTTTATCAAAACAAAAATAAACATTACATACAAAAAAAATAAACGTCGAAATTATTTATTTTTTATCATTTTTCGTCATATTAATATTTGGTATGGTTAATTAAAATGAGGTAATCTATATAGTGTATGTATAATGTATGTAAAATAATTTTACACAATTAGAAATTTGATAGTTAAACAATATATGCATTATATTAAATTAAATTGTATTTATTATTTTTATAAAGTAAATAATATTGTGTATCATAAAGAATATTTCTGAATAATATATATGTTTATACTATTATAATATATATACTTTTTCTGAGTAATACAACTGATATTTTTTAAAATTGATTTTATGAAATCTATTATATGTCATTATTTTTTTGTTAAGTTTATTTTATTAGAAAACTAAATTTAGTATTGTAAGAATAAGGAATGAATATTAAAATTAAAAATATTAAGAAAACTAATATTAATATTAAGAATAAAAATTTTTTATTTTGAAACAAAATATGTACTCTAAAAATAAAAAGAAATAATATTATTAACAATTGTATGTACAATATATATATATATGTTGCGTTATACATTAACATATGATATCAATGTGAAAAAGATGGAAATTTAAACAATTTTTATGAACTTCATTACTTTCATTACATTATTAATTACTTTAATTAATTTTAAACAATAATGTCACTTCAAGATGTGGTATAAAAATTAACAAGATCAATAAAAATAATACTTTATAACTGTCGATGTGTTATACCGTCATAATATTGATATAGCCATTGTTATCTTGCAAGGTGTCAACATATATATGAGTACCGCGTTCAATGTTCAACTACCATGTGTTCATTTTTTGTTCTATAAATTAATTAAGAACGTAATAGATCATTTTATTCTAAGAAAAGTATAAATACAATTGAAATGTTTTTTTCAATAATAATAACTGGCGATTCAAAATGATACAAATTGAAAAATTATCTAAATTGAATACACTATAATTAAATTTCGATAGAATATAATTAAAGTTTGATAGAAGGTTTAAAATATTGTTCGGGAAGAAACAAAGTTTTTAACAAAGCAAACACGTGTCATTTTTAGTGCGTGATATGAAATTCATGCTACCAAGATAAAATATACATTTATTTTACAAATGCGTCAGCGAATTATTATCTATGCATGTTGTAATCCAACATGTAAGTCGTTTTTGGACTTTGAGCCAACAAATTTTAAGATAAAATAGTTTGCTATATTTTCATAATAATTAAGTTTTCAACAAACTTCCAAACAAAAGTTTGTTAATTAGACCAACAGCAACTTTATTTTTTAAGTTGATTTCCTTTCTTTTACAGTTTAAAATAAAAAATGTTTTGATATTAATATTATATCATTATATTATTTTTTAATTCTTTGAATGTTTCATACTAGAGTACCTAGTGTTATAAATAATCTTATAATCAATAATGAAATAATTAGTTTTCTTATTAGAGGTTCAAAGAGGATAATATATTGTAATATATTACAATAAATATGTCAAAAGTTACGTTTAAAGATGAATATATTCTTAATTTGCAATATGCAATATTTCAATATTAAATTTTTAGGCTTTTGGTTAATTTTAAACACTGAAATGGTTAATGTTAATATCAATATCATTTATTACATATTTTAATATCATATTATATTTGAAAATGTCATGTGTGATTCAACAATTTCTTAATAACAAAATCACAATGGAAAGACTTCGAATTGCCAAGAGACATTATTAAGCAAAGATATAAAGATTTAGATTTACTAGGGAAAAAATATTAAGCTTATATAAAGCTATGCAATATTTGCGTATTTCCAAAGCTACGTTCCAGATAAAACTTCGAAATATGGAAAATTTTTTTTCTGTGCATCAAAAAATATGCTAGAAATTTACGTCCAATATTAAGAGTCATCGTACACGAAATGGGCTACATCGTAGCCCTAAAAAGTGGTCTTCAAACAGATCAGGTAAGTATATACGTGTGACTGTCGCTTTAAAAGATGGATGCTAGGTTTAGATCGTAGAGTACCAGTTTCTTTGTTCGGGGTCTCAGAAAATTTCGACGGTTAAAACCAGGTAGAGTTACCTATCTACAAGCGTAACGCAGGTGGTCCTTTTGCTTTTCCATTTCAATTTAGACAGCAAACACGCACAAAAGGGGGCTACGGCTATTTTATTCCAAAGGCAGTTTCTAAATCTCGAGATTGGTATTTTTAGACAACATTCTTTCGGCCTAAATAGTTGATTATTCAAACCGACTATTGGAGATAGTTAAGCCAAACTTCTAAATTTTCTTGAAAATTAAGCTTTGAAAAAAAAATTTTATTCGATAACTTTTTCTTATTTCTTTCATGAAGAATTACTTTATACATGCTTGTATATTTTCTTCGGTATTCTGTATAAATACTTTTTTTTTAAATCAGCAGTACAAGTAAAATTTGTATAATAGTGCATCACAGAATGTATACATATGTACGTGCCTTTATTTTTTCAAATTTCATAAAATTGAAGGATTTAATTGAAAGAGGGTTCGTTTAATATTTTTTCGTCGTTATGTCTCTATTTGGTTTCACAATTTTACGAAATTTAAAGAAATTATTAAGAAAATCACTAATGAGTTAGTTCAAATAGGTATATTATAGTACTAGAAAAAATATTTAAAATTGATTTAAAAAAAAAACAAAGTGCTATATGAGAAAATTTTGTTGTTGAATAAAAGTTGCAGAAAATATGTTTTCATGTTGTTACGAATAAAGCAGTTTTTTCGATCAACGATCTGTAATCTGTACTTACTATTGTATCTATGATTACTGGAGTAATCTGTTCTCTCTATCAGAAAGATAATATTTCATACAAATTAAATAGACTGATATGCTTAATTTATTTTATCTCTAGTTATCCTGAAATCTTCTTTGCCTAATTAAAACAAAAAAAAAAAAAAAAAAAAGGAAAAAAATTCTTTTCCACAAAACGAAAATATTGAAACATTAAAACACTGTGTTTGTCGAATAAAACAACGTTTTATGTTACAAAAAAGAATTCCGGGTCGACGTGCATTAGATAGTTATAAGGTAGTGTCCTTCGAGGAGTTGTTTCATCGAAGCATTCTCCTAGTAAGAATTACATATCGATTCAATCGAATCCCTGTATAACCAATTCTACGTATAACCGTAAGGTGATTTCTTGTGAAATCAATCGGCTCAAATGACACTCTCTATATAGAAAATAACATTAGATAGCGTTATTATAACATAATGGCCGCAATCTGGTATCGATAACAGTAAAAGTAACGATTTCATAAGTAAGAATTTACGTCGTTCAATTACGTTTTAATATAATATCAGTATATTTATTTATTAATGGTCATGTACACTCGACATCAAATTTAATCATATTTAGATGCCTCGATCGAGATTACATTTTCAGGGTGGAACAAAAAATATAAAATAATTATTATAAGCCGAATGATTATCTTGAGGAGCATATTATATATTTTTTAATAATTACAATAATATAGTTATATTTAATAATAATATATAATGAGAAATATTAATAATTATATATAAAATTATCTGATTCATTATTAACATTCTCTTTATACAGATAAGAAATTATTTTTTCTATTTATGGCAAAATATAAATAAAGAAAAAAATTTTTTTCTATTTATTTAACATTTTTGTTTTCTACTTTTTTATTTGTTGATAAAATCTTGGAAACATTAGATTCTAGAACGAATTGCTGACTATGCTACTAGGCGCGTAACGTTTTTAACTTCCTTCTCCAATTTAGTTAATCATGCTGTTCTCGTTTCACTATGCAAATATTTCTGCATGATGATAGTCACTTACGTAATGTGTCACTGTTGTATATACGGAATAACAACCTATATGCATATATGTACGTACATATTGTGATACATATGCACGTCGACTTTTTAAAAATTATATTTAAAAATGATCTTAAATTGTTAACATGTCACTAACAAATTTTAAGAAAATAATTATTTCTCTTTCTCATTCATTATTAATACATTGTAGATTTTATTAATACATTTATAGAAAATTTTAAGATTTAAAATTGCATGGAATTCACGAAAAAATATATATAATACCCATTTTTATAATATGAAAAAATATATAAAATACTCAAAATAAAATATGCATTTAATAAATGAAACAATATTTTACGTTTTTGATTATATCCTAAAAATATGAATTTGTATAAAAATCTACAGTCTATATTATTTACAGAATTGTAAAATTCCAAAACTTTATAATAATTGAATATTCAAAAGCAGCACAGTATAGTTGTAAGGTGTTTCATTTTAGCAGAGCATAACGTTCATTAGATTTCATTTCATCTTTCAACTAGTACGTTGTTACCTCCATTTTATCACAAAATGTACATTGGTTTTTATCGTTATTGTGTCTTATCAGCACGTTTATCTTATATGTACTGATAATGTATTTGTTTTGTCTGAGACTACGCCATTGCATTTTTACACCTTTGAATCACGAATTACACCTTGTTTAAACTTGTAATTTGCACATGTGCCTGACGTATTTTTTAGCATGTTTTTGGCATTTTTGTTTAACTCGTAATTACATACTATAATAAAAAATTGATGCTCAAGATTATGTTTAATAAAGTGAAACGTTTAA
Organism: Tetragonisca angustula; assembly: GCA_036937485.2. NCBI lineage: Eukaryota > Metazoa > Arthropoda > Insecta > Hymenoptera > Apidae > Tetragonisca > Tetragonisca angustula. The sequence goes on from JAWNGG020000002.1 coordinate 1,804,090, forward strand.
TATTCTTTGTTAAATTATCTCCAGAGAGAGAGAGAGAGAGAGAGAGAGAGAGATTGAATGAGAGAATTAGTTGAAAAAAAATATATTTCAATACATTTTAAAATTCACCGAATCGAAAACAGTTAATTTTGAGATTGAGTATCTATTAAAATGATCTCAATACTATTGAAATTAACAATTTTTTTAAACAATTTTGGAAGAATACAAAATAATAAAAAATGTCAATTATGTAAAAAAATAAATGATAAAAAATAAATAGACGTTTCTGTAGAACAATATTTTTTGATCTTTCACAACACAGTAAAACGATTAAGAAGAAAGCGTTACAATACGAATACATATACAGTTGCTTGCAAAAAGTATTTCAACTTTTTATGAATACACTATTCGTATTGTAGAAAATATTTTGAAATTTTATTAACATTGCTAAAACTTCTTTTTTTATTGACTATAGTTGAAAAGAATTAATATGATATTTTTTTATAATTTCTTTAGATGTGGATATTTTACATTATCATTTCACAATTATGATCGTTCGCACATTTGCTTATATTGTTAAAAACAAAGGCAACTGAGTGTTCGTGAAGTATCTCGCATCGAACATTTGAGATACGCACGAATCGAACATTATATTTGTTCACGCTGCAAATGATTATTCATTCATTAATTTTATATTTTTTCTTATTTGAGTTTCGAAAGTTTCGAATCACGAAGAAAATACAAAGTTTCAAATTATCGAAACTTGAAATAGTTTTCGAGGAGTTTTGAAGTTTCGACATTTCGAGTAACCAATTCCGCAATGGAAAACTCAATATTGTAAATCATTTAAAAATTAACATCCAATCACGTACTTTATCTCTAAATGTTGATTATATAATATTGAAAATAATTTTCATAAACGGAATAGAGATTTAGCTAAACAATCACGTTGTGCAAATAAAGTAAAAATTAATAAACGAACAAACTTTAAATGAAGATTTAAGTTACAACTACTTTCGTGTTATATAATTCAAATATGTATAAGTGTAAGAGAAAGACAGTTTACAACAATTTCTTGGAAGCTTTGCTTCTTATAAGAATTTTTATACTTCTTGGTATTTATAAATAAAAAAAAAGTATGGCGTCATAAGAGAATGCAATTATTATGCAGCAATCTTTTTGATAACAGATACGTAAAAATGTACGTATGTACACATTACGTCAAATACTATCAATGATACGACAGTTTTTTGCTTTCTCAATTTTTTCACTTACGATAGGGAAATTATAAAAAATCTTATATCAATTAACAATTAATGATTTTTGTACATCTGATTCCACGAATAAACTCGATATAATCAAATCACACAGAAGTTAATTCCTCCAAGATCAATCAATTTTGTTGTTTCATTTGGTCAGTTTTATTGTTATTAATATTCAAAAAATTGTAAATTATGTCGTAAAATATTTTACAATCACATACAATATGTTTTAATTAGCGTTAATAAAGATAATTTTTTATAATACAACAATATTAAAAGATTATACAAAAATGTAATCATGAAATAAAAGCGATATGTAATCATCATTGAATTATGTATCAAATGTTTCAAAAGTGTCACTTTCAAACGATTAAGTTATTACGTAATGTTGTACCATTTTATGTAACTTTCATAAAAAATAAAGAATTTAATATAAAAGGTGATGTAAATTGTTTGACATACACCTTAAATGATTATATAATTAAAAGGCATTAAGAATTTACACAATTGGTAAAGTCAATTTTTTGTTAAATAAATTAACAGAAACTTTTCTATCACTGCAAAAATATTATAATGCTGTGATACAAAACGATTTGTATCTGATTATTTTCATTAAAAATCTATTTTAAAAAAGAAAACTCGTGTAATATATACAGTAGAATCTTCATTATTCGAATACTCTAATATCTAAAATATTTTAAATATTAGTTTAGTTCAACATTTTGTTACTTGAATAGAATGTTTACTAATAAATTTCATGTGTTAAACTACTTTATATATATCGTTACATATTTTACAAGTTTTCTTATAATTGTAAAAAGAATTTACCAAAATATAAGATACAAAATTTTATTAAACAACAGCATAAAAGATATCAAAAAGAACGTATAAGATATCACATTTATTATGTTTAATTCCGTGATAAATTGACATTTCATTTATGAATGACGAAAATGTAGATTCAATTTCTGAAAAAATTATATTTACATCACATGAAGTGTGTCTGTCTTCTTACGTTGAAACATTTAAGGTATTTAGAGAAGATAATTTGAAGCACAAAAAGAATAGTTACTTATGCTAAAAAAGTTAGAAAATTTAATAATAAAAAGAAAGAGAAGGAAAGAAAATTTAGCATTCTTTAAATATAAAAATGAATTAACAATTTTCTTAATCTTCATTCGGATATTCAATTTAACATTAAAGAAGTGACTGTTTTATTATCCGAAAATTCCATCAACCGAATACCTTTATTTCCCCATTAATTTGGATATGTATTCCGAAAAAAACCTTTTAATATATAAGCATTTTTTACACATTTGCAAATTAATTGCGTAGTGTTAAATTTAACTGTGACAGTTCATCAATGTTACATATGTATGTAAATATTTCGCAAAATTGTTCATTGATGATTGATAAAACACGAACTTTTAAATATATACCACTTAAATATTCCACTTTCCATGATTCAAAAGTATCGTGTTTATAGTTGGAAGAAAAAGTAAAGAGAGGGAAAAAAAGGAGATAATCGAAGCATCTGGCGAACCGGCTCTTCCACTTGGTATGTATTCATTCAGGGACCAAGAACGATCGTTCCACTGAAAAATATCAGCAGGAGAATGAAATTATGGAGCATACAACAGCTGGATTTCATCTGTACTTATTGTTAAATTGTATAATTATGTTAGTCGTGTTTAGAAATTGTGTTTCATATATCTTTTACCAAGTACAGTTATTTATGTACTTTACTGGAGCAGTGTTCGGTGATTCGAGTATAAAATTTTTACAATGTATTGTGTTATATTACATTTATTTATTGTATATTAAATCAATTGAAATATGATATATCATTATTATGTATACGCATATTATTATGTATAGGATTCGCATAACTTGAACACCTGAAATAACTTTTTAATTATGCGTCTAATGAAAAATTGTTTAATATAAAAGTTAATTAATGTTTATTATGTTACAATACACTTGTATTTACAATATATTTACACTTGTGTTTGTAAATATATAGGTTTCAAGGTTTTAAGGGAGACAAAATAGTGCATCTTAAAACCATACAATTTTTCATTAGCATAATTAAAATGTTATTTCAGGTGTGCAAGTTACGTGAATCACACTGTATTTTCTACTTCAGAATGATATATTTCGAAGAATGTAGTATAATCTGAAAATTAGTCATTTTAATATACATATTTCAAACACTCATAAATCTAATTAATCGAATTAGTCATTTTTCTCAAATAATCACTTTTAATGATAGTATTTATTAGTAACAGCATTTCTATTGTTTTAAATTATATTTCTTTTATCTTCTTGAATAATTATATCAAAATGTTTATATAAAATTTAAATATATTCAATATTACAAATTATATAAAATTAATTTGATAAAAAAATTGAAACCAAATTTTATTTAACAATATTTACGAAGATGTATGCACGTATTGTAATTCCACATAAAATAACAAATTTTATATTAACAAGAACAAACAATCAGAACATCATAAAATTACATTGTGAAATTATATCATTCTATAAGATAAGAAAGAAATATAGTGTAACACAATTAAGAAATCTATATTAACTTAATGAATCTATACTTTTTGAAATTTCGTTTGCTTGCCACACAAGAAATTCTAATTAACTATAGTTTCGCGTTGCAATATAAAAATTAGGAAATAATAATTGTAATCAATAGATTATTAAATATTAACGTAGAAACATAGAACAATAGTAAACAAAAAATTAAATTAAATTAAAAAAAAAAAGAAACGTAAATGTATCTTCTAGGAGTTCTAAAAGCAATAAAAATTAAATTTTATTCTATTATCAATTACTGTCATTATATCAAAGTCAAAACTTACGATAGGAGGAACAAATTCTTTCCTTTCAATTACGTCCAATCACTTTTATGTAATAAAATTTTGAACTTTTTAAAGAAGATAAACATTGTTGATGAAAAAAATCTAACAAATCAATATATTATGACTTTACTTTATTTATGTTCATAAAAATCTTGGTCACTAATATTCTAACAAAAAATGTAACTTCGAGTAAATAAATAAATAAAAAAGATTTACAATAAAAATATTAGAAATATTCTTAGCCATCATATGATATAACTTTTTATATCAGTTTAAATTTGGACAGTGTCGTAAAAGCCACTAAAAATATAAATTAATTATTTAAATGTTAGAACAGTGCAGCGCTTATTCGTGAAATTCGAGAGTGGTAATTTTTCATTAAAAAACGAATCAAGAGGAAGGCCAGAGGAAAATTCCATCGACAATAGTGTTTTAAGAGAGATTATTGCGAATAATCCAATACAAACAGTAACGGAGATAGTATTTCAACTGAAAGTGTCATTCGACAATTATTTGCGATTTAATTCAAACGGAGAATAAAGGAAACGGACTAACCGATTTAATGGAGATAGCCACCTCATTATTTCAAAGAAATAAAAAGACCATTTTTAAAACGTTTCTTTTTATATCGCAACGATAAACAGAAACATTCGTGACAATAGCTTGAAAAAGATGAATACGGATATAAAACACATGTATATATGTCGAAACTATACTCTGTCCAAAGAAGATAATGATGACTGTGTAGTGATCAACAGACAGGTTTTATTCAATTCTTATTTATAACAACAGTAAACGTTATTAAAAATTCATATTAATTTGAATTTATATAATAGAAGTTCATTCATTCTTCTTTTTGTTAGAGATTTTTCATTCATATAAATGGATTTAATCAATACAAATTTATCCAAGCAGGTTTTGACTGAAATTTGGTTCAAATAAACGAAATTCATATAAACTATAAACGAAATTCTAGTATATATAAATAAAATAAATACATGCTAATACTGAAAATATGAACAATGATATAGTGGGTGAAACAAATATAATTGTTAATCATTAATTAATAAAGAGAGAATGTGAACTGGTAAAAAAATTGAAAATACTCATATTAAAATTTTAAGGATTATTATAAAAATTCGCTATAATATTTTTCGTTAATTTTGTAACCAAAATTTAATTTCATATTTTGAAATAGAAAGACTTCAAAAAGAGTATAGAATAGAAAAAAATGATAAAAAATTTGAATTTTACAATTGATGATTTTTTAAAATTTAAAATAATGAGAAAATGAAGTATTAAAAATTTAGTATCAATTACATCAGCAATTATTTTTACAAATATCACATCATGCATCATAAAGTTTAAACATTATATTTAATTGTTTGACTAATAATCAATTATAACGTACTGTTTTCATTAATAATTTATTTATTTGATGCAAATGAACAAAAATAAACAATAAACAAAGTAATTTGCCGCAAAATCTTAAATAGTCTAAAAAGTAAAAAAAATGAATTTGATGAAATGTATTAAAATATAATCTTGAAACATTTTTAAAATTAAAAAAGAAGTTTCCTCAAACAGTTTTATTCAAAGCACGCTAAATATATATTTGTGAAATAGTTTGTATAAAAATTACGTATATTAAAATTTGGTAATAAAATATTTGTTGAAAAATAAATGAAGATATGCATTTACATCGTTCTCATACATTACTTAGATATATAATATTAAGTAGAAAGATGTAAAATATAAGACAAAAAATATAAAAATTATAAATAAAAAATCTGAAAATTATATACAGACAAGTAGAAAAATATAAAATTTCAAATTTCATAATCGTCTTTATGGTTCGAATCCACAAAAATCTGCATTGAAATCATCGGCGATAGTTTTGAACGGACTATCAATCGACAATCTAAAAGGATTTTCATGTAATACTGCGGACGACAGATTATTGGTAGGCGGATCGTTTGACGGTTCGTATATGGTGGCATTGCTGGAGTCATAATTTTTTTGAGTTCTATGTAGAAAAATGCTGACAATGCACGTTTTTCTTAAGAGAAATTCTGAATTCATTCAACATTACTTCTTTAAAATTCATAATATTTTCAAACTTTTGAAATTATTAAACTGTATATTGAATTACTGAATTTGTCTTATTTTTTTATACGAATAAATATCACGTTATTTAAAAGAAAACGTAAATTAAAATAAAAGTATTTTCTGAACTAACAGTCTTTTGATATAAGTCGAATATTTATGATATTAATATTATTATAGTTTAATATTTTTCCGTAAAGAATAACGAGAACTAGATTAATTAATAAATTTTAAAATATTTGATTCCATAAAAAAAGAATAACACAAAATTAATTTTTACATGGTTCCCTAAAAAAAGACTAATTGCACAAAATTACACTCTCCTTAAAACTATTTAAAACCTTTATCTCAAACATTTTTCATTATAATTAACAATTTTTGAAATATTTATTATTAATAAATTAAAATAATGCCAAATGATTCGAACTACGATTGCTCTACATAGAAAACATCCTAATAAAGACATTCTGAATAAGATGCTCTGAAAATTTATAAATTATGTTTTGCTTAACGAACATTGATTATAAGGCGCCTCGGTAATTTAAATAAATTTTTAAGACAGAACTAAATAAGTAAACAGATATAATTTGCTCTTTATTGTTGTCAAAAAATTGATTAAAAAATAAAGAAAATTTTAATTTTTTACACTGTTTTAAAATTTCTTCAGATATAAAATCTTTTAGATGTATAATATTAATTAATTTTGTAATAAGTTATTAAATTTTCAAAGAAGTAATAAAATCTTTTAGATCTATAATTTATTTAACTTTGCCACAAGTTATTAAATTTTCAGTTATGCGCTAACTTAAAATGTATAAGTATGTTGAAAATTCTATATACAGATATACATATGTATTGAAAATTATTAATATGTATGTCGAAATTGGCAAAAGTTAGCGACCTTTATTAACAGTATCTCTTCAATCATTTACTTTCGTGAATATGTTTATGTAACATTTGCTGTTCTGACTCATGCCCCAAATCAATATGTTCACTTGTGACGAAACATTCTTATACATAATCTACAATGAAAGAGTATTTTTACTATAATAAAAGAATACGGAATACAAAATAAATCAATATTTATGTTTATTTAATTTCCTATGTTATTGTAATCTATTTCAGTATACGAAGTGAAAAATATTTTAAGATAGCTCTGACATCATTCTACTGTTTTTATTATCCTAAAACAAGGATAGTTCCTACATGTAATTAGATCTATTGTACATATTATAACAATATATACAATAGATCTAATTACGTGTAGAGACTTTAATATTTCGTAAAATATCGAAAAAGACTCCTTTCAGGCGGAGATACTTCTATCACTGATATAGATATCGTGATACGTGTAACATGTTTGAAAATTAAATATAAATCATGCTTAGTTCTATTTCTTTTGATCATGTGTCGAATAATCGGTTTCTCAGGTCTTCTTCCAATGTCCAGAATTTGGTAAATTTCATTTGAAATAAAGATAAAAATAAAAATTTGGAATAAGAAATTCCATTAATTTGCTATTCTTATTGTCATTAATTTATTATTATTATTTTAAAACTAACTTTATTTTGTACCCGAATCATATAAATAACAAATAACAAATAACCGCGGTACAAAATGGTAGCTTATTTAACGGAATCAAAAACTATTTGAAAAATTATTTCTAGAAATAAATTTAAAATACAAGGTTATTTTATCGAAAAGTCAAATAATGAAATAATTTTGAGAAAAACCATTTACTATTCAAATCAACTAACACAAAATTATTTAAATATTTTTCAAATATTTTATTTCAATAATAATCAAGCCTGTTTTCATTTGATGCCCTACATTCCCGCGATTCATCAATATGCTTACATCTTATGATCGCATTAATATTCGCGATTTATTTGTTTTAACAAACAATTCTCGGCTATCGACATCATAAAGTCGTAAAGTACCATCGATAATCGACATCAATGTTGAGATACTGATCACGTGAGAGAAGCAAACAGCAGCAACATCGTATTCGTCAGTCATATTTGAAATTCAAACCAGGTTATTTTTGACTGCATCAGTCGCCGTGACATTTGTAGTGAGTAATTATTAATTTGTAAAATAGAGAAACTTATTTTATTTTATGTTAGTTTATTTTACAAAATAAATTTGCTGACTTTATCAAAAACATCTTGGAAATTAGAATTATGGATTGTTATTGATTGATTTGACATTAATTAAAACAGCTGTGTATAGGTACTGTTGCTTGGCCATCCGATTGACCAATGTCAGTCAATCATACGGCAATGAGTTTTGTCGGCGTACGATGGTCAATTAAAACTATTTACATATGTATTTTCGGTGTTTATCATACGTATATCGTGATATAAGTATCGCCGTATGAAAAGACTCTAATTTAGAGTACAACATAAAATATTTCAGATTTATAGAAGAATTCAAAATTGGATATAGCGCGACATGATCCGTTCATCAGAATGAAACGAAATTCTGAGTGAAGAACTTCGAATATAAAATTTTAGCAACGGATCTTTATTAGTCTTTGAGATATTAATAAAAAGCTTTGGATACAATATGTTGAATCTTGCTTATACAGACCAAACAAACATCTTCGCTGTATTAGCCAGCGTTGCTCGACCATCGTCAATGTAGTAGTAGTCGTCGTCGTCGTCGAATAGCAGATGACGTAATAGCGATTCTGTCCTCAGTATCTATAGGGTGTTGCACTTAAAATCCAATATTGACAGATTTTACCAACATCTTCAGTGATTGGATTAAAAAAAAAAAAAATAATAATCCAACTCTAGATAAGGTTGATTAGTAATATTTATGTAATTACCGAATCTATGTATCGTACTAAAAATTAATGTCGGATTTTAAATGGAACACTTTATAGGTAACGAAACCGATATCGCTATTATATAAACAGTTTCCCAATGTTCATCGACGATCATTGACTGTTGTGTTTAATAATGTCTGTGTAGGTGAAATGTATTATACCTAAAGTTTTTTTATAATTTATAATATTTCAGAAACTAATGAAGATCCATTATTAAAATTTTGTACTCAGGATTCTCTTCCTTCTCTCCATTCCTTCAAAATTTTATTTCAATTAATGAATGTGTTATACTATACTACAGCCTCGAAATTGTTGATTAACTACGAATGTGTAGTAATTTAAGGAACTATTTAAAAAATTAAATTCTTATAGAATATATTATGTGTGTTGTATAAAAATTTAGTTCAATTATACATATGTCCGTAAATACTGTTTCTGAGTATATATACAATAAGCATGATGAACGAAGACGGAAACTGGTTAGAAGATAGACATCTATTCTACAAGAGAGATAGATGTAAAAGTTCTCTTGATTTTACATAATAAAAATACATTTTCTATGTGCAAAGAATTATTATTCTTTAGAGCCTATGAAATTTACATTCATTGATATATGTTAAACCTTTTAATTGTAACTAATTCTCAAGCGAAATATTCCCAAAATTAAAATGAATAAATCACTCTTACATAGCATCTATATTTATAATTTTATTTTTGTTTACATGATAAACATGATAAACATTTCTACAAATCTTTTACAGTGTAAAATAATTTATTTTTAATATTATTTTTCTTCAATTCAAGTCAATATTATGTCGGATATCTTCGACTTTAAATGTTGGCAAAAAATGATTATTTTTTACATATTTTTGAGCAACAAAACTTCTGAGTCTATCCAATATATGCAATTTAAATTATAAAAGTAAAATAAGATTTTTTCCATCACCGACTTCGTAATAGATGTCATTAAGGCCTTATTAATAGTAGCATGCTAAATACATTCCATCAGGATTTAGCTATATAAAGATATATTTGGTAAATTTTCTAATTTTAATTTTCTAGTTTTCGAATATGAAATCTTAAATGAAAACACTTCATTCTCTATTTTTAGGCATACTTTTGTATGTATAATGAAATACGTTGTGTAATACTGACATTACGTTAACAAAACGATCGAAAATATATATAGATAATTATATGCTAATGATAAACATAGGTACATACTTATATATCTATATACACACATACATACACACTTATATATATTTATCATAGGCTGTACATATATATATATACATACATATACAGGAAAGTTATGTTTTTAAACATATATTTACCCGAGTTCGTGTAATTAAATTATGTATAAATAAAATCAATAAAAATTTATTATATGAATGCATAAAAAAATGCTTAAAATCTATTAATTCTGAAAAGCTCCCATAATTATGGAATTAATCTTTTTCCTTAATTACTACAATTTAATAAATTTAATAACAAATAATAAAATTAATTTCAGTTACATAAATTTTAATCCTTACAAATACAACATAATTGAAAATTAAAAATCTTCAAATTATGTTTGAAAAATTGTCAATTCGATTGATGAACTAATTTTCCTCTATTAACTTGGACATTTTTAAAGTGTTTTTTTCTAGTGTAAAAATAATTAAAACGTTAATTTTTGAATAAAGCAGTCGCTAACAAGGCGCTAAAAGAATATCCTTAATCGTACGTTGTGTATAATGGAATGACACTTCTACCTTGACCGTCATTCCACACAGTCCGCCGGCTTTCATAATTGCTAACGCATAAACCAAGATTCAGTGTTTCTCTTGGATAAAAATAGATTATCCAAATGGCACTGACCTTGCTATTGCGTAATTGAACAATTTGATGACGCAAGGATGCGAAATATTATTAGAGAAGCTAGAACATTCCCCCACCGATACTACTATTGTGAGCGCAGATTGTATAAGAGTAAGTACAATTTTATTCTCATCCAATAGTAAATAAAGTTTCTTGTTTAAACAATAAATAAAATACAACAAAAATAGAATATGTTTAAAATATAATTAAAATATTTCGTAATAAAATTATTTTTTCCTTTTTTGAAATAAAAAGACTTTTTACTGTTTTAGTAGAAAGGTTTCAAATTAATTCAGTTATAATTTATTTCCTGGTTTGAACAAATATGAGGTGGAGCATTTATTGTTACACTTATCCGATATTTTGCACTAAAAACGACATTTTATGACGATATGATATAATTATACTATATTATACTATAATTATACTATATTATAATATAATTATACTATAAATATAATAACTACATAAATATAGTTTTAAAGTATAATGATTTTAAAGCAATAATTTTAAAATATTTGATCACAAGTTCACTTACTGTGTTATTCTACACTCTGCGAAAACAATATTTACCTCAGATTCAATGTATTTATAAATGTAGTATTATTATATTATCGAATAATAAAATTAGAGATAAAATTAAAAACTGTAAAACAATAATAAACTTTACATTCTATTTCTACAATTTTAATTGATATTTGCAAGCTTGTTCTGTATTTGTTACAAAATTGATAAAGAGATTAAGAGAAAAATGAGAAGTTTCGACTCACCGTTTAGAATTTTTGTGTTTTTGCTTTTTAAATTAAAATTTTATCACGGACATTGCACAGGCAAGAATACGCGTGAATCTGTTCTCTTGGATCAACGTAGCAAACTCTTAAGTTGTCGTTTAACATACACAGTACAATACGTAAAAGTGTATGCGTGTTTACTATGCGATGACAGAGCGTATATGCTTACGTTGTGCATTGCTTACGTAAAAATATTTCTAGCTTATATTAATATTCATGTTCATTTATTCTACCTATACACGTTCTCTCAAAGAGTGGAAAACACCACGATGTAAATGTTATTTAATTGTAAGTTCCTATTTCAATTTTAACAGAAATTCTTTATTCCCTGACCTTTCATATAAATTCAATTGTTTTATTCAATAATTTATACGTTCACGGCAGTTGAGAGAATAATTTGATTATGAACAATCACCGACATTTCGTTATTAATATATTTATTATAAATTATTAAAAATAAAACATAAAAGTGTATTTATAATTCAAATTTAAGAAAAATATATCAATGTACAAAAATAGCTAAAAATGAAAATCAACTTAAATATTTAATCGAAAAGTCCATGTTTTCATTATAATACATATTTATATTTGTATCTCTTTCTGTCTTATGTTATTTCTTTTATACATTTAATTAATATTGAGAATTTACCATTTGCATTTTCATTTCAAAAGAAATAAAATAGGATTCTTATTCCTAATTTCAGCTAACTGACTGTAATTGAGTTGATTGTAACGAATCATTAATACTGCGTACTTATTTTGAATGGAAAATATTTATTATCTTTAACTGAAATAAATTTTACGAGTAAATTTCTGTAGGAATTATAAAATTACAAGTATAACGTAGTATAACGTTAGCGTAATATAGATATTATTGTTTACTGCAGAGATATATAACTATTATGTATACAATAATAATTTAAATTAACAATAAGTATAATAAATTAAGTATACTATAATATTTAAACTATTTATTTAAAAAGTAAAAAATATATATAGTAATAAAACGCTATATAGTAGTTTATTTAAAAACGTAAAAAAATATATAATATATATTATATATATAAAAAGTAAAAAAAAATTTAATTTGCGAAACTTCTAGAATGACTCAGAATCTTGTTACCTTGCCTTTCATTACTTATCGACTTCATTGTTTCATAGTTAGAAGGCGCCAATGAGGACACAAAAATACAAGTTTAATCTGTGGCTGCTGATACGCATGCAAAGGTATATACATACATAGCAGCAATCGCACATCTGTGCCTAGTTACATTACGATTTAGACCTCCTATGAGTTTAAAACCTACATTCGGTTATTTCAATTAATGCCACTTCAAATTAAATTGACTGAAACAGTTTGCACATTGTTGAAGCATATCTAGATTATTGTTTTATATTTTTTTTTGCTTATGTATGCATTTATATTTCAACCATAAATGATCATATCAATGAAGCAAAAAGTTCGTTATGATATTAAAACTACTATAAAAAGCGCTATTTAAGACGAGATCTTAAATTTACTATATTGTTTTTAATAAAAAACATTAATTGAAATATATATTATAATAAATATATTATTATAATTGTTATTTATGTACATTTAATCCCATAGAAAAACGTATACGTAAACACGTCCATACCGACATTAAATTTGTACTTAAAGTTATTGTTAATATCATTAATTGATAAATACGAATCATGAAATTTCATTATTTCTGTTTTGCAAAAATTATTATATGTACAATTTAATTGATAACAAATTTAGATAATTTTAAAATTTGCATAAATTTATCATAATTTTAAAACTCCATTTAACCGTGTAAAAAATAAAACTAAAGAACAAAACTTATAAAATAAAACTCGTTCCAGTATTTTTCAATTAATTGTATTTAATGAATTTTAAATATGTTAAAATTATCAACTTTTTGTTTCTCGAAAATTTTTTTAATATTATATGAGCATTTGTGAACAATATTTACGTCATTCAAAATGTTAATGATAAAAATCATCATGATTATAATCTAATAATTGATACTATAATTTAACAATCAGTTGAGAAATACAAAATACAATTTTTTATGTATCATATATTGCATAATTTTTACACATTCTCTCTTTCTCTCTCTCTATATATATATTATATGTATTATATATATACATATGTATATCATAAGTCAATATTGAAATTATACTTTGATTATAAGAAATGAAACTCATCAAACAAAGTTGAACTTATCGAAATAAGACATTAAATAGTATTTTTGTTAGGGTATTAAATGAAATGTTTAAAAGTCATAAGACACAGGGAGAACATGGTTCATGCAAGTTTGTTCTTCAAACATGGCAGCAATAAATATACGGGAAATCATGCGACCTTAATCGTAAAGTACAGCTAATTGTGTATAGCAAAAAAATTCGTATATCAGAAACAAGCTGCAGTTAATAGAAATACACCCGCAAATATTCATATCTTGAAAGACAATAGGAAACGATTCAACGGAATCCTTAGTTGGCGTGCCATTGGAGAAATTCCTCTTACAAAGTAGAATAGCGGATTCAATACCGCTTTAACGAAACAGTTGATTCAATACATTTTACAATTGGAAAAGCGTTAACGAATGTAGAAAGATCAACTCACCTGTTCTTGTTCCTATTTATTGGTACTCCACGGAGATGGACAAACTACACACACGTAAAATCGTATGCAATAATGCAACTACGATAAGACGAAACCTGGCGTTTCTTCTGCGTGCTTACAGCAGATTAATGCGTGGCTACGTAGCCTGTTGCACTCGAGCCAGGCAGTACAGAGTGGGGGATTAGTGAGGCCCCAGGGTCGATTCAGCGATTGGTCGGTTGGTCCCTAACGAAGTTGTTCAGGTAGAAGTTCAAGCAACAGGTGATCGTCGTTGTGCCATCTGTCGAAGTCGAAACTGCAACTTTATAGAAGGTATCTGAATTTTTTCGTGAAAATAATTTAAAAGCAGCGGTAGAATCATACACAGACAAGGTATAGGAAAGAAATGATGTATATAATATATTTTTGTATCACACGTTCAAGGGGTTCGGACTTACCTTACCATTTTCGTATCACATCCTGCTGTACCGATTTAGGCATGATTTGCACAGTAGCACCACTAGTGATAGGAATTAAAATCAAAAAATATATTGGCAATATTGCCGATTCTACACCGATATTTCATGGCGAAACTTTATTAATAAAAGAATGTAATGATTTAAAACAATGATTGATGGAAAATTAAATGAAAAATTTACAATACATTTGGTTATTTATATTTAATGTAAGTAAAAAAATTTATTAAGATATATTTTTACCAATATCATAATTAGACGTGAATTAGATATGATTCTTATGTATTTTAATAGATTCACAGTCTAAATGAACCATGATGTATACGTATATTTCTCTTATATATTTTGTAAAGGATTAGAATATTAAAAAAATGTTTTTAGCATAAAGGAATATATTATGTAATGTGAATTATTGCAGAACATGTAATGGGAGAAATTTCGTAGTCAAATTCATTTTTTAAAATTATATAATTTCTTCTTCATAGTAAACTGGTATTTGTTGAGACGAATTTTACGACTTGCATTTATATTATAAATTGTTAAAAATTACGTTACGAATTAGTGAATTATTTTGTAAGATAAACTTGAATCATTTCTTATATCAGGGAAATACAATAGCTGCGTCAAGTCAATATAACCTGGCATCTGTTGTGCAAAAATTAATAAATGATATGTGAGTGATTTTGTGAAGATTGAATGATACATTATAGCTATATTATATTATAATTCTATTAAGATTTTATATTTTATTATTCGAGAATTCAAAAAATTGTTCGTTTCCATTTTTCATTTATCTCTTTTCGCTTGTCTTCATTGTCGTGTGGAATGACAAATGAAAAGGGACACAGATTTAGAATTTCCTGACGGAAGCATAGTTATTAAATAGTATCACGTACTATTATGTAGTACTATCGATACTATCATATAGTTATCAAAATTCAATGTTTCTTTTTTTATCGCTTCATATTCATTTTGAAATATCCTCTAATTTTTGTGAGTAGTGTATATAATACACAGAGATAAATAATACAGAATAGTCCCTATAATGTACATTGTAACAACTTTTATTTCTTTTTAAATATGTAAAATATTTTAAACTGTAAGATATACGAAGATACACAGTAATAATTATTTTCAATTTATAAATTTCAGTTTATATCTTGATACATCGCGCTTTAGTTTACATTACATCGGTTTTTTTAAAACCATGTATAATGGTTGTACCATCATACAATGTTTCATACAATGAAGCAATGAGCAAATAAAATAAAATTTCCAAAATTTGTCATATGACCATAAAGTTAATTTATCAAAGTTATATGTGTATATATATATACACATATACATAGAATTTTAGAAATTCATAACTGATTTAATCGTTGAGGTTTTTAATTCATACTAGATCGTACAAATAATCTGCTATACTTAAAATAATTTATTTATTTATTAGTGATCCAAAAACAATTTACAATATATATTACAATTTACTGAACAAATATATATATATATATATGAGATGCATTTTTAATTTATTATATATTCCTCTTCCAATAATGAACATTTAAGCTTTTGATAATTCTAAGTATCCGAAAAATTAAAATATTCGTTGGAATGTTGAACGAAATATTAGAAAAGAAGAACAATTGCTAATAAAAATGTACTTTATTATGATATTTTATATTCAGATTCATCGTAGACGAATACATACATATTTATTCTTATATAATCTTTAAATTTCGGAATGAATAATCTTATCTTACAAACGTATTTGTAATTGACGAAGACAGCAACGTTGAAATCTCATGCATGGTTCAAATAAATTATGCAGGTCATAGTTCATTTACTTTCAACATTTATTTACAGTCTTTTAACAATATTTACGAACGAAAACAAGTTTATATAACAATTCATTTGGTCTTATTTTAAAACGTGAAGCTCCTACTTTGATTGTTATATGATCTTTTTTTATAAAATTATGTTTTAAATTATTGACAATTTTTCATTGTCATTGATATGTACAATAACTATTGTTCATAAATAGTATTGTTCCATCACAGATATATCTATACAGTGTAAATGTACAATTTTTGAATAAAATCAGCAATTATCGATAGAGAAAGACCATTAGGTCAAAAAGTTATTCGCTATAAATTCCATCGATCTTTCCTTTGTGTGAAACATCTGTGGGGAATGCGCCAAAACGTGTGACATCATTTATGCGCCATATTTCGCCATGTTTCACTATGTTTCTCAGTTTGATGTATGGACAAGATTATTCTTGATAAATCATACGTAGACGGATAAATGGAATTTTAGGAAATGATGTATGGTCAATATCCGAATCAATATATAAATTTAGTCCTTACTTCCTTTTTTCTTCTAAAATAAATAAACCTTTGTTTTGTAATATCAACTACGTTCATAGTACGAATAATGATTTCAATTTAAGAGAAAAGAATACATTATAGTTCTATGGAATTTGAAATTTAAATTTAAATTTCTCACATCGAAGATTAATGTTTGAAAATTGGAAACACAATCGTAAGGCAAACATTTGTGAGAGCGATTCTAATTGATTTTACAATTTCAAGATCTGGAGAAATAAATTTTTCTATTTTTAGAATCGATTGGAATGTTTTCCTATTTTTACATTTTTTGAAATTTTAGAACGCGTTACAGTATATTATAGGCCTGGACAACTTCTCTGCCTCACGACTCTTACTATTGGTCTGCCAGTTCCTTCACCTAGGCCAATTCTTCTGTGATGCGTGAATGTAAGTGACTATGGCCACATTGGGATTTAATATATATAAATACGCACGCCAGATGTAGAATCGAATGAGTGTAGCGATAGGTATGGTAGGTATAACTGAAGGATAAGACAAGTATAAATTGCGTATCGATAATTAAAGGACGTGTATATTTAAATTTATTTCTTGGATTTCTGGGCGACGGAGGGTGTCAGATGAAGTAAACTTGAACTACTTAGCTTGGATGATCTTGGTTCGATCTCCAAGGACATGCGATAGAGAGCATCGTCGTCGATCTGCAACGAAGGATCCAATACGTAATTCAGAACTTTCATTACCGGTTCGATATTGTACGATCCCTGTTGTAATTGATATATTTCTTGAATCACGTGGGCAATCTAAAAATAAGTTGAAGAATTTGAAATTTCAACGAGTGAAACATTAAATTTCAGAAATAAAACTTAAGAATCTTCATGAGTTTTTATACGAATTCATATTAAATAAATATAATAAATATAATAATATTATAATAATATTTAATATTATTATTTACATTTATTTATGATTATAATAATACTTAATATTTACATAATATTTTCCTATTAAATAAATTTATTAAAAAAATATAATCTTGGTAGGAAATTTTTTTACGCACGAAATATAAAAAATAATTTTTTTTGCATAATATGCATTCTGTTCAATATTGCGATTTAATTAAAGTATGAAAACATGTAATTTAATTATTAAATTAAAAATTCCAATTTTTTGAGAAGTTATAGTTTGGTATTTAAGATAACGCCAAAGTAAGTGTTATAGGTATAACAATGGAAAACACAAACCAATGATAGGTTCCTATAATGATAAATATTTTTTTAACGACAACCCCTTACCATTTTTGTGAATATAAAACTTCTTTTTCTTACGTTAAAATTTCATTTTGTCATGAAAGAGTGGAACATGTGCAATAAAAAGTTCACATTAATTTACAAATAAAAATATATTATCTAAAATGTACAATTTTTTTAGTATTTCAATTACGTAATTTAAAATTGATTTTTAAAACATTTTAAAACTACATTAGTAAAACAAGTAGTTAGAACAAGTTTTCCTACTTCGAATTGTTACTATATTTATAATATTAAAATTTTTGAAAATCCATAATTTCACATTAAAGAATTACATCTATCATATCTATTTATAGATTAATAGGAATGTTTTATTTGTAGATTAATAACAAACTCTTTTGCAGAGATAGCAATTAATCATTGAAATGAACTAGTGAATAATTCCGCCATTTTGTAACATTTTGACATAACAAAAAATTGAAACTTTTAAAAAATTGGAATTGTCCACTGAATAATTACCTGTGAAAAAATATTTGCAAACTATACATATATTATATATTATATATTACCAAAGTGGTCAAAATGATCAATTTATAATTTTTTGCAGAAATTTCATAGATTTACAATGGTGCATTTTTAGAATCAGAAATAATTTTCAATAAATATATAAATAACAACTTGTATTCTTTATAGTATCATAGTATTTTTCCCATTGAATCTCTCTATATAAATTTTATACTTTAATTATCGATAATTTCAATATTAAGGAATTGGCTTCAATTATAAATTCATTCATTTTTAATTCATTGAATCGTAATATTTTACATGTCTTTTGTACTAATACAATAACAAAGTAGAGAATATCTTAATATAATATTACTAAAAAAAAAATTATTTACCATTCTCATTTTGGAAAAGTTTAAGAGGCCGTCTTCAGTCACAGTTGGAGTACCCTCTTCTATGAAAGAAAGGTCGGACAGATACATTCCTATATAAGGAATACATGGTGGATCGCATCGACGTAAAGCTTCCCTTAGATTTTTAAAGCGTCCATCCGATGATACAATGTTTTGTAGTCTTTCTATCATTTGAACCGTCTATGAATAAAATAAACGAAACAGCTCATTATTATACTTATTTATTTTCCATTAACTCTTGGAATATCAGCACGACGATCCAGCAAATCCTCAAAATTCCATGATCGACTGTACATTTCACGTACATTTCTTTTATCATTTCATCATTTATACTATTTTTCTGTATATATAATAATTAATATTTTCAACTTTTTTCCAAAGGATATCAATGAACAAAACATAACTCGACGCAGCACGGTTCTTCAAGGATTAATAATATTCTAAAAGAGTACGTATCATTTTTATTTACCGCTTTTGGAACTTTATCCCAAGTCTTCTTTAATCTGAAAACACAGCTGTTTGAGAAGGCTGCACAAATCTGTAATACACCGTTGAAATTGTGTAAAGTTCTGTTGTAATCTGCAATTGCAACCCATTTCTCAATCATTGCAGCTCTCGCTGATACACTCTTGCGTCTGACAATTTCGGAAGCAACCAATTGTGACATTTCATTGAATCGTTTTGTTAGCAGACAAATGTTGGGTGCTCGTGTAGCCTTGTCAGGTTTTATCCATGCCTGTCCAAGAAATTCTCTACATAGAGCAGATTAAATATTAAATATCAGCACTTGTATATCATTGAATGCCAATGAAACGAATTCTTTTTATCTTAATAAATTCAGTTCTTTCTTTCTTAATTTACTAAATTTTTTTTAAATTTCTAGATTAATTAAATTTATTTAAAAAATTTTTTGAAAATAAATTTAAATCATCGAATTCATTATAATTTTTATTATAACATTGAATTATGTTATATTAAATTATATATATAACTGAATTAAATTTTAATATTATTTAATGCATTAAATTTATTTCTCAGCTACATTCCAGAGATTTATATAATGTATAATTTATATAATAATCTATCTTATTTTTTCAAAACACATCTGCAATCTTTATGATTCACATAGGGTCTAACAATTTTTCGTTTCACAGTCAATTTCATAGTGAATTAATATTAATTTTAGCTAACTTACTTGCTTGAGAGAGCCATGAAAATCTTATGATCCAAATATGTCATTTGTTCTGCGACTTCAACTGACGAGAACGTTTCAATACTTTGCTTAATTTTCAGCTGAAAACATGTGAATAGTTTTTCAGAATAATAAAATTATTTTGAAAATAATATAAATAATAAATAATAAAAAATAAATAATAATAATAAAATAACATATCTAATGTTATCGGAAAAATTATAGATTATACTTTTTTCTTTTTTTTTTTTTTTTAATGTCGCATCGACAGCGAGGTCATTAGCGACGATAGCACCATTAGATGTGTGAGTAGTAGTTTATGTTTTTTAGATATATTAATACTCTTTGTATGTCATTTTGAGAAGTCAGGTTTATGTTTGCGTTGATTCCGTATTTCTGTCTTTGAGTTTCTGTGGTGTGGCATTCGTGCAGTATGTGTGTTATTGTTAATGGATGGTTATTGCAATGAGTGCAGGTGGGTGGTGTAGTTTTTTTGATTTTGTGTTCATGTATTAGCTTGGTATGACTGGTTCTTAGGCGTGTGGTAATTATTCCTTCTTTCCTGTTGTTAAATTTCGGTGTTTGCTAGTGAAAGTCTTGAATACTTTTGTGTAGTTGGGTGCTTTTAGTTGTTTTCCATGTATTGTTCCATTCATTTTTTGTTACTTTTTTTGCAATGGATTATTTGGTCGTCGCAGGGGGTTGCCGTTGTTGGTAAGTGGGGGGACTGTGGCTTCTTTCGCTGCTACGTCGGCTTTTTCGTTTCCTTCGATTCCTTGGTGAGCTGGAATCCAGATGACTGTGGCGTTTGTGTTAGGTTGGTTGTGGTTTAGTTCTTGGATGGTGGATATTAGATGGTTTTCTTGATCGTATGATTTCATTAGAGATTTTGTAACGCTCATGGAGTCGGTGTATATGACGATCTGGGCTTCGTTATTTGAGTGTGCATGTTTGATGGCTTCCAGGATGGTATAAGTTTCGGCTGTGAAGATGGATGATGAAGAAGAGCGATTTTTGATTTTTTTGGTTTTTTCTGTGATAATGGCGTATCCAGCTCCAGTGTCCGTTTTTGACCCATCAGTGTAGATCTTGCTGTGTTGGGCGTAGTTGTTATTTAGTTCTAGGAATCGAGTCCTGTAGTCAGTTGAACTGAGGATTTTTTTGGGAAGTTCGGCAAGACTGGTGTTTGTTGGGAATGTTCTTATTGTCCATGGGGGGATTTGTGGTGGTTTACGTTCAATGGTGGGATGGATTTTGAAAGTGGTAGATTGAAGGATTTTGTTAAGTCTGATATGGAAAGGGGAGGGAATTTTGGGTTTATTGGTGTAAAAAGCTTTGTATCTATTGGAGAAGATGTTGTTGTAGGAAGGGTTATTTGGAGTGGATGAGACTTTTAGTGCCTATTTAAGAGTTAGGAACTTCCTTCTGGATTCAAGTGCCATTTCTTTGGCTTCGAATAGTAGGCTGTTTTTAGGGCATGTTCGGTATGCTAGTCTAAGAGCTGAGTGGGAGATTGGATCTATTATTTTTTTGATGGAACTTTTGGCTGAGTTGTAAACGATAGAGCCGTAGTCTAGTTTGGATCTGATTAACGCTCTGTATGTTACTAGAAGAGTGTCTTTATCCGCTCCCCAGTTATTATTGGAAAGGGTTTTAATAATGTTAAGTCTTTTTATGCAGGACTCTTTTAAGGTTTTTAGGTGTGGCGCCCAAGATAATTTTTTGTCTAAAATAAGGCCTAATATTTTGATGGTGTCAGTAAATTGTATTTCAAAATTGCTCAGATATAGTTTAGGTGGGAGATTGAGTTTGGTTTTCTTAGTGAATAAAATGCCTTGGGTTTTTTTGGGAGAAAATTTTAAGCCCGTTGTTTTTGACCAGTCTTGAAGGGTATTGATGGCTGTTTGTAAATGTTCGTTAATAGAGTTCATATTTTTCCCGCTACATGTAATTGTTATGTCGTCCGCAAATAGCTGGGTTTTTATTGGTGGCTTGAGGTTGGTGGTGATCGTTGATTACTGATCCTTGTGGGACTCTGTTTTTGATTATAACTGGATGTGACAGAGATACATTTGCTCTGACTTGGATTGATCCATTGGATAGGAAGTTGGTTATGAAGGATAGCATATTACCATTTACTTGTAGCTCGATGAGGGCGTTAATAATTTTGGTTCTCGAGATTGTGTCGAAGGCTTTTTCGATATCGAAGCATACGGCGGCTATGTATTCTTCGTTGAGGAAATCGTCGCAGATAGTTGTTTCCAAGTTCGTTAGGACGTCTATGGTTGAACGGTAGTGTCGGGAACCGTATTGATTTGGGTTAAAAAGTATTTTTACTTCGAGGTAAACCCTCTAAGCTTACGGTTTACGATTTTTTCTAGTAGTTTGCACATGGTATTTGTTAATGCAATTGGGCGATAGATGTTAGGTTTTTGTTTGCATTTGTTTGGCTTAGGAATTGGAACTACAATTGCTTTTTGCCAATTTCCGGGAAAAACTTTATGGATCCATATACAGTTGAAAATTTTTAACAGGTAATTTATAACAAGTTTTTTAACAAGTTTTTGGGAGCATTTTTAGCAGTGAGTTGGGGATATTATCTGGTCCTGGGGCGGAGTTTTTTGTTGATGTAAGGATGGAATTTATTTCTTTGAGTGACAAAGGTGAGTTTAGTGATGAGTTGTTATCGTTGTGTATCAGATCATGGTGTATATTGTTGTAATTTATTGTAGGATGTGGTGAGTTTATGTTATTTGAATTTTTTTGGAATTTTTCAGCTTATGTGTTAGCAATGTCATGGGCTTGAATTACGGTTTTACCATCATCAGATTCCAAGAATTGGATATTCGTAGAGGGTTTGGATCCATTTATGCTTTTGATTTTTTCCATACTGCAGATGTTGGTGTTTGTGGATTTATTGATGTTATGTAGTTTCTCCATGATCGTTTTTTATTTTCTTTAATTATTCTACGGAAGTTAGCGCGTTTCCTTTTGAACTCGGTTAGGTTTTCGTTTGTGGGATGTTTTTTAGCTCTATTGAAAGCGATTCTTCGTTCCACCACGGTACCGGTCTTTTCCTGATTTTTTGTAGTCTAAGAATTCCAAAGGATTTGTCTGCGGCTGAGGTTATGATTTGTTGGAAATTGTTTTTTGTTTCGTTAATCCGGGCTGGGTCGAGTTCAGGTTCAGTTTCTTTCTCAGTGAGTTGAAGCGTTATGTTTTCTGGTATACTGGCCAGTTTCTTTTTCTTATATGCCATTTTGATTGGAGGTAGTTTTGAGTTGTTGTGCTATTGTCTCCGTAGGTGATTTTTATGGGAAAGTGGTCGCTGTCATATAGTTTTTTTAAGGTATCCCATTTTAGGCGTTGAGCTATCTGTGGACTGGAAAAGGTTAAGTCTATTGCACTTGTTTTGCCGTTTCTAGAGAATCTGTGTTCGGCAAGATTAAATCCTGGTTGTTAAGCAGATTTTCGATAGTCTTTCCTCTTCTGTCAGTTTTGGTCGATCCCCAGAGAGTGTGATGGCTGTTAAAGTCTCCGGACAGGATCAGTGGAGCTGGAAGTTGAACTATTAAATCTTCAAGGTCTTGTAACTCAAGGGGGAAGCTATTAGGAATGTAGATATTGCAGATGTGGGTTCTTTTTGGAAATGAAATAGATATTGCAACGGCTTCTAAGTTTGAATTTAATGGGATTTCAGTAGAATCATATTTGTCCGAAATTACAATGGCCACTCCTCCGCTGGCGTGATTTTCGTTTACCCGGTTTTTGACGAAGATGTTGAAGTGTTTAAGTGTAGGCTGGTGGTATTTTGAAATTTGTTTTTTGAAGGCAGATAATGTCTGGACTGAAATTGTTTATGGGAATTTGGAGTTGTTCGTAATGGGTATAATAATCGTTTATGTTCCACTGTATTATTGTTTCATATTTGGTGGGGCTTTGAATTTGGATTTTGCTGCGATTTCGGTTCTCATGAAAATTCTATGTCCGATTCAGATGAGCAGCTAAATGACGATTCAGGTGTGTCATTTGGAGGGCTTTTTGCAGAGTCGATGTATTCTGTTTTTTATGCTTCTTTCGTTTAGATGGGGGTAGATTTCTTCGAAAGTTTGAACAAGTGTCGGAATGTTATCGGTGTAGTTTCTTGCGATTTGCAATGGGTGTGCTGATCCGAAGGTGTCTTGGAGGAGGCTCTTGATCTGGGAATAATTTAGCTGGGAGTGTGAAGGATTTTTTTTATTTATTATTTCTCTTGCTGAGGCTAACATTTCCTCTAGTTTGGCGGAATCGAAAACTGGAGATTGTGGAGGAAGTGTTTTTAGTTTGGTTATTGCGATTTTTTTTATGTGGATTGATTGATGGGGGCATAGAGTCTGTGTCGTTTAAGTTAGCATTAAGTTTAAGTTAGCAGGTTTGTCGTCAGTTGATGATTGTGACAGTGGTCTTTTGGAACTGATGGAGATTGGTGGTTGCTCTGTAGGTAATTTATTCGTTGCTTGTTTGGAATTGTCGATGTTTGTCTCGGTAGTGATAGGAATCTTCTTAACCGGCAATTTGGGGGATTGAGTTGGTGTGGGGATCGTTGTATTTGGGATTGTCGTATCGGTTATGTTTGAATTTTGGGTTAGCGGGCAATCTTTCGCTAAGTGACCTTCATGTTTACATCGGAAGCAAAGAAGGCTGTCGATGGAGGTGAAAATACGGTACGATGTATCTTCAAAAGTTATTAGGAAGGTGGATGGGATTTTTTCAATGTCATCGGGATCAATGTATGCCTGTCTTCTGAAACTGAGGATGTGGGCGTATTCCGGGTCGGTCATTTCTGCTTTCAGAGTTGATATTCTGGAGCATAGCTTGACGTTGTTTCTTTTGAAAATTTTTTCAAATTCTGAGTTGGGTATAACCGGGGCGACGTTTGATAGAATTATTCTTTGGGCCGGAGTTAACATTGGTCTTAAGTTTAGCGTATTGTTGTTGACCGTTATTGTTTTATGCAGATTTGTTAGGTGTAGTATGGTTTCTTTTTTATCAAGATATGCGCAAATTCGATTGTTTGAGATTTTGGAGATATACCTTATTGATTTGAGGCCGATTAGTTTCCCTTTTGCAAGGGCATAGTCTTGGAGGCTTGTGTCGTCTGTTGCGTGGATGATGATAGCTTGTTCTTTTATAGGTGATGTGTTGAGTTGTGCAGCGTGGGAGTATGATTTAATGGAGTTGTTACTTTCAGTTTGGTTGGAAAATTGGGAACCCCTGTACTCAGAGGTCCCCGCAAGTTGGTGTTGGTTAGTCGGTGTATTCATTCGTGTGATATTCCTTTGTGTACGAGATTGGCGTTTGTTTTCACTAACACTAACACTATAATAATGTGGATTGGAACTCGTAAGCGAGACTGTATCGGACGTCCGTACGGTACGACGGTTAAACCGAGACTGTATAAATTATACTTATACTATCGGAAAAGTAAAAATTACAGCGACTTATTGTATTATCTGTTATTTGTTTGATATTTCTGTGTATACGTACGGTAGGAGGAGCCAACAGTTTCTCTAGTTCCACTTTGTTACTGTCTGGCACTTCCTTTGCGATCAATCGGAGTAGTTGGTTCGCAGCTTTGTGTTCAGCCGGCAGAAGATTGGGCGAGCGAATAATATCCTCAAGAAATTTAATCGTCAAATGTTTCAATTTCTGATCGGATTCGAAGTCCTGAGGGTGTTTTGAAATCCAATGCCTCAAAACTTTTAACACTCGCATCATAGTTGCGGTTGACATAACCGACTCCTTCCGGCTGTTTTTATCATAATAAGAACCGCTTCGATTATCCTTATCAATGTCTGGCGGATTGCTTGATGCAGATGTTGCAATTGCAAATGCGGTTGCAGCTGTCGATGTACTGCTCCTAGATATATACAACGAAACGTTAATTCTTTCTCCATTTAATTCATTTTTATACAATCTCATTTGTATTATATTCATTTGTATGATTATTCTTTTGAACAGTATGAAAAGTTTTGATTATCATATACAATTATGTAATATGCGATACAATATCGGCTGAAAGTACATTTTTGCTCTATTCGCATTTTATTTGGTTTAATATTTAATATTTTGAAATATTTTATGAAGATTTTATGAAGTATTAATTATTATGAATAATATAATTATATAATAATGTAATAACAATATCATGATAAGTAAATAAATGTTAACAAGTTTAACAACTTATATTCTTATAATATCATTGTATTATAATATTATAGTATTATGAAAAATATAATAATGACATCTTAATAAGTAAATAAAAAATAAAAAATAATAAATTTTAATAATTTTAGTAATTTATTATTAATTTGTCGTAATATTGATTTATAACTATTATCAATTATTATTTTATAATTATTATTTAATATTTAATAAAAATTAATTTTTTGACGATATTACACAATAATAAATATTTTCTGAACGCAATATGTATGCACACTAAATATACATATATACTATATATATATATATATATATATTAAAATACTATATACACTAAAATGTTTTAGGCACAGAAATCATTATTGATATTGTTGATATTGATATCGATATCAAAATCTGTGTAATATTAAATAGAACATAATACACAAAATATATCTATCACATATCTTTTGGCCGATAATATGTATGCAGCATGTATAAATTAATATATTATTTCTCATATTATTCAAATAAATAATCAT
Source organism: Tetragonisca angustula (assembly GCA_036937485.2). NCBI lineage: Eukaryota > Metazoa > Arthropoda > Insecta > Hymenoptera > Apidae > Tetragonisca > Tetragonisca angustula. The sequence continues at coordinate 1,831,325 of JAWNGG020000002.1, forward strand.
TTAGTCAGCGTTAAGACGTTTTGTGACGGCGATACTGAAGCGAAAGCGATGACAATGGTGTGAATCGATGTCTTGTATTGATTCCCAAATAGTCAATAATAAGCTCCGATTCCTGATTGTAGGTCTCGAGATCCCCTGAATAATAGATTGTATCCTAGATTTTGATTCTCAAAAACCGAATCGTGTTTTGTATGTACAGATTAGGCGCTAATCAATCATTTCAAATGTGGGGCGGCTGACTATCCTCGCATAACCCCGTGAGATTAGAATCAAACGTGGATCAACGTCGATCATTTTTTGAGGATACCAAATAAAACAGGCGCACGAGTCAGCGACCCAAGTTATTGGCAAGTGCTCCTGACAATAACTTCGATGGAGCGCAGTAGATATTAGAACTTCTTATCAGCATAAAAAAACGGGCGAATCGTCTAAGAATAAACCAGTAAATTTCTTCATGCCTGAACCGTTCTATGCGATTTCACAAGAAATCGTAGATACATGTCGGTTAAATACATCGCGATCGCTTCACGATGCAATCACAAACGGCACTCGATATACTCAATACGCGATAACAGTTAGTAATTTATTAATCATGATATTGCTAATTCAAATATACGAAATTTTGTTTTTCCATTATACTTTTGATTATATATCCATATAATCTCAGAATTATATATCGCGATTCGAATTGGAGATTTTCGATTTAAAAGGAAGACGTGTGTATTCTACGTTTGAAACTTTTAGTAGAACATACTAATTTCATCGATAATTTTAATTCATTTACAAACACCATTAATTTTCTTTGATTTTTACAATGATATGATAATCAGTGAATTTTTCAAATTCAACATGAAATATGAATTTTACAATAATTTGATAATCAGTAAATGATTAAAATGTGAATTTTAAAATTAAAGTGAGAAGAATATCTTTATATCTTTTTATCCTTTTTTATTTTTATCTTATATTCTTATTTTTAATTCTTGATCCTTATATCTTTTATTGTTTTCATAGTTTTATAATATTTAACATACTAGACAGCAGTGAACATTTAAGTGTACTACCTAATTTAAAAAAAAAAACACATATTCCTTTCTTTATTATCTACAAACTACTTAGCACATCACAAAACAAAAAATTCTAAATTATACTTTCTCTACTGATCATTCGAAATACGCTGAATTGTACAATTTGGAGATATTTTCAAATAAATTATATTTTGCAATATTACTATATTTTTGTATCATTAAATTGTTATATATAAAGTAAGTTTACATTTTAGATTCTAGAAAAAATAGTATATTTTTAATTAAAGGTATTTGATAAATTTTTATATTATTGTTAATATTAATACTATATACAGAATGCTTTACGTAATATTCTGCAGAATTGTTTAGCCATTTGCGACGACGTAATAGAAGAACTTCTACATTTATCAGATTTCAAGTATTTAAAAAAGAACAAGGTTTTTATAGACATTAATTTAATTATTAATCAAAGTTACATACTTTCTGAAAAAGTTACGATATTTTTATATATGTTTTATATTTATTTACATAAATAAATCGAAAAATCATATTCAATTAATTATGCAATTAAAGGATATTGTTGTTGTTGTTATTGTATATTGTTGTTGTTGTTATATAATCAACCAGACTGTATTTTTATGTATTTATAGAAAACTTTAAAATGTAAAATTACAGAGAATGCATATAATATGAAAAAATATCTAAAAACGCGTGTTTGAAAATATTTGAACAGTAAAACTTTCATGAATTACACTGAAATTGTTGATTCTATTTTTCCATGTATTTTAAACAAATGTAATAGTATTTTGTACTTCAAAGTATAATGTTTCTAAATATTCTAGAATATTTGCGTTTTGATCGTAAAATTTTTACTAGTATTTGGTACGTAAAGCAATTTTCTATCGAGATTCTATTTTTTTAAATTGTCAAAAATTCTCAAATTCACCATAAAAATCTGTACTTTAATAATCAAAAAAAGTTTTTTTTTTAGTATATGCATATGTGTATATATTGCATGTGTTAAGGCGATTGTAATGTGTCACGTCTTAATTCCTAAATTGTGAATAATGAATCTTGGCTACAAATCGCGAATGTGAACTGTATTCCTTTCCTCTGGATTCTCGCTGCCTGCAAACCTGTTTTAAAGTTAGCTATTCAATCATTTCAAAATATACGACGGTTGATTGCCCCGTGTCAGCCTTTTCACATGATACTAGAAATCAAACGTCGATCCAAGAATCGATGTCAAGCGTTTTTTTTTTTTTTGAGGATATTGATCAAAACAGGTCAGCAGATCAGCGACCAATTGACAAAATGTCAATTTTGTTGACAATAAAATGCTCGCGAGATAATACCACAGTAGAATGCAAACGTTAGAACTTGTTAGCATCAAAAAACATGCTAGTTGTTTTCCTTGTTAGTAAATATCTAAAAATAAATTAATAATTTCTTCATGCCGACAAGAAATTCTGAATCGTCATTTGTTGTGTAAATTCTAAATAATTCCATCGATCGCTATGTTCGAGTGGTGTTAACAATATGCATATAGATTTTCGTAATACTGTATTTTCGATTTATTTAGTAATGATCAGTATTTTAAAAATGGTGTTATTTTAAATGGTGTCTTTTTCATTTTTTAAATATTTAATATCTAACGAATGAGTGTAGATTTCTATGACTGACTGTACATACTTTTATATTAATTTCAAATTTTACTAATATAATCATAACAGCGTGTCTCGATACAGTATTAATGAAATTTCATAATGTTTTATATAACACACACAATTATAGAAGTTCTTCCACGATAAATGTATTTTCTTGAGCAACTAATAATTTTTTATTAAAGATACTCGTAATAAATAATCGATTATACATAAACGTGACATTTTGCATTTATGTCGTACAAATATTAAATCGGAAAAACAATTTACATGATACTTTTATTGTTGAAAACCTAATGTTCTATCTTATTTTTCACAATATTTGCAACCACGTAATAAAACTCCCTGTGTAACACGGTAAATTTATGTAGTTCTACTAAAAATGTTCATATTAAACTTGAATTTACTGTAAAAGTGAAATATTCTGTAAATTTATTTTTATTTACATCATACGTCGTAATAAAAGGTTAACAAATTTTTTAAAATTTCTTTTTCGTTACATCATTAAAAATATAGGTGATTACGTAACACGTATGATTGAAACAAAATAAATCAGCGTATTGCGAATGATTCCTCTCATCTAAAAATCCAATTTTTCACTAATGTGCGCCTTGCTATCTAATTTATTAACAAATACGAACGATGCAATAGCTGTGTCCAGTTACCATACTAATTATAATTGTGGTGAACACTATTATCCCGAACGCCAATAAACACAAGAAGTTTAAACTATTTCTATTTCGTTCAGCTCGCCATGATGCTAGATAATTCATAAAAAAATAGAAATAGGTAATACAGTAAAAAAAAAATGTTTAAAAAATTACTATGTATATTACAATATATTGATACAGCTTTAGATTTATATTATTTTCTTCGAAAACAAAAAAACGTGAAATTATAAAAGGACTTGAGAAAATATGAGGAGATTATAATACAGAGTGTCTTATTGTTAGTTTCAATCATACAACCGAGGAGAAAATGATTCTATGTGCAAGAATAGAGGGAAAATATAAGATATAAAACGTAAAGTGAAATTTTGTATAAAAATTATATTTTACATTTATTTTTATATTTATATTTTTTATATATTTTTAAAATTTCTTCCTACTTTTATATTTACTTTTATGAAACGATTCAAAATATGTTATTTCTTGGTTCCAAATATTTTTCATATTTAAAAGTCGTTATATTTAAGATATATACTTGTTTTATTCTTTTAGTTTTATAATTCTATTTCTTTATCATATATCTTATTAAAACTGTAAAAACGTACACAAAATGTTAAAGTGTTAAAATGTTGTATTGTTATTATCTTGTTTTATTCTTTCTATACTTATTGTCTTTTAGTTTCGTTTGTACGTATTTTTATCCTTCATTGAAGCTACAGATTTATATGAAAAATAAAATACCAGAGAAGAATGTGCAAATATGTCACTTAATAAATTCATCTATGTAGACTGTTTAAAATAATTAATATATAATGTTTCCTGAAAGTCAATTTTGAATACATCTTAATTATAATCAAATCAGGCTAATTCTAGATTATTTAAGAATAATATAATATTTAATAATAATATAATAATATACTCATATGTATAAGATCAGAAAATAAACAGAAGATTATTCTATAAAAAAACTAAATTAAAAACGAAGTATACAAATTTTTAATAAAATGTTTTATTTCTGAAAAAATAAAAATGTTTATAAATAAATTTAGTAAACCAATTAATATTAATAAAATAAGTTTATTTTTAAAGAACAAAGCCTTTGACGAAAAAATTTTATTTTCAATTTATTTTTTCGTACGTAGAATATTTTCTTGTTGATTACTCGCTCCAGTACTTGATTAGCAAATATACACATAAAATTGACAAATCTTCGAATTCGATTTTTTGAAAAATAAAAATTCAAATGAGAAAATTCTTTTTTGCACATAGAATCCTTCTTAATTGTACGATGAAAATTTAGATACTCTGCAGAAAATTTTATCTTTAAGATATTAGATTCAAGCTTCTCATGCATTCAAAATTTTGTTCATCACTGAGAATAATAGAGAGTTTATAAAAAACATTGTAAAAAAGTTATAAATCTCTGAAATAGGATTTCACACTATCTTACAATTTATACTACAAATTATTGAAGTTTCAATTATTTGTAAATTTTACATCCAATTGCATAAGAATTGACATTGTATTCTTTATACACGACGAGTCCTGTTTTTGATAAACGTTTGCCAGGAATGTAATACAAATTTTGCAAAGTGCTTCATGTGAACGCAAGCAATTAAACGACGATGAGAGTCTGTAGGTGAGCCGGTGAAAAAGAGTTTCATCATGCACTACGTAGAATTGAAAATAGCAGTGTTTCAGAAGCAGAAATAATGACACTTACCAGATAGATACAGGTCCAACGCTATAAATGATACAAAACATCATATGAAATAAAATTGCATTAAAACAATTAACATATTATTCTGGATTGAAAAATTAATCTCATGAGGTACTTAAAGGGATGTTTGTACATTCGAAACAGCAGATAAATACATACGAAATAAACACCTCGATCAGATACAAACGATTTACATTGCCATTAAGATTGACATTATGTTGTTGAAAAAGAAGTAAGAATAAAATACAGTATGTTCAGTAGAAGAATCGTATGAAATGTACGAAATCGCGAAGGTACATTTTACACATCGATTATTTTCTAATTAAATCGCAACATATATATGTATTTCATAGAAAGTGTATAGGTTCAAATTTTATCACTGAAAAACAAAATTTTCTAATTACATCAACTTAAACTTAAAGTCTTGAAACTTCGACGTATGATTTCGTTTCTCAAAGATAAACAATATACGTACAAAAGTGAAAAGCATCATTGAATCTAATAACTATAGATTTCACCCGTAAATCATTCCTCGTGTATAAAAAATAAGATAAAAATATACACTATAAGAATATTTTGCACAATTGATGTTAGTTGCAACAATTTTTTCAATGTTTTTTATTTGTCTGTAACCAGAAATATTCGTTGATTCAGTTTCTTTAAATTTGATGTGGATAAGATTGTTCTACATATCTGTGTTGAGCTATTATATAGAATAAATAGTAGAATGAATCAATACATGTATAAAGATATTTTACAGAATAATTAATTAGATGTAGTTAAAAATATGTATAATTGTTTTTTCGAGAAACAATGGGATTATGATAGAATTAAACCAGGAAATGATTACACATGCAAAAATAGATCGAAAAGAAAGGATTATAGCTAAAGGATCATAGAGTACATATTAGTAGATCGTGAATTAATCAATATTTCTTGTTACAAGCAACTAAAAATATATGACATATAAATGTATTGATTTTTATTCGAAATGTTTTATCACGTTTATTCTTTGCACATCTTAATATTAACTGTCATTAGAAACACTTTTGTACAAATTTTGCGATTAATCATTCAGTTATGCTCCTCACTGTATATACAGATAAGAGATACATTAAATTAAAATAGGAAAGTACTAGACATATTATTAGAAAGTATTAGATGTTGACTGTAAGGAGATACTATACTTTATAATAAAAGTAGACTTTTCAATTGTTACATATGCAGTATTTCATAAATAATAGAGTATTGATTAAACGAGAATAGAAGAATATGAATATCTCTGTCTACAAAAATAAGAAATATAAGGAAGATTTTCATAGGCGGAAGAAAACACGTAAGAATACCGAGACAAAGCACTCATGCGTAAGAAAGTATGTAAGAAAAATACCTTTATTACAATCAAACATTCAGTAGCGATACCGTGAAACGAAATAGAGATAATTTTCTTTTCTTTCTGTTTTAAAATACAAAACGTCTGTACAAAATCAGTATTCTTAATTATATTCGAGGTACGCGCGTTCGGTAGGAAGATTTATCATTAATATTGTTGTATCGATCAGCTCGTTATCAGTACATTTTACTGTCCATTGAAGTTATGTGCTACTGTTTTCTTCGAACGAATAGCAAACAGATTACTATAATTATACTTCGATCGTATTTCGTAGAAGACATATTGTGTGATCTTCGGGAAATGAAAAATCTCGGATCGATCGACACGTACAACAACGTGTGGATATTAAACATTTAAACACATCAGGAATACTCGAACGAACCTTCGATGACTCTGGCGAGAACTGGTAATCACAACTCCAGCTTTGCTGGAAATCTGCTCGTGCTGGAAAGTGCCTTGTTGGAAAGACAATTGGTTTTCCTGAATCGAACGCCTGCTCGCCCAATAATTCTGCAAAAGGGAAATTTATAATAATATAATAATAATTCCTTTATATCCTAATTAATGATATTATCATCATGATTATGCAATATATTAAAAATTCATCGAAGAAAGCATTTATTACGTTTTCATATATATATATGTATATGTAACTTATTCTACCTTATTGATAGATCCTTTGTAATCTCGAAAATAATATATGTACTAAATAGTATTTAGGTAATATACTATCATTTGTATATACTACAGTCAATCTCGAAAGTCTACATACATTTTTAACATACATTTTAACATTTTTTATTTTTAACGTTCCGTATTTGTTGTAGATAATACAATTTTTAAATTATATGTGTAATTTTAAAAAAAATACATTTGTTAAATTACTTTGTCGTATAAAGAATTATCCCATTTTTCCAATTTTGAAATAATAATGCTGCTAAGACCATTGAGCGAGGTTTGTAAATTTCAAATATGAATTTGCTTATTAATTCTACAGATTCTGAAAATTTACATAATTCGAAACAAGAGATCACGAAATCTGTTATACAATGACCTGGATATAATATAATATACAATGTACATATATTTCTATTATTACTTTTTATTAATTATAACCAGAATAAATTTTGTCTGTATATAGATTTTTATAAAATCGTTTATATACAAATTTTCGATTTATTTAAACAAATGTAAACATCCAATAAGTTAACGTAGATTTAAAATGTTCAAAACCTTTCTTTCTTTGTTTCAAATATTTGATGTATATATGTAAACTTCTATGATTAACTGTATTATTTCTATGTTATTTTAATTACAATAACATGTTATATATGCTATGCTACACATATATAAAAATAATATGAAATAATAGAAATAAAACGTATAGAAATCAGTATTAATTAAATATTAAAGAAATTTTTCGACATTTTTCGACATACTCCAGTTATTGTAGAAATCGAGCTACTTCTTGCAGTAGCCGCAGGAGCAGAGACAATGGATGCTCTATGTTGGTATCTTTGTTGATTCTGTTGATTTGGTATTGATTTTTGAGGAGTCTGCACAGATGAACTGTCACTTTCAGGTTCTTTCTGTTTCTCTTCTTTGCTTGTTTTACTTTCGGTTATTTCAGCGGGTTTTGCCATTGACGTAGTAGGACTTTCTGTGGGTGTTTTCTCTTCTGCTTCTGTCGATGTATCAGACTCGAGATGCTCGTAAGTAAATTGTCCGTCTGAGAGTTTGGAAAATAATTTCATGAAAATTATTGGTTTGTCCTAAATATATAGTTATAAAGAATAGTTTTGACATCAAAGACATTTAAGATTCAAATGATTCCAGGCATATCAAAAATAGGCTAAAATTCATTCGAATTTTTGTAATATGTAATATGTAATCTTTATTAATATAATTGCAAAATTAACACATAGTAATTGCTAATAACTCGTTAATGGGACCACTTTAAAATAAATAAGTACAAATAATGATAATAATGACAATAATATTTTTTGCGAATATCTCGAAAAACTAAAAGAGAGCGACAGTTATAGTTACTTAGAAAAGTTGCTCGGAATTGTCCCGACTAGATATTTCGAGTCCATTAAAATCAATAGAATGTATTTCTTTGTAAATAATTATTTAATTACTGATATTTTAATCTTCTATAACATCCTATAATTTTAAAGTGTTGCATACTGTTGTTTAAAAAAGTATTCGAACACTTTTAGGACCTTTTTATGAATATATCTATATAGTACAATTATAACTATACGTTACTTAGTATACAATTAACATATATTGTATTAATACATATACAATATATTATATTAATATATATATATATATATATATATATATATACATATAAATATTATAGTAATGTAATTAATACATTATGTCACATGAATAAATACAATGTATGCATTTAATATACAAATACAATTATGTATTGTAGAAGCTATATAAAATATTTAAAAATTTCATTCAAGATTCAGTTATGATTATATTAATACAAGTGTAAGATGAAGAGTTTGAAAATTATATCGGTTGTTTACAGTTTTTCTAAAAAATTTGAAGCCACAATTTATTTATGGGTATATTTTTAAGATGGCTACTTATTTTTTTATTTTTTACTAAATATATTGCAATAAATTTGTTGTAACTTCTATGTACATTTTTAGATTGATTTCAAATTTTACTAATATAATCGTAACAATCATTTCTCATTATAGAGTTGAAATTGAAATTTCCAAATGTTTTATATAACACTACAATACATATAGATAAATGTTTCTTTTATGATAAATATTCGAATATTTTCATGACTAGTCGTATGTATATTCAAATTTTTAAAAGTTTTACTGTATCATATTACTTCACTATTGTTTCATCTTATTATGAAAATACCAAATCTCTTAGTTATAATTATTATATATAATAATTATTAGGAACTAGTAAAATTAGTAAAATTCTTTGAAACAAATAATAAATTGTTAAATAATAATACATTTTTATTCGAAATAAATAACTACAATTAACTAATAATTTTTTCTTGCAAATAAAATTCTCATGGTTATTTACCTTCTTTTGGGAGACTAGTTGCCACTCGTGTATCCGTTTCTTTGGAAACAGATTGATAAGTACCATCTTGTGGACTTCGATCTAATCCAGAACCAGTTGATCCAACCAGTGTAACGGAACTAAGATTGCTTGGAGAGGAAGGTGCACTCATTATCGTATTATCTGAAATTAATTAATTTCTTAATCAATATCACGTAAAATATATATAATATAATAATAAAAAAAATTTCGCAAATAAATAATATAATAAATCATCGTATCTTAATTATTAGATATTAATAAAAGTACAATAAATTGGAAAATATTTAGGAATAATATGGATTAATAATAAAATTATTTAGATGCATGTTTCAAAATATTTGAAACCATGTGCATGTATAAAATTATTTAAATACATATTTAAAAATATTTAAAATACTAATAATGATGATATTCATAAAAGCTTTATTGTTAGTAAAGTAAAAATTCACGTTCCAAAATAAATTTCATAAGAAAAGAAAATGAATTTTGTAGTTCAATTCACAGTTATTCTATGGTTTCTATCGAACGGAAATCGTAATTTTTCTTCGAAAGGTTATTTTACCCGTAAGAGTCTCAGAGCTCGATGAAACAGGAATAACTTTTGGTACTGTTAAATGACGGCCATCGTCTTCTTCTTTCTTTTCTTTGTCCACAGAAATGCTGATTTTTCGTGACACTGCCGGGGATTGAGAACCAACGGACGCAGTACACGATTGTGCAGTAGGACTTCGTTTCATAATTGAAGGTGCCTCCGAAATCAAGCTTAATTGCTGCTCTTCATCTACTAAAATAATTATTAATCAACAATTATTTTTAGTGGTGTGAATTAATAGAAGTTGTAGAATAACTTTCCGATGTTAATAATGGAAATTAATTTGTTAATCATATATTTATTAATTTAAAGAAATTGAGGAATATTTGAATCGACATTAACGACAGTCGTTTACTATATTACCGAATGTTAATAATATCAGTTAATAATAATAATAGATATAGGTATATATATTTTATATTTTACACATTCTGTATGGAAAATACATATATCAATACTTAATTTCAATAGTGACTTTTTTGCATAGAGCTAGACAGGAACTAGTCACTAGAGTATACGTCATAGTGAAGTTAAAAATATTCAGAAAATATATAGCTAGATACAATATACAGCTATAAAAGTCTCAAATTTTTGGTCGATATTATTATATATTTTATTATGTTATGCAACATAAAATAATTGCAATCTATTTAATAATGGCAATGTGATGATTAACTGTTCAAAAAAGAAATTTTAAATAATGTGCTAATAGGTTGTTTCAATATATATCCACTATAAATGTACAATTTGCAAAACTCGGAAAATGTTTCAGCATGATTCACACACAACTATAATATTTAATAATTGTATATTAGATTGTTGCATATGAAATGGTTGATTTCACAAATGTATATTATTAATAAATGCATATTATTAAACAATATTTATTAGACATTGATTTGAAATTTGAAAGTTCGCCAAATTTAATATGATCGGCATTGTGTCAATTTTGGTAAATTATTTATTAAACCGTGTATGATTATCGAATTTGAATAATTTTGAGAAATTTTGGTAAAATTTGAAACATTGATATAACGAAATAAAAATTGCTTACGATAGTACAATAGGTTTGCTGTATTAATTCTTTTATGATTCTCAGATTTTAATATTATCCTCATTTCAGATAATTAAAATTTATAATGTTTTAAGAAAATATGCTTAATATAAAATGAAATTGACAAGTTATGCATTAATAGGAATTTTTTGATGTTGAAGAAAGAAAATGGAAGCGGATCGAAAATAAACAAAACAAGAGAGAATTTGCCATTCGTGTGAAAAATTTAGATTAGGAAATAAAAATATAAAAAGATTAACCAAAAAATTACCAACAACAGTCAACTAAAGATTTTAAATCTAATAAATACATTTAATTGTATTTATTTATACATAATTCATTATTTATATTTAATAATAAAAAAAAAACTATAAATCTTGAAATTTTTATTTTTTTGGCTATTGTTCAAACGTTGTTCAAAGATACGTAATTTATAAAATTATTGTATTTATATGTTATTTTTTTTTTATTTTATTTTTTCAAGATTATGATTTATCATTTCTATATATGTAAAGAAAGCTAATGCTACGCTTTTTAATGAGTAAGCTTTGTTTTAGTTAGTTAGTTTAAGTTTAATAGTTAGCCTTGTAATAAGTAATTTACCCTTTTTATATCCACTACTGCGCCAGTATCCCTTTGAATTAAGGGTATGTCCGCCGCTGCTAGAGTCACCAGAACCATGACTTTTTGTTTCATGGCTCTCACTTATTTCGGATCCATATCCTATTTGCAAAAAGAAAAATTAAAGATAGTAGATAATTATGAAATTTATCAGAAAATATTGTGTTTGCATAAGTATGGCATAATTATATTTTTATGTATATAACTATTACTATTATTACTCCAATGATTAATACTCGTTTAACATATGAAATTAGGCACAAATTTTAACATTAGAACTACTAAACAACTATGAAATTTATACCAGAAAAATTTAAGTGCAAGACTATTATTCATAATAATAATTCATATAATTATATTATTATACATAATATAAATAATAGTACTTTTATATTTATAACTATTATAAATAATTGTACTATTTTTGTACTATATAAATAATAGTATAATTATAATAATAATTAAAATTATTACACTAATATAAATATAATAACATTATTATATATAATAGTATAAATATACTGTTTACTTATTGATTTTATGAAAAATAATTGTAAATCTTTAAGAAATTTTCGAGAAAAGTTGTAAGTCTGTAGAAGTTTGGCCATATTGGTAGTTCTAGTGTTAATTCAAGGCGTGATATATATCTTTATTCGAGATTTCCATATAATAATCGATATATATACCAGAAACTGAACTAGCTCCACTAGTTTTCCGTGGTAAAAGGATGCTTCGTTTCTTATCGTCTATCTGCAGTTGCGAGTCTGTCGCATTTCCACCCAAGACGTCTAAAGATCTGAACAAATACATTTATATTCATAGTCATAAAACGAAGTTTAAGCCATAAAAATGTTTTTCGACTTTCACATTCACTTTATTTTTTTGATTCAACGATTCTTGAGACGAAGAAAATTTCAAACCATGTTCAGGATCGCTTAATGTCACAATCGTATCGTTTAATAAGATTTTATATATATAATTCATTATATCAGACCCGTCGAACTAATGGCTCGTAATCCTTTTTGTGAACAAAGGGGAAGACTCCTTTATACCTACTTCATTCTATTGTTTCTTTCTTTTCCGGATACTCTAAGAGTCCCATTATCCACTTTTTGTAACAAAAATTAAAAATACCCTTGTATCGACTTGTTTTTTAAATAAAATATGATAAAGCAATGTAAGAACATATAATAATATTTGAGACCCAGTCGTAAATTATGGAAAGCTGAAATTATGGATAAAATGCATCGCCGCTAATACATGCGTGAGAAGAGATTGTAAAAAAGTATTTTTCCATAAATTGACAAAGTTAAGAAATTAAATCAAATGTATGCAATAGTTAGTCTGTTATCAATAACATGATAGGAAGTATTGAAATCATGGAGTTAAAGTCCCAAACAATTAGAGGCAAGCGGCTTATAAATTGCTAAATTCATTTGACTTGCGTTCGACAAACCTGCATTATATTAAAATGAAAAATTAATTAACTAAACTTTGTCATGAAAAATTGGATTATATAATAATGTAACTCAATATTTAATAAATTAGATATTATACAATATGCAATAATACTATATAATATACCATGATATATTGTATAATATAATATTCTAATATTTTAATATATACAATAGTATAATATCAATTTTAATTATAAAATATTAAGTTTTTATTTATCTAATGGAAGCCTGTAAATATTCATAACTGGAAGAACTTCCTCTTTCAATTGAAAATTAAATGCATGTGTTGCGAAAAATTGATTAAAACATAGATTTGTTTATTATATATGCAATAAGTCCTAATAAAAATCTATGTTCTATTAATAAATTAAAAAATAATGAAACTTACACGAGAGAACCAGGCATCTCAGCATCCGGTGGCTCAGCCTCGTAAAGCGCTTTCTTTAAGGTTTCTAACACAGTGACACTATCGATGAATACTCGATAAGTTATCAAAAACGTATTTAGATAATCGATACTGAGAAATCTCAGATCCATCAGACGTTGAAGTAGACGTTCAGGTGTGGCTAATCGAACTTGCGGAATCTTGCAGGAATTTAAAGTCTTACTGAATTTGATGTCCACGTCATCATTGAATAATTTCGGGTCGTTTTCGATAGCTTCAGGCATCGTGACAGAACTAGTGTCCGACCACAAGCCTTGAAGTAAATCGTGCAAATGAACGTTATCCATACAGTGACTGATATCGCTTATCCAAGCAGCTTTCTCCTGTTAATCGAAATTTTTTATCAATTCCTTTTAAATTAAAAATATTTCTTTTCTTATAAATTAAAAATATAAAATATTATTAATCTCATTTCCACCTTCATTTCCGCTAATTTTTATTAACTTTTATTAATATTTCTTTTCTTGTAGATGGAAAGTATAAAACATTGTTAATCCCTCAAGGAAACTCAAGCTATAATTTTTTTTCTATATATAATTCTATTTGAAACTCTAATTCTAGTTGCTAATATTATAAAATTCTACTATGTAAGATTATGCAAAGATTCAATTTCTTTTATTCTTAAAATCAGTAATTTTTTCATTGTTGTCTTTTACACAGAACTCTACATATATTTGTTAAATTTAAAACAAAGCAAATATATTTGTTAAATTTAAAACAAAGCGAATAAAACATTACTCTGATTATTATTATTGTTATTATTATTGAAATAGTACATTTCAGTTTTCTACATTTTAATGTATTTGTAGATTTCGTGACTTTTTTCTCTCGATATATTTATATATGACTTCAACAAATAATGAAATTAATGTTTATAAAATGTTCCAAATTCTTTCTTTAAATAACTAATAGTTACTGCCCAACTAATAATATGTTCAAATCTTTGATTTTACTTAAATACTTTAAATACTTTTATTTAAATAATTTACAAATTATGTGTAGGTTTTTGTATCTCTTAAAGAGAGTAATAGCTTGTATGACATATAGAAGTTGTTGCTGACGGATTAAAAAAAAATAGTAAATATGTAATTATAGATTAAAAAGGATGTTACGTCTACAATAATAAAATTTAGTACATATAATTTTTGTTATAATTAGACTCTGGATTTTTATAGAAATTTTTATTTTTGTAAGCGTAATTAAAAGTATTGAATCTCAATAAAATATTATTTTATTATTACATATTATTATATATTATTAATTATCATTATTTTATATATTATTAATCAATATTAATATTATAATATTAGCACTAGAAGATTCAAGAATAAAACTTTCATTATACATATTAAGCTAAAAAGAAGAAGTAGAAAAATTTTATAGTGCAATAGAATATATAAGCTATTATTTAAACATTTTATGAAAAATCATTTGAATTTTCAAAAATACACTGACGTCTACAAAATTTCTTAACAAAAATTATGAATTAGTCATTTTGGTAATTCTAGTGTTAATATTAATATCACAGTGCAATTTTGAATTTTGAAATTTCTCATAAATACATAAAAATCTTCAGTTTGATTAAAATTGAATGGTGACCTCGAATGAGGATCTACGTTACATTTAACGTTACATTCCAAAATAACACAGTTTAAACCTATACATTTTCCATGAATTTTGAACTCTGAAGTGCTCCTTTTCTTTTGTTTTATATTGACTTCTGACTTTTGAATATTTCTAATCTGTGTATAGTATCAGAGATTGTAAAATCATATTGCACTGTTGACTCAATTTCGACAATTCGAAAATGTAACATAGATCCTTCGAGTACTTTTCCTCTATTCAAGATCTTTATTCAAGTATTCGAAATTATACCTGAATAGTAGGAGCTACGAGGTGTACGGTAAATTGAGGTCCGCCAGATTTTACATCGAATATAATTTTGAAGTCACGGTTCTGCAGTTGTGTATTGACACTTCCACTGCCAATTCCGCTACTTTCACTTACACCACTGGATATCGAACACATTGACAGTTCTAAAATCAGTTCACCGTCACGGCAATATTACATTAATGTATCTAATTATTTAATTTTAATTGAAATAGCAAAAAGGATAATGTTCTTTTATAACAAAAATATTTGTTATAAAACAAAAATTATTTCTTCATACACAGTTAAGAGACTGAAGATAGAATAGTACACTCATCATACATGGATTTAAAAATAAAACTACAAATAGAATATTTTATAGGAAATACACCAGAAGTATTCTAATTAATTAAAAATTCAATAACTTTCTCGAAAAACAAAATAATATAATATTTTTTATCACTTGCAACAAAATAATATAATACTTTTTATCACTTGCTAGAATTTCTCAAGAATTTGTATTTAATTACATTAATAATAAACCATACACCAAGTGCAAAAGATTAAACATAAACGATCACAATAATATAAAATTGCCAGATAAAGCTCTAAAAAGTTTTAGTCAACAGATAATAATGTTATAATACCGTCATCATCTGCAATATTCTGTTCGTTAGGGTCTTCCACTAACACTGCATCGGAAAGTGGTATTTTTCCGATTTGTGGAACAAGATTCAAACGACCGTCGTCGCCCGATTGACGCGTCGTTAATAACAAGTGTTTGGAAAAGAGGAAGCACTGTCTGACTGCTTCCTTATCACTACTTTTTCCACCGAACGTTGCGCTAAATCTACTTCGTGCTCCTCTTGGCTTGTCTAATATTTGAATGAGTGTACCTGAAAAAGAATAATGAGATGTGAATGATAACATGGAAAATATATTTGAAATTAATTCAAAATTGATTAAAACGATCAATTATTTTTTGGAATTTTTTATGGAAATTTTGTAGATTTGCTTGTTTAAAAATTCGGATGATTTTCATAATTCACATACAGGATACAGCATTTAATACACGTAATTATTTTTGTCATAGTCATAGTTTTAAAATAAAGTTACACCATTTCACCAAGAATATATGAGTCCTTTACTTAATAAGTGAATTAAGTTTTTATTCCTTAGTATTGTGAAAATTATATTTTCATGTCAATTTCCATAGACCTAAATCGCGTGCGAACAATATTTATAATATTGGACTCATTTTGGACTTACGCCACTCGTCAATTAAGGAGTTGTCATGTAGGACAAATCTCTTTTTAAAATCATTTAAAAAATTTTTCCAATTTGTACAATTATTTTCTCAAATCTTAACACTTTTGCATTACAAATTATAATTGTTACCCATTTTTCTACGTACCATCTAAAATTATAACATTTTTAATCGTATCAATAATTCTATGAAATTTTAACTTTCCCAGATCATAAATTACAGTTATCAGATTTTTTCTACATAGAAGATATTTCTATATAGAACGTACCATATTTGCAAATATATTATTACCAATAATTCTAATCCTCTAAATTTTAATCCTCTCTGGTTCATTATAATTATAAAATACGTTATACAAATTACGATACAAATACAAATTATAATTTGTACAATAATTTCAAATATAATAAAATCAAATACAATTAACAAGTTATTATTTTATTATTAATATACCATCTAAAACTACATATAAAAATCCCAAATATATGTATGTATTGCTTTTCAATTGAAACATTTTCTGTCATAAATTTATTTTATAAAAATAAAAGCCATCGTCTCAGCGTATTTGTGGTAAAAATGATATATTTGTTCTTGGTTATTAAAAGAGTTAATTCTATAAAAATTCAATTGTTCAAAAAATTCAATTGTAAAGAAAAGCTTAAAGTATTATTAAATAATTATTATTTAATTATACATACTATTTTAATTAATACGATATATGTATATGTATGATTCTGCTCATGTTTATGTATAGCATAATATAAAACAACAATATATACGATACACATAATATAATATCATGATATATAAGTCCGCGAAAGTTCAAGTACTTTCTGAAAAATATTGTATAATTGTTATTTTTTCAGATTATGAACAAACAAATGATCTTTCTCGAAATTTCACTACTTCATCAAATGAAATAATTTTTATTTTATTTTATAGTTTACATCGATTCGTTTCTACAAATAATTTTGTAATTTTATTATAAAAGAATTATTGTACATTACTATAAATAATACTTTATACGACAAAAAATCTGCAAGGTATTAATACTGAATTTAATAATGATATTAAAAATCTTATTATCTACGATAAATTGAATGTTAAAAATCGGAAGTGTCCGAAGATTTTTGAGCAACAATATTTATACGTATGTACTTAGGCTTCGTTAGGTGTATTATTTGGAAATGTTTTTAGAGAAAATTGATTCTATAAATATTTTAGAAATATTTCTAAGAGATTTTATAACCATTTCTATGACAGCCCTGATAATAGTTGCGCATAACCCGGCAGTTTCGACGTATTATATACATATGTACATACATATGAATATACAACCCTATTGATTCTAGAACACAAAGAGACGCCCTTGCATCACTTACCACGAATTTTCACTTGTTATGGATATGCGAAAGCTTCGAGGCAATATCCACGTATAGCAAATTCAACTCAGACTTTATCGACTGCAGCGAAAAATTTTTCATCGATTTTCTCGATTCGCGATGAAAGAGAAGTGAAACAATGAAAATATCGATGGAGGGTTACCGATATTGTTGATGAAGGAAACTGTAAGTTTCTACTTGCAGAAACAACTTGTATAACCGAAAAATATGGAGCTCAGAAGCTAATCAGAAGCTAATTAATAAATTGCGAATTTTTACATAAATAATTAAAAAATTTTTATGAAGATAACTAGAAAAAAAGCAGAAAAGAATCGTCTTATCTATTATATAATATTAAATATTATAAAGAATATTTTTTTTCATTTTTTCATATAGTATATATGTGCATTTTTATATCTTCAAATTTTTTGCAAGTGCATAAAAATTAATTAATAATCAGTGTAAGTTATTTTTCGTTGAAAATAAATTGTTCTAGACAAATATCTCTTTGTTAAAATTCGCAGTTCATAAAATAGTTTAGTCATTATAGTATATTTATTATGATATTATGTTTAAACTATTCCATTGATTGATGGTTTTAACAAGAGAAGGATATTTGTATGATACAAAAATTTTTATAGAAAATAATTTACATTAACTAATGTTTTTGAATCCTCCATATATTAATAACAAATTTACTTAGATTTCTATATTTTCATTTAATTTGTAATTAATCTCCTCGAAATTTGTGAGTGAAGTATCTCGTTGTGAAAATTTCATTTATGATACGCTTCGGACTAGATATTTTTAATGTAATATTTTTTATGTGCTTTGGACGAGATATCTCACAATGCTTCGGAAAATTTTTTTTTGTTTTAAAATATTATTGATTTTTAAAATCAATTAAATTCGAGAATGAACTCTGAAACATTTTTCTACATCTTAAAGAAATTGAATATAACAATAATAATCAGTGATCCTATGACGTATGTGATGTTCAACAATATATGTCATTTATATATATATATATATATCATTTATTTATTTATACTTTCAGTACTTCTATCTTTTTATTTTTGACAAATTCATAATCGTTGATATCGCCTTCATAAATCATTTTCAATTTGTCGACTCTGGTAAAAATTGTTCCCAATAATAACCAGTCATTATAGTGTTAATAAGCAATTAAATTTTCGAAACTGAAATTACCGATATATCCGTTGAAATCTGCTCGCATAATTGAACATTTATTAACCGTAAAAAATATAATTTCAGTCCTTTGAATGTAAAATCAAACTGATTTGAATGACTTACGTACACTACAAATAAATACAAAAAATATTAATCAAGTAGCATACGTATAGTCATTTTCATTTATTTTAAGGCATTCGTTTATCCATGTTCGTCCATATTTGTATATAGATGAATATGATAATACATGATGAAATACTTGGCCTGCAGATCTAAGAGAATTAAATATGATAAATGATATAATAATTCGTAAGTACATGGAAATTGCTAATCGATGTAATTCACTAATTTGCAATCTGAATCTTCTTTCAATCTTCTGACGGCAATTCGCTGTTTTAGAAATTATTACACAGAATAATTACACAGAAACATTCAATAATATCGCTTACCCTGTCTTACAAATACTTGATTGACATCGAGTAAAATATCACAGCCTTCTACGATCATTCGTTCCACACCCAAATTTTTTCGTAAGTTTTCTGTTTCACTGACCTGAAATAATGTGAATGCATCAACACAGCTAGAAATATCTTATTAATAATTAATTATTGGAAGATTAACGAAATGAAACAGTAATTTATTATTAGAATCAACGAACATGTTGCTTTTGAATGATCAACTATTGTAATCAATACCTCGTCGTGCATTTGTCTCGATAAATGTTCCAATTGTTGCCTCGCGTTTTCTAAACTTTTCCGTTCAACGTGATCGTGGGGAGTATGCGCCAATAATTCGTGCAGTGTAATAATATATCTTGGAATCTGAAAAATATACGTGGAAAATTATTTCCTTTGTTATCTGTTTCATCTGTAATTCAACATTAATCAATAGAATTTACAATAAAAATGTATAGTGCTTGAATAAAATAATAATTCACTGAAAATAAGAAAGAGTGCAAAATAATGCAATATCTTTAAAAACGATGCAAGAAATAAATAAGATTTAGCGTAAACAACTTGAAAAAATTTCAAGTTCATATCGACTTCTAGAAACTTGTAATGGAAGCTAATTTATTATTGCTACATTATGTTCTCAATGAATTAATTTAATCGACAAGAAATAGTGTCGTGAATTTACCATCACTAGATATGGCTCTTTGTTCTGAACATTTTTCCTATAAAACCAAAAATAATGTAACTATTTAGGTGTCTCCATTTACGAAGGAATATTAATCTTCTATATTTCATTTTAATATTTCTTTATTCAGAATGACATGAATGAAAATAAATTCGTAGAAAAAAGGAATCATTTAAAAACAAATGCAATTGCATTTTGTGGTTGCACCAATGCACTTTTATAAAACATCATATTACACGATAACCGATCTTTAATACGTACTAAAATATTCTACTTGCGAATCATTATAAATTAAATAATAATCAAAATAAATAAAGAATTTTGTTGCTACATAAATAGAAATTAATATTAATTTTTTTTTTAGTTAAATATT
The DNA here is from genome assembly GCA_036937485.2 of Tetragonisca angustula. Lineage (NCBI taxonomy): Eukaryota > Metazoa > Arthropoda > Insecta > Hymenoptera > Apidae > Tetragonisca > Tetragonisca angustula. The sequence goes on from JAWNGG020000002.1 coordinate 1,852,285, forward strand.
GTAAAAGTTTCCTCTATGATTTTTTCAACAATACCATGAATGGATTAATTTATTTAGTCTTTTTTACAAATGAACTGCAATATTAACACATTAACGCTCATTTGAAATTTGGAATTATTATAATGAATTTTTTGCAAAATTTCACTGAAGAAATCTTAAATGAGAAATATTTACTTAAAAATAACGCAGTTATTGTTGGAAAAAAAGCATTTATTGTAGGTACTTGTTTGATAGTATATATTTCCTGAGAATTGATAATGTCATTGAAAGTAAAGATGCAAGCTTCAAGACTTAATCTTGAAGGCCTGAGTTTTTAAGGATAATATCATACGAAGCTTAAACTTTCAAAATTTTGAGACTGAAGCTTTGAGATTACATTTAGCTCTCGAAAGCTCTTAAGATTCATTTCGTGATTAATACATATATTGGTAATAATGTGACATTTGGCACTCACGATATTTATAATAATCATTGTATACAATTTAGATAGCTCGAATTTGAAAATTCGAGCGCTGAATATTTTAACTTTCACAGCTTAACGCTTATACCTTTGAGGTTCAGACTATAAAAGCTAGAAACATGGACTGAGTTTTTTAAGCGGCAAATTCGAAACTTATAATAACCGAAGTTTGTACCAATCGCTCGTTAGTCTTTAATATTGCATTATTTTTAACAAAACATTCAATTAAGGCATAAACGTAACTTTTTTGGAACTTTTTGGCATGCGGAATTGTTTTTCCTTGCAGTCACAGAAGTATGTTGTACATTTACTTTTGTTTTGTCAAAAAACTTCAAAAAAATTTGCGTTTATACGTTAATTGAGTTGTGAAATACAGAATTTATGTGTTTATGATGAAACAATACATGAAAACAAAATTTATAGGATCAAAAAAATAATTCAATAAATATACCCAATATAAATGTAGTACCGTAGGTCATTTTAGTTGCATTTAATTATAACAGATGGCCTGTAATGTTTGCTCATCATAGAAATGGGTGAACGAGAAAAAATATGAACGTGATGCGAATGAAGCACAACGTTGGCGCGCTTTTCTTTTTGAAAAGAGAGTCGGGCGAGTTTAGAAACGGAGTCGAGTGTTGTTTAAAAAGAGTCAATTGAGTAAATAGTTTATTTGAATCGTTTATCTGTGTTATTTGTCTTGTCTAATTATTTGTTATTTAATTAGCATTATTGTTATTTAATAAACATCATTTATATTTCATCTCTACATAATTAACATCCAATAAGGAGAATCGATGTTATGAACTTTAAATAGTAATATCACGAAAGTGAAAGTATGTTCATGACCGTCTTATTTTTCTGTACGACCACAGATCTATCTGTAAAGATTTGATCAAAATTGATATTTATTCGAAACGGTTAGCTTTTAAATGTTACATCAACGATTGGTGTTTGAATATACTGACAAAATAACAAACAGAGGAACAGTTTAAAGTGCAACATTTGAAAATTTTATGAACTGATAGTAAAATAGCAGGCATTAACCATTACGCTATCATGGATGAGATATCTTGCATAACTATGTGCAATATCATCAACGAAGTGGAATTGTAGAATGGCGTTATAAAGCGAGAGCGTTAATCTCGTTGGTTGTATCGTACAATACATAGTTGTGGCGAGATATCTTATCCACGGTATTGAAAGGATTAATAAATTATGTCGTTAAACAATCACATTGTGTTGGTAATAGTATTTAAATCCAAAACATAGAGTAAACAGGATGTTAAAAACATAACTACGATATTAATTTTCAACAGTCGTTGCTCATTGTTTTATGACGTTCAACTATGAAGTTGTGTATTATGCATAGAGATGGTACATAATACTTTAATCTGATTAATTATCCTTGGAGACGTGTACTGTATATGAACATCAGAATTTCTCAGCTTCTCTCATTGTCACTCTCTTATCCTTTTTCCTCCTTTTCTTATTTGTTTCATGCGTATAAATTATTATTATACTTCCACTATTTTTACTATTATTATATTCCGTTTTATTATTATTTTATTATTATATTCCGTGATAAAATTAAAAACAAAAAAAAATATTTTCTACGAATTGCGATTAAATGTTATATAAAAGTAGATCCGAGATGATATTTCATAAAGATATTAAAAAGGAAAAATAATAATTTTTTTGTTTTAATCTGAATTTAAACTTTAGACTTTATTTTAATTTTGTTTTGTGTTATCTTAATTTATATTATTATTTTATTTTACATTATTATTCTTAAGAATTTCAATATCAACATAATTTTTTTAAATAGAATGATATGTTATTATTATTTTTTACAATTATGCATATATGATGACAATGTTTGATTAATAGTTTTACAAACAACATTATAAATATCGGTGAAAAGTGGCAAGTTTCGTATTTTCCTATAATATGTGAACTGTGAGACGGTAAACAACTAAATGAGCTATATCGATACCGCTTTGTTTACTTTTTTTAGTCCAGAACAATGCACAATAGCTTTAAAAGTGGCTTTTTGTTGCCAAAAACACTTTGATATCGATTGTTTTTCGACAAAAATTTAATTAACGTAAGTATGACGTGAAAAAGACGATAAACAGTACAAAAAAAGAGTAATTAAAAAAATATATATAAAAATACAAAAAGTATCATAAAACTATAGATATGTTTGTATGATTTTTCAATTAGGGTTTTCCAATTTTCATGGTAAAATTGAAAAGATAATAATTCTACATGTATACGCAAAAATAAACTAAAATGAAAGAATAGCATTTCTTCATTTAAATTTGCCATGATCTCTAAATGTTTGCTCTCATTTTAGTAAATAGAAAAAAGTTTTTAAACAGTTCTTAAAGTAATTGAAAGAAGAAATTATAAGATGTTAATGAAATATAAAATTGAAAAATAAGAAATTATGCATATGATTCATTTTATTAAAAAGAAGATATTTATTATCAGTAAAATATTACTCATGATAAATATTTAAATCATTTAATTTTACTTTGAATTTTACGATTTTGTCTTCATGATGTTTGATCGTAGAATTATCCAAAATGTGTAATATATTTGGATTTCAAAACTTTAGAGAACTGTCATTTTCAGGAAAAAGAATATTTTTTAATGAATAAAAAAACAAATAAAATTTGATAATAAATTGAATAACACATAAAAAATATTTTTTTGACTGAAATTGGATTTATATTCCTTTGTCCCATCAGAGTATTTTAAATCTGCTATAACTGTTTTCATAAAATTTTGCTCTGACTTTTAAGACACCTACGTGTGTTATGTACCCACTGTTTCATATTCAAAAAGCTATCAATCAAATAAATGAATTATATTACAAAAATGAATGTAACGTAACATACCTGATGCATAGGATACGTTAAAAAGGTCTCCAGTGAACGTCCTCCGCAAGCGATCTTGTTCTCCAATCTAATAAGCATTGCAGCGAACGCAGGTGATGATTGCTTGCATTCAGTCAACACTTGAAGACTGTAATGATGGTTTCTGACGTATTCTTGATAAATTGATAACATTGGCAGTAACATGTCGAACAAATCTCCTAAAATCATCAAACTTATTGTCAAAATTCTTATATTTTGTGCACGTATCGTTGGTTATTATTAGACTGCGAATTTTCATATATTTATGGAAAATTTAGAGTACAAAATTGCGTAGAATGCGCATAATATGAAAAGATATACAAAATATTTAAAATATAATGCTTTCTATAATATGTACGTGTGTAATTAATATTTAATTTAATTAGTATTCAATTTCTATATTATTTAATACGTAAACCAATATCAAATTTGTGTTTTCAATTATATTTCTAGAAGTATGAATTTGCATAAAGATCCGCAGTCTAATTATCGTAATGATATTCTAATAACTGATATTTCGATTTTATATTTTACATTAAATTAATATTCCTGTTAATAACCATATCGATTTTATTCTTGATTGCAAGGACTTCAGTGACAAAAAACAATTGCATTTAGAAGTGAAGTATTTTTTGAATGAATATATCATAATGTTATTGTAAGATTATTTACAATATTAAAGAAATTATTGTTGAAATTTGTTAATATTAATAGTAAAACTTATTATTAAAGTATTTCTTCTTAATAGTTTCATTGCATTGCTATTAAAGATCAATGCAACATTTTATTTACAATTTTTTCAATCAATTTCATTATCAAATTCTGTTTTTCAATACCTTACTTAGGTCTATAAAAGAAAATTCCAATTCACTTAATATTTTCTCATCATTATATCATGATTTAAATTCTATAATTTTATGAAATATTGATAAATTGAAATATCTATAATATTATGGTAAATTATCATTTAGTCCTTAATGGGTTAACACAATCTGAATTTTGTATTAGTACGGAATATACTGAATATGTGTTCTACTCAAAAAGAGCATAAGCACTCTGAGGCTTGCATTCAACAGTATAATTATGACAACCATGTCAATTACCAAAATTATCGTGAGATATCTCGCTTTACAACGTCATTTATATGACATCATGAACAAGATATCATCGATAATAATTCGATTTCACTACCACTGAAGCATGGCTATTTCGTGAAAATTGTATGCTATTTCGTATGTATAGTTACTCACATTCAGACACTTAAATATTTGGTCATTAAGTATATAAACTGTTACAATTTCGTAAAATAAAATCGTACAAAATGCACTCATTTTATTCTAAGATGTTCCTACATTACGCAGGAAAGTGAAGATACTTCTTTTCTCTTGAAAATGTTGTAAATTGTCATAGTATATAGAAACATTGAAAAATATTTTTCATAACTAAATCTACAACAGATTTAAAGATTAAAGACTTCTCTTTATAATGGCTTTCTAAAATTTGAGGTACGATCTTTTTTCGTCATTTTATTGGACTTTGAATCAGGGTTACTAAGCTTAAACGATCGCAATATTTTCATCGTTATATTCGTTTTACTTGATATTCAAAATTTAATAAAATGGCGAAGAAAGTACATCAATGTATTTCAGGATCTCTATAAAATATTGTGTGACAGACAAAAGAGAATTTAAGAAATATGTGATACAAAGACATACCATTTTTAGAATATAGAAGAGCAATAAATAATTCTAAAGTATATCTTCAGATTAAATTACGATTGCTAATATAATAAAAAATATAATATATAATAGACTGTTGATGTTCAAAGTGCTTTTATTGTAAACATATATTTATTCTTATTTACATTTCTAATTATATACATATATAATCATGATAATCATGTTAAATAAAATAATGAATAATCATGATTACTAGTACTGAAAATTTTAAATGTTTTATATGATAATATTAATTAAATTTACCAATATAATCACGATAATTGAGTACAAATAATGTTACATAGTATATTCATAGAAAATTCACATATGTGTTTGAATACTTTCGTGAGCAACTATATCTTATTCAGAATGTCTTATAAACAATTCTAAAGCGAAATATTATAAGAATTAATGAAAAGTACCAAATTGTTTTCTGAATGTAACGACGATCAAATTGTTGAATAAAAATAAAAAGACATACCTAAAACTAAAGTAGGCCAGTTCTCCATACGAGAAATGAGACCTTTCAGGAAGATCTGGTGAAGGAATAATACTGTTTCGCTATTCAAAAATATGCTATTCACATCCTCGTGACTACAAGGGGGTTTCTTTGAACTAGCGGCCATCTTAAAAGGCCTCAAGAAACAGCTCACTAATATCTCCATTTGTTCTGTATACTCTTCTTCAGTTTCCACCATTTGAAACACTAAGCTGAAATTAAGAAAATTCATTCTGTCTTTTTTTTTTGCTTTGCAAGCAGAAAATAAATATGTGAAAGAATTAAATAGAAGTATTTTAAATTAATTTAATATACACTCTCGCTCGAGAATCTTGGAACAAGTATTACACTTGTTTCAAGATTATAAAAAAATTAAATAATATTCTAAATGAATTGTACTGTAAAAATATAGTGATTCCTTGGAACCCTTGGAATTCAAACACAATTTGTTTCAGGAAATACCTTGACTTTCGAGTTAAATTTTTCCGTAAGAAATAATGTAAAATAAATTAATTTTAAAGTTGGATATAACAATATTATAGAAATTCTCAGAATGATCTATAATAATACAGAAATTGATCATTAATCTGCAATACAAAAAATATCAAATATAAAAGCACAGATAAATAATATTCTATGTACACTACTTATTGAAGCAAAACTTGCTATCTGAAATTATTTTGCTTTGCTATTTCAAGAGGTGGTATTCTATTCTCTTTGTTTTCTTTTTCCCATTAAATATTTGCTAAGCAAATATATCTCTTGGCAGTGTATTTAGGTAATCAAATAAGTACACAAACAGTATAAAATCAATGTAGCAAATTTCATAAAAATTAATATGTAAAATAATAAAACAAAGTCGAAAATAAATAGAATAATAAAATAAATAAAATAAAATAAAATAAAATAAAGTAATATTTAGTACAAATGCAAGTATCGTATGAAATTTTTAAACTAATAATTACATAATCAATATGTTAATATTAAATTGTTATTTAATAATTAAATATCACACGATATTCCGCAAGTATTATTGTTGATATTACAAAACAACAAATTTGATAAAAGTTAATTCAATATTAATGAAATTAAAATCAAATGCAATAAAAATTTATTTTATCCGTTTCAAAAAAATATATAATACAAATAAAAATTGATTGTATTAATCTTATTAATAAATTCTATGGCGATCAACGTGTAAAATAATAAATCAAAATAATAACGCTGTAATTACTTGTCGAAACGAACAGTTACAGTATAATCAACGTATTAATATTAAATCTTTAATTAATGATTAAATGTCATTCAATATTCCGCAAATTAACATTATAAAACATTATAGAAATAAACATAATTAATAGAAATCAGTTAAATATTAAATAATTTATAATATTAATAAAATTAAATATCATGAAAATTAATTTTATTAATTTTATCAATAAATTTCATGGCGGCTAACGAAATAGTAACGAATGAAATGAAATAGTAATGAAGTCATATACTTCTCGAAACGAGTAATTATTACTTAACAGCGCGTTATATTAATTATACGTCCAGTTAAATGTTATTCAATGTTATGCGCAAATATTATTATCGATATTTCACAGATACATATTCACGTTGCAGTACGCTTATTAAACTGAAATTGTTATTAATGCAATTGTGTCAGTTAGTAATACAGAATCACAAGTGAATCAATTTTAACGTACACCTGTTTCAAAAAATTAATACATGTATAATTATCATATAATATTCATGTAATGAACGTTAAATTAATACAATTAAACCAGTTAATTAATAATTGATTTGTATTTTTTTCTCTCTAAAATAATGCGAATATTTAACAGAGTATGTAGTAAGATGTTTTATTAATTCTTTAATTCATTATTACATTACCTTTCATTATCAGTTTTACGCAAAATATTTTACATTAAATTTTACGCGTTTAGTTTCGAATGAGCTAAAATATAGCACTGACTTGTCTAAGAGTTTTAACATTCGAAAGTTTATTTACTATTATAGAAAATTAATACAAACGATTATATTTATTATTCGAGTGCCTTAATTTACAGTGGATCGGAAAGTATTAGTGAACCTACTTTTCTTGCAACATTTAGTGAAAACAAATGATACATTAATAAAATTGTTCACAAATAATTTATTATATACAAAAGCAATGTGCAATTTCTAATAATAAGTTATACAATAACGATACAATATAAAAATTCGAGAATCATAAATGTATTCATATACGACGGCTTCTTTTCTACAGCACTACCATGTATTTGAATTAGAATATTAAATATTCTTAATGGTTTAAAAACAAACATTCTCTCCTAATGTTAATACGCGATATCATTCACGATAATATTCCAATACTTTTTAAAATATTGGCAAAATATTTTTTTTTAATAACATTCAGTGCAAATTAAGCACTGGAACCACAAATATATTAATACCTTTTCGACTTTCGAATCTTGTATTATTATTATATAACTCGTTATTGGAAGTTGTTGTTGTGCAGATTACTTTTATATATATATATATATAGTGAGTTATTTACGGAAATAAATTTTGTTAATATATCGTTTGTTTTTATAAAGATATTGCCAAAAGATTAATATTTTTTCAATTAACTGCATGTACGTCTGGGGACTAACGCAATTTTTGAAGAGAAATACCAGCAAAAGAACGAAAGCCTTGACTCACTGAAGGGTCGAATTACCCGAAAGTTATGTCCTTGGGAATTTTAATAGCGTAAAGCGTACCATAGAGCATCCTTTGAGAGAAAGTTCTCGAAAATATTTAAATCCGTTCCGCGCGGATTTGTCTCCATCTCGAGGCTCAAGTATCTCCGAAGACGATGGAAAGAGAAACGAGGGAGTTTTCCTCAATTTTTCATTGGCTCAGGATAGTTGAGAAATCGTCTGACTCCGGTAAAGAACAGTTTGCTTATAGTTTAGAAATAGTTTGGCCTCCGATCGAGATAGTTCGACTTCCGAGCATTCTTTGACAGTCTAAGTGTTATTGCGTCAAGTTGAAGGGATAATCTCTTGATAATCAGCACGCAGCAAATAATACAATTCATTTTGTTATGAAACCACAGATTTCAACCGGTTTTGCGTATTATAATAAACCAACGCACCGCGTGTAAACATTTACATTGACTTATTTGATTTACGAGAATCAATAGTTCGATCGCTACTGATTTATGATTGAGTAAACTATTCAACAGCTAATTTTGTCATGTCTAACATTTTACCTAATATTTGCATGATTCTAAACTTATTACTTTACTCTAATAATTTAGCTTATGCTATCGTTGGCAAAAATGGTTATCGTTTGTTCATTGGTAGATTATATTTAGTACATTATTTGATAATTAGTTTGTTGTTACTTGATTAATGTTACTCTTGTGTATTATACAAGAAATACAAAGAAGAAATGGGTCGGACGAGGGCGAATGTTGTTCATGAATGCAACCAATATAATTAGTCGTGTAAATAAATAGACATCAACTGAATACGCGAATAAACATCAACTGAATATAAGTCTCTCTCTTAATTATAATCTGATGAATAAGGAATCGATCCTAAAACAATCACAATACACGTAAAACAATCTAATCTGTATAATGAATTGTAAGACTTTGTTTCAAGCCGCTAATAACCCATATAAGTGATTGATACAACTTTAAATAATGAATTAAAAAAAAAATTTATTTTGATTATAATTTTAACAATAATATAATTGTATAGTAGATTTCGCGATCTTTTTTGTTTTCCAATAAATAATTATAAAAAATATAATCGTTTCTTCAAAATTTACAAATCTTTGACTTAAATAAATTAGTATCTATAAATTGTTAAAAATTCTTTTTTTTTCATTAAATATTAAAAATCTGCAGATACGTATGAATTTTCATTCCATGGAATTTTGTACTTTGAAATTTCTGATATGTACAAAAATCCGCAATCTAGTCATAATATTGTTCTAGAAGCATCGTTATTATTTTAACTAATTGATCGTACTTAACGTTACGAGCGGTAATTAGCTAAAATTTGAATAAACAAAGGAAGTAATTCTTACCTATTCCGCTTACGCATACTCTCAGCATGAGGGCTTTTAATGTATTGCTCGACGATCTGTTTCCAGCGCCTGCGGCACAGCCATCCTCTCAAGAAGCTCTGAACCTTTTTAATTTTCTGCACCTCGGCCTCGGTAATATTTCGTATTCCAAACGACGTAACTACGGAATCGTGTTCATCGGATCCATAAAGAGATCCTGACATGTATAAACTGCCAGTACCTTGGGACATGGTCCTTTGAACTCTCGGTTTTCCTGTATACGATGAAGCTACAGGCCTCAACTCCTTTTTCAAGGCACACAACTGAAAAAAAGAAATAAATCGTGGAATGCAACGGAATTCGAGGATTTCCTTGTTGATCAAATTGGCAAAATTTTACTATTAGATGCAAAAAAAGAACTTGAATGAAAATTATTTATATCCTGATGATACTTAATCCTTCACAGGTAATCTAGGTCGTTTACGTCCTGTGCGAAATTTTGTTTGTGAATTTTTCAGAGTAAATTTATTTTTCTTCCTCTGAGGAATCTTCCGAAAATTTAACTTAACCCAGAGGTTCTTGGATCTTTATATTATTTTAATTTTATATTTGGTTATATTTGACAAACGAAAAAGATTTATAATTATTTTAAAAAGATGATAAAATTTGATCGTGCATATTAATAAGAATTCTTTTATATTTCGTTTGAACGTGAGATATGTTTTAGTTTCTGAGAAATGTAGGTGGGTCGAAAATGAAACCGAAAAGACGGAACAGAGTTAGAACCTGATTGTAGAATTAAATAAATTGAAACTTTTTTGCTTCTCTTAAAAGCCTGGGACAGTAAAAAGGATTAAACGCGAACGACTCAATTCCTGTGAAAAATGCGGTAAAAGTTAAAAGCACCGCTTCATATAAACGATTATATCTAGACTCTCTAGAATTTTTATGTATTTATAGAGAGTTTATAAGTATAATTGAATACGCTTAATAAAAATATCCAAAGACAGTATCTGTTATGATATTTAATAATTAAAATAAATCTGTTATGATATTTAATAATTAAAATAAATCTGTTATGATATTTAATAATTAAAATAAATCTGTTATGATATTTAATAATTAAAACAAATCTACGCTCAGACCCTATTTTTTTAATTATTTTCATAAGAATATGATCTTACACAAAAATCTGTAGTCTACTTAATTCAGTGTAACAACAATTCCTCAAGATACTCAAAAGGGTATATAAAATAAACATTTGTAAATTGCGAGAATGTTTGCATGTTTCTGCTTTGTGTAATACAATGTCTTATTTTTTTCAGTTTATCACATAAAACGCAATACAATAGAGGTTATCTAAAGATCTGTTTTTTAAATATCTTAATATTCAAATGTTATATTTGATTGCGAACTATTATGCATGTGTATAAAACTTCAATATCGTGAATCTTCAGAATGAATATAGATATAATATAAATTGCAAAAATAGGTGAGATATTTAAAGTAAAGTGCATAAACATTTGCAGTCGAGCTATAAGCTCTGCTCTGATTATTAGAAAATTCTTCTGTGTGTAATACAATATGATAAAAATTATCTAATCATACAAAAATTTAATAAAATGTCATAAGAGTTGTCAATGACACGAAGGATTAACTAGAAAATATATCATTATTTCATTTATTATATACAAAGGAAGTGTTCAATATTTTTTCAAACGTTAAACATTGAATTTACTCTTATCATTTTGGTGATGTAGTTTTTGTCGTCGATACGAAACACTTCGAGCCACCACTGAAACGTAGTGTATGAGTTTATTCCACCGACAGCAAAACCATCGTTTCGTGATTACGATGTGATTTTCAGATAATAGTCTGTTTCAATTCACGTCGTGATTTAGAAGTGTCTATCGTTAAAAATATCGTTATTGAAAATTAAGAATGACTTAATTTTAATTTGAGCTTGAATAATTAATAAAATTTACTGTCAAACTATGTTCAGATTTTTCCATTTTACCAAAGACATGTAAATTATTGAAAATTGAGAGTGGCCTAATTTTAACCTCAAGTTTAATAATTAACAAAATATATTATCAAATTATGTTTAAATCCTTCAATTTTATCCAAAAAAATATAAATTGTTAAAAACTTAGAATAATCTGATTTTTACCTTAATTTTAGTAATTTAACTTTAATAATTAATCAAATATATCAGATCCTTCAATTTTATTAGAAACATGAATTAGAGTAATCATAATTTAATAGCTCGTAATTGTATAAACCTATCAAATCATATAGTCCCTCAAATCAATTTGAGATCGCAATAGCAAAAGTTATTCACCATGTATCAAGCTTAAATGATCAAAAATTTATGAAAATTTTGTAAAATGAACATTTAATCATTTGATTTCAATGTCACGAAGAGTAGTTTAAAAATAATTTCCTATTAGCTTATAATATTATTTACCTCCAATTCTTTTGCGCAAAGATTCGTCAAATCTAATTCTCAACTTACTTCTGCTCGGAGCTTCTTTATTTCTGACATGAGCTCCTCGCATTGCTGTGTATACTGCCACTTGGCTGTCTTCTCGCTCTCGACAATCTGCAACAGGTGTAGATGCTTTTGCTCGAGCTCCTCCTTTTGCAATCGCAATTTGTTGAAACTGCAATCAATAAGCAAGTTGGCGATGAAACAGACACATCTCTCTCCGTGCTTACGTTTTAATTGCTTCAAAACATATCGCGATATCAGTCGACTATAAAATTTTAATACAACACTGATTATCGAGCTCCAACAAATTCAATTATACAGGGAAATTCAGATTTACACAATATACGATTACCGTGAATCATGTTGAAACACGAAATTGCACGTACATTTGGATGACGATTTGAAACAATACATTACTTCAAGTATTATTATTTTTAATTTAGAAAAAGCAGTTTTGTTTAGTGGGTGATTCAAATTATTTCATTTCTAAACAATTTTTTTCATTTGATTATTTAAATAAAATAATTTGAAATCTGTATGTAATGTTGACATACGAGGATCGAGTTAGAAATGGTTTGAGATTTGAACAAAAATTTATTTGAATACGAAATAAAACATGAAATGAAAAGTTATTTCGTTTGATAAAAATAATAAAACAATTTAGAGATAAAACATTTTTATATTTAAATAAACGAAACTCTTCTTTAAATATATGTACTTTTTGAATATTGTCTAGGCTTGATCATAAGTAAAAAGTTAACATTTATGCATATTACTACCTATTTATTTTCCTTCTCTTTCATGAAAATTTATATTATATTTCAGAATGGTATTTTATTTCACTTAATGTATCTCGTTAAGAATGATTTTATGGATAAATTAATTGTAACATAAATGTCTTGAAAATTTGAACAAAATATAAATTGTTCATACATTTCTTCAAAAATAAAAATATTATAATGGTTTTCATTTTTACATATAATTAATTAAATTGTTAGAGACAAGAAAGACTTTTTTAAATAAAAAATATTAAGTATAAAAATATGAAATATTAAAAGTATTAGTATTCTATACCAAACGTTTTTAATTTTTTAATATTGTACTTAATGTTATAAATTTGAATACTGCAATATCTTGATTACATATAAGAAAAATTTAACTTCTAAATATAATTGATTTTTGTCACTGAAGCCACTTTTACATCAGATAATATAATTGACAACACAGTTTATGTAAAAGAATAATAGATATTATAAATATTTATTTAATTAAGAATGTCGTTGTTTCTTTTGAAATTCTAGTGCACTTCAATTTTTTGAGGGGCAATGTGAATGAACTTTATAAATTAGGAATAATTCCAGAAAATATAGCGCCGTCGTTTCAAGTAATATTAGACTGAAATTGATCAGACAACGGAGTCTGATGACTAAGCGTTCTATGCTATTATTATTTATTTATCACTTTTTAAAATTTTATTGTGATATATAGGAATATTTTCTGGATTTTGGATATATGTATATATAAATACTAATATCTATCCAAAATTCAGAAAATTCAAAATATAATATGTCTAAATATATTAAATGTATTTTAATATATATATATAAAATTTAAACCTTGAATTATACGTTTATTTTATTCAATTACTTTCGTTTTATTCAGTTTCAATGTGTTTTCGATTTTGTATTTCATTTCATTTCTATCTTTTTCCTGGAATTATTTTTTTCCTACGTATCGCGATGGTTTCAAATCTGTTAAAATTTTCAAAGTTAACAACATGCCATTTTCAATCATTTCGAATTAATACACTCTTCAAATATTTTTTATTTTCGCAACCATCTCGATGATTCGTACAAAAAGCAATATCCAGATTGCGGATTTTTATGCATTTATAGGAAACATGTAAAATGAAAAAATACATATAATATCCAAAATAGAATATCTCACAATCAGTTTCTTTAACTGTGTTCATTAAAATTTACAAATACATGAAAATCCGCATTTCGGTAATATTAGAAAAATAAAATTGTTAATCACCTTTCTCGTGTATATACATGTTTATAAATTTAGGTATAATTACCATTTTCGACTAACTTTTTGAAAATTTCAAGCAAAACCCATTATTGATAAATGGATTTCGATCCAGTCAAATAACACTTTGTCTTCGAGATTAAAATATTTTTAATTTCTTTAACATTAAATTATTTTATATATATATGCAAATAACTTCAATTTTCGAGTGTTCTCTCTCCCTTTCTCTCTCTCTCTCTCTCTCTCTCTCTTTCTCTCCCACCAGCTCCAATTCGATCGATAGTTGCTAGTCTGTGACACTGAAGTCAAACTTGAAAACAACTATCGCAAAAACATGCTATTCCCTAAAGTAATATGAAAGACTACGATATGTACCGAACTGCGAGATGCTACTAATTAGAGAGACCATTAACTCACAAGGGGGCACGTACGGTGACTTGCGAAAGTATTCAAACATTTATCACAAAACTTTTACAATTTATAGATAAACTAAAGATTTTTACGTATTTTTAGGGAAATTTTAAAGGTATAAAAATGTGGAAAATGCACGCAATGTACAATGTGCAATAAATAAAACACAGAGAGTATCTTATATGTTTAAAATAAGATTTTTTTAATAATTTTATATGTTTGTTATAATTTTCCTACGGTTTCTTTTGCAAGTTCGTATGTTATATGTTCTTGAAAATAATTAAAAAATTGAGATCTAGTTTATAAATAGTTTATAACAGATGTCGCATTTTGATTATTTTATTATTTTATTATTTTTGTGTATTGTGTAAACTGCATGCATTTTTGTACTCTTAAATTTTTCATAAATGCATAAAAATCTGCAATTAAATAATAATATTAAGAAAACGAAATTTCCGCTTAGGTTTCATTTTCTTAATTGCGGTCATAAAAATATAAAATTGTACAAAGATTCACATACAATCTAGCAATTATCAACAATTATGTTGATAAAATAATTTTGAGAAACACAAAAATCTAGATATGTAAAATTTTAAATATTCAAGAAAGAAAATGAAAAGTTTTAGACATTTTCTGGATCTGAATTAATCTGTAAATTGGAATTACTTTTAAAATATTGTATGTTACACAAATCATGAATATAATATTCATAAATTTCATTAATAATCGTTTCATTTCGATAAAAGAACAGTCAGAAACAATGATTGAAAAAAGAAGAAAACAATTGATGTACTATAATGACACATGCAGAGAATGTCGTGCTTATTTAACATATTTTCAGATATTGATCATGTTTGTCATATAGACAAAACCATTAAATCATTAACTTAAAAGAAGCAAGTGATCTATAATCTAAAATTTTATCCTATCCATCCAAGCTGTGCAAATAATATAAAAAAATAATTTCGCTGCTCATTTTTCAGAATAAACAAAAGACCAACGCATGAGAAATTATCGTTCCATAATTCACTTCCTCGTCTATTGCGCGCTGTCGAGATCTATTCTTTCCTAATATCTTAAGAAGCTTCGATTTTAACCAGTGATTGTTAAATGTTTTTTTTATCGTGCATCGTATATCGAGATACTATTTTTATATATACTTTAATTTTTTTTCATTCCAAATAAATTCCATCTTTTATTTTCTTTTGTTTGTTATTTTTGTGCATTCTAAAATATTCTATTTTATGATATAATGGCAGGTTATATGAATTTACTTTTATGAAATGAAAATTCAACAGAATGTTGTACTAATTCGTTCAAATTCGTTTAATACCGGAATTACCAACGACCAAAGTATGAAACTAGTTTCAGAAACATGAAAGTGCAAAAAACAGGCAGGAGTCTATAATAAAAGAAAGAACACAAAGTTTTTTACGACATTTACAATGGTAAAAGATAAGAAACAAAGAAATAAAAGAGAAATAGGAAGAACTTTATAATAAGATAAAAAACAAACTTTTATTTAATTCTAGAAATGTCGTCAATTTATCAAAATATTATTATTCAGTTTTCCGGTGTTCTCCGACGTTTCAGTTTAAAATAAAATATCTTTTTGGTTCGGTCATGATATCCTTATTTTCATCATATTCATTTCCAATTTATACATTACAAATTACATACGCAATAATTACCTAGCTTCTCGTATAGCATCGATCCACATTTTACAGTCGGATTCTGTAGCTGCTTTTAACTCATATTGCCGTTGATTCTCCCTTCTGTAGGAAATCACGAAACAGTGCTGAAACAAATCGTAATAAAAGTTTAATCGGTCGTAATCGTATAGTCAGTGATTCAACTAACTAGATCAAGCGTAGAAACGTGAAGGTATATTACGTCCGAATTAAATAATAGGTTCGCGCTAGTAAAGGGATTTCAAGTTAATGGAAATTAAGTTATTTACTTGACTAATCTCAAGGATATTTAAACTCTATTCTAACTGTGTAACTCTATTTGAAAAATATATACTCTAGCTCCATCATATAGAAATACAGATAATGTTTTTTATTAATTTATACTTGTTAAATTTTAATTTTTATTTATTCCTGATTTACTTGTTTAATTTTGTTGGCTTCAAAATATTCTAAAATATCTTATATTCACGAATATTTTTTAGTTACTAGGTAAAATTCTAATGACAAAAAGAGTCTTTTGTCACATAACAAGTGTACAATTGTCGTACGCAGTTGACAAGTTAAAAGATGAAATAAAAACACTTGATAAATTGTAATCGTTTCACTGAGAAATACCAAGGGGAACACCGTGACACCCGCAAGGGTCACAGCTTCCAATTTCGCATATTTGTTAAACAGTTTCAACATATCTGAGGTAAATATGCAAAACTGAGAGATGTGGACCGAACCAGACGTTAAATATATTCCAAGCGATCAGGTAATATTCGTAATTGTGCATTTCGTCATACTGATTCAAGCGTTTAATTACAATCCTCGACATTGTACTCCGGGTATGTTTTCAAGCGTATTGCACAAAGAGAGAGAAGGAGAGAGGAAGAGAGAGAGGAGAGAGGGAGAGAGAGAGAGCCGACCGTACCAGCACGCGGTCAATTGTAAATGAAACCTCGGTGCGGTGGTAAACGATCGAAGGTGTGCACCACTAGTTCAAATAAAATTATGCCGGCGCGTGTGTTCGAATCTCGAACGGCATCTTCAACTTTCAGCGACATGCGCAACAGTTTAAGTTGTTCGACTAATGCAGTTATTATATTCAGGTCAGCGAAATCGAGGTTAACGGAACTCTTGGCTAATTTAAGAATCTGTCGTTGCGAACTGCAAAATCTTAATGCTTTTAGTTTTACTTTCTTTCTTTTTTTTTTTATCTTAAATTCATCAGTTTCAAAGGATTGCTTCGTTATTTTCAATCGAATTTAGGAACGATAAAAGTTTTTGTTTCAGTTTATTTTAAAAATTTTAATAATTTCATGTATGAAAGGTTTACGTGTAAACATATTACTGTACAAAATATTTCCTGTATATATATATATATATATATATATATATATATATATATATATATATATATATATACAAAAAGAATGACTTTGTGCTTCCTACACGAGGATGGGATTTTAAAATACATTTGTATTTTACAAAATTTACTTTGACACATATTTGCCATTGATATGTTTATTAATTTCGTCGCAAAGCTCGAGGAAATTTCAAATAAAAGTACATGTAACATTTTATGTAACTGAAGGACGTAATTGAATTAGGTTAATATCACATTTGAAAATTTTGCATTTTATGAATATTTCATTAATTAATGTTTATTACTTTCAATATTAAGGAAATATACGCCATAATGTTGCCGCGAAAGAAGAATTTACATACAGGTAATATACACATTGCGTATAAAATTTCCTCCTATAGAAAGTAAAAAAAAGAACTAATTCTTTGTAGATTTCTCTTCGGTATGTTGAAAAAGATATTAGCAATCCCCAGTCAAAGGAAATCTCGATATTCTACGGATGACATTTAAATAAAACGTGAAATTGAAAAGAGAATTTGTTAAATTGTTATTTCTATCTGCAACGTTATTAATCGAATTAATAATAAAATTATGAACCTTTAAGTACACAATCTTTTTTAAACGATCGCTTTAAAATAATAATAATGTATTTTACTGAGTCTTGAATCCAAAAATTAAATATTGGTTATATTAATATATTTTTACAAAACTATCTTATCCACACACTAAATTTATTCACTCTCCTTCGAACTCCTATTTTCACTCTATTTTATTGTAGTATCTTATTTATTGCATATTTTCCTATTCTTTTAAATTCACTTTGACCCCGTAAATTTGAAATTAAAAATTAATAATAGAATGTTGCATGTTCGCAACGATATGCAATTAAAGATGGCTAAACTATATTTAGTTAGAATTTATAGTTAGTTAGTTGACTGGTTAGTTAGAAGTTAGAAGTTAGTTGATTACTTAGTAGTTAATTAGTTAGTTAAAATTTGTTAGTATTGAAATTTTCATAGCGTCGAAGACAAGATAGTGTTACATTTGATTTACTTTAGCCAAACAATAAATTCGAAATTATATTTGAAAAATTATTACCTTCTACATTTTAATTAATCTTTAATAAATATCGAAATTGTCGTGACGTTGAAAACAGAATATCAAGTGAGAGTATTGAATTTGCATTTTAATCAAACGATTAAACTTATTAGTATATGTCTGTAACTATATTTAAAAAAATTATAATTATTACTCAATAAATATTTAAATTTTCGTGGCGTTAAAAACAGAATTTTCACCTATATCTTTTCTTAATTATATTCGATTTACAAATATATTCGTGATACGAAACTAAATTATGTTCGAAAAATTATTATGACAGACTGCAAATTTTTATGGATTCATAGAAAATTTCAAACTGTAAAACTGCATATAATGCACATAATACAAAAAAGTTTTAAAATGCATATTCAAAAGTGCAATGCAATAGAAAATTTTTTACCGAATTCTTTTCTTTATAAATTTTATAAAAATATAAATTCAACTTCAAAATACAAACATTTATGTCGAAAATATTTATTATAATATTTAGAAGATAAATTTATTTATTATAATATTTAAAAGATAAAACAAATTTCTATTTCGATTTCATTTTTTTCAGTTACGTTCATAAAAATATGAAAATGCATAAAAATCTGCAGTAGTGTGATTAAATTTGCTCCAGTTTGTGATATTTGTTTAAAAAAGTATTCAATAAGAAAAACATGGTAAAGTTAACACGCTAAACTTACGTAAGACATTCCTGAATTAATCGTACTTCTGAAAACGTCGAAATAAAGAAAGACGTTCAATAAATCTGTGACAGATCTGTCGTCGACATCAATGCGTCTCGATAGAGAAATACATCGGAACCAGAATTTCTTATTATCGAGTCTGTGAGTTAATGGAACGCCAGTAATCCATCACATGGTTGTCAAACGCTTCTTTCTTCATCATGAAAACGCATATTAGATATTATTTACAGACAATTTGCTGTTAACTCCGATACGAAACTTCCTCTCGGGGGAAAAATGATTTTGTTGCTCTCGTTCGAGTTTCAATTCTTCCTTTTCTTTTTTCTTTTTTTTTTTTTGCTATGCCAATTAAGGTGGGAAAGTTTTATGATAGAATCTCTAGAGAAAAGCGGAAATAATTCTGTTTCACCTGACTTGTTACGTCACTATTTTTACAGAGCTACTGTTTCATTCTCGAATTTTCAGTTTCCCGCAGTTTATTCGTACATTGCTTGCTTCACTTTACGAAATAAATTTTTTAACTGAGAAATTCGTCGACTTTAATGAGAAAAATGTGTTAGACTATTTTTAATTGGTTACAAAAAAGTTTGATAGATGTACTGGATGAAGCGGCATTTCAAATGAAGAATGAAATATTACAGAGAATATTTCCCACATAGTACAATTTATACAGTTAAGAATATTTAACAGTTGAACATTGCAGCTGTACATTAGTTTATATATTATTATTACGACATAGATAATAATAAAGATATAACACGATAAAATACGATAAGATCAATCAAGTCTTAATACTTCGCATAAATCATAATATAATAGGAAAACATTGGTCTGGCCAAATACACGAGGAATTGTAAATGGAATGGAATATTATCCAAAGCCTGTTTAAACTCTGAGGTCGCGTTTCAGTCTTAAAATTTACGAGAAATAACGTACAGATATACGAATATATTCTCGTTTCCATGGAAGAGAGACTATTAATAATAATCATTGCTAAGGACATTGTTTATACCGCTATCTAAAGAATAGATACTATGGGGATGAGTTTTATCATGAATCAGCTAAGCTATCTGTTTAAATCATGTAAATTTCTTCAAGATGAAGCATTGAAATGAAGCAAAATTTGCATAGTGAATCGAAACGATATTAATTGAATCTGTAAATCGTCAACTGTGTAGATTTATTTTTAAAATGTACAGTCTTTGGTCACTGAATTAGGACCACTTACAATTTTCAACATCCGACAAGCTAGTTAGTAAAATATATTGTTTCGAATGAAATTTAATCATAAATTTGATTAATTATCAGAATCTACACTTTTTATTTTAATTTTTCTTTTAAATAAATTTTAAAAATTGAAATCAGTTGATTATTTTTTCAATCACATATCTCTTAGAGGATATTTATAAAGTACTTACTTGTCACGTACAGTATCATTTATAATAATGTATTATTTACTGATACGTGTGTATGTATATGTAATACTTTAATAGTAAATGGAATTTGTATGGTACAGCGAAAAAATATGTGGAAATTAACATATAGCAAAATATTAAATATAGTACAAGTATCTATGATGAATTACATATGATGCATTGAGATGATTATATGTGAAAAGAAAAAATAAAATTTAATGCTTTTCGAGAAAATCAAGTTTGAAAACTTATCTTGTATAGTACTGAATTTGATCAAGTTTGGACTAAACTCAGATGAATAATTGATGAAGATTATTCTATTTGCAAAAATAAATAGGAAACGTAGAATAAAGTTTTTTTTCATAAAACGCTTCGTTTCCCAGAAATTTAAATATAAAACTTTGTCAGAAATTTATCGTGTACTAAACAAATTCATAACCTGAATGAAAACGAGACCTTGAATGAAAAAATTTAATTCTATATTTTTTACTAATTTTACGTAGAGTAATCTTCTATTGATCGTCTGTTTCTATCCATTCTGGTATTGATTAAATACATTTGATACACCTATACATTCCATGTTTTTCGATAACGAAGCCTTAAATGGAAAAATATTGTTTTTCCTTCTGGATTGATTTTCCCACGTAGAATCTGGCTGGTTATATCTTTCTGGTATGTGATTGAAAGCAGAATTTAAATAAATATTATGGCACTCGCAACAATCAGAACTTCAAATCACGATGATTCGTATTTTCACAATTCTCCGAGCGAAGTTTCTTTTAAAAATAGTATTCTATTTTCCTCCGTTGATTCGGAAGAATCAAAATCTTTTCCTCCGATATAAAACGAGCACTTTCGGCAAAGTTTATGTTTGTCGCAATCTTTTTTCAATATTCGTTCATTTGGTACTATGAACGTACTAAATGAACAATAATATTGCCAATATCTCGTATCATGAACGACATGTTATAACAAGCGATTCGAAACTAATTTCTAAATTCATAAAACTCAAATTCGAAAAACATTTCATTATTATTATTATTATGTTGAATCTTCTAAGATTATTAATGATCACGGTGAGGATTGCAATGAGACAAAACATACTCATATATTAAATGGTAGATTTATATCTTTCTCAAAAAATCTAGAATTTTTTTTTCGAGATTTTTTTTTTTGTAGCATGTTGAATGAATTTGGTAGATCGTATTGTATTTTTATAACATTATATCTGGGTTAACTAATTAGGAAAATAGAATTTTGTATATCGCACGTGTTTCAAATATTTGGTTCAGTTTTGGTGATAAGCTATTCTTATTAAATACATATATTATACATTATTTCATTGTTTGAATCGCATAATTTGATGTTTTTAGAGTATCCTTGATTTCTTATTGAGAACAAATCTTTTTTGAAGAAATTTTTTATATTGCAGTTTATAGCTTATTAACAAATTAATTTTTGTTCGAAACATGTTTTTGTCAGACCGTTAGAAGTCCATGAAAAATCGTGGCGACAGTAGCACATACTTTGGCGTATGTTTCAAAAAAATATTTCAAGAGCAATTTTTCACGTATTCCTTTGTGACAGATTGCAAAAAACCTATAAATAGTAATCGAGTATATGATGGCATGATTTTGCACGAGAAAAATTTCAAGTGACAAAGGAGTGCGGTAGATTACAGGATATTTTTAGCATATTGTGAAGTTATTTAAAAGAAAATAAAAGTCGTGACATCCTTGAATAGTGTTATCGATTAATAATCAGTGCAGTCAATATTCACGAAGGGGCAAAATTGGCTCAAAAAAAAGTAAAATAGAAAAAAATGAATAAGCTTGTTTTTTCATTTTCGTGATATTTTTTCGTAAGCTATATTTCACCGAGATCGATGATTTTGTATTGCCGTCACGTCATATTTGGTGTTAAATTAGCAATTAAAAAAAGATAGATAAAATAATAATTAATTAAAGTCAGAGTGAAGTGTATTTATAACACTGAAAAATACAGCGGATGTTTAAGAGTGAATATAAAAGCATATTTTATAAATTGCGTACAATCATGGAAGTAATAATTTTTATGCGTTTGAGGATTTTGAAATGTAAAATCGGAGAGTATATGCACAATATGATGAAATATCTGAAATACAACGCTTTCCATAACATTTAATAAGTAATAATTTTGTACTCAAATTTCATTTTTTAAATTATATTCACAAAAATATAAATTTACATAAAAATGGGCCAGTAATAATATTTGTCTATATTGAATTAAGATTATTACAAAATATTGAATTAACTTAAAGAGAATTATACATATCATTATTAATGTTTGAGAATAAATAAAATTTATTACATTAGAGCCCTGAATGCTCCATCTTCGAACATTCTACTGTCCAAATATTCTAATTCTTCAAATAAAATATTTACTCTGTTTTAATTCAACGTTGATTTATAGCAGAATTAAAAATAGTTTTTTATATTAGATTCATATATATTATATTATATTATATTATGTTATATTATATATATTATATTATATTATGTTATATTATATATATTATATTATATTATGTTATATTATATATATTATATTATATTATATTATATTATGTTATATTATATATATTATATTATATTATATTATATTATGTTATATTATATATATTATATTATATTATATTATATTATATATTATATCAATACTGTATTTTTAGTAAAGTCTTGCATCTCAAATTTTAGCAGGGTCTTTTGTAATTATGAAAATAACGTCAAATATATAATAATAATCATACAGAGTTCAGTACAAGAAAAAATATTTATCGGATAATGAGGATTCGAATATGGGAAGCTTTAGTCCATGAACTGTCTCTGAATTCGTATTTTTATATTTTTGTCTCTCGTTATTTGCGAAAGTAAAATTACGCAAAAATACTCAGTTCCAGCGATTCAAAGGTACATTCAGATAAAAAATTTTGCACTTCAAATATCCAAAACTGCATATTGGTATATAGTTATTCGCATTAATATTCGGACACAAAATAAGACTAAAATCAAATGTAGCAAAAAGCTCATACTGTACATACTTATATATGCATTTCAATGCGTATATAATACTTTATGTAAAATCGAGTGTTAAATATTGAATTTATTATAAGCCAAATTTTATAACAACTTTGTCAAATTTCTTTACACGTAGTTCATTTCGTATAAATACTTGTATATTACGAACTTATTCTTTCAAAGTTAATAAATGTTTTTCCGTAAATAGAAAACTGAAGATGTAAGATCTGGTGACCTAAAAGACTAGAAGAAGAATTTGATTAATGTATCTTAAAAGGTTATCAATAATTTCAAAAAATATGAAGCAATAACATTTACATTCCATAGAAAGAAAAAAATTTACAACAGAATGAAGAATTTTATTCCTTTTCCATCGAACAGTACAATTATCCTAAATATAATTTCAAAAATCTTTTTAAACTTCCCACAGAAATACCACAATATCACAAAAAATTTCTCAATGCACACAGTTGTCTACCGATTAATCGAAGAAAATTACCCGAGTTTCATACGATATGAGCTATTAAATGAGTCGAGCTCACAAACTGGCAAATTCGTGAGAAAATTATACGGTTCACGTAATCGAGAGAAGCATTTAACAAGCGACTGATCAAGGGTGCAGATGGATTATTAACTCTCTAGCTACTATGCACTACTAAAATGGCTTCCCTCCATTTTTTGGAACGAAGCGCCACTAAAATAACTCATTTGTTCTAGTAGTTCTGTAAAAAAAAAAAAAAAAAAAACTGTACGAAAAATGATATCAGAAAAAGATCGCCACAAATATCGATGTGAATACGATGTGTACTATGTTTCAAAAAATATTACGCACAATTATGTTATTAAACCATTAAAATGTTTATATTTATACTACATCGAGATTGCAATCAAGATTGCATACAATTTTGTGTATATTGTGTACATAGATAATTATAATATTGAATTATAATCTCATACGAACAAATAAAAATTTACGCCAATATTACTTTATATAACTTACAACAACTTTATCTTGCATTAAAGTATAAATATGGCTTGATGTATAACTTGCATAGCTAAATCATCGAAATATCGATCGTATTACTAATTTCGTGGCAAAGAAATCCATATAGGTGGTACAACTCCATGATTAACCTTGCTGTAATTAAAGGGTTAAACGAGGCTCCCGAGAGAAATTTGAGGTCGGTTGTATGATGATTCCTCGGGATATGCGGAATGGTGTACGCGGCCACGAAGAAATAATTGGTATGCGAGCTGCCTTAGCGATCCCTTAACGACTTGGTGAGTGTTGGTTCTGATAAGAGATAGGCGTCAGTGAGAGAAAACTGCGCGCCGCTTTCGCGAGATGAGCTTCCACGAGATGCTTATTTTTAGCACGAAACAGAATCGATTTATCCCTTCTGAAGGTATGCCGGCTGTCACTATGCCACCGTGGTCTCTGAGGCCGGCATTGCACGCGAAGAAACGGGCGAACAAGAGGAAACCGGAGAAAAAAAGCGACACGGCGAGCACATGAAAAATAAAGCGAGCAAAGACAGAGCGAAACTGGGGTGAAGAAAAAAGAACAAAGGAAAGTGGATAAGAGATGGAACGAAACAAGCTGTTTTACTCATAAAAGTTCACAAAGACGGAAATTTATTGGGAATCTGGAATTTTGTAGAGATTTAAGGATCTGTCCAACAAGAGAATCGCTGCGAATTTTACAGCGATGCGACGGCGTTGGATTTGGCATGTGGAGTTTTTAAATTTTTTTTAGTCTTGTTAAGAACTGAAAACGCGGTTAATTCTAGAAAGTCGTGGGATTACCAGCAATCTCATCGAATTTTAATTTGTACATTGAATATTTATACATTTCCTTAATATGTGCCATTATAAAATAATCTTTAAGATTTATAAAATAATTTATTTGTAAAATATAATACAATATATAATAAAAATATAATAAAATATAATATATAATTTATTTATGAAATGATTTCTAGGATATCTAAAGAAGAATGAAAAGAAAATTTTGCAGAAACATTCAATAATGTTCATTATATCTAGACTGTTTTGTGTTGTTCATGATATCCACAGTGTTCAAAAATAAAACTAGGATTAAAAGAAGAAGTATGGTATATATGGTATATGGTATCTCTAGTATGGTATATATGTAAGAAGAACAAAGTATTTAAGTATTTCAAAGTATGTATTTCTAGAAGCGAAACTAGTTCCATATTCGAGGAAAGTCGAGAATTTTTTAGACAATTTAATTTATTAACGCATTCGCAGCTAGTTATGTAGTTCTACTTCTTCATTTTTAACATTCCAGTTAATTACCGACAAATGTTATTTCAAACATCAATGTATAATTGATTGTCATTACTAGACAGTAATATAAATATAAAATATTTAAAATGAAACAAATTTTTGTTTAACTTCTGCTTTTTCAGTTAATAACACTTATTATTGTTAATATCATAAAATATTCTTAATATTGACAACGAGATATCATTGTGTTCATAAAATGTGACGATAAGTGTATAAATATTTTCATAAATCACTATATATCATAAAGATACAAGTATATCATTAAAGTCTAGTTTCTAATATTTCTAAACATTTACATAAATGTAAAGATTAATGGAATTTTAAATTAAATAAATATAAAGATTAATAGAAAAGTAGATTTTTAAGGAAAGTAAACATAAATGTGTAAAATACAGCAAACACTTCGTTTATATGAATTAGTGATTTTTCGTTCATGTAATAAATACATATTACGTGCAATAAATAAAGAAAAAAGACGAATATTCCTCAAGATTTATATAACAAAGATCTTATTACAATTTCTTTTTTTTAATTTCATTCTAGAGATTTATTCTGCTCATTAAACATTATAATAAGTATAATAGAACTCCATTTATACAAACTTATTGGGATACAAATAATTTATGTAATTCACTAATTCTTTCCTCTGCTAGTAATTTCTCGTTCATTAGGAGTTCAGATTCAAATAATTGGATTTAACTAGCAAGAGTTTATTTAATTGGATATAACTAAATTTTCATATAAATGGAATTCATATAAACGGAGTTCTACTATCTACTATAAACCAATCCTTAGGAAAAGTTACTATTCACATACAAAAATTATGATCTATTTAGTAAATATATAATTATTCCTACCATTGTACTTCATTATCAAGACAAATACTATTTCAAAATATATAATTGAGTTGACAAGTGAATTAAATCCCTTTTCTTAATGTTGTGAAAATCTTTGGATTTTATAACCAATTAAGAATAGAATACAGTTTTATTGTAAGAAAATAAAATGAAAGAATGGTAGTAATTATTAAAATTTAGAAGCAAAATTATATTCTTTTCAACTAAACTAATACTGAGATAACAAATAATAAAGTGCCACTATATGTTTATTTATTTATTTACAATCTTTTACAATGTGTTTTTCTTTATTTATTAACGATGTAAAAAATTGACTCTTATTTTATAAAAACTTTTTATGAAAAATTATATTATATGCTTTACATGAAATATTTTGATATTTTAATTTATAGTAATGAGACCAGATTATTGTAACCATACTGATTAAATTTGAAATAAATTTGAAACTTACAAATATCGTATTTAATAGAAATTATAATTTTTAAAAGTTACAAAATATCATATTTAATAAAAATATTTATTTTACAGATATCACAAAAGTATTTAAACAGTTCATTATTTATTATAATAATAAGTCTCAATATTCAATGAAACTATCACATGCTTAAGATGGCTATTCATGTTATATACTAATTTTTCATTAAATATACAGCGATAGTATATATTATTAGATTGGTTTCAATTTTCATCAATGACTGTCTTTCATTACAGTGTTAGTAAAATTTCAAAATGCTTTATGTAAGAATGAAAGATTGATCTGAAATTTTACTAACTAATGAATTTAATCATAATATAATATAAATATAATATATAATAAATAAAATATTGATTTCAAATTTCAGTAATACAATCATAATAGTTGCTTCTCATTACAATGTTAATAAAATTTTAAAATATCTTGTGTAACATTATAGAATATATAGGTACTTACATAAAAGATTGATTTCAAATTTTGATACCTAATAAATTTAATCATAATAATTATCTTTTGCTATTATATTAAGAAAATCCCTCAACTTTTTATGTAATGAATATTCATTATACCACTCACACAAAATAAAAGTCCTACAATAAGCAGACCCGAATACCTTCGTGTTTATGTACAAAATTAAAGTTCTATAATAAGTAGATCCGAACACCTTCGTGAGTCATTATAGATCGGAAAACGATTATCTGCTAAAAGGTTAAGCTCATTCAAGCAAAGGTGAAGCAAAGGTTACATAAAGATTTAAACATAAGTAACGTTATCCAAGCCGTTGATAACTCACTCTAAAGACACTATGTTCTGCCGTTCGATTTTTTGTTTCGTTTTCGTGGAAACGAGAGGTACAGCCTGTTCCAATTTCGCGATTCACTTCGCACGAATTGTCATTCAGGAAAACACATGGAAAACCGAACGTACGTTACATATGTGTTACAGAATTTTATCAGAACTCCTATTGAAATAACAGCAATCAGACAAAAGCTACGCGATTAGTTGGCTCTCTGTTTCGTGTAACGTCGGTCATGTAATAAACGCGAATCAGATTAATGGTCATGAAGTTGAAACGCGCAATACAATTCGCGACCTGCCGGTGCGACGTTCATTCGATATCGAACGTTAAAACGATGCGATGGATCTGGAAGATACGAAGCGTATGGAAATTGAAATTGTATACGGATTCCGACATTGACAATCGGCAGGCGTTCAATGCGATACAAGCTCCTTGCCGCGATATTTCAAGCATAGCGAAATGTGAATTTTAATTAAACGACCGTGCATGCGATATTCCTCCATACAATTATTGTTGATCAACTGGAATGATATTAAACGCTGTTCTTTCGTGCGTGGGCCGACATAAAGATAGTATTGTTGTTAAATGGATTTGATCGTGCGTTTCTTTTGGAAAATGCTTTCGAACAGTTGTCGGGAACAATTTTGCTGAATGTTCTATTCAATATATTTTCTGTATTTCTATTTCGTTTCGTGACAACAACTGATGTTTATGCAGATGCATACTTTGTGCAAAATACGTGGTCCTTTTGTGTTTGATTTGTTCTAAAATTGAATACTTACTACACGTAAAGTATAGTTTGATGGTTTAACTTTTAAATATGCATATAATTTATATTTAATTTTTATAGCTTAAGTTATTTTAATTTAAGTTTATTTAATTTTTATAGTTTAATTATTCATGAATAAAATTGAATTTATTTAATAAAATAAAGAAATAAATTTTTCGATCTAGTTTATGCATGTATGGCTCCGAATCTCAATGAATTTAATTTCTAATTGATACCATAGAATATTGAAAACAATATAAACTTTATATTATAATACTTAATTCTAGAATTTTTTATTTAATTATATTACTAACCTTCATCAGATAAAGATATCTTACACTTTTTATATTTTATTTATTTTGAAATTTAAGATGAATATTTACCACAAGTACTTAAAAAGCATAACGTTATGTTTTACTTTTTTTTTTAAATATAACTAACAACTACGCATTTCATTATTCGAATGAATGGTTTCGAGCTATGATTTAGTACTTACGTATCGCGGCTATTTAATATTA
Source organism: Tetragonisca angustula (assembly GCA_036937485.2). Taxonomy (NCBI): domain Eukaryota; kingdom Metazoa; phylum Arthropoda; class Insecta; order Hymenoptera; family Apidae; genus Tetragonisca; species Tetragonisca angustula. The sequence goes on from JAWNGG020000002.1 coordinate 1,881,921, forward strand.
ATATTTAACTAGTATTGTTGGAATTGTCAAATTTAATTTAGGTATATTTTATTTTATAAATTTTTTATTAATTTTTATTAATTTTTTAAAAACTTTTTTCAATTTTTACTGATGTAATTAATGTATTAATCATTATAATGTAAAATACAAAGTAAAATTAAAAATCTCACATAACAGATTAAGCAATAACAGAAATAAAAAATTACTACAGCATGGGTAGAAATTAAAAGATAAATATTAGAAATAAATAATTACCATAGCATGTATAATAAACATATAATAAATATGTAATTGTAAATGTAAATCTAAATATAAGTCTCATATGTAACATATAACAAACATATTTTGTATAATATAATTATAATAATATTCATATTAATAATATAAATATATATTATACATTATGTATAATAGTATATTATGTTACAAGAAATACTGTGTACTACGCAATCTAACATAAATTATTACACGCATTTATAATTTAATAATACTATTTGGTTTAGAATTAGTAAACCTATTATACCTACAAACCTGTATATACTTAATTATTATTATTATTATTTTTATACATTATTATTATTTATAATTATTATTCAGCAAATTCTAAAACGAAACATATAAAATTATCTCTTCTTTTGTTAATTTTTATCTCTTTAAGTCTTTAATACATCTTTACGTAAATATCAAATCTAAGCATAATTTTTCCTTCAGTCTTAAGACTTTCACATAATATTTCTGGAGTCATGATACATATAATAATGTATTATGCATTTATATAAAATATATTCATGCCAGATATGTATATGTAATATTATAAAATAATTGAACGATTCAACAGCCCAAAGAAGAATGGAATAAAATATTCAACGTAACTTAAATATTGAACGAATATTCAACGTAAATTAATTTTATATTTCAATCATCCTGACAAATTAATTTATTCAGTTCTTCCTACATATCAGAAAATTCTTTTCACGTATCTTCAATATAGTTTATCACGTATATGTTTAACAACAGTTTTAATTTTAATCAGTTTAGTTTCTATTTTTGTACATTCTTTCTTGATTAATATAAAATGAATAACATCGATAAACAATTTCAAATAACTGAAATTAAAAAGTTTCATCGTAACATAATCGATATTTCATAAAATTTAAATATGATAAAACATACTAATTTTACATAGTAGACAACAAAATTAAATGAATAAAATCCACGCATATTAAAATTCGAGAACGAACAGTTCAGAAATAAAACAGTAAGCGAGGAAAGTCTAAATTAAGCGTACTTTCATGTGCATACGGTATTCTTAAAATGTATTGTAGGCCATCACCTTTAACCCTTCTTTTATTATTTTCACCCTTCCCTGACGCGGTTCGCACATTATATTTTCCACTGTATAAAGTTTCACGATTATATAGCGAAAAATTTCGTAGATATTTACACCGTTTATATAATGGAGTATTTCTGGTGGTTTTATTAGTTTGACCGATTGATTTGACAGTTAAATATGATAAGTAACTGGCGAATTAAACTCGGCTCGAATAATTCCTGTTAATTCAACTTCGGGTTCATCTTTCATTTTTATACAAATTATTTTCCGTTATCGTATCAAAAAGAGTTATTTTCTTATACCGTGTCACAGTCTTTTTGTATCTTCTTTAATGATTTTTATTCAGAACTGCATTTTGTTACACAATTGCGAAAATAAGATCAAACGTGGTGATGTGACATTGTAAAATTGCATTTTTATGCTGATGGAATATTGATATCAGTATTCTGTATTTTTTCTTTCAACGAGTTATTAATTATTATTATTATTTACTAATTATTAATTTATTAATTAATAATTTAAACATTATTAATTTTTGAATTAATTTTTAAAACGAAAAAGATGAAAGCAAATATATATGGACATTATTTCAATAATTCGAATTTCAATTATTTGAATAAAATATTTGGAAAATGATTACCATCTTATTTGATTATATTTTTATGAAATAAACTTACGTTACTTTATTTGAACAAATAAGTTTAATTATTTGACTTAATTGTTTGGTTTAATTATTTCAAATGAAATAACTTTTTATTTCATTTTATATTTCGTATCTGCGTCAAATAATTTCTTACGTAGTTTCTAATTCTATTGTATATCTTTCACTTTCTGTTATTAATGTTACTTTATTTCCATAAATTCACTCAAACAAAAGATTATTTGCAAATGATTTATTTGATTGAAATATAAGTTAATTACTTTACTATCTTTAAATTACTTTCAAAGTAAAAATAATTCAACTAAAAATAATAATTTCAAATTGTTTTTTTTAATCTTTACTTCAAATAAAATTTGCCCGAATCTAGTATAATATAAATAATAGTTATTTGTAAACTTGTAAGCTGATGTTGATGTATTTTTGAGAAATTTGTAATTTTGAAAAATACTGTAATGTAATGTAAAACATATGGATTACATAAAAATATGTAAAATATATAAAAATGTATAATAGAAAAGGAAAAATACAGAAATGTATAAAATATTTAAAAAAGTGCTTATTATGAGGAAAATTTTTGTTCAACTTCTATTTTAAAAATTTTCTTTCGAAGCTGTATGTTGCCACACGTTCACGTAAATAAGATGAAACATAGTGACGTGATGTTAAAAAATTATGTTTAATAAGATAAAAACTTAACGTTAACATTTTATATACGACAATTTTTCTCTTCTTTCAATTTTTTCCCACTCGATTAAGTTTCGAATTAATTTTTAAAATGACACAAATGTGAGTAAATGTGTGCTCTCGTTTATAAATATTAAAAAATTCCGGTTTATAAAATATGATGATTAATCTGCATCATACTGCGGATGTGCGTGCATTTTTGGGAAAATTTAACAGTATAAAAATCTATAAAACATTCGCAATGTTCAAAAATATGTAAAATATCCAGAACAAAGTTTTTATTATAACCACTTCATAAATCCCTATTTAGATTCCATTTTTTTAACTTTATTCATAAAAATGTAAAAACGCATAAACATTCATGGACTAATCATAAATATTAAAATCCCTAAAAGAAATATTGAATATCCTTGAATTTTCATAATTATAATATTAAACAAGATTTATTTTGTTCTCATCATTCGTCCATCACCAATGTGTTAATAATACGATTACTAAAATTGATTAAAATTATTACATTTACATAAAGTATGATAAACTAGGATAACTTTTAAACTAATAAATAAAAATGTTAAATGTTACAAACTGTAATAAAATGTTACATGTACGAATTCTTTATTTTACATAAATAAATATTAAATAAATATCAAATAAACAAACATTGAATAAATATGTAGTATGAACAAGGAAAGTTTCTATCTAAACTTCATTCCTTTAGCAATGTTGACAAAAATGCGTATTCTGGTTGATTATTACATAATGTTAGAAAACCTTTGACATTATACTGAAGTAACATTGTAGATTTTATAGATATTTTTGTGGTGTTTGCATATAAAGTTCTAATAAATTCTGTTAATTTCCACGAATAATATTTACATTATTACCTGGTAAAATTTTCAAATAGGTTAAAGTTCATTTAAAAAATACAATACTGAGAATTAAAATGAATTCAAATGTCATATAAATGAAGTGTATAATAATATGAAATATTCTGTGAAATATAATATAAATTAAATATATAGTAATAAAAAAAAATATAATATAAATTCGACATACAGTAATATATAATACAGTAATATATAATAACATACAATGCAATATAAAATGTAATATGAAACAAATGTAAAATATTCTAGAAAATATATAGAAAATAAATTACAATTCGAAATTGATGTGACGGCTTAAAAACTTTGAAAGAAAATATATATTTTAATAACGTTGTTTCTTTAGAACAGTATTTAATATTATAATTAAAAGTTAATAAATTATTTCGTTCGTTTTCTATAAGACAAAAGCGATAATGTTTCTTTAAAACTTCATATTTTTAATTAAAATATTGTTGTAGAAGCGAAAAGAATTAAATAACATGGCAAAGATATATTACGTTGTTATAGAAATCACAGTAAACTGCATTAAAAATTATAATTATTGCAATTTTTTATTTTATAACATACAGCTTTTATTGATTTTTAACTGGTATCATTGTTGGAAGCCATAAAAATTTATATTTGTGTTTAATTTTAAAATTTTTGATTTTATTTAATTTTATTAGTAACCTCTGTCAGAAGAAATATAAAATACAAAACAATATTAAATAACTTGATTATCAAATAACAAATTATACAATGTATAAAATATATGTATATTGTATTACGGTACTATTTAAAAGTTAATACTGGAATACATGTTGTTGAAGTTTATTATTTACTTACAAATAATCTTTCGTAACAGATTTGTGAAAATGTTATAAATAATATTATTTAATATATTTTGTGCAAATTGCAAATGTTCAAATGTCATAAGTAATTAAGTTGACTTCTAGTTGACGTAACAATTATTCATTGTTCCACCGTAACATTGCAATGACAGAATTTGTAACAAGTTTAATTAATTAGGAATTTTGATGCGAAATTTCAGTAAAATATCCATTAGGTTGGTTCTAGTTTTCCTAGTAACACCACAGCTGGCTTCTGTTCGATATACAGCGTTGCTTTTATTAAGAAATATGGCACAATGACGAAACGTTTTCCATAAAAGGTACGTAGGTAAATTTAATCAAATAATTTTATTACTTTTAATTTTTTTAACTTGTTGCATTCATCGATTTAACGAAATATCATCTGCTATATTTAACTTACTTACTGTCGCGAGTAAAAAACGATGCATTTATTAAATGAAAACGATTTCTTTTTAGATATATTATAATAATACATATATACGTACATATAACGTTATTATCTTCTTTACGTTTATATCAGAAATTTTTATTTAAAATAGAAATAAAAAGGAACAAATGATTACTCTATATAAAGAAATAAATAAAATAAAGATGAATGCAAATAAATTCCAATGCCTAATATGAAAAACAAATTATTCTCAAATCATCAAATTTCAAGTGATAATATAAAATATAAAATAACAGCTTTATATTATGTAAATATATGTGGAATGTCACGATAGAAAGAAAATTATTTTCTTGGTAAAATCGAATAATAAATATTTTCATTTCAAATAGGATTACAAATATTATGAAATAATAATAATTATAAATGTAATATACGAACATGTAGCAATAATAATTACAAATAATAACAAAATGATTTATTTTTCAAATACATTGTTACTTAATTAAATGACAAAGCAAATAAATTAAGTTTTATTTAAATAAATATTTGAATTTCATTTCAATAATATCTAGTCTTGCTTTGTATTGCAGAGTAATTTCTCATTCCTTTTATACTAGAGGATTAATTATTATCAAACGGAACAGTTTCATATTTTTGAGTTGAGAAAAAGAACAAAGCGAAGAGATTTCATTTAATAATAAGATGAAAAAAAGCCTTTATCTTCGCATTTGAATATTCTGTTTTGAAGTTTTTATTCTGTATAATAATTTTACCTTGTAATTTTCTTCCATCCAATTTATGTCTCATATTCTCTATAATGCATTTGCGTGCATTTTTAAAGTTATTTTTGTATAACGTTAATCTCTCATATTAATTAGTAATAGATATCTTTTTTGTACTAAAGTATTATAAATATATATACATTATTACATACGCTTCTCACAATCGCAAAACGAACTTAGAAGTAATAAGGAAATAAATAAAAAAAGAATAATAAAGACTATATAATATATAAGTCTTATTATATAAATATGTTTAATTTCGTAATATCAAAATTTTATGTATTTTATGTAATTTTATGTATTTATACGAAATTTTAAGTGATATTGCAAATAATCCATATAATATGAAAAAATATACAAAATATTTAAAGTAAAGTACTTATAATATTTGATACAAAACAAATTTTCTACTGAGGCTCCGTTTTTCTTTTTTTTTTTTTAATTATACTCTTAAGAATATAAGTTTACATAAAAATCATTAATTCATTTATAAGTGACAAAAACATCGTAGTCATGATTTTTTGATTAAAACTAAAAAGACAAACGGTATCTAAAGAAAGACTTTGGTGATTTAAAATATAAAAAAAAATATGTGCTTATTTATATTAAAAGGTTAAATAATTTAATAGCCAAAGAGTATATAACATTCTTAAACATTGAAATAAATTGACAATTTTCTTGATTTTCCTAAGCTCTTTGAATATATGTAATTTAATATTAGAAAAGTTGTTCTATTATCCAAAAATTCTATTAATCAAGTATTTTTGTCTTTCTATTAATTCAAGTAACAAAAGGTTTTCTATTTCTGAAATGAACTTTAATATCTGAAAATGTTATTATATTAATATAATAGTATTAATTTTGGATATATTGAACTTATTAGAAGATAATATGTGAATATCGTAAAATGTAGTAGCATATTGTCTTCTAAACATATAACATCACTAAGTTCCAGAATCTAAAATCTAAAATTTATAGCATTTATAATCTCTAAAATCTATAAAATTAAATGTTCTTATGTGATTGCATGTGAATCTACAAAATCAAAAAGACTAAACTCGAAAATCTAAAATCTAAAAAATCTACAATATGACTAATTTCTAGAATTTTGAAAGTTAAACTTAAACTTGAAAATTAAACGTCTTCTAGAATTTTATGTAACAAAAATAGCCTTCTTATTAATATTACATTCCGTGTAACATTAATCTTTCTAATGTTATGCACTAATATTTTGTATAAAGATGTTGAGAAAATATTGCTTCTTCCTGCATGTTGCATGACGCAAATCCTATAGAGGAACTTTTACATTGTAAAGGAAATGCCTGTCAAAAAGCTGAAGTGGACACCTTTGTAGTTCCTCAAGGATTTCTTTAAAGCTTTCCATTTACGAACAGCAACCAATAATTTTGTAATCTTAAAAATTCTCCGAATCTTCCTGCTCGCTAAAATTATAAATGAGTTGTTGGATATAAAAAGATATTTAGATCCTTTTCAAATAAAACCCATATAATGATAATATTCTATACTAAATAATAAATACTCTCATTTTAAAAAATATGTTAATTTATAACATTTTAGAAAGAAGTTTAATACAAAATTTAACTAGAGAATGATGTATAATGAATCAACTAATAAGAATTTTTTTATGGTTTGTTTAAACTTGAGATATTTTCTAACGTTAGAAAAAATGCAAGTAGGTCCAAACTGGTCGAAACAATACAACAGATCCAATTTTTTTTTTAAATTTCTTCATTAAATTTATTAATGTTCTAAACAATCTTGCAATAACATTACTATATGAAAGAAATATATAACTTTTAATTCATTTAGAATCAACATTGCAACATTTCATTTATAATTATATTTTTCGATCATATTATAAAAACTTTATTTTTTTTATATTGTTGCTACAAAAGAAAATACCAAGGATTTTCTTAGCATTTTTCATCATTCGACATAAATCCTGTAATTTTATGAAAGAATGAAATATTTTTCATGTTTTCTTCAAATTCTTAATACGATGATAATACCAACTAATAGTAGTCAAATTGATCAACTCTTTTTTCTTTCATTTTTTTATGTCCTAAGTATAGGAATAATGTTTTATTCTCAAATGACTTATTTTTATAAATTTATTTATTGTAAAACGACGATATAAAATATAATATTACCAATATAATCACTTTCTTTTAATTTTATAAAATTAAGCAACGTGATTTTTAATTGACTTGTATTGCAGAAAATATTCTTCTTTTTATTTTCATATTTCAACATATTTTTACACTTTTTCGCCTCTCGCATCGTAAATTCCACATGTCTTATTATATAAAATTTTTTTATATAATAAGAAATAAATCACATCAAAAATAGACGAAAAAGACAGATTTTTGAATTACTATATGTACATTCTAATATTTCAGATTTTCAAAAACAATCTTATTATAAAATTGAAAGTAAACAACAAAACGATGGAAAACAATCTTTCCAGGCTATAAAGAAACTAAATCTTTTTCTTTTACGATTGTAAGGTTCTTACATAGCAAAAGAATCAAGAAACAAATCATACAGAACGATATGAGAAACGAATTTATTGTTAGTGAAGAAGATACCTGCACGTAAAAAATAGTAGCAACCTTCACAGAATCTCTTTCCGTTTCATCTGTTTTTTTATAGAAAGTTTATCGGGTGTAAGGTCAAAGGTAAATCGTAAAGCCATCGATTGTCCCGTTTCCATCTGTCGTGTGTAACAACCATAACAAATGCGAAACAAATTTTCCGACGAACAGTCAGGCGATCGCTCAAACCTATGCTGGAATTTGATAGATTAACGACAGTTCGTTATTGTAAACTAGGGAAAGTGACATGAGAACTTTGTTAATGTGAACGTGTCAGATAATGATAGATGGATTATCTTTGCAAAACAATTTCGTCATCGGATAGTCTGACTGCAAAGTATAGCGATTTAAGCTGTCAATCTGATACTACCATTGTCTATAAGAATATAACAGCATTGATTTAACTCTAACGCTAAAACTGATATTTGTACATGCAATGAGTATTCACTCTTTGCATTAATTACGTATTTTATAAATTCCGCTTAAAAATTTCAAGACAACAATTTTTATTTTTAATAAATTAAAAATTTATTTATTATTTAAAATTATTTATTATTATTATATAAATTAAAAATTCATTTATCTATAATTATTTATGTTCAATAAATTAAAAATTTACTTATTATTTATAATTATTTATTATTATTACATAAATTGAAAATTTATTTATCTATAATTATTTATTTTTAATAAATTAAAAATATAATTATATTCTATATTCCATATATTATTTATCTATATTTTATTTATTATTTAAAATATATTTATATATAATGTATTTATTATTACGTATTACTTATTTATAATAAATTTAATTTTTATTTTTAATTGTAGATAATACAATTTTTAAATTGAACTGCATGTTTCATGATACAGTTGTTATATTGACACATTTATGCAAATGTTCTTCTTTATTGTATAATATATTATTTCATTTTTCCAGTTTTAGCACAAATATACTTGCAATTAAGGTGGCATAAAATTTTAATTTTATTTTTATTCTTAAATATTATTCTCATTAATTTTAATTTCGAACACTAAAATCAAACCTGAAATAATCTAAAGCAGTGATGCCTTTGTTCCATAAGAAATATTTAAGATTTAGAATTAATATTTACCTGAGGTAATTATTCCTATACTGTCTGTCTTGAAAATTGAAATATCTATTACCTATACTGTACAAAATCGTTACTTTATGCCATTTTTCATTTAGATCAAAGTTTCAGACACTTTGTTTTTCATTATTACCGAGAGTTTAAAACGTAAAAGTTTATTAATTAATATTACGCAGTTTCATTAATTTCCCATATTTTGCCGCAATTCTTTTTCATCTTAAACAAACTGCTATTCCAAATATGCTGCAGTTTCTCTGCGGTTTTCCCGTATGTACATTCAATATTTAAAAATAAAAAATTACCACCGACTTTCTTTCGCAAGAGCATCACTTCGAGAAGATCGATATTCGCACGCATTGTTATTAGTAACTTGGCAAGCTTGTTACCAAGCTGTTGTTTGCATATTTATATTGTTAGCATGATTATTATGTTTACAGTATAAACGTATACTTTACGAATAATTTCGAAAATGCTTGGATTAATTAAATTGCATAGCTACTAAATAAGTCGCGATTAAGTTATAAAAGTAATTAATAGGATAAGGAAGTTCAACAATCGTAAGATGACGTGACATGAAATTTTCACGCTTTAATTAGAATCAATTTCCTCATATTACTTTTGTCGAAGTAATTATCTGTAAAGTTATTCTTTCTAACAAAGTTATTCTTTCACTTAACTAAATAAATTTCTTTTGTGTACGCGAAACATTTTATGATACGTGAAAGATGAGAATAATTATCTTTTCTCTTTGAGGATATTGAATAGACTTGTAATTTTCAACTTTTGAAACTGCGAACAAAATAAAATTGTAGGTACTATTCGATGAAGAGAGACCTCAAAGATAAAAATTAGTTTTCAGAAAATATCTCTAAACACTCAGAAATGAAATATTTCATATTTTATTAACATATGAAGTTGTAAAATTGTCCATGTTGAACAATTTGATATTTGTTCTTTATAATTTTATTAACACAATCCGAGTTAAATGTAGCATATTAATGAATAAAATAAATTTTAATTGTAGTCCTCCATGGTTTTCATTATTATGTGTTATTTATTTATTATTTACGCAATATTTAGAAAAGATACATGTACATACGAGATAGATTTAAAAATCTAACTTAGCAAATAAAAATTTGTTTCTTTTATCAATTACATATTGTAATAAATATTCTATAATAATTTGGGTATTTTATATGTTTTTGTATAGATATTATGTATGCATTCTATGTATTTTTCAATAATATTCACTTCATTATTACAGATTTGGTTATTATTCGAATATTACATTTCGAAGATAATAAACTGAATAATGTATTACCTTATTTAGTTCTTATTTGAAACAACTACGAGTTAGTTCATTTGAATATGAAAGTAATCTATCTCTAGATTATTTCATTATTTCTTTATCAAATGAAATAACCTTTTATTTTATTTTTATTTTAAATGAATTTTTATTCAAATAATTTTATTTAATTATTTAATTATTCAAATAATTTCTCAAATTTACAGTAGATATATTACTTATTAACTGCAATAACGATATAACTCAAAAATCACGATTTTAGGAAAAATATTCTTCCTGTTACATTTTTGTTACAGCATGATATCAAAATGTCAAATTTTTATGAGAATATTTTAAACATCTATATTTACACAACTCTACTGATAAAAAGTACAAGAACAATTATTTTTTTCTGTACCAATAACTCCAAACCTGCTAATTTTAAATTAAATAATTATCGTATCTGGAATTGCGTATATTGGAATTTAAAGCTAGTTTTTTAGTTTGATATTGTATTCCTAGAATAATTTTTGACGAATCACTTATTTTTAGCTATTTCTCTAAGAACACTTACATGTTTATTTACTTTCTGATACGTAGTGTTAAGAAAAAACCCAATAGTTTTGACGATTGTAAGAAAAATTGTGTTCAAGAAAGCACAATTTCTTGAATATTCTCATCAATTATTTCTTTTATACAAGATACAAGTACATATATACTCTGACCTAACATTTACGAACTTAGTTTCTACTAACCTTACTGATAAATTCACTAGTAGTTCATACTCCACAAATGTAAAGGACATTATTCCCTCTCTTTCACTTTTCTTTTTTTCCTACCATTTTCTTCTTAAATATTTCATTCCAATCAAATAATTAATAAATGACTAATGTAGCAAGTTTTAAGATACTTTTGTTACTAATATTTCCTGTTTTTGTAATATAATTTTTCCACTCAATTATTTGTTTCAAGTTAAATCTCCGTTTAAATTGAAATTCTATTTATAAAGTAAATGGAAGTATACCACGATGTCTTGTAAGAATGATCGTTGAATGTCTCTTGTTATTACAATATAAAATAAGAAATCCCAATCAGAAAAGAATTGCGCAATTTTAAAGAGAGAATCGCGGTTTTATAAATAGTAGCTAAAAAATGAAATTTTATAGCATTTGACAGATCCAGGGATTAAATTCGATTCGAAATATTTTCGAATTTTATATTTTTGAATGTTGAACATTAGAATTAAACGATAGGAACTCAAACAATCCTAACAATTTGTTGTCTAAATGCAATGTTCAATGTTTAATAATTCTTGAGTCTTGTAGAAAGCAAATCTCAATTTTCGAGATCATGGTGAATCTAATGATTACAAAATAATTTTTTCAGTACTTTTAAGGACGTTGAATTTTTACAATTTTTTCTCATTGGTCACTTCTTCAAAGAAGAGCATAAATATTATTTATAATCTTATGAAGGATCTTGTTTATGAAAAATCCTGTATCTTTAAAAAAAAGTATAAATATTATGATATTATTAGCATTTGTTTAATGAAAATTAATCCCAACTAGCATGATACTTGTGCAAAACTTAATTACGATCACAAAGGGTTAATATACTGACGAAAAGGATAAAAAATGAAACGTGAAAAACATTGCAGAATATACATTTTATATTTCCTAAAATATCCATTAAAAAAAATAAAACATAGGTTGGTTTTTGTTATTGGTACCTGTGTCAGAGTACCATATAAAAATTCTACGTATCGAGGTCACCAACATGGTTGAACGAGTTGTCTGTCGATATTTAAAGCATCGTCCTCGATAAATACAGCATCACGAAAGAAAATCCATCGACTGATGCAACTATACAGCGTAAAGTGTTTCTTGAATTCATCAAATGCTGGTTGTTTAAATATTTATAAAATTTTAAATTTTAAATTATCGTATCAACGAACGCTGGTGCTATCCATCGAGCGATGAAAGGTAAAGTTAACTGAATTGTATTAGGATAATGTTTACGATTATTTATTATCAATGAAGTAGTAAGTACCATTTGATGAATTGCAATTAAAATAAAAGTGTCAGATCGCGCAATCACCGATAAAGTAAAACTTGTTTTTCATTTCCATGAGTAAATCGAACAATTTTTAGTTATCATTACATGTAACAATGTTAATAAGTAAATATCAAAATCTGTCATTATAGTCTACTTAAAAATTTGTTATTATTATTATTTTTTTTTAATAATATATGTATAGTTCCATTCAAAAATTTTGGGATCTTAAATTTGATTTCTGGTATTTGAAAATCGTAGAAAAAATCATAACATTCTTCATCTTTAATTTACAATTAAATGAGAGATTATTAGTATCACATAATTTGTTAGTTGCAAATATGTAAGTCTTTCAAAAATAAATTATGAATTATATTTCGAAATAATTATAATATTTCAAATAATTTATAGTAATTATTTCAAATAGTGTTCAGGTTAACAATAATTTGAACCGAATTGGTATCTCTTTACTTTGAATGATCGTTATGAATGATTCATCCATAATGAATATGAAAGATGAACATTAATTTATCGGATGAATTTATTTTACTGTTTTTCAATTCACATGTGCTATATATTCAATGACAGCAGTTATATTACATGCTCCAAATAATTATAATTGATTCAATTTCGTGACTGAAATAAATTCAATCAATAAGTTGGTGAAAATATTTAGGCTTTTATCTTTCAATCAATCAAATCCATGTTCATTTCGTGCGATACTTGTCACAGAAATATGAATTTACCATGCAAAAACGCATTAAGTATAATTATACCATGCAAAACGTTATAAACGTTATGAAATATACAATAGGAAACAAAAAAAAGTTTGAAATTGATATTTCATATCTATATAAATAAAATTTTATTGAACATTTTTTTCATATTAAACACTCGCCTATTTTATAATGTATTATTATATTCGTTCCTCTTGTCAATCATAATTATTCAGTTATCATAATTAATGATATTTTCGCATCTATCGCGTTTTATTTTTTAAATAAATTCTTTTGGCTGTCACTGTATACAGGTCGTACAGTGTCTCGTTCAATTTTATTAAAAAGAAAGAGACAAGTATAATGTGCAATTTTCAACCAAGGTTTTTGATCTATAGTTTCTTTTAGTTATCACTGTACGTTTACACTTGTCATTGTCAAGTGAATCATCCATCAAAATGATCAATGATAAAGAGCGGCTGTGCTTTGTTTACTAGTCACTTTGGATGATATTATAAATTAACCGGAATAATCATCCAAAGTGAAAATGTGTAAATTCGCTTTTAAATTGTATCTCGGTAGTTACGTGCGAAATTTTAATGGCAGATTGTAAATTGCAGTAAATTGCAGAGTAACGTGTCGTTTCGTTGAAGTCGATATTACACGGACCACCAACGTCGAGAAGGTAGTTTTAACGCGGAAACAAAGGATATGAATCTCGCGATCCAGGGTTTGCATCCGCAAGTCTTTTTGAAAGTGTGCTCAACTTACATAAGGCTCGTTTCGCATAACGCTTGACCCCAATACTGTGCGTATGAGAAATGTATGATTTTAAGAATGATAGCTGGTCTTGGTAATTTTCAAAAGAATACCCAAATTATATCTAATTTGAAAAGAAGTGTGACTCAAATTATGTTTCATATAATGTACATTTTGCATTTATTGTATTTATGTCGCTATCATGTCAGTTTCACGAGCGAAATAATATGTTACGTGTAACGTTTCAAGCATTTCTCAATCTACGGATCATGAATTTCAATAATTGTTACGAAAAATAAATTCAAAAATCAATCATTAGATAACTATTATTAGATAACAATTACACGTAATACATGGTGGGATTAAGTAATTATATTAATATTATACAAGTATTAATTAATTAATTGAAAATATATAATTTACAATAATTAGATATAAAATATAATTTAAATTATTTTAGTAATTGTTATAATTTTGAAACAATTGAGTCGTTTATATTTAAATTGGCCTAAGTTCATTTTCCAAAAAAAGAATCAAGCTAGCTGTTTTAACATTTACATTTCTACGTTATTTTTTTCATTTTTAAGCAAATATTAAATCACCAAGATTTTGTACACAGAAAATTGAGTGGTTAATGAAATGATAAAAATTTTTATTTTGAAAGTGGCCTAAGTTCCATTCTAAGTTTCAAATTGATATGAAGCATATTATGTAGTAATATTTTATGAGATAAGAGCAATATTTTTTTCTTAAAAAAAGTAGTGGCATTTGATTAGCTCAGTGATTTTTTAAATAGTGATTTTTTAAATAATAATAATTCCATTAAATATGATTTTGATATATTAACACAAATAAACAAGCAAGTAAAAAAGATCACTAATATGACAAAAATTGATACTGGTAACCCGACTGAGTACACAATTTACTTTTCCAAAGTTTCCTAGTAAATTGATAATTTACCGGAATGGTAAACATGGCAATGGTAAATTTCGTAGTTACACAAAGTACGCAGAAAGGAATGCATTATATTTCAGCAGTCTGCATTGAAAAACAGAGTTGTTTTACGGGCTAAGAATTTTTTTAACTGTTTATTTTTAGAGTTTCTTTAAATTTGGATTGCTTAACTTTGTTTTTAATATAAATTTCAACATATTTGAAGGTGTTCATCTTCAAGTTAACTCCGACAGTGATGCAGATAAGTGAAAAAAGTGATCTATGTTAAAGCGAAATATGTTAAAAATAATTGGCATAATTACTAAAAATTTTGACTTTTTTTGTTATGTACAGAAATTCTACCCATGTGAATTAATACAAAAAAAAAAAAGATTTTTGGAATCAGAAAGTGAAGATGATCTAAAAAGTACTAATTCTAACTTTGTAAATACTGGAAAAAGAAAACGAATCATAGAAACATATTCATCGACAGGGAGTTAAGCTATGTCTCAGACGATTCCAGAAAAAGAATGTCAAGAAATAAAAGTGGTGACACATATACACAAAAATTATGAAAAATCAAACGAAATGTATGAAAAAAATATTACACTCAAAATGGAAAAATTATACATACAAAGAACTACTCCTATTCCAAAACAAAGATTGCCACTGTTTAAAGGATTGTATAAAATATTACCACGTAGAAGAAAGGAAAAAGATTTTTGATAGATTTTAGGATTTGGGTGGTTTTAATAAGCAAAATATATTACTTTACGAAGCAACTGAGTGCACTGTTGTGAAAAGAAAATGGTTAAGAAAAGAAAATGGTTAAGAAATGGTAAAGAGAAATCGCCAAGAAATTATTTATATTAAAATTAGTTTTAAGTATTTTTTAACTATTTCTCACGGGAAATTGTCCGTTTGTAAAAAATTTTTCCTCGTTCAATATAGGTAAAGGATGGTTAAAACGTATTTTAAAATCTGAAAATCCAGGAAAAAATATTAATGGAGAAAAGTTTAAAAAAATGTTGGATACGATTTTTGAGAACTGAACCATATAAAATGCTCCATAAAACATCAATGAATCAAAACTCTGGATTTACTATCGCGTCGGGAGAGACCAAGAAACTTTAATAATATTGAATTGACACCGTACAAAAATGTAAGACCAATCGTAACACTAAAATACAACGATACAATGGACTTATTACACAATATACCACCTGTACATAATAATTATTTTAAAACCCTCTCGCATATGCAAATTGGGGAAGAATTATAAATTACGAAATATTATTTGAATGTAACATTTCTTTAATAGTGAATAAAAGTTGGACTTTTTTAAATTTTATAACACAAAATTGTAATTATTAAAAATTGTAAAAATTAAAGAAGTTATTTCATTAATTTTAAAAGTGGCCTAAGTCCATTTATAGTCATCAAAAACGTGTTATTTTCTAAACTAATTGAGTTGGTAAATTATACTCCCTTAGAGACACAAGAATATTACACTACCATGTTATCGGTTACCAATATTTTTAAATTTATCAAGACACAAACCGTTAAATATCTTGATTTAAAGATAAATGGACCTGTGAACTTTCAAAATAAACGGCTCAATTGTTAATCTTACATTTTTTTATAGATAAACTTAATTATTTATAATGTAACTTGAAAGTTATTATACATATCTACGAAATTATATATAACTTTATATATTTAATCTATAAAGTTATTGTACATATCTACGAAATTTTTTATATTTAATCTATAAAATTTTATTTCATATATTTAAATGCAAAAATATCAAATAACTTATTTTAACAATTATTATTTCCCATATCAAATTGAAATAAATAACAAAAATTAATCGGAATTAATAATTTTCTTAAATACACTACATAGAAGATTAAATAATAAAAGATCAAATTTCAATATTTGCTATAATTTGAAATTCGTTTAAATCGCTCATAGTAGAAATATATACTCAATATTATTTTTAATATGTAAAAGTTATTATCAAATAGTTATTATGAAAGTTATTTATTTATGCAGATAATATAAAATTTGAATTTATCAGGTTCTTTAAGATTGTATATTCATATTACGTAGATTTGAACCACGGCACCATTATAAATAAATATATTAGATTCAAAGATGAAAAAGTCGAAAAACATTGCTAGATTGTATTTTTTTCAAAAACATAAAAATAAAAAAACATAAAATATCTCACATAAACTATTACACTCATATCTAATGGCACCGTCGTCACTAATGACCTCGCTGTCGATGCGACATTAAAGAAAAAGAATAGAAAGAAAAGAAGGAAATTCGAGAAAATAAAAAAAAAAATTAGCGATTTCTTACCTATTTTAATGATCTTGATTTTTGTTTGCGTTTTAGTTTTTAAAGTATATATCTATAGAAATGTGTTATTCGATTTTTAACAGCAAATTTTATTGGTTTCACTGATTTTTTGATCTGTCACCATATATTCGATAGTATGCACTTCAATGATTTAAATCTCATCAATATCTTCTTTAATCGAGAATTGGTATTGGTTTAAGTTAGATATATTTCGAGCCGATGAATACCTATTTTCAACTAAAAAAAAGTTGATGAGATTCAAATATCACTTATTATCGAATATAATACCGAAATACAATATATAAATCGAAAAATTATTGAAATCAGTGGAAGAGTCTTCTTCATTAAAAATTGAGAAATACATTTTTATAAATATCTTAGAAACTAAAGAACTTGATAACATATTTCAAAATCGGTGAGGAATCGCTAATATAAATAATTATTTGCTTTTTTAATATTAGAACTATCAAAATAACCAAAATGATTGATATTAGCTGTAATTAATATACATTATGAACATTAATTATAATTTTCAGAAATTGAAATAATTTTTGGTAAAAAGCGCAAGAAACAAGAAAGAACTTTTAATACAATAAAGACAGAACACAAGTTTTTGTTCGTTAGTTACAAATCTTATGAATCAAGTTATAAATCTTACATTTTAATCTTTGATAGTTCTTAATATCAAAATTTCTTCAATTTACTGATGCAAAGCTAGAGTTAATAATCGAACGTGTGCTATTTGTCGTTCGAGAGAAATTTTAGGAAATATTTACGTGACAAATAAAATTTATAGGATACTAACTAGTTTATGTATACAACACTGATACTACAAAAACAGAATACATTTACCTGTTTATCTGGCTCTTTGCTTTTGACGGTGACAACACGATCGCAGTAGCTACTCTCCAACAAAATAACGCCGCTGGGCCGCGAACAGCTTTCGTTTTCATAATAGAACAGCAAGTTCTGTAACATATATAGTCATCGTTTTATGCAACGTATGCAAC
Organism: Tetragonisca angustula; assembly: GCA_036937485.2. Taxonomy (NCBI): domain Eukaryota; kingdom Metazoa; phylum Arthropoda; class Insecta; order Hymenoptera; family Apidae; genus Tetragonisca; species Tetragonisca angustula. Next base: position 1,900,359 of record JAWNGG020000002.1, read on the forward strand.
AAAATGGATCAATATGAAATTTTAAAGCAAATTTTAAAGCACGATTTCTAAGAAGCGCGAGGAAAAGAATTCGCGATCGATCGTGGGTTAAATGTTATTTGTATGATGTCACGTGGAATAATTTCTATGAAGTAGATAGTACTTGTAGAATACTTGTACAATAACATGAGCTGGAATTTCAACTGTTTGTCGCATTTTTAACGAAGCAGGAAGGGAAACGAGAAGCTTACAGTCAAAAAATTTCAGCGAAAATGTGTGAATGAACACAAATATCGTTCAGTAAATTTTTGACTTATCACTTATATTATCTTGGTCGAAATTTGTCTTGTAGCTTTTGCTTGCCCACCAAAAATATATACGTTATATGTAACTATATAAATAAATAAATAAATAAATATATGTATATAATATATTATGTAATATATGTTATGTCACACATATTCAGAAAGGTATTTTAATCTGGTAACGAACAAAACTCATTGGTCAGATAAATTTCATTAATTAATTTCGAACAAGTTGATTCACGTGAAATTCACTTATCACACGAAACCACTAATTATCGTCAAAAACCATATTGTTACGTACTCGCGCATACAAGTACGGTTTCGATACGAATAACTTCTCTTATCACATTCAAAGAATCGAAGAAAACGAAGATCACACGATAATTATAGTTTTTTCCACTTTTAAATATGAAAATTAACACGAAAATTGAAATTTTTCTCACCTGATATAAAACGAACCATCGTAATTGCCACTTGGCCAAGTCGGCGCTCCTTTTGTGTAAATATCCACTTAACGACTGATCGTAACGAGCTTTCTCCGCGAGCATGGCGAGCTGCGAATCGTTCATTCTCACTGAAACATAGAACGAACATCGCACATGAAATGGTACATCGCATGCCTCAATTCGCAATCAGTACGTTCGAATGCGATGTTTTTGGACGCGTTACGTGTATTATGATACTGTTTAGTTATCGTGTAGTTATTGTTCCTTTTTGGTAAATTTATTTTCCACGTTAGCACGTGATTTAATCGTAACGAGACATTTTGCTTGAAGAGGAAAAGAGGGAATGTCGAGTTTTAGAATTTCTCAAATAATGAAAATTTATTTTTCAATACGTAACGTCACAGTTTGATATTTCTTCAAATAAATAGTAAAACTTATTACTTAGAAAATTTCATTGAAACATACTGAATTTGAAATTTGTTAAAATTGATATTTTCACTTTTCCTGTGAACCATTCAATTTTATATTTTCTTACATATCAAAATAGTCTCATACGTGGAACTCAGAGAATTTTGATTTGCAATGCAATACAGTTAATGATAAAAAGCATAGGAACATATGAAAATATATTCAACTCAAAACTCGTTGAACGTGACATTCCCTTCTTTTTCCCTTTGCTTGAAAATATATTCCATTTCGTTTCTTTCGATTTTCTCTGCAGAAAATTCCTAATATTACATCGTTAAACTTTGTGGAATTCGAAACTTTTTATTGGTGTTTTTGTATGCAAAGTAAATTACACAACTGTTGGTAAACATAAAATAATTGTAGTCATTATTTCTTGTATGTTCCATTAAACAGTACCCGTATTTTCTACCACGAATAACACTTGCATGCGAAAGTTTAGCTTCTCTTGAAATGGAAGTAAACAGCTCGGCAAAATTTATATGTCACGACTAAAATTTTGGCAACATCAATGGGAGCAGCGTTATTCGATATCACAAATGTCGGCACTGGTTTAAACTAGCGTACAGAATTCAAAATAGCTTTATCACTCTTGCGCGCCACTTGAATATTTTTGCGCATGCGACGTATAAAACTTTGGTAAGTTTGTACACGTTTAACGTTGAATATTCGATTACAAACGTTTTCATAAAATTTCAAAGATTATCCAATCGTGAATTCTATATCATACCACGCGCTGCATTGTTTTCTACATCTGCAATTGTAACGTTCCATTATTACCATTTAACCTTTTCGAGAAGAATGTTTCTTTCAACAATTATATAATAATTCTAGCTGTAATATAATAATAATTAGGTTATTATTTTTAGGATATTTTTGGAAGTAGGATATATTGTTATATAATCTTTTACATTTGGACTATATGCACCAAATTTCCAAAAAACTCTTTAAAAAAATTGACGAGTTCCGGATTTTAAACATTTTAAACATATTGTTTTCCTTCAAAAATGCTACAAATTCAAACGTTTCTCAAAACAACAAAAATTTTTTCCAGGATTGAATCTATCACGTATTTGAAGACTGAAGCTTTATAATGACTCCCTAAAATCTACTATATAATTTCTTTTCACTAAGTTATTAAACTTTAAATATATGATGAAGTGATGACGAAAATTCGACAAACCTTTAGAATTTCTTGAATTTTTGTTGTTTAACTCTAAAATTTAAAGTTAGCGAAGAAAAATTATTCTTTTTCCATTAGTCTTCTTTTCGGCATTTATGTTTATGTTTTTAAACAATAAATAAACAAAAAAGTTAATTGTTTCTTAAAATATAAATCGACAAAAGATAAGGATCTTTAAATTTCAATTTAAATAGTCAACTTAACTGATTTTTCTAATTAACGAGTTATATACTATTGAAATATTCATCTTTCCACTATTTACTAAAACTATCAGAATCATGTTCGTATCCCAGGTCAAATATCACTGTGGAAAGAACTTTTAAAAAGAATAGAATCAATTGGCGAGAAGGATCTCAAAGTAATTATTTTTGCTGGTGCGAGCAATTCACCGTCTAAATATTTATAAAGTTCCCGATCCACTTGAAAGCTTCGAGATTTGTTGCAACTCAACTTCAGTTAGACATAAGTTAGGTGAAAGATTTAGTAACTGGGCAATCAAGTGTGATTTCTAAAGAAGTCATCCATTACCGCAAATAATCGATTAACTTCTCTGTTTTATCGAATTACTCAATTTAAAACACGCGATACTTTATTGAATTCACTTTCAAATCAACGTGAGAATATTTTTTCTTTTAAGCTTTTCCAAGTAAGACGAAATTTTTCATTTAATAAAGCTTTATAAACTTAGTTTATCATGACTAGACTGCGGATTTCTAAGCAAATTCATATTTTTATAATAAAAAACAACTGTGAATGTAGTAAAAAAAAAAGAAAAAATAGAATTTCGTAGAAAATTATTTAATAATGATGATCTATTCAATCATCAAGCAAAAATCATATGTATACGATCGTGACAATATTTTCAGCTTTTAGAAAGTAAATAAATTTCAAAAATTTGTTATATCATTTTGTTATAATTATTTTTTATTTAGTAAAAAATAAAATTTAACAAATTAAAATTTTATCTTTTATTCAAAAACACATTAAAAAATTGTAAAAAATTTATATAATACATAAAAGCTCTTTCACTGTATACAAATATTCTTCAATTAAGAGGATCTATATATATACTGTTTATGTTACTGTGAGAAGACAAACAGACAAAATTTATTTTTTGAACTTAAAAAAATATAGAATTCACTAAAATAAAGAAACGTTCTCGATCATATTTCTGCCGTCACAATTTCGATGGATGTAAAACAACATTTTTAGCAACATAAAACTTCGAAGAAAAAAGAAAAAGGAAATTTTCTATCGAATTTCGCACAACAAAATAACGAATTACTTTTTAACAAACAAGAACTACAAAGCAAAGGTATTTTTTGTTTCGAAAAGCTGATTTCAAATATCAATCAATGTAAAACAAGTCGTGTACGTTCTATGTTAAAAATTCAATAGAAACAAACTTTTCAGTTCAATCTTCGTGTTGTATCAGACTGACATGTTTTTGTAATATAAATCCGATCACATTCATGTATGTATATAGAAACAAAACGTAGCAGAAAGTAAGATATAAAAATATAGATAGATTTTTAAAAAATATCCAAAATGGAATACTTATAATTTGCTCTACTTTTTATTTAAATTTCTATTTCTATTTAAACAATCTATAAATATCTAAATAATATTTTTAAATAAACAAATTTTTATTTAAATAAAATTTAATTCAAAAATTTAATGAAAATTTCAAGTTAAATTAGATTAAAAAAATAAAGTTTATTTAATAGATGAGAAGAATTTCTGTTTAAATCCTTATTTAAATAAAATCTTAGGTATTTAAATTTTTATTTCATTACTTCTTTTTTGTCTTATAATTTTATTTAAATTTCATTTAAATTCTCGTTATTAATTTTCTAATTAACTATTAACTGTTAAATCTTATTTAAAATAACATTTAGTATTATCAAAGTTATTATTAAAATCCACATTATTTAAATTTCCATTAAATAAAATTCGGCGATCTGAAATAAAAATGAGCTTCATTTTTCACAGATAACATATTAATCGTCAGACTTAAAAATTGAATTCCTAACAATGTGAGTTTACATAAATATTATTTGTGTTATCATTAAACAAAGAAATTTTTACTGAAGTACTTCTTGAATAATCATGGCACTCCGCACGAACAATTCAATATTCAATGCGACAGATTTGCTTTGAAGATAATAAATATCGTGAAACTCGCGATCGGGACGCGATGAATATTTTTGAAAGACGCCATGTATATATTAAGCAGAAAATAGTTGCTGTTTCGTTCGCAACTTACCAGATTTTTGCATTTTTGGGCTGAGCATAATCACAGGTTGTTGGAAAAAAACGCTTCCTTCCGACGATCTCCGCAATAAATATTGATTGTCCAGAATACCTTGTATAGAATGCGATGGCGTTTATCGTGCCGTATGTTAGGAACTCCAATTTCTTGAGTCTCTTCGACAAGAGCCTCTCTTCACCGTTCTAAACGACACAAGTAAGAAAAAGAAAGCAATTTTTTGAATAATTGTCAACAACTTTGCATGCACTTCATAACAAGTTATTGTTTCATGTTTTTTTTTTTGGAAATTGTGTATACGTAACATCATATATTTTGATAATTATTTATAAAGAGATATATCTCATCGATTTCAACAATCGTGAAATATGTTATCAAGGACATGATTTGAAATCACATAAACGTCGCTTTATATTTTAATTTTTAAGTTATTCGCAAAAATACAAGGTGCGTTGGAATAACATGTATAAGTGAACAGAAGATGATTCCTCACAAAGAAATAAAAAAAAGAAAAGAAATAGAATAAAATTTTTTAATTTAAGGCTTCGTTTTCGAGAAAATTGAATTTGAAGATTTATCAAGCGACTTGAATTTAGCTAATTCTCAAAGAAAGGAGATAAGCAAAACAAAATATCAGCATCTTCTTTAATCTAATAGCAAAAATCTATTTGATACAATAATAACTTTATTTCACAATTAAAAATTGCGCATTATCAGGTAAAAGCGTAAAACGAATGGGAGAGATTTTTTGTAAATAATTATCTATGTTGTAAATAAAGATAAAGAGAAAAACTAATAACAGGAAAATTTCTGTAGTTTAACGAAATCTTCTATCTTCTTGAATTTTATAATGAACGGGATGGTACATTCCCGTAACAACTTTTTCTTTCGTACTTTTATTTAAAATAAGCAGAGGTAATCGGTATACGTACATTCATTTATAGAGGATATTTTCGAACTTTTATATGAAAAACAATATTATAATAACAAACTTCTTGATTCAATATCAATTGATTTTCTATGTATATGATGTTTGTCATCAAAATATTCGAACATTCATAGAAACCTTTTATTTATTTATTAATATATTCTACTGTTTATTATTATATTGTGTTGTAACATTTTTATTGGAACAGATCTACAAATATATATAAAAATTACAGGATATTTAATACACGTATTTCATAATTTAAACAGACACAATTTAATATTCAACTGGTTCTTAAAACTTAATAAATGGCAAAAAAACACCATCTATTGTACTTAATATAAACACTGTACCTAAATAAAAAATAAATGGTCTCGTCATTACTTTTTTTAATAGCTGTATTTTTTAAAAGCTGTAATAACAACATAGCCTATAGATAAATTCGACGGTTCGGTAATGATATACATTTGTTTAACCCATTGAGTGTTTAGTTGTTAGAATATCATACAAATAAGATACTCAAAGTCAAATTGCTTAAAACGATTAATTTATTTATTTAAGGTTTAAAGAAAATAATTTATTAGAATGAAAAAATATATTAAAAAATATATGTTTATCAAAAAGTATATGTTTAGAAATGAATGCATTTTTAATTTGTTACATATTCTCCATTTTCTATTGAAGTTTTAAACTTTTAGTAATTTTAGTGAACATTCAAAGGGCATATTGTGCATCGATTTCTTTCTTACTTTGTATCTTAGTAAGAAAAATCTTGATAATTTTTATTCGTAGATAGATTGCTACCTATTTCCTGATCTGTTGACATTTAATCATTCTGTATGCGAGAAAGAAAATATCAAATATTCAGGAAAGTAAATATATAGCTTGTAAAATATTATAAAAAAAATGTTTAACTGATATCAATGAAAATTATAACAATTTTTTTAGTATACTTAATTTTGAAATCTTTAACTTAACTTAATTTTATCTATAGTTTGAGAAATATGTAATTTTAGAGTTTTAACAATGTAATTAAATAAATTGAATCTAAATAGAAATTTGTTTTATTCGTTATACATTATAATTATGCTTTATTATAGGTATTTTATATATTTATATATTTTTGTATATTCTGCTTTTAAATTAATAGATATTTTATATAATATCTATCATGGTATATAATTATAATATAATTTCGTATAATATCTGAATATTTTATATAATTTCGTATTTGTACACTTTTAAATTGATAGATATTTTCATACTCCTACACTTTCACACTTAAATTTTACATAAATAATCATTTGCCATTTATTGCAAGTCTTAAATACAGAAAATGTAAAATACAGAATAAAGTTAAATATTTTTAAGTTTTGTAAGCGTATCATCTCTAATTTATAATTCCCTACATCTATCTGTCTTCTGCGTTTAACTACTGTTGTCTGTTCCATCTCTGTATTTCACTTTGTACTAAACAAACATCTACATACATACATACATAAATTACTACAGTTATGTATAGAGTTCTACTTAAATTTACCATCTCAAATATCTTCGTTTACCGTAATATTTTCAGAAATATGAAAAAATTTTATTAATAAAAGTTATTCAGTGCAGAAGAAATCATAGAAGAAATCGGAGATTTAAAAATCATCTTCACCTTTATGTTTTAACTAGAATGATATATTTTTTTATCGATGTAGCACGACCTATATTAACCCATGTATATAAAAAAATTGTTAGATATTTAAACTTTAATTTTACAAAATCTGTGCATAAAAGACAAGAACAGTTATAAACATAAGAATACTGTCACTGTTTTTCCTTGTCGTTCATACGACGAATTTTACTAATAATTTTTTGATATACATTTTTTGATATGCATTTTAACATACAGTTCAATATTTTTTTTATAGAGAATGTCGAGCTGCATCAATCAATGGATGGAAAAACATATCATTCCAATTAAAAAAATGAAAGTGATTTTGAAATTCCTGACATCCCTCCATTTACAAAAAAATTATTGCCGCAATGTTACGGTTCCTTCTATACTGAATAACTCGATAAATTTTTTTCAAATCTCCAAAAACAACGGAGATATTTAAAATGACAAACTCAGGTGGGATATCCTGTGTAATCTTTAAGCAGTACGTAACAAAGATTTCGTTAATTGTACAATTGTGCATAATCATCAAAAGATAGAAGTTTATTCGAAAACTCGATTCGAGAACTCAAAAGGTTAATTTGAAATTGTTTAAAATTAAATGTTACACGATTACTGAAGGTAAAAGATAGTATTAAAGATTTCTTAAAACCATGACCTAAATCGAAAAGGAAAAGTCAGCTAGAAGTTAATTAAAATGTCAAACGACCAAACAGACCGAAAATTGTTGAAAACAAACAGATAATTCTCGTGGCTGTATTATTTTGACTTTCCAACTTTCAGTAAATTAAATATATGTTCTTGGAACGAGACGGTTCGCATGGCAAATACATACTACGAAGAAGGAAGAATGAAACTCTCGTTAGCGAGAATTTCAAAAGTGTTACGAGTTACTTTTAATTATGAGTGCGATTAAGTAAGTATTTATATATACTTCAAAAATCTTAGAACGTATGCTACTTTGTTCCCAAATTAAAAAAATCAAATAATACTTTATACAATTATAAAATATTCTAAAAACACATGTAGTATATTATTATAGAATACATGTATAGTTTAAAAATTTTATTATCTATTTTAAATACTGAATATTTCAAATAAAATAGAATAATTCATGCAATAAAGAATTTGTAAAGTTAATATATTAATAATTGTATCATGAAATATATACGTAATTTAAAAATTTTTTTTTATGATAACCATTAAATATTAAATATTATAAAAATAAAGTTTTAAGACTTTTAAGTGTAAGTACGATAGTACTGAAATTACTAATTCGAATTTCAAAATGGCGTTAAACATGGACGGAGTGAAAAGTATTCTCTAAGACTTGTAGTTAAACTACAGATGTTCATGCATTTCTTGAAAATTTGACACGATTACGAAAACAAGATATAAGAAATACGAAAAAATTTATAATATCATAAAGAGTGTAAGATTTTATTTAAAAATTATTCAAATATCTAAAAATATCATCGTTGTAAATTTAGAAAAATTACAAATTAGTGTGTTAATCATATTAGTTTTATTTTATATATTTATTGCTCACAAAAGTATCAGCAGCTATTAGTTGGCAGATTTTAAATCAGAATAAATAGCTATAATTAAATAATAATCCTATAAGTAAATGAAATTCTGTCCAAAAATCTATAAACTGCATGTAATGTACACGAATATTATACATGCATAATACGTACGAATTCGAAACGAATCGATGAAAGAAAACAATAATTAAGGGAAAGAAGAAGAAAATGAAAACGGTCAGAGGGCAAAAGGAAGCAAAAGAAGAAGAAGAGAGGAAGAAGAAGGTGATATCGGTGATACGATACCTGTTACTTCTTCCCCGACTGATATTGTTCAACTGATACTGCACCACCTGTTCGTGCTCCAGATTCTCAGTCCCCCCCTCCAACGCCGTTTGCCTTTCTAAATATATACTCCCTCGGCCACGGATGTCCGAGGATGCGGCAGTGGCGGCGGCGGCAGCGGTGGCGATGGCGGTGGCGGTGGCGACAGCGGCAGTGGCGGTGATAAGCCGACGGTGATGACGACGATGACGTGAAGGCGGATTCGGCGCGAACCAGCGTTTCCCTCGTCGGCTGGAGAAAAAAGTTACCGAAAAGTGATTAAACAGCGATTATTCATCGATTCAGTCCAGGGACGAACGGCAGGAGCAAAATCGGGCCAGGTGACCAGCAGTAAGAGGATGGCCGTTGTACAAACGAGAACGTCAAGAGTGGCCCGTTACCGGCACCCGACGAAGTATCAGCATTGAGAGTCACGACACGTCTACCCTTATGCATCATCACACGGGTTCACGGGGCTACCTCCTCTCTGCTCTGCCTTTTCTCCAACCCAGAGGCTGCGCGTTTACCTGTTAGTGCGCACACTCCTGGGTGAAAGCCACCCCATACGGTACGGCATGGGCGGATATATTATATATGTATGTGGGCTAATTGGGCTATGAGAAATGAGATCAAGTTCAATACGAGCGATGTCGGAATCACTCTGAATTGATGCACGTTGCAATGTTTTAACTATCCATGGAATTGACTATTGGTCGTTCTTTTCTGTTAAGCTCTCTTTTATCGTTGCGTTTATTCTTTCCTTCCTTCCTTTTTTTTTCGTGAAGAATGGTCGATGATTAGCTGTACTCTGTAATATGGAAGTTAGTGCAATTTGGAAGTTATACGTTCGTGTGTTCAGGTTTTGAAAATTTCATTTTCCTATTTCCTATTTTCATTGATGTATCATTGCAAAAGTATCAAATGAGTGTATTTCTAAACTGCGAGCTTTTATATATTTATGGAAAATTTGAAGACGAATAAATGCATAATATGCAAAAATATGTGGAATATTAAGAATGAAGTATTTATTGTAATATTTAATAAAAGAAATTTCTATTTTGTTCCATTTCTTTAGTTCTATTCGTAAAAATTTAAAAATGTATAAAAATCCATAAAAATTCGCAGTTTACTTATTTGTAGCAATTACCATTAGTTGGCAGATTTTAAATTAAATGTAATTAATCAATTATAAATTAAATGTAGATTTGAAATTAAATATAATTAATCAATAATATTTTTCCCTAAGTAAACGAAATTCCAAAAGATAACAAAACATAGAAAATTAACATTAACAAATTGACACATAAAAAATAAAATAATCATTTTATTATTACAGAAATTTCATAAATTTACAATAGTATGTCTATTAATATATGAATAAAATTTAATGTATTAAATCTGTATTTTTTTATTACATCATAAAGTTTTTCTTATTTCTTATATTATACGTTTCATACTTTAGTCGATAGTTCTAACGTTAAGGATCAATCGATCACTCGCACACTTAAATCTGTAAATTTCAATCTCCAAATTTACCATATATATCTTTTCGCAAGCTTAGTTTTAAAAAACTCTAGTTTCTAAAAAAAAAAAAAACAATTAATGAAATAAAAATAAAGAGAAAATTTGTATTAATGACAAAATAAAAATATATTTAAGTTTAAAGATATTGACAAAATTAATATTTTTGATGTTGATGTCGAATAAAATCAATAATATCTAATAATAAGAGTAAAATAATAACTAATGTTGACGAAATTGAAGAAGTAGTAATATATAAAATTTTGAACTTAACAATATGATTTCTAAAATTATTAAAAATTTAAAAATATACCTTTTAAAATATGTTCTTTATAAAGTTCAATTAACCATCCTTGAGGATATGCGTCAACGAATTGTTAATAATTGGACAACTACGTGCCTTTTCTAACACTCGTAGTTTTAAAGGGAAGGAACTGGAAAATTTGATGTCATTCAGGGACACATTTTCTAAACTTTTAAAATTTTATCATACTTTGCATAATGCCGAGGTTCAGAAAAATATACGTCTTTGATCTCATCCGAGACAATAGGTGATTTTGAATTACACATACGAAGGTGTGAAAAAGAAATTTTATAGTAGTTTTATAGTATTTGGAAATAAATGCACTAAAACTCGTCATGTACCTAGATATTGAAAGTTTGCGAGAAGTACTGTGCAAAAGATCGAGGTTTACAATATATACAATAGATTTTAATATCATATAGATATGATTTTTAATATCAGTATAATATGTTGTTTTAATATATACAATTGCCACATATTTAACACAAATCAAACCGGAAAATTGATTATCCGGATAAAACGAAAATCCATCTCTCGTATACTGACTCCAAGAGTATCAATTATCGCCAATTTCAATATTTCTCCTTAATCTTGAGTCAATGTTTCATCTATACATTTTTAATATAAATTTAACATTTTCACGCATCTCTGTTTAATATTTAATAACTTGGCTTTGGTCAACGCGACTGCTATCATCGCATGTGTACTTAAATATATTACACTTATATCTCCATTCTCTAAAAGTGATATTTTACGTGAATGGTTTCTAGAGTGATAAGGTATCCTTAATTTCGCCTAAATCTTTTATCTTAAGCTTATTTTAAAAATTTTCTTTTTTGCTAAGACTTTCAGAACTGATTAACAATTTGTCTACATGGCGTCACTATTCACACCAGAATCTACATACACACAATTCGCAGCTGTTTCACCAAAATTAATGCTTGTCAGATATTTACTTAATACCTGATGCTACCTTCTGCTTGTCTGCTTACAAACCATATAATGGTTCAAAATTTATCTTCTTGCATTTGTTGTATGTGATATAATTTGCCTATATGAATTGGCCCGCACATATTGTTGTCATCCTGCAAATTTAGAACTCTCATCTATCGATGAGAAGTAGAGTCCATCTCGCATCTCGGTTTTCATAGCTACAGATCCATCGCTATGTCTTATGACAGCATAGTCCTTATGAAAAATGACTTTACATCCGTATTCTGTAATGCTAGACACAGACAATAAATTGCTTTTGAAATCTGGTACAAACATTATATATTTTAGTTTTACATTATTGAATCTATAATTAGATACTTGTACCTTGATACTTACTTCTTCTTTTTGTTCGAAAGTTAACACAATTTTTGTAAATTTTTGTCTGTTTATCTGTATTGAAATTATTATATTTATTATTACACACATGTATCGCTACTTCGCTGCACATAGATTCGATCAATATAATTGGCCAAGAGTCGCGCCGCTGAACGGCATTGTAATTGGAATTTACATTTTACCATTATACACAGAGGAAGATCTCAATTTCAAAAAAATATAAAAATTATATTTAAATAACAATATATTTTTTATAAAACGGAACATTCATAGCGGACTAGTTATATGATGTCATCGAGCGACATGACATCTATATCAATTAAATATCTCACTGTGCGTTATTTTAAACATTAGACACTATATTTTCCTAATTTTATATTTGTCACAGCATCTTCTCTCTTATTTTCTTTAATAATAAATTTCTTTATTTTAACTTTGACCATTCTTGGTTCGCTTTTCTATATTCATGTGCAATCATGTTTTGTGTTATTCTTTGATTTTCTTTTTTATGCGGTGCTTTCCTATTTGATAATGTTTTCTCTATATTGAATTCAAGTTGTGTAAATTCTTTGTCCAAATTTATTTTTAACTCTTTCAAAATCAACATCTTCTCCCTGGATTCCATAACTGATGAAGACCCAGAAGAGGTAATGAATTTAATAGTTATATAGATAATAGTCACATAGACAAATCACAGTCTTTAAATTACTCTATTCTCATACTTTGATATCTGACAAGCGAAATAATTGTCTAAAGAGTGCATATATATTGTCTCATAAGACTTTTAGAGTGCTCTCTCTGAGTGCTTTTCCTTTGAATTAATCTAGTTATATTGGTTCAATTGTACACTATTATGAATATTATTAATATTATTATAATTATATAATTTTATTTTCTCCGAAACTTACTACTATATAACCTCATAAATTGTTATATCCGAACTTTTCAATTGTATTTCCCAAATCTATTTAATTTTTGAACGTGCTCTACTTTCCCTACGTTCATCTTGATTCTCTTTGCACGTAGAACGCTATTCAAACTTCTCGTTAAGTCACCTTTGTTATATACTTTATCATTTATTCGTGTTCTGGGACCATTACCTGAAATCCAGAAAGGATCGAGTTTTAATGAATTGTGAAATATATTATCAACGATGTATAATACAATGGATATAATTGCCAATGAACGAACTTGGTGGAAAACTATTCAAATATAAAATAAAGAATCATCTCCCCTTTTATTGATTCTATTATGTGATTATCGATTATCGCCAATTTCAACATTATTAGGAACATTTTGAATATTTATCGCCCAGGATTTTCAAAGAAGAATATTTGACGTTTTAAAGTTGGATTGTAAAGGATTAAGTTATTTATAAAAATTTTTCAGCCAGTTTATTATTCAGAAATGCATTTATTCAGAAATACTAATATAAATTAATAATACTGATACAAAATTATACTAATATAAAATTATTATATTTAATTCATTTTGACCATTATAAAACAAAGTTATAATTATAACAATTGAAATCTTTAATAGATCATTGGTCATAAGTTTTTTTATTTCGATTTAATTTCTTTATATCAATAATATATTTTTTAGATAAATTTGATTAAATTTATAAATATTAATGTTACAGTCAGCTTTTACTAAATCAGAAGAAAATTTAGAACTTTCAAATTTAATATTGATTTATACGTGGCTTTAATGTATATTCTCCTCTCTTTTTATAATTGACAAAATAATTATGTTATGTTTGATTAATTTCAAGCTTTAAATTAACTACTAATAGATATTATCGAACAGGGCTCTGATTTATCATTAAATTTTGAATAATTTTACACGTTTGTGAAAGCATTTTATATATAATAATCCAATAATTATCAAAATTTCATTCTAATAAATAAATATGTAATTAACTGTTTGTTAAAGATACAGTTAATATAAAAAATAGAAGTTCTTACCATCGTAAAAAAATTATGTTGCTTCTGACTTAAACATTACGGATTGCGTCGAGATATTTTTCAAGACTTCCTATCGACGAAGAAAACGGATGCTACAATATTTGTCGAGTTACGAAACAATACACTGCAAAAATAAATGAAAGAGATCAAATATAAAAAATATCGTTAGCGTGCAACTCGTGGATTAGTTTGCTTATGGAAAACATTTAGTAAAATATCAAATTACCTCCTTTTCAAACATGAAAGGAAAAAAATGAAGTAAGTATGAAAGTAAGAATGTTTATTGTATGAATTAAGTACTGAGGAGCAAGTTTATCTTATATCATACCTCGTAATAGATTTAAATGCTATAAATGAGTGAAGAAACAAAAATTAGTAAATTTTGAAAGAATATATACTTATATGGTTTCCAGTATACATTAATGTAAAAGGAAGTTTAATGTTTATATCTCTTGGGCTCTGATAATACTTCTTCTGTTACATTCTCTTCTTGATTACCGTATTCAGGTAGGATGACCTATTTCAATTTATAGGGTGTCTTTAAATGAAAAATATCGACTTAATGATAGAGAGATCCTAAACATGAGTGGAGTGAAACAGTAAACGTATTCGTGTCAAATATGTGTTTTATTAATCTATTAATTGCCTGGCTCTATTTTAAAAACCCACATCTACGGCTGAAATACCTGCTGTAAAATCGATTAACGAACATCAAATATCTGCTAGAATTCAATTAACGAAATGATACTTAGTTGACTTTTTAATAAATTCAATAATTTCTAATTTTCTTATTAAAGATGAAATGAGAAGAATACATTGAACAAAATGATTAGAAATTTCATTTTTTCCTATGGAATTACCACAGTAATTAAAGCAATATTCTAAATATTCTATTAAAAAATAAATTTAAATTAAAATTAGACACACTTTTCATCATTTTATTATTATTTTGGAATTTAGAATTTTATCAAACTGAACGTAACTATTAAACAAATGAATTAGATATTTCAAATATTTCAATTCTAATTAAAATCTTTTTACATTTATTTTTACATTATAAAAATTATTTTTAGTTTTTTTTTTACATTATAATATCAGCAATTTACTGAGCGTAATCTTTTCTCAACTAAATTTCTCATTTCTTTTTTGCTTTTCTTATTTTGTTATTTTCTCAAAATATTCTATTCTCTTGATAGAAATATTCTAATTATTCTAAAATTATCTAAATATTCTAATCTCAAAATATTTGTATGCATTCATAATGGCTAGACTCGCTAAAATACAAAAAATTATTATTTCATAATAAATCTATTCATACGACAGAGTTAAAAAATAAAAGTTATCATCATCTGATCACATTTTGATGGGAAAATATTTTGTATTATAATTACATTTCCAGAAACAAACATACCTACTTTATGTTAAGCCCTTCAATCAAAGAGAATTCTACTCAAGAAATAATAAAAGCATCGGTATGACGGCATTGAAAATTACACGGTATCTGCCGGAGGGAAGAACGTAAGAAATTCTACACGATCGCGTGTGCCGTTTCATAAATAAAGAGCCAGTTACCCTCTGTCAACAGCGGTGAGAAAAGAAAAAAGAAAAAAGGAAATATTCACTGATTGAGTAATTCATCTCCGAAATATCCCGACAATCCTTACCAATTCCTCGAATCAATTGCGTAAACATTTGCACTCAATTTTTTCCTCATTTAACACAGCTTTCGACTGATATGCTGAATAAAATCACCCTGTATTAACAGTGGCCAGGAAGGGAAATTAGGGGCTCCGAAAACCTGACATCTAACTCTGCATAATTATCCGGCTGACAACCTAACTCTCCTAAATATCCATGTCTCGTATCCTCCGTACCCACAACGTGCCAATCTTCCTCTCCTTGTAATATCAGCAATTATCGCTGCGTCAGAAGGTTTACCCCAACATCCATCTGAGAAATTTCAAATGCGGCCGCCCATTCCCGATTTTCGTTTTCAGTTTGAGAGAACGACCGAGGTTCATATTTTCATAATTTCCGATTGCACGGCGTACGGAAGTACAAAATTTCCACGATGCACGGAAGAATGAACAATATTGATGTTACGTCGTTAGTAATTTTGCATTCATGAGAAATTTTATTGGATACGTTGGACAAGAAATTTCGTACTACTGATATTTTGATTACAGGAAAAAGAAGTGTGTGGAATCCCGTTTATAAGTATTAAGGCACAGTATTTATTCATTTTATACGAAATGTGAAAATTGATTGAAATTATTAAGTTAATTATTAATTAATAAATATTTTGAATGTTTATAATTATGTAGAATGTAAATAATTATCATATTATGAAAGAAATGAAAGGGTCCTCTTAACCCTTAGAAGATAGTATTATTCTATGAAGATAGTATTATTCTTTAATGTTACTCTGTATCATCTGTTTGATATGAATATTGAAGAAAATTAGAAAATATTTAATTCATATTTGTAAAAAATTAGAAGGTACTTAATAAATAAAATAATAGAAAGCTATGAAGAAATTCTAGTTTTTATTGACTCATTTAGGCACCGTCTGCCATTTGAAAATTCCATTTATTATGACAAAACTATTTGTAATCATGAAATTGAGAAAACAATTAACGAAAAAATAAAGCAATACTTTATATGTTATATATAGTATATATTATACTTCATTTAGATTAATTAATTTTTTAGTTTTTTTGGGGGTGTTTTTTAGTTTGAATATATCTTTAAAAGAGAAAGAATCAGTTAATTAATATTAATTTGAATGTCAATTTTGAAGACAACGAAATTTAGACATGCGTAAAAGAGAATATAGAATTTAATTAAACATTTTAGGGATGTAAGTTTCTCCTGCCCATTTGTTCATTTAAACTTTTAACAGAAAACTCAACAAAGTCTTTTTTTCTTTGCCCCTCCGGAATTTCTTCATAGCATAATTTTACACGCCAAGAGAATGAAAAATATAATAATCACCCTTTTTCTCTGAAATGATGAAAAAATTATGAATTCTTCCTTGGATGATTTCTATGATATATCAATTTTTTGAAATTAATTAATTTTTTGGCTTTCATTAAATAATAATGTACAAAAATTGTTCTAAATAATATTCTGATAGAATTACGACGGTCGTATCGATGTCGGCGGAACAAGAATAGTTTCACTCACACACAGGTAGCACTTCGTACTTTCCCCGGGATAATGACTTCACTATTGTTGCAATTCACTGGACAGGAACCGGACTGAACTGTCTGATCAGTGGATTTATTCCATGCATATTTATATTCGCATGTCGTTTACCTAACTTGGAATATTGACTTGTCTGTAGTTAGACACCTCGTGGTGCTGTGTCTAATTATCTTGACCTTGTGTTGTCGACTCCTCGTTTATATTCCAACATCGACTCCGTATATATTCTAACATATTCTAAATGAATAAGTTTCTAAATGATTATTTTATGGGTGAACTACTATTTGAAAAAAAGAGTGACGAAAAAATTAAAGTTCAATGAGTTACAATTATGGTTATATCCTTTGTCTATATTTTTCATAATTTTTCCATCATTTCCTGGAAAAGTGACTATTATATTTTTTAGTCCTTTTGATGTAGAATCATGTGTGAAGGAATTTTTTGTTTCAGAAACATACCAAAACTCGCCTATTTTAAATATCTCTTTTCGTCGCTTTTTTATGACCCCATTACCTTCTCGAACTGCTTCAATTGCCAGTACCATCCAATCTTCATCTCATTCTATCCGTTCTTTATCCATTCTTTTAGGAATTTGTCTAAAAGAATGAATGTAGTTGGATACTTCATATAAGACCTATTTCACAATAGAAGCCTCTAACGTTTTCATGTTAGGAAACAATATTCAATAGCAGATTAAAGATTTATCGCGCGTATAAAAATAAATCAAAAATTTGGAATAAATTTTTTTCCTTTAAAGCTTTATTTTTTAGAAAATAGACTTATATATTTCGATATATAATATATTGTTATATATAATTTGTTAAAAATTATCTTGATATACAAGTGCTTGATAAATTTTCAAACTCGATTCTCTCGGACAAAACATTTCATTTCATATTTTTTATTAAAAAATACAACTGTCTTCATTAGAATAAAACAAATATTATTATTCATATTATATTATTATATTGTATGAATTTATTTATTCATATATTATAGTATTATTTATTTTTATTACATTATACTATGCTGTACGATATTATATTTCATGATTTTAAAAAATCATAGAATTTGTTATTAATTATTATAATGTTTTTTTTTAAATTTTTAATTGCAATATGGAATGATGTGTGAAATCAAATGTACAAAAGAAACTGCATAACAACAAAACAAGCAATATTATTCAACTAGCAAATGTAATAACGAAAAAATAATTAAAGACAGAAAAATAATTTTTATTTATAAATTTATAATGATATTCAATAAATTATCGAAGATGAACGTACGTTAATCAAACGAAGTTAACACGAACGGTAAATGTATAATGATGAAAATAATTAGTGAAAATAATTGTCCTAATATCTTAATTAATAAATGTGGGAGATACATTTAATCACCATTTTCGACAACAAAATAACCTCGTGCAACAGGTTCGCATCGTGAACTAATTTGATGGTGCGAGCGCTGAAGCGCACATATATAGAATTTAGTTGATTTTCTATGCCCTCTATGTACGCTTAGATGCATTGATATAAAATATTTTAAAATTTTATTCTCATCGTGTATAAAAGAAACAGGATTGTTGTGATTATATTGATAAAATTTGGAACAAATCTGAAAATTTATACAGAATAGAATCCTGTTTTTAATTTATACAGGATACAACAATGGAATATCTACGGCAACCAACTAAATAAGACCTGCGGCTAGTTAACAAAACAAGGCTTCATAACTAAAAAATTTTGAACAATAGTGATGAACAATTAACAAAATAGAAGAATATTGGGCAGTAATAATAAATAATATGAACATAATTGTTTTGAAGAATATAATTCTTTAGAACAATTATAACCATATAACATGGCCTATAATAAATCACAGTATGCTAATATGATAATCGACAAGCGATCTGATTAATACAAGTACATATGAAACTACGAATTTTCAAATTGCTCTGAAATTTAACATATCTCACAACAAAACATAATATTTTATACAACACACATAACGTATTAAGCTGAATAATAATATTTGTTTTTTATAATTAGTATTTAAATATATTTGTGAGACATTATATTTACTTCTAACCAACATTAATTGGATTGTGTGTAATAACTCTTTAAAATGATGTTTACTGTTTTTTTTTTAAGCTGTAGATCTATTTATTAATGCAGAAATAGATATAAAAACTATCGAATATAATCTTTATCTGACAATTCTGTTTGATGTTTCTTCCTGTGGTATTTGCTGCAAAAAATTAATATTTCTACGTTATATTTCAATATTATAGATTGTCAACGAATTTATATCGATTTTACCTGAATATTGCGACATGTAATTTCGTACTGTACCGTAACATTGGCGCTGCAATCGTTACTCAGTCTGACAGAAACACAGATGAGGTTGTGGTGCTATCTTCAGTTAATAATTTTAGACAGCGTCTGTCTGTTATCTTCATTAATTGAACTCAGACGAAGTACATATATGAATATCATATTTCGTCTGTGATTTTGATCGTTTTACTTGATGTAGTCCTCCAATTTATTGTTCTTCAAGCATAGAGTGCGCTAGAAAACCAATAATTTTTTCACAGACGTGGTATATGAATAGGCCTTACCTTGCACTTACGGGTTTTCGTGGCCGGGGATCTGAAATACCGACATAGTAAAAAATCACTGATTTTTTAGAGTACTCGCTTAAGAAACGGTAAATTGGAGAATTACATCAAGCAAAACGACAGAGATTGGTTAAGTCACAGACGTCTATATGAATAGACCTGTTTGACATTCAATTTCAACTTTGCAGCGCGTCACCAGATTATAAAATAAAAAATTATTATCGCCAATTTAAAATATATTTGTACATAAGTATAAAATTATTTATTTAGACAGATGATGAAATCTAGATGTGATACTTTGATATTCCCATGAAATGGTGCATTACCATATTGGAAACAAAATTTTGAAAATTGTCAAAAGTATAGGACTAGTTCTATAAAATATATAATAGTGTAATTATAAAATATAATTTCTTATAAAAAATATTGGAACTATATTTTAATTATTATGAATTAAATATAAAAATTAAGTCAATTCATATAAAATGGCGAATTATCAAATGACAATTAAAATTTTATACTTATGTACAAATATATTTTAAATTGGCGATAATAATTTTTTATAATCTGGTGACGCGATGCAAAGTTGAAATTGAATTTCAAACAGGTCTATTCATATTCCTCGTCTGTAACTTGACCAATTTCTGTTGTTTTTCTTGATGTAATTCTCCAATTCACCGTTTATTACGCGTAGAGTGCGCTAAAATCCAGTTATTTTTTGGTATGTCGGTATTTCAGGTCACAGGCCACAAAACCCCGCAAGATGCTTGGTCTATTCATATACCTCGTCTGTGCCCTGAGACATGAAGCTCCATTTAATGTCCGGTCTATCCTATTCTTAGTCAATGCTGTAATACTGTACATACCCTGACCAGTGACTATACTGGTTTTTTCTGCCATTTCTACCAATTCATGTTATAATTTTCTTTGTGGGCTTCTACGTAAAGAAATATAACTCTCAATTTCTCTATATCGTAAAAATAAAATATTGTAAAAAATAAGTGAAAATCGAAGGAGCGCATTCCATCATCGGTGACCCCCAGTAAGATTAATTTTTAACACTAAATATGATTATATGCCTCAACTCATTTATTGTAAATAATACTTCCTCTATTGCATAATAATAGATTCATGTTGGGGTCCTGGGCCAGCCATGTAAAATCAGCATGGCATTCAACGTGTCAAAAAATACAAATTTAATTTTCAAATAAAAACGCATGACTTTCGTTCAATTCATTGATATAAATTTTTTTTCAAATTGACGCACGAAGCATCTAGCATCGAATCACTGGCAACATACCTTATTAGCAGCATTACCTGGCAGCATTAATAGCTGCGCATGTAGATAGATATTTTTCAAGTCGGAAATCATCCTCTCGATCAGGTTTATCTGTCTAATATACAGCCCCTTCGAAGTGAAATCGATTGGAGCCCTTGGGCAGTTGTTAAAACGTTGCGAAATTATCGAGCTCGGGATCTGACTCGAGTTCGTTTTCTGCGACCTTCTGCGGCATTACTCGTATTATATATAATTATCCGGTACCGGGTAATAATCGGCAGAAAACTCACGTATAAAATATAAGTATAACGATTTCGATTGTCATGTCGATTACATTAGATCCGATTGGAAATAAAGTGCGGCGAGCACGTCGGCTCAGAAGGAACCTGAGCCTGGACACACGAATTTGTTCTACTCCATGATTTGAACAGCCAATCCGCATTAGTTGTTCGTTATTTATAACTGTGTATGGTCTCGAAGTGTTGTGATCGCCTGGTATAGGTGTGTCTATTTGTTGTTGCGCGCAGACAAGGGATACTGTGTAACTTTTTCGTTCTGTTTATGCAATAAACTTTCGATTCCTTAAAGTCGTTAAAAGAAAAAAAGAACCATAACACCTATCAAGAGCGTAACATCATAACTCAAATTGTTGATAAAAATAAAAATGTAGTAATTGCAGGTAGTTGAAAATTTATTTTGCAAAGACAATTTAATCAAATGACTTCGAATTATTTAATGTTGAGATGTTAAAAGGATTGAAGTACACATATATATGTATAGCATCCATCATGTTTAAAGAATTTGCATAAATTTTACGAAGTATTGGCTATTTATCAGAAATGTATATGAGCGATACAGATATATTGTTTATTTCAGATTAAATTTATCTTGTCGTAAAAAATTAAAAGCGAGGGAAATAAAATAAGAGAAGTTTAAAAGTTGACATTAAACGAAGGTATTACAATTTTAAAACTATAATAATTATAACATTATAATCAAAGAAGACTAATACTAATACTAATACTAAGACTAATAATAAGAAGATTATATCAATAAAAATTGGAACCAATTTAAAAATATGTATGGAAATTTATTGCAAGCATATATGTAAATACTAAAAAGTAAACATTACAACATGAATAGCCATCTTATATATACGTCAAGTATAATCCTATTGAAAATTGAGGTTTATTAATAATTAAAGAAGAAAAGATATTCATTAGAAATAATATAACCATAAAGTTAACCAAATATTAATATAATTTGATGTAATTAATAGAACATAATTTAATGTAAAAACCAAGTCGAATTATATCAATATTAATTAACATTAATTAATTAAAACCAGATTTCGAAGCGTTTGATTCCGCGTTGCGTTTTTCTTTCTGGCTTCGATACAACAGATTGCAACGTCACCTTACGTTGTTATCGAGGTTTTATCAAGATTGATATAATTTTCCATGCGTTTCTTAAGATACGTAATATATAAATTTCTTCGTAAATCGTAAGTATTCAGAAAATCGTGACAGAGAAAAGGAGATATGTTTTTCATAACAAACAATGACGACGGTTTTCATATTTGTTGTTCGAGAACCGAGAGGATTTTAGGATCGAATCAGATCGAATTCTCAGAAATACAAATTTGCGAAAAATCGGAAATTTCGAATATCCGACTCGAATTCTCGGAATTCTCGAAATTTAATTTTTATGTTCCATAAGAATATCAACAAAAAAATTACAGTTCAATTATTTTCACATTGAAATGTTGTAAAAATGACTTTGAAAAAAATTCTTCCCATTTTTAATGAATGTGCGCTTTAAAACAGTACAACCTTATCTTGAACATTTTCTTCTGAGAAACAAAAATACATGTTTTTATTTAAAGCATCCTGTATAAAATTTAAAGCATTTCAAGAAATATTAATTACTTTTCGATATTATGCTGTAAGAATAGCACGTAGAAAAAGTTTTAAACGTAGAAAACAAAATTGTAGAGATCCATTAAAAATCAATACTTTTGCGAAAAATCACACTATATGATGATACAGCTTCATAAACAATATCTAATAAATTCGCATTTATTTATTACGATTTATTATTGTACGTACATATGCAAAAGTGTCACCGAATTCAATTCAAAAAATACGCAATTTTCGATGAGGAAACGGCATTTTCTGTATTTGTTAATTTTAATTTCCATCGCCAGTAGCGCTGCAGTGCAATTACTTGCCTAAGTCGATATGACAGGACGTGACATAAAAATGGTAGAGATCAGGTGATCCCAATCATTTTAAATCATAGATGGCACAACAATACCATTGCACGATCGGTATTTCAGAACAAGTGGCACAACGTCTGGTTTAGATTTATTCTATATTTTATCCATGATTTGATTTCAATGATTGATGAAATTAATATGATAGATTTTTCACTATTACTTGATCCATATTATGTATTATATATAGTATAGTACAGTATAATATTTATATAGTGAATATTCCTATTTACTATATTTTTGCAACAGAATATGAGATACGAAAATTACTTTGAATTATTTTAATTAAGTATATAAATTGAAGCAAATTAAATAGGTTTAAATTTTCATCCATAGATCTTTATATTTAATAAAATGCTATTACTTTTACATAAATATTTTCCAGTGGCCTAGATTTTTAACATTAAAGCATTAACATATGTATTTACTGCCGTACGAAATTTGTATATTTTGCTTATAGGATAGAATATTTAATTTTTGTAGAATATTACAATGAAAGTCTGATAATAAAAATGAAGATAATTAAGTAATTTTTTACTTTAGAGTATTATCTAGTCATTCGTGTTATTTAGAATTTTTTGTCAACAATATTCTATTTCAATCATTCTAAAATATTTATAGGAATAAAAACGCCGAATCATTGGCAATCATTGTAGGAGTCAAAGTTAACAAATATTTGAAATTCTTATGAGAAATGCAAATTAAAAATAGCTCTGATGTACATATATTATCAAAATTGCGTTATATAGCGCATTACATTAAAGAATAGTTCGTTGAAGTAGATTATTCTCCAGAGCTATCTTTTCGATAAAGCATAATCATCCTTAGCATTTTTTCGTTTTATGAGCGGCAAAGTAAGAAAAGATTTTTATTTGGTTTGTACATGATATCTTGAGGATTCTTATCAGATAACACAATTTATATTTATACTTGCAAAGAAACGCGTGTATTTAACACGATGAAAAAAAAGATGAAGTGCAAAATTAATGTTCCTAAAAATAAGCGTTTATTATATCACTGCTATGATAATTAATAATATATTAATGTTAATCAAGATAATAAATATCGTGACTAATCATGTGACAACTTCGATTTGTCTTCTTCGAACGTCGAATGCTTGAATTATGTATTTTTGTTTGAGAATGGATTACTTACAAACACCTGGTCTCAGACAGTGGTCGCAGGAACGGTGGATCACTTTACAACACAAGTGTAATACCGCTTGTATTTTTTATTGATAGACATGTTCGAGTGTTTATTCGCAAATCATCGTTTCTAGAACAGATACAACTGAAGTTAATATTCTCGTTAGTTAACAATATCCATAATTCTAAAGCTTAATTTAACGTGACAAGTTTCACCAAAGATTCCGTTTAATGTCAGATCAATTCAATCAACTGTCATTACACATTCTTTTCAAACTTCGTTTCTCTCTGAATGTCGCTACGAAGTAGGCCAACTTATCCATTTCCTGTAATCTTATATGGTAAACAATACATCTTATAAATCTGTATCGTAACATAAAGATGATTCAAATTAATTTCACCAGTAAACGTATCAAAGAATAAATAATCGTTTTAACCGACTAACTTTTAACTGGTTTAGTTTAATTTGTATTAGGGGTTAAGTGCAGAATACTTGCTACAAATAATCTGCAAAAGTTAGGCGACCATCTTGCATTTAAAGTGATTAAAATAATTCAGAAATGAACAAACATAAAAAAGAAAAAAAAAATTTAGAAGGAAAGAAATTTTTTTTAGAAGTTGTTTAATTTTTTAAAAATATGAAATTAGTAAGTAATAAGTAATTATTTAAAGATTTTTTGAAGAAATGATGAAGGATTGTCAGCAAGAAAAGAGAGAGGGATTATTAAATATCAAGAATATCGAAGAAAAACAAGATAGGAAGCTCTCACAACATTAACTGACAGCATAATTTATTTATGATTTCTAGAATCTCTCTTTTATTTATGATTCCTTTTCTTTTGATTCACTTTTTTTGTTTTTATTCTTTACAGTTATCACTCATAAGAGTGTCCCTATGAGCACACATTATCTTTAGTTTAATTTGAATGCTTCACACCTTTTTTCCAAATTATGAAAATGATAACAGCAATACATTTGATATATAGGGCATCTTACTTAAATCTAATATGTAAATTATAAATTATTTTCGCCACTCGAAGAAAAAGAAATGATTCGGAATTTAAATAACTTCAGTTTGTCAAAGATTGACATTTTTAAAAATATGATCTTATGGTGAATATTAAAATGGATTAATGTTTGTCTTGTGAACAGGTCGATCAATGCAAATCATCCTACAATTCATTGCACGAATCAATGTTTTTATCGACTAAGATCGCGATTTATCGTGTTAAATATATTTCTCAACTAAAAGATTTATTACGATTCTTTATAAACAATTTCAAATAATTTTTGTTTATTTATTTTTTTTAAATTTTCATAGTTTCAACTGGATTTAATCTTAGGAATTAACTTAGAACTATCATAATATTTATTTTAAATTAATAACTTAACTGATTTTCTCTTTTAAGATAGGAAGCGTACAGAATGGATCATCTAACTCTGCTAATTATTTATAAACCATTTGTTACATAAAAAAATGTTTCCAATAATAGTTGAATATTTTTGAAAGAATTGTGCAATGTAAATAAATGATTTTTCATCATTTTATTTTTTCTCGAGATACGAAATAATATATTAAGTTATAGTTGTACTAAATATAAGAATAAAAATATAGATTATACTATAATAATAAAAATATAAGAATAAAAATATAGATTATACTATAATAATAAAAATATAAGAATAAAAATATAGATTATACTATAATAATATAATATCTTATTTTTACATTATCATTGTCTTATTCTTATATTATATTAATCGTATTTTGTACATTATTCAATATAATTGTTGACAGAGCTATTTTAGTGTTGCAAAATTTATTTATTGCTTCAAAAGTAGTTAGATTTAGACTATTTATGATTTGGATGATACTATGCAGTGATTTTCTACTCGCTTCTATTAATTATTTGTTAAATATATTTTTAAATATAATAATATAAATGTAATACATTAAATATAAGGTAACCTAACGTAGTGAGTAAGAGAAAGGATCACTTCCTTTACCCCTCTACCATCATGTGGGATTTATTATTTTTACATTATGTTTGTTCGGTAGTTGACTCATTGATTCACAATCCGGGTTTCGTATTATGTCTAGTCATGTCAGTAAATTTTAGGATTTGTAATGGATAGTTCTCAACCTAACAAATCTGGCTATAAATTCTGGTTTCATTAATTTTATAGTACCAGAGATTTTTCTCTATTTTTCAATTATATGCTATCTTTGATAGAGAATTGTGGTTTATATGTTTTATGAGTTTCCTTTCAACAAACTGTTGTTGTTATAATGTTGCAACTACCAATTTTTCAATTGCCAATTATATTAATACATCGAAATTATGTTGCAAGATGATACCGAAAAATTGTTCGGCATCAACGACGTGGCAGATGGCAATGTCATTGCCAGAGGATTTGCTACGGCCGTTGAAACTCGTCGTGTCCGGGAAGTTGGTCCATTAACTCTTAACATTCTCGCGTTAACGCCGTTTATTACGTGGGCGTAATGTAATACCTTCGCGTGGACCATTTTATCGAACCGCATATACTTCCACGTATGTAAGTTAGACACCAATTGTTGAAATTATCAACAACCAAATGACGAAACATGTGAAAGTGCATAATCTTATGTTCCGATTCGATAATTATTCTGTAAATCGATATTAAAGTGAACTGAAAGTTATATCTGAAAGAAAATTTTTTTCTTTACAAGTGAACTATGTATGTACATATGTATATCTTTCCTTGTAACATATTCACTTACAAAATAGACATTAAATTGTTCAAAATTTAAAACAGAGATTTCATCTATAGAAGCTTGTTATTATAGAAGAAGCTTTGGTGTTCTTTGTATCCATTCATTTATATTCTGTTTTGTATCTTTATCAATAAAATTAAAAATTTTTTTCTTAAAGAATAAATTAAATCAGAATGATCATGGCCATGTAATGAGAAGTTGAAGAAAAACCTTTCATTATCGTAATAACTAAGCACGGTGAATACTATCGTGTTATTAATTCTTATGTTATGAAAAAACAAATTACAGAAATCATCTCTTTCAGTTATTATGCTTGTCTATTTCCGTTCACAAGTTATATTTTTCTAATAATCCTATGTATGAAAGTATTTTTATAATTTTAATAATTTTATAATTTTTTGATAAATGTTGATGTAGATTATAATGTTTATTTTTCTCTTTTTCGTGAAATAAACTTTCATAATAAACCCTCATTTTATAGACAGATTTACTTTTCGTATTTTTAATACTATTATTATGATTTTAATGAGTAGAACATATTTATATCTAATTTAAAATATATACATTTAAGTAGTTTATTGTAATGGCAAGCGTAAACAATTTTTTTATTTTTAAAAAATTGCAATTCTGTGTGTATTCACTCAAATGGGTATATATAAACAGTAATCTTCGCTTAACTTGATAAGATATGTCGCGCGAAATGTGTAAAGCGAAAGTCGAAATCCTTGAAATCTTTACTAACGATAAGTGAAATATTCTCATCTACTTATGACATTCACGTGGAAGACTGTTGTTAGATGAATAATATTGTTTCTTATATTAAATACAATAATTTATACGTTCTAATTTTAAGTAGATATATTTAATCATTATCATTTAAAATTCATATAATATTCGATGATATAAAGAATAAAGATAAAAATTATTGTTAATAAAGTGTCGAAATATTTTTGCATTGTGTTCTTTTCAAATTATTAATGCATCGCTTTTTCAAATCTGTATTTTTCTTTTCTATTAAAATTCAAAATATAGATATATTTATTGATGATATACATATGTGTATTTACTGATGATAATAATAATATTCGGACTAAATATTTGGACAAGTATTATTAGAATAATATAATTATAAATAATATAAATAAGTGTTATTAATTAGAATAATTAAAATATAATTAAAATAAAAATATAATATAACAATAATTAAAATGATAATTACAATTATAATTAGGATAACATGATTAGAATAATAATAGATATCCAATTTATTTATTTATTACTATAATATTGATAATATTGTTATTAATCTAATAATTTTAAACAATAAAACAATCTTTTGCGTATAAATACTTACTATTAACAATTATTATAGTATAATAATTGACAATGAATAAAACATCGATAAATTTTCCCTTTTTTTCACATTATTTTCACTAATTTTTAAATTTCTTATTCATGTCTCGTTTACTATTTTCTTTTACTAGTCATTCTATTAGTATCGAAGTATATAGAGTATTTCAAATTTAAATGTCAAAATACATTATTAATAAAATTTAATTAAACGTATTAATTTCCATGACGACGTGATTCTACGTGTGTCGCTTTCAATTCATCATTCGCATAATCAGATTGGTTGTCACGGAATGTTTTATGTTTATGTCCAAAAGGTACACGTGTCTGCAATTGAAGAGTGTAATTCCTGTTCATTGCAGTACGTGAAGGTTGACTCGTATTAACGGTAGTTAAGGTTAGTAATGATTTGTATACAGATGACATTGTTTATATCATTAATTTTGACATAAATTTTTGGTAAAATAAGATGTTTGTAGGAATGTTCTTTGATATTTGAGTTTTGTGTAATTTTGTAGCGGGAGGAAGTTGAAATTTAATTTTTATTCAAAAGATAAGAGCAACTTTTATATAAAATTTTATATATATACATTATAATAATATAACTAAATAATTAGATTTTCAGATTTATAGAGTTTGAGAAAAAAATAACTAAATTTTATATTGAATTAGAGTAAATATGAATAAGAATAATTAGATTTTATATTAAATTATGTTTGGAGTATATAATTAAATTTATATATTTTGAATTAGATTTATATTAAACATCATAGTAATTTATATATATTATATAAATATTTACAGAACAAACGATATTACGGATTTTGATAACCTTGAAATATGTTGTGAACATATCGTAATATTCTGAACAATTTTTCCCTATATATGTTACTGCCATCTGGCTTTAATTTGCGAGATGTTCACAAAAATATTTTTGTCATCCTGTATTGTATCTCTAACATTTGGAATATATTTGTATCAAAGCTATCAATATAGGCTTGGATTAGGTTTGGATTAGATTTAAATGCCTATACTGATAGCTTTAACAGAATACAAAATTTAGACAAAAATCATTCAACTGTTAACCATGAGATAAATTTAATACACAATAAAATATATAGAATCTATCTGGTAAAAAAGATTATGCAGTATTATGTTTATAATGTATATATATATAGAAAAACATTTAACAATTTTTAAATAATTATATATATATGTATAATTATTTAAAAATTTTTTTATTTACCTTGAGTACAGAAACCATTCGTACATTCAATTAAAAATTTAAACTCTTCTAATTTTGTAAAAAAAAATTAAATTTTAAGGTATTGTTATGAAAAATATACTTAATTTTTAATCTTAAAAATCGTAGTGGATTTAGTTATAAACAAATTTTTTCATAATTTCATACAGATGAATTTGCAAAATTTTCGAGAGGAAAATATCTTCATTTATCCTTTCCAAAATGATATAAAAATAAAACGAATTCGGATTTAAAATGAACTGTGTTGGATTATTGATTTTTTCTGAAATCAGAGCAGCTTAAAGTATATATAATTTTTCATTGAGTGTACAAATACTTGCAATAGCCTCTGCATATTTTTATTATTAGGTAATAGTGTTATAGTGTCTAATTTTGTTGGTAAACAAAGAATGCAAAGTTGCAATAAGAATGTTAAGTATACTAATGATAAACAAGTACTGCTAATACATTAGTGATTGAAAAGTGATAAAGAATAATTGACTTTGCCTAAGTCGTGTAATATTTTAAAAATATTAGGTGAAAGTTAGTTCCACATAAATTAATATGTTTTGATATTACTGTTATCTTTTGAAAATTAAACAATCAAATTTTAATATTAAAATGTTAATAATGTTTCTAATTTTATATTGTAAATGTAATTTTTGAAATATTTCTGAAATATAGGTTCGTTATCACATTTTGATTCGTTGACATAGCAAAGTGTTTGAACATATCGAAATACATATTGATTCATGAATCATCAAGCCAAAAGCGACGATATAGCTTCAGAAAAATTTATTATACATACGTAAATTCAGCAACGGTATATAGAGTAAAAATAATTCTACGTATAAAATAGAGAATTGCACAAAATTCACAACAAAAAGATAATTTCATAAAACTCATGCATTTTATTAAATGATTGTGTTGAAAGTATTTGAGTGTAGAAAATTATACTTAAACGATGATTTGATGAAAACGCTTTGTGATAGGTATGATAGTATTGCATCACGATATCACTTATATGTATTCTTGAGATGTATAAATTCACATCGAATTAGTTTTAGAATTTTATGTACATGAATCTGCATTTAATTTATTTTATTCATCAAAAAAATATAGACTTCAATTAAATCGATCTTCTTTGTGCTATTTATTTAACTAACGTAAAATAAATAATTTTATCTATTTACGTAATTTAACTAACAGTAAAAAACAACAATCAAAGATCAACTTCTCAAAGAAGAACGATGAAACAATACAATAAGTGAACATTATACATATCTGTTTTAGTACATACAATTTTAGTGGATAGTAGTGAAAATTTGTATGAAAATTGTTTTGAAATTTCATAAAAATTTCACTAATCTGAGTTTAATTAATACTAATATATAATAAATATGGTTTTATATGAAAAAATTTGTATGAAAATTGTTTTAGAATTACATAAAAATTTCATTAGTAACTGATTTCATTAGATCTGAATCTAATTAATACTAGTACATGATATATACAATTTTATATAGTATTGAAATAATTTATATGAAAACTGTTCTAGAATTTGACTAGTGATTATCTAAATCTTTGATAGTGAAACTACGTCCTTCAGTTACTGATACTGTCCGCACTGCAAACACGTTGCTGCAAATTTCCTCGATTGCCTGATAACATCGATATCAGGAGTAGGTGAATAAATACGAAATATTCTTCGAATCAAACAACGCGACTTTTTATACGTTGAAGACTGATACATTTCTAAGAGACGTTGTTCTCGAAACTAAAATGCGTCATATATATTTGATAATGTCAGTGCATTACATTATTATTATTATTATTATTTCGTATGAATATGAATTGATTGTGGTGAAAAAAATACTGGACTAGTAGTCACAAAATAATAAATCGTAGATGTAAAATAATTTTTGTAATAAGAAATTGTATGTTTTTTTATTTACTTTGATTACAGAGAATTGAATCATGTGAATAATTGATATGATATTTCTATGTTCTAGTAAATAATAACTAAATAATTTATTGATCATTTAAAAATGGATCTTCTAGCACATATTTAAAATATACAGTAATATTTACAATGATATAAGTACACATTTAAATTTCTAGATATATGATTATTTTTCTATATACAATTATTTGAAAATTTATTTAGTATTTCATAGAACAAATATTTTTCATACCATTATCTTATTTTCTTAATACATATATTATATTATATGTTATATATAATAATAATTAATATATTATTTTATTACAATTGTATATATTATAATTTATATCTATACAATACATATTTACATTAATGTGTAATGTATTGTATATTATATACTAATGTATTAATATATATCATATATAATATACATCTAATTTAAGTATGTATATACATTAAACATTTACATGATTAATGATATTAATTTAGAAAATTACTGCATTTTGCTACATCATTGTATAATACAATGAATCAGCAATCAAGATCAGTCATGCTGCATTATTACAATGCACTATTACTAGTTTCCATTTCGTTTTTATCAGAAAAGTGGAGAAGCGATAAAGTTTTACTAAAGACTGATTTCATTAACAAGAATCCAGAAGTTCATCGAATTATAACTACTGTCAAAGATTCTTGTTCGTACTTCTTAAAGAGAAATGAAACAGAGAGGAGAGAGAAATGAAAGATAAACAGAGGGATCGGTTATAATGGCTTTTGATCGGCGTCGTCGACGCGACGTCTTGAAGGTTGACCGGAAATTCGGAAGAGGTGGTCGGTTCTGAAGAATTAGCACTGACCTAGGGAAGGCCTCGAGGTCGTCGATGGCACACATTCCGAGTGCGCCTATATTAAGTTAACTGCTTCATAGCTGCCGATTGGACAGCCGGTTTGCCATTGCCAACATATAGGTATACGCAGGGCATAGGCAATGCCAATTGCACGCATCCGCAAATTTGCCACCAACTGGCACGCTTATGTTATAGAGTTACTGCGGCTCTATCTAAGTGGTTCCTCTCTCTAAGACATTGTGTAAAGGTGTGCTCACAACGATTTCTTTGTTGTCTAATATGTAGGGGGGATCTAGCAATTACATGTTGCTTAACATGCGCGAACTGTGCGTGTATTCAGGAATCGAAACTGGAAAAAGAAAGGAACTGGGAAAAGAAAGCGGAAGAAAGTAGAAACTTACGTTTGTATAGTTTCTCTTTTAACGCTCTTTGAGAAATAAAAGTTTTTAAAGTTTATACCTTGTAATAAAATTACATTTAAAATCATCCCCTGCATGTTAATTTGCATTCCTTGTATATCGATCTTATATATCAATTATTGCAAGCGAGTAAAATTTGAAGAAACTGATTCAAGTTCAAAATTTCATTTGGAAAGTAATATGATTTAATAAATGTGCTTTTTTACAAAGAACATTGAAAAATAGCACAGCGTATTTAAACGATGTTAATTTAAAATCATTTTGAAGAATGTACGAAGCTAGAGCAAAGTATTATATATGTGATGCATAATGCAATAAACTGCAATCATTGTTTCTTCCACTAACTTTGTTACACTCATGCTCATTGCCATGCATGTAGCTTTAATCGGATTGTAAGTATTGTAACCAATCTTCATAAAATCACAATGATTGTTTAATGCGTTCAAACAATTTAACATTTTTCTATGATTTTTATTTACGAAGAATATATTTTCAAAATATATATCAAACTTTTAGACCGTGTTTGCTTTTATTTTAATTTTGTATATATATATACGTATATACATAAAATTAGTATCCATTTTGATGACTAAATATCATATAAAATTAAAATAAAAGCAAACAGGGTCTAAAAGTTTGATCTTTAAATTATAATACATTACTTTATATGTCTGTAATTTTAAAATATATTTTTATACTCATTTTATATTCTTTCTTTTTAGGTAATCTGTCAATTAAATTAACAAGCAAATGCTAATCAATATTTGCTATATTTTTCTTCTCTTAAGAATAATTATAATTGATCGTCTCACAAGTCAGACTTAGGTTGCTAAAGGAAATGATATTACATATATAGCATTCACACCTGTGTCACTGGTCGCTTTACATGCCAAGGTTGTAACGCAAAACGGTATTTGCTCATAACGTTAATTTATATTTTTGTGAATCTTAAATAATGAGAGCTCTGAAATTACACAATCACCAGATGATTTATTCTAAATTATAGTTTTGCGAGTTTTAATTGTTTCCAAATTTCTATTTATAAGTAACGTTTACAAGTACATGATACTTATCTAATTGGACTGCGAGTTTATGTGTAATTGGAAAGTGTAATACATATATACTGAAATATCTAAAGTTATTTATCGTAATATATGATAAATGAAATAAATTCTTATTTAGATTTTATTTCTTTAATTATGATTACAAAAATATAAAAATACATAAAATTTCGTAACCTATCTGTGAATGTCTTCAAAGTTTGCAATAGTTTAAGATAAACAAAGGTGTGTAATTTGTTTTATATTATTTTTCTCTATAGTACTGATATACTTTATCAATATTATTATTTTATGTAATAAAGATAAGTATATTAGATAAGTATAATAAAAAAAGACGGATTTCTAGAAAATATCAAATAGTACCTTTATATGTATTAAATATATGTAAATCAATATTTACTCTGAAATATACTCTGAAAAAATAATTCATATGTCATTATCGGTGCAAGATTACATATTAAAAATTAAAATATTTAATGTCAATATATAATTGATAAATTTTTGTAAAATTTCGATTTTAGTTTAAGTTTTTCAAATTTAAAGTAAAAGTTGACCATAAAAAGGATTCGGCAATGATCCCTGACCAATCATTTGACTTGCCATAATATCCTAATCGTCGATTTGTAATAGCCGTATGCTTACCAACAGTGAAGCAATAGACATGTTAGGCGTTTAGCTCAACTCGATTCACTCTGCTTCTCCGCTCGTAGAAATCTTTTTCTGGGTCAGAAAATATACGACGAGTGTCGGTCGATATGACTAACAATAAGTCATAGACCAGAAGCCACCTCAGAGAATTCTCTTCGCTGCGCCAGTGCTCGAGATGATGGAGACGCGAATAAGTGATAATCGATAATCGAATACCTCGCTCATTGTGAAACAAGACTACCGGGGATAGTCTAAAAAAATTAATGTATTTTCTATTTCTGCTCGTAAAGTCATTTTAATCGGTCATTCTATTGCTATTAATTCGTTGCGAATTATATTTTATGTACGCGTGGTTTATCTTTAGTATGAACTTGAGTAGATGTTGTGAAATTTATTCGTAGAGAATGTGAGTCCTAATAGGATGCTGTGCAATGTAAAATATCCCTTTCAATTATACTTTGAAATTTCATTACGATTTTAGTGATTGGTAACTTTATATTTATATAGTTATAGCGCGAAAGTAAGTCATATTTATATATTAATATAAGAATTTATATGTTTAAATTAATATACCTAAATTATAATATTAATATTAATATATTTAAATTAATTATTTAAATTGATAAATTTAATATTCTCTAATATTTAATATTTTATGTTTTGTTATATTTTAATTATTTTCTAGTTTTAATTCTAGTGTTAAATATATTAATTTAAATATAATATATATTGATACATATCATAGATTTATCAATGTGATCAAAATGAACAATTTATAATTTTTCAGAGAAATTTCATAAATTTATAGCGGTGGCTGATTTTTCATAAAAAAATATATGTTCTTTTTTATAAAAAAATATTCTTTGCATTCTAATTTTTCTGGCACAAATTTTATATTCTAGTCATTGGTAATTTTATTGTTAATTAATGACATAAATTTTATACAAATTTCAATGCTTTAAAGTGAATAATATATTCACTGCAAATTTAACTGATAATTATACGTCATTAAAGTGGAATATTTTATTTTTTATTCAACTAAAAGACAATTAAGTATTCGTTACCTATTTCTATAACAAAAATTAATATAAAGTTAAATAATTAGTGAATTACAACTTGTTTCTATGTCTAAAATTTATCTCAATTATAATGTAAATTTTACAGTTTTTAGATATAAATTTTTACTATTATATTTATTTACACATTTATAAACATATATACATATTTTGCAATTACAAATTATTGCTTTTTAATTTTACATCGGTTAAAAGTTGATGTTATTTTAAATTTCGATAAAATTTAAGAAATTAATACTGTATAAAATAGATTATATTATATTTTAAAACTATATTATTATAAAGACTATATAAATTTTTTTTACAATCATTGCATATACTTTTGGAAATTTTATTTAAACGTTTCTTTCAGCTGTTCTTTAATGAAGTGATTATCAATATACGTGGTTTAATTTTCTAAATGTAAA
Organism: Tetragonisca angustula; assembly: GCA_036937485.2. Classification (NCBI taxonomy): domain Eukaryota; kingdom Metazoa; phylum Arthropoda; class Insecta; order Hymenoptera; family Apidae; genus Tetragonisca; species Tetragonisca angustula. Next base: position 1,936,843 of record JAWNGG020000002.1, read on the forward strand.
TTTTCTTGAATAAATAATAATGTATAAATAATAATAAATAATAACATGAACAATGTTTAGACTGTTATATACAATAATTTATATATGAGAGGGTGTTTGTATTTACATCTAACGTTAACATGAAATATAATTTTGTGACTGCAATGTTATAATCACTGTGATTTTAGATTGCGTAATTTCAATCTCGCGCATAACATAGATTGCTAACAGTAAGTGAATAATTAAACATGTTCCAGATAATCGATTGGTCGAGATTGCTATGAATAATCACTTACTATGTGCAAAATCTTCACGCTTACCTTTATTTAAATTTTCGTGATCAATATTTGAGATTTGTAGTTATTCGAGTTCTTTTTACTTTTTATTAATTTGTAAGTAATGCAAATTTTTATGTATTTATGTATAGGATGAGATATTCAAAGTACAATATTTCTTATATTTTAATAGATGAAATAATTTTCTATCTTCGTTATCTTCGTAAAAATATAAATCCGCAATTTATTTATAAATATTGATCGAGTTAAGAAAGCATATTCATATGGTTTCACTTACATTGTATTACCAACCCTTTCTAAAATTGCTAAATTGTGGAACAAATATATCACTTAAATTCTAATCACTAAACTAAAGAAACAATTAATAGATTGCACATTTTTATATATTTATAAAGAATTTAAAAATACAAAAATACATACAATGCACGTAATATGTAAAACTATATTATATATTTATATATAAATAAGTTTCTATTTAGATTCAACTTTTTTATTATTTTCATAAAAAATTGCATAAATAATTATAGTTATAAATCAGTTGTATATGTCAATTGATATATATATATATATATGATAGGAAAAAGGATAAAAGAAATGAGAAACAAATGTTTAAGTAGTATTTCATTATATATGGATAAAGGAAATGGAAAAACGCATTCCTTGTAATATTTAATAAATACAATAATCTTTTACCCATTTCTTAAATAATCTGCATAAATATCCATAATCTAGTAATTATTCACAAATATTAATAAATATTAATAGAAACGTCGATTAATAGAGAAAAAGGATAAAAGAAATGAGGAACAAGATTTCGCAATTATTTAGTATGTCATACACGCGTAAAGCAAGCAATGCATTCAATAAGCAAAAATATACAAAACATTGAAAGTATCTCTTATAACACTCAATGAATGCAATAATTTTTTTCATTATCTTCATAAAAATATAAATATTTACAATCTTGTAGTTACATGCGAATATAAATTAATAAAAGCGGAACGAATTATGTAACGTCAATTAATAGAGAAATAAAAGAAACAGGAAATGAGGTTTCGTAATTATTTAACATATCATCACATACACAATGTAACAATACAACAATGCAACAATATATAAAATATTCAAAGTACAATACTCTTATATATAAATAATACCCTTATGTAATAAATAGAATAATTTTCTACACAAGTTCCATTTTTTTTTTTTATTATTATCTTCATAAAAATAGGAACATTCGCTCACAAATATCATTTAATAAATGCAGAACGAATTACGTAACGCCGACTAATAGAGAAAAGGATAAAAGAAATAGGAAACAAGATTTCGTAGTTATTTAGCATTTCGTCATACATGCGTAAAGGACATACCTGGGAGATTGGCGTTCTTCAGAATGATTTCACCGGCTCCCCAAGAGACAGATCGCGCACACCTATCACTACTAAAGTGTGCATCACGAATACGTGGTGGGGCCACCGTGCCAAGAGAGCGAGCGGGAGAGTTGGCAGCCCTGCTCGCTGACTACGTTCTCTCGCTCGTGGACTGTCAGAGTCCACAGTCCTAACTCGGCTTCAGGCTACGGTAGATCGTATCTTACGTCGGTTCGATCTTGCCGCGAATTCATCTCGCGCGCGCCAGCCTTGCCCCGGTCCTCAACTGACCCCTTCGCTCAACTACGACCGATCGAACGACCTTCGAGTATTATCAAAATTCTGTCGATACCATTCTTTAATTACGCTTCGCATCGATAACGTTTCACAGTTCTTTCCCTCTCTTTTTCCCGAGTGCCGGTGAACCCAATAATTCAAGGATATTTTGCCGCTTCAAGGATATCTCGGTAGGATAACATATCAAACGACTGGAATCTGGGAGGTAAGGACACGTGGTTTCACAAGACTTTTAGAGAAAGCTTTCGTCCGCGAGTAACTTCGTTTCATTTCACTCGAAGTGAATCAATTCGAAAATTCGGGCACAAGTTGAAAATCCTGTTCCGAACTGGATCGAGACGTTCAATTAATTTATGGGATTAAGACGTTTCTGCTAAGTCAGCTTTCTATCATTTACCGGTTACAGATCTCGATACTAGTGTGACCGGCAGAACGTGATATAATTGTAATGAGTTCTTCCAAGTGAAATTTATTATTTATAAAAATAAAATTATTTTTTATTATTAGTATATTTTAACGTTTCATCAGGTGAACGATTCTTACAAAAAAATGTTGTAAGATTCTGTTAAAAGGAAAATTAAAATCAAAGAGGAATCTCAATAAAGAATTTTTATCGTGAACGCAATCTAGGATTATAAAGTTTTTAGCGCGTAATTTTAATCTTTCGACCGATAAAATTCACTAAGAATATGTACGTAATGTGGCTATTAATTTTACAGGTAATTGCACTTTCCTTATAGTCGAAATGAACAGTTATTTATATCCGTGTCGTGTAAATTTCAATTCTTATTTTACATCTCATGATTTTTGTAAAGCAGTTCGTCCTGTATTAATGTCCGTATTTTTCTAAAATTAGAATAAATCACTAGAAATCAAGTAACAACCTTCAGACAGTCAGGGTCGGTCAATGGAATATGGTTTAACTCTATTTTGACTTATGATGAGCAGTAATATGCTATTAAGCTAAAATTTCCTTTTTCTTTGTGCAAACTAAGTTGTTATTGCTGTTAATGCAATTATTTTAGTTTAATTAATAAAAATACTAATAAACCTTAATTTTATAGTAACAAAAGATATTCTTTTATTGTTGCTATAATGATTAAAATTTTAGCATATATATGTTTGTCCCAATAGTTTACATTTTTGAAGTACCAATGTTAAAAAGTACAATTTTTTATTTTATTCTAAAATGAATCAATTTATTAATAAATTATTATAATTTATTATGATATATATATATATATTTCTGGTTGTATTAATACTGTTATTAATATCTTATAATACTTTGATAAAGTGAAACTTACTACAAAAGTTGTTTGAAAATGTTCATTACTTTGATAGCTTACTTTTCTATTAACATGTTGACTGCAACATGTTTTGCTTGTGGGCAGAATATTTAATTTTAGAATAAAAGTATTACTTAAAATTCTTTTTAAGCCAGTCTTATTTTAATATTCGCTTTACTTTAATCATTTATAATATTTGTAAAAATACAATACAATATATATTTATAGGAATATTTATAGAATACAATAAAAAAGAAACGCTAGTCATTGCATCGTTGACCACTGTATTAAAACTAATATAAATTATTTGCTACCTTCTTATATTTATATTTATATTTAATTTATTAATTAGTTTAATAAAGTTCGTGGAATGACTTTAGTTCATTACAGTATAAATTTATTAAATGACAAAAATTAATTTAATTAAATTAATTTGTGTGTTTATTTAATTAATTTAATTTGTGTGTTTAAAGATGAAAAAATATTTTTGCGATATGGCTAATTTTATTCATAATTTTACACTTATAGATATTTTAAATTAATACATATAATAATAAGAAAATAATTACTTTTTAAATGTTTTCAATTTTATTTCCGCCTAAATGTTTTTAGAAATAGATCAAGGAAAGATTAAATATAAATTATAATTAATTCGTATTCCTAATAATTTTTTTGCGTCTGTAATTCTGCGAATATGAACATATCTACATGATTTTAATTATAAACAAAGATTAAAGCTAATTAAAAACAAAGATTATTAATCTTGTCGTAACCATAATGTATAATAAAATGTATAATAAGAAAATGAGCTTTCTGAAGGTTCAGTTTTTCAATACTACATATGTACATAATGTTTAAATAATTCTGCGAATCTAATGATTTAATAATCTAGCTTTTTTATTCTGCTTTTACAATCTCAATAAATTAATGTTGGATTAACATTATGTAATGTAAAAAATAAAAAATAAAATAAAACAAGAAATTTTTTTTCATAAGTACATACGATTTCTTATTTGACTAATGATTATATTTTATGATTAGATATATTTATACTGGAAATCGTATCGAAAGTTACTACTTTCAAAATGTAAGGCATCTTATCGTGAGGTTGAATCGTCATAATTTAATATGACAATAAAATGATCGTAAGTAATGTATATTGCTTTTTGATATTCAGTCCAACGTTTGCAAAGTGATTCTGTATATTCAGTTTTATACATAAATTACAATAGTAGTAAACTGTTATGATGATGTCATTTGGTTGATACACCTCCGTTACTCCTACAACTATTTCATTCATTCACTATTTCCCTTCTATGATGGAAGGCATTGACTGTTCGTTTGTCATTTGTACATGATATAACAAATACAGTTATTCGATTTTTTTTTTCTTATGAACGTGAGGTCTTTAATAAATAAAAAATAGTGGTAGTAGAAGTTAATGACTTTATTTTACCGTATGAATGGAAATTGTTTCTGTTTCAACATGGAGATGTTATTGACGGATTAACACGTATGCGTGATTGGATTGCCACGTATGTCGTGATTAGTCACGCCATCGAAGCGTATTTCCCGCCTTCGACTTGGGAAAGAAGCAATTTCGAAAAATTGTTATCATCTTCAACTTATGTCACGATATAGTGCGCTCTTTAATTTCTACATTAATGTCAATTTTCTTTTTATAGACAGGATGCAACTGTAATAAATAATCACTGTGGTGTAAACTATAATCTGTCTTTTGCTTGAAGTTAGAAAAAATGCCAGGACAAGAAAAAGATGAATGATTTCATGTGCATAAAAGTGCACTATTATATTGGTGTATATGAAACATAGCTTCTTCGAAGTTTGAATTTATCAGTTGTCAATTATCAATTACATGGAAGAAGAAGGAATTCGCTATAAATCATTTATAACCCAATGTAAAAAATTAAAAATTTTTTTTCTTACAAATGCTGAGAAGATACAGATATTTTTAGACAGAGACATGATTGTACAGATCTACTTATTTCAATCATTGTTATTTAAATTATTTATATATAGAATATTAAAAACTACATTTATATGTAGAATATTAAAAACTACATTTATATGTAGAATATTAAAAACTACATTTATATGTAGAATATTAAAAAATTCATAAGAAGAACATGAAAACCTTTTTATTAATTGGCATAAATGATTAGAGCATTTTTTTTTTTTACATTATTTTATTTAACAGACATGCACTGAGAAACATACATACATTTAGTATTTGAGAAAGATTAAAAATATCCTTCATTACATCTAGATAATTTTTTAATACACAAATTAATTAAAGCAAGTGACAAATGGAAAACATTGTATATGTAATAATTACATTTCATTGTAATATATGTATTACATGTATATGTAATAATTACATTTCAAAAATCTTTTAATTTTTTAATTTACAATATATAACTGTGGAATCTACTAGTTAGAAAAGTGCACTGGATACATATAGAAATAATTACTTCAATTAAATACATGATATTTTGAAAAAGCCACGTACGATCAAAGTTATGCACATTTAAAAAATAATATTTCATATACATCAACCTAATATTTTCGTAAATACAATAACGTATGTGCATTTTGCAATTATTTTGTTTTAAATAGAAATGTACCATTTTTTTGCATTCTTTATCAAATCTATGCAAAAAAAGGTATTAAAATAATGTGGATGGTGGTTTAAATTTTGGTTTAATTAAATAGTGTAAATTTTAATTTTAACTTGTGAAACTTATTCTCTGAAAGACAAGGAAAGTTGTAACCTGTTCCTTTTGAGTTTGTTTTCCTTGTCTTTGACCATGTTAGCTTTATACTAGAATTAGCAAACTCATAAATATGACTGATTTCAGCAAATATTTAACCAAACCCAAAATAAATATGACGAATATTTTTGTCAAAATTAATAATGATTTCTATATAGACGGATTTAGACGGATGATTGTATAGATCTATTCATTTTAATTATTATTTAAATTCCAATGATTTATATGAAGAATATTTTAATATGTAATAAAAACTGATAGTTCTAGTGTTGGTATCTTTTTACGTCAAGTTATGATTTGATATAATTATATAAGAAAAAAGAAAATATTTTTATCCAAGAAATATACATGCGTTATTGTACTTATATATATATAAAAAAATAGTCGTGAATATATAGTCTAACCATTTACTAAAAAAAAAAAAAAGAAAACGATACAGCTCGTTATAATTGTATAAATCTGCACACATATACATATTTTTACAAATATAATTAAAATTTCATCGCAAATAAATAAAGATTTCAATATTATTCAATTCTATGTTAAATTTTTCACTTGACGAAACTTAATTTGTGTGAAAATTAGCATTGTCATTTCACTAAAGTGTGTAGTTATTATTAGATCTCTTAAAGGCCATCCAACTTGTAGTAGTTTTGTTCCATAGTGAGTTATTTCGGCTTTAAATAGCTCCACTAAAGATACAAATGTTTCATTTCAAGGCCAAATAAGCTAAAAACCCTTTGTTTTCTTAAGTAAGAACACGATGACATTGGATTTGTCGTAGATAGATTCAGAATTATGCGTTGCTTTTGATTAGCGTGTTGCACAATACCTATTCGGGCCACAACTAGAACTAAAGGTCGTACAGGTATACACTTAAGTATGAGTGTAGACACGTAACTATACAGTGATTCATGAAAGTATTCGGACACTTATAGAATAATAGATGCACACGGAGTAATTTTTATATACATACATGTACAGGGTGTTCCATTTTAATTCTTCCACACGATTATCTTAAAGTATTCGTCATCGCAAATAATGTTTCAAGTAAAACTTAAAATGTTTCGAAAGAAACATTTTACGATGGCCATTGGATTTATCTAGGTGAAGGCGTTTTCGAGATCTCAAGGCCATTTCTATCTTCTTAAAAACTTTTTTTTGAAAATGTATTAATTCTACTCGAATTTACCTAATTCTGACCCGAATTAAAAGTAAATAATGAACAGAAAATTATTCTACCTGCAAAAATAAGTCAAAAGTATAGGTATAATCTTTTTACAGACGTATCGCTTTTGAAAAGTCAATTTAAAAATATATTACAAACATATTAAGTATATGTTTGTTAAGCCAAAATTTATGAAGTGTATGTTTATTAATATAATAGAAAATGGAAAAATTTTATTATTCATTTTTTATATATTTTTTTATGAAAGTGGAAAATGTTTTCTTAAAAATAGAAAAATTTTATTTTATATATTTTTTCATGAAAATAAAAAATATTTTCTTAAAAATGGAAAAATTTTATTTTTTATTTTATTTTATATATTTTTTCGTACAGAATCGCTTTCTTTCCAGTTGTATCTGTAATACCAGGACATTTTATATTTTTTATGCATTAATCAAATAATTCGACATTCTCCATAAAAAATATTCTCTTTTGTGTGACAATGTTTTATAATGTAGTTTAAATAAATATTCTTCTAAGTGAAGTATTCAATTTCTTCGAAGCATCGATTTATCTTCGCATAATTAAGATGATACTGATTGGAAATGATTGCTGATATTAAGCGACGATTGATAGAAATTCGTATAATTGACGCGTGAATTGGCTTATAATGGGTGTTAAATATTGTAACAGAAATATAATTTATACAGTATCTAAATGTTATATTATTGCAAATACATGGTGTATTATTAATGTATATAATTATATTGTAATTTCTTCTTCCTAATTTAGTGATTGTGACAACTATAAATTTGTTAGTTATTAAATTTTCTGTTATTAATTAAAAATATTTATTTGTGTTTATTATTAAAATTATAAACTTACATGATTGCATCCATACTTCTTTTTCCATAATGTTTTCCATACTTTTGATAGAATAATTCAGAACTTATAATATAAATATTATTTATAGCAGTAATTTATTAATTATTAATTTGTAATTAAAAATTTATAAAATTTTTAGCAAGTAGAAGTCTAAAACTATAATATAAAAGTAATATGTGTATAAAATAATATCTAGAATGTTCTTTGCTATAATAAAAATACTTAGCATTAGTATCTAGAATGTTTTAAGTTTTCTCAAATGAACCTTTTATGAATAAAAATAAGGAAAAAGATTATTTTATTGAACAATTTACGAAATAATGGACTGATTTTTTGTCCGATAAAAAAGTATTTAAAATTTTTTTAAATTTTATTCCAAAATGTTGAATGCAAAAATCGAATTTATTCGAATTTTCTTCGAAAATCCATTCATTATTTTATAAATTCCTCATATGAATTCCTAACATAAATCCTTAACAAAATTTTCTATTAAATTCTAATTAAAAAAAAAAACATTAATTCTGATTGTGTAAACTCACTTTTAAAGTAGAAACTCAATGAGATCTAAATTGACCTGATGTTTAATAATCTAAATGTGATGACGTTCGTCACGAAAAACAATTTACTATTATTTTCTATTTTTATTTTAATAACACATTTATAAACTTATATACATGTATATGTATAATACTTATTTTATGTTTACTTAAATGTATGTAAATAGCTTCATTTTATTATATTTTCATAAAATATGGTAGCTTCATTTTATGAAAAATTCAGGAATTCCTTATATAGGAATACACTATATAAAGGATCCAACTGTAGAAGGGGAATGTCAATTTTAAGAAACTTTGAACTTATGTTGAGTTAATTTGAGTTCAACATGTTTCTCGTGTGTATACTCGTTATCATTGTCTATGTCGAATTAAAATTTTCTGAGTTTTACATTTATTTTAATGTACGAAGAAAATATGAAATTGTAACGTTATTAAAAAATAAATTTTTCATTTCCTAAAAAATACTAAAACTTGACCTCTTGATCCATCCTCTTCTCGCAGTATCGTATTTTCCAATATAATTTGTCATCACAATTAATAATAATGATTTGCAATAGAGTTCAGATAATTTGCAATAGATTTGCAAATAAAGTTCAGCCATAATATTTTGTAATATTTTCACGATTTTTACTGATATTGGAAACTTATTGTTAAATTCTATAGCTTCAGTTTTTTTAGAAGAATTATCAATAATTCAGTGATGACATTTAACTTGCATCAAAGGATTTGTACCAGGAATATCTATAGTACAAAGTCCAATTGATGCAGTGCAGAATACATTATAATATCACGATAAGTTTTCCGATGTTTATAGTTAAATCAGACGTCATTGAAGCTACTTTTTTACTGCTACAGTTCTAGCTTTGTGATTATTTGCATTAATTTTATTCTTTTGTTTTTTGCTTCACGTGTTTCTCTTGAGTTGTTAAATACTCCTGTCGGAATTTTCCAATGAGCAACAAAGAAATATAATATAACTTCATAAAAAAAAGTTTCATTACTGCAATAGTAGTTATATTATTAAATTATTGACAAGAAATTGAAAATTTTAAATTATATTACCTAAGTTTCTGATGTAATGATTGTGTTATTAATTTATTCTAGGCTGCTAATCTGTTCATTTATTGTTTACATGACCCATTAATATTGATAATTCCGTTTGAAGCAAATTAATCACAAAATTATATAATAAAAATATGTATATGTATATGTATATGTATATGTATATGTATATGTATATATATATGTAATTAGGTTAGTAGAGTTACAAATTTGTATCGTAGACAGATATCATAACTGATGATATCAATATTTCTTACTTCTGTCTTAGTGATTGCTTTCGTAAAAAAATTTAAATAATACAAGTTTTCTTAATGCTATGATAAGCTTGTTAAAGTAAATAGTATATTCTGCAATTCATTGATTGTGAAACTGTTGAAATGATAATATATTTTCTTATCATTTTTTTTTTCTTAAGAATATAATACTCCATAAAATTGCAGAAATTTCGTCTGTTTTACTTTTTTTTTTCGTTATTTATGTTGTTCAATGTATAACAATTATTTATTTTTAATAGTCAATTATTGATATGCATAAAATTTATTCCATGTCTGTAGGTTATTATTAAAAGCAAAGATACAAATATAAAACACAATTAAATATGAAGAAAACATAATTGTATAAATATAATATTTTATTACAATAGAACATTAAATATAAGAATGTGAATATTACATCTAAAATAATAATGAAATCTAAAAATACATGAAATCACGTAATGCGAAAGTTAATGTGAATTTAATATAACGTAATTGCAGGCAATAAATTGAAAATTTTCCAAAGAACACGAGCTTATCATTACGTGACATCATACGTAATTATCACAAATCGAGCGAACTAAAAACTTTATTGGAACTCTTGCAGATTTTGTGTACGTTTTATCGTAGACTTATCAATGTGTGTTATCGTTATATGCGATGAACGTATAAATCAACGCAATATTTATTTCTTTCTTTCTTTTCTACATTATATCGAACAAATTTTCAATGTCATTTATGTAACATAGAAATATATTTATTAAATCAACTAAGAATTGTACAAATAACTGAGGGACAGTAATCTTTAGAGTACTTATTTCATTTTCAACGAATTCGTATATAATATTGATATATGGAGATATATGTTCTAATACAATAGATGATATTTCATATATTTTATTTATAAAATATCTTACGTACATTATTCTTCTTTATCAATAATAATTTATTAATTTTCAATTTTTCCATTGATTATTATTATCAATCTATTGGAAATAAATATCATATCACATAATAGAAAATTCTATTTTTTTATATTGGGACCCTGAAAAGAAATTTTAATATTTCGTTTATCATTATCTTATAATCATGTCTTCTATATTTTATAATTTTACAAAATTTCAATGACTTGAAGTATTTATAATGTTTTTATAATAATGTATTTATAATAAATCATTGCTTGATTCTTAATGCTGTTGAAAAAATTCATCTAATAAATCAGAATATTCGTTATTAAAAAAATGTGGATTTCTATATTTTTGGAAATGTAATTTAAAAAACAGAACTCTGATAGAAAATTATGCTGTATCAAGTATCAATCAAGTATTATAAAAAGTAATATGTATACTTGAATATTTTATTCATATCTTTCTTCATACTACATACATTCTGTGCAATTTTATATGAAATCTGCTATGCAGTTACTAATATAGTTTGTTATTGATTATGTATAGTTTCAATAATTATTAAGTCTCTGTATAATACTTCTTTATATACTTTTTTATATACTTAATTATGGTATCGATGTATTCATTCATAATTGATATTAATTATTTTGAATATATAATTATTAATTATCCATTAAATTTATTATTTTATTTTATTTTATTAATTATTCATTGACAAAAACGTTTTAATATCTGTTATGTAACTAAAATGATTAGAAATTCATTTAGAAATCGACGTAATTTCCCGGAAGAAATACTACTTAAAAACCGATTAACTTTGCATAAAACTAAAGATAGTTTCAAAGATCAATTCTGATTTTTGCAATCGATTGGGCTAATTGAAAAACTTTATTCTGTATTGTACAATTTTGAGTCTAAAAACTCTATTGTAGAAATACTATAGAATTTTACATTTGCCTAAAGTTAAGTTGTGCAATAAATATGACATATAATCGATTGATATAATTATATACAATTTCTAATACATAGCGAAGCATACGATAATATTTTTCTATTTAACTTTTTATTTTAATGATAATTCAATTTATAAATATAATAAATATTTCAAAAATAGTTTCGTTTTGAATTTCGATATATACAAGTACTTATTTTATATTTTTTAAAAATTTTATTTTAAACTTAATGAGTTGTTTAACTCATCTTCTCAATTTACAAATAATGCCTTCTCGATTTACAAATAATCGATATAGAAACTGCTTAAATATTATCATTTTTATTGAAATTTTCTTTCGGTATTAATTACAAACCTTCGATTAAACATATCCCACAAAACCGCAAGTCCGTTTATCTGTTATATACTCCATCAAAGGCAATGTTGACCTAATGCCTCAAACTACACAGAAATATGAAAGCAATTAGTTGTAGAGCTTGTTACTTGGCTGTTCTTATTTAATCCATGAATTTTTTTGATCTTCTAACGTGTATCTTTATGTATTGTAAGTTTTCATGAACCTTTTAAGACGGAAACGTTGACGCAATAACTGACACGTGAAAAGTTAAAAAATTAACACAAAAGGAAAAAAGTAATAAAGAAGAAGAAAACTGAATAATAATAAAAAGAACAATAATAATAAAAAGAAGGAAGAATAAAATGCAGAGAATTAGTGATAGGAGTATGAAATAAACGAAAAATCAGAGCTATATTAGAAAATTATAAAAAGATATCATAAGAAAGAAAGTTGAATTATTAGAAATACAAAAATGAAAATATCATAAAAAGAATTAAATTATTAAAAGTGCAAAGATTAAAATACCATAAGAAAGAAAATTGAAATATAAAAAATACAAAAATTAAAGCATTATAAATAAAAAAAATATAGAATATTAAAAATTAAAATATCATAAGAAAAATATTGTTATATTAAAAATAGAGTACAAAGTGCGTAAAAGAAATTCAAAAGTTTGCTAATATTAAATGAAAAAGCTATAGCAATCTTGAAGTTCCTTTTATATCAAATACCTACTTTTCAATGAATCGTTCAGACTCAGTAAAATTGACTAACTTCAAAGTACAGAAAAATGATATTATAAAAATTGTTTTTATAACTTTATCTTGGAATTTATTATTATTTGCATCATTTTCTGAACTTATGAAGGTAAATTATTCATTTCCTAAAAATTGAATATTAATTTTGTACTTATGTAAAGAAATTAAGAAATCAACAGAAAAATGGAGTTGATCAGGCTCATATATAAAAATCTCTTCGTTCCTATTAAGGTAATGAATACTTACTTTGTATTTTCGCAACATAAAAAATTATTGCATTAATTCATTTGGAAAAAGTTTTCCTCATGCAGTCTTGTCAAATAGAATAACAAGAATTGATTTCTCAAGATGTATAATTCCAAATGACAACAAAGTATGGTCGTGTTTATTGAAGCTACAAGTGTAGTTTCAATTAAAGCTTCGTGTAGTTTGAATTATATTAATATTTAAAAAATTGAAAATAATTATTACATATAAAATATTTCTAATAATGAATGTTAGATTTATACAAGATAATTATACTGTTGCAAGATGTGCAGGCTCTTTTCGAGTAAAATACATATTAGTATTATATTGTATTTTTACAAAATACATAACGCAGATTGTGTTAATGAGAGAAAAAAATATGAAATTAAGAAGAAATATGAAATTTTTTAATGTTATAAGAAAAATCTAAATAGAAATTGGTGAATATTTGCACTCCTCAATTGTACTGTTAGATATAAACAAAGCTTTTCGAGTAAACATATTCGATATTAATATATTGCTATTCTATACTAATATGTAAATCAGATTAATAAAATTATTAAGACGAAATATTGTTAAAATTTTTTCTATTATTTAATTAAGTTTTTCTTACTAAAATTGTTTAATTAATTTAAAATAATATTTAATTTTAATTAAATTTCTTATCTTGTTAAAATTTTTAATATCATGAACAATCTGTAAAAAACTGTATATAAGAAATGTTTAATTTTTAGACTAATTTTTAGATCTCACTTGGACAATACAATATGAAGACAGACTCCTTTTAATTAATCGTATCAATTGACTCTTATTTTTGAATGGACTCTATTAAAGAAACATAACTTATGTAATTTTGATTATTTTTACTTTCAAAAAAATAACTTATATGCTTTAAGACTAGAACTATTAAATTGGCCAAAATAACTAAAAAACTTTTGTTGGAAATTTTACAGATTTGAAACAGTATATTTTTAGAGATTTAAATGATCTGTTGTAAATGATAACTTGTGTGCTCTATTATATTTTAAATTTTCATTATTTTTTTACTTTAATATCTCTGATAGAAATTTTAGGCTTTAATTATCGGTGATTCTAACATTAAATATCCATAAATACATGTGCCAAAAGTCTTTTACAGAAAGTCTCGTGGTTTTTTTTTTAGAAAGAATGAATTAAACGTAACTGAAAATTACTTAAAATTTAACATTCTAAACTAGAATATCGCCTGATGTAATTTTATAATGAATCATATGATAATTAATGATCATCGATATTCATTGTATAACATTCACGCAAATAATTGTCAGAAATGATGCAAATTGGAATAGAATACTGCGTGCGTTCGTCCGGTTGGCTGGTAAAGCAGGAAAAGACATTGCTGACGATATTAGCAATGCTGATATTCTAAAGTCGACAGAATGACCTACAACCTCGGCATATTCATTTTATCTTCTCTCGGCGGGTCTTTCATTCTTTTCGTTTTACTTGCATGCATTTGTTTCACGTTGTTCGAAACGTTTAGCGGCGTTGCGCGTGATCCATGTTGCGTTCGCCATTTCCGTTCACCGTATGCGAAATCGATGGTGGACAACGAAAGCACAGTGTACCTGTATGGTGAAATTCTGATGTAATATTGTGATACGGTGCGTTATGTAACCTATGAATCATGCAACGTGTCAAAAAGTGAATTTTTTTCTCAGAAATTACGTATCTTCCAACAATCGTTTGTGTGTAATATCAAGAAGAATGGCCCGCTAATTAAGTATTCTTTATTTTTTCAAAAGTTTTTTCAGAACACTTGAAAAATTCCAAAATAAATATTAAAAAATTCAATTTCATGTTCTATGTTCAGAAAATAAATTTCAATCTCATATTTTGTATTTAGACATAAGCTTGGTGTTGTTTTATATAATAATAACAATGATTTATAAAGTTCTTTTTCCAATGGATGAGGAAAATAGAATTAATTGCGTGTCATGATGAATGGCAATTAAAGATTTTTTCATTTTTCAAAAGATCGGAGTACCCATATTAATATTTAAAATTCAAAAATAAATTTACATATTACAATTCTATACAATATATAGGATGTTTCACGAAATCCAACCACCTGAATATCTTCTTTATTAATGACAATATGGAAATCGTTCCTTACGTAACTAAAACTGGTTGAAGAGACGAATCGAATAGAGCTATTTTTTTAAACGTTTCATTCAAGGTTATTGGCTTTTTTTTTTATCTAGAAAACATGTATTTGTTTCCATTCCATCACGTAGCTCATGAAAAAATACATTCAGATATGTTTATGATATGATCTTCAAATGATCTTAAAATTTGGACTTAAAAATTTTTAAATTAATTATGTTGAGTGAGATTCCAGATTAGGACGAAAATAGAAGTGATCTTTACAATACTATTACAACACTATGAAATTCGTTTATTGTTAGTTCTCTCAAGCATTTGTTCATTATTAATTCTCTTGGTGTATCGACAAGTGATACATAATTAGTTATTCAGAACAGGAAAAAGTTGAAATGATTTTCATTTATGGCCCATACGTCAACGTAATGAAATGTTTTTCACAAAAATATTATTTACCGATGAAGCATCCTTTACAAATCATGGTTAATTAAACTTAAGTAATATGCATTATTGGTATGATGATCGGTTGTGAATCCGCGATAGTTTTAATATTTAATGCGGAATTATAATAAGATAATTGGATCTTACTTTATTAACAGTACGCAAGCTGGGCAAAATTACACTATATTTTTGAAAGACGAATTACGGTTTATCAGAATCTTGCTTAACATAAGTTTCACATTAATTTAAAGATTTTAAAGTCCAAGCTTATTTAAAGGTCATGTCACAAACATATCTGAATGTATTCTTTCATGAGTTACCTGATGAAATAGAAAAAGAATACACGATTTTTACATAAAAAAATGTTAATGGTCTTGAGAAAAACATTAAAAAATGATATTTAAAAGTAAATAGTTTTTCTATCCGATTCGTCTCTTTAATTTGTTTAAGTTAGAAATGATTTTCGTACTATCACTAATAGAGAAAATGTTCAAGTGGTTTGGTTTTCATGAAACGCCCTATATATATAACATAAAAATATATATATAGTACCATCTTATTTGCTGAAAATGTATGATTTTATTTTATTTATTTATTTTTTTTTATTTACTCCAAAATTTTGGACAATAATGTATGTTTCTTATACTTGGTAACTTTTTATTCTTAAAAACATATTTTAATTAAAACACCGAAATTATTATAATTAAAAAAATGTTCAATATATATGTTAAAATATGCCTTACATGTTCAATATTTCAAATTTTCTATAAATGCATAAAAATTATATTTGAAAATTTTACAACTACATACACTTTGTTAAAACAAATATTATATTTTTATTTCAACATATACACACACAGAACAGAAAATATTGAAAATATTTTAATAATATATGAAATGGTTGAACAATAAATATCATATTATTACAGTTGAGAAAATTTGAGCTGAATATTGATTTGAAATATGATTTTAATTTAAATGAAATGTGTCTAATGGATTTATAATAATATTCACATGTATTGAGTATATTTTATAAATTTCTTAAACTTATGTATATATCATTCTATATCTATTTCACTTACTATATTATAATTCCATCAATATTATATTTATCAGTATTATAATTTCTATAAGTCATGTAATTAGAATATTTTAATTCAAATATAGTATTAATCATTTAGAGAATGAAGTGAGAAATATAATGTTGGAATTTATGCGAGCTGTACGTTAAACTGTACGTTATAATATTAATGGAAGTGAAATCATCAGAAAGTGAAATGAAGGCACTGTAAATAATTGATTAACTACGTCATTTAACTATTTATAGTGAATTTCTTGCATTCATTGTATCTAATTTTAATGCGTATATTGAATATTGAGCATTCTGAAAATATACTTCTTGAATTTTTATCTGTCCATTAATTTATTACTTTGCTCTATTGTATTGGAATATTGTATTGAAATTTTACTTTCTTTGTATTAATATTACGCATATGGAAAATAGTTCATCAAGGAAAATTGTTGGTTACTCAGATACTTCGTGTGCTAGAAACTATTCTCAAAGAGTAATCTTTGAAAGATTGCATTAGATAAGATAAGATAACTTTTATATTCTACATGTTTGCTACATTTTTTCTCTCGTTTAAAGGTGTCTCAATATAACACGATATTCGTTTATACTCGTCGATACTCTTTTTGCAAATTTATCGTAAATAAAATAGTTTTGTATAATATTTTTTCGAAATAGGACTTTAACAGAAATTACATAAAAGTAACATCCGATTATGTATAAATTTACAGCGTGGAATGCATGTATTTTTTATTATAAATAAAAAACAAAGTGTTCTGCATTTAATTCTTTGCTTATATTTATTTTGGCACTCTCTTTCGTAGTATATTTCAGAAAATATTAATTTTTTCGATATTGCGTCTCAATAATCTTTTATTCAAAATAACACAAGAATTATATTCGTGAAAAGAAGATAGCAGACTTCCAATGGCAAGTGTAATTGTACTGTTCAGTTGGAACTTTTTGTACAATGTAATACTTTTCTCTACAATTCTTTTCTATCTCCGATAGAAACAAAAATATATTCTATCTTCGATAGGAATATAGTACGGTTTCTAGATTACTCTGTATGCTATTTTATACATATATAGCAAAATTTAAATATACCTGAGATTTTTGAACTGGATTTTTTCGAAAACGGAGCTTTAAATGAAAAACATTTATTCTTTATTTTCCACTTACTTTTTCGTGTAAAATTATCTTAAGTTAGCAATCTTTTCCGATTGTAACATCGGATTGAAAATACCCTATATAAAATGTACTAAACTCCAAAGATATATATTTGGTATATAAAAAAAATTACTTTTTTATACTTTATACAATATAATAGCTAGTACAATAATAGTAAGCTAATAAAAAAGAGTGAATAATAGCTAATGTTTATAATTAGCTGTAATATTAATAGGTAATAAATATGTAGGTACGGGAAACTACTTAATATTATCTTTTTAAACGCTTGTAAAATTTATATTATATTCGTATAAGTGTCATACTTATTCTTACATAGCTTTAATATTTTATATTATATTTGTATAAGTGTCATACTTATTCTTACATAGCTTTAATATTTTTAATTCTGAAAATGTACAAATACTTTCCCAAATGTCCAAATTTTTGTAAAAATGTCCATAGCTTTATTAAATTATGTTAAACGGCATGCTAAATTATATTTACTATATTATATCAAACTATACTAATTGTGTTTGTTAACACATACTTCTCTTCGAAGGGATGTTTCATATTTCATATTTGAAAAATATAATAATATAGCGAGAGACCAACAAATTGCGTAGAATTTTTAGCATTTAAATTATATAATAATATGAAATATAATAATATGAAGATATAGATATTATAATAATAAAAGAATACCAGACATTAATAAGTATTAAATTGACTACAGTATTAGTTAAATTTACGGAAGTTGATGTATCGTGTTTCGTTAATCGATTTTTATATCGCAGTGAAAAAGATCGTAAATCGTAATAATGTAAAATCAAGCCTCTACAATGCATTTATTTCATTCTACTTTCATCCGTGACCTGTACACAGGAAGAGATCCGTTGATCTCGTACAGACAGTGTATCTCGTATGAAATCAGATCTCAAAATGTTATTGTAACACCTCGATCGTTTTTCAGCTTGGTAATCACCACGCGTTTATGTCAAAAGATTATGTAATTCAATTTAGTCATTGGAAAAATACGAAATTCGAAAGAGAGGACTAATAATAATAATTAATTATAGTTTTATTTAAAAATATTCTATCATTACTATTGGATTAGAAATTGTACGTAATATAAAAAAATGTATAAAATATCCAAAATATTATTTTTTATAATATTCAGTACAATAGTAAAACAATTTTCTACCGAGGTTTCATTACATATAAAAATACTTGTTAATTTTTCAGTAGATATATTCAGTACATAGTATACAAAGTAAGGCGTTTTCGCTTCACATTCAAAAAAGAGATGTTTTTACATGCAAGATTAAGTAAAAAATTAAAAATATAATTTTTATGTTTGAGATTTTATTTCTGAAAAAACTGATATTGAAAATTTATATACATAGAACCAATACCACTCCCTTATTGATTACTTTTGTCTGTATTTGTATTTGTAAATATCGATAATACTTCAAATATATGTCGTAATTCAAAAAATATAATGATTATACAATTGCGGACACAGACTTATATACGCTAAATATTTCCAATACTTCGAAAAATTGATAATATTTAAACTGTTATAATTTCGTATGAGAAATTGTATTGTAGCAATGAGACTCATTTTAAAGTGTAGAACTTTCACAATCCTAGATTCATTTTTCACAAAAAAGACATTTTTTACATGACAAAGTTTTTGTCATCTATGCACTGAATAAAGAAATAAAGATATGTTTTCATCGAAAATTCTATAAATTCAAACGTTTCTTATAACGATAGCAATGAGAATGATTAATCAATTAATTTTGATTGATTTTATATTTAACATAATATATATTTGTATTATAAATAACGCTTTACTTTGTATACCGTGAAAATTAATCCTGCTGTTATTCTAGGATTTATACGACCCCAGAAAATGGCTGTTACATTTTATTAACTATTATTAAGATATTTATAGGAAATTTTTAAATATTGTAAAAAGAAAAAATGTCCGAGAAAATATAAATGTAAAAAAAAAATAAAGAGAATAGGAAAGCTATAAATCCATTTGTATTTTGTTTCTCTATGTACGGTATTATTTATTAATTAAATGCCTGTAAGGTTTCTATTATTTTTAATGAAGAATTGTACTTTTCGTTATTGGATTTAATACAATTATTTAGTCATGCCTCGAGTTCATTAATGTTTAAAGTTCTGAACTCCAAACATTATATGTTGCGTTTGATTTACACGTATGTATATAGGGGGTTAAGGTCGCCTGGTTGATTGAATTGTATAATGATATTAACATTAAGTCATCATCAGAAGGATAACAAATTTGCTTTGAGGGCATTGTTTCTACATAGATTGTAACTTTTAAAGTAGTTAGTAGTTAAGTTGATTTCTATTCTATTATAAAAAGTTTCTAATTGATATTTCTTAAGTTTTAAGTATTAAGTTAAATATTAACTTAAGTATTAACTTAGGTATTAACTAAGGTATTACTTAAATATTAAATATTCATAGATGAATAAGTTTTGTGCTGTTTTTTTAAAAATATGACTTTTCTAAGGATTACATTATCTATTTATTTATTTTGTATTGTATATACGAATAAATATGCTCTATATTTTGTATATACAAGTTTATCTCTTTAAATGTTTAAAATTTAAGCAAAAATCTAAAAGTTTAATACTGAGAAGTATATAATAAATTAAAAATTCTTTCATTTTTAAATATATACTTTTTGAGGTATTTGTTTAATGTACTGTACTCTAACTGTTTGAACCTCTAATAAGATCAATTATTTTATTATTGATCATAAGATTATTATTTAAGATTATATAGTACAGTGTTTTAGTACTAAACACTCGAAACAAAAGGTTAAATATTTAAATGCTAGATGCTTAATCTGCAGATAAAGAAAAAAAGGAAAAAATATTATATAAAATTCAGTCAGCTTACGTTTTTTTTTTTATAGAGTTATAAACAAATATTTTATGCGTATTATATGTATTTACATTGTATGTAAAATATTCGAATAGTTTAGCTGATTAATAATAGCAGATGAATATTCAGAAAATTGTTTGTTTAAAAATTGATCGACAATATATTATAATTTGAAATGTAATTTATTGATAATCAATTTACTAGTTTCAAGTATTATAGTTGAATATCTGTATTATAAATTTCGAAACATTTTTCTTATCTGATCTGTGTTTTAGAAATTATATAGGTAGTTTGAAAATAAAAAACTTTTGCGTTACACGTTATTATTTACACGAATTTTTTTAAATTTTCTCTATATTTATACACAGATATTAAATATCTAATATCTTCTGTTTGTCAAGATTAATTACTAAATGAATAAATTAATTTATATTATTTAACAGTATATCTACCAAGTAATAATTATTAACGATAACTTTGAAATAATAATTTAAGCTATTGATATTGTGATTACATTACAAATCATTATTTTCTAATCCTTCATATTTATTATTGATAGATTAAAAAAATTATTTGGTAGATTTGGCTTCTACTTATAGCGGAACAATACATGCGACAATCACGCCGTTTGTTTCGTTATGAAATGTGTGTCAGCAGCAAGATAACGTTCTTAATTGCTTCCATTGGTTGTCAATAAGTACATAATGTCTTAGAAGCGTTGGCCATGTGATTCTTCTATTCGACTGATTTAAATAGATTTAAACACATTGGTGTACCTCCAAAGTATTATTGAAGATGATACGATTTTAACAATACCAACTATAATAACACACTGATTGGTTTGCTTTCATCGATTACAGAAAACCAGTTTGCGATAACGGTACTATCTTTTTCACTGTATTATGTATTACAAACGACTTGTCAGTGTTAAATGATAATCATGAAATTAATAATTAGTCAGTTACTCATGCCTGCGTAAGAGAATCTAGTTTTGGGATAATTTAATAACGTATTTTTACAAGATAATCTAAAGACTACTTGTCGACTTTGATCTTGCCTCTGTGCAATTCCCCGGTTGCAAAAGATAAGATGCAACAACTGTTGATCTTGCATTAAATCGTTCATTAGTATTCCACTGCAATTAATTAACACGATAGATATAATGATAATGATTTAATTTTACGTAATTGGTTAATTTATCGTTATCATCTCTACATTTCATGTTACAATTACAAATTATGTATTATAATTGTTAGATTTTATGATATACCTTCAAGATGCAGCTGGAATACGTAGAAATAAATTTTATTTCATAATAGCACCGCTTACGGAAATATATTAATGATCCCATATTTAATAGTAAATCTACATTATTTTACACGGAACAAAATATAATTACAGGAAATATATATTATATTTTACGCAGTAGAAATATGCACTTCCATTTCATATTTATTTTTAGAAATTGTCCTTTGTAAATTATTAATATTTTTATTGATATTAATAGTATTTCGTACATTCAGATTGCGAATTTTTACGCATTTTTTAATTTTTATAGATATAGCTAAAAGGAAAAGGAAACGGAACCTAAGTAGAAATTCATTTTATCTACTATAGATTATAATAAATATTTTATATATTTTTGCATATTATACATTTTACATTTTTATATCTTGCAATTTCCTATAAATGCATAAAAATCTACATAATCTGTTATGTAAATAAGTGACTGATATTGAATATTATATAAATGAGTGACTGATACTATATAATTTACAAATGTAATAATAATAATAAAATTTCAAAAATATTTTAAATCAATGATAATAATGATATTTTGAATACATATTTCTTTATATTTATTACTCTTCATACTTCTTTTAACTTTTTTAGTTTGCAATCAAATATAAAAATATTTTTATTAATCAATGATGTAAAAAAAATAATTATCTTATAAATATAGCCACTTCTGTTTTATAAATTTCAAATTGATCCAAGTATTTAAATAAAATTTAAATAAAAGATTCGAGTAATGTTTTCGCAATAGTATTTTATTTAAACTGTATAGTTCATTGATTATGTATCATATGATATTATCCACAGTTTCGCTTTTATTTTGGTTTCTTAATATTATTTTAACACACTGATTGCCATCGTCAATAAAAATATTTTAAATAGCACAAATAATTAACTAATACTCTAAGAAAACTGCCCTTTTATTATATTTTATTGTGACATGATATTTTCCATAAATAAAATATAGACGAATTGCAATTAATGTGTTAATCAACATTAAATACTTGTAAATTCATTTCCTTCGGTTAAACGTGATTAATTATGTATATACATTTTTTTTCTGTGATCATTTTGTCGACTGTACTTATATATTTCCAAAGTTGCTGCCTCAGTTATATAATAATAATATCTGTTTTTACCAAATCGAAGTCAATGTTTACCAACGGATAATTACAACCGATCTTGAATTCATTACTTTTAATCGTTAACGTTACGTATTGCGTTAGCTATCGACGCAATACAGACTCCTATTAGTTTTTTCCACTTAATAATCTTCGAACGAGTAATAAACACATTTGAATAATTTTGTCGCAGCGTCATTATATGAAAAAGCATCGCTGCTTTTTCATCGTTTTAGTTTTGCTATCGAGCGGATGGAGCCCGGATGATTAATCGAAAGCGGCGATTCATAAATAGGATTGCTCGTTAGAAAAGCAAATACGACTCTCGTTATTTCTGATTACTTCGAGTTGATTGACCTGTCCTGACGTATGGCTCGATCCTGATTTCTGGTGCGTTACGGTTTGCTAATCGTTTCGCACGACCGGCTGCCATCGATATCGCGATACCTGTGTGGTTAAGACACTCTCCCTGTGTGGCCTGTGTCTCTCTTTTTCATTCTTTCCTTCTCTTTTTCACCCGACTTATTCCAACCCGCATTCCCTCATTCTGCTTTCCTTTTTCCTCGGTTCCACTTCGTTCTTTTTTTCCCTTCTTTTCTTTCTATGCCTCGTCGTCGTTGCGCTTCACGTTGCTAAGGTTTTACCGTGTCTTCCAGCACCCGTGAAATTGGTATTCCCTTAAATGGATACTGCAGACACTAAATCTGCAGTTGTTACATTATGCGCGTAGTAATTGTACAGGTGCGCTCGTTCCATTCATTTCATTAATTAAGCATTTCTCTTCACCCTTTTGAGACATTCGTACGATAAATAAATGTTTATGTGTCTGTTAAGATATAAGCTCTCAGCATATAATAAATAAATTTCTTCCTTACACATGTTTTCTTTATATCACTGAGACTTGTTGGGATAGGTATATGATATCAATGTAAACAATTGATGGGACAATGTATTCTAATTTTAAAAATTTTCTGAATTTAATTTTTAATTTCTTTTTTATAGATGAATGTATTGCAATAAGAATTATTATAACAATTATTGCTATTGTTAACTGACAAAACATCCGCCTTCTTAACTCATTAAGGGTCGAGTAATGATTTCTTGTGTTATAAATACGGTATAGCCTCCAATAGAGAATCAAAGTATTCGGTTAATCCTTTATATCCTAATGGTACTTAATGCATCGTTTTATGTTAACGCTTATAACAATTGTTCATGGTATTTAAAAAGACATGTAAATTGAACACTCGTGAATCACTGGAAGAAAGCACATGAATGTTTTACAGTTAATATTATATCGTGGCACCTTTTTTTTAATTGCACCAAATGAGAAATTTACAAAATTTTTCAATTCCAATTCAAAAATGTTTTATCTAGAGATTAATTTTTGTTAAGAAAGTTGTATTTTAATTGCAGTTAATTTTTTTCCTTTTCTTAAATTTTTTCATAAATATAATATTTGTGAATATAACACTCCATATAATAATTAAGCACAATCGAATTGATGTACTCGTAACATTTATATTTTTCCATTTTTCAAATTGTTACACTAGAAAGAAATTTTCTGGTTTTTTTTTATAAAGTATGAACAAACATGTGTTGATAGAAATTCTTGTGGATAAAATAAAAAATCATGATACTAAAGATTAAACATTTTTGCTTTGTATAGTAATGCGTTTGATTCTTTGCAGTTTACCATCTTAAATGTAATATTACACATCTTGTGTGTTATCTCTATTTTTCGAATATTTCGATAATTATATTATTCGAATATTATATTGTCAGTACAAAATTCCTATTAATAACTAGAAAACTCATCTGATACTTGTGATTTGATAATATAACGTTCGAATATCAAAATATTCGAGTAATAATGGTTCAAATAAGATTCCATTGTACCTGAAGTCATTAGAAAATTTGTTTTTCTTTTGCTATGTTTATAATATCATTACAAATCTACAAAAAAATTAAAAATAGTATAGCTAACTTGATGCCGGATGAAAGGAGTTAATGGAATTTTCAGATAATGTAACAACAGTTTTGATACTTTTGTGTACAAAATTATCAGTTTATACCAATACTTAAGAATCCAACATATTTTTTATTTGTAGAATTAGGTGATTTCCTTTAACGTACATAATTCTGTGGAGTTTGTATTTTATCCTTTTTTCGGTGTGAAACACATGTTCGTCATTTACTGTTGAAAGTATGTGAAAAAATTATATGTATGTGTTTAAAGTATTTTTCACGCTCATAAACGAAACTTTAGTTTATCGTGATATTAATAGATTAGGTGTATATAATAGATCGTTGAATTCATTTTGATATCAGCTACAACAATATAAGGTTAAAAATTTTTAGCGTTATTTAATAAGTAAAATGTTAACTGGAGATATTTTTAAAAAAGCAATCTTTGGAGAATTTTTTATATTGCAGTTTGTACACAACTGGTAACTGACTTTTATTCTGAACATTATTTTCAATAATGGTCGAAAGTGAAAAATTATAATAATAATCATTAGGTTACGAAAATTCGCAAGTTTGAAATATTTAAAGAAGATCGAGGATTCCAAACATTTTATAGACATCAATTCAAATGTATGATGCAGACACTAAATCTGTAATTACGTTATGCGCGTACATCCGCGCAATAATTATACAGGTGCGTTCGTTCCATTCTCCGTCTGCTAAGTTAATTTGTTATGTCTGATAATTTGCTCGTTCATATTATGTAATCTTCTGGTTTATTTAATGGTGTATAGTCTTCTTAAATAAGTGCGATGCAAAAGAATATTCAATAAATTTAATATTTTATTATATTACAGATTTCAATATGCTCTAAGGAATCTCTAATTATTTAGTGTTGTAAGAATATTCATTTTCTGCGTTTAGTTTCTATTTTAGAAATTAAACAGTTAAAGAATAAGCTTTATATTAAAGATTATATTATATAATTGAAGCGTTCGGTGTAGAAACTCCATTTTTAGTTTAGATATAATAATAATAGCTTAGATGTAATATACTTACTAAAATGTATATGAAGAATATTGTATTAATTTGTTTTTAAATAAAAATGTATTGACTAAAATAAATTAATCTAACATTCGATTTTTAAATTAAAACTATCTTCTTTTTTCTGAAACAAAAATTCTATATGTCAAAGTGCCAAAACACAGTGTCAAAAATTTATTAATGAACATAAAAAAAAATAGGAATTATAATAATTCTCGCAGATGGATACAGCAATGCGAATGATTAAATAGGTTCATTAAACGAAATCCCATGTGACTTATCCAAAGGGATAATTTTTTCAAATATTTAATATATAACCTGCTTAAAAATTCATTTCTCTATTGAGCTTGAATTATATTTATAAATGAAAATGTTGCATTATGCGTGACGATGAAGCTACTATCTGCGAAATTTCTCCTAATAGTTTATTTAACAGTTGGAGAAAATATTGATAGTTTGCCAAACTTTCCTTTGTCCATAATTTTCTTTTTTTTCTCGTAAAAAAGTTGATAAATGCATTTTGTGATATAATACTTGGAATTTCTTATTGGAATCTC
Source organism: Tetragonisca angustula (assembly GCA_036937485.2). NCBI lineage: Eukaryota > Metazoa > Arthropoda > Insecta > Hymenoptera > Apidae > Tetragonisca > Tetragonisca angustula. Next base: position 1,963,726 of record JAWNGG020000002.1, read on the forward strand.
TTAGAAACTTATATTACCATGTTGCAAATATACAAAATTCTCTATTATTAGAAATTCTTGATGTTGTAGTATTATTCTCAATCTGTATAGTAAAAATGAAGATGAATTTTTCTTTTTACTCGAATGTATAATTGCTTGTTATAGTGTAATTGACGATATTTTGAATTAAATAGTGACGACCTATATTTATTAACAGAGTGAATTTATTCACAATTGAATAGAATGATCTTGTAGTAAATAAATAATTATTTCCTATCGGTAATGAAGATTTGAAAAGTGACTTTTACTTAATTAAAATATAATTATAATTATAATTCATCCTTTTATTTAATCTTTCGTCAAAATTGCTTCGTATCTATAATTATTCACAACATTATAATAGCAAATATTATTATCAGTGAAAAAATATTTAATTTTTTGTTTCTTAAATATAATTATAATATAGTGTAATTGTGAAAATAATTGGAAGAAATTTGGAGTTAAATCTAAAAAAAAAAACTCTAAAATTTTTATTTAGAAATATTGAAGTGTCATATATTCTGATTCATTCTGTAGTAAATTTTCTCAATGCCATTTTACTTATGGAAGCATTGTCTCTTTTAGATATGTAAATGATGTTTAGGTTCGCGAAACGTTAAGATTAATATTTCTGCTTCTCAAATTAATCAATTAGCTAATTTTGATAATTAAATATAAAATATAAGTTTGACAGTTAAATATAAAAAATTGTGAAACTAACTAATAGTGTAATAAATATAATGAATAGATATAACATTAGTAATTAAATATAAAATTGTAAACCATCTTATATATAAAACGAATTGGAATGCCATTAATAAACTGCAGACTTTTATGCGAATTCATATTTTTTTTATAGATAATTTAAAGAAACGAGACCTAGTTATGTTTCACATAAAAATCTTTTCAAAGAAATACATGTGTCGATAATAATGTATTTTTCAAATCATACAATTTTTGTACAAAGAATGTTTTCGTGTAACGTGTATCTTAAAAATTATTGGAGATAATCAAATTTCGCGTCCTCACCTTATACATTAACACATGTATAGTAACTTATGATTCTACTTCTCACTACTATTCATATTTATTATTCGCAGAATAAGATAATTATTCTAATAACATGCGCGCTAGTACTTTAATTTGTATAATTACAAATTTAAATTGTATAGCTATTTGAAGAATTACCTTGATCGAACTCAATTAGTTAGTTAAAATAACGAAATTTAATAAAATTTTGAAACGTAAAATATAATATTAAATTTTCTAACAGCTTAATAAATATAATTTGAATTAGTGGGATTTTGGATATGTAGATGCATTTATAAAAAATTTAAAGAAGTGAAAATGCACACAATGCATGTAACATGCGAAAATATTCTACAAAAAAGTAGCGTATTTATTATAATATTTAGTAGAAAAAGCAAATTTTTACTTGTAGATTATATTTTTTTAATTACGTTCATGAAAATTTAAAAATGCACGAATTAAGAGTTTCATTCATTCTTTATTCATGATACATCTGAAATATTTGCGGTATTAAGAAATCGCTGATTAAGATTTTTTTTAGATTGGAACCAACTGAAGCAATAAATTAGTGTTTCTGTTTGCGACATTCTCTCGTGGAATTTTATAGAGTGAAAGTATCATAGAGTGTTAACAAACTGCATTCTGTACATGTAATACTATGTATTATATTTTATCTAGAAGTATTCAACTATTTTCGTAGAAGAATATTGTATATTGATAATTGTTTATATCATTAAAGAAAAATCTATAAAGAAACATTTAATAATTTAAATTTCGTAGTTAAATTTTGTAAATACAGTATTTTTAGAAGAAAATTTTTAAATTATTTCCTAAGTTTTGTTTTAAATTATACGTTTTTTTATTGTAATTACAATTAATGTCTTGTAAGCAGATACTTGAGCATTATTGTCTATTAAAAGCTAGCAGAGCGAAGATAATTTCTTATTTACAATTTATCTTATTATAACAAATTTATGTGTGACTTACATAACCAAAAGCAACATAATAATTAATCACTTTTGTCAATAGCAACAATATTTTCTTAAAGTAAAAAGTTTGATGTTTCTAAAAAGTTAGAAAGATAAGCATTCTTGAATACTCTGTATTTATAGTAAAAATTGTAAATTTCATACAAACGAAATAGATGATATGTTTAACATAGTTTAATGTATTATTATACTATAAATAATTTATTATTATATTATACTTAATAGTACATTATATTATCACTTATACTTATCGTATTATATTATACATATTAGATGTACATTAAATTTATTACTATATTATTTTTATTATATTAAAGGCTGTATTGGTTATAAGATTTGAAATAAAATTTATTTATACACAGTCAGCTACGGAGATTTACATATAGGTAAATTCCAAGTATTTAAAGAAAAATAAGAATTTTGAATATTTTATAAAGAACTAATTTATTAATTTATTAATTTATAAAGAACTAATTTATTAATTTATTAATTAAATAAAATTGAATTAAAATTAAACAAAAACCGGTGCATTAAACATAAGATGTATTCTTATTCTAATTATAATTATAAACAAATAGTTTTATTCGCTTTATTAGACATATTATGTACAGTACTGCATATAAATTTTTGTAAGATCTATTGATTTATTTCTATGTTCTTTTAAACAAATGCAAAAAACATTGTTAATGTTTTAAAAATTATCTGACTTTAATTAACAAGTTAATTAAGATCCATGAAATACTTAAGAAACATTCTTCTTCTATTTTAAATTTTTGAAATTTGACAAATATATGTGTACTTCTGTGGTTGAATGTACATGACATCTTTTATTATAATACAATCTTATTTTTGTTTTTTATGATACATATATGTAGATATCACTCATTTTTTCGTGATAACGATATAACTCGATTCACGATTTTAGGAAAAATCGAGTTTGAATGTTCTTCTTGTATAATAATTTTGTTACAGCATGACATTAAAATGTCACAAAGTTTTATATTTTACGAACATGTACAGAACCATACCACAAAGTACAAGTAACAACTATTCTTTCTATATCAATAATTCGAAAACTACAGATTTTGAGTTGTGTCATTATTGCAGTAAATGAGCGATATACCGTTTTAATAATATATTTTAAAATTATTAAATTCAACTGTGATGAAGAGGAAAATAACAATAGATATCACAAATTTGAAACATGTTCCTAAATACTCTTTTGGTAGCAATTTTTGTCATATATTAATAAATCTTCTTTTGCGTGCTACTTATCTTTTAAAAAGTAATTTAATTTTAAATTAGCATGATCCATAAATCGTTATCAATATAAATAGGACATCATTGTCAAAAGAGGAAGAAGAAAACGATTAGATCGGAAAGTCGATAACATCGTTTCATCGATTTCATGGAGATTAATGAGCTGAGATTTCACAGACACTTTCGTCTTTCTCGTATCGAAAGGTACACGACCTCCTGAAACGACTTCTGGAATTGTTGACTCTGTTAGAAGCACGTGGTGAACTGGACCACGAGGCCGCGAAAGTACCGTTAAGTGCGCAACCGGCAAAAAGTCGAATCATGACCAAAAGCGGGTGTGTATGCTCGTTGCCACGTTCATTACGACTTTGAATTTCCTGGTCAAGTGATCACTCGGAATCATTGTCACTTCCTGTTATTCATATTGTACAATTTAGAATGAATCGACTCTTCGTTGTTTCTTTCATTCCCGATGTCACATTTTTGGCTAAATGCGAGCGATATAATGTAGTAAAATTCCGTTTATGTAAATCTGTCATGGAACAACTGGTTCAATAATTAAAATTCATTAATTCTGCTTTGTACTAGTGATACTTCTTTCATACGATAGGAGTTTAAATAAATGAATAACATGCACGGACAAGCACGAAATGATTCTTTATGAAAAAATAAAGAAAAAATATGGAATAAAATTTTTTGATTTGAGACTTCGTTTTTGAGGAGATCAAGTTTAAAAATTTGCTCCGCGCATGACGTTTGTATTGCTTCATTTAAGAAAAATTTAACATGCTTCATGAAATTTGAGGAATGAGATTTAAATTAACTGTGAAATGGTGTTTCTCTACAATATTACAATGTATGATGTATCGTATGCATATTATAGTGTTACATACTACTTTTTGCCGATTATATTTATTCATTGAAAACATAAATTCCTAAGAAATAACATCTTTAATTTAATTAATTTATTTATGTCGTTAATATAGTACATGATTTTGTGTTAAAAGTTTATACAATACTATGCTTAGATTAATGACAGATGTATACTATGTTTATGTAATGATAGATGTGTACATGCAATAATTACATTAAAATAATCTATATATTTTGAGTAATATTAATAAGTGAAATCTAAAACATAAGCCATTTTAGGAACTATAAAATGTGGTTTAAAATTTTTTTCTTGTTTAGAATTGTTTGAATATTAAATTCTTTTTTCCTTTGATATTTAGTATTCAGGATTTTTGACGATCAATTAGTAAGTGACATACAGTGATGTTTTTGTATTGGAAATAGATATTTGACATACGTAACATTGTTAAAAGTGGTGTAAAGAATTTGAGTATAATTATGATTGATATATTGCGATATATTTTTCAATAAAATTTTTATCAACTTTAAGATCAACAGTTATATAATTTTAAGAAACTGAAAAAAATAGTATAGATTAAATTTTTAATATTAGAAATATTTTATTTATAACAGAACAATCGATGACTAAAATATAAAGTTTGTAGCAAAGAAATTAAAAAAAAAATTTAGAATACGATAAAGAACATAAGTTCCTGTTTAAGTACTACTAAAAATCATTTAAATCTCTAAAAATACACTGTTATAAATATATAAGATTTTTATGGAAAATTATTAGTTAGTCATTTTGAACATTGTGAATTTTAATGTTTATTATTTTTAGTGTACGAGGTAAGTTTTCTTCAATGTTGCGTTTACAAAGTAACGAGATTAAGGTCACATCTTGGAAATTGTATATATTATAGAAATATGTTTAGGCATAATTTTATCTTGAAAACGTAAACAAGTGCAATTTTACAACAATTTTCCTATATGTATAACTTACCACAATAAAGAAACAAATTATCGAGCATAATTTAATTAATTCCAATACTTTGTGAAGATTAAGTTCTGTCTTTCCATTTTAAGAGACAAATTATTAAATAGTAGTAGTTGTATAAGGTATTTTTAGATAACTAAATATCAGATAACTAACTGAATGTTAAGAATAAACAAATGTAAGTTATTTGAACTGATTAATTAATGATGAACTGTAAATGATTATTTCCAACCTTTCGATTTACGATGACTCTTCTTAGTACTTCGAACTGGGGAATACCTACCTACATATTCAAAATAAATTCTAGGAATCATAATAGATGATCTCAGTTTACAAGGTATTCTCGTTCCTTTCTTGGTTTTAAAAGTTAAATTTTATCTCAAGGATCATCATGTTGGAACATGAATAAGATTCATGAGATTGTAGTAGATTAAGTGAAAACCGGAATTATATAATATACAGTAGTTTCGAAAGTATTCGAATGTTTGTATATACGTACACATTTGCACATGTACATTTTGAAATTTTATTAATAAAATGGTGATTGGACTGTAAATTTTTATGTAAACGTATATTTTTGAAAATACATACAATCTAAAAAATATAACTGTGATAGAAAATTGATGGACTAAATATTGTAAAAAGCATTATATATATTTTAGAAATTTTCTATATTTTTTCATATTGTATTTTATATAATAATTGTGTAATTTTATACAATGTAATGCAAAAAATCTACAGTTTAGTTATAGTTATATTAGCAAAACTTGAGATCAATCTGAAAATATATATAGAAATTACAAGATATTTGTTGTAACATATATATTTAGTAAGAAATTAATATACCGTGATCATCTGGAGCATATGGTAAATGACAAAGATGTTTTTATTAAATATTCAGACTTATTGATATAATTGATTATATGATCGTTTAACTTGTACTAAATATCATATAATTTATATATATATATTTATTTATTTTAAATTAATGTAATTATGATATTTGAGATTCATTATGATGTTAATGAAATTTCAAAATGGTTTATATACCACAAGTAATATATTTATAAAAAACTTTTATAAATATTCTATAAATATACTGTCGTGAACAATTGATATTCTCTAATAAATTATTTTAATCATAATTATATTTATGGCTAATACATTTTTTAATATGTATAATAATATTAATAATAATATTAATAAGTTTCTTAACCATTTAATATGAAAATTTAAAGAGTTGTGGTTACAAAAAAGTAACTACATACATTTTCTATAGTATATGGCGAAAAAAAATCAGAATAAACAATGTCTTAGTAATAGATAATATCAAACAATGGAAACTTGCACAAAAATTTGTTAATTCTAGTTAACATAATTTTAATAAAATTTAATTGATAATAAAATTTAGCATTACCTTTCGATTTTCAATAATATCCAACAAAAATTTACATAAAATTATGCAACGTATGTTTGGTAGTCATCAAATAACTGCAAGTAACGGATTTAATGTGTATATTTTGTTTCATGATTTTGTAAGGGATGATTTTATAAGACGATTTTGAGAAAATATTTATTGAATTCGACATATGTTTTCTTTACATAGATAATGAAAAATTTTCTGTATATCAGTATATAGGTTAGTAGGTATATAGCGCGTACGCGGTACTACTACTTTATTCTTTGAACTTAAAGAAGAAAAGGAAACAAGAAGCGGTTAACGTTATCTTGCGGCGAGAAATGAGAAATATAAAAACATGTAACAACGTTACTAAGCATTAAGAGAGACTAGTAATTGTAGTTCTTGCGTAATAACTTTTACTGAATGTGTATGAGACAACTATTTTCACTTATGCAACTTCTGTAGTACAAGTTTCACTAGTATTATTATTTTTCTCCTTTATGGAATCCATTGTATATATATAAAACTGATGTTAGTTAAACATGATTCCTGACAAGAAAATATTATTTTATTAAAAATTTTTGAATATACATTATTATTATATTTTAATATATATTTAATTTTTATTTTAATATATAGAACTTGATTGTTTTAATGTAATATAATGTTAAATATATCTACAATGTTTATTTACACATTTTTAAAGAGAAAGAAAGATTATATTTGACAAAAGCAAGAAATAAATGTAAAATACTTTTATACATATCACATATCACATATCACATATATATATAATATTACATATATACGTATATGTAGAATTTTTAATATGAAAACTTAATAAGAAAACTTATTAAAATTTTTAATGAAAAAACTTAAATTAAATATAATTTTTAACTAAAATTAATAATTGAAAGTCGTTTAATATTATATAAACACATCATTATTATAATATTTTCTTAACATACAAAATTTTACTACTCTATTACTTGTTTCTCAATTTTATTTATTTTCATCACTTTTCTTTGAACTGAATATTTTTATCGAAAATCTACGTCATTCGAAAAGAATCCATGTCTTGCAAGATATCAAGATTTATATGATGTATAATCCAGGAATTTTTAATATCATTGTTGATTTTTGACAACTTCCAACGTCTTCGATAAAGTTTGTTGCTTATGTTGTCTTAATACTTGTACTCATTTAGTATAATTATTGAATGTTCATGTTTCTTTCAGAAAAGTTAAGGATATATTAATTTACAGAATGCATATGATATGTAGAAACTATGGATATGAAATACGGAGTATATGTATAAATATAAAATACTTAAATTAGCAGATAAAATATCTAAATAGTCTATTGATATAAAATATTTAATTATGAAACAAATAAAACATGTAAAATATTTAAATATTTATTAGTAGCATGAAAATCAATTCATTATTAGTAGAATTAACTTATTATTAACAGTGTAATAAATAAAATGAATTTTTATTTATATTAATAGATGAAAATATATTTAAGAGATAAATAGTGAAGAAACATATCACATTTTTAAAGAGAAAGCAAAATTATATTTGACAAAAGCAATAAATAAATATTTTTCAGAACAAAATTATTGTTATGAATATAATATTTAGTAGATTATTCCTGTTATATTTCACTCATAATTCTTGTTGTAAAGAATTATAGTTATTCGATTCTTCTTATTTATTATTAATTTATAAATAGATTGCGTATTTTTATGCATTTATAGAAAATTTTGAGATAAAATATTCAAAGCAATACAATATTTCTCATAATATTTAATAGTTGAAATAATTCTCTATAATTGTTTTCTCTATTTCTTTAGTTTTTAAATGTATAAAATTGCATAAACATCTACAGTTTAATTCTAGTGCTCACATACATATCCGTTTAAAAATTCTATTTTTATATTTTTCACTCTGTTGCAGATGCGTTCGGAATCACATTCCAGTTAGAGCTACGTCTGATCAAATAAATCGTGAGTACTTTATCACAAATACATATATTTCTGTGCTGAAATTTATTTGGAAAAGGAACATTCTCGAATCAATAAATAATTGGATGAGCAGATATTTAATTTTCATATCTCTTACTAGAAAGGATTGCAGAATCTGTATTAAAACCTTCCTGCCTTATTAGCCATGACCTACCTCCACCCACGCATCCGAACAGAACACTTCGAGACTGCTTTGCGCAGTACGTAACTACTTAAGTTCTATTAACTGTTGCGTCTGTTTGCACATTAGGCACAAAAGTTGTCACAAATGTACTTATGCATACGTCATTAAATCGATGAAATCATTTGATGAATTGCCGCACACTTTCATAATGCGACAATATATTACTACATTACTACATTAATACATTAATACATTTTTATTCGAAACTCGGTTATTATGTAGTTTTATTTGGAACTAAGCTATTATTTAATCTAAAATTAAATTATAAATTATTTATGGGAATGTCCAATGAGTAACGCACACTTTTCTGTTAGAATTTATTAGCAAGTATAGTTTTATTCCAAATTTATTTATTAATCTTGAAATCAATCATTTAAATTATTATTTAATCTGGATTTAATTATTTAATCTAGAATTAGAATGTAAGTTATTCCTTTATGAAATTACCCAATGAGCAGCGCACACTTTCATATTACATGATATTGATAAACATATTTTTATTAGAAATTCATTTATCATGTAATTTTATTTTTAGAACTAAATTATTTACTTATATTATTATTTTACGTATTAAATTATAAATTATTTAATTTAATTATAAATTATTATGATTCAATATGATTCATAATATTTCATGATTCATTGTATTTCTGTAATAAATATTTTTAAATATCCATAAGTACCTATATAAAATATTTCTATGTCAATATTTGAAAATCTTCAGATTCTAGATACTTCTATTAACATTAAAACATTTCTTTTTATTGCAGTTTCATTTATCACATAGTTTTATCCACAATTAAATTATTTATTCGATGGATTTATTTGCCCAATAATATTTCAGAAATTTAAAATTTTTATGACTTCTATATTAATACTTCTCTAATATTTGAATATTGTCAGATTGCATTCTAGAAATGTTTGAATTTCCATTAAGTTTTATATGTACGTTTAATTCATGTTAATATTTGGATTTTATATGAAATAAAGACAAGCATTGATGCCAATTATTTGAATTATTCCTCCCGATAGCAAAAGGCATTTGATGTTCATAATGGCAAGCGAAGAAACCGAGGCGAAACAAAGGATGGATAGTATATGCAATCACAGTCATAAGCTGATGTGATTACGAAAAAAAAAGTTCGAATTATTGATGACGTCACATAATGCCGTGAACGATAATATGCAAAATAATGCAAATTGTATTGAAATTAATAGACTTGCCTTTGGTTCGTCTATAAAATTGGTTGCGACGATGATTTAGCGGTAAATGTGACATTCACCGATATAAAACTAGTTGCCATTTCATCGCGTGTTTCTCACGTAAACGTAGATACCTTAAGCTCTTTTCGATGAAAACCTGAATTTTAAACTGCATAAAAATTTTATTTAATTTTTGTTTAAATAATAAATTTGGAAATCCACAAGTTGTCGGAAGCAAATAAATTCAAATCTTACTTTTCAGGTTCATACGTACATCTTAGAAAAATTTACTATAATTTAATATAGCAATGTTACATGATTTTTATTATAAATTTTCAATAAATTGTCAATAAATAATAAAGCATATATATGAGCAATAATATCTCTTTATAATAATGTATGGTGCATTCGAAAATGAATTTTAATTATAAAATTTATATCGTATAGTTATTTTTAAGATAGAAAAAATATGAGCTCGCCGTATAAAATAAATCGCCTCTTATCAATTCTTCGTTACAAGTTCTTCGTAAATAAGTGATGATAATAAAGTACTTATAAAACTTTTCAGATAACAGTACGAATGATTCATGGTTATTTACGTTAATGCATCCATTAAACGTTGATATTTTTAAAGAAGTAATAATTTCGAATAGGTCATTCATATAACTTATAAATTTATATTTCTTTTTAATTAAAAGTTATAATAATTGTAAAAGTTTTAATAAAATCACACAATTAAAATTATTTTTATTATTGATTATTAAAATTTAATTAAAAATTTTATTTCAACATATATATTGCGTTTTGGTCTTTTTCAATAATATTAGTATTAATATTATACTTAAATGTAAATATTAAATTAATCTCTTAAGGATTATCGTATTTCATTTACATCTTTTTTTAAATCATTTTATATTGCGATTTTATCTTTTTAATATTTTAGTTATTAAATGGAATTCTAGGAATTCGTTCAATACTTTTTTTGCTATTAATTTCTCTAGCAAAAGTGTGTAATTTTGCAAAATTTAAAGAAATTTATATATTTTTGACATTATAATAAAATACTTATCACTCATTAAATTTTATTTATTATCTATATTATAGTATATATTATATATGTATATAGTATACGTGATACATATATGTCATATGTATTTATTATAATTTTTATTATAATATTTATGTAACTATAATGTAAACTATGTATTGATTTTAGAATTATTATATATAATTTAACATTAATAACAACATATTAATTTTAATTTTAATATCAATAACGTTTTCATCTTAATGAAAAGAACATTGAAAACTGAAAATCTGAACTAGTTATAAATGTTATTTTCTTTTTCCCAGGTGAATCAGATTGAAAGATGCAAAGAACACTGTTGCCGTTGTTCTTAACCCTCTTGAGTTATTCTGGACTGTCCAGTGGGCTCTGCATCCTGCAGAATGGTACAGTAGCTCGTTGTCACGAACTCGAAGATGTCAAATATATCAAGACCTACGACCTTGATTCATTGAAGGCTTCCATACCAATATCTATCCTTCATTCGGGATTTTTCGTCAATTTGACCAGCCTTCGACATTTAGATCTTTCGGGAGGCGCCATTAAGCAAATAGAGCCAGGAAGTTTCAGTCAGTTGACGAATCTAAGGAGTTTAAATCTCGCTGAAAATCATATCGAACGTTTGGAGCTAGGTTCTTTGGATGGTTTAAATCATTTGCACAGTTTAAACCTTCGTAAGAACAATCTTCGGCATTTGCCGCCTGCATTGGCTCGTTTAAAGATTCTGAAACATCTGGACGTTCAAGGTAATCCGTTGCAATGTGATTGCGCAACGCTTAAAGTGAGAGACCTGATCGCGAAAAAGGGCGTGAGAGTCTCGAAAAAAGTCTTTTGCGCGAATCCGAGAAACGTGAAGGGAACGTCGTTGTTCAAGTTGGATACCGCGGTCATTTGTCACTTTGAGGAGCAAGATCGTGAGATGCAGAATGATCAGGGGTACAAGGACTCGTTGGAAGATTACGGCTCTGGAAATTCATTCGATAAAGAAGACGACAGCATGGAATATGTGATTGAAGGCTCTACTACCGAAGCTCCAAAGCTCGAAGACGAAACATCGTTCCCAGAAATTTCTGCTACCACTGAATTCAAAACAACTGAATCATCACGAGAAGTTACCGCTGCTACGGAGGAACAAGAACTTCCCATTCAAACGATAGAAGCTGTCAAATCGACCACCAGCAAGGACGACGAGATTTTCTTTGATTCCGAGGAGAAAGTTAAGTTAATTACGGTTGAGACGACAACGGAGAGGAAGAAAGTCCACGAGGATGGCTTATTTTATCCGACGGAAGGTTCCGGCGACGAAGAAGACGGTTCTGGAGAAGGATCCGGAACGGGAGTAGGTTTCGGTGAACAAGTGTATAAAACGGAGAACGACGATTCTTTCTTCGAGGGGCTTTATCATTTATTTATGGGTTCAACGAAACCATCGGAGGAACCTAACTTGGAAGAAGAACAATTTATCGACGCATCCTCGACCAAAGGTATCGAAGAGGAAGAATCACTTGTTAACAAATCCGCGGTTGAAAAGGAAATCGTAACGAAGGATGTCGGCCTCGACGAAACAGTCCCAGGTACCACTGAAGTGGCTATCAAAACTGACATACCAAGACCTACTAATAGAGTGGAGTTAATGGACAGCGAGTTGCATGACATGACAAAATTGGGCAATGTTAAAATGGGCCAGGAAGACGCGGACGATGATCTGGCCGAGGTATCTTCAGCGAAACAATCGAAGAAAGGAATGGGTTCTTATGTTGTTCTAGCCGCGTTATTGGCGATTTTAGCAACTCTCATAGGATTTGCGGCGTATAAAGGTGATTTTTGTAGGAAAAGGAGGAAACGCAGTGACGTTGAGAATGGAACCGAGTTGAGAGATATGCAGAAAGCTTTATTGGAAACAGGAAATTCCGCGCAACCGAAAATAGCATCAAATGGAAACGTGGAGAGCGCACCTTTGGTCGACGATGCCACGGATCATGACGAGATAAAGAGTTCCAGTAACGACTACCGTGTTACGGCGGAAATACCGAAATCTCCAAATGGTACTTCCGATCGTACAGAACCGTTGAAACCACCACGAGCGGTCACCCCGCAGAACGATCAGAAGATCAAAGAAACGATTGGCCAGGATGGAAATTGCCCCAAAGATGATTCGTTGTCGTTGCAGACAAACTCGGTAGATCCAGTAACCAACAGCAGCCCGAGTTTTCGGCTAGCAGAAGCGAACCAACCTCCCTTAAGTCCCGGTGCTCAGAGAGTAAAGATCACGTTGCAAGAAAATCCCGATAGCGTGCCAAGGACGCCTATACTCATCACAAGAACAGCGGCTGGTGAGAATCTAGTCAAGACGCCATGAGGTAAATTCAAATCGAGTTAAGTGGATGAAAAGTTTCGAATCTAACGAGAGTGTGAAAACGAAAGCGCGGGGGAGATCGGTGTGATCGTGTGATCCAGTTTATAGAAATCACAATGCCGTCAGTGTTCCTAAATCCGTATCCGGATCCGGGCCTTGATTTCAGTGCATTTTTATGATAAAGTGAAACATAGAGTTATACTATCATTGAGTTTGTGTTTCGAGTGTGAAACGGATTGCTCCAGTAAGTGAAAGTCCATTTTCGTAGCGTATAGTTCAGTGACGATTTGTTTACTTGGTATAGGAGAAATGAGCGAAACGAAGTTGTTTGTACATACTTGCAAATAATAGTCGTATATATAGTAATACTTCCGTTGTTTGTATAAGGTTTGTGGATGCAAAACTATTTGATACGTTTTATATACGATTATGCAATATTAGCACACTAGTCAGTTCTCTTAAGCATCTTCCTTCCTGTATGAACTCAGATGGGATTTTGGTACAGTAAGTTCCACTGGAATTCTTTGAACTCGATGTATACCATTATTGTTTCAATATAGTAACATGAATGATACTAGAATTATAAGAATAATATTTAACGTTACAAATTTTCCTTAATTGATTTATATAAGTCTATATATAGTTTTCCTCAAATTGTTCTTAAGATATTGCAATTGGATTGCAGATTTTTATGCACTTATAAGAAACTTAAACACAAAGAAATGCATATAATGCATTATAATAAAAATATATGAAATATCTAAAGCATGTATAATATTTAAAGGACGAGAGAAATTTTTATTTTGGTTCTATTTCTTTAGTGAAATTTAAATTTGTGTAAATATTTGTAATCTAATTTCAATATACTGATAACAAGCAAATGTTTCGTTTCGTGATATCAGATATCCTTCTGGAAGAATACGAAAGAATTGGACTTTCGCTAGCGGAACATATTAATTAAAAAAATTAATGTACATAAAAATTAACAAATATTTAATATTAAAATTTAGCCTTAATTGTGGCTAAAAAATATTTGGTAAATTGTTTTTGAAGTATACTGTAATATGTTAATAGACAAATGTTTTGTTTTGTGATACTAACACTAGAACTATATCGACGACTAAAATATAAAATTTGTATCAAAGTAGTTAATGACTCTTTAAAAGACTTTAATTTAGAAAAAAGAAAAGAAACTTTAATATAATAAAATTACAATTAATAGATTTTGAAATGTGTATAATAATATAATAATACAGGAAAAGATCTTTAATATATATATATATATAAGACTTTAAAAGATTAAGAAGCGATATTTCTCGATATTTCTCGAAAAATCATTCATTTCTCAAAAGCTGGATCATTAAAAATGGCCAGAGATCATTCTGATAGTTCTAGTGTTAAACGTTCCTTTGGAAGAATATAAAAGAATTTGATTTTCGCTAGCAAAACTTAACACTTAATAATAATAACAAAGAAAATTAAGTTATATAAAATGTACATTCTATATATTTATAATAATCATTCCAGATTAATCATATCATCTCTTCTAATATTTAATCGTCGGACCTATAATGTTAAATAACATATCGATATGAAATAAGATAATATAATTGCATAATTTATATATGAAAGCACATAGTATATTTGAAATTGGAATAAAACTTCGACAATTTGAATATAAAATGTCAACTGTCTATGAGTTTGTATAAGACCAATTGTTTGCATTGTTTAGAAATTTTTGAAACAATCTTTGTACAAAAGTTTTATTATTAAATTATAAATAATGAAATTATAAAATAATCTATTAATGTAAAAGCCACATCACAAAATATCATATCAAATATTGTTTGAACATGTGTTGCAATGCATACAAAGTAATGGGAATTGTCGTGGAAATTAGTAAAAATCTGAAAAATTAGCTGGATAAAAAGAATTTGCTGGATAATATCCAATTTAAAACTATCGAATTCCTTCGAAATGAAAAATAAATATTTCTAAAGATAATTCTCGGAGTCTTGGAGCCTTGACCTTGGACACAAATATTCCCATCACTTTTGTCTGTGTTTATTCTTCTACACCAAATTCCTGTAAGTTTTTGTACATCAAATGCGTAAAATATCGAAGTATTTGTCATTAATCCATTAAAGACCAAGCAATGATTTATCACTTAATCAATTGTAAATTCTGCAACTAAATCTATATGGAAAACATGATAATGAAAAAGTATTAAACGAGACCTTGAAATTTCCTTTAATATTGAAAAGCAGTATTTAAAAATATAAAAGAACGTATTCAAAAATAAAATTTGATACTATATTATCAATATTAATAATAATTATCGATATTATGTTATCAGTATTAAGAAATGGGATTTGATAATATAAGTTTAAAATTTAAAACGAATTATAAATAAAATGTTACATTAATGCAATGTTGGTCCTTAATGAATTAAGACAATGAATCATTGTAAAAATTACTTCCAAAGAAAATCTATGCGTCTATGTACTGTGACAGCATATTGATCGTGGAAACGAGAAGCATTTTGTTTGTGCGTGTTCAATTAAACGTGCAACAAAGAGAATCATTTTGTTGTTACTGTGATTAGCATTGAAATGCTAGAAACGGATAACGTTCGATCGTTCGTGGTATCATTGACATGTCACCGTTATTTTCACCATTAATTTTGTTTCCTAAAGATAAGTTTCTTCCATGCAACATTTATGAAATATACATTGTTATATATAATATACAATATATACAATATATAGAAACGAACTGTATGATAGCTATATATAGTTGAAATTATATCGATATATTTTTCAAGCGTTTATAATTTTCAACACTGGATGCGAAATAAAATATTAATATTTATAAAATACACATTTGTCTTTTGTTCGACGTTGATACTATCCCTTCATTAACCACATTGTTATATTTATAAAACTTCAGTAGTTACCCTTTAAAATACCCAATTTATTTAGACTGTTCATGGAGTTTTTAATGATTGACAAATATAATTTGTTTTATTTTAAAGTAACTGCACATATATTTTTTTAAGAATAGTTCATTTCCTTCAAATACTTAGATGATCATGGTAGTAAAAACTAAAATATTAAAATATTAAACTATTAAAATATATAAAACTACTTATATATATATATTTTTTTTTAAAGTTACATATGTAATATATATATACATATATATTATATAATATTCTAATATTATATTAAATAATTTAATTATTCAAATCTCCTGCAACTTTTCATTCATCGCCAAAAGATGAATGAAAAGTTAAATTAAAAGTTAAAAGTGGTGCAATGCTCAATGTTAAATATAAAAATCATTCTATCATAGTATGATAATGTTTTGACAACAACATGACGGATGATTATGAACTATATTGAAAATGAACTACATATACTTTAAACCCTTTCGTCGACAATGAAAATAATCCTCAGATTTTAAGATAAAAATTTATTTTTAAATGGTAATTACAAATTTGAAAAAGGAACACATTAAGAAATAAAGAAGCTTTGCGTTTTAAAAAAATAAGTAAATAACGATTAGGATGCATGAGACCAACAAATGAAGACTTGTCATCTTCAAACATAATAATTCACATATATAGCGATATATCATTTATTGCATAAATTATTTTACTTATTTATTTAATTATTTCAATGGCAGCGAAAAATGTATTCGCTCAAAAGAACAATGAAAGTATATTATCACAACATGATTTTCTTATTGATAGCAATCAGTTTTTAATTAATATCTTTCAATGGTAGAATAATGGTTATAATAATGATTATAATAATAATTATAATTATTCTCTAAAATAAAATTATTAAAAATATCAAAATGTAACAATATTTCATTTGAAAAAATGTCTTAGTGGAATCTTAATCGATAACATGTGAATATTTAGGAATCCTGTTCTACCACAGGTTCCCTGTAACCACTTTTCGGTTCTCTTCGAAGTTCCCTGATGACAATCGATCTACTTGAACCAACTGGTCCAACGTCCGAGTCTTCATCATCGGTCGAGTGCCCGTCGTAAACCGTGTATCTTTGTCTCCTTTTTCTTGAACTTGGTGTTTGCGGTTTGGCTCGAACTCTTTCACTTCCTGTTTCTATGGAATCACTTATCGCGCTGTTCCTCCTGGCTCTACGTGCCGTGTTAGCTTTAGAATTTCTTTGACTTTGTGGTAAAACGATTTCACTGTTACCGGCGGAGTTATTTCGTTCTCTCCTGAGTCTTTCGTGTCGTCGCTCTTCCCTTCTGAGTAAATCGTCCTCGCTCTGAATTTTCTTTTTCGTTCTCCTCGTTCTTCTATATTTGTATCTTATGTTATCAGCGGAACCCATCACACGCACGGAAGTCGTTTCCGAAATTTCATCCAAATTGTCCAAAGATCGAGCAAGTCTTGGCATCTGTATTGCTTCTTCGTAACTGGGTGGCCCAATTAACTCGAGAGGATGGATTCTTGGTTCAGGTACATGTTCAATGTGCTCTTGTTGTTGTTGTTGTTGTTGTTGTTGTGCAATTTGGTTCCTATTAAATAATTAATAGTGAATTTTTATTTTCAAGGTAATGATACGTTTGACAGAAATGATTTAATTTATCATGAAATTGACAATATTAATTAAATATTTAATGACATTAATGATAGAAGTTAGAGGTATTTTTGTAACTTTAGAAAGAATTTCGTCAATTGAAGTAATCAACTTTTGTTGAAATCATTGAAATTTTTGTAATAATTAGAACTTCAATAAAATATAAATTCTTAAAGTTAATGAACTTTTTTAAAGAGCTTTGAAAAAATTTCAGAGAATTGTAAAATATAAGATTATTACTTATAACAGTTTTATTGTTTACATTTACAAAAATTTTTAAATGAATTTCTTTTAGTAAGATAAAGCAGATTCCTAACTTGTTTTATGTAGCTCATATTGTAATTTGCAGATTGGTAGATAGAAACTACCAACTGAGGAACAATGAAAATATAATTTAATTGTAATTTTAAATTTTCTAGTTAACAATATTATGTTAGAAAAATTATAGAAAATTATTAGTACGATTCTTTTATTATCTTTTAGCATTTTTGTTTTTGTTTCATTTTAGTGCAAAAGTAAGTCAAGCAATATTTTAATAATACATCTAATTTAAATTGAAATACTTTTTAAGTGTTAAATAAATGAACAATCGTTTCAAATTAGGCAATTCCATTAAAAGCTTGTACGTTTCGATAATTATGATTGACGAATGTTTTTGACAAATTCATATTTTTTGTTTCATATTCAATTATTCAATATTTTATTATATTTATTTTTATTTAATAGATATGATACTATTTAAAAACTATGTACCATGTAAATTCTGTAAAATCTAAAATCTATGATTACAAGTATATATTTCAATTGTTCTAAAATTTCAATAATGGGCGTATATAGATATTGAAAATCATTCTGCAGTGTCTTCAGCTTCTAATTATGATGACATTAGCAATTTTTTTATTGTTATTTATTAACTATATATGTCAAGATTAAATTAGAAAGATTCACTTAAATTTTATTTAATACTACAATAATATAAAAGTGCTCAAATATTTATGCACGATAATTATGTACGTATTATAAAATATTTATATTTCTCATTATTAGACTATGGATATTTATGCAATTTTATATTTTTATAAAGATACTTGAAAGAGTAAAATCTAACTAAACAATTAGTTTACTTATTAAATATTGTATAGAGTATTATATTTTCAATACTTTATATGTTTTTCATATTATTTACATTGTTTGAAATATCGCATTTCCAGATTTTTCATAAATGCATAAAAATTCATAGTGCGCGTTTTTATTTATGGTCAGCAATTCGTAGGTTAAATATGAACATTTGAAATAATATTTCTTACCTTCTTTGGCTTAATAGTCTTAAAGTTTCCAATTGTTGCCTTTGTTCGATAGCTCTTCTTTTAATCCTCATCATGTGTCTGATAGATATGAAACTTCCGGATAAAACGACAATCGTAAGAAGTACGATCATCACAAATCCCCATGTTCTATCTTTATTGTAGTACAAAGATTTATTCCATATGTTGAAACAAGCAGTGTGCCAAGTATAACCGGATACGTTTGATGGACTTTGGCAAAGCAAACTTTGGTCTACGGTTTTTGCTGGTGGTTCTGTTAGAAAACTGTACGTCAGGTATAAGTCAATACAGTCGCAACGCCATGGATTGTCCTCTAATTTTATGGTATTCAAGTCTGGATTATTTCGAAAGATTTCTGGATTTATAGCTTCTGTTAATCGATTTCCTAAAAATTTAAGATTTATTATTATTGAGAAATACAAGTAATTAGTATAAAATAAGTACTATTAAGAATAAATTTAAAAATAATAAATATATTAAAACAAAATAATATATATATTTGAAAAAGCATTATGTATAATATATATATTTGAAAAAGCATTATGTATAATACATATATTTGAAAAAAGCATTATGTATAATATATATAAATCGAAAACATACTTTTACGAAAATCTACAATTAACACATTTACAGTAAGGCACATAATAACTGTTCTGATTACAATAATTTTATATACTTTAATACACCCATCTGACTAATTTATATTTTCATATAAAAGAAGTATTGTTATTTTTTTAAAATCTATGTCATCAAAAAATCAATAAATAAGTCAGAGTCTATAAAATATTCAAAACCCATATTTTCCTTTAAATATTTGAAATTTACAGAGATACATAGACTTTTGACACTGACTATATTTTTTTAAGGATACCTTAAGATTTCAAGACAGGCATAGTAGTAAACTTGTCGAAAAATTGGTAAAATTCGCACCTGACAAATCAATCCTCAGAAGTTGTGGTAATTCGAGAAACGTATCGTTACACACTTCGACTAATCTATTTCGTCTTAAATCTAAATTCTTCAACGATGTGGACTTCAATTTGGATGGAAACTTTTGTAGTTGATTATTATTCAAAATGACGCTTCTTATTTTCGGCATGTTTGCCAAGAAATTTTCATCCAGGTCGCTGATCAAATTTGACGATGCGTCCAACGTTGTTACGGTTGACATGAGACTTGGAAGCTCATACAAAACGTTGTACGATAAGTTGAGCACTTTGAGCTCCACATTTTCGTGAAACGTCAACGGATGAATTACTTCCAAGTAATTGGCTGACAAATCCAGCACTTGAAGTTTCACTAAACCCTCGAACGTACTCATATTCAATTTTTCGATGCCATTCGCATTTAAATATAGGAAACCGAGTTTTCTATTTTTAGCGAAAATTCGATCTGGCAACATATGGATCATATTGCGGGATAATCGAGCCTGAGTCAGCGAGGGTAGTCCGTGGAGACCAGGTCTATCCAAATTACATTTTGACACGTCGAGCGTTTTCAGTTTTGAGTGTGTCAATGTTGAATTTCTGAAATGTTACCAATTAAATATTAATGTATGAAAATTTAAATATAACATACATTATAATAACTAAATATATAAATAAAATTATATCCTACAATAATACAAATAAATACAAATAAAAAATATATATAAATAATATAATTATAAGTATATATATAATTATTGTATATGTACGTTAATAATTAAATATTTAATCTATTGATGATTTTCGATTCTCAGACGTTATAAATATAAAATAATGGATTATACAATAAGTGTAGATTTTGTAAAAATTTTAATAAACAATATCAAAATGCAAATTTTTATTATTTCCTGCTTTTAACTGTTGTTATCTTTTTAAATCAGTCATATGTAGTATCTTTTTAAATTTAGTATCTAGTTTTAGTTAGTATTAAATGAAAAAGACCTAATGCTTGTTTATCTACGAAACAATATAGCTCAAATAGGAAATTATCAAATTTCTTTAATTTCGTCAAGTTTGTTAAAATTAAAATTAAACTACTGTCATTATATATGAATTTAATTAATTGAAAATAATTTTCCTTAAATATTTAATGATTCTTTTTTATAATAACTTATTCCTCCCTAACATTACATAATATAAATATATTTCTAACATCTTCTAAATTTGCATAACAGAAAGTAAATATATAATAGGAGAATAATAACGTGATAAACAATTTAAGATAACCATGGATATATACGATAATATAGATTTAATTTAATAAACGAGAATTGCAAAGAAAAATATAATTTTACTGCTTATGATTATAACATGCAAGACGATTATTTTTATTTGTCGTTTTGGATATTTCTTTTATTACAATTAATTACTCTAAGGAATAATTTTTCTGCTTAGAATTTCGATTGCTTGCCTCGTACTGTAGACTAAAGTAGGATTGTTGGACAGTCGAAGCTCTTCAAGCGCTGGAAATCCATTGAAAGTATCAGGCCTCAAATAATTTAAAAGGCAGTCAGACATGTCGAGCCACTCTAATTTTGGACTCCAGGTTTTGTTAATGTCTTTCAATGGGTTTCCCATTAAGGTAAGCATAGTCAATTCTGGTAGGTCATCCAAAGATGTATTAGTGAGTTCCCGTATTTCTGTTAAATGAAAATATATTAAAAAGAAGCCAGATGATCACAGAGTAGTAATTAAAGTTTCATTTTAAAAGTGATATATTCATTTATTATCTTTTTTTACTCTACTCTCAGATAAAGAAGTAAACAAATAAATATACTGAATTTTAAAAAAGACTTTAAATAATTTCAAAATTTAAATTTAAGTTATAGAATATTTTAAAATTAAATATAGATTAAGTACGTAGAATGAATAAAATATAGATTAAGAATTTAAATTAAAGAATTTATTAGGAAGTGAAATTTAAATTTCAAGATTTATCACATTTGAAAGTTTATTTAAAATAAAAGCCTTGAAAGATTCATGTTTATATTATATTTAGATGATGATATTAATTTCTAGATAAAGAATATATAGTTTGTAACAAACTGATAATTAAAATAGTAATGTAATTAGTGAAATATAATTGTACCACAATGACTAGCATCCAAAGCTCTAATGCTGGCACTCATTAACCCTTCCAATTTGGATAGTGGATTTCTGGATAAATATAGTACCGTCAATGATGATAGCTGTACTATAGACCTAACATCAACGATGTGTTTTATATTGTTGGCAGTCAAATCCAATGTTTGTAAGCTGTTTAAAGAACTTAAATCCTCAGGTAACGAAGTTAATTTATTTCTTGCTAGTTTCAGGATTCGTAAATCTATCAATCGATTAATGTCATCAGTGACATTCGTTAACAGGTTGTTAGATAAATTTAATTCCTGTACCTAAAACATAATCAAGTAACAATCGCCTTAAATTAAATAGAAAAATGTTCGTAAATTTAAAATGTTGTCGATAATTAGTGCACACTCTTGTAATTTGTACAAAATTACTTTTTAAATTGACTGCGGATACTTATGCAAATTGTTTGAGAATATAATGAAAGAAATAGACTCCCGATTGTTTTATATACCAATTATAGAAACATTATAATTTGGATACAGTTTTTATATCTTTTTACATTATGTGCATTATGTGAAATTTTACATTTCAATATTTCCTATAATGTAATATACATAAAAAATATAGAAGTTCGTATTTTTCTAAAGACAAATAAGTAGAAATGTTTTACCTACTAAATGTCATAATGTATGCTAAACTATGTACATAATATACCATGTATATTCTGTGTATTTTTGCAACTAATAAATGCATAAAAAATCGCAGTCCACTCGTAAGATTGAAATTCATTGTATGTGCTTTTATGCATTGTATGTATTTTTATGAATACGATTATAAGAATGAAGTCTAAAATAGAAATTTGTTTTCGCTACTAAATTTACTTTTGACGTATTATATATTTTTATATATTTTATGCATTCTTTGTATTTTTACATCCTTAAATTTTCCATAAGTGCATGAAAATTCGTAGCATGAAAATGCAATTCAATGTGACTTATTAAGCAAAATTGATTTGAAAGTTCGAGTTAAAAATTTTGATACATGCATATATATTTTGATAAATACAAGGTATTCTTGTGATGAATTGAGTAAAAAGAATAAGATTTTTTTTTTATGTAAGAAAATTGAATTTAAAAATTTATTACGTATGTACTTGAATTTACCTAATTCCAGACTAGATGAGAATGAGTAATAGATAGAAGATTATTCTATGTATGTAAATAAGTTTCGTTTGTGAGAAAATTAAATTTGAAAATTTGTCAATTAGTATCAAGGAAATTTTTACGTGTATTCTGTTTAAAAATCCGTTTAAATTGAAAGTCGTAATTCTGCCGATTATTAATTCTTGTCTCCCTTGGAATCAATCAAATTCAAGTATATTTGACAAACTTTCAGACATAATTTTCTCGAAAATAAAGTGTCTCAAACAGAAAATAAAAATGTCATTCTTTCTCCTTGACCTATTTTCGCACATAGAATCATCCTCAGTCGTTTGTATCACGATCACAAAGACTGTATTTTTCAAGTTACTCAAGCACTCTTTTGTTTTCTGTCGATACATTAGTAAGTATTAATGACTCATTTCTAGTTGCGGTTTCAATGATCCACGCGATAAAGTGAAGAAAATGTCTGTTATATCGCCATTTCTTTAATACTCGTGCGTATCTATTAGAAATTCCAACGCTACGACGAGCAACTCATTACTGGTTTGATTTCACAGAAGAGATTCACCCACCACGTCGCTTATATTTTCAGGAAACACTTCCAACCCTTGCTTCGAACACGTGATAGTCCTTGGTAGTTGGCTGAGGTAGCAGAGGCACCTTGTTGGACAAGTACTTTGACATAGCGCGATCGAGAAAATTCCTAAGTAGGTGGCCAACAAACAGAGTAAATCACGAGGCGTCATTATCCGGTATTTCATATTCTCTGCTATCGTATGCGATCGCATGAATATCCATAGAAATCACATTTTCACTCTGTAAAGTTTCACACTTTTGTTAACGGAAACGTCGCGAGAAATTTCACGATCACATTACAATTTCTGATCATCGGTCATTTTCACTTTCGCGTTTTCTTTTCCTGAAGTTTTAAAGTAAAAAAATAGCCCAACAGTACCCGGAACCGACCTGAAAACTACTGAGAACTTATCTTTGATAAGTAACGTGGGATATGCCACATGATATCTCTGTAAGATAACTCGTGCGCACGATGAGGCGTGGAGAAACATTATTTCCAGTGATAGTAAAAAAGATTGAAGTGATATATTGGCAAATGCACCTGCTATCCGCCCAAAATGTTACGATACATCGTAGTGTATATATTGAATTTACATGCGGCGAATCAAATTATCCGAAGTGTTAATATTTGGAGATTACTAAGTATAAAATATTTAATATTTGAAAAAAATCGCAATAAAAAATGTTTTAATATAAATATTTTGATATAAATTTATATATACATTTTATTATGATATAATGTATAAATTACTGTTAACAGTAAACAAATAATAATAAGGCTACCAACATGGAAGATTTTTTAAGAATATATTAAATAAAAATAAAAATAATCTACTAGCAACATGGTATTTTTATATCTTTCTTATCTTTCTCTATTCAACTATTTTTTTTAATATTTTAAAACTTCTAATGGCAACGATACCTATCATTTTAAATTTAGTTCTTATGGAAAAATTACGTTACTTATGGAATGATTCAATTAAATGATAAAATCTATCTATCGTATAATGAAGTCTAAAACAACAAAATTGGATTAAATTTGAAACACAAATACAGTATATCCAATATATATCCATAATATATCCAAACTTATAGTTGGTATTAGAAAATACAATATTTAGAAAAAGTTAATGACGATGACTTTGAGTAGCCATAGTACTATAATAAGCAAATATCAATGAAGCTAAAGTGTGGAAAATTTTTTTAGAGATATATGTATAAATATTTTATACTACAAAAGTATATATATATATGATGATAAAAATTATACGTGATAAGATATACATATGAAATAAAATATAAAATATAAAGATATTGAATGTATTGAATATAAAAAATACGTTATATATGAAATATATAAGTCGAAATTTGAATGGGCAGTCCACTGGAAAATGTAAGACATTAGATAAGTACTGAAGCATCTGAAAAGCCGATATTGAGGCGGCCATCTCCACAGTCTAAGTCTCTTTCGGCTGACCCATGCGGATATTTTCCCCTTTCCCCACCTACTGTCGCTATATCATAACCTTTTTCTATTTTTTCATCGTTTCTTCAATCTAACAGCGTGGCATTTGAAGTTTTCTCTTGACTGGAATAATTGTAGCCTGAAATTATATCGACAACACATCAATAACAAGCATGCGATAGACATCATGAGATATTTAACAGACGAAAGTACAAAAATTGGTTTCATTTTTTGAAAAATTGCATTTCTAATTTTTTGTTTGTATTTGTAAATTCTAATTCTACAGTTTTGTCTTGATTAGTATCAGTTAATGAATGTCATTCCTGTATTCGATTAGTATTTTTATTTTTTTTTTATTAATTATCAGTTTTTATAATTAGTATTTTTTTATTTTTTTATTAATTATTAGTTCGCGATATTGTCGCTCAATTTCATCTTTTACACAGAATAATTCTAATCTCACTCAAACACTTTATTCACGTATTACATATCCGTGATTGCAGTACTAAAATATAGTAAGACAATTACAACGTTATTCGTGTCATTTTTCCACATCCTACTTTGAACGATTTATATCCTTCTACAAATTTCAAAAGTATACTAATGAGCATGCTAATCGATTCTGCTTCATTATCTCTACGTGCATTATCATTGAAATAAAAAAATTATATAAAAAAGCGACATTAATCGCTCAAAATGAACAATGAATACTTTTGTGTAATACTTCGTAAATGAGGATGAATCGTAAAGAATTCGATGAGATTACAATGTAATGTAACTTATACGTGCGATTACAAGTCATTTTACAAAACGCTTGTTATTTATCAAGCATGTACAATATATAGCACGAGCGATAAGAATTTATTTAGTATTATCTAGCGTGCGACAAGACAGCGATAAAGGCTTCGCTCTTCGTGTTGACAGATTTAAAAAAATATGTTATCCGCGCAGGACCAACGCAGAACCGTGTCTCTCTCTCTTTTTCACACGTCCGGTTGGTCCAATGGGGATGATAGGTCACACCCTCGAGAGGGTGCGACCGATTTAGCCAGCGCCGGCGCTTAGCCGACGGCTTATCCTAGTAGGGACAAGGATACGCTATGTTTCTACCTGTTGATACACTAAACCAACCCCTTCGTCGAGATTTTACAAATCCGGAGTTCCACGCTCGACGCCTGGTCACGCCCTCCAACCTGAAGATCACGCAAAATTTTTCGCATTCCTGCAACTTGCTTCTTTTCTGGCTCGTCTCGATTAGATTCTAGCGAATTTCAAACACGAACTCGAATTAATACGACTATTACGAACTTTTATATATAAATCATTACAATTTAAATGATCATACCCGATTAAAATAGAAAGAGCTATACAACCACGTATTTGTTGAACTAAAATTGTAGAAAAAGAAAATATAAAATTCGTCGTATTGATCGTATCTTTTTTTGACATTGATGCTATGAAAGGGAATTCCAAAAATTCGAATGATTAAAATGACCAATTAGTAATTTTTAAAAATTTGAATCATTTTTCGTAAAATATATAAATAAGAACTTGTATTTTTTCTTGCACTGTAAACTTCTCCTTGTGTCCTAATTTTTTTTGATATGAATTTTATATTTCAATCGTCGTTCTAATATTAGTATTTCCTTATCTATTCCACGAATAATATTTGCTTTGTATCACCAAATGCAAAATAATATTCAGATAGTGATTAAGAATTTTATATTTACTAATACAGTAGATATCTATGCTGTGTACACTATTTCTTTATATACTCTGATATTTTATTATAATCAGTGAATAGTAATCAAAGTCGTGCTGCAAATGTATTAATCATTCTTTTCTGGTCTATATGACAATACATGTTACATTTCAGTAAATATTACTATACTACAGATAGTTTCGAAATATTCAATTTTACAGTTATGATAGAATTTCATTCACTTTTGCGTATTTTATATTTCCTGCGAATCAGTATTCCAAAGAAGAAAGATATCTGAGAAGATACAAACGTGAAGGAGAAGTAAGAGAACCAGCAGAGTTAAAGCAATAAGCTTTTAATCATCTTACGTTGAACATTACGTTATTAAAACAACGGTGTGCGTTCACCGAGTAACAAAATTTAAATGTCGGGTTATGGAACGAAGAGTATCTAGTTTGCATCACGATGATGGTTATACAATGGTTTCTGTGTGGGTTTGATTATCAAGCTTGTATCGATTTCCCATTTCTAATTTCAAGGCACAGTTGGTGGATAGTGCAGCGAATAGTTATAATTTAAAAGTTGTTCTCTTGCATCCAGAACATAAAGTGGTATTAAAGTGAGGTGTGAGTACGATATCTATCCAGAGATGCAATTCCAAAATGATAATCCACATATAAATTTAAAATTTTATATATTTCTTAGTTAAAATATTGGAATTTGGCCATTTCAATTAAATCGAAATAAATGGAGTAAATACAACGGATCTGACACGAATGTTTCCCTCAATTATTTCAATTTCTGAAGAATCGTCTAAAAGTGGATATTGACCCGTCAGTGTCAAGTTTTACATATATTTGTTAACTATTTCTTTAGTGTAATATTTTGAGGAAACAAATGTATCTACAAAATTATTGCGTACAGAATAACGATTAAAGATCTCGATAGTATCAACAAGAGCTTTTGTTTCCCTTTTTGAAGAATTTTCTTCTATCAGCCGTTTAGAAACAATATTAGAAGTCTGCATTCCACTCGCTCTCTCTTGACAAAACCGCGGTTACCGTCATATCGGAAAGGCGCTGCCCATCTAGACAACAAAAATTCATCCTGCAAACTCGCTATTGAGGCCAGCTATACCAAACAGTTGCCGGAGAAGATATTACGCCGCTACTATCTGCCCTGGTAGACTCTGTCCTGTATGTCTACATATATATCTATATACTATACACATCTCTCTATATATTTTTAACGCCTTCATTTCCGGCCACGTTGGGACACCGGAAATAGCGGGACGATACCTCGCGGTGTTTCAGGTATTGATCAGTTCGAGGACTGGGTACCACCCACCCTCTAGCGGGTGGGGGGTGCACCCTCTGCAGACTGGAAGCTTCGACCCCTGTGTCGACCCCCTCCCTTTTACCCTCACCGCCGGTTACCGGCATCGCTCGTGACGCCCCTATCCGCCTCCGCCGCTACCCCCTACCTTCGTGCCAACCTGCAGTTTCAACTGCCCTCCGCCACCCCCTACGCCGCGTTCCCAACCCCCGGCGACACAACTACGAACCATCGAAGACGAATCTTTAGATATCGCCGTCGTCTCCGCTCAGATCTTCGGGTTACGCTTCAGTAGGCTCTTCGGAAATAAAACGGGGACGAGTTTGCATTGGTATCGTTTGCACGGTACCTTCTTCTCGGGAGACGTTTCAGGATTTGCCACAGCTACTTTATGGACCGTTTAATTGGAAATACTGCGACGTGGAATTTCTTCGGGGATTAAACGGCAATTTCTCAGAATGTTATGTTATTGTCGTGTTTAATACGCCATATTTGTAGTATTTCTTTTGTTGAAGACTCGAGATTTCATGTTCTGACAGGAATTGTAGTATGTAGATATTAGCTCAGAGTTCGGGCTCTGATTACGTTAACGAGAGGGTTGCAGTTAAGTATACTTGAGTATAGTTAATAATTACTATATTTAATAATATGATATAATCATGGCTATATTTATATAATATATAACTATACTGAAAAATACTTAATTTTGTACGTATATTATATGCATACGAATATTTTTACGTACACTTCTTGTATATAAAGCTTGTTTTACTTCGAAGGAACTTTTATTAAATTTCAATACATTTAATTTTGTCAAAATCGATATATAACATTGAATTTTTATATTATTGTTATTGATGTGTTTAACGTACTTTTTTGAAGCAATAAGAATTGTGTATCAGCTTGAGGTTTGTGTTTTAATCATAGAACTTTTCGTTCTGAACAGAAGTCCAATGAAGTCATATGTAATTATACTTCATATGTTTATTGTTGTACTACATTTATCTCGAAGAAAAATTGATGTTTGAGAAAACTTTCATTACATTCAACTACATTCTACTTTGTAAAAAAAAAAGATTGATATTACATATTGTGACGTAGAATTTTAAAAAAAATTAAATTACAATATAAACATTACGGTATAAACTGGTTATAGGATAAAATAATTTTTTCGATTCTTCTCTACTAATGGTTTTTAGCCATATAATAAAAGTTTAAATAAATAGTAGCAAAAATTTATTTAATTGAAATTTGACTCAAATAAATGGAGTTCATATAGGTACCTAAACGGAGTTCTACTGCGAAGATAAGAATTATGTATCAGCTTAAGATTCGTTTTTTGATTGTGACACGCTTCACCACAGAATACTTACCCCTGAGCTGTCACGTGGAAACTTAACGAGAAGGTTGTACTTATCCTACATTTCGTGTTACTTATTATAGTTACTTGTTATATTTATCCTGAGAAAGAATTATTTTTCGAAAAAACTTTTATTAGATTTGAGTATAGATAATATATCTCCTTCGTAATAAAATAAAAAAATTTGACATTTTTATTGTAATACCACGATGTAGATTTTCTTCGAAGATTAAACTATAATTTCTGAAAACGGTGTTATTATTATATTATATTACTTTGTTACTTTATTTAATACAATATTTTTTCTATTGAAATAATAAGCACGTGATTCATCTTATAATCGTATCAAATTTAACCATAAAAATGTTGAATTCTGAGTCATCACGTGGAAACAATGAGAGATTGGAGCTCATATTTCGTATACTTTTTATATATGTATTTCGGGGAAAAATTATTTTTTGAGGAAATTTTTATTTCTTCTTCTTTTCCTTCTAACTTTTCTTCGAAAAACAATTTTTGTCTGATTGATTCGACGTCAAATAACCGAAGTAAACAGAAAGTTCTTCCTTTATTCTTATACTTTATATAAGTTAAAAATAAGATTTACGTAGATTTTACAAATTAATATCAATAATTTCATTCTTTTTATTATTCACTATTTTTATTACTTTCACTATGCATT
This sequence comes from Tetragonisca angustula, assembly GCA_036937485.2. Taxonomy (NCBI): domain Eukaryota; kingdom Metazoa; phylum Arthropoda; class Insecta; order Hymenoptera; family Apidae; genus Tetragonisca; species Tetragonisca angustula. Next base: position 1,994,392 of record JAWNGG020000002.1, read on the forward strand.
TAATTCATCTTGAATTTATTTTTATTTCTATCTATTTACAGATTTAAATAATGCAAAATGGCATACTTATTTGACATCAAATATGAAAAACAAAGTACTCTATTTATTAAATATTCTTTATTAAATCTTACATTAGTAATTATTATATTCATTAAATGTTACATATTTTAACCGACTTATGTGAAACAATAATAAATCTCTTATGCTACTCTTATGCTACTAATTTAAAAAAAAGAAGTATTTTAAAATTGAATGCAAAACTACCCTTTTTCTTATGAAAAGCAGTTGAGTTTTGCAATTAAGGGAACTCTCACACCTAACTTGCTCGTTTGTCACCTTTCGGCATTCGAAACAAGGAAAGAGATACTTTTGCAGGGGTTATACACACGAGCTATGAGATTCCGAAGTGATTTTATTTTCCCTAAAGCCACCCCCGCCACGCAGTGGCCCTTAAGCTCGGTTATAAATAACAGCTTATCTTTTGTCGGCTTCAACGCCACTGCGAGTCTGTACAAAGGCAAACTCCACTCCTCGGAACGACCCTACCCACCACCTTTTATGCCTTGTAAGGGGGCGCGTAAAAGAAGACGTCTTTCGAAACGTGCACCCGTAATTGCTGTGGCATGTATCTGAATTAAATCCAGCGGTTTGTCCTGGTCTTTACGCATCGACGACTATGCACAGATCGCACGTACAGATGTACACGGTATCTTGTACGTGGCTTTATCCCCTAGGTTTACCCTGTGTTTCAAAATTCGAAATTGTTATCGTGCTCTTGTTGATTCAATCCGAATAAATAGTTAAATTTGAGATTAGAAAATCGGAATATTGTGACATTGGAATATAAATGGGAAAATTTGTAATTTTAATTGAGTTAATTATTGAAATTAAGATGTTGATACATAAATTTACTAACGAAAGTGTAAAAAGAAAATTAAATCATAAATAAAGGTGAAATTGTAACTAGAAATGGAAAAAAGATCGTATCGATGCATGTATTGTGAAATGTCATTTATATAACTTTGATGGTACGTAGTCTTCAATAAAAAAATTTTCAATTTAAAAAATTCCAAAATTATAAGAATTATCAATTTGAAAATTCAAACATTTTTAAAATGGAGCTGCTGTAGTATAGTATTCCTACACTATATTTGTAGACTGTTTTAATTTAATTTATGCATTAAAAAATTGTCGAGATACAGAATGGATTTAATTTTTCCTAAAATGATTCTTTTAACGCGGAATATACATAATTTGGAGCAAATTTCTTCTTCTTTAATCTAATTATTAATTGATAAAATCAGATTTCGTAGAAACGATACTTTATATACACCATCTAATAATTGTAGGTTTGTAATATGACTAAACTATGATTTTATTGCGAAAATGAATAAAATCACACAGTTTTATGTGATAAATATGTAATGATACTAAAATTTAAAGAGTTAAATTACACGTTGTTTGTAAGTTCTACGCTATTTGTAACAAAATAAAATAAATTAAAGATTCCAAACAAGTAGATAAAATTTTATAATTTTGTAACAAACTTCATATGTGAATAAAATCTATTAAGATTAGTTATTTCATCTCAAGAAAATTAATTAGGACATTAATTAGTCGGTGGACTTTTATGCAAATTTATAATTTTGAGAGTATAATTAAAAAAGTAGAATCTCTATATGTTTAAGAAAATTGTTTTACGTACTAAATAGTGTAGAAAACACTATATTTTGGATGTTTCATATACGTTATATATAATTTTTATATTACATGCACCCTGTGAAATTTTGCAGTATATAATTTCTTGTATGTAGGAAAATCTACGCAATTTACTAACTACGTTAATTCTAATATTAAAAATTAAAGAGTTTGAAAAAAATTTAAATAGTTATATATAGATAATGGATTTTTATGCATTTATAAAATTTTATACTTTTGAAAATATATCTATAATAAAAATTGTGTAATAAAAATTCGTAGTCTAGGTATATATTATTGACAATGATGCATTCCGATATTTTATTTATTATGAAAAATTTGAATAAAACACATTGAAATCATAATATATTGTAACTATACTACAAATCATTGATATTTTGCATCAGAAGCTATATTCGACTTGAACTCTACGTAGCAAATATGTATCTAAGTAGAACATACCAGTTACGTTCAGACATCGAGATATACGTGAACAAATTTCTTGTGTCACATAATAAAGAATTTGCGATGTACACAATGTTACGAAAGTGTCAAGTTTTTATCAAAGATTCTACAAATCATAATAGTTGCTTTTTATTAAATTTTCAACATTATGACTTTATCATATTTTTCAATTTTCAATATATTTCCCGTTTTCTCGTCGTGATATTACCCAGCGTTAAATTGTTATTGCCACGACACTAGCTAGCTTAAGTAGGTAGATTTCTCGCTAATATTTGAATGGATGCCGGCTATTTGTGGTTCAGTGCGTCTTTAACAAGATCAGAGACATTGAGGTGCGGGACCCTCGCGAGGATGAGGTGCAACGTATACTGGGAGATACGCGTGTGTTTGAGTCTCTACGTATACACGTCTATAAAATATATGCTGGGTCCGTGATACCGTGCACATCTGTTGGTGCTCCCAAACTATGGAGAAAGAGAAGGACTCGCTAAACCTCGGCGTCCTCCGATGTTTCCGTAGTATTGTCTAATCGTCGTCCCGAACTATCCTTCGTTTGCTGTCGTTTCTATTCACCCTCTCTTTCCTATGCTCGTCACCCTGCTCTCAGACGATGTAAATCCGTATTCGAGTTCCGTGTGAGAGCCTGTAACCCTGAGACAGGATTCTGTTCGAGCGAGTGACGATTAAAGATCGTAGGTGTGGAAGAAGCAGCGTGTTAAGGAGAGTGCAAATTAAGATTCAAGGGAAATCAGACTTTGATGCTACAGTTTGGGAAGTAAATTGTTCCATTGTGCGAAGTGATTAAGAAAGAGTTCAATAAAGATTTAACGTCGAGTCATATTGTAATATCTATATTTAAGAAATACATTGGTACAATGTAAATTACAATTTTTACGTTATTTAAACTATATAAATAACGATCGCGTATAAATTATTTAAACAACTAGTATGGAAAGTATAATAGTAAATAAAATATGGATATTAGACTGATAGAAACATATGTGCATTTATTACTGATGGTACATAAGAAATAAATGAATAATAATCAATTAATAATCAAAATAATCAAATACTTCCGTTGATATATCAATATATAAAAGAACATTAATAGTTGGACTACGGATTTTTGTACAAATTTATATTTTCAGAAATGCAAAAATACAATTTCGGCAGAATATTGTTTCACATGCTAAATATTAAACAGCACTATATCTTTGTCCGTTGTCACTATATCTATATCATGTTATTTGTATTTTATGTAATTTGGTAGTTTAAAATTTTTTATAAATGTACAAAAATTCTACATACTACTGGTAATATTAATTATAAATAACAGTTTATGATGTTATGATATCTCTATAGAATAGTTTATGATACATCTGTAAAATAGTATTTTCATATCTTTAATACAGGAACCTTTTACAAAAAATATTCATACATAATATTCGCTTTTGTCTGATCATATATGATAAATAAATATACATAAATTTAATGTATCATCATATAATAAAAATATAATAAATTGTTATATAAATTAATAACACGTAATAAATAGTACAATATTTTTAGGCTATATTAGGAAAGAATAAATAAGAGTAAAATTTCACAAATAATGGAGATTGATAAATTCCATTGAGTTATAATTTGTACAAAGTAAGAAAATTCATAGACTGATGCTATTCTTTCGCTAATTTTATTCGCAAAAATTTTTCGTCTTACTATTCATTCATATAAAATTCATCTTTATAATATATCCTTCCTGAAAATAATACTGAAATTTTTTGAAATATACATTTTTTAGCGTACTAATTTGGTAAGAACGTCGTTATTAAGGTTAAAACGATTAGAGGGAATATTGTTTTTAAAATTTTGTATCCATAAATTAAATATCCTTACGCCCTTCTTCTGCTCCAAGCAGCTCCGATGTCAGAACATTCTTCGGGGATGAGCATATTTCACAGCGCTATCTGAGAACTAGTGTACATCCGAATATGCCTAAAGAGTCGAAAAGATTGCGTCGTCTGTGGTAGGCAACATGCCAATCTTGCTCGATGCTTTTTATTGCCGCGATAAGCGGTTGTCCTGCCTGCTACTCACACACCCTCGGCAACGAAATACCCGACGAAACGTTACGAATGTAATCTTTACTTCTGTACCGCTCCTTAATGGACGGTTTCGCTCCTTTGCGCCATCTAACACGCACCAACACCTGAGTTTGAATCTCTTCCAGATTTGACAGAGCGTATCTTCTTTATGACACGAAAGGCAAATTATTAAAAGTATTTAGATAACTTAATTAATCGAAATCAAAGGGTATTAAAAAGCCAATTAAGATTCTATGCATTGAAAATTAATGTTAGGTTCTGTGTAACATCAATTAACATATTAATTAATATTAGCTCGTTGCAAATGAAATGGTTGATTCCTTCATAAAGCTTTAGTTAGGTTATATATTTATTGATCAAAATTTCAATTTATGTGTATGAAATTATGATTCACTGTAGTTAATGTCGACCTGATGCAATGCTCTTTTTAAAATTTATTGCATTAAATTCTACTCTTGATTAATATAAATCCTTATGTATGAACTTACATAATTTAAATAGAGATCGAATTATGTCCCATTTTTTTCTGCAGATATACAGTATGCAATTATGGTTTTAATTATTGAAGTATTTTATTTAATTTATTTTTATTAATAAATTTATTTTTATTAGTTATAGTTCGTGGTGTTTTATGTCGTATTCGATATGATTATTTGATATATACATGTTGAATAGAATTATTAGTTTTAATTTTATATTATTTAATTTATTTATATTTTATTAAAGAATTAATTAATTTAATTAATTTTTAAATTTAAAAATTAATTAAATAATTTATTTATGTATATATATATATTAATAAATTTATTTTATATCAAAAAATAGTTTAGTATAAAATAATAATTTTGGTAATTATAGATAATTTAAAAAATTTTTTTTGATTATAAATATTTATTTATTAATTAATATTTTAATACTTAATTTAAATATAATTTATATATATATTATATATATATTGTTTAATAATTATTATGTTTAAAATTTATTTTTTATATATATATTATAATTTATATTGTTTAATAAATTTAAATTAATATTATTTAATTTAGTTATATAGTTTAATTGAAACATTAATTTTGTAAATTAAAATTTAAATAATATTATATAACTAATATGAATATATTTATATAATTAAAGAATTAGTTATTTTTTTTATTATTTTTTTTTTATTATTATATTTACTAGAAGTTATTATTATTTAAGATTTTTAATTTTAATAGAATTTTTACATTTAATTTTTATTTTATATATAATTTTATTTATGTATAGTTTATGATTATTTTTTATTTTTTTAATATTTATAGTATGTGAAAGAATTTTAGGTTTATTATTATTAATTAGTATAAATTATGAATTTGGTCATCAAAAAATTAAATTTTTAATTTAAATTAAATTGCAGATGTTGAATTAACTGAAAAATAATTCTTTAAACTTAATTTTTAACGATTTTCATTAAACTTAATTTATCTCCAATTTTGTGATTTAATTTCTTATTCTATGTATTCTTTTTTTTTACAAAAACCGATAATTAATATAAAAAGTATTAAAATCATAAATATCACAGTAAATAACGAATATTGATATAGGTTCACTGTAAAACACAATATAACGTTTATGTATATTAGATTCATTTTAAAATAACAATTAAAGGATTTGAAATATAAATAATTAATATGAAACAAAGTTGTCATAGAATAAATTAATAATAATAATAATAAATAATTAGACTGTTGTGCAAATTATAATTAGATTTGCGCAAATTTGCATTTTTGGAAATATAATTAAAAAAACGAAACAAAAGTTGTTTTGAAAACGCTACACTTTGGATACTTTATATTTTCATATTGTAAATTCGTAGTTTAATTATATTTATTACGATTAAAATTTTTACTTATTATTGATAGCAAAATTAAATGAAAGTTTCTTTATAAAAGCGTTGTTCTATCGTATTTTTTATTTCAACACAATTCCATTCGCATATGAAAGTGAAGAAAAACAAAACAAAACGGAGTTTAGTTTATTGGATGAATTTTTCACAATTCTGTTCGATGTCAATGAAAATTTGATACATCGTCTCTACGTTATGCCTAAAGATTTCCTATAATGAGCCAATCAGGACGTTTAGCGATTAAGTTCGTAGCGCGCCGCAAAACTTAACTTGGAGAACCTCGACAGTTCTTTGAAACTTGGCAACTTTGATCCATCTCCGCCTATAAACCTCCTTCTAGAAGTTTTCAACTTTTTCCTTAGATAACGTAAGCAACCTTGCTTGTCATTTAACAAAGATCGTATTAGAATGTATTACTTCGTATCAGCTTTTCAACAATCTAAAATCATTCTGTATATAAAGATTATATTAACTTTAATCTTAATATTTACGTTTTTGTGTCACGCACATTAATTCATTGTCAGTATTGGTGCGCCTGCATATCTGTAATCTGTACAACTGCGGTGTCGAAACGAGAGCATATGTGAATAGAAATTAAACGAATGTAAGTAAATAAAATAAATAGAAAAAAACATAAACAAACGAAAAATACATAAAAATTTTATTTTAAATAATGTGCTATAAAAAGATTGGATTTTATACTTGAGTTAATGTAAAAGTGTTAGCTACAAAAAAGTGAGGAAAAAGATATTCCATTTAATGAATGATATTTTGATTAATATTATTAATTTGCATAGCAAAATATTCTGTTTAAGAGTTGTGACAATTTTACACAAAGTTCGAATATTTAGAGATAAGATTTATTAAGTAAATTTTTTTGCTTTCCACATTTTAATTAGGAGTATATTGAATAGATCCAATCGTTAGTCGTACCTTTGCATCCAATTTTTTATATGTTCAAGGTAACTTTAATAAAAGTATTATATAAAAAAATTTTACTTTTTTTATTTATGACTGTATTAAAATTTTAAAAGGGAATAAATATACAAATCTATTTGAAAACTATTGCATTTTACTATATACAAATATAGGCGAAATAATAAATTTGTTATTTATATAATGTAATTATGTTATTGTGTAATATATAATTATATTTTTTTATTTATAAAAAATAAAACTTAATTCGAAGTAAACATATAAACCAATGAAAAAATATATTTTATAACGTATGAGCAACATATTTATTTTATTACAGTTACAATATTTATGATATTTATTATATACTAATTACTTCCTAATTATTTTCTTTTGTTATATATTACTAAATAATATAACTATTTTTCATTTGCGGGTAAAGTAGGATTTAATATAAACAAGATATATAATATATAGAAAATTCATTATATTTTATAGTGTATGTATAGAACAGATGAAATAATTAATTTGCAAGGTATTTTTTCAAAATTTCTTAAAATAAATTGTGTTTTTTTTATATTTTCCACTTAGAATAATTAGATGAAACGATAACCAAAAATTGCAGATGATCCTATCAGGTTTATCTCAGTGGAAATATAAAGGATTAGACGTATTTCAGAGACGGCAGTTATTTTCAATTACCCTTCGACCCCCTTCAGTTGCATCCCTACCCAGTTCGAACTGGCAGCCCGGCCCGCTCAGGGCCGTATAATGTATGCGAGATAAAGGCCAAAGAGGCGCCGTCGTAGACTAAGATATTACAGAGAAATGGTATAAGGTGTGGAAGGTGGCTGGGGGAGTTGGTTGCAGGGTAGCTGGATACGATGGAGCGGGGAAAGGGGTACCCATAACTTATCGCAGATTTAAGGCTCTTAGACTTAAGGGACTCTAATAATAATATAGCGCCATTCCGCCACCGTTATATGGAATTCTAGTACACATACTATGTAGTACAGGTAAGAATTCTGTGTGATTTAAAAAATATTGTTTGTACTTACATATCTATATATATGTAAAGAGATATATTACATATACATCTGGAAACTTGTCTACTTTTTTATAGGATGCAAAGATAGAAAAATAGTTAATTTTTAGATACAAAGATAGAGAAATAGTAAATTTAATTGTAATTATTTATTTACAAAATCTGACGACTGGAAATTTGAGATGATTTTATCATCTGTTATTATTACTGGACTGTGGACTTTTATGCATTTTTGTGAAATATGAAATTTAATAATGTAAAAATACAGAGAATACACTGTTGTCATTGAGCAGAAACTTTAATTATGTTATTAGAGCATGAAAATATATAATATATATAAAGATCTATATTTAAAAAAAGTATAGTTATTGCAATTTTATCTTGTAGAGATCGAAATTAATATATGTAAATAAATGTTCTGTTATTTTAAAAGTTCTTCATTCTTAACTCGTATGTACATCTCATACTATAACTACAGATCAAATACAGGGTTCCTCAAAATTAAACTGTGATTAATTAATTAATTAATTCACTGAGATTTAAATTTGATGAGCATGTTGTTAATATGCTATTTTGTATTTTTAAATTAATAATTTAGATTATTATATTAACAATTGAAAGAGCTGTTGCAACAAAGATGTAGTCTCACTTTCTAATTTTAGTAAATTACTAAAAAGGGGCTTAACAATCAAATACTGTTTCAAACGTGCTACAAATTTATGATTAACTAATATTTATATTAATAAACTTCTACTTACAATTAGAGTTAGTTCCATTTTACATCAAATGAAAGATCACATTTGTCTTAATAAAATAGGATAAGTAAAAATATGTAAAAACTGGAGCTTACTCTTTTATTAGTAATAAAAAGAAATTAATTATCTTTTCATTATTATTAATACAGTATTTTAAATAAATATCTGAAATAGATGAAGAGTTAAAACTTCTATCTATCTAAAGTAGAAGATACTTCAACATTAAATCATTTAGCCAAAAATCTGATTAAAATGAATAGATGACAATTCTGTTAGGGGCAAAAGAAGAATACGTAAGGAATAACCAAAATAAGTAATTCACAAATATCAGTTAATATATAGTTCCAACTAACTAAGATAACATTATTTGATAACATGTAAAAGTGCTTTTACATAACCAAAAATTGACATATTTTATTTCCAAAATGTTTTGGTTTTTTTGACAATTGGAATAAAATTTTGTTATTAATTGTTTCATAATTATTACCCCATTTTGTTAACAATTAAATATAAATAAAAGAACGTTTGATGATCAATAATGTCTTTCTACTACTAATGAATCATTATCATTTCAGAAAAAATCCCACGTTCCCAAAAATTTTCAGACAGATTCAGGACAATTTTCAAATCAAATAGTTGTAAAAAAGAGAGAAATTTCAATTCTGACGCAATGATGAACTCAGTAACGAAAAAGTTACTGGGAGAATGTATATTTTCGGGCAAGAACATGCTCCCATAGAAACAGTTCCAAAACGGTGTTCATCGTGGCGTAACGTTGTAGGAACTGTACCGGCCGAGTAGATAATGCAAAAGAAGAGAAGGCAGCGAATAGGGAGATTTAAGACGGCGTGGCGCCACGGTAAACAAAAGCCACGATAAATTTCATAAGTCGCCGAATTAATAAAAGATTACAGCGCGGTTACTGCGGGCAGCCGCAAGATAAGGAAGACACTCGGCGCGAGTACTCTCGACGGAACGGCCTCGAGGACCGCAGCTAAATCATCGATATCTTGCCCCGCGATACATAAACCACCCTTCAAGCTTACACGTATACGTTTCATACAACGTTCTCCGCGTTCTATCTCCGCGAGAACAAGGATGCCCTCCTCTCGATACACCGGCAAAGGGCTCCGGATGTCGGACAGCGAATTGAATCGCCCTACCAACAACTGTCTATTAAACACCAATCTACCGTGAATTTTCGATTCTCTCAGCCTTCGTAACGACGAAACAAATTTATTGGTGCAATTTTATCATGTGGGTAAGTAAGAAGTAAGAAATTACTCTGAGATGATACGAAATGTGCATGCAATACTTTTAAAGAGAATACATTTTCTTCATAATATAATGAAACATAGAGACTCGAGTTGTAAATTTTATAAACAGTGAGTATAAGAAATATTATAGAAATAACTTTTTATTGCTTGTATCAAAAATAAATGAATTATGTGGCTTATCATTATAGGATTAAAGAATGAAATTGTATTCTATCTGATTGGTATCTTACAATATAATATAATTCATTAAAGCATTTCTTTGTACAATCATTAAGAAACGAGCTATTTTAAATAATAGTTCTTATTGACTCTGTAGTTTAAGTATTATTACGTAAAATAATGATTAAAATAATGATTAAAATTTGTTATTTATTGTGTTGGAAAGCAGAAAATATTCGCTATAAATATTTTCTATATTTAGCATTGAAACCACAAGATAATTCCCTGAAAATTATTTATCGGTTTTAATCACGTGAAATCGTTGTATTGTATGAAAGAATTGAAGGGTACTGCTAAATCTAATTGCGTACGTTTATAATAGTACTTATTATAAGTCCTTCGTCAGATCGTTTCAAATTTTCACTTATTCCTATTTTTCTTTTATATTTTTATTTTACGTTCCTTGATACATAATGTTTATTCAATTGCGTTTTAAAATTCTTTATTATTAATATATCGAGCAAAAACAATTGAATTTGATTTTCAACACTTAGAAGGATGTATATGTATAAGACCCCTAAAAGTTTAATTTCTTCAAAGATCACAATCATCCCTCGCATCATAGAGGATATTCATCTCAATACATCCACAATATATTATACTCGATGTAATTTTATTTCACCTTCTTAATAATTATTATTTAATTCCATCATGATATAATGATAAATAAATAATAACTTTTATCATATTAATATACAATATCATTTTAATAAGTCGTAATTTCATTTTTCTTTATTATTGATTTCAATTCAATTGACGATGGAGCAACGACAATTTCAACAAACTGCTCTGTATATAATTTTATTTAATAATTTAATTATCATAAATACATCTCTCACTAAGTATTCTATTATTGCTTACAATAAAATTCAGATTTTCTGAACTCACCAAATATGTAATAGCATTTTATAGACTTCATGACATTTCAGATTGAATATTATAAAAGATTAATATATATTGAAAATTAACAATAATTGTTCCGAGAAAGTTCAGTCATACATAGTTCAGAAATCGGAAAGGACGATCAAGCATTAAAAGATTAGTCCTTTCATAGACTTCTATGATTTGCGAGATTTCTGTATTTACTTATTATTACTAGATAAGACATGTTGCAGACCGGCGGACAAATATCTGGTCTGCTATTAATTGGCAAGCAGGACACTTTGATAGGCAGTTCGGGCGAGTGAAGACCGAAAGCTTCACTTTGATGTTGAGAACGCGGTCCATTTCGTACTGGAAAGCTCAATTAATTAAGCAACGTTAAAGAGGGGTGAACTTATATGTCGAGAATCTCAGACTATCCTAAGGTCACATACTTTAATAAATGCGATTATCGCTGAAATTTTTCTTCAACATCGAGTAAATTCAACGCACAGATCCTTTGCTTTTCTATAAACGAGATTTTTCTGAGATTTCTACAATGTTTCTGTTTATTTCTCGCTATATTAATATGTTTCATGTTCTATTTATTTTTCATCGTAAAATAAAATAAAAAGAATAAGACACATTACAAGTACCTTGTTCATCTTTGACTATGCGAATAGATAATCAAATAATGTAATATTATAAATCACGTCGCATCATTTCAATATTAGAACTACCAAAATGATAAAAATATTCAATTGGTAAATTCTTAAAGAAACTTGATCGATTTAGAACGGTGGTATTTTTGGAGATGTCAGTAATTTTCCGTAAAGTATATGAAAAAATAACTTGTGTCTTTTTATTATATTACAGACTTTTTCGTATTCTTTGTCTCTGTCATAAGTATTACACTTTATTCCTCAATAATTCTAGTGTTAATATAAATGATATTAATAAAATAGAAATATCAACGTAACATCCTGGGACATTTTTAATTATTGAATTTTTTCAAAATATTTTGCAATGATACGATTTTTGATTCTTGAGTCGGATTAAAACGAAAGTTAAGTTTCGTATTCTTTATTATTAATTACTGTATCACGAATCTCTGTCCTTTAAATTACTCCTTACTGACGATACAAGTTTTACACGATGGTAGTTTTAGTATTATAAAAAAGAAACTAATAAAAAAATACTAAAAAACATTCTCAATGTAACTTTTTCGACATTTTTAACCGTTAAACTTTCTCATCGTCTTAATGACAATCAAACGTTTCGCGGTGATATGATTCTTGGTAAACGTCGAATTAAAGTGAGAGTTAAGTCTATGGTATTAAGAACGCGAACCTCGAAGACGAAGAGGAGAGCATAAGGGAGAGGGAGGTGCGAGAGAAGAAGGAAGAAGGAGTAAAGACGAGGAAGAGGCGAATGGCTAAGAGGAACACGTCGTTGTGGAAGAAGAACAGGAAGAAAAGAGGCGAAGATACAGAGGCGGCCACCAGAGGCGGTGATCTATGGTGGGATTACCGGTGGCGGTATTTCTTCATAACCGTTTCTCCGGGTTGCTTCTCTTTTCTCTTCTTCGTCGTTCCCACCAGGTTCGGCTGGCTGGCCCTTTCCCGGTTGGTCCTGCGATCTACCAGCAGCGTCTTTCCTTCTTCGACTCTGCCTATATCTCCCTACGACGCTACCGTATACACCCTGTGCTCTATGCTCCGCTCAGCTCGTGGGGGGTTGTATCTTAATAACATTCATGAGCTCAGATATACCCGCCAGATTTATTGCTCTGACACCCGCGGATTCAGCGAAGCCCCGGAACCAACCACCACCCCCTCTCCTTTTCTCTTCGCTCGCTACAGTCGTTTTCTTTCTTCTCTCGCAGCGCTCAATCTCGTTTCCTATTCAAACTGTTTCATCTTCGATTTTGATGCTCTTCTGTCTATCGGACTACCCACGTGATTATTTGCGGTCTTAAACATGAATTGTCGTTATACTACAAGTATTCATGTATTTTTACGTTTCTTATGTAATTAACCCTTCAAATGTTGATTAAAGTAATACGTATCTGTTTTCCTTACGGATAAAATAGTTTAGGTAATGTGAAAATTTGTAAATATGCTACCTTCCGTGGAACTGATATGCAGTTAATTATTTATTCTTTAATGCGTACTCTTCGCGTGATGAATTTTTGAAATATTATTTTAATGGGTTAAAGAGTTAGTTATTGAATATCATAATAAGAGGTCTATTTTGAATTTTATATATTTTTACATTCTGTAAATTTTTTAGAATTTTACATTTCCGCAGTCCGATTATCACAGTAATAAATATATAACTTTCAAAAAATCTATATGAATTCAAAATTATATCATAAAATTGTATTATAAAAATATGTAATTGAAATATTTTATTATCTACTGAATGATAAAAAGTCTCTAGGATTTGAACGAGTGTGTTTTAATTAGATATTGAGTACGATTTTCTTTTATCATATTCACACAAATGATGTTAAATTTTAAATTATATTTCTTTATTCTATTCCAATTTGATAAAGTCAATATAAAATAATTAATATAAATGACGGTAAAATAAATATAAATTATTTCTCTTCTTCTTGTCCCAATTTTATGGAATCAATAATTAGGATAATTGCGAAAATGATATCATTGTTATTGCTGTATAAAATGAAACCACGTTGGCTCCACTTTTATCCGTTTATCAATTGAGTCTCTTGTGGAGCTACCCTACAGTTACTATTCTCCACCCTCCGCTTCTTGGCGAAGGCCGACGACGGGTGTGTGTTTCGATATTTATGACTCCCTGTATATTACACGCGAGCTTCGAAACTACTACTGTCGTTATATATTCAACATTAAATGTGTACCACCTTCGATTTACAGTCGATTCATATGAACTTTTTCTCATTTCCTGCCATTTTTAATTCTATTAATACAGTAATTAAAAGCTACAAAAATTTGTTGCTTCTCAAAACGGTATAACATGTAAAAAGTAAAGAAGTCTAGTAACAATATTTTTGTAAATATAAATCAATGACATTAAAGTTATGTTTACTTTTAAATGATATGTTTTTTTAACCTTACAATTTTCACAATTTTGAACTTACAACTACTGATTGTAATTGGTGGTAGTTGACATAGTGGATAGTGATTTGGGTGAATTCATTAAGAAGTAAGTTTCTCAGTGCTTCTGATAATGTCATTAAACTTGTCTGAATGTTTTGTTTTTGGTGGAAATAACATGATTTTAAACAATATCAATTACAATAATCACAGATACAATAAAGTGAATATATTTTACAACAGTGGATCTTTTTTATTCCATGCATCCTTTCCATCAGTGTGACAATGTTGCATTAAAATGTCACCTCCTCTCCAAAATGTAAACGTTTCTTTATACTTCAAATAAAAAATCAAGTAGTTTTAGGATATTAATACCTACTTTATACAAATTTATTTCATTAAATTTTATATATAAATTTATGTTAAATTAAATCTAATTTATTGAAATACGTTTAATTTTAATGAAGTTTATAGTTAATTACAGGAACCTGCGATTATTTCTTTTTCTACGTGAACCCCAACCGACTAGTAATAAATATAGTGTACAATAAAACCACGATTAGCTCTTGAAACTATGAACTTTCTCTCTAGTTAGGAACTCCATTTCAGTATGATTAACAAATGGATCTACATATAATTTTTTGTTTTAACGATGCCACTTTATCAGAAATTCCACAAACTTGAACTAAATTAAGTTTAACTAAAAATTAAGTTTAATTGTTTACATCGTCATATAATGTAGAATAAAATTTTTTTGTTTAACATCTCACTTTCAAGAAAATAGACTTCGAACACGTTTAATCAAAAACTGATAATAGTTGTGTACTTGAAATTGAATTTTCTTGAAAATGAAGGATATTGTATTCTGTACTTTTGTCTTATTTTTGTAGATAGAATAATCTCTTGTTATTTATTTCTGACCAGAATTAACTAAATTTAACTATAATTGATAAATTTTCAAATTTGATTCCTTGAAAACAGAAGTTTTAAATGAAAAAATTTTAGTTTTCCTTTTCAACTAACTTTTTTATAGTTGTACCATCGGATCAGAAACATTCTGCATAATAGTTGCTTTTAAGCATAACGTATAAAAAATTGTGATGCATGTATATCATTCAGCAAGTCGAATATTATTTTGAAATAAGCAGCTAAAAAATAATAAAGTGCGTATAAATAATAAAAAATAATAATCGCGAGAAATCCTTCCTCTTTTGAGAGAATACCGATCAACTATATATAAATATGTATTTATATGCAGATTCATATATCATCTTGAACCAGAATGGATGCTCTATTAATGGTTGATTTGGTAATGGTACCAGTCGTTTCATGCTTTGAATTATTTGTTTGGTTTTGTAATGGTACCAATCGTTACCAGCAAAACTTAGAAACAATGTAATGGAAAAAAATTCGTGCTACATGAGGATTGTGCGAGTTTATTAGAGTATGTATAAGAGAGTTGTCACAATTTTTGCATCGCGTTGATTGCATAATTTTTCCAAATTTTCGTGTTAATTAGAATCAGTGATGCGATGCTGAAGATGGTAAGATAAGTCATTGTTCATTGATCGTCCTTAATTTAATAATAGCTATTATGGTATATTTTGCAACGATGAATAATTGACTAAAAACTCCAATAGGAAAACAGTATCTTTTCTATGGAATGCCCAGTATTTTGTACGTATCAATTTTTTCGACACCGGATTGGCTGTTGATCCTTGTCTAATACATTGATTTGTAGCAAGTAAATCGTTGATGATTAGGTTGATGACAATGGCATATTGATAATATGTCCCTTTTAGAACCTTAAATGGTTCTCATTTTATTGTATAGTTATGACATATGACGATATAACTCTTCCTTGCACGTTTTCTTTCCTAAAATAGTTGGTGCGTAGAAGCGCTACTTCCACTAACTTTGTTTGTTCCTGAATAGACTGAACGTGGAAGACTTCATACGTGTAAATGCTGTGTTCACTATGCTGTTAATTCCTTGTGAAAGAAGGCGATGCTTGATTCTTGACCTCTTCGTGATTTCTATCGTAGTTTAGATGTCGACCTGGATTTTTTAATTTTTGTAGACTTCTTTTTTGAAAGAAAGATTTTGGAATGCCACATAAATGCCATCTCCTTTAACGCTTGATCCGGTTTGAACAATCAAAAATTCATACACATATACTTTATAAACTTTTGACAAGAAACTTATTCTGGTCTATGAATTTCATTTTGCGAGATAGCAATTATGTTCGTAGAATGTGGCAATTTCGTGTAGGATTTTTCTGGCTTGTATTTAATGTTTTGTGAAAATTATACAACTTTTATGGACATTTTGTGAATCTTTTCCTTATATTTTTAATTTCAGTTTGAATAAATGATATTTAACATCAGAACAATGATTGTTCTGTTATTTTAATTATTCCAACATTAATGACCGGATGTCTTCCTTTTCTTACTAATTTAAGCATGAACAACATGCAAATGAAAATTGCCAAAAATCATATACCTTAATTATTACATCGCAGTTCTTTATGTCGTTACATTTAAACGTGGGAATGAAAGGAGCAAAGGAGCCGAACAAAATCTTGCATTGATCCAGTGCATCTAATTCCCGAAGGATCGAACCTCAGTTGCTTGGTAGGTTACCGATTACATCGTTTCTTGCGGGGGCGTCTCTGTGCGTTCCTATGTTCACTTATACGTGAGTTTGTGTACGCGTGATCACGACCGTGTAGGAGTAGTATAAGCTTCTCTCGTGCTGCGCAAGGCAATACAGATTTATGTAAGTATTTAGCACAGGCTCTTTGCTTTATCACGAGTCGCCCAGCCAAGACATCGTTGGCGTTCTACCCAGCCCACCGGTTTGACCGTCCGAAAATTTTCAATTATTTTTCCATCCTCTGCTCCTTCGATCCCCAGCCTCGTCCCCTTTCGTTGGCGGTGTCCTGCGGGATCGTACCACTTTTCACCATCGATTATCTCGTCCGTCTGTTTCTGAAGAATCAAATCTCTGAACTGGTACTTATCACTTAATTGCATATTAGATGACTTTTTTATATCTAGTTTATATTTAATTTGTACCTTTGTGGAAACAGGTATTAATCAAATTCTGATTAGGTTGGGTAAAATATTTTAAATAGTAAATAGTAAATAATTTATTTTATTCTTAATTATGCATGCAATATTTTATTTGTTGTAATAAGTTTTCGAAGTAATATTCAAGGATGGTGTTTTGCTTGAAGCGTGCTAAAAATATTTGAGCTTTGACTTGAATAATTTTATTTATTTTAATTGAGTTTACTTACTTCAAATATTATTGTTAGAAATAGTGATTTACATTCAATATTTTCTAATGTTTCGTTGTACAAGATGTTCGCCTTGTTTTTCCTTTTACCATTTCCGACGAAAACGCTGGACAAAAATAACGCGAACATCCTGTATTATTAATGTGTTATAATTGAATTCAAGACCTATGAATGTTTATGAACAAACTGAGAAAAGTACATACTAATATTGGAATACAAAGGATTCAATGAATCTAATTCATGAAATACAGAGTTCTATCAATATAGTTCTAATACAAATTTATTTGTAATATTAAAGTTGTAAAATTTCCTAAAATATAATGAAATATATTGACAAATCAAAGGAAAAACCATAATTGTACAAAAGTGTTAATGCAAACACTTCAATCAATTTCATTGATTTTGCTTCAATTTATTAAAATAAAAATATTTTATTTGCCAATGTTTTATTTCTCATTTAAAGTACTATTTTATTTAAACTGTATAATACCTAATATTTTAAATGATATTTTATTGATTGTTATATACACTTAATTTTAAATAAACTCATTTCTAGTAATGACGAATTTTTAAATGAGAAATAAGAAATAAGATATATTTGCAGCATTTAATGGTTTATTTTTATCAGAAAGACAAAAATGCAATACAAACAGCAAAAGATGTGTATAGTTTAAGAAAATTTCATTCTTCATACGATTTAAAAAACATTTTAGTAAATTTACATTAAAAAGCAACAAAAAGTAATTAAATTAATTACCGTATATATAGTACATTGAAAATAATTCTATTTTCCAGTATATGATTCTATATACATCAAAATTGGTACGAATTTACCAAACAATATTGTACATTATACAATCGTACATAATATTATACGTGTTCCTTTTGTTTAAAGTATTAACAAAATATCAGAGACATAAATTTAAATTCCTTTTTAAATAAAGATAAAAAAAAATGAACGTCTTAAGTTACTCTAATGGAAAATCATTCTACAATTTAAGATTACGTGCCCTGTTACTATTTCCTAGCAAGGATACGTCTATCGGATCAAAAAGGCACGGTCATACGTCAAGAGAGAAAAGATTCTGTTTGGCCAATCATGAAATGGATAAAAGCTATTGGTATCGTATCAACAACCCCTCTGTCGAATCCTAATCTTCTAACAGAATGGGCCTTAAGCTGTATGAAATTCCCGCTGATCCTCCTAAAATATGAACTAATCAGCATTCTTGAGTGTATCGAAAATGAAACAAACAATGACATTCACTCTTATCCATTTTTTTCGTTTTAAAACTCTCTAAAGCAGTACAATTTAATATATTATATTTGGATCGTAGATCTTGGAAAATTTACAGAAAATTTAAAAGCACAGAATTGCACAGAATACATATAATACTAAAAATCTATCTAAAGTATAATGCTTTTCATATCTTACATTTTCAAAAACATTTTCTATCAAGGTTCTATTCTTTCAATTGTTGATATTTAAAAATTTGCATAAAAGTCTACGGTTAATTATTATTCACGGTTATGTGTTATAAGTGCTACTAACGTATTAATATTATTTGTACATCTTGTTTTTGATTTTATAAGTTTTCATCTACATTCCCACTTTACAAATTTACATTAAAAATAAAAAGTATGAGCATTTTGTTTTACAGTTTTATTATATTTATATTATGTTATATTATTATGAAGTACTATTTTATCTTTTCTGACAACAATACAGTATCTGTATTTGACAAAAAGTGTAGTATCTACATATCTACTATCCTAGTAACTATCCTAAGACAGGGGTGTCTTTTCTATTTCAATTATCTACTCTAGCGCTTATTATCTATTCGATGCATTCAAGTTTCTAGAGACTCACGCAATAATAAATTTGAACTATTAACAACCGTAAATTCTGCATTAGAGACCTATCACTGATCTTGCTAACCAAGCTTCATTTATCTTACATTAGAACGGTCCTCAAATCCAAATGATACTTTCGCGTACAATAAAGACGATTCTCTACGCCTGCGTAAACAAGTTGTCATATAATTGTAAAGAGATTTAAAAAAAGGAAGAAAGAAAGAGAAAGATAGAGAAAAGAGAAGAGGGTAAGATGAGAGAGGTGTAAGGAGTAGAATGTTGGTGTTCGGTCGATCTTAATACTGTCTTAAGCCCACCAGAGCGCAACATAAATTATGTATCGTCCGGGCGTAAGATGCCTCCAAGATCCCAGGAGCACCTGGTATTCCTACTTCGGCTCATGGTTTCTCCAAGACTTCCTCCGCCTCCTTCTTTAGCCCTCCTTCCCGATGGCAGTTTATACGTTCCAGCAGTACCTCCTCTCGCGGGTCCCTAAATTTTCTCGAAGTCTATAAGGGTTAAGGAATTAACTGTGGTTACTTGCTGGACTGTTGCGAGCCTACAGGCTTCTGATACGAGTCGGGTGCAGGGTGCTCGCCACCGGGAGCTTAATATCCCGTGTGAGGGGCAAGCGAAATGGCGGGCTGCGGGGAGGGGAGGTTGGCAAGATCTTCGCCGAAAGCCATTACAAGGATTTCTTTTATTTACGATCGCGAAAAGAGCTCCTTTGCTGGTCGGGCTAAGTGGTATGATCTTCTCTTCTCGTGACTCTACTTCTACGATAGATCTCGGCCAATGACCGACTAAGCGGCCACTTTTGGAGGCTTAATGTTCTGTCCAATCGTGTAATATTCGACTATAGATCAATTAAGAAGCGATGTTGCCCTTTTTCCGAATTACCAACTTTTCTTCTGTCAATTGTCGGGCAATTCTACGTGTTTTGTCTAATTATTTTTGTCTCATTGTCAAATGAAAGTATAAAAATTATGAATCTGTAGGATCTGTAGAAACGAGGAAGTGTTTCGATTCTGAACGTGATTTAAAATCAAATTCATTTCATGAACATAAAACTGTATACGAACATCATTGTTCGTATTAAGTTAGCATAATAATTAAAATTGTTATATGAACATTGTAAAGCTGTATGTCTGATTTTCAAAAGTTTAGAATATGAATGATTTAAATAGTCAATCAATAATAACAATTAATTATGTACCTTCTGTTGTTCATTGAAAACTTTGTTATTAATGACCAATTTAAACTCAAATAAATAAATAAATAAACAAATGTGTTGCTGAAATTACAAACAAAATAAATTCATTAAATTTAAATAACAATCGATATTTATTTATTAATCGATCGTATTAATTTTTTATCTACAAGTTAATGATTCGTTATAATGTCAATTTCCAAAACTAAATGGAATCGATTAAATAAACTACATGAAAAGTAATGATATCTTTTGTAGAAAATGAGGAAATCAAATTTAAAAGGAAACAATAGATACACGATGTTATATATATATATATATATATATATATATATATATATATATATCAATAAATTTTAAAACATTCGCTGCATCAATTTCATATAATGCTACAAACTTACATTCTACATAATAATAATAAAAATATTTTAAATATATTCTATAAAAAATTAATACAGTCATATATATTCTAATATGTGGAATATTTAGAATGTAGAAATTTAAAGAAAATTTGCGTTATAGAAGTAATAATAAGTAAATTAAATCATTATATCTTCCCAAATAATTATTCATTTATAAAATAAACTGTATTTAGATCAATTTTCTACTTTTGCTAATGTAGAAAATTCTACGTATATAATTTTTTAGATATGTACATGGAAGTTTCTTCAAAAAATAATATCTCATACAAATTTATAAACATTCATGGAACAATAAAATACAAAAAGCTATAGTATAACAAGGAAACAGAATAATCAAGTGAAAAAAGTTTTAATTTTTGACAAAGTTTTCTAATACTCAGTGAGCCCGTAAGAGGTTAAATGCTATAACTTTTAAAATATATACATACATTGACTTATATAAGTCAATATTAATTATATAAATCGAAATTTTTATTTGATTAAATCAATGTATCTTGATTGACTTTTTCAAGCAATTGTTCATACACAAAAATGAACTGTATTAAATGTTATAATTTTATTATGGATGTGCAGTACAACCTAGTTTGTAAACCAATCACGGATAAATAAATCATAAGAAAATTTATCTTCTCTGTAATTCTTGGGGAGGAAACACTCTCACAGAGATTCTCTTTTGCCTCACGCATGGTCAAGACGCAGGGCTGGTGCCGATAAATTAACGGGATTAATTATCCGACCCTCGGATTTAACGGAGCCGAGGATACAGCCTACCATTCTCGGCGATCTTCCTTCCACGGCTCATTACTTTCAATCGCAGCTCTTCAATCTCTCTCTCTCTCTCTCTCCTCATCTGTCTCTTTCTCTCGATCTTTCTCCCTGGTAATTTTTACGATAGCTAGCGAGGTTGGGGTGGGATTAAAGAATAAGAAAGAGGAGGTCAGACTTCGTTTATATGACTTCATCCACGATTTCATCGGCCAACGAAAAGGACAAAGTTAAGGGATAACAGAAGGGAGAGTAAGAGTCAAAGAGAATAGCTGCGTCGCCGACCTCGCCATCCCTTAAGGATTATAAGGCCAATCCTGCGGCTAATTTGCGAACTCTCGAATTCTCCCTTTAGCATTCTGTGACTTCATCTTAACCGCCCTCTCATCTTGTTTTCTTTGTCTTTCTGCTCTTACGCGCAATCCTAAAAAAGAAACAAAAGTACATACTTCTTAAACGACTTTATCTTTCTTCATTATGCTATTTCATAGTAAGTAATTTAAATAACAACTATAATTAGTTTCGCAGATTTTAAATATATTACTTATTTTTTAAATATATTGTATTTTATACTTTATATCACGTGTCTTTATTTATTATGTTGTTTCATTTTTTCTATTACACATTGTATAATATCAAAAAAGTGAAGATTCTTTTTGTAATATAAAAGAGATATGGTGTAATATTATTAAATATTTTTCTTCTAAATTTGAAAGAGAAGAATCAAATTTGATTTTTAAGATTTGAATTCTGATAATACCACAAAAATATATGTTTATTATTCAGCTTCTCTCTCTTATCACGTGTTTTCTTTTATTATTCAAGATAAACAATAGTTACTAAATTGTATTATATTAAATTGTATAATATAAATAATTGTTCTGATTTACACATTGCAAAAGTTTGGGTAGTTTTTACTTATGAAACGATGCTTACCAATACGATTTGAAGTAGCATTGCTACCAAAAGAAAGTAAACGTAAGAGTATTCAGTCAAGCAGATTTTCTTTCTAAAATAATGAAAAAATGAATGAAAATAAAACACTGACAGTTTTTATATGTCTTTATTTCTGTCTTAAAGAAAACGATTTTATTTTTTATTTTAACTTTCTGGTCCAGAAATTAAGCTTCAATTTTCTTTTCCTTTATAGTTTGCATTTATTAATTAATATGTCTAATTTATCTAATATGTATCAAACATTGTCGTAATAATTATAATATGAACTATAAATATTTTTATATAATATAAAATACACACTTGCGAGCAATAAAAAATAATTCAGGAAAAATTAAAACGCAGTAATATAAAAATCAGTTGTTCTGATAAAAATATTTAAGTTATATTCGAGTAATATATTATATAGATTAAAATCTAAATTTTTTACCAGGCTTTCAAGGCCTTGATGGAAGATATTACAAAATTGTATTAAGAAGAAATATTAATAAATTAGAAATATTTTTAAAATTAATAAAAACAAAATTTATAAATACATTAATGATTCATCTCAAGCATAGTTATTCTAGAATTGCAATATTAATAATATTGAATTTTTCATTTACAGAATAAAACAGATTACAATTATATATTAATCTTTATCCGTCTCTTCTATCAATTTTCGTTACAAAATGTGTGAGATTACTAAAATTGAACTTATATTTATCGTTTTTTCATTATTTTATCGTTTATATTGTTTCTCTTTTTAATAATTGATATTTTCGACTCTAAAAGATTTTTTTTAGCTAATATAAATAAATGAAGAGTATTAAGTATGTCCTACACAGTTCTTCGAGTCTAGACTCTATTCTAAATTTAGTCCTTTTAATGTCAACAAAAGAATTTGCAAATTAAAGAATTTGTCTGTTCGTTGTAGATATTAACTTTTTGCCATTACGTTAATTTGACATCAAGAGAAAAATTGAACTAGAATAGCGAGAAACAGATGAGGGTTATATTATAACTAGAACGTAAGTAGACATTACTCGACTACCATCCTTAACAATTATTTTCGTATCATATAGTAAATCCCCCTACATTTATATGGGATACTTATATAGGATACTACTAGGTAACAGTATTAGGATACTTTCACCGTTCTTACTGATCGCATCCAACGATCTAGTCATCACGGACAACATTATCTACGACGAAACGTCCGGCAGCTGCATGGAAACAGAATAGTTAGGCATATCCTAACCGCGGCTGATAGGAGAACAGCGTGGTTCTCCGTTTTCTCTTTCTCTCGATCTCTCTGTCTTGTTCTCCGTTATTATTCAGGAACTTTGCTGACAGCTCTCCGGATAGGCAGATAAGAACGTCCTCTGAATGCCGAAGCGCGCACAATGCTCCTTTGGAACGACGTGTACCCACGTCTCGTGGTTACTTTCCTAGCGCACAATCGCGCCGAGGCCATAGTTTAGCGAATAACATCGCGCGCCCGTATTCCGAAATCCTGATTTTTCATTATTCAGGCAGATTTGTCGATCACTTCCGAACTGGTCTTCTGCGTTCCATCTTTAGGTATGTAATGGGTGTTCGGTCAGCTTAATTCGCGCTACGTAAAATTAAACCAAACGCGACGAGTTTCGTCCAGATTAACACGTTCAAGACGAATGAAAATTTCCAAGACAGTTCCTATGCTTTAGAACGCAGTAAAGGAATTTCACTCTGTTATTAAATATTTTCTAAAACTTACATAGTGATTTATTGGTATTAGAAACATGATAAAAAAAAAGGAGGAAAAATTTATTTCTCCAGACGGTGAAGAAAATCGATTGATGCAATCCATTTTTATTAATATTTAATAGAAAATAACATTGGTGGGAATTAGTTAATAGTTATAATGAATTAACTTTAGTTATAATAGTTATAATGAATTCTTTACATATTTTTCTGATAAATGACGATATTGTAATTGCGATTTTGATTTTGATGTTGTATATTGTAAATTATTTGTAAAAAATGGTATTTTGTTGAAATGGCGAGATTTTTCTTAAGCATGATATTAATTAAATATCGATCTGTCTTCTCGTTGATTCCTTTCTTGATCCAGCTTCTGTATTAGTATTACAAGTAAGCTTCATTATATCGAAGTTTCAAGTTTAGAGATATAAGAAAATGCACTTGGTTTCATTCATATTCATCAATGTTTTGTTATAATCCACGACCTATTTTTTTATTGTGTTTGACAGCTTTCAAGCTTTAAAAAAACGTTTAATAAATATTATTTAATAATAATTTTAATCGTTGAATTTTGACTAATATTATCTGTAAAATTCACTATTTCATACGTAGCAATTTAATATTATTTAATATTTATTTAATTGAAGAAGTTATTATTTTTCTAGAAATCTTCTAACATTTTAATAGTTTAAATGCGAATGTATACGAAGTATATGTTTAGTTGACATAAATTGGTATTAGAAAGCACAAAATTGAAAGTAATACATCAAGTGAAGAGAAGAACAACTGAATAAATTTTTATTGAAATTTAAATGTGTGTGTTAAGTCAGTAATATAATGAATTATTAATAAAGAGGAAATATTAATAATGATAAACAGTAGAAAAATGAAAGGATATTTCAAATTAAATAAACAATAAATTTTCGAGTTAATAGAATTTAAATCATTTCATTTATAAGTATAATTTTAGTTTATAAATATATATGTAAGTTATTATATTTTCGATATTTTCTTAAACTTTACAATATATAAAATTTTACAAATTTTTATATTTCAGTCATTTATTGTTTAAAAATATAAAACAATAATTGAGGATTAATCGTTAAAAATAATCATTTTATATATATAATTATATTACATCAATTATAAAAAATTGAACATTATAATCAATAATTAATTTAGAATTAAAAATTGAGAATTTAAAATAATTATTACAATACAATAATAATTAAACTGCGAATTTTTATGCACTTATGAAAAATTTAAATGCACAAAGTTAGGAAGAAATTACAAAAAGATATAAAATGCACGTAACATGGAAAAAACATACGAAATATTTAAAATATAATACTTTTTATAATATTTGGGATGTGAAACAATTTTTCCAGAAACCCAAGTTCTGTTTCTTAATTATATTTCTAAAACTATGATTTTGTATAAAAATTCGGAGTCTGATGACAACTATTATATATAGTAATAATAATAATAATAATAATAATAATAATAATAATAATACTGCACTAAAAGTACAACAATAATTAAAAATTAATAATGATTATAATAATAATTAAAGATTCATAACAGGAAGAAAGGGGAAAGATTTCCAGAGCGAGATACTGACATTCCTTATAACGATTTATTAGCAAGGGTGTGGTTTAAATTATTCCTATGTCGGCTGACAAATTAAGATCAGATAGAGAGATGATCCTCAGGGCTGCTGACTTTTAGATTTTCATAAGGCATCGGCCTGCCACCCTACCGGCTTCTTACATTCACCCTCTTCCTTCCTCAATTTTCTTATCCGGCTGAACAGTCAAATATTTCTGTCTCTGTTTCTGAATCTCCATTCCGTTGCTCTCAAATATTTTAATTGCGTTAGAAATTTGTACAATTTCAATGCGGAATCTATTTCATTATTTCTCAATTTGGATTGTAAAACTATATAATATATCAGTTAGGAGCTGTGCTTTGAAATTTTTTAATGTGTTATGATGATTATTTTTTGAATAACAAGAAACCGAATGATTGACAAATTAAACAAATTAAAAAATAAATGCCCGTATATAAACTAATTTACGTATTATTTCAATTCGTAATACATTACTTGAAATGATTATTTATAACAATTATTTATAATAATTATTTATAGAAGTATATAAAGTAATTTCTTAAATTAGAAGCTTAATGTCATATCACTAGATTAATATGTCACATCATTTCAAAAGAAAAAAGGATTAAGTTTATTAGACACATTTTCTAACGTTGTACAAAGTTTTTGTTAGAATGATGAAATATTTATAACGTTTACCAATTTATGAAAGTATTACGCGGATGCTGTAGAATTTCTTTTGTAAATAGCATTCGTACATCCTAAAAACAAAAGTGAAGAAAATAATGGAGATTATCTGGTTAAATATGTTTATGCATTGAGAAAAATATCGAAAATATTTTATGTAAAAGATGTAAAATAAGAAACATAGTGAAATAAAGTAAAAATTTCTTAGATCTCCAGAATTCTTCTATAATTCTTCATGTAGTAGAGTAACATGGTAAAATATTATATTGAATTTTCATCCAATTTCAATCTTCATTTTTGGAATTTAATCTGTTTCTTACTGTCAAGTTTATACAACGTAATAGTTAATGTAACAAAGAAATAAATAATTAAATTTTCAGATACTTTTATTAACAATTTGTTAATTGAATGACATCATTTTCAAATTAGAGTCATTTAAATTTATTGTTGTACAATTTTACTTTACGAAATTATAAGTAACAGCTTAAATATCGACAATTTTTTTAACATCGGAAACTTTACTATTTGAACATTTTCATGAACGATTGTATATTCGAAATAATAGATGTCTACTATGTGCATTTTGGGAAAGGTAATTCATTGAATAAATGTCACATAATAATTATACGGCACTGCTTGTCGAGAGACTTGCAACACAGACAGGTTTCTTTTTACAACGAATATTATTATTTTTTTATAATATTATATTTTTTTATTGTTACACAAATACTATATTTGTTTCAATCTATTTTTCTATTTCAAAACTGGAAAAATGTAATAATAACAATAATATTAACAATTATATTACAAAATGCAGAATTGAAAAATTTTGCTGTAGATATTAATTTAAATAAAATAAATTAAAAATAAACAGTGTCCTAGAATTTCTGAGTAGCAAAATAAAATAATTTTTTTATGGAAAAAATAGGCAATAAATGTTGACATCTCTTACTTTGTTTGTAGATAAATTTTTGCATTTCTCGATGGAATTAGCAATTTTAGCGATTGTTTAATAATAAAGCTTTCGAAAAGAAAATCTATAAATCTTTAATTATAAATAATAATCTTTTCCTTATCACTTGAAATAATCATTTCTCTCTTTAATAAAAGTAATAATTATATTGCAAAACCGATGTTATTGAAGTATACAAAGAATAAATTATAGTTCAGCTTTTATCCAAATTTTACCCAATTTTGGCAAAATTCGAAAAAAATCCACGACGATAGTCAAAATAACTCTTTCGTTGCGTATTTAAATTTTCGATTCTTGAAAAATGCTAACTGCAAGAAAATACAATTTTCGAATGCGTTGGCTAAAATCGAAATCTGCAGCCATCAGCTAATCAACTATAGTGATTAATGTAAAAGAGTTGAAAGATATAGATTCGTAAATTGAATAGAACTGTTGTCCATTGATTTGAGGTACAACGAAAAGAATCGGAAAGATCTTAACACGATGTAATCCTTCTTAATATCGACGGATATTCGTTACTTCCAAATGTACGAATAATCTTAAAGTGAAAGAAAAAGCAAGCAACAGATTTCCAAGTTCCAAGAAACTTATCCAATACTTACACGATTCATCTGGTATTAACAAAACAATCCTGATTTTCACTAGAGCGTCTTCAAATCCTCGCTGCCCTCTTAACGATGTCTCGAGTTTGCTTGGCTCGAGAGGCGAATCTCAATAACGATAACGAAAGGGATAACAGTTCGAGCTTGTACCTGTATAGTCATGGATAAGAAGAGGCTGTTGCGGTGAGGTCGAATTTCGATGTTTTGTGAATGAACGAGCATCGACCTACGTGGATCTTTACAAGACATTTTAATTGGACAAATCCGCCTATCCTCATTAAATCCGTCCTGACTTCGGGTACGATCTCTCTGTCGACGTCCTATGCGCGTATCTCATAGATGACGAAAGCAGTTCCCCTTCGTGTAGCATTGTCGACTTAAACGGAGTCGAAAGTCTGATATCTTCTCATCACATTCGCTTATACTGTTGCAAAAATCATGACAGAAAGATCTGTTTTTTTCTTTAATCATTTGGTTAATATTCGATACGGGACAAACACATTGTTAAATTTGATATGATCGATATGATGTTGATTTAAACTTTAGTTGCCAGTTACTTCTATAATTGTATAGTTATGTTTTTTCTACTTTTGTATGATTTAAGAACGACTTTTGAAACATTCATTCGCTTTTGTTTCAATTGAGTGATTATAAGATTTGTATTAATCCTCCATAAAAGTATTAACTTGTTCTCTTAAGAAAAATTTTACATATGAAAGAATCTTACTTTAGAATCTTTAAAAAAAACTTTAACTCTGTTATGATAATTAAATTTTTATTCTTATTTTAAAACCCAAAAGAATTTACAGTATTCATAAGAAGATGTTTAACATAAAATTTAATTAGAAAGTCATCTATATTAACTGAAAAGAATTTTTTCAGATTTTGTGCAAACTTGACACGTTTCTTAAAGTTAGGAATTTCTTTAAACGTTGGAGATTTTTTTAAATAAATAAAAATATTTTAATATTTTAGAAGTATTAAAAACAAGAAATTAGGCACAAATCTAAACAATTCAACGAACGTCATTCATGTGCTATCCTAGTGCTTTTATTTAATATTTATTTATACGTCTATTTTTACTTGATCAAGTGACATTGAACAAGTTTCTTTACTAGAATAGTTATTCACCTAAAACAGAGACACTACACGAAAAATAAGTCGAACATGTAGAATAAGATATTTTTGTACGACGCACTATTTTCAAAAAATTGACTTTGAATATTTCTTAATTATTTTAAATTAAATTAATTTCGGACAGGAATGACTAACCGACTGTGTGCATTCAAAAATAAATGATAGATGTGAAATAAAACTTTTTCCGAAAAAAATTGAATTTCGAAATTTATCAAGTAAATGTAGCAAACTAAATATTAACAAAATCCAAATCTACATCCAAAATCTATTTTTTTTTTTTTAGAACGAATTCTTAAACAAAAAAGTTTTATTTTTTACTTCTCCAATTAAAATATTTTAATTGTTCATCGTCGTCCATTACGAAATTAGCCAAATTCAAGCGTATACCCCTATTCAGCAGTTTCAAAATAAGTATTGTTTCTTATAAATCTGTAAAAATCAAATGATACTTTAAACAACAGACAATTTATAAAATGTTAATACAATAGCTAATAATCATATTGTAAAATATATACGTAATTCAAATATTTTATTATTTACGGTAAATATGGAAAATATCTTAAAACCTTTCAGTGTACTTGACAAATTTTTAAACTCAACGTCTCGAATGAAAAATATTCTTCGTATCATGACTTTATCTGGTTGTACCCTGAAAACTATCTTATATTCAGTTTAAAATTACACTTACGGTTATGAAATATAACATATCAAAGGTCTATTGCATTTAAAAAATAAATGGTTCAAATATTATATCGCGCAGATGTGGTTTTAGCAATAAAGATCGATAACAAGTATAGTCCTTTGTCACATCTATAGAAAGACTTTGATTATTGTAAAGTTTGAGTCAGGGTTGACTCGACAACAATACATTGATCTTATCTTAGGACGAGATTTCAGTACAGCAGAGACTCCACGTTTGGAGACACTATTACAGACATTTACCCTGGCCTGTGTCACATCTTATACAGATACGTGTATCGTATAACACTAAGGCATTGAATAGATATTCCATCTTTTGTCGCTATGTGATCGATTCCTGTTGTGGGCGAATTTTCTGACAGTTAAACAAAAATTCTTTGGTCTTTTGTATTTTTATTTTTGTCATGAACAATATTTATGTAAAAACAATTACAAATATTACGTTGAAAGTTATAATTTATCAAGTTGTTTCGTAACTGACATGACAAGTGCTTTGTTTTTGATCAAATTCTTCTCAAGTGTTAATACATTTCATGGAATAAAGCAAACTTAAAAACGGAAAATAAAAGGAATTGAAATTCAAGACGTATACTTTCAATACTAATAAAATTAAATACAATTCATTCGTTCCTTTTCAAAGAGTAAAGCAAACGAAAATAAATAAAATTGAAAAGTTTGTCCCGCAATTCAAGAAATTTCGATCAAAATGAATACTTGTGTCAAATTTATTGTTCAATTTATTCGGGCCATTTTCAATAATTCTAATTGTTAGAATTATTCGACTGTGGTTCATCGAGCCACAATACAATTATTTATGGACTAAGAGAAAAGAAAATGAATAAAATTGAAAAACTTGTCCTCAAAATAAATATTTACATCAAATTTATATTCGTGAAATAAAACATAAATATGTCAATAAAATTTATCCCTGTCAAACATCGGCTGAGAAATTTGCCCCTCGGCTCAAAATAATTCAATTACATCAGACTTATTATTCAATTACTTTTATCATATACATTAATATATTCACACGCATGAATATATTTAAACAAAAGAAACATTATGAGAAGTAGGAGTAATAATATTTCCATCTATTGCATTTTTGAAAAATTTCTTTATTTACCTGTCCATTAATTTATAACAAATAAGATGAAGAGTGTTCGCGGAAGGAATGAAGCTGCACAGACACGTCGATAGTATTCGAAAAGGATAATGACGATGCTGCAAATCATGACGTATAGTTTTTATTCGACAGTATTCTCATATGTACACTTATTAAAGTCCATAGTAATTATATTAATTATTACGCGATAATTACAACAAAAGTGCGACCGGCGAATATGGTCACGAGTCAACGATATTAAAGAATAACAGGTTGATTAACGATGTTTTTCCCTTCTCCTTTCCCTCCTTCCGTTTTACGGTACATAAATGATCGTGTCATCTTGGGACATCTTGGTTGTTCCTACGTTACGTTACATGAGGGGACGAGCTAGTCTGCGTGGTACGGGTGCGATTGCGGTGATTCACCCTCGAATAGGGCCATTTTCAAACGTTTGCACTTGGCCCGGCGATTCTTGAACCAAAATTGTACATTTTTTGGTTCCAGTCGCGGGAACTTCTGTCGATACGGCATCCGATTCAGTTCCTCCGTATATTTCAGAATCAACTGCGAATTAAACATGTCAAAATCTCTTAAAACAATTCGCTAGCAGGAAACAAATATATACTGTAACGAAATTAAATGAAAATTATTGGAAGAATGGGTTTTGGTTACAGTGCTATATCAGAAACTAGTAAAAACTAGTAAAAAAAAAAAAATAATAATAATAAAATGAAATAGGAACTATAAATGAAATGGATTTTAATTGCAATATCATTTAGTTACATATCAGAATTAACAAAATGTTTTAATTTGTTATTCTCAAGGCAAAAAAGCAACGAAAAACTTAAGATTAGAGTATAAAGACCAGGAACGTGGGAACCAGGAACTGGAAATATTTCATTGAATAGACAAGAAAAAGCATTCAACTTCTATCACGAGCAATCCGAAATCTTGACATGAATGTCATCGAAAATATCTGAGAGTATTGGAAATAAAAATTAAGAAAGCAGCTAATTTCGAAAGATCTTTAAGAAACAAAATGAAACTTGAAATTGAACTTTGGATCAACAAATTATTCAAAACTCAATGGATTGCATGTCTTATAGAGTTCAAAAATCACATAGATAAAAGAGTTAAGCACTATTAATATATTGTTGATATTGGTAATTTTTGACCGTTTGCGTACGAAAACATGAATTAACTCTCAGGTAACCGATATTAATAATCGGTCAACGATATGTTAAAACATATTAAAAAACTTTCTTTCTATCAATTATTTTCAGAATATATGATAGTTTAATAAAACGATGTTTATTTTTTTCTGATATTGCACTGTATCCATTGGTTATTATTGAAGAAGAAAGTAAGTATGAAGTTATTGACCATTTATTGATAATAAAATATTTAATAAATTTCATTAATTTGCATGCACAGAATAACATTTAAAATTTAAATTACATATTATATATGTATAATAATGTATTATATGTGTAAAAAATTTTTATGTGCGTATAATAAATTTTACGGGTTTGAATCATAAATGAAAGAGTTCAAATTCATTTTCTCAAACAGCATGTTTATATATAATAGGTTTACATTAGAAATGTAAAGAAATTTGAAAGAATGAAAGAATCTGAGTAAAAATTTCGAATAATTCTCAATCTAATAATTTTAGAAATGTTTTGCTTTATTTTTTGATGCGATTTGTTTCAAATACAGATATTTCATTACCAGATAGATTTTTATACATTTACAGGAAATTTGAATAGACAAAAATACACGTAATATGCAAATGTATATTAACTATTTAAAGTATAATACTTATATTTAGATTTTATTTTTTAAATTTTATTCACAAACATATGAATTTATATAAATTCTTTATTTTCCTAGAGATAGCAATTTTGTTTTAATACATAACGAGATTTTTGTTAACACGGGATCTCAGATCGTCTCTTTAGTATAAAAAGCATAAAAATCTTGAAATTATCATTAATACTGAATTACAGAAATAAAATACATTTTCAATATATTAAGCAACATATCTTATTAATATAATTATTTAACTAGAATTAGCATTTTTAAAAATTCTGTTACAAGAAATATAATACTCTATTGAAAAAATCATTAAATCTTCTGAAGGAAATTCGTTCACTATGGAGAAAGTACGCAAAAGTATGAATATTACTACGAGCTCTTTACAATTGTATAATTTTAAAATATAATAATTTTGAAACAATATATAATTAATAAAGTACTAAAATTATGTGAATTTAATGGATCATTTTAAATAAAAATTGTGCAACTTTTACTTTCTGTATCATTTTTCCTATTATTCGTAGTTATTATAAGAATTATTAAACATACAATTTTCGAAGGAATACAATTTATAACGTATAATTATTTGAAAATCAACAACATAAAATCAAAATATGAAAATGCAAAGGTACCAGATAATATAAAAGTAACAGAAATATTTCAAGGATAATTGTGTATTGTTCATTTTTATGTACAAATACCTACACTATATTTTAAAAAATATTATTGAAAATAAATTTTAATAAATACAATATATTTCAAATATATTACAAAATATATTTTAAAAACTACATTAGAAAGAATGCGATATGATGCGAATCCATTATGATACGTAGATTAAATAATATACCGTTATTTTACTATGTCATTTGATCACTAGACGGCAGATTTTTATGCATTTATGCGAAATTTAATCCTGTAAAAATGCATAAAATATATGTAATAAAGTACATACATGTAATAGAACATACAATTCATATTATATGTAATAAGTCATTGAATTTTAAATAATAAAGTATTTATCATAAGTTTTAATAAATAAAACAAACTTCTATTTAAATTATTTTTCTTTACTTGCATCCATCAGAAAAATATCAATTTAAATAAAAATTCGCAGCCTAATGATCACTATCGTGCAGAAAGCAATTGATGATTTGTAATTATAATTATAAAGTATATACAAGTCGTGTCAACTTTTGTATATTAATTCATAATCATTTTTGTACGAATTCATTATAATATTTGAAGAATAATATTGGTTGTAGATAATGTGAAAGATATCATGAAATTATTCAAGCGACTAAGTGAATATTAATGCAAAGGAATGACAAATCTACGTGTCGATAATTAAATAACGTCGTTCAACTTACCGCGTGACTGGGATGAGTATTGTGAGTGAACCAAGCTTCGAGTCTCGGCACTTCCGTTACGGGATCGATGAACGTCCGGTTCCTCTTCCTCCTCTCGTCCAACATACTGGTCGAACAACCAGCTGGTCCACGTGGTGGCAGATAAGGTGACATATACATTATTCCATGGCCAAACATTGAACTAGGAACCAGAGAAAATCCAGGCGGCAATGGACCAGTCGGTCTTGTCTCGTCGTCTTCGGAACCAGAGGATACCCTGGCATCTTCTTGTTTCACTGAGGATGGTGTTGAAGGTGGAGGTTGTTGATCCTCAGGTCTGGTTGTAAGTGACAATGGACCGACCGGCGGGCTTCCAGGTGGACAGGGAGAAGGTGATGTCGACTGAAACACGAGTACATAATGATGATTATTATAAGAAAGATATTAAACCATTTACTATATCTTGTATTTTATTTAGAAACGAATGTTTCATAAATCAATTCTGCATCATGAGCAATATTCATTTTAATGATTATTAATATCTTCTTTATTGACTATTAATATTCTATTCCAATAACTATTAATATTAGCTTCTTAATGACTATTAATATCTTCTTAATATCTCTATCCATTCTTTTATTTATTTTTAAAAATAAATTTGTTAGAAACTCAGATTATAATTAATTCATATTTTACTTTTATTTTTAATTTTTACTTTTACTGTCATTTTTAATTTTTACTTTAACTTTTATTTTTAATTTTTACTGTTACTTTTATTTTTACTTTTAACTGATTGATTAATTTTATATTACTAGTATAAGATTAGTAATCTTACTTACTGATTTTAATGATACATAATGTCAATCGAATAAACATTAGTGACACAACAAAAATATTTAATTTTGCCACTGTATGAAAAATTTTTCATACATTTGATTTATCATATATATTATTATTTTACTATATTTATCTTTTTTATTGTTGTTGATGTACTTACATGTGATATTCATAAGTATTTGTGAAATTATGTGATTTCTTTTAAAAAACAGAGCACCGTGAAATTACAAATATGAACATTTTGTAGTATTATGGAACATTGATTATTATATATGGAACATTAATATGTGTGTGTGTGTGTGTGTGTGTGTCTAATATCTAGATTACATCATTTTTCTCAAATTATTATTTGTCTTTTCAATAAAGAAAAATCAACAAAAGCGAAAGCTATGAAATGGACAGAAAAATATATAAGATACATAAAGAATACGGAAAGATACATAAAGATACGGAAGAATGAAAACCATACAATAAAGAACGAAGGAACTGTGTACTTAAATATATATTTTAATGAATAAGAAAAATAAAATTATTTTCTGTTTGTTTTCTATGAAATATTATTCTCTATACTATTTTTTCATATTTAAATACTACATTAAGTGTCATTATTCCACATTATTAATATTATATTTTATTTGATATAATTAATATTATATAATTAATTATAATTATATAATATTAAATATTATATAATTTTAAAATTTTAAAAATTTTTAAATATTATATAATTAATTATAATATTATATAATTAATAATATAATTAATATTATATTAGGTAGTGCGACTTGTAATGTGTTTCAAACCCGGAGTCCAAATTTTCGTGTATAGTATTATTATTAGATGTTTTATTTATAGCACTATTATTAGAGTATTATTAGTTAAATAAAATTGGACATATGTTTCTGTATTATAATTTTCTCTTAACGATTGTTATTTTTTTTTAGCAAAAGATGTAGAAAATTTACCCATAAAGCAGAGATTGAAGGTCAGTAGATTTTTTACTTCTAAAGACAGAGCATTTTATAAAAGGGAAATGTATAAACTTTTATGCATTTGAGAAAGATTATAGATTGTTAAAGCGATTATTTGAACAATAATTTATATTATATATATTGATATGTTATTGATATTTATATTATATATATTGACATGTATTAATATATTAATATATTAACATTTTATAATTTAATATTTTAGCATCATGAAAATTTTTATATCTTTAATTTCTGTTCTAAGAAAGCGCACAAACTTTTTTGGTTATCCAATAAATTCATATTGTTAGAACACTGTTAAATAATTAAGCATAAATATAACTGAATATCTACAAAAATCTTTCATTTGTTATGATTAATTTTTAAAAATGATATTCTAAAAACGAAATAGTATTTCATGTTTCATGTTACTTTCTTCTGCTGTGTAATTAAAAATGAGTTTTGTATATATCAAACTCTAATATTCGTTTTGAAAATAACAAAGATAAATATTTATTTTAAAGCTTACTTGAAAAATAAATTTGCTAAACATTAATTACAATGTTTCTGATGTACATTTTATTTCTACTTTTGGTAAATTGCAAATTGGGTTTTAATTAAATTTCAGACATTTACTTTTCAGTTGGGTTTCGTATTATATTCCAATATCTGTTTCAAAAGTAATAAAGATTGTAATAAAGATTTAAAAGATTTAAAGAACATTCATTTCAAAAATAAATTTACTAAAAATTAATTAGTCTACACTTTATTCATATGTTACTGTTATTTTTAATGAATTATTTTTCATATTTTATTTTTAACTGAATTAAAATAAACTAAAACAAATAAAGAAAACCTGTTTCCACCAGAGAAACAATTGATTTTGATATTTTCAATATTTCGACACATACCTGATTCCTTGAATCCTCTTCCTCGTCTGTACAATCTTCGCTGACAATACTGGCGCCTCTCGGACTGAGCCCAGGAGGGCTGTAACCATTGACACCCCTGTTCTCAGCTCTCTTCTGAGCGGCTCTGGCATTCTTGAACCAGTAGACAACGTTATTTACGTCCAAGGGCTTCCTGCCTCGTCGAGACTCTAGGGCATTCAATTCCGAGACGTAGTGTTGAATCTGTTGACGTGACGGGTGTTGATTCTCACCGAACCATCGCTGAAGTCGCGGTAATTCCAATTCGGGATCGAAACTCGTTCTCATCCTAGTTTTATGCGAGTATTGAAGTAACGCCGGATGCGGAGGACCGATCGTACCACCTGCCGATCCAATAGTGCCGGCTCCATCCGGCTGAGGGCTCTGCGTGTGATGGTTCGAGGATGGTACCATCGGATTTAAACCTAAACCCAACTGTTGCTGTTGCAACCAAGACTCGAAGTTTCGTTTAGTTTCTTCTGATAAATCATTTCCACCTCTACATAGAGATAACAATGTCATCTGCAAATCAAACAGTAAGTTGTATATACATGTATATTGTAGATAAAGATCATAGAGATAATATATATAAACATAGTAAAGATAATTTTAATTAAATAAAAGGAAATTTTTATCTTAGAAAAGAGAAAGTTTTCACTTCATATATATATATATATATATATATATATATATATAGAAATGATAATGTTGTCTGAAAACTGAACGAAAAGTTGTACATAAATAACAGGATCAAATTAGCGACAAAGATGAAAATTTCCTTTCGTCTTCGTATATTTTTGTCATAAATATATTTTATTTTCTGGAAATCTGGAGTAACAGAAATAGTTACTTCATGACAAAGATGAGAATTTTCTTTTTGTTGTTTGTTATAAAGACATCATAATATAGATATCATTGTAAATTTCATCTTCGAACTGCGTTTCCTGGTTATTTTGGCGCTGTATGTCATATTGAACCTCCGTTGGTGCTTTTTGCTTATCATGTTATGAGCTACTTCGTTATTTAGTCTGGGATTCTTTTTTTCTGCTTATCCTTGGTTTGAAAGATCTTACGTATATTAAGATAACTGAGTTTTTATTCACAAAATATTATCTAAATACATTTCAGTTTTATCAGTTGCAAAAATGTTTTTGATACTGCAGATATTAGTATTTATCATTTGAAAATGCAAGTGAAGGTATGAACATAATATGTCTCTAAAGTAAATGATGCAATAGTTTTACTAGTAATAATAATAATAATAGCAACGAAGCAATTGCAAATGTAATTAAATACTACGAATAAATGCGAAGAAATATTTTCAAATATCAAAAAATAAGAAAATATTGGAAGCTTAATTTTTATTCACAAATAAACACTGTTGAAATACAATTTACTTTTATCAGTTGTGATAATAGTTTTAGCAAGATACTAGTATGAAGAAATTTGAAATTGTAAATAAAAGTGAAATGAATATACTGTGATTCTAAAAATAAGTATAGTATGAACTAAATAGTAATAATTAGTATGTGCTACAACCTAATAATAATGAAAATACAAATATACTTGATTATAATAAATACTACGAGTAAATTTGATGAAAAAAATCAAGAGGCAAAAGGTTTTGCATTTTACATTGTGAAAAAATAATGAAAAATTGTATTCTTAAGGCTCGATACAGACGAGTAAATTCTTCCGCGCAAATGTCACAAGCGCGTTTCAACAATTCATTGGATTATGTATGGAAATACGTACAAGCATACGTATTTGCGACATAGTATATGTTCGTGACGGATAAAAATTAATGCGTGAGCACGGTTAAGTACATATTATACGTAAAGAATTGTCTCTTTTTTCTCGCTATTTTCTTACTACTTGCGACTGCTTTGTTTTTCTATTAATAACGCTGAATGAACAAGATGAGACTATTGCAAATATAGTTATAATTAGACTGCAGACTCTTACGCAAATTCACGCTTTTGAAAATGTAATTAAAACAGGATATCCGTAGAAAATTGTTTTACCAAATATTACAAAAAACACTTTACTTTGAATAATTAATATATTTTCTTATATTGATACTTACACTCCGTGCACTTTGGCATTTTTAAATTTTTTATAAATGCATGAGAGTATATAAAGTTAATTTAAAACAAAAATTATTATAATTATATTTAATTAGTTGTATAATTAATATTAACAATAATAAATTTAATATTAGTAATTAATTTAATATTAATAATTAATTGTGCAAATACGTGTATATTACTAACCATAAGAAAGAAACAGCAATATTCTACGTTACACTTGAAGAGTTGATTTACATTTTTGTTACTAAATATTAGAAAAAGTGTAAATGATATATTAATTATTAAAATATGAATTCATGAACAGAGAAGTTATTATATATATTTCATTAAATATGAAAAG
The DNA here is from genome assembly GCA_036937485.2 of Tetragonisca angustula. Lineage (NCBI taxonomy): Eukaryota > Metazoa > Arthropoda > Insecta > Hymenoptera > Apidae > Tetragonisca > Tetragonisca angustula. Next base: position 2,034,080 of record JAWNGG020000002.1, read on the forward strand.
AAACAAGTATTATATTAAATATCTTCATGTACTCTATATTTGAAATTATCAAACATATTGGGAAGAAATTTTTAGATGACTATTTTCAGAAATACATATGTTCAAGTTGTTTTAAATTTTTAATATAATGTGAAATTTTAATGTAAATTTAATGTGAATTAATGTAAATTTGATTTAATGTAAATAAAATTTTTAATATAAAATTTATTGTATATTAACATAATAGTGTAATTTATAAATGTACAAACAACAAAACAGCAACAAAATATACTTATATGTTTGGATAGTAAATTTAAAACTGTATAAGTGATTATTATCAAACTAAAATGAAAAATGATGACAAAATAAAAATTAATAATACCTGTAATAAATAACTGATTTAATTACAAGTATGCTATTAAAATTGCCTAATTGCCTAAAAAACTAAAAAAGCCTAGAAGAATACTTGTTTCAGTAAATAAGGGATTCTTGTGTATTTATAGAAAATCTCAAAAGTACGAATAAAATTACTAATACTTTCTACAATATCTGATATGTAAAACAATCTTCCATCAAGGTTCTATTCTTCTTTTTATCCAAATTCTCAAAAATACGAATTCGCGGTTTACTAATATCCTTATCTAGCATGACAGCACGATTCTTCATTTGCCCATTGTAAATCACGATACCCAGATATAAAATAGTTGTTATGTTGTTATTACTTAAATACAGAATGTAGTAACGATATTTACAACGTCTATAAAAACGACAAGCATAATAAAAGCTACAGGTATTTTCTTGTATCGAATGATAATACGTTAGGCAAGTGTTCGGGGTGTCGTTGTTGAATGCGATGCGTGTAGCGTTAACGAGCCAAATTGTGGAAAAGTTTAGGCTCGTAGGAAGTAGTACGAGATCTGACAAACGCACGCGTTATCTGGACGATGATTTATAAGAACAAATATCCCCGCCCGTGAGGATCAAGGTGCTCGACGCCACTTTAATAACGCGGTAATCCGTCGCGTATCCGTGGCACCTTGGTAGCGCCAGATACGGCGCAGAACAATTATTATCCAGCAGGCTGTCATTCCGCTAGAATCTCTCATCCGGCGAATTTTACAGCCCGGCACTTAATCACTCAAGCAGCGAAGACGCGAAGCGGTTGACAGGTCACGAGATTTCAGAAATCGGTTAATAAATATGTAAACACCGTTCGAAGGAAAACGAAGAAAAGAAACGGGCCAGCCAGCTTATCTGACGACATCGGACTGTGACTCGAGCTCTGATTTACTCCAATTTATTATTTCCAGATGACGCAGTAGCGTCAGCTGATCATCCGCAGGTTGGCAGTAAATCAATCGTCATTGCGAGAACTGATCAAATAGTATTCGCGACTGAATTCACGATATTGTCAACGAAGTTCGAGTGTAGACATTTTCGTAATGCAGAGGCCAAACGATTGCATACCAGTAGGCAGACAAAAGCAGAAATACCGGCAGGGAAATTATACAAGGATTTAACATTGATGATTCTATATTCATTGACATTAACCTCTGGCGCTGGAACGACGCACGTCATTTTTTGTTCCAAAATTGTAATATTTTCTCAGTTTTAAGTATACTTAAGTAAAACAAAATAGGCAAGACAAATAATAAATTTATTACTTCTCAATAATTTCTATCCAATGATATCGTGCCGACGAGTTCAAAAAGAAAGCGACGAATTATTGTATACGGTTTGGTCACTCGTTACGGTCCGCGATCAGTTGCAGGCGCAAGTGATTCGATGCTGTCTCTCTCTCTCTTTTGCTTGTGTATACCATTTTTAATAGTACTTTCTCACGCGGTACATCAATGTGAATTGTCGCTGTTGATATGGTTCTTTGCTTCTTGATAAGTGTTTGTTATGGAAACGGTCTATATAGACTAACGTTATATATTACATTGTCGTTTGAAAATACGTGGACACCATATTTACGGAACCTGTCATACATAATGTATATTATTATTAGTAAACGATGTTCATTACCGAAATATGGCAATTATATTAGACGTACAAATTAATATATAAAATTATAATATACTGTAAAGTAATATATATAATACATTAATTATTGGAAGAAATTCCTACGGATTGTTAGAACGTCGAACAGTATGGTATTCATTAATTCAATATTTTATGAGACTCGAATGAGTGTAGTCATTTCTTTGTCGTAGATTTATTAATGTTGTGAAACATTTGCATATTTCTTTTCGTGAGTTTCGACGCATAGATATATGTACTTCCTCATCTTTGATAAAAAAAGTTGATAAAGAGGAAAGAGGAAACGCGAAACGTTATTATCTTTCTTAAATTATTTGTTTCGTGTCTCGTTGGGGCGTAGGCAAAAAAGTGTTGCTTTACGTCCTGTTTTTTTTTTTTTTTTTTTAACTAATAAAGCAATGCTATTCTTCAGACAGAATGAAAACGCTGCATATTTTGCATTTCCAAATTTAGATTCACAGAGTATGAAAAGTTAAATTTTTAACTTTTTCTTGTTCATATCTAACCTTACATATATTATGAAATATTAAAAAAAATTGAAAACTACGCTACACGGATCAAACTGTGCTCACATATGCTAATTACTTACTGACATTCGACTTTAGTCAATTGCTAATAAAGAGCCGCACGAATTTTTTTCTGGCGCTGTATTAATGTAGTGGTATGAAATTGAACTTGAATTTAATTATTCTCTTTAATTAACTCTTTTAAAAAGCCTTGTCTCTCTTAAATAACCTGGGGACAAATCGTTGACACCATCAGTCAACTCCGCGCGGAGCACGTTCTGTTTAAATATTTTCGGAAACTTCCATCGAGTGAATGTAACATGGCTTATGGCACGCTGTATGCTATTAAACTTTGCACGGATATAATTTTTGAGTTATCCGACCTTCCAGTTTTAATGAGCCAGCAAGTTCTTAGTCCTCTTGCTAATTTTTCTTTTCAAAAATAGCGAAAGTTCCCGAACGCAAATGATTAAGGATAGGGTTAAATTTGATTATTAAGTTGATTATTAAGTGAGTGAGGAATTGTTCATTTGGGCTTGGACAAGCGTTTTTCAATTGAAATACAAAGAAAATGTTTGATACGTTGTTTATCAAATGACATTGTGCCTAATGATTTTTGTAATCACTATGTGATCATCAGTATTTAGTTACTTGTTTCCTATTCCTTCATTATACGAATTCAGAATAACGTTACAATCGATTAATTGCAAATGCCACGAATTAATCCGTACACCTAACGAACGAGTAATCTTATATATCCCATCATCAAGTACGCAAAACAAATGACAGCTACCAAGATCTAACATTCATGATAAATTCATAAACGCAACACGCGTTTGATCGAAATTCACGCAGGCTGCGTAAAGATCTTGTATGGAACAACAGGATGCACGAGGCAATGATAGTAAACGCCAGGGAAGGCAATTCTAGTCACAATCGTGTTCTAATCATGCAAATTTGTCGAGACTTCGTAAATCGGTCGATCGGCGTTGTTAGCTAGCGCGGACGTCGGAGTCTTGGCCGAACGATCGACAGATTAAGTCGAACGAACGCGAGTCGGCGATTCTCCATCACAGCGATTCGCCATTAACCGACGGGCCGAAACTCGAGCAGGAAACGTCTGTCAGAGAAAATTGGTAATCATAGACCACCGCGAGCGGCATTAAAGTTCGGGGATGGGCGAGTACAGCAGGATCTTCAAAGAGAGTGCACTTAGATAATGCCCGCCCGAAGGGGGTGGCATACCCCATCACCCTTCTTCTTCTTCCGATATCGAGGGGGCTTTTGATGAAGGCTGCGAATTTGGTTGAGTAAAGGGTAATCCTATCACATGCTACGAGATCTTCGTTGCCGTCGAAAGGGCATGCTCGCGTTGCCCTTGTAAGGAAATCGTACGATGATGTTTCGTCTTTTGGAGAAACGAAATCGAACGGACCTATTCGTCGGATCATCTCCTTTGGGGCATTAGAAAGAACGTTTCTAATCGGTGGTTAGGTTAAGAAATCTACTCACGAGATTGCTATTCTTTTGAACGTAGACTTGGACAATTAATAAAGTAATTCCTTTTAATCATGGCGTGGTGTTTTTTAAGCATCTTTTGTCACGAAGTCTGTTGATATTCTTTTAAATGTGGAACAATAATTTTTTCAGTTACAAATTGAACATAGTGTCTTTAAGATGAACTAAATTTTGATAAACTTTCTAGTCAATTGTTACGATCACCAATTGTATCGATTACTGATTTGAAAAAGATAGAGGCAAGAACATTATCCAATTGCAGTTATAATGTTTATTAATGAACAGTTTATGTATTTATAGGAAATTTGAAGATTATTTATATACTTTTATTTTTCTAATTGTAATCTAGATATTGTATATGACATATATATAAATATTAATTAATAATTATAATATAAATATAAATAAAAATGTATAAAAATTCACTATCCACTGTGAATTTATTTTAAAGTTGAATTAACTTTAACTCAAAGTTAAAAAATATCAAATACTCTCTAATAACGTATGATTACTAAATTAGTGCAATAAGTAGGTACTAAGATAAATAGCTAGACTAAGTGTTCATAGATAGAAAATTAAAAAGAAAGTTGATCTTTATCAATACCAGAAATACTGATTAAATAGAAAGAAACTATCAAACGTTCTGAAAATCTTGAAATACAAAGATGTGTTCCGAAATCACTATTTTTACACTGTATTGCATCACATATATTTGAAAAGAATATTACAAATAAATAATCGTGCGAAAAGATGATAACTGATCTTATAATAGTATAGTTCTATTTTTTAGTTTATTAAAAAAGTGTAATTTATCTTGCATGAGTATTAATTATTTTAAAATATTGCGCAAAATGGAAGAAAATAACAAATACACTGTAATATACTTATTTGAATGTATATCGTTATTATAACAGTAATTAATAATTATTATTAAATTTATAACAAATTTTTTAGAAAGATTTCAAAGATCTACAAAACACACATATATATAAAATATCAAAAATAATGTAGATACTTATTACAATATTTAGTGTATACAAATTTCTATTACTTTAGCTATGTTATGAAATTGAATAAATATATACAGTCTATAAGTTTTATATGAATATGTAATATTATTTTGTTTTTCAATATTTTGCCTATATTTCACTATTAATTAAAGAAAAGAATGAAAATATTTTTAAATGATATGCTTGCATTTAAAAATTTTCTCTTCAATTCTAATTTAAATTTCATTGTCGCAGCTGATTTATTTTCTATATTTATTAAATATTAAGTAATGTATACATTAAACAAATTGTAAGTGTAAGTGTTTGAATTATCAATAATGTACCGAAACATTTCAATTGATCGTAATACGCTCAATCTAAATAAACTAAAATAAATTAGAATGTATCATATAATTATTAACCAAATCGAAAATGTCTTCTATATTGACAAAGGAAGATTTCAAATATTGTCGCGGTAGCTTGAAACCGAGAAAACATTTATTTAAAACGGAGATCAACGAGGATCGGGACCGAAAATCTGGCGAAGATTACCACTAGTTCTTAAAGGACGAGCAAGGATACAAGACGGAGGACTTCTTAATGAGATTAGGTGCCCCGACAAGCACTTTCTGGTTAGATTTACATTTTATACATTTTTAAGCGGTCTTACACCCAGATTTCTTTTGACTCCTTGATTTTCAGTTGTTCTTAAATTCCACGCTGTAATGCTTTAACGCTGACACTCGATCTTAATTCTTATTCAAAATCATGGTTTCTCTTCACGGTTAAATTTTTGTAGACTGAGTTAACTTATAATGTTATGGCATAACAAAAAATATGTTCCAGACAGTGTAGATAAATATTATAATTACAGAAATATGTAACAATATTATAGAGATACTTAAAAAGAAATAAAATCAAATTTGTTTACCATCTATGCATATATATAAGTAAGTAAGTAGATTAATTTGTGTTAATAATGCACGAATCATTTCAAAATACACGAATTAATAAGAAACTAATAATCAGAAATAATAAGACATTTTTTGTAATACAGACATGTTATATGAAATATAAATTGTTTGTTTAATTGCGTAACTTATTTAAATTCAATAAATGATTCATCAAAATGTCAGTTATTAAATTACAAAATTATTACAAAATGTTTTTTTATTCTATAATAAATTTTTTTGTGTCATGATATTCTACGGTGTAAGAAATAAAATTGTTGTAGTTTTTTCTACATGTAAGTTTGTAATTACAGTACATGTTTTAGAAAATATCAGCATACTTCTGAATCTTGGTACATAATTGGTACTGATCAAAAATTTAGGTACATATTCTGTATATACAAATCTTTTAATATCAGTAAAGATTTCTAATATTAATAATAATTTTCTTGCCTGGAGTATATTATATAAGAAAAATGAATATGTCTCTTGATGTATAATATAGATACAAAATATACAAAAATCTTTGCAGTCCGCTGTCTAGATATTTATATTACACGTGTAATCCCTTTGCTTTCACTCTGTAATATATTTTTCACTCTATTTTAAAGGTTAATTTAGACCATTCTAATAAAATCAATGCTACGTAGTTAATTCTATTTAAATATACAAATATATAAATATATAAACTCTAGTCAACTGTCAGAAATAGTCCATCACACATTAGTATATTAGACATGAAAAATATACTAACTAAAAATGTGAAAAAATGTGAAAAAAACTAACAAAAAATCGCAAGACTTACCTCATCTAACGGGCAACCAGCTGAGACGAGAAGTGCATGACTATGGAGTAACAATAATCTCAACAATTTGTTTCTAACTTCGGCTGCTGGACTAGGTGGTGGTGGTCTCGATCTGTATACTTGTATCTTCAAAGTGGCAACCGATGTTAACTCAGCTAAAATATCACCAACAGTTAACAGAGGACCGTCCGCGACTTTCTCCATCGGGAGAGGTTTCCAGTTTCTTATGACGATACTCCCCCTAGCGCTTGGTATCAGGTCGCTTGAATAACCAAGACGTACCAATGCTTCACCTACTAAGTCCTGCAGAAATCAAACAATTATTTGATTAAATTAAATTACTGCAATGCATCGATATTTTAAGAGTACTACAATTTATTAATACTAGAACTACCGGTGATTAAAACTTTTTATCAGGCACATCAAAGTGAAAGAAAATATAAAAGCTTTATAATACTTACAATAATAATGAAGTACACAAGTTTTTATTTATACATTTTACGAAAAGTCATTTAAATCTCTGAATATACTGTTCTATACCTACAAAGTTTATACCTAATCTATAAAGTAATTAGTTTTTACACCTATAAACTTGAACAAAACTTAACTTTTCTTATTATAACAAAAATTATTAATCATTCTGACCACTTTGGTAGTTCTAGTATTTTTTTCAATTTAAATTCAGTAGAAGTGTCGCAAAACTAAAAATCAGTAACAGAGAGAATACAGTGAAGCTCATCATTTTTTAATATCATATGTCATATTATTTTTGTTTAATGTGCCTTTTATTTTTACGAGGTATGTATAATTCAAGGATTCACGAGAAAAGAGGAAATGTAAATTTTAATGAATTTTAAGTTCATTATTTTTTTGTATGTTGTTATATATATATATATATATTTATTTATTTATTTATTATTGGCTATCGTATTGTGAATTAAAATTTTCAGATTTAGATTTATTTATATATGAAGTTTTCAAAATTTCGTTTATAAGAGAAAGAGATTACCAATTAATTATAGTTACTTGATCCAAACAAGAATTGTAATTAATAATTATTACGAATAATTTTATAATATTTATAACGATGTATTGATAATATAATACAACAGTGAAACAACAAGCAGACAAAGTAAAATTTTACACGACGTTGTAAAGAGCTAATTTATAAATGGAGACTGCAATGACTACATAGACTACATTTTTAGAATTTTGTGTATTACAAATTAACCTTGTATTACCAAAATTGCTTCCTTATTTAATTTTAAAGCTAAACGTGTATTCCTCCATTCTTATAATTAAAAAAAAAAACATTGTTTCTCATAATATTAAAATATTAGAAAACATTTAAATATAGTTTATTGCAATTATTATAATTTTTCGCACGACGTTAAATCAAGTAAGTGAATGTTGTTTACAAAAAAAAAAAAAAAAAAAGAAACACACAATGGAGGAGAAGATTACTCACTTGAAATGGCATAGCCACAGGGATGATAACATAAGAATCTGTTTCTACTTGAGGTCTTCGCCAATTTTCACGAGAGTTGCTTACATGTGTTTCTACGATGTTGTGAATCGTTTCGACTACACAATGCACTGGAAGATTTTTCCCTGAAATCAAAATCATACCTTTTTTTAATAATTTTGTAAATTATTAAATTATTTATTAATGCGAGATACTTAATGCAAATCTTTATTTTTGCGTTAAAATCTAATAATATTATTTTTGTACTGTGTCAGTATTCCACTCTATCAAGTTCTAAATTCTTTTAGTAGAAAGAAATAATTTATGAACTACATTTGATGTTAATGATAGATAATATTAATATTTAAACAGTTCGCATGATAAAAATTAAGTATGTAGCGTTAGATTCTATTTAAACATGAGATATATTAAATGCACATCTTTGTATTTGTATTTGTATACGCTGCACATCTTTGAGAAAAACAAACTTAGGACTATCGAAACAGACAAATTCACGCTTTGAAACGAGGCCATCTTGATCGTTGTCATCAATTTCATTTCACAAAGTTATAACAATTTAAAATATCAACAACTTTTCATCGTGTACAAACAATTTCGTGTGTGACTCATAACGCTGGATAATGTGCTCAAATTCAATTAATCATCCTGCTTCGAACATAATATTATGCCTATGTATCTGAACAAAAAGTTTTCAATCATTCGAAATGAAGAAGTTCTTGGACAATCAGGCTAGTTCCGGTTCTATACATTCGGCCGACAATGGGCACACGCTTTCGCATTTCAGGATTTGAATTGGAGGGTCCAGATGATTCGTGAAGCTGAAGATCGCCGAGAGAGAAGTCTAACTCTCGTGCTAAGCATATGCAGATCCACTCGTCTATCCCGAGACAATAAGAGCCGGGCGATGGCACAATAGCTGCGATCCTTGTGTAACCCTGACTTAAGTCCCACAGTCTATCCCACTTCAGGTCATAATCCCAGACTTCTACGAAACCGAGGAAATGGAGAACGAGAAGAGAGGCGGAAAGAAGAAGAGAGAAGGAAACTTGGTTTCGCCGATTTCAACGAAATACTTATTAATCAATATACCGCGGTATCTCTCAATTGAAAAGGAAACGGATAGCTTCGAGTAGCTGTCCGTCCCGGAAGTACACGATACATAGCGTCCTTTTACTTATCTGGAATATGCATACATGAGCGTTTCAATTTCTCATTCCACAATAAATTACGGATTGCTATACTCATATTACTCACTGGCGATTTAATATTGCTGAAATGTACAGACATAATAGAGACAAGATAATATTTTGTAAAATATAAAATTATAATTTGCAATACATGATATTTATTTAAGATTTGCAATAAATGTCATCTTACAGTTGTAAAATTTTAGGGTGAAAAGAGCAATTTCAATTTCTCAATTCGATTTGTAACAAAAAAGATTTTTGTAAAAATTAAGTTAGAACTTTTTCCTTCGACAGTAAGACATAGGATTTTAACACAGAAAATGATCTTACATGCACTATTTTTTTTATTGTAAATAGATTGTGAAATTGTTTTATTTTAATTGTTTAGAATTACAAACTTTCACAATTTAAAAGTAGTATAAATAATATCCGACCGTGCAGGTTCGAGCACTCGAAAAATGGAATATTTTTCATAGAATCATGTCCCATAGAGCTAAATGAGTACAGATAGAATGTTGTAGCATTTTTTACACAAAGTTACAAAAGTTCAAAGATCATCAATTCTTAGATTATTAATTTTTGGATTATTTTTTGGGGTATTAATTTAGTAATTTTCAAATTTTTTAGAGTATTATATTCACCGAGTGAAAATAAATCTCTGCGTTTTATTTTACTTCTTTAACTGTGTTTATAAAAATTTAGATGCAAAAATGAATAGCTTACATATGGTATAAATAAATTACAATTATAAATCTACGACATATTAATAATTATACGATTATAACATATTATAAATTATTTAGCGAATGAAATAAATCTCGGTAGCTCTATTCTTTTAATCCTTAGTATCATGAATTTTTTACTTTATTCACAAAAATTTCTATTGATGCATTTTTGTTCATAAAAAAATGAACAAAAAATTCCTAGTGTAACAATTTTTTGTATAAATGAAAAAATATGAATGTAACATTTTGAAATAAAATGAAAAATTTTGCACTTGGTGAAACTAGAAAAAAATATCATTTACGAGTTATACTAGTGTTGGACATTATGATGGATGTTACTATGGATAAATCGCAGGTACAAAAATTTAACCTTATGAACATTTGAAATATATGCATAAAGTGGACATCAATTATTCGTTATATGCAATCAACGAAGGATTAATTAATTAAAAAATTAATCCTGTTGTATGGAGCAATCACTTTATTTCAAAATCAATCTTCTTTAGAAACTTAACGTTAAGCATTCTATACTGTGCTTCTATAAAAGAATGTCTATTCATTTATGTTATAAAATCACTAATTTAGCAAATATTTTAACTATAGTTTCGTAAAATTAATCTTACATGCAAGACAAGGAAAGGCACGCAACCGCACAATGAAAATGAGGAAAACGTGAATACTATACCAGCGCTTCGCGTTTTTTGATGCCTCTCGCGGGATAAGTTTTATCTAAATTAAAATTAATACATTTGCTAAATTGATGATTTTTTGACATTTTGACATACAACACTTTCTTATAAGAGAGAGAGATCGAATTATGTATGTATATAATTCTAATTGAAAAAATATATGCGATCCTCATATAACTTCCACGTGTTCACTTATAAAAATGTTAATCGTTTAATTATTGTCTGAAACATTTTTTGATGTAGTTTAGATAATATCTGCTTTCAATTTTAAATGACACATCCTATATACAAGAAAGTTCCTTTACGATAATTGTCCGAATACGTTCGTGAGCCATTTTACATTATTTAAATACTTCAATCTTTAGTACTTAGAACTTTTTAAAATCCTTGCAATATACCATCAATATACAACCATAAATAAGCATGATCTATACATTCGGTTTTATTAAATTTCTTATTTGTCTAATTACTATTTTCATACATATTTCCTTTCTCTTCGCGTCTCAATTGCGTCGACTAACCATAAAACACCAAAGTTTCCTACGAACTATTTTTAATATCCGGCGATTTCTTCGTCATGAACGAAGGTTTGATCAACTTACATATTAAATCATAAACTGATATAGGATGTTATCAGTGCTCGGTGATGTAAGGTGCTAAGTCTCCCGGTAAGATGACCAACAAAGGATTTACTGCCGGTGGCATGATATTAGGTATTAATGCCCTAAACTTCCATCTAATACGCTGGTTGCCATAGGGTCTACCCCAAGGTTGCATAAGACAGGTCGTACCTAGGAGGACCGAAAGCTGACCAGTGGCCACCTTAATCCAGGGACGTATAGTTTTCATTAAGGTGCCCTGTCCTAGCGTCGTCTCTGTACGGGGATCAGCTGGTTTAAGGTAGGCTTCTACTCCGCAGATTTGACCACGACTGGCCGTATTATGCGGTCTGTTTATTAGCATGCTTCCTTGATGCGTACAGATCCGCTGTTGTAATCTACTGCTACTGCTTTCACATTTATTTTGCCAATTTCTTAATAATTCAAAACTGTCGCTTTTCCATTCCTTTTCGCTACAAATATTCATAAAAATGATTGAAACACGTAGTTAAAACCTAAAATAACAACTATAACTGAATGATTCACTAAATGTCAATATTAATCAAAAAATTCAATTTAGATTAAATTCAATTTACATTGTATAATTAGTGCAGGTGTAACAAAGCATGCTTTATAATATCGTTAATATTGCATCAATCGGTAACGTAACTGTGATATCCTCTAATTTTCAATGGTTAATGACCATCAAACAGTGTATCATAATAAGTTTAAATATACAGAGTGATAAAAAGAAAAATTCATAATTTTTAAGATAAGTAATAAATCTGCGAGAATTTTCTAAAAGTACCACTTCTAAAATTTTCTATAATGTATTTTTGAGTCAATGACATAAATAAATTGCATTATTTTGAAAATCGTGGTGGCACGAAGCGAGACAATCATTTGCTTTAACTGAAATAAGAAATTGTTTATAACTTTAAAAATACTAATTTTTATTTATTAGGATATTTATTACCTATATTTATTAGGACTTCTTTGATCACTATCATATTTCATTACTATTTCAAAAATTACGTGTCTCTTTTCTATCATCCTATATCTTATTCATTTATCCATATATTTTCTTGATATTTACCAATTCATGATCAATAATTATTTTATTATAAAATAATATAAAGCATGTCATACATTATGTGATATTATATACATATAATATGAAGCATAAATAAATAATATATAGTATATAAAATATTATATAAGTTTTATACATAATATAATGCAGAAATATTATATACTAATATAGTAAAAATCATGTTTTCTAAATTTTTAATAGAACTTGGGGTTTTTAATAGAATGACTCTTGGAGTGCTAATGTTAATATTTATCAGTTTCTTCAAATATATCTTGACATGAATATATATTGTGTTTTTAATACACAAGAAAGAAAGTAGAAAAAAGAAAGTGTCAACCACTCATCCGCAAAATCTTTAATCTCTGCAGCCGCAAAGACATTTCTCATTTCTGGTGCAGACCCTATCGGTCTTCCGGTTATCTCCCCATTTACGCTGTGAAGGAAGCATGACGGAAGCGTCAGGACGGTTCGTCTTTGACAGTTTTCACTACAAGATAAGATTCATCCCAAAGACAACCCCTGAAGAAATGAAACAACTTTTCTCTTGATAGATTTCTTTCGTATATAAAAGCTGCTCCATGTTTTGAGTCAATTAATGAACAATTTAACCTGTCGTATTTATTTTCGGTATACATATGCATGTGTATCCATTTTAGATCATATTGGATCATATTTTAGGTCACTTAGATCAATTTTAGAAAATTTAGATCATAGAATTTAGATCATAGAAAAGAAATAATGTCTTTTTCAAACAAAACTTCTTCTTCTCTTATTATTCTTTTCGCAACCTTAATTTTTTTATATTACTAAGATTTTTATTAATTATGTTTAAAAGTAAAAATTATAACTGAAATATACTTATTTCTCAGAAACTTATTCTTTTACAGTATATCTGAAATTTTAATTAATTACATCTCAAATCAATTACAAATCAAAATTATAATATTTTTTATTTTTATCTTTAGTTTTAATTAAATATTTCTCAGAAAAATCTACAAACAAACTTATTTCGTCCAGAAAGTACAGGTTGCTTTTGACCAGGAGTGTCAAAAGTATACATATCTATACCTACATTTTAACTTAATCTCATTACTGTTCAATCGATTCCTTTCACCAAATTTAAGAGATTAAAATTAACATGCCTGTTTTACATCAGAATATGTTCGTAAAAATTATTCAATGACACAGTTTAAAATAATATCCAATTCAAACGTGATAGTCCGGTGATAACGAATAAAAAATGTCTACTGTTTTTTAAATTTTTATATACTTGCAAACAGATTTTTAACAAATAATTATTTAAACATAATTCGTTGTTTGCATGAAATATAAATGATATAAATCTAATTTTCACATATTTGTTAGAAAGTAAATAAAATTGCTTTAAAGATTTATTACCTACGATTAAATAAATATTAACTTTAATTTAAATCGTTTTCGCAGAATATGATAAAATAAACTTCGCAAAATTATTAAAATAAAAAATATTTTAGAAAATGAAATCATACCAGACTGGGAGTTACGTAACTAAAATATTTGAAAAATGATTGTTTAAACAAACTATCATTTCATTTGAATCGATGTTATTAATTTTTCTCAAAATTATTTCATTATTTGGCTATCAAATAAAATAATCTTTTATTTCATTTTGTTATTTGTTTCTACAAATGATTTCTTCAATAATCGTTAATTCCATTGTAGAATAATTCCAATGAATCAACTCAAATAAAACTCATGTACGTGATCCATCATTTCAAATTGTTATTTTGTTATTCTGCGCGTAAATAAATGTAACATTTCACAACGTAAACATTTCAATGAATATTCAAATGTATCATCTAAATATGTCACATAGTTAACGTTTAACGAAGTTCTACGCGATAAATTAACAGACTGGTCTTGCACCCGTTGCCAAGTCGGCAGTGCAGATACAAGATAAAAAGTTGGAACATATTTTTCGACACCCCGTGATCACCCATTCCACGTCACGGTGATAATGGCTTCTTTAGGTACGCACGAAGCTGCCAGGGGAATGAAACGAAAAATCTTTACCGAATATTTCTTTCTATATCTTCGGTCCCTGTTATTTCACAAGGGATGATTATTCATAATGTCAGACTGGTGAGAATGTTTCTAAATTACCAACAAAAGATCGTTTGGATCGTTATACATCGATAAAGGTAAAATTTCTTGTTTCGTTGCAAAGAAATTTTAGTTGAACAATAAATTTTTATAAACAAAATATCCAAAACAACTTTCTCGTTGTTACATACATATGTACACTGCTGCTGAAAAGTTTGAAGGAATCTTGTCTTTTTAGATCTTCTATGGAGGACGATGAATATTATAACTAATATATATATAATATATATAATATAATATATATTTCATTTCCAGAATATAATACTTTAAAATATTAATGTTACAGGTGGATTTATATTTATATTTACTTAAGGAAATGAATCGTTTCTTTTGAAATTCTAACATACTTTAAACTTTTCAGAGTGTATATAATATTCCATTTATAAATAATTTATGACAATTTATTTATGACAACTATCTCAGAATAATTTATATAAATAATAGCGAAGAAATTAACTATAATATTTATATACACATTTAAACTTGATTTGAATAATAGTAAATCATTAATTACGTACAATTCAATAATTTCTTATGATAAAATTGTAATATTTTTGTAATTGTAGTATGTATTTTGTAATTGTAAATTAAAATATTTGTTTGAGTACGTTACAACAATGTGTATTCTTTTTTTCCCAGAAAGAAAAATCCGCGCCAAATCTAATGTTCTACATCCGGAAGAGCAACACTATGCAGATCAGTCGTAGTACGGCCAAGACTACGATCCTAAGGTTTCCCCTTCGTCTTGGTGACTTGGTAATCCAAGACGATTTTGTCTAATCTCTCAAAATCGAATCAAGCTGTGCCCCGAAGCCTCGACTAAAGAATAAGGATATTAGAATCTATGTTTCACGGTAAAAGTTCCGCGAAAAAGATTCACTAGTAAATTAGTCATAACACCGTTATCTTCGGTACGAAATAGAAATCAATTTCAGGAAAATACTTGTAAATGTTTGAAATGTGTAGCAGGCATTTTTACTGATAATTTAATTTTGTATTGTACATCAAAGTCCCAATTAAAGATATTAAAAATCTATGAAGAATTTATAAATGAAAAGTCGTAACTTCCATTTTCGTTTGCTACCTAATAATTTTACTCCTTGAAATCTATCATAAACAGATTTACGTTGTTTAATTTTGAAATGTTTAATTTGATTTAATGTAATATTAAGGCAATATAAAGAACAGAAAAAAATTAAATGCGTGTCTTGAATTTTTGTAATATAATTTTAATGTAATAAATTTTATATATATTAAATTTTAATGATGTATAAATTTTGTAATGCAATATAAATTCATCTGTCACCAACGATATTACTTAAGGGTTAATTTAGTCGAGGTCTCGAAAGTCATAACTATATAATAGAACTACCGTTGCTTACTAATAACTTTTAAATGTTATTTAACACAAAATATATCTATGAATATATATATATATAAACATATATGACTAAAACATCTAAATTATTGACCATGTTTGTTAATTGAAAGTTATATTAAATTTAAATTGACAAAAATATTGGATAGAGATTAGGTTTATTAAATTTAAATCGACAAAAATAGAGACAAACACATTGCAGCACGTGACGGAATTCGTGTTTTCTGCTTCCGTTCTTGAAACTTAATCTAAGCGCATATATTAGAAGGAAAGTGTGGGTGGTTTTGGTATCTGAAGCTGATCCGGCGGATGCCAGCCTTTACAGATAAGCGTCCAACTCTTCCGAACTCTTTATCTACTACTCCCGTCCTCTCTCTTTCTTTCTCCCTCTTTCATTTCATTTCATTTATTCAATCTTTCGCGTCGTATTTTCAGTTTTCTTTATCCCAACGCACTATATTGTTGGCAGAATTTATAAAACCAAATTGTATGCTTTGTTTCATTAATTTAACACAAAATATTGCGACAATTTAATTGGTAATTTTTATTTTGATAGTATGAGTCAAAAATAAAATTAATAGCAATTGTTTGATATCATAGATTATGCTTAACTTTTTTATTCGACATATTCTTTTAATTTTGCACAATCTCTTTTATTATTACTTTAGAAAAGTTAATTTGAAAAATTCAGACCATGAATTATTTTTGCGTAACGAAACACTCGATAATATGTTTTTTTTTAAATTGCATGCTAGATATAAAATGACTACTTGTGCTCATGTAATTACGTAACAATTAAAGATTAATAGTGATTTAATTGGTAATTGGTAATTATGCTAGCTCATTGATATCTTTACTATATTGTATATTAAGCTTCAAATGTATATTAATCATTAAATATCGTTGAATCATAAATGACTAAGTATAGTAATTCATGTTAGATTACTAAAATTTTGATTTTTCAATTTTACTTTGTATCTTACACTCTCCACGATAAAAATTAATAATAAAATTCAGTTAGATTAAAAATTCTAAATAATCTAATCTTAAAATGCTACCAATCCAATGTTACCAATTAACAGTTAATTATTAATCAAATTTTTATAGAATAGATAATAATAATAATAATATAGATAGAACTACTTTAAAGTAATAAAAATGAGCAATTGGTAATTTCCTAAGAAACAGAAATCTTCTAAGTTTACGATATACATTTACATTTATAAAACACATGTATAAATAAAAACAGTTTTTATTTTCACAAAATATAATTAGTTTCATCACGTTACAAACTTTTCTCTGTTTTTTGCAATTTTCATTTCTCCGATACAAGTTTTTCAATCATTAGCATAACGTTAAGCATCACGAGAAATATTCATCAGAGGGATTCTTCGTAAAGTTTACGAGACAAAAATTCAGAAGTTGATTTCACCGTTGGCCGTGCCCCATTTGCGTGCGAGCAAAGGCTATGTCCGTGAGCTCGCGTGCGATTTAAGCTCTACAGCACCGCTAAGCTCGCGTTGGGGCGAAAGCACCAGATAAGATGTAATGAGATAACCTCACAGTTAGTGTAGCTTATAAGATCACCAGCCACGCGACGAAACCTTCTAAATCTAAGTGTTAGCCGATTCTTAGAGGCAGGATCACGCATCATGCTGGAAAACATCTTAATACTGTCAGTTGAAAAACGCGCGAAACAGCAGATTCTAACCAATTGCTCTTGCTTTTCTGCGTCACATTTTATCCCTCTCTGAATTTCATCAAAATTCATTCTAATGATCTTTTAATCTTTACTCTTGTTTCACTAATAATATAAAAGTATATAATATATATATATATATATTATTTTATATATATCTAAAAATAATATAATATAAAATTATATAAAATATAAAATAATTAATAATGTTATTAAATATAATATTATAAAATAATTAAAATATAAAATAATTTATATAAATATAATATAATCAGTATATTACATATGTACAGTACGCCAGATTTATTCGTATACACGCTACTATTTCCTTAACTGCTAAAAATACGAAAAACTGTATCAAACAAAATTTGCATGGTTTCCAGGGAAACATGTAATACTGTAATCGTTCTGTTGTTATTTTGTTTTTTTCATCTAGATGCAAAGATCAGTTTTTTGAATAGAATAACTTGTTTTTTGATCCATTTTCTCTACAGAAAAAAAAATAAATAAATAAATATATTAGGAAAAATTATGTTAGCTATGAGTTTATATAATACGTGCATGAGAGGCAAAGACATTATGAATATAAGAATACAACTGTTTTGCGTTTGCTTGTTTTTAAAAAAAATTTAACACAATTTATGAATTAAAAAATTGCTTAGATCGATATTTGCAAAATGCTAAATTTACGTTTGTAAAAATCTTCAAGGTACGTTTTTCAAATTTAAATCGATACAAAAAATTTAAATCGAACGAATTTTTTAATTACACTATAAATTAGTGTCGGCATAATGAAATTTCATGCTTTTATTACGAATTTTCTCAATATTGAACGTAATTTATGGTAAATTTATTTAATGTAATAAGATAAAATTCAATGGACGACATTAATGAAAAAGAACTTTAAAAACATTATAGATTTGCAACAAGAAGAAGACAATTATATGTTACATAGTTCATCCAGTTTATTTTAAAAAAAAATGTAATCTTTCACTTGGTGTAGAAAGATGTTAGCTTCAAGTAATAAGTATGGTGGTTTTACAGCAGAAAGATAATAATATAAATAAATTTATAGTACGTTTGAAACAATATCTAATTTTTAATTGTCTTTGTGTTGGTTTATTAAAAATAAAGCTACTTTCTTATTGCAGCTCTTATTTCAAAAGCCTGACAGAAAATGAACAATTAAAACATTGAAATCTAATGAGTTCACATCCTATAGAATTTAAAAATAATGTAATTTGTAATTTGTTTCAAATTTTTTTAACTTCAAAATTTTACTCCATAAAAATCCACAACTTGCATGGACATAGATAACATCTTTCCTTCATCTTTCATTTGATCTTAACCCCTAAAAAGTAACTCTTTTTAAATCACAGATTTAGAATTTAATGATGTAAAACCTCGCAAATTTGCAATTTGCATTTATTTAGGGGTTGACACAGTCACAATATAACGATGTCTCTCTATCAATTTATCCGATTCATTAGAAGTCATGCAAATATTAATCCCTTTGTATCCCGCTACACGCCGAACCTCGATCCGAACCCTGGCGGCGCGCGTTTTGCTCGATAGTCGAGATCATTCTCTCTACGTACGCGTTGCCGTTGAATGAAAGCAAGGGTGAAAACTTGCCCTTAAGACGCTTACAGAGTAAGCTCTTATACAAGACAGAGAATAAGAGAAGGGCGTTGTTCGCTCGTACTCCGCTACCATTTCCCAGTATATATATCCGTTTCGATGTGTGTATGCACATACGTACATACACGCGCGCACGTCATCGGCGATGAGAGTTTGTTTTCCAACATCTGCGGAGGTTCGTACGATTTCGCGTTGCTCGCCGCGGTAACTGACATTTGTGTGCACGCACTGCTATACTCGACAGATTAAAATTACTTTGATAAACTGCGCCGAACGAAGGAAAAGGAAAGGAAACTTCGTAAGATGCTAGAAGGGACGTAGAAAGAGGGGGGCGGAGGGGGAGGGGGAGAGGGATGGCGGCAAGGATTTTCGAAGAGGGAGAATGTCTCGTAAATTTCTCGACTAAGGAGCTTAATTTGGATTTTCGGTAACGAGTTATTGTAAGCGCCAACTCATTGGGGGATGATTTAAGTGGCACCAAGGACAGGTTCCGGTCGTCTATTACCGGTAGGCGATGGATGGATTATTCGTTGGATTTTCAACGGTATCGAGAAACTTCTTATCTGGTGGCAGCTTGTCACTTCTTGAGAGCCTTCGAGCCTTCATCATAGAAGAGCTAACGTAAGATTCGCGTTATTTGTTTAATTCGAGCCCGAGATATCGGGGTGAAAGCTGATGGATGGGTTTTTCCTTGGTTACGCAACGACAACCAAAGTCGTTTAGAAATAAGAATATGTTGTTTGCAAGACGCGATAGCTGCTTGCTGTCTAAGATCCAATCTTTTAGAACATTTAGACGACGGATTTCAAAGCGATTAAACAAGCACGTACGTACGTTCTTTTTCTGACGTTCAATTGAAAAATATGTACAGTAACTCCCATTAATATTCGAAGTATCGAAATTGCTATAATTTTGTAAAAATAAATCGTACAATCAACGATAAACTTGGGCTCATTTTCAACCTCTACAATATATTATTCATTTTATTCTAAGATGTTTTTACACTCTGATAGCAGATGATAAATTGAAAATACTTTTCTTCTCCGACTCCTAACTGACGTCTAACTCTAAAATGTTAATAAATTGTATATTTACTTTGAATATCAGTTTCTATGAGTATTGTCAAAGGCAGACTTCATTCTTCAAAACAAGATGTAGATTCAGTCATGAAAAAAATTGTCTACAATGTTTTTACATACTATGACAATTTATAATATTTTTGTGCATTCATGAGAAACTTGAAGGTGCAAAAATACACAGAATACATGTAACATACAAAGATAAATAAAATATCCAAAGTATAATATTCTATTAATAATTAATCAATTTCCTATCTAGGTTCTCTTTTCTAAATTTTATTTATAAAAATGGAAATTTGCATGAAAATTTGTAGTTTATTGATAATACAAGCCGACTTATTTTACACTGTGCATGTGAGTCGGATTAGAATTGTAGAAAGTTCACAAGAAATCACGATTTGATTTATAAGAATCCAAGAAAAAATGAAACTTATTGAATAGAAGTTTAACTTTAACAAAATAATATGTAATATGTAAAATATAACTTAAGAAAAAAATTAGAGAAATGAATGTTCTACTTAAACTTAAATAAAATTGATTTTCATAAATGTACGTACATTAAATTTGATTTTTATTTTATCATCAAATAGACGGAACAAGTTACACAAGGTTATCCACTCTGAGGATAGTGAAACGTATGTACGTTTATTTTTCAATTCTATTTCTCTCACATAACGTGCGAAACACAAAATTCTGTAACCCAAAACAAACACACGTTTGTATGAATTTATTTCGTCGCTTTTGAATCCTGAATTAATTTTTGAATTATTTTCCACATAGTAAGTTATACACTGAATATTATATTCATGTCACGTTTCTAAAGGATGTACATAGATTACTTTACGAATCTTCAATGTTTTCATTTTAGTTTTAAACTATTTTTCGCGTTTGATTCTATGAAAAATAGTTTAAAAAACTTATCAATTCAATCATAGAATTTTCAATAAATCCAGATGTAACGGAAACACGTAATATGTGTTAATTCATTCTTACATGATTTTGGCAATACCAAAACAAATTTTATTTTTCTTAAATTCTATTTTCTTTTTAACTAATTAATTAATTAATTTTTTTAACGAATAAACTGTACAAAAAAGTGAAAAAATTTAAAATTTCAAACTCTCGAAAATTGACGAAAAGCACGAATGATTTTAAAATTTCAATGAATGTAAAAATTTGAAATTTGGAAACTCTCAAAAATAGGCGAAAAACACGAGCGATTTTAAAATTTTAAAAATTAAAGTCTTGAAAATCGCCCTCGTCGTAGGATTTCCTACAAGTGTCTGAATTGTTTTCGGCTAAATCCAGCGTTTACACACAGGGATTTCTTACAAGTGTCGGACGTCGGTACACCAATGCATTGAAAAAGCATACTTCTAAATGATTTTCAGTTGTCGTAGTCAAAACTGTATATCTGTATATTGTCCCACCTTTTTCAAAATATTTATTCCTATCGAGAAGAGCAATTTTGTCCCTTTGACATTTATTCACACTCTGAATAAAGAGTAACATTTAACAAATGGAATTTCTTCTTTATACACAATGGAATTTGATGAAGTAAACTTCTATTTAACACATAAAACAACTAAGGAAGATGAAGAGAAGTTGAAAAATAAAAAAAAAATATTTATAAAAAATGTAATCCTCTTTTGTAATGAATAATGCAAGAAGAAGGAAAGAAGATTTCACCAAGATGGAAAAAAATATTTTTTATTACTACTTGATAAGTTACTTTGTTTGAAATTTTATTTCACAGAATTACATATATTCCCTTTACATATAAGTTGCAAGAAAGCGTTTCTAATAATAAATAGAATAAAAAAGTCAAATTACTTGTGATAAGAACAACATAACAAATTATCGTTGTAAATTTTTAACAAATTATCGTTTATTAAATATTACAAGTATATAAATAAAAATGTTAAAAGACTCCCGTTCAAAACTTTCAAAACTTTCTGAGAAATAAAAGTATTACATTTATAATTTTGTATCGTAACTAACATTACTTAGTTGATGACATAGTAACTTATGTTAAATCACAATTGTTATTAAGAGTTACCAGAATTTAAATAAAATTAAACTAAGAATTTCAAAAGTAAGTAATTCATTTAAAATTAATATTGATGTTTCTATAAAAAGTCTACAATATCATGATTTCTCTTTTGTACAGCATTATAATATCATGTTTAATCAGATAAATATTGAGATGAACCTTAGCAGTATAGTAAAATGTTAACCTGAATAACTAATGGTTTATAAAAATAACAGTCAGAATATTTGAATCGTATATAAATATTTATTCCAAATATTAATAAATTCAATATCAAATATAATTTTTTAAATTTTACTTATCCTGTTTTTTTATGAAATAAAATATTTTGTTATAAAATAAAATACTTTCACAAATGCTTAATAATAACATAACTCACTAGATAGTTTGGTTACCCAGGGTTAGCAATGTATATATCTCATCGATTTATTTTCTCATGTTATTCCCTATTACTATTATTGTAATATTTGTTAAACTCATTAATTACTTTATCTATTTTAGTATGTTATACTGCCCGTAAA
The DNA here is from genome assembly GCA_036937485.2 of Tetragonisca angustula. Classification (NCBI taxonomy): domain Eukaryota; kingdom Metazoa; phylum Arthropoda; class Insecta; order Hymenoptera; family Apidae; genus Tetragonisca; species Tetragonisca angustula. Next base: position 2,057,159 of record JAWNGG020000002.1, read on the forward strand.
TAAATGAATAATTATCTAAAATGCATCCTTAAGATTTTATATCTTGATGATACCGCTTACGTCAGTTCAATATGACAATATGAACGTTTATGAAACGTTAGAAGATAATACAACAATACTTATATATCCTTGTTTTACGTAATATTACTTTTTATTCTTCCCAATTTGCCGCCTTAAACATAATACAGTAGAGCTTTTCTTAAGCGATTCATTATTTTTTGAGTAGGTGTCTTAATATTTAAATATTATATTATCAAAACGGGATAATAGTAATTAGAATTATCTGCTAGTAGCATATAGCATAATATAGCGTGCAAATATCAAGAGATTCAAAAAATTTACATTGCATTATAAACAAATTTCTTCTGCTTTCCCTTGCGTTTATAATACGTCGGAAATCGTATCTAATGATATAAAAATTTCACAAAAATGTCACAGGTCACTTAACATATAAATAGTATATAAAGAGTTAAGATTGCACAACCTCCTTCTTGGAGACACGTATCTTACGACTATAAGAAGAAGATTATCAAAGACTGTTTAAAGAACGAAAGAAGCGCTAAACGATACGAAAATGATTCAGCCTGTGGCTGACAACCTGATTTAGAAACGGGATGGAGTCCTCCACGAAATCCTCAGAAGGAAGAGAGCTGATCCTTCCGGCGACCGGAGAGTCCTGCAGAATGACGTAGTAATCCCACGGGAGAGCCTCGGCCTTAGCCTTAGCTTAAGCCATAAGGGTTTGCATACACGCGCAGAGAGACCGGCACAAATCAGGATACACACACAAGCGAAGTTACGGTATACAGTGGCTTGCATGCGTCCTTAAAACACGGATATACGCGCAACACGAATGTTCCTAATCCACGAGGGTTTCAGCAAAACCTGAACCCGCCATCGGCCGAGGAACACTTCGGATTTAGCTATTCCACTTGCTCGGACGATCTAAAATATTTAGGGGGATCGATGAGAGCTACCGTGCGTTCTGAAGTAAGATCAAAGACGATCGGATATGCAAAGGAACTGGGTAAGATTCCTTCTCGGCTCGCCGTAGAAAAAATAAACGTCACAGAGAGCTTATGGGTTCCCGGAGGAGGCCGACGACGAGTTTCATTTTGCTAATGATGTTTTAAGCTTTCCCTTGTTCCGACTTCCGTCCTTCGTTTTCTTCAAATTTCATTCTCCTTTACTTTACATTGCTTGGCAAATTTTAACGTTGCATTTATTGTGAGCATTTATTGACAACTTTTTCGTGACTAGATAACTTTCTTTTTATGGCTAGATAACTTCTTTTTTAATTCAATGGATAGAAAGATGGGGTATCATTATATATCGTTTCACGTGAACATTTAGTAATTAGCTTGCACATGTCGTACACACGTGGAATTTAATTTTACATGTGTAATATCATTATACGTTTAATAGATATTGATTATACATATCATACAGATGTATAATTTTGTTTTATTCATATACTTCTATTATACGAATAGGTTACGTAAAACTCTGTATTCCATTATAAGATTCGTTTCTTATTAAAAAATCTCACATGCCATTTGGCCAAATATTGATCAAACATATCGTATGTATAATGTTATTTTATTCTTGCACTGTCACTATAGATTTATAAAAAAAAATTATCTTATAAAGAAAAATGATCATCATACACAAAATTACTCTTTTCAAGATTAAAAAATTTCACTTTCTCATTTAGTAAATATCGATTAAACGTGTCATATGTGTAACAGAATTTTATTCTTATATACTCGTGTAAAATTTTGCATTCGATTATGAAAGTGCTACTTAGAAACTATATAAAACCATACAAAATTAAACATTTAACCATAGAAAACTGTATAAATACTTAATTAAACGTTACCAATTAACAAACGTTGATTGAACACAGTGTATAATTTTATTTTATTCCTACATTTCTATTATATTCCTCCAATTTCGACGCTGTTGTTTCCGCAACTGGAAATATTATGTAGGAAGGGTTATAATTGAAACACAACAGTCTCACCGGTTCTTTTGAACAATGAAGGCATTTTAGGCGACATTGTGCTAAGGCACGTAATCTTCGGGGGTTTCTCGGGAAGTGACGCTGGTCGGAGCAAGCTAAGGTCGGCAAGAGAGAGGGGTCGAAGAAGACGCCAGCCACGAGCATCGAATCGGTGATGGAAGGGTGAAGGCTGGAGAAGGGTAAAAGGGGAGGGTTAAAGGGCTCCTTAGCGGAGATCTTAGGCAAATCCAGCGTGAAATCGCATCAGAACATCCCCTTGCCAAAACCACCACTTACTCGTACCATCCTTACTTGGTATCAGTGGTATCCGCCTAGGAAAATTCTTATTGATATTTTTTTCTTTCGAAGGAATCACATTTATATCCTACTTAAATATTATGTGACATCACGTAAATGGCAACTTGCTGCCATCTCAAATGGATCATCATTATTAAGATACTTCTTGTGTTCAATTGTTTTTGGTACGAGAAATAAATATATATTTTTTTAGACTTACACTTTCCAAGAAATACGAGGTCATACGAGAAAACTTATAATTCTTTCTCTATCGGAGTACAAGTATAGAACATTAGTTTAGCCGAGTTATGCAGAAACTTACAAATCCTCAAAATAATAGAAAAAAAAAACAACATTCTACATATATAATAACAATCGAGCTGAAATTTTATAATATTTTCTCTAAATAAAATATCTTTGTTGTTTATTTATTTTTCTTCTTTTAACTTTCTAGAGAAGATTCAGAATTTCGTCCTTTTTGTATTGAATAATTCTTTTATTTTTTTCTTTAACGTATCTGAAGAAAGATTTGTAGTTGAATAAATTTTATATATTCCAGTTTTTATTAAATTACAGAACATACTTCACCAGTAATTCAACAGTAATAATAAAATAAAAATTTTATTTCATGCAAGAAATTCTGAAATAGTATTTTTGTATTACAAACGACTATTATAATTTCTATTGTATTATTAAAATTCAAGATATTTCATTTTATTGTATTTTATATTCTCCATAAAAGAGATTAGAAATAATTAAATTACAAATTGAATTAAGTTAAAATTCCAAAATACCTCATCAATCTGATCTTAAATTGTTTTGCTCTCAATCTAATAATGCCAAACATTGAGCTATTGGAAACCATAACAATTTAAAATTAAATTATTCAGTTCTAGAAGTTTTTATTGAACTGAATTTTATGACCAGTCTCTATTACAGAGAATGTAAAATACACTATAAAATGAAATATCTTATATTTAACGATATTTATAAACTTTGTATCAACATCGAAGTCATTGATGAAAAAGATTTATAATCTATACAATGATATAAACAATATTTTATGAATTCTTTTTAATTTGTAAATTATAAAACAGATATGGAGATTATCTGAATAAAATATTTGAAAAATTATTATTTAAACAACATATTATCTTATTTGATTCGATATTATTTTGAAATAATCCTACGTTAATTTAATTGAATAAGCAAATGACTTTCCTCAAAATTATTTCATTATTTAGCTATTAAATAAATTTATTTCATTCTATACTTTGTATTCGTTTCTACAAATAATTTCTTAAATTTCTTAAGTAAATAAATTTTTTAAAAGTTTCTGATTCTATTATATACACTTTATCTTCTGCTGTGGTTGTTTGTCATTTCATTTCAATGATTTAATTCAAATTATTAATAGAAAATTATTTTCAAGTGATTCATTTGATCTAACAATAAGATGAAAGTTATTTTTACCAAATTATTTTTCGAGTAAAAGTAATAAATTAGAAAAAATGATTCATTATTTCAAATTGTTGTTTATCTTTAATGAATTGCCCAAACCTGATATAAAATTTATATTATTAAATTTATATTATATTATATTATATTTTAAATCAACTTTTAAAAGGCAAGAACTCGTGCAATATTTTTATCGACATCAAGATAATCGCTTAACTATTAGAATATTCAATTCTAATTTTAAAACAGTAGTGTCAACGTTAGTGTAAATTTTTAAATATTACTGTGCGTTTGACACACAGTTGCATCAGTTTGCGTATGTCATCAATCGTCGTCGTCTGACGGAATGTCCAAGTGAAAATAAAAACATGAAGTCTCACCTCCGTTTTTAATTGTCACAGCGCTACAGGTAAACGCGGCGTTTGACGAGCTGACGGCTATAAGGCAACAATTATTCAAGCCTCCAGCGCGCTATCTCTGGCGGTCGTTGCTTTCTTCCTTTTCTGTTTCGCGTTCTTGCCACGGGACGTTCGTCGTGCTCGGCACTCTTAATCAAACCACGGAGAGAAAAGACATTAAAAGCCGCGGAGAGACCCGTATCTCGCCTCGAAATAAAGTTCTAGTCGACCAGGGAAGATAAGGGTCCCCCTCGACGAAGCTCTCTTTCTTCTACTCTTATAGGATCGCTGTCTAAACGCACTCTATTATTACAATACACTCAGTCGAAGCTCACCCAGAGTCGCGTGTGATTTCTTCTTCCACAGAAGATTATGTCGTATCCTATGAAAATGTTCCCCTGGCATTACACAAAACCTTAAGGGACTGAGGATTTAATGCATTCCCCTATGCACGAATATATTTATCTCTCCAACTTGCGTGATATTTCTCACTTTGGGAATCGATTAAATTTAATTAAAATAAACGCTGTCATCTTTCATTACTTTAATCCATTATGTCGCATTAACGTAATACTTCATTTTCAATTGTGTTTTAGTCACTTCGCGTTGTTTAATTTTTTTTTTTTATTAATCTTACAACTGCAAAAGTTAATCTCAAATTAATTAATAATCTAAAATTCCTTATTTTTTCAAAAATCGAAGTTTAGATTTGTAGATTATTGCTTGACTATGTTGACATTAAATCACATAAATAATCAGTTGTTGATTTTCGTGTAGTGAGTGAAAATAGTAAAATTGTTAGCAATAATTGATCATTTCCTTTTGATTTTTGATCTATTATTATTAAATTTTCCATTCGAATTTTATAAAATTTCAATAATATCTTTCATTAACACTTGAAACTATGTCAGTTTATATGAACGCTTATATCACTTTAATATGATTAACAATCCCTTATAGTGTTAAAAAAGCATGTAAAATGAATGTTTATGAGTCGCTGGAAGATGGCTAGAGTCTTACTTTGTACATGTAATTCTACGTCTTGTTTTGTTCGATCGCAGTTCCAGACTTATCGATATTTATAAAGAGCATCCTCAACATATTACATTAAATTATTATTGTTTATAAACATAAAGGATTAAACTCAACGCTATTTATTGAACGATTCAATCTAAAACTCATGGCAAATATCGAAGCTTTTTGTCACATTTTCATACCATAATTTTAACCACGTACATATATCTAAATTCTAATAATAAACTAACTTATCAGAAGTTTAAGGATGCGTAGAATGCGCACAATATAAAATTAAATTAAATATCTGAAGTACAGTACTTTTGTATAATATTTCGTATGTAAAATAGGTTTTTAAATATTTTGGTTTCACAAAAATATTATTCATAAAAATCATTCCGCAATCTATTTATGGTAACTGAATTAAAATTTCGAATTGAAGTTAAACTATTAAATTAGTGAATAATGTTATAATAAATTTAAATATAATAAATTTAAATTAGTGAATAATATTGTTCACATAAAATAATTTTCACAGCAAACCAATTAATATTTTTGGAAAAATTGTTTTCTACTATAGAAAGGATTTAAATTATTTTCTATTACAGAATGATTAAATATGAATTAATCATTGTGTTCATATTATCTGTACTTAATGCGCCTGTATTCTGATAAAATTAATTGCTTCAATCATGGGTCAAAGTATATATAGAAATGCATAGCGTTCACATGAAATATACATATACTAACAATAAGGATCATTCCTTTATTTCCTCTTAACAATACGTATTATTGATTTTAACATAATATTAAATTAAAGTGTAGATAAAATTGCTAAAAACGTGTCTATAATTTACTTGATGTTACAAATTTTTATATATTATAATATAATATAAGATCTACATACTATGTGAGCAGCTTATAATACTCAGGAATAAAAGAATATTGCTTCAATATTTATGTTTTTGAATGTATATATTAAGATGAATGTCTTTTATATAAACAAAATACTTAAATAAATATGTAAAAATATTTTCAACATTATCACTTACGAAATAAAATAATTACCATTTGTTACGTGAATTAAAGTTTTAGTGAAAACTGTAATGTATTTGTAAATTCCACAACTTATAGAATATTTCGAATGAAAAAAAAAAACAAAAAAATAGTAAAATTTATTAAAGAAAGAATTTGTGCAAAAGAAATTGTTAATACTGTAATGTGTAATTTATTGAAATTTATTTTGAAATAGAATATTTGGAATATTTATTTAATTATTCGGTAATTGCATGAAAATTTTTTCAATAATTTTTATTGTTGTTAGAATAAAAATAGGAAAAGATTAAATTTTTAATCTTTATTAAGTTTCAAATCATTTTTTGTCTTCATATATTTAATTTTTTTAATAAGAAAATTCTTTTCTTTCATAAGAAATATTTAATGATTTTGAACAAATTATCGATTTTTTAAAAGAGCGATTGCCATTTTGTTATAACTCAATTCAATTTTACTGCAGTTGCATATATATATATATATATATATATCGTTTCACATTTGCGACGTAGGACAACGTAGAAACGCACAGCTAGCAGATTAATCAAAAGAACTTCGAAAAATTCAATGTCAGTTTGATTTCTCACGATTATTATAAAGACATTCAAAGATATTTTCACAAACATAACTAAACAAATAAAACTTGTGCGACATAATTATGACAAAGGATACTACAATCTTCTTATCTTACATACTTTCGTCTATATATATATATACATTCTGTGCAGTTTTGTTTATCTTTAAATTTTTGTACATTATAAATCTTATTTCTGTACATTACTTTTGTATACTATTTTTTCCCGATGACTAACAGGAATTCGCTAAGACCTCAGTTCTTTCTTTTGCAACACCCAGCGTAACTACGAGTTTTATGCAACGCATGTTCCACAAATAAGAGTGTATGTGTGTAATATTTACAGAAGAGAAAACTTATTAGCGGACAATCTAATACGCAAGCGTGTCTATTGGTCGGGAAATCACTGAACGGATCGAATCGCGCGGTCACCGACGCGATGCGACGCGAGGCGACGCGACGCGACGCGACCGTTCTGGTAAGCCGCGCTTTCGCGAGCATCGTCTTCGACGCAAACAGGAACTCGAACTAGATCTCTGCGTGAATACATCCAGGTGAATACATAATGTGTAATCCTCCGGGTATGCGGACTCGGCGTCTTAAGCTAATCTTGTTAGGCGTTCTAAGCCTTCGGCTGACCCTGCCGAGCGGACTTTTAATCCCTTAACACGGCTACGCGCACGAAGATTTTGCATAAGAAAGAAATAGGATTGCCCTGCCCCTGTTCGAAGGTGACGAGCCGTTTTCCGTCTTCTTTCGCACACTGCCGACGCGTTTCTTATCGAATTCATGTCCCGCGTGTGCACACGCTCCGAATACAGAGCCGGGACCATTTCATTTGAGAAAAAAAGAACAAGCAGATGCCAAAGGACTCTTCATTTTTATGCGATCCCTTCTATCGTCGTTTTCGAGAGCGTTAGTTTGGAAAATTCGAGGTGTGATCTCTTTTTTTCTACCGGAACAGAAATTCAGCTGGCGAAATTCTATTTTTTTTTTTTTTTTAGTTTATTTATTATTCTGCGAGATGTGGAATAATCGTTTGCTTACGTTCGTGTAATCACGCAACAGCTATGTAGTAGTCTTTCAGGAACTGTATCATGCATCGTATTAACTCCTATGCAACGAGAATTCAACAGTATTATTAATACCAATTATTTCGACAGTACTAAATTTCATAAATTAACATGCGATCATTTACTGTTATTATTTAAAGGAAAATCATGGTTATACCTACATTATTGTCAGTAGTAATACAATTTAAATCTACAAAGAATGAAAAGGAAATGAAGAATAGGTAATTGAGATAATTCGTTTGCATTTTAAGTATATTAACACATTTTTGTACTTTATGAAATAAGGATTGTAAAATTGTCTTCTTTTCGCAACTCTTCTCTTATTTGACAAGTCATTTTCAAAAATCCTCTCGATGTGATATTTCAGTGACGACAAAAAAAAATGAGTTTACGAAATGACGTCGACGATACACAGAAATGTAAGTTGAAATGAATTTGTGTCAGCAGTTGCGAATGTGTTAACTGATAATTGTTAGAAGATTTGATATACCCTTCAACTTCACAATTTTTTACTCTTCACTAGAATTATCAAAATTTGTAATTTTTCATAGAAACTTCATTGATTCACAATATGGTGCATTTTCAAAGACTTGAATGATTTCATAAAATATACGTACAGAGTACCATATAAGATGATTCTATTCTTATAAAAGGTACTTAGGCCTTTAAAAAGAAAAACTGATATTTCTTTTCACTTTTAACTCTTTCAATCTTAATAAATCGTATTCGAAAGAAAATATAAGACATTTTTAGTTATAAAATTTTCTTAAACGAGATACAAATTGCAACTCATCAAAATTGAATTAATTAATTAAATTATTCAGTCAAAGTTTCATTGTCAATAATGTCAAAATTCTGATTAATGTGCGCAGAATAGTTAAATTATTTCAAAATTTTTTAAAATTATTATTTTGTATATATTTAAAATGAATAAAATTAATTGAATTAAAAAGTAAAAGTAATAGGTCAGAAATAAAATTAATCATTTCTAAAAAAATGAAATTTGAAATTTTGTCAAGTATACTTGAATTTGGCTTATTATTACACATGCAAAAATAAAGCACTTTTTTCGTAAGACGCTTCGTTTCTGAGAAAATTAAATTTGAAAATTAATCGAATACATGTATATCAAACTGTTTTTCAAGTAAATAAATTTAAAATCTATTTTCTTAAATGGTCTTAAATGAAAAAAATTGTATACTTTATTTACCTATATTTTACCTATATCTTTTCATTTATACATTTTATACATATTTTTAATTTTTTATGCTATTTATAATTTTAGTTTATACACTACATATTATATTATATTATATACTATTAATTTATGTTCTATATAATTTATATATATATAACTTTAATTTGCATTACAAATAATTTACAATTTATGCTATATTTTTAATTGTATGCATTCTATGAAATAAATTTAAGCACAAAAAAAAAACATTTTCACGAAAATGAAGCCATAAGTGGAGAATTGTCATTCTTTTTAAATTTTTACTCTTTTCGACTAAGTTTTGTTTACTTTCGACTTACTTTAAAATCATTCCCTACTTGATTATATCACCTGTTACATGACGTTCTGAATAAACAAAAGTTTCTACTCTTTATTCTGTCATAAATATCTTTTTATTCCTTAAATTTAAATTCCTCTGCTAGAAATTTTATATCTTAATTATCGATATAGATTAAGTAGAAGTAACGCCGAAGACGTTTTTATTCAAAGTGAATCTTAAATCGTCATTACTATAATTTATTGTCGCTCGACAGAAATTTTCATATAATGAGATAAAATCTCACGATCTTTTTATCTTTGTAGTCCACGTGTCAGTGAAGTGTATCGATTTTAATATGAAAATATCTTCATATGTATATTCGGCTCTGCATTTAATATAATTTAATCAAGGATTTGTTAAATCTCACACAAAGGATTTTCTCTTTCATTTCCAATTATGAGCTGCCAAATTTTACCACGTAAAAACTTGAATAATTGAGACATCAAACATTGATTATTCAGTATAAAATGATGAAAACGTGTGATATTTATGTTATACACATCGATAATCGTGCTGATTAGTTCGAATAAATAAAAATTAAAAATATTAGTTTCAAAGTTTTATAATTACGGCGATTCTCTTATTTACTTACTCCACAAATAAATCGTTAATATAGAATAAAATTTTTTCACAAGACATTTCAGTGAAAATGATATATATTATGTTATATGTACTATACTATCTACAAGTAACATTTACAAGTAATCTTATGTGATTATAAAATTCGATTAATTATAATATTAAACAAATATAGTAATTATAATAATAATTATAATACTATTATATATATAATGATCATAATATTATAACAGATATAGTAATTAATTTACAGTGATATTTAATGGACAAAATATTTTTCTATGTCTCATTTGATAAATCTGCATAAAATTCGTAGTCCAGTTATTAGTGCATCATTAGTGGCAGTAAACTGTTAAGAATAATAATTATTTCAAATTAAATTAAATGCTACAACCCTTATTATTGAAAGGAAAATTTTGATTAAAGATTATTAAGGATATGTTCGAAACGAATATATATATATATATATATATATATATATATATATATATATAAAAATAAATGATGTAAATATAAAAATAAACATAAAATCAGTTTTTCAGCGAAGAAACTTTTCGTAGTTGGTCGCGGATCAAGCATAGAATTTGTTTGTCCACGCGAATTGCATCGCAAAGAAGAAGCAATTAACAAATCCTATTAAGAATACATAAAGTCAAGAGTCGTCGACGACGTGGACTCGATTGTCGTCTTACATCTATATTTATGAGTCTTAGAACATTAACGCTCTATAGGCGACTATTATGACTGTACAACGAAGAGTGCACATCATGTATTTCACCTTGGGATAATTAGAAAGAGAGCGGATTCGATAATTCTACTTCTCTCAGATCGTATCCTTTCTGTGTCTCTCTGCTTCAGGCTATTCTCAAGCTCGTCAACATAAAGAAATTATGTCAAATTTCTAGCTTACCGTTTCTTTTTAAATTTTAGCTATTTCACTGCCTTATAATTTTGTTTAAACATTTTCGGTTTTTTTTTTTAAAGAACTATATAAATTCTTTGGATTGATTTTTTTTTTTTTTTTAGTGATAAAATAAATCTCTTATTTGAAGAAACGGTAGCGAAAATTGGAAAAAGTCGCTAAACCAGAAATTTGCCAAAAATTATTATCGTTATTGACATTTAATTTTAGAAGGTTAATTTTTAGTAACTTTAAATTTTTCTCGATTTATTTACAGTCAGTCGTGAACGTTTATACATATATATCTGCAAATTTCAAATGTGTAAAATGGACAGGACAGTTTTAAACATTTGATAAGCGTCAATTTACTCATTAAATAAAGTTATATAAATTTTTTAAAAAAGACGACGACTATATTTATTTATTAAAAAATATAAGTTACTCGGTCAAACATTTTTTAAGGGTAAACTCATCAAAACACTTACAGTGAAGAGCATAACTGCACCAATGACAATGAAAAATTGTCGATAATTTAAACTGATATAACTTCGTAAAAAAGATCATATAACGATCCACTTGGCCTCATTTTAAAGCGCAGTCTCTACTTTGACAATAGTGAGTTTGTTTTTTTCACAAGATGACTTTATATCATGCAGCAAATATTTTTTTCTCAGGATACTTTTTTTTTGAAAATTGTAAAAATTCAAACACGTAAAGAGATTAAAAAATCTTTTCGCGATTAAATATACCATGGTCTTAAAGATTGAAATATTCTCTTTACAACAATCCCTTAAAACTATTTTTTTACTTTATTGCACTTGGAACATTAGGTTTACACAAATGACAAAATATTAGGATCTTGAATGTTTCTAATATTCAATGTTTAATAGAATGGTGAAAAAAAATCGTACAACTTTTAAGGGATTGTTATAAAAGGAAGACTTCAAACTTCAAAATGACAATGGATCTGAAAAAATATTTAAATGTTTCCACACATGTTCAAATTTTTACAAGTTTTGAGAAAAAAATATCACTTTTCCATTCGCTACGTAATGTAACATCATTTTCGAGAAAAATAAAACAAACTCACGACTGTTAAAGTAGCTTCACACTTTAAAATAAGATCAAAGTGATCTCAAGTAGTTATACGATCACTTTTTACAAAGTTATATTAGTTTAAATTTTCAACAATTTTTCATTGTCATTGTACAGTTATGCTCTTCAGTATACTGTACCGTCAATTTTATATGAATGCTCCGACGGATTTCTGTATAATTTTTGAAATTTTTAACAATTTATGATAACTCTCCTTTATAATATCTGCATCAGTTCCAATATCTATCAACCATGTGCTGTGACATAATATTATAAATTTTATGAATTTGGTTTCAGTTTCTAATAATCTTAGCGTCGATGCAACCAAATGAAATAACATTAAAAAAAATATTCTATATAATTACTATGGGTATATTAAAGTATGTGTCATTATTATTATTACAATCGAACCAAATTTTCTAGAGATAATCTAATTTTGATTAATTAAGATTTATAAATTGTTCAAATAGTTCTTCTAGTTTATATATTTAAAACGCTATAGACTTTTGTGATTGATTATACAGTTACAAATACAAAAAATTATGGTTATCGTCCCTACATAAATTTAAGATTAAGACATATTTATATCATTTACATTGTAATAATATATTTTATATGATAATAACTAAACTGCAGAGTTTTATATAGATACATATTTTTGATATTGTATGAAACATAAATGACTAAATATATATGTATTTTCCTTTTGCCATTGGTTCTTATTGCAACAATTTATGAATCGTGAATTATGATTCATGATACTTTTATATAACTATCGTATGATCGATTTATAATAAGCCAGTATAACTTCAGAATTCAACATGAAAAAACTCCAAAGAAACGTAAATAGTAACGTTGATTATATACAACCATAAAGTGACAGAAATGTATTGATAATTTGATAATTTAACCATTTAATCATTTTCGGAGTGTTGATCATCGTCAAATTTCAAACAGTGCCTAAAGCAAAACGTGTCAAGTAATTTATATTTAACAAATGGATAAATGAAATAAGTGATATAAATTTTACTTTCGAAGAAGATATATGTTGACCACTATTATTCGTGCAATAAATAAACGACATTTACAGAGTGGTCTTTAAATCCATGTTTTATATTTTGACTGGTGAATTTACATAATGAAATATCATATAAACCTATGTCCCACGCTTGGTTTTCAAATTTGTCCCATAGCTTGGGTTTCAAGTTTGCAATTGAAGAAAATATTCAATGTATTCAATTCCGCACTCGCTCGAAAATATCAACTGTTTCTCTCGAATAGTCTCAAATCCATTCTGAATCTTTTCTCACAGATCGTGCACATTATTCATTTCAATAATGCGCTATAAATTTTTAATTGCACCAAAAATAAAAGTTTAATGGATTGAGTTTTGTTTAATTCAATATCGATGGATGTTTTTTTGTGAAATTAAATAATGTTTAAGCGTATTACGACGTGCAGTAGCATATACTGAAAATTTTCTTCAATCACCGAGAATTTTTTACTTAATTTATTGTATAGATTTATCATCGAAATTATGGATGTACATTATAATAACATATTACAATCATGTAATTCATCATTTTACCTTCTGTATAAAAAAATATGTCTTACTGTGAGTATATTTTTCTTTTATCTTTCTGTTGGGAGAAATGAAAAATATTTTTAATTTCAAGATATAAACAAATATTCGAATAAAAATCTTAGTGGACAGTGCGTTGATACATTAACCTAATATCAACATTACGTTTTAGATATTTGAATTTTATTTAAACTTGACAAATATTTGTTGTGTAAAAATCAGAAATGTACACATCATGTAGTAACAAAAAAAAATGAAAAATACGACAAAAATTTATTTAATAACTAATCTATCCCTTACGATGATTCCAACATCACAAAAAATAAACAAAAAGATACTTATTAATAAGATTAAAGTGTTAGTCAACGTTTTCAGAAAGTTACTTTTCGTTACAATTTGGCGAAAGTTAGTTTATAAAATAACGATTAAGTTTCATGCATGCTGGGATTTTTCGTAAAGGGCATCCTGATACCACATGAAACAAGCACAAGATATCTCACCTTCTTAATGAAATTAAAGTGTTGGTCCGTATTTTCTAAAAGTTACTCAGATATGAAAGTGAAATTAAAAAAAAGTAACTTAGTTTCACGTATATAGGTTTTGCTCGACAAGTAAAATTAAAACGTTACTCGATATTTTCAAAGGCTTCAAAAACCACATCTGCATGAATGTTAATTTACAAAACGTTTCTTTACCTAGAATCTAACCGACTAGATGCCCCCGGGAATAAACATTTAAAGCGTGATTACGGGAAGGGCCGTAGGTACCCATCGATGACATCACCTGCCCGTCGTGAGCCTGAAAGAGGAGAAAGATAAATCGAAAACAGGATGCAGAGGCGTGGATTTTCGCAGAGGCCGACGTGGTGGCTAGCTCACACAAACTCATATCCACCGGTACACTGTGAAACATAGTTGCAGATACAGTGGGAAGAGAAAGAGCGAAGATGAGGGGATCAGTGTATACCTACACGCATCGTGGTACACACGGGAGTTAATGCCACTCACACATCGTTGCCACCTTCGAGGATTATCCTACGGGGATATTTTTGATCGTGCAATAATCCCTAATACGATTTACACAGCTCGTGCTCGCAGGGACGCACACATTATTCGCTGACGCCCATAACCATTCGCGACATTGCACCTGACTGTCGCCGGGACGCCTTTGCGTTCTATAAGAATTTCAATTAACCGATACGGCTGCACGATAAATTGTTTTCATTTTTCTTTTATTCGATTGTGGATTCCCTCTATTTCGGAGAAGTATTAACAAGTTGAAGTTGTTCAATTAGTAACGGAGAGCACGAGAACGATGATTCAATGATAAATCGAAATATGAATAATTAAAAAAAAAAGGTTACATTTGGAGCCTACGTACATTTGTCCAGTTTCAAGTATTTAGAACAGAATCAAGAATCGAAAAAGTTATTCTATCTGAGACATGGATCGTAGAACTTTTTCGAAAAGTATTCTTATATCACAAGTCTCGATGAACTTATAAAATTTAAAGATAAAAATTTTCTCTCGAACGAACGGATAATTCTTCAATATTAAAACGGTTCACAATAATTGTAGCAAATACTGACGTTGAATCCTATTCGATGAATAATACTCGAAATGTAAATGAATGTAATGAATAATACTCGAAATTATAAAAATGGATTTTTAATTAAATGTTCTAAAATAATTTGTTTCCATAGAACTTTTATTATATAGATTCTAAAATGTCTGTTTCGTGAGAACACTAATTAAAAATGTTTCTAAGTGTAACACTTTTTTCTATAAAAATTTCACAAGAATAGATATATTTTATACGAAATGTACAAGTTTTTAAAAACGAAGAGAATCTATCAAGTTCGATCTTCGATTTTAATTAATCTATTAAGGGCGAACGTTGTGTCAATGTAACACTTCATTTGCAATCAATTTACATCACGTCCTAAAAATGTTATTATAAAACATGATATTTTTTATTTTATATCCTTCAATTTTCAATTTTGTTCCATAATGTAAAAATATTCTGTTCTTTTATACGATGCTGTGGTGTATGAATAATAATAAATATTTAATACATTTTTAAGGATCAAGCAATATTATAAAAACTTGAATTTTTAAAAATTTTGTAAAATTATAGGAAACTGAAATTTTCATAATGATGAAAAAATATTAAGTAAATATATATATATCCTTAAAACTTTAAAAAAGAATTGCAAATTTAATGTTGTATTAAATCTTCGATGTGCTCCAATAAACAAATATAAAAACTGAGTATATTTTTTAAATCTATACAATTTTAATTAATGAACAAATTAACTATAAAATATCTAAAATCCTTGTTTTCATTTGAATATTTGAAATTTGCAAATGTATGTAACTTTCGTGACTGAATATATAATTATAATTTTGTCAAGTTATAAAAAGTACATAACCAAAACAGTATAAATTTAAATAATTATTAAATTACAAAGTAAACGAAAAATACTAAAGACACAGATTATTTTTGCTTTAGTCTTTACAAACACATTATGATTCAGCAATATAAAACATGTAATTATTTTTATGGTTTATGAGAAGAGATAGTTTTATGGTTAATTATAGATATACATTATACGTAATAAAATAAACAAACCATTTCAAATGTTAAAAAGAGTCATTATATCCATTAAATTATTTCTTTTAAAATTAATTTTAAAATACAATTTGCATGCTTGAAATGAAAAGCTGTTGTAACTTTTTCAATCTGTGGTATCATTTGATCTCTCAAATATACACTTACAAATACACTTGATTGCAATAGTGTATATTTTTTCTTTTAATTTAGAACGAATATATAATTAATTATAAGTAGAGTAAGTATATGTCTGTAAAACCTTGATATAACATATAATTAATTGATATATATTAATTGACAATATTAATTATTACATATAATAATATAAATACAAATTTATTTATAAGAATCAGACAACAATTGTTTAAATTTAATTAAATAATCTGAAAGACGATAATCTATATGAATTAAAAAAATTAATGGATCAAATGAAGTTCTGGACAAAATTTTCAATTGATAAACATCAATGCAATATCTTTAGCAATAAATATTTAACGATACCATTCTTTAATACTAGAAAAAATATATTAAACACGAGTTACAGATAATATTTATTATATACAGATATATAATAAGCAGGTAATATTTTTTGATATTTTAACGAAAGAAAAGAATAAAGAATGAAATGTTCCTTGAAATGTCATTGTTATCCCCGTTATAAAATATAACATTATAGATTTCTAAAATTAAGAGAACCAATTCGTGATACTTATTCATAAAAATCGAAAAAAAATTGTTGCATTAAATTCTATTAAATCATTTTTAAAACGACAATTCACAAGAATTAAATGGAGAGAATCAAACGAAATTCTGATTAAAATTTTCAATTTATAAATATTAATAAGATATTTAGCGGTGAACATTAAATAATGCAGATTTGTACAATGAAACGGATACTTTTTTATTATTGTATCATTCTTCGAGAGAAAATGGTAAAGAATAAGATGTATAAAGTATAAATATAATATAAAGTTCGCCGGTAACCTTACAGAGTTATAAATAAATATTGTATGCATGAAATAGGTAGATAGAAGAAAAACTAGCACAAAGAAACGCAGCTTTATCGAAAGTTGAAACTCAAACTAAAATTTCCAGCAACTTCGTAATGTTATTAATTCTATTGTTCGTCGATAACACTCCGAAATAAGAAATTAGAACCATTAAGTAATTGTTTTTCATCATATTATTATAATTTATGATTATTAACAATATGAAGTAGTTGCCACGTGATAGAACATATGCTACAGCGATACAATACTAATACAATCAACTTCTGTGCTATAACACGAGACGTGTCGCGATATATTTCACGCATACAATATTTATTTATAACTATGTAACATAGTATTTTGCAGACGAACTTTATATAACATTTTCTCCCTCGTTTTGTCTGTGGATTACATAATACCTCGCAGTTTGGCTTGTATAAGAATCGCACATACAGACTCTATCAAGTTATTCAACCTACAGGAATTAAGATACGATCGAACGTAGCTCTAACCAAAATTTTTAATTAACAAACATTAACAAATAAAAATCAAACGACGTACAAGCTACACGATGAAACAATCAATTTCTTTATTCCTTCATTTTAGCGAGTGACAACGGCGAAGGAAGGAAATGTCGTCGAAGATGTCGTTGCTGTTCCCTTGCGTAGTACTTCAAGATCGATGGATTCGCGAGGACCAATTAAAAGATTAAAATATAACGGCTAATCGTTGGTGCGGCGCGGATAGAACGTAGGAGCCAAGTGGTATTCGACGGTTGTTAGCCGCTTGGATAAAGATAAGTGTCGACCCTTCTCCTTCTTCTGATTGTGAGGCTCCTTCGTCTTCTTCCTCTTGTCGGACGTTGGCGAAGATTAAGCCGGCAGCCGTGGCCGGTGACCCGTGAAGATAACTGGCCATATATTCCTAAAGCCGTCGATCGGTTCGTCGTCCATGCGCTTCTCGTAAGCCGCGACTTTTTTTTTTATCAACCCCCTTTCGTGCGTTGCATCGTTAGCTTTCGGATTTCCGATGTGCCGTTCATTGCACTTTCAGGCAGCGAGCACGCGTTCACGCGCCGCGAAAGAATCGCGTTCCAGATAACGTATTCATCGGCTAACGAAACAAGATGTCACGAGGGAAAAGAAGAATGCGCGGTTGCTGTAAGGGAGACCGAGGCAGGTTAATACAGTGACATAGACACTGTGTAAACACACACACACACACACACACACACACACACAATTTGATCAGAACGTAAAATTTATCGTTTAACTGTTTATTACGATAAACTTCCGTCCGCATGTCATCAAATATCAATCATTTTGAACGAAACGATTATTAGAATATCGATGAGGATTTCTCAGATGATTTTATTGTCTAGTTTTATTATATATGTATATTTCTCTAGTTGATAGCAATATCTTAACGTAGAATTAATAGTTATAGTAATTAATATTAATGCTGAATTTATAATTAATAATGAAAGCTTGTACAATGGAAAGCTTGCAGAGAATTACTTGAGAAAACGTATGCCATATTTATGTGACACGTACAGAAAAATTATACCAAATTCGATGGCTCCCTTCAAGCCATTCACTAGGCTTGTGAAGCATTCACGAGGCTTCACTTTATACAGAAGGTATGGTATATTTATAATTTAGAAAATGTAGGGTTTATAACTTTTAAGGTTCATAACTTATGTAGAGTTCATAGCTTTTAGGATAGATAGTACGCGTCAAATGACGAAAAGAAATTCTAAGAGAGATGAGTCGAAAAATTAATATTAGTAAGTATGAAACTTTATTATTATGGCGTTGATCAGTCAGAATGTGAATCAGAAAATTTATATAATTCTCTTAAGCAAAATTTAATTTAACAAAAGTGTCTTGAATATTTTTTGATTGTATTTATTATTTTAATAAAATTTATAAATAAAAATACTGCAATAGTTCGGTTCGGAGGCTTTTGAAATTTTAGAATTGAAAAATTCTTACAAATCTTTATTGGTCATTGAAGCAAGATAAAAAAAAGTTTGAAAACGCATATTAAATGAAATGAAAATGAATAAATGTAAAAAAATTTAATTAAATCCATAATATTTCAAAGAAATGATGTAGAATTGAAATTTGATTGCATAAAACGATATGCACCAATTTAATACTTTGTGTGCATAAAAAATAGAATTCTATAATTTCAATTATTTAGTGAAAATTATCAACACAAGTTTTTATAATACCTCATATTTCCTAAGGAAACGTAGAAATGATTTAAAAATGTTTTATTAAAAATCGCGTAGAACGTATTAAATAGTTAATTATAAATATGATCTGCTGAAACGTGTAATACATAGGGAAAAAAAAGAAACGTACGTTTTGAGCCTTTTATCCGCTAGTCTTTTTATCCGGAAGCGATATTCTCGCAGTCATTTTGCCGATAATTTTTATTTTCCATAAAATTGTAGTGCTACTGAATTTTATATTACAAAAAGATTACAATCACCATTTCGTTCTGGATTTTACAGATTACGCATGTATTATTTCCACGGTTTATTAAAAAACCACGCGATGACATATATTTTGCGTACTATATGTAACCACGAAACATAATACGAATCATTCTCCTTCCACGAAAAATTAATTTTATTTATCCGGAATTATAATCATAAACAATAATATGGATAAAAATGAGATAACATGACACGAGCTTAACACAACGTGATAAACATCGAATGATTAGATGAAAGTGTGAAATTTCACTTAAGAGTATCGGTGACCTCGTTTCTGAAATTATGATAACTCTCAATTATTATTGATAATTTTTTTCTACAACGGAACTACGTTAGCTTTTCGAGTTAAGATCCAGCTCTGAACATAACGAAAATAAATGCCACAGTTTATCAGAAAAATATTCGAACATTTATAGTATCAACAGGAACATTTATAAAAAACCGTATTTTATGTGAAACCGTATTTTGAATTTTATTTATACCACAACGAATATATAATATAGTAATATGTAATAAGTATGTAATATAACATTGTAATAAAAAGTAATTTCTTTAATTAATATTTTAATTAATAACGATTATCATAATTATATTGGTCAAATTTGAAACAAACGTAAAATAAAAATTGTAAACCATTTGGCACAAACTACTTAAAAAAACTATAACATCAGTCCATATTCAGTGAGACTATATTTAACACTCATTATGTCCTCAAGATACTTATTGGGCGTGTACAGAATTTTCACTAAATATGTATTAACAGTAAAAATCTTTCAATTTCTATATACATTTTTGGATTGGTTTTAAATTTCATCAGTTATAACGTCAAAATATTTTATATAACATACATAATATACATATACGTAAGAATTCTTTCATGATAAGCGTTCGAATACTGTCGCCAGTCATTGTACTTTCAACGATTATTACTAAATTTTTTATCTCGAAGTATAATAGCATACTATGCGTATATCTATAATCATGTTCAAGAGTGAATTAATCTATATGCACGTATTCGCATATGCATGAAGTTATGTATTAATTCATGATCATGCGCTTTGAATTTTTCTTTGTCAACATACGATATAATTTTCATATTTCGAAATAAAAGTCGATTTTAGCAAAAAATGTAACAAACATGTAATAACATATTTCATATGAATCAGTTGTTATAATATTTGATCTAATTCTGATATTTTTTAATAAGCAATTGTTTCACATGAAAGCTAATTAGTACTAATTAAAGAGCCTATCGACGCAAAAGAAAAAATTTTTTGAAAATACGTTCTTTTCATAAAAAAAATTAAGGTCATCTTGACTGTATTTTTCATAATAAATTTTCTTCTTACGTTACTAAACTCTACGGAGAAAAATCAATAATAATTATAAAATAAATTCTCACAGTAATTGAAAAAAAAATAAATAGTAATTATAATATAAATAAATAAATTTAAACATACAATATTATAATATAAAATTCAATCATATAATTTGAGAAGAAAAAAGTATTTCAGAAAAGTACCTACAAATCTAGCTTTATTCGTGGAAAGAGAATCTTTATTCATTGTATTTTCAAAAATTTTTTTACTAGTATCGTGGTGTTAAACTATTAAAATCAATTGATCAATTCATACTGTGCTCTTTCTTGTACAGTATTCAGCAACAAATTATATTTTATAATAGATGTGTTATAATTATTCGTTAATTCTACATTACAATTTCGTTTAAATTTTCCATTCAACGAAATTTACAAAATTATATTTTTATCTTATTGTACAAAAGTTTAATGAAACGTTCAATCAAGGTTAGTAACTGTTTTATTAAAATATAAGTCAAAAGTTATAATTATTTTTGTTAAATGTACGTGTTAATATTTACATAAATGAATGCAGTTTCATTTATAAATTGAAACTATTAAATATCCAGGTATCTTCGTTTATTTAATTTTACAGTGCTGAGATATTATTTTCATTCTCACTTAACCTGAAAAGTTTTTAGCTTTTCATATCACCTTACTATAAATGGAGTTAACAGGTCATTCTATAATTCGGTTAAATTTTGAGATATAAGAAAATCTATTTTAATCTTATCCGAATGCATGATCGTTACACATTTAAATCTTTCGTATATTTTGCATGTTGAATTTTTCATCAGTATGTGCCACTTGAATTTTTCATTTAAATTATTACTTTCGTTCAAATAATTGTCCATTACTTGTGATTATTGAAATGATATTATTTCTTATTTTATAATATTTTGTAATATTGCATTATCGCAATGAATGTCGCAGAGACACTTTTTAACTGTAAAAATCTTATTAATTTATCTTCATAATTTGGCAATGATTAATAATATGTCGTGTATCAGCTTATCCTAATTCAGGGGGAGGGGGTGACACTAACAATAAGTTATATCCTATAAATATGTCTTATTATAAGTTTTATCATTCTGAGTAAGTGCATAATAATAAGATATTAATGAAAAGTATATTGTTTCTTTGGTTAATCTGTTCATTTGTTAACCAAGAATTTCTATAATTAACAATTAGAATTAATAATTGATATAGACACATTAACTATAGTCTGATCAATCTTGATTGTTGTAAGTGAAATTACGGTACAATTTGTTTTTAATGGAAACAATATGTTTTAAAAAAAAAATAAATTTATAAATAAATATATCAATATTGAAAAATATAACAATGTAATATAATAAATTCAATAATAAAATTGTTGAATAATATAACATTCAAAAAATATGAATTACAGTGATTAGTTAGCTTTTCTATTTAACATTATGTTTGTGTGAGATATCATTTATTTAATATATTAGTCACGTTATTTATGATAGTACTATTTAGTTCATATTAATTAAAGAGTGTCCATGAATTTTTTCACTAAATTTTTTTTCTCCAAATTACTGATATCTTCGAATTAATTATGAAATATGTTCGAATGTGAAAGATAACTAAATAAAAATAAAGTTAATTTATAATCTACTGCTTACGATGTCAATTACATTAACGACGAAATAAAAGAAAATACAAACGATCCAAGTATGTACACGTCGAAGTTTATCTTTCCACATTACGAGGATGTTATAGGTCAATCCAGCATAAAATATGCAGTTTATGTTAAGTCAAATATTATTTGACCAACCATATTCATCGACATAAAAGTTTCCAATAAATTTCAAAATATCGATTGTCCCTGCATTATCAATTATGAACAAAAATATATCATACAATAATTATTCACGATGTAATTATAAAATCTCTTGGAATGATCACAGAGTTCTTATAACAATATTATTTTTCAATATTATCCACTTGCTTATTGACGCGTTTGGTTCTGTATGTTTTAAAAAAACGAAATGTTGAAAAATAAATCATGCGCGCACCGTCTCCTTTAATTCTTCGCTATTAATTTTAAACTTATCAATCCACTCAAATACGCCAGATTGAAGAATATTATCTAAATACAACTGCTATAAATTTTCCATGGATTTCAGTTTCTGATCTCTTTAAGCTACAAAAATGGAACAACGCGTTGCTCTTTTCTGATACAAATATAAAATGCTTCGACTGTTATTATTTCTATGACAAACAAACAAAAATTTTTCTAAACTTATACAGTCACGATAAATGAAAATCGACCAATGCCGATGCATTTAATGTTACAATCATTGTAACAAAAAGTACTACCACGTTGCAAATAATTATTGAATCATCTTCATGTGATATAATAACATAATAATGCCGGCAATGCGAACGTTATATCCATCTTTTTTGCACATCTATGTTGATGATTATTTTGTAACACACGTACACGATGCACACACATACGTTGTCTTGCACACAGCATCACGGAAGTGCGCTTTTAATCCTCGAGCTAAAAATCAATAGCGTGGCCCCTCGATGGCTAAAACCTCCCCCGGGATAAGCCCGCGCTAGGACCGTAGTTAAATAAATCCTGGATCAAAGGATAAGTCCTACCTCCGCTCTCTTTTTTCATACACACACTTTTTTCCTCTCCCCCCTCTGCCCGCATTCCCTTTCCCTCCTATTCTCTGCGCCATGGATTATTTCCAAGATCGTAAATTATGAATCTTAACCAGGTCGACCTAGGGAAATTATTTCCTTTTCCTCCTCCCCTTCTCTTCGCCCCTTCTCTTCTCTCTATCGGGTACAACTCAGCTAAGCAGGAAGATCGAGATTTGTGGGGGTCCCTATTCGACGGAATTAAGATCATGTTCCGACTTTTCTTTCTTTCTTTCATTTTTTTTTTTTTTTTTGCATCGTCCACTCCTACAGTTTTTCCCCCTCCCCCCTCCCCTCCTTTTCTTTCTTTTTTTCGTTTTTTTCTTTCACTTTCTTCATTCTTGCCTCTCTTTACTTGAAATAGCGTTACACACATATACAACTATCTGGTGCACTTCGTTTGTACGGGTATGTCGTAGTGCGAGCCTTAATCTCAGATTATTTCGACCTGCTTCGAGGATCAAGGATTAATTCGAGGACGAGTTGAGTTATTTGTGAGCAATGGCCTACGAACGTAATATTCTTTTAAAGTGGAAAATGCATTTTATTGACTTTTTTTCTTTCTCTTTCCTGTTTCACATTAAACATTTAAGAATTTGAATGTCGATCGATTTTGTAAATTATTAAATCATTTGTGTACAAAGTGAGTTCTTGAATAATTATCAACATTCTGACGATGAATTTTTCATCGATTAACGAGTGGTTATTAAAGAAAGAATTATACATATGTACGCTCGCGAATCTTAAAATACTTTTAATCTTTAATATTCAATATTTATTGTAGATAACAATTTTTAATTGCACAATTAACACCTCACAGAGAATTTATTGTATGAAATATTATTTAATTATTGCAGAAACAAATATAGTATTTGTCCGAATAGCGTAGATAAGAAAAAATATTTACTAAGTATAAAATTTAAAAAATACGTACTAAGACATAATATAAAAAATAGAAGAATATAAAATGAAAATAACTAAAATTAACAATAGTACAAACTACAGTTACAATAGTACAAACAGAGAAACAAAGATTGAATCCAAAATTTATCATTCGACGATTAATAATTAATTCTTATCTGATATCATTGGATGAAGAGTTCAATCATAACATAATTTAGAACTTTAAATTAGTTTTATTTACTTAATTTGGGAATTTTTCATTTTGTGGAGAATTAATAGTTAATTTTTTATTTAATTGAATTTTATTATTGATCTTCATCACGGAGGATATTAAATAAGATTGATATTATTTGAAGGTTAAACATGTATATTTAGAGAACTAACAATAACTATTGTTCATGATTAGAACGAATAACTGAAATATGTGGTACTTTTAAACATGTCCTATATTTTTCATTAAATTAATTAAATTGCTTATTTACTGATTTGTGATTTAACTATTCCAAAAGGTTCGTTTATTTTTCGAGTGAAACAAATTTCTTCATACATTTCTCGTTTTTTTAATAAAAATAGTGATCACAAGTTCCATTTTCAAACATGATAAATTACAATTTAAATATATATGAAAGAATGATAGATTTTATAAATAAAATATCCATTTGAAACTTAAATGGACATTTTCAAATCTAGTTAAAAACTATTTGTTTCTAAATTTGCTTGTTTTGAAATTCTATTGTGTACTCTGTACGTAAAAGATTTTTGAACATTAATAGCAAGTAAAAAACTCAAAGATTTTATAATATACAATTTTTTCTTATTTAACGGAAGTTAGAGGAAATTGACGGAGGTAATTCAGTATTAGAGGAAATTTAAATTTATCAGCAGAAAGGGAACGACAAAACAGAAAGGCTCGACGGACTGGCTTTTAAGGATAAACGAATCCTTGAGTCAGCAGGAATGTATAAAAGAAATTGAAAAGCTATAGTAGTTGATTGCTTAGCGTCCGGTTTCAGTTAAAATCGAAGGGCTTTCTGTATCAGGGTTCTATAGAACGAACGTGTGGCGTAATCCTTTATTGCCCGAAGGAGCACGCAAAACGGCCGCAGGATCAGGTTGATCCTAGATTTAAACAGAGTATAAGGAGTTTTAATATCAGGAGCTCATAAGGACAACAGGAATAGTTCGTAACTTCCTCAACAATTCCTGGCAAAACAATCCTCAGTTAAATGTGCCTGGTAATTTTTCTATCTATTGTGTTCTTCAACTCAAAATTAAGGACATATTTAGGTTTCAAAAGAAGCAACGATCTCTTCGAGTAAATAAATATTTTATTCGTAATATTTCTTCTGTAGACAATAGTATCGAAACTTTAATTAATAATATTTAAAAATTAAAATTTGAAAGTGGAGATAAAGTAAGATTTTTCAGCGGATGAAACTTATTAGTACTTCTTGCTGCAGAAACAAAGCATTTTTCTAAAAAAATCTTTATTTGTAAAATATAATATTTTCGAATACCTATAATATAATAAAATAAATGAAAATTGAGGTAGTTACTTTTCATTAGACATATATGTTAATTCAATAAGGATAAATATTGCAATATTTCCAATAAATTTAAATTCTGTTTTTTAACATTCTGGTAATAAAAGGAAATTTCACGACTTTGTTTAACATTTTTTTCAACAAATTTTATTGACTCACACTTTACAAATTAAAAATTTAATGATATTAAATGATGTGCAATACTTTTCAATCAATTTGCATTAGTAAATTCTGTTTTTTAACAGTGCGAGCATAAAAGAGAATTTCAAGTTTGCTTAATATTTTTTTTCAACTTCGTCCATCTAGATTTTACAGATTTAAATTTGAAGAAATTTCAAGAATGTATTTATAACATTACGATGCATCAATAGTTGATTCTTAATGAATTAAGTAAAACAATGAAAATTTAATAAATAAAAATAATAATAAATAATAAACAATAATAAAATTAATATTTATTGTGAAAATATATAAAGAAAATTAAATGTATGAAGTATATATATATATATATATATATATATATATCTTTTCTTCAAAAATTGGAAGTATGTTGGATACTATGCTTTTCTAAATTATTACTCTTGTTAGTTATTTAGACTATTGTTCAACAACTTGTCAAAATCTTCTCTACATCTCAGGAAAATGAGATATTAATTACACAAAAGAATACAGTACACTGTCATACAATTATTATTCAATTAACGTGTTCTATGTTGTGCAATTATTATATTGTTACAATCGTAACAATGTATAAATCCTTGTACAATAATATGAATATCAATCAATATAAATTTCTTCTCGATATTCTCGTTATTACTTGTTAAAAGAGCACGACAATTACACGAGTGAAATTGTTCAGCGAAATTGTACAAAGAGATTCACCGGATGATACACCGCAAGAACTTGGCGATATACGAGTACATACATAGTCACTCTTCCTTTCACGTGGCGCAAAGGGAGGTTCAACCGCTTGCAAGGATCTGTAATCCTGATAGCACCTTCTACGTATATCCCCCTCTGGATCGCTCTTAGCCTCATGTACAAACGCATCCCTATATTTGAACGCAGTGCCGTTCGTTCTTACGCTTGTTGCCGGGTGACACCATCCCAGTTGGCTTCTCCACGTTATCCCATGGGAATGTAGGTAAGGGTACCGTGTGACCTCTCTATCCCAGGAGAGCAGAAACGATGGGAAGAACTGATAAGGAATCACTAGCTTGTTGAAATGTCAAGGTCGTTGTTATTAGGTTCACGTTGTTTTATACAATCAACCTTCAGCTTCCTCAAAATGTTATAAATTTAATCAAACTGATTTTCATATCATCAAATACATTTCTTTTCTTTTTTAGCAACTATTTCGCGTGCCAAATTTGCAAGAGTGATAAATTAAAAAATTTTAAAGGTCTCATCTGTCTTACAATTCCTTTCCTTATAAATTTCTGTAAAATAATTTACAGAATTTACGAATTAGAACTTGAAAGAATTAGTCTTATCTTTAACCTTTCTTAATTGTTAAATTTATATTTATAAATATAATGTAAATGTAATATACATTTGTAACAAAATTTCCTATATTATTTAAATTTATATATAAAAATCGCACGAATATTTTAATTATATCTTAATGTCACGATACGGAGCTTGTTCTTATCATGAATCTCTTCATCATTCAATATATAAAATTTGTAATAATTTTCTATGTTTTTAATACAATTATAATTAATAATGAAGAAAAATATTTTTGAATTATGTTTCACATGTATCAACCTAATATATAGATGTGTGGACGTGTTATTAATTGAAGAGTTGTACTAACCACTATACTAACTTTTCATTCGTTGTAACATTCGTTTTAAGCATTCTCATTGTTTAAACAATTCTTTATTGTTCAAAATGTACTATTAGTTTTTTAACTTGGACTTATCAATTTTATTATTTCATATCAAGATATTTTTTCTCTTTAACTTTATTTAAAAGAACAGTTTTGAAATGAAAGATATTTATTTTACAATCGTTCTTGGTTATATAAATATTACTACTCAATGTACTGTTCAAAATGATCTATTACAAAAAGAGAGAGAGAGAGAGAAAGTTTCAATATTCATTTTAATCATTCTCACAATCAGTTATATAAATATTATTGTTCTTTTTGAAATTATATATAACAATTATATAACAATTTTATAATTGTTTTCACCTTTGTCCAAAATATTCATCAATTAAAAGAACAAGCAAACGACTTACTGTGTACGTAGCGATATATTTATTGTATTTCATACTTCAACGTTTTGCAACTTGCAAATCCTGGATAAAAAAATTCGTTTAACCACTAAAACGGATGAATTGCGTATGCAACGTATTATGGAATTGGGTTAAATAAGTTTGGATCATTATCACATTGCGTATTCATAATAATTTCACTAATTCATTGGAACGTCCCTTTTGTTATTTTCAGCAATACAGAATTATTTCATAATCGTTCAATGGATATATTTTCAATTCGTTATTCAACGAATGTCGATATATCCTTCATTTCGTGTGAATGTAGGTTCATATACTGTGTCTATGTAAAAATAAGCGAAAGTTGTTTACTCGCGTATTAGGAAAACATATAGCCTAGTATTCCAAGAAATATTTACAAGGTACATTTTGTTTCCATCCTATTCAAGGATTTATTTTTCTACTGAAACATCAGTGTTTAATGTTTTAAAATTAAACCCAAAAAAATAATATAGTTTCAATAATTCCAATTTAAACATTTTAAAATTTTCAGAAATTAAATACATTATAATAGATAGATTAAACAGATATTAGAAGCAGTTTAAAAATACTTTTTTAAGTTCAATAATCTCGGTAAATTTCAATTTTTCAAATTTCCTATCAAATTTTTAAACTTAATTAAAGTACAGTGCTAGAAGCAACAAGAAATAAGTAATGAGTTCGATATTTCAAAATATATTATATTGTAACTATACAAGTTTCAGATGAACGATTATAATTGGAACAGATAAATACATATATTTATATTTCAACAAACCAGATAAAAAACAAGCATTAATAAACTATAATTTCAGTATTAAAACATTCTTTTACTTTAACACTTTAAATTTGTGATATAATTATTTTCTATGCGTTTTTACATGTTTTATTTCTTAATTCAGTATCTATTGAATGTAACTTGCAACATATTTTGTACTTTTAAACAAGTCGTCATCTACAATCTACACCGTCCACCAAAGTCGATTTTATTAACTACGTAAATACTTCAGTTTTTCTTTCTTACAATCAAAAAATAAACTTGTTCATGACGTCTCTAAAATTATAATAATTTATGTTAAGAACAATTTTTTAAAAACGATTTCTCAACTATTATTTGTATTGTATGTATTATTGATATCATAAATGAATGAGCGCCTGAAGGAAAAGTGTATGTTACAAATTTCTCGAAAAATGTTTTTCGAAAAATTGATACATGTCAGTATCATAATAGTATCAATTTTAGAGATGCCAGTAATCAAAAATTGATAAATGGCAGTATCAGCTTTTCCTTCATACTGGCTCTAGATTTTTGTTGGATTATTATTTATTTTTCAAAATGGGAAAAGCACGTATGAAAAACACCAGTTGCTGATTTAATTGCTACATAGAGCAATGAATTTTTCCGTTTACGTTTCCCTATGAATTTTATGATAAATGTAACATACACCGTACTCTTAAACATTCATTTAAATGTGTAATCTAGTATCTACTTTGTGAATTTTAAAAAGGGAAACAATTTTTATTATTTTCTCTTGCATGTGAAAACAAATGTTATTTAAAAAAATACAAATATTGGAAATAGATTTAATATATTGGAATAAATATACATATTCGATATTTAGCTTATCGTATAAAAATTGCGAAAAAAAACTTATTCGTGTAACGTATCCGACTGTCTCTCTGTTAATCTTGGATTAAATAATCCTCAAGATTATGCAACCTTACCGTTTTGTTTGTCAAAGACGCTTCAGGGATTAGTAAGTCTAGGTCTTAAATGACGGGATTATATAATCCAGAAGATTATTTAGAGCAGGATTAGGCATAAGATAGACACAGAGTAATTAATTTAACATCAATGTGCGCCATTATATCCCTCGTCGATAAATGAATCCACCAATAAAATAGAATCGTTTTCAAGATAAATGAATCATTCTCGAAACGATTTCACAAAAGCAGGATTCATTAATAAACTTTTGTTAAATATAAAATAGTCGCAATTCAATTGCGAATTTTTATGCCTTTATAGGAAATTTGAAAAGAAAAAGTTGCACAGAATGCACGTAATGTGATGAAATTTCTATAATATTTGGTACATGAAACAATCAATTATCAAGAGTCTATCTTTTAAAATTATATTCTCAAAAGTATCAATTTGTATAAAAAATCTGGTCGTAACGAAAAGCAACATTTATAATAATTACTATAATTTTTAATATCTCGTATTTAATTTCTTCATAGAAACTTGAAAGTTATTTAATGTATTATACTTATATTCTTTCTTGTAATTTCTTAATGATCCTAACAAATCAATTAGTTACATACTACAAAAAAACCATTCGAATAAATCATTATATCTCCGATTGAAGCAACTTGATGAAATTGATAATAAAAATTCAATTTAAAGTTCTACAGAAATTGAATTTGCATGTTTCGATTAACCATAAACAAGTAGCAATAATCGCAATTAGTAGGCATAATTCGTTGAAAAATTAAATGAACAATATTACCTATATATAAAAATAGTATGTTGAAAATATTAGAGTATTAAATATTAGAAAAATTAGAATATAAGATTATCGGAATACTAAATTAGAGTATTAGATTATTGAAATATTAGGATATTAAATGTTAAGATATTAGAATATTAAATATCAAGATGTATTACAGTATTAAATATTACAGTATAAGAATAATGAAATATTAAATATTAAAAGTATATAATAAAAGATGGAGAATAAAATATAAGAAACGATGAAGCTAGAAAGCAGGCGTAGAAAGAAAAAGTAATGAAACAAAGTGAAGACTTTATAGGGAAAGAAGAGTTATACGACGCGTTGTGTTGTAAGCTCGCGTACTAGGGCGAGATATCCTGCAATCCTGCTATCCTGGTTCCCGGGGTCCTACAAAAGCCCTTATTTGGGTCATGAACCATTTCTACACCCCCAGAATCAGCTCTAGGATACCTACTCGCCATTTCTGTTTTCCCGTTCGCTAAAATAAGGCGGCAGGTGTCAAACAAAGGATCTCATTTGCATACTTTTCGAGTAAAAAGGATACTGGGGATTTTTTGGTCAAGGAATAACGGATGAAGGCGGGAGCATTTGAGGTAAGATACTTCCTAGCGAGCCATGTTCCCCTAATCCATGAGACGTCTAGTAGGCCTACGAATTATTAGGAATCGGTCTATATCGACATTTGGAAGCTTTCAAGCAAAATATAAAGATATTAAAAATGGGGAAGTTAAGAATTTAAGTTTGAAAATTGTTAGTGGTTCGTATAATTCATAATAAATAAATAAGGTACGTGCCAGCAATTTTTGAATTTAAATTTTTCTTAATTTTAAACTATCGGATTTCATTTTAATTTTGATGATAAATTTAATGAATGTTAACTTTGGTCTATGTCGATAAGGAAACAGCAAATATATAATAGAGAATAAAAATAGACAAATTTATTTGTGAATATGTTGAGACGAAAATAAATTATAATGAATTGTAATGATAGACGAAAAATAAAAATTCTTCAGTGAATTGTTTACTTAACACAAAATCTGGAAGCATCGTTGTAAAGAAAAATGTAAACATAAGTTGTACCTAATTCAATATCGATGCAATTAAGTCATAATAAAAAATAAAAACATTTGACATATCGTATAAAGTAAAAAGAGAAAAACTACAAAGATATTGAGAAAAGTATGTTGTATCTATTTGCTGAAGCCTCACAAACAGAATGTCCGAACAACATACTAAGTGGAGAGGTGTTTGAAAAGGTAAAAAAGGGTAAGAAATGACCCTTGAGTACCAGGATCGCAGAAGAAGAATCGTAGAACACCGGTACCTATGTTCGAAATCGATTACCCCGGAAAGTCTAAAAATCCACGAGGATCAGGCCTTCATATCCTACGATACTGCTACTAGGAGGAAGCTTACCTATTTCTTTTCTGCGATCCTAATGCTTTTGTTCGCTCTTTATCCCAATTTTCGCGTTAAGGTTGATCCGAATCTGAACGAAATCTATCGGCCGGACAGAATAGCCCTAATTGTAAGGAAGTTGTACTGCCTTCGAAGTGTAAAAACTTCGTAGTTCAGGCGTTTCTTTCTTTCTCGTCGTCACGGATGCAACAGGCTACGAGCGCTCTTACGACGATACGCGCCAAGAAGGACGTGTCTGTAATCCTCGCCTACATTCTGTTATCCTGACACGAGAAATTCGCCACAATAATCTGCCGCGAGACCGTGAAATCCTTGCAAGGACAGCTTCGACTTGTGATACGTACGTGCGTTTCTTTTCTTAAATTGTCCATTTCATTAATTAACTTTTTTGATCACTTTACAATTAGATTTGTTAAATTCCTTATTAATATTTTCTTTCATTTTCGTTATCAAAGCAATTAACGTTACAATCACATTATTCAAATAATATTTAACAATAAACACTTTATTTTGTTATTATTATTTATTATTATTTTTGTTATTATTATTTATTATTTATTTATTATTATTTTTTTATTATTATTTGTTATTATTATACTTTTGTTATTATTATTTAGTGCTTTTATTTAATGTTACAATATTATTTTTATAGTAGTTAACATTACGATAACAAATCGGCCAGATGTGTTGTTAATATTTTCGTTGACCATTTCAAAATAAAGTACACGCGTTTAAGATGAAAACTGTCAACTAATTGTAAAATTAGATTAATTAAACCAATTAGAGTTAAATCAATTTCCAAAGAGATTGAAAATTTTTAGAGTTCTTTGCCTATAATCGTTGAATTTTCAGAAAAATTAATATTTCCCAATATAAGTTAAACGATATTGAATACGCTTTATCTGAAAAAGAAAGTAAAATGTACTATTGGTCATATTAATTAATTAAAAAGTAACAATGTTTGCATTTAATTAACGATAGTAGGATAATGAAAGATTAATTTTCGCGACGAAATTACACGTGTATTGTACGTCTATCTTTATTTCTGCGAATACTTTATTTGTGAACGTCATATAACATCGCTCTGCGTGTCAACGTCGATAAACTTTTTGCGTGTCATTCATTACAATGTATTTGAAAGTACGTGCATACTATATTGAGGTTATATGATCCACGGATTTATCGTCATAGTACGACTGCGAGGTTTTAGACTCTCTAATCCCGAGATTCGTTTCAGGGACAAAATGGCGAGATTATACAAACCCCGGATCATTTAATCCAGGATTAAGATTATGGTCGCAGAATGGTGGGCCTTTGCGAATGTGTCCACGCATTTTTCTCTTCCACGTCGAGGAACGAGAAAGATAAAATCCATATGGGACTCGGTGAGTTAATGCAACGAGCAAGATTCTCGCGAGTAATAAGGTTTTACATGCAATATATTCAAATGTTAACCACAAAAAGTACAAATTAAAATCCCACGTCAGAATCCCATGTGCGCACACCTCTCCTCCCCGAGTTTAGTGAAATTTGCATGATAAATACGCACAATACGCGCAGTTGCTTGCACCGTATCCTATTCGGTGTACGTATTTTGTTTCGAACGATAGGACCTCGCGTCACATAAATTAATATCGGCAGATGTTGATATTATTGCCTGAATATTCCCAATTGCGAGCAAAACGCACACGCATCGAAGAGTAGGTAATTGGAATGGCAGATATTGGGCAGCGCGCGTATCTTCGTTGTGTTTAATCCTCCGCAAGCGATTCAGAATTTTCGCCCAAAAACCGGAAATCGCTCTTTGAGCAGGCAAACAAACAGAATCCACAAAAACACCGCGCATTCCTGTAATCGTACGGGCCTGCACGATGAGCAGCGAAATCGTCTTGCGTCCCTTTCCCACTCGACCAATATTTCCATGCAAACGGAGGTACTAGCGCCGCGTCGCGCCACGCATACTCGCGCCTCGACCCCAACTCACAAAGAGGATATCTTTCGAATCGTTCGTAGAATTCCCGTCGTATCAGGACGGGATGTAAAGCTTCCTGGGGGATGAGCCGCTTAGCCTCTAAACCTTGTGTGCTCTGCCATAGTCCTCTAGCCTCCGCTCCCCTCCCTAACCCCCTTCCCGCGTCGCCACCCTTGATCCACCCCCGCCGTCGTTCTCTGCGCCCACCCTTTTGTACGGACCATCATCTGCGTTCGTGATAGGTACGCTCCCGTACGTGTACACGCATACGCGATCCGGCAACCGTATATACGGTCCTACACGGGGATTATCCAGGTTCTGTATTCGTGAGGATTATCTTTGGCCGTTGCATCGATGTGTCCTCACGTGTGTGTGTGGCTTTGTGTGCGTGTAGCCAAATCCTTTGGCGGCTCGGCCTGGTTCTCTCCTCGGAGTCCTGACGCGCGTGCACCGCTCCCTCTCTCTCTCTCTCTCTCTCTCTCTATCGATGCGCGCAGATCGCGCCTCACGCCCGTGCAAATGTACGCGTATCGCGACCACGTATACTTCAGTCACTCGGTTTGACCGGGACTCCATGCGCGTCCTTTGCGAATGTACTAGTAACTCGCTGCGAGGATATACCCGCCCGGGAGTGGCTGTGTTGGTCTCCGCTTCGGTGTACGTGTATAGTACGTATACGGTCGAATCTGGGATTAATCCGGGATTATTGGTCGAGTGTGCGCTGCCCGCCGCCCCACCCGCCCGCTGCCCAAATCCGAAATCCAACGCACACAACTCAGCTAATCCTAACCCCCATCCTCTCTCTTCTCCGCCGCATCTCGCGCTCACACCACCGGTGTTCCACTCTTGGCATATCCTGTGTGTTCCACGACAGTCGAGGTATTATCTACAGGGTGTACGTGAAAGTCTACGCGTCCCGCTCTTCTTTCATTTCATTCGCCGCCTGCCCGTTTTAAACGTTCGTTACGTTCGATTCTCGTCGTCTCAACGACCGGCTCGCCGATCGAACGGAATTCGTCCTGCGGAAGGACAAATTTAATTCGTGTTCGCGGATAATCTTAATTAAATCCGATGAACGTGAATTTCGCCGGGGGTTGGAATAATGATTCGTTATATTCGTGCGTTTCTTTTCGATCAAATGGATCCCGTGTTAACGTACGAATTGCCAGGAACTGATGGCAATCACTTTTGAATTTTACTATCGCGATATATTTCTCACTTGTGATGAGAGTGATTTTCAAATTGTTCCAGCTGTTCTCTAAACGTCTTATTACGAGTTGTAAAATGTATTATTTTGAACTTTTATTAATCAAATCGAGTTAGTCTTTAATCAAAGACAATTTTAATCTAGAACGAGTAGTCAATTCTACTCCTTGCTAAGTAAAATTATGGTGTCAATTTGTTTCTAATGAGATTCATATGACGCCATGAGATAATAGATTTATAAATAAAGAAATTATTGCATTCAAAGAATTCGAATCCGACTCATCCCTTTTGATTTATAGAATAATATCTAATTCTATTTAAAAATTATTCTTCACTTTCTCCAGAAAACACATTTGTTATATTGATTTCCTGAATTGTTTCTACAATTGTCATTATCAAAAAATATAAACTCGTTATTTTTGACAGATTGTGTTAAAAATCTTAAATAGGTACTTGCTGACATGTATCAGATGGATTATTGTTTGTTCTTAATGAGATGAATGACATTACGATTAAATGCGGATAGTACATAATTAATTACGCATTATGTTCATAGTTAAATAATATTCGATATTACAACAATTTTCGGTGATGTTTTGCAATCCACAAACCAATTATTATGTTATTTGTTAATTGCACTTTTTCATTTTCATATGTTGGTCTTACTAAATATTTTGCTTTTCAATGTACATTTTATTATTTACGTTCATAGGTCTATATATTAACAAATAAAAAATATGAATGAGCAATTAATTCATTAAGTATTGAGTGATAATTTATTGTTATATTATAAATATTTAAATTTCTCACAATTTTACTAACTACAGAACCTAGGTTGCGATATAATGATGAAAAAATATTAAGTGAACTGGAATTTCTTTTCATAAATTCAATAGGTATTAAGAAATGAAATTTGATAATAAAATTGATTGAAGAAAATTGTAAAGAGAATGTTGGTCTACATATATAACTACATTTTATCAATATACGTATTTTGTAAAAAGGAAAAGAAAAAATGGATATAAAATCACGCAGAAATTAGTCATACATGTATTTATATATAACTGATGAGAGTTATATAAAATTATGAGTTTAATGTTTTGCATTATGACCATGCTCATATAACGTCAAACATCGTTAACTCCCAATTAATATCGTTTAATAAAACTGTTATGATTTACAATGATCACTGACAGTCTTATACGTGTGCATTTTATAATATAATATAATTAAATTAATACATTTAACAAAGCTTCTTTGTTGTATAAAATTTAATTATTTAATTTTTCAAGTTTTAAAGCAAACAAATAGTAAATTTGTTTTGAGCATTAATTTATTAGTTATTGAATACCATTTTAGTTATTGTATTTCAAAAACGAGAAAATTTTAGTGAATTGTGTTTTGTCACGGAGAGAATCCTTGATCTGAATTGGAGCGAGGCTCTCTATATTTAGGTCAATTCAAAAGTATTTGAATGGTAATTTAACAACTACAAATGTCACGTATTACCGAATTGAATTTAGAGATTATAATTTAATTAAGTTCAATGTAACTACTTACTCCTGAGTCTATTTGATATTAAATCTATTTAATATTATTTATGATTTTCAGTCGAATTTTGTGATAGTTAGATACTCACTTTCTCTTTCTGTGTGACCAAATTGAAAGTCATACATAGCTTTGTGCATTACAGATTTTTTTTATCTTCAAAAAGTTACACGAATTATTTGATTATTTCAAATTTTGTATTTCAAATGCAAAATAATCGTTTTTCATATTATTTCAAAAAACGAAATAATTATAAAATAAAATAATGTTATTTCAAATAGCGTCCAGATCTACTCTAGCAATTTTAGCATTAATATCACATGGCTGTTCAACGTTTTCATTGAAAGTTATTAGGAAATAATAAATTTCCGTTGTAGACGGGCCAACAAACGAATTCGAAGCTTCTGAATGATACACAACAGGCGAGGGGATCAAAAGTTCGGCTTTCAGTCCCATAGCGATCTAAGTGGAGTTAGAGAAAGGGTTAAATGTCGTAACGAGTTCAATCGTATGCTGCAAGACGGTGTAGTACGTGTTCACAGATCGCCCAGCCACATAGCCAGAGATTCGAATTTAATCCGGATTAGTTTGTAAGGGTTACAATATCCTTCTCTCTCTCTCTCTCTCTCTCTCTCTCTCTCTCTCTCTGTCTCTTTCGATACTCAACCCTTACTCATACACGAGAAATCAGGCAAATCTTGCACAGGTAAAACCGAGACACATGGACATACACCCTATTATCCTAAGTCGCGATTGTCGTATTCTCCAGCCATTGAGTGAGACGACGCAATTCCTATCAAACAAATATATGTATGTATATAATTTCGCACGAAAAGGCTTAAATGCTTCTAGATATTTTTTTATACGTGCATTATGCGTGTTTATATAAAACATTTTAAAATTTCGTTATCACTGTAGCAAGGCTCAACTATCATAATTACAGTGACCAAGTCTGAAGCAAATTTCAAAATATACATTTCTATGTAAAAGTGTTAAGAGATTTAATACTTTTTTGTTTAATTGATAATTTATAATAATTATCTAATAATTAATATTTATTTGAATAAGTAGATATTTCACAGAGATGACAAGAGTATTTAAACAACCATAATCCATTATATCGATAAACCTTATTATATAATAATATTATTATTTTAAAATCGCTATTCATACTGTATATTAATTTTCTTCTACATTTGCAATAATTATATTACAATTTTTATATTCACTTGCCACTAATTTTTATATTCATGGATTGATTCGAAATTTTACTACTATAATCATAATAATTTCTTATTACAGTATTAATAAAGATTCAAAATATTTTTCATAATACGCATAAAATGCACATATATGTAGAAGGTCCGAATACTTTCGTAAACTATTGTATCTTTATTCAGTTATAGTCTAATTTCGTTCGGCAACTATAGTCAGAAGAACAACTTTGAAAAAATTCTAATAATTCATTTTAATAAGATGTGTAAAATTCAGCTTCAAATTTAATGTTTAATATAAAAACTGTTACAAACGATAGTAAACACTATGTGATTTGAATGAAATAATAGAGAGATTTGTAAATACATATTAAAAACGAAAACGGAGACTTTTTGTGAAAAACTTCACGTTAAAAAACTTCACAATTACTCCTATTTTAAGACAAAAATGCAAAAACGTCTTTGAATTTTATTCTACAAATTTATACATGTATTTGAAAACTAAAATTTGAAAAAAGTTGTTTCACGTACCAAATATTATAGAAAACATTGTATTTTATATATCGTTTTATATCATGTATTCATTCCTTGAAATTTTACACTTTAAAATTTCCATTTAAAAATCTATTCGTGAATTTTAAACAATCACGAAATTTTAATATTGAAACAACAATATTCTGTAAATCTATAATAATTAATAACGTCAATTACAATGTATTATAATTTAAATGACAAGAGTTAAAGTAAATAGATTTATACAATTATACTTTTGTCTAAATCAAAATCATTATTAATCTTTACAAAAATTCCCGTAACGATTGTAAGCAATCATAAAAAAGGAAATCTAGAATCCGTCATATTGACGAGTTTGGTTGCTAATGGTTGGTCTAATGCTAAACGAATATTCTTGTAACGTAACTAGTAATAATTAGAAATGTTCGTGTAGCGGCGATAAGCATATTGAATAAACGTAGAAAAGGAGTTGAGCTTCTTTGTAGGATAGAATTAGTATAATATTATCAGCAAAATTTCACAAATTACAAGTCTTAAGCTATATATGGATATATATAAATTCTCTTGCATAACAAACAATGAGCTTGATAATAAAATAAGAAAAACAAGTAAAGTAAATTTCACAAATTACCGCTGACTCAGCTGATTGTTCTATATGGCGCAAAATTGTAAAATTGGAAAAATTCGCACAACAAAAATCTACAGTCGACAATCTGTCACTTTGTGAATTTGATATAAATCGCTATGCAAGACAGTCTAAGTATTCATTTATGTTCTTCAGTTTATAACTTACCATATTGAAAACTAAAATTATTTTCATATAGTTCATGTTATAAGATTACGCACTCGAAAGGTGTGTACACTGTACATTCCCTCTCAGAAGTTTAAAGCATCAATCTCGTTTAAATATGATACTTTATTACTTTTTATTACAATGCTTCTTTAAATACGATGCATTCATAATTTTTTAGTAAAAAATAACGAGCAGCAATATAATATATGTACATGATACAATTTATATAAATTTATTTATATCTATGCATATTTATTTATAATTTATTTATACATACGTATATTTTTATAATATTTTATATACATATGTAACATACGTAGAATGCGACCGAATGTTATGTACAAGCGGGAAAAAATGATTCCTTGTGAAAAAATAAGAAAAAAATAAAATTTTTCCGTATAGGGATTCCGGAGAAACTCGACTTTGAAAATTTGTCAAGTTTGACAAACTTTACTTAAATTTCGCTAATTCCAGACGTGACAAAAAAAAAAAAAAATTAATAAGAGGTTACTTCAAGTGCAAAAATAAACGTGGAATAAAATTTTTTCATTTTCAAAAAAATAGAATTCTCCTATGGATTTTTTTCATAAAAGCTCTTTAAGATATTAAGATGTTTCCATTTAAATGTCTGTATGTAATATAATATAATATGATATAAGTATAGTATAATTTAATATCATACAATATAATATAACATAGTATGATATAATGCAACATAATGATATTAAAATAGTAACAAGCAGTAAAATAATAAGCAGTCATTTCATAACAGATAAAAATTTCTTCGGAGCTTCGATTTTCAATTTATCATTCACTGGAGAAATCACTACTGGTCATTCAACTGCACTAGTTGAAACAGGGGCAAACAGTTCCTTCCATTCCATTTTAAGGTTTCGCGGAATTTTGTAGGATTTAAAAAACCGAAAACGACAGGAGAAGTCGAGATAGGAGTGACAGAGATGTGGAAAAAGGAGGTATGAGCTGAAAACCCGGGGATTAGTTTTGACGCTGAAGATTTAAAGAGGATCCACGAAATCCGTAGATTTAAGAAGTGCGTGTTTCCACGTCTTCCCACCTCTCCCCTTTCCTCTTGCCTTTCGTCATTCGAAATTCGAAGAGCAAATATGTACTTTTCCGCTCCCTGTATTTCGACGATCACCGTTTCCTTACCCCAAGTCACGATCATGGGAATTCCACTGGGATATAACTTTCAAAATCGTTTGAACACGTCCCCGTAAAATATTTCCATTCTAAATTTTCTAAAGAGCTGGCCATAATAATATGCGTAAGTATTATAATTAGTAGACTGGCAGGTACTGTAATTATAAAAAACTTTATAAACAGAATTAAAGAAATGATCTCTAAATAAAGATTTATTTCGCATGCTAAATACTATTTTATAATTTTATATAAAATATAATATAATATAATCTCTATATAATATAGTATAATCTATATAGCATACATATAAATATAATACAATATATATTTCACAATTAGCAATTTATATGAATTTTATTTTATATACTAAATAATCGTGGACTTTTATATATTTACAGCAAATTTAATATTGTACATAATGCTCACGATATGAAAATATATTTGAAAAATATAAAGTGCGACGCTTTTTATAATATCTGATAAGTAATACAACTTTCTATTGTGGTTGCACTTTTAAAAAATTCCCATAGGATTTAAATCAGTTATTTTAACCAAAACAAAACATTGTTTATTACTTTGAAAATATTAATTTTTCAATTCATGTTTAGTAAAACTTTTCTTTGTCATTTGGCAATTATTAACTACTAACTTTCTATTACTATGTATGAAATATCTACAATTGGGCATTTATTATAATATTTAATATATAAATTTTTCAAGTAGCTATTTAGAACATATTCAGACATATTCAAGTAGCTATTTGAGAAATGCGTTTTAAACACTTGTCGCAGTGTTAATGATCGATACATCTCGAAGTCACGCGCGTACTCTGGTTTTCGTTCGCTCTGACAAACGGACGCGTGCAAATTGTTTCCACTGCATTATCGAGGATCAAGGAAATTCCGCCGATAGTCTATCTCGTTTACGAGCTTTAACGACCCCTCCGCGCGACCTCCATCGTCTACGCACACGAGCTCTTCGTCATTCTCGATGGAAACTTGTTCTACGAACATGGAATCCAAGTTCTTTAACTTCTACGTTACGATCGTTAACGGTTTCGCTGTTCTTCGAACAGTATTGGCAGATTATTTTTATTGTTTCTAGAAGACAGAGGATTAACTGGACAATTACGATAGCTACTACGCTAAGCAAAAGGTACAATCAATCAGAACAAATGTATATGTGTAAATTAGAAAAGATGTACATATGTGAAAAGTGTAGCCGAATGATATGTCAAGCGAGCAGGAGATGATTCCTTATGGAAAAATTAAAGAAAAAAAATACACAATAGAATTTTCTGATTTGAAGCTTCGTTTTGAGGAAATTTGACGTACTTGAATTCAATTGATACATTGATTTTAAACGATTATCCTACAAAAGTGTAGAATACAATTTTTTTTTATTTAAACTGTCATTTTCAAGAAAATTGACTTTGAATAAAATTGCCTTAATACAGATACGTACTTGGTACATTTTTAAACTCAACTTTCTTGAAAACAAAGCCTCAAATCAAAAAATTTCTATATTTATTTACAGTTATAGATTATATTATTCTTATATAGTTATAGACTATATTCTATTGTCTATACTATTCAATATTAAATAAGTCATTTAAAAATATTATAAAACAGAAATAAAAAAATATTTCCAATTATTTCTATTTAAAAATTTAGAGTACGTAAAGATTTCAAATAAAATGCTCTCAAATAAATTTTTCAAGTAAATAAATATTTTACTCATGATATTATTATTTATAATACTGAAATTTTTACTAATTGCCTATATTTAAAAATATCTAAAATTGAATTACATGTATAATTAAAAAGTTACAATTATAATATCCTTATTTCTTAGAACAAAACGAAAATTATTTTATCCAAAACGTAAAGGATGAATAAAACTTTCGAACAAAAGTGTATGTATATCTTTTATTTCATTATTTCAAATTTATTTAATTCGACTAATTGTCAACCAGAAAGAAAGATTTAAAATCATGACGACGTACATAATTTACTTAATTTGACTTACGTCAGTTATTGTACGACAACGAATAATGAAAATATTGATTATCAAAAATCATTGTGAGACAATTTACTTGATTCGACTCGATCATTGACAATGGAAAAGAAAAGTAAAGAAAACTCACCAGTGCTGGGAGTAGATTTGCTGAGATCGAATCCCTCCTGTTTGGGGCTTGTATTTGCTTCTTGCTTGGGGTGTTGATTGTGCGCAACAAACGGTGTCTGGGGCGTACTTAGGGGTGTCTGCGATTGATGAGGATGCACTGGCGGAAGCTGAGTAGTATTCTGTGGCTGAGACTGTTGGGACTGGTGAGACTGAGGACTCCTCGGTAACGAGGACACACTGCTTGGCCTCGAAGGTGGAGAGGCCTTGTGTGTCAATGCCAAAGCTTGGCTCTGCAAATGAAAATATTCAATTTCCAAATTAACTATTCATTTGTGTCCGATCGTTTTCAAGATTTCACGTACATATGCATATGAATTGTATCCTTACCCTCCATTTCTTCATTAATAAATAAAGCGACTTAGTTCTTTTATAATATGAAGATAACTAACGAAGCGGATATAAAAATGATATATAAAATAATAAACAAAAGAAAAGGATAAATAAAATAAAGTAATATTTCAAAATAATAACTAACAATAAATTGAATGTCATATAGGATGTAACATCATGTAATATATTTAATTTTATATTATTATATTATTTATATTATAATATATTTAATTTTATATTAACGTATAACTTGATACAACTATATATATTAATGTGTAACTTGAATTTGCAAAGGTGGATGATTAAATTAAACAAAAATAAACAAAAATCAGTGTTGTTCATATATGAATAGTATTACGAGTATGTGCTTTAAAGAAATATATAAATATATGATTATAATGCATTGTTAAAATATATATTGTTAAAATATACACATTTTTCGTGCAAAGTCATTAAGCTACAAATTTCTCATTAATTATAATACAACAGAAAATCTTGTTAAAACTAAAATAAATTTTATAATTGAATACTCACAGATATGTATACTGATTGTTACTAATACTACAATTGCAAATAGTGATAGCATAGCAACGTAGATAGTAAAGTGGTATATCAATATTTCAGAATAATTCAAGTAATCTAAATTTATGTGTCGCTGAATTATTATTAACGTGATTTTGGAAAAAATATTATCAAATTGAAAATACCTAAATTGGAAATGGTTCAAAAAGATGTTGTTTAATTATATACGTATTTAAAAATCGTTAATTACTATCATTTATTGGTGTTCTGTCAAATAAAATCCTTTGTATCATTTATTTATTTTACAATTCTCAGATGCACGGTAAAACAAGATGCACGTATAATAATCATGCAAAATAATAGAAATCCGGAATTACGTATATAATATATTATATGCAGAATCTACTATGTACCTTACTTTTAAAAATAATACGTGTGTAACTGGATTACAATTATTATGAATTACGATCATTATGTTACAAATTGTTTTCAAAAATGTTAAATTATCGATTTAAATTATCAGTTTATTGCTATACTTAAAAATATACTAACAATTAGATAAAATAAAGTATGGGAATATTTTATTATTCTTTTTATTTTTATATAAAAGTTTATGTACAAGAT
This sequence comes from Tetragonisca angustula, assembly GCA_036937485.2. Taxonomy (NCBI): domain Eukaryota; kingdom Metazoa; phylum Arthropoda; class Insecta; order Hymenoptera; family Apidae; genus Tetragonisca; species Tetragonisca angustula. The sequence goes on from JAWNGG020000002.1 coordinate 2,101,596, forward strand.
CAATAATGGGTCAATTTATTGTTCAAATATAATTTTTTTAAAAATATTCAATAGTTAATAATGGGAGCAACACATTTTTCAAATGTGTAAAATTAGAAAATATCAATTCAAATCCAAGATATCTGGTGTATATTAAAAAAAGTAATTTTTAACTGTCTCTACCAACTATATGTTATAATTATGTAAAATTACACGTAAATATAATCCCAACCCTGTTACGAATTTTATATTTTAACATTAGAATTAATGAATAAAATCAATTCTTAATTTTGTAGAAATTTCAGAAATTAATACGTATTTGGAGATTGGAACAATTTTTCGTGAAATATATGAATGAAAATTAATGTTTCTTATTGTATTATAAACTTTCTATTGCATTATTAATTTCTCTAAATACAATTGTAATATTTTAGTCGTCGATATTTTCAGTATTAATCTTGCTTTCAAAAATTATTTATAACATATCAAATGACTATTATTTATTAATTGACTTTTTAAACTTAATACAAAACTTAAACAAGACATATATCACATATTAATAAAGAATTTTTCATCAAATTTCGTCCAAACTTATAACTTCGATCGGTCAAAAAAAAAAAAAGAGTGGATTGAGATTATTGATAATTAGTAGCTTCCGTGAGAATAAAGCGATAAATATAAACGACGGCTGAGGAATGCTCAGCGTACGCGTAAAAATGGCTAAAGCGAACGCAGGGAAAGCTGTGAATTAATCGTGCGGTTTAATAATAGACATAAGGAGAGCAACGTAATAATTTTGTCATTAATTCTGATGAGACGACACGCCGTGACATAGTCGAATCCGCGACGATTCGGTCGTATCGAATGAGCCGGATGATCTAAGCATTGTCGTCGATGAAATCTGAACACGTGCTCAATTTCAACAACGTCCAGCTAAGGCATAAGCGCGGACTTAGATTTATGTATGAGTGAACTGAACTTAACACTAACGGCTAAGCCGTTCACGGTGTCAACGAGGGTCAAGTGGGCCCAGAATGCGACAATCCTACACTACGGCCGAAGTGCGAAATGCACCGCGTGGCAGTTTTCGTTGTCTGAAAACTGGATCGCCGATGACGCTTCCGAGGAACTGCATGATCAAATCGACCAAGAAATTTAACCCCTTCGTACTCAATCCTCATTACCTTTATCCATGCAACCATGCTGCTTCTCCTCAATTTTTTTATTTACCACTGTCCTACGTGCTATTGAAATGCATTGTCGGAGAATTACTACGAGAATTACTGAATTCATAATAAACACTTGTGTTTTATTTCTCTTAATTTTTACAAATTGATACAATTCTATACGAACAAGTTTAACATATATAACTTCGAATTCGAATTAATTTTAATGTTTTATCTGTGAACATACAGTTGAAGTATGTTAAACAGACTGATTGCATCAAGATGATAGATTGAAGATAAGATACACAGGGCTCACAATTTGTGAGAAAAATATATAAATATAATAAATATATCTGAGTGTTTTTGCAAACATGATCAGTTAATAATATTTTTGGGAAATGAGAAATAAATGATTTTGACAATTATCCTGAGAAAAAGCTTCCAAATTTACTAATTGGCAAATTTATTTTCCATTTGTAAAAATGTCAATAATCTTCGTTTTTATAACAAACTTTTACCCAAACTTCTTCTTGCTTTCTAAAATTCGTAATGAATAAATAAATCTAAACTTCATGCATATGAATGAATTTGATATTCATATAGATATTATAAATAAAGTTAATTCACTGAAAAACATAGATTTGCATAATATATTTAGTATAAGTTATAGTATATTTAATGTTATTTATGTATAGAACAGCATACTGTACAATAGCGTAAATTAGTAATAATTTGTTCTTTTATGCAACCTTTATGACGTAGAACTATTATTTCAATAACTTTGTACGTAATAAGAATATAAATATAAAAATTTGTTAAGTTTGGAATTATCATAAATACTGATTCAATTGTTTTTATTAATTTTTTTATTTTTAATATAAAATATAAATTTTATTCTTATTTACAAAAAATATTAATTTTATTCTAATTTGCAAAAAATAATTATTCACTAAACCTCGTTAATTTCATGTTGTTTTCAACTACTTATTAAACTAAAAAAACAGAAAATGTCAATAGAGAATAAATGAATAAAGAAATAAAACTGAAGTACCTATTAAAAATAAAGTACTATTAAATAAAATCTAAATTGTAGAACATTATATCAAATAAGAATCAAACAGATAATAAACGAATAAAGAGATATCTGTTAACATAAGTACCTATTAAAAATAAAGAAAGACTCAACAAAATATTTTACGACCAAATAATTAAACAGTTTTAAAAAGTTAAATACGTGTTAATATCTTCTTTGAATATTTTGAATACATATTTTATACGAAACATCTTTTTAATAAGCCAATAACGATAACCCATTCCGAACCATTACTGCTATTAGCAAATTAATAGATTCAATATTAGATTAGATTGGATTGTCGAAACTTTACAAAAATCTAAGATAAATGGTAATGAATCAGTAGGTTTTAATCGTGTCACTTCTGACATAATCTTATTTTCTTCCGCGCAATTCCATTTAGTTAAATTCTACATGTACTTGAAAATGATAAATCATAATGTATATTTTATAGACTGGAATTTTCCTCAACTTTCAAGAATAAGTAAATTACAAACTTCCTCTCCTACTTTTTTGTATATATATATATATATATATTTATATTTATATATTTATATTTATATGTATATATTTTTATGTATATTGTATATATATATAATTTATTACGATAAAACGATAGAGAAGAGATGAAGTAGGTTCTTTTTGTCACAGATTTGTCCTACTATGTATATTTTTGAAGTATAGAACGTAATATATTTTGCACGATGATTGCATGAACTGATTATAAATAATAAGAAAAAAAAGATAAATGTAACGTACTACGTTCTCTTTGTCATTAACAGATCAACTATTTAATTTTTCAAAAATAATTATTCACGAAAATTAATTATTGTATATTTTAGTAAATATTATTTTATTAGAGAAAGCAACTAAAGCGCATTTTTTATTAGTTATTTATGTTATTTAAAATCTTTTTATCAATGATATCCATTAAGGATCAAGCAATAGTTCATTACAATTTCATAAATACTTCAATATATGTAGAAAATATATGATGGAAAAATATTAAGTGAAACGTTGAAATTTCTTAACTACATCATACTTTATAACTATATCAAAATAAAATTTTATTAAAAAATAAAAAATTGATAATAGATATGATTGAGCAAAAAAAATTGTAAATGACATGTATTAACGCATCGTTAATTCTTAAAACACTGATTGGTATGCCTATCTGGCGGAATATATAGAAAATATTATTATAGAAAAGTGAAAGCACATTTTTTATTTTATTTTATTCTTTTATAGTACTTTATAACACATATGGATTATATTATATATAATAGACTTATATTTATTTATATTATATACTTATGGTATTCTATAGTAATATCTATGTTATTTTTTTGTTCATTCTTATTTTACTGATTTTAAAATATTTGTATATCATCGATATCTGATAAAGCACTATGACAGTCAACGTGTTAATGGATAAGTGAAATTTATTAGCAACCAAATTAAACAATCTTTGTAGACAGATTCGTCAAGCGAAATTTCCATGGATTTTTTAACATTAAGTGCCTTAGTTTAATTTTTTTTTTTTTTTTTTGTATATTTAAAACTATGATAAATGACACAAATATATCTTTTGCGAACGAACAAAAAGTGTAAGTTAAATTTTGGTCAAAATAATATTACACAAAACATTTTCGAAATAATAATGCATATTTTAAAACATAATGCAACGAAACATATTTCTTAATTTTTATGTCTAAAATTGAACATCCAATTTTACGTTACACCATAAAATTAAAGATTAAGTATAAATGCCCGCTCGCTAGAGGTATAATAACAGAAATATAAAACTATCTTAATATTTGTTTGTAATAACTTATATTGTTGTAACAATATTAATTTTGTTTGTACTTTTGCTATTTCTTTATTATTCTTAACCTATTCTTTCTTTTCTTATTTATTTTATCTAGCTATCTATCTATTTAAATTTATATTTTCCGCAATTTTTCTTTCTTTATAACATCAAGTTTGATACTGCGTAAACAATAACCGATATTTTCACGAAGTAATTAACCGAGGGACACAGCATTCGGAACATTTTGAACATTCGTATTAAACGTATTAAAACCGACATCGCTCTTGTAAAATATCTTTGATAGTTTCATCATTCGCGTAGATTCGTAAAATAAATCTCTCGATGGCAATAATCGATCGCAAGAAAACGATCGAAGAAATATTCGACGGTCTCGGTGTTGATCGGCCGATATAGGCACTTGAGAGAGGAGCAAGTTCGGGTCGCTGATTTTTTCACTGGTCAGGACTGTACCGGGGTACCAGCTACTGTTTCGGGAGCTGCTCCGAGGTATGCACTCGCAAAAAACACGTCAGACCGCTGAAGACCCGGGCTTGGCTGCGAGAGTGAGACACTCTACAATCTGACCAAAGAGACAAAGAGAGAGAGAGAGAGAGAGAGATACAGCTGAAGCTAAGTGAACGAAAGAAAGAAAGAATCGAACGACCATGGTGGAGGTGGTGAAGAAGGAAAACGTGGAAGAGGAAAGGCCGACGAGGACACCGTAGAAGCGCCGCGGGGAGGAAAGGAAAGGAGCAGAAGCCTGACACCGGTGTATAAAACGGTTGGACGAGGGAGGAAGTAGGACTCTGGAGGTAAGCGTGGATTGGAAGAGGATGAACGATCCTTGGCTCGTTTCCACGCGAGGAATGAGGATGAAACGCGGGCCTGTAAGCGGGAACGCATAAGAAAAGGCAACAGGTGGATGGGGTTAGCGGCTTATCCGGCTAACGCCCCAAGTGATATCGCGGTAACTTCGACGTGACGCGAAAGGGGATGCACCATTCACTCTGCCAAAGGTGCGTTCACGTTCCTTCGTTATGGCCTGACAACTTTCCACGTAATTCGTTTATCAATTGTACGATTTTTTTAATGTTCTTGATACTTAAGGTTTTTTGTACTTCGTACTCCTGATTTTTGAAAAATTCGAGAAATTTTGAAGATTCGTACAATCTTTTCGATTGCTCAGTTGTATTTCATTTTTCTGATTTTTGAAAATTGCTTTCAGAAATTTGATAGGAGATTTATGTTTGAAAGGAAACATATTTAAAGAAAGAATGAGGAGACGAAGATTTATATTTGATGTTTAAATGTGAACGTTTTGTTTTATGTACAGGTGTAAAAATTAATTTGATAGAATTAATTAGCTGTCCTTAAGTTTTGTAGATATAGTTTAATTATTGAATTTAATTATTGAAAGTCAATTTTAAATCTCTACAGAAGGAAATTTTTATTTGAATATTGCTCTTAGAAAGAATTAGAGATTTATATTCAAAATATGAAATAAATACAGATATTATATTAATCGATAACAAATTCGATAGAATATAACTATAGTTCAAATATAAAAACTCAATTTTATATTTTACAAAGAAAACTCTGATTTTGTTGTTTTTAAAAACTCAATAGAAAAACAGAGATTTATATTTAAAATAGAATTAATTAGTTGTCCTTAAATTTTGTAGATATAATTTAAGTATAGGAATTCAGTTTTAAATTTCTATAAAAGATAACTTTTATTTCATTGATTTGAACATACTTAAAAAAAAACAGAAATTTATATTTAAAATATAAAGTACAAGTATTATTGCACTAGCAACAAATTTGACAGAATTAGTTACGTATTAGCTTTGCAGATATAGTTTAAACATAAAAATTCAATTTGAAATCTATGCGAAAGGAAATTCTAATTTAGCTAATTTCAATATTGTTCTTAAAAACAATTTATTTGAAATTTGAGATTTATGCTTGGAATACAAAATAAATTTGAATATTGTTGTTGATATTAATCGACGACAAATTTAAATAGAATTGATTAATTTCACCTAAGTTTTGTAACTATAATTTAAGTACAAAAAAAATTCATTTTTAAATCTTTACAAATTTCATTGGTCTAAATAATTAAATTACCCTCTTTGTCTTTCTATGTATATATAACACAATTATGTATATATATATATTTTTCGTATTGATAATTATTTATCATATTGTATATACCTTATCGCATTTTTAATTATCCTGATTACCGATGTCGTTCCTCATAACTTCGAGTTTCGTAAATTGTACCAAGCAAATTGGAGGTTAATTCTCTTGTTAATAAAAAAAGGAAGTAACTGTTAACTCGAGAAATTAACGAACAATAAAAATTCGCATTAAATTGCATTGTATGCAAAATGTAACAAATTAATACCAGCATCGCAAACAACGGTTCGACATCGTTTATCGATGGATCAACTTATCTACCGGGTGTAACACAGATACGCGTCGACGACGTTTCCTGTTAGAGTGTTTCCCGTTAAGACGATAACCTTAATCGCCGACCAATCTAAAATTCTGCCTGATCCTCTGACGGCCAAAGGTCCCACAAATTCCGTGAATTTATTTGCGGCTAGATTTCTGTCGCGTCTTTCTAACGAGCTTACGTAAGTTCGAATTAGAAATGGTCGGCCTATAGTGTTTGGCAATTGAACATGGCAGATCCCATTTAGAGTATTCTCCGTCAATTTCAATAATCTTCTAAATTGATACGTCTTCCTGTCATCTTTAAGAATTTTTAAGAATTTTGCGACGTCTTATTGTGTTAAATCTTCCAAAATATCAAAAAAATGTAAATTATACACATAGTTTTGTCACCTTACTTTCTTGAATTTTATTTTTTACTACTCATCGACAATTGTAGTAGTTAAAAATTTTCTAAATACTTTGAATAAGCACTTTGTAATAATCCTTTTTCCAACTTTGATATTTATATATTCCAAATTTCCCTGAATTTTATCTTTTATTTTTATTTTTTGGATTTGACAATACTAATATATTTTAATATTATTTACTTTATTTTATTACTTTTACTTCTAGTACTTTTATTATCAAATAACATTTTCAATACTTTTAATAGTTTCAGTGCCTTTTTAACTTATTCCTTAAAATTTTTTTTCCATCTTTCGGTATTCTATTCAAGTTTTATATTATTTTCTTAATTTTACCATTTAGTTTTATTTTTTAAATTTGATAATTTTGATACTTTAATTTTTCCTACCTTAGTATATTTTAGTATTTTATTACTTTTAATTTTAATGCGTTTTAAAATTCGTTCTTCATTATTCAGTATTCCAAATTTCGTATTATTTCTTTAATTTTACCTATTATTTAGTAAATTAAGTCTGCAATTAGGTCTGTATTTAGATATCAATATTTTCTGTTATTTATAATATGTTTTAGTAATAATCTAAATACAAAATACGAAACATTGATCACAATTTATATGTTATATATTTGTTTGCCATCTGTTATTTAAATTTGAAATATGATTTATGTTTTCGTTATTATTTTCACACTGCTTCATATAAATAAGTTATTTAATAAGAAGGTTTAATAATGAGGTATAGTTTATTTATTACGATATTAATCATCATGGAAACTTTCTAAGTTGGGAAGCAACACACCACGTGTATAAAATTGAAATTAGAAAGAAATCTTTTCGATCATTAATTAATTACGGAACGAGCCAATTCCTTTCATTTCATGCATTTAGAACACTCTATCGACGAAACATTTAATTTAATTCCCGAATGTTACGTCCCGACTACCTTTATCAATATAATGTTCCAATATTTATTAACCGGAAGACCAGTTTACGAGTCGGCGACACTCTATAAACTGGTTTTCTACGTTTCATATCTCTTCTATATCTGCGTATACAAGCCCTAAATCAATGATTAAATATCATCTTTTAATTTGAATTTAAAAAATCGCTCTCAACGAAAGCTATTTCGTAAAAGCAAAGTACTTTGAAATTTTTTTTCTTTTCTCCCTCTCCTCGGATACAAAAGATTAGCGATTGAATAACACCGATCAATGTAATATCTGTTTTTATCCAATATCGATAGGACGGAATTAAATGTCTCTGTGGTTTACATTAATCGTGCAACATTCTAATCAGGCTTATCGAAATATCAGATGGCCGATATCCACGTACAATAATTGGCCCTCTTCCCGCGGTAGATAATCCACGGATTGATGCGTCCACGACTACGTTACGTAAATTGCTCATTCTATTACCAGAATGTACACTGTCTTCTAGTGACATTCTAAAAAAAAAAAAAAAAAGAAGAAGAAGAAGAAAACAGAATGCGTGAAACAAGAGAAATATTGTTTAAATCGTGCACTAAACGAAATTGATATAATCGCCACACATTGCGAGTGTTTCAAAATTGTACATATGTATCTATGTATTCAAACTTTTTGTTCAAATGTTTATCCGTTACAACTTCGATATTTTTCGTGCCTACTGTTAATTATTATTAAAGTAACGATATAATTCAATGTTTAAAAAATTATTGTTATATATTTATATTATACTTATTTAATTAATTTTACTTATTTGTGTTTCATGAAAATATCATTTTCGTGAAAAACTTTATCCAACGAAAGAAGATAATAAACGACACTTGTTGCTATATTGCAGATTTTTATGTATTTTAGTAATGTGAATGTGTAAAATTCCACAGAGTGAATATAATATACAATATAATATAATTTTATGTAATATATATACATATGAAATATATGATAACATGATAAAATATCCAAAGTATAACATTTTTCATTCACACATACCTATTTGCTACGTAAAAGTTCTGTTTCTTTTAATTACATTTTAGAAAATACGAACATTCATACAAAACTTCAAAGCAGTTCACTTGTGGCAGATTGACGAAATTTGATTAACTCCAGATCATTATCAATCGATGACGCGTTTTCAGCCGATCGTGGCTTAACCAAGGAGAGGCGATAAAATGTTTTTTTGTTCTTTTCACAGAAATAAATTATCAACAGTTACAGTTTTCAGACAAACGACGTACGATGTAAAACTAAATATCAACACCGTCATAAATATTAACACGATAGTCACGGTGTGTTCGATGCGAGAGATAACCGAACAGAAAACTTACTTAGGTGAAGCGGCTGGCAGGAAAAAGGACGAGAAAAGTTCTATGTGCATTTGATGTATCGGCTTCGGCGGCCGGATAGATGGATTACAATCATTCCGGTAGCAGGGGTGGTCAAATACCGTGACCATGCGTGCCTCAAACCTATCCTCGGACGTTACATGTACGCACTTTCGAGTGCACACGTGGCCTCGGTGTACGTGCATGGTACACTTCTGCCGTGCAAGGACGCGTCTTCCGCTACCGGAATCTGTTTTCCGCCGTTGGAATTTTGGAACACCGAATATATATTTCTGTTATCTTGAAAGCTACCAAACTCGTTAAGTTATCGCTTTAACCCTTTAGTTCTGTGGAATACATACATACATCTTCACGAGAAATGGACGTTTATGTGTATACAAAGAGCGTAAATTAAGTTTCGGAATAAGTAGCTAAGCTACATTTGTTTCAAAGTTGGAAAAATTAAATAACACGACGGATATAAGTACCGTGATAAATAATAAATAACAAATATTAAAAATAGAAAATATTTCAAAACTTCTGAGTATATATATTTTAGTATAATATAGATATTTTCATTCCTCATTTTATACGTAAAACATTGACGTTCGAATTGGAATTACTGTAATAAAAATTATTGTTAAGTTCAGGAAACAGAAAACGTAATTATAAGCATTTCAACCATAGTAATCACAAGTGTGCCGAAGCGGTTAATAAAAAAAACAAATGGATTAATAAAAAAAAAAAAAAAGAAACGTATAAAAATCGATATAGTGTTTTTTACATTAAATGTCATATTACCTAAACAGGAAATTTATGATTTAGATATATAGAATATTTATTTCATACAACACCATTCTTGTACGAATGAATGAATAGCGTTATAATTCTATTTACTTTATTATACTTAATACTTTTTGTTCTTTAATGTAACATTAAAAATATTATTTAGTAGCAATTTTTTTTCAGAGCATTATTGTTTCTGATATATTTTGTTAGAAATTAAGATCGATAAAATTACAATATTTCTTTATAATATCTGTATATACTTAAATATTTTTTTATATTTATGCACATAAAGTCTCATTGCTTGACTAATTAAGCGATAAGTAAATATTTATGTTTTAGATTCATTGGCATTTACTTAAGTAAATATGTGATATATAAAACGTTTTAAAACTTTGCTAACACTCATGATAAAATTTAAAATCATGAACGTGTGTATAAAAATTACAAAAAAATTATTGCAAACGTAATAAAAAATTCGTACCACGCAGCAGAAATAGCAAACTTAAAACAAGTATTAAAGATGATTGCACTGGATATTGAAGTTCATATAATTTAAATATTCTCGCAATTTGTGCGAAATGTATACTTACATCAAATATCTTGTAAATGTATATATGTTTAGATTTATTTCAAATTTACCAATATAATCATAATATGTCTCAAAATATGGTATTAATAAAACTTTAAATTACTTTATGTAACATACATAGATACATCTATTCTTATAAACGTTCTAATTTTATGAGCAACTTGTGTATATGTGTGTGTGTGTGTGTGTGTGTGTATGTAGATATGTACCTACGTGACTTGTTAATATTTCTATTGTTAAGGAAAACTCGCGATTTATTTGCTAACTAACCTGTCGTTGGTATTACGTACAGAGTTGCCTCCCCTACATTTTCCTCTCAATTTTTAAAAACGGAAGCCAAATGCTTGTTACACCGTCGTAGGAAGAGAATCGTAGGAAGGGAGGGGCCGATTTGGATGTTCAACAAACCCCATGTAATACTACTGAATCCTCGTCAGAATATTGTCCTTGTGTTTATTGAGGAAAAATACAGATTCGTAATCCTGGGAAAGTGAATGATTCTAAAACAGGAAATCTTACGATTCCCTAACAAATCGAAGTAATGTATCATGAGATAATCTCGAATTCTCACTTCTCTTACACTACATTTAGAAGATTTTAGTAAACGTATGAATGTGACTAAAAGTTAAGAAGAAGTAAAATTTTTTTTCAAACTCCTTGAATATTTGATCTGTTTGATCGTCCTGAAAACACGCCTATTTTTGTACATTTTTATATTTTTATAAACATGATAGAACTAGGACGTAAATAGGAACTTGTCTCATACACTGAATATAATTGTACTTTGAATATTTCATTATTTTATAAACTATAATTAAATTATGAGTATTATAAGTAGATCGCAGGTTTTCGTGCATTTTTATATTTTCATGAATATAACTAAAGATATTGGGACGTAAATAATTTATTTCGTTTGATAAATATTATAATTCAACTTCGAATTTCTCATAAATACACAAATCTTATAAATAATGACTAAATTGCAGACTGTAAAATAATAAGTAAAGAACACTTCATAAAATATCCAAAAAAAGAAATTTATCAGAACGTTTAATTGACGAGACAAGTTTCTATTCAAGTTCGTAGAAATGTAAAAAATGCGATAAAACTCGCAGTTTAGTGATAACTGGAAAAAGCATATAACGAATGTATATATGTGTGTGTGTGTGTGTGTGACGAACACATTGATATTTATGTACCAGAAATTTTTGGTATAAAATCAATCATCTACGTTGCCAAATTAAATATTATTTTACCATTTGTTTCGTTTGCGAACAAAAGTGAAATTTTTAAAGGGAATGATATTGACTTTTTCAGATGGTAGAGTCTATATTTACTCCAAGGTCGGAAAAGCGCAGGAATATCTAGGTCAGAAATGAAAATCAGAAGTTTCTGACGATCGAGAGATCGACTGGTCAATGGAGATGCGGTCTTATTGCACTGAATGCCAGAACGTGAACGTGGTCGTAGCACAGGAAGAAGGCAGGGGCACATCCGTATCGTGGTCAGAACCCGTGACCCCCCGTACGTACACGTGTAAACGTGCATATGCCCGTCCACGCAACACATACGATCCGCGGTTTTACCAAGGATTATCTCCCAACCCTTTCTACCACCTTCAACACCGCTCCGGTTGCCGTTCTGAAATATTAGAGCACCGAATCTATATACTTGGTACTTTTGACAACCTACTCCGACTTTGTCTGATTAAGAGCTTCGTGCTGTGGAATGCGACAAATTGATTAACGAATCTTCCCGAAGTGCTGCGAAAAGCCTGTATATGAGTAAAAATTTTAAAACAATCGCCAAGTTAGCAAGCAAAGTAGCATCGTATTTAAAAATTTTCTTAAATTAATCACAGTAACATGTAAATAACTTTTATATCTAAATGTGAAAGGTTATTCTCAATTTAAATTCAAATTATTTATTTATCATAATTATTTAATAATTATTATCTCCTATGTAACACTTCTATTTCAAACTAATGGACCATTAATATTATATTCGACAATTGAACTACAATTTCCTTAGAATATTAAATAAGAAATTATTGGAATTAAAATATTGAATAATAAATAATATTTATATAAAGGTAAAGTATTTGTTTTCAATCATCGAAATTATACTAACTTGTGATTAACATGTGTATATAATTCTCATTTTCTATTTGTAAAATAAAATAAATTTCATGCAAGTTTTCCTTTTATAATTATAAAAATTGGCGCTGCGCGCTTTGAAATTTTAAACAACAATTTCTTGCAATGTAAGTAAATTCGCCAATGTATAATGGAAAGTGGCAAATTGATATCGGGGAATTAGCTTAGTGGCAAGTTGAAGTGCTCAAGAGGGCAGAAATTGGTAGGCCAGAAAGGGTGGCCAATTGGCTGTGTAATGTTAGAAGGGGTTACTTTTCAACGATGTTATATTCGCAGATGCCAACGTCAAGACGGTGTTACGTTTCTTCCATATGAATATCATAAATGAATATATTTTAATGGTCATTCGGTTGAAATTATCATCGATAGACAATTGTACGGTTTACCTGTACTTGATCTGTTTTCGTATTTGCAGCCATCCATGCCTCTACAAACGTGTCCATAGCGCTCTGAAAATCCATTCCCTTGTAAAGAGTTCCTCAATAATTATCCTGGGACTCGGAAGTCGCCGCCATTTTCAATGTTTCACTGACATTTATCGCTCCGATTATTTTCACTGATCGATGCCCGGTTCTCAGTTTAATTACAATTTGAATTAGATTTCAAAATCTGTTACACCTTCTCCGTTATGTACCTTGTGAATATGAATAATACCTCGTAATGATCGAATCACAATATCGATTCATGTTCTAGATGTAATGTGTAAATTTATCCGATAATTTTTAATGTCAACAATGTCAATGCCATAGACGCACATTCTAATACAGGGTATACACTTTGGTTCAGATTTTCTTTGAATTGAATTACATTCGATTATATTCTTACAACGGAAGATCGTTTCTATCGCGCGTCGTCATTGGTAATATTTTAATATTCGAATGATAAAATCGATTGGATCAGTAACAGGTCGGGCAATTCGACAGCGTGCACTTACGACTAGATTGCAAAGAACGCTTCTGCGCGCACGTGTTTGCAACAGTACATGGAAATTCAGTGGAAACAGCCCGTGCATGCGGGACTTGCGTTGCAATAGTACAAAATTTCAGTTTCTATCTATTGTATGTTACAATTACTTCTTCTCTTTGCAGCAAAAGTTCACTATACAGTCTGTATAGAAACACTATATTAACAAATAGCATCCGCACTGGTAAAAATCGTTTCCAAAACACTGCAGCAATACGTGTTCTCGATTAAGCGAAAATTGTCACTAAATCAGAATCAATCGTCGATCCTTCGGTCTTAATCGGCTTGATCGATCAACTCTCGTCGAGCTCGGAAAGTTTCAATGTCATCGTTAAAAAAATCACTCCGAACGATCGATAACGGTTTTAATCTTAAAACGATCTCACGGCTGTTGATCGTACATCGTTCAATGAACACTACCTCTCAGTCATGTTTCTTTCGAAAACTTAACCTCGAATTGCCGCCGATCGCGAAAGAAAATCCATTCCCCGTGGCGAAACGCGAGCCGAGAGAGATTCTCGCGGTCAATGTCTCTGATCGTGTCTCTCCGAAATCCCGATCAGAATGCGAACAGGTCGTGAACATTATGCACGATGCTAGAGAGAGAGAGAGAGAGAGAGAGAGAGAGAAAAGGAATACACGAACCGCCGAGAATAACACGTTCGCATGGGACGGCGTTCGAGCCGCAACTGTGCGTATTGAAGCGTCGCGGCGCTGGTTCTGCCCCTACGACGCCCTACCCGCCGTCGCTGTCACCCCACCACCTCGCCAGCTACCATCGCCCACCGTCGAGGACTATCCTGGTCCTCACTCGGATGGTTCACCCTCAAACCCTCCGGAACTACCATCCTCATCCGTGCAGTTTCCCACTTCTCTCTTTCCTCTTTCCGTCTCTTCTCCTTCTCCTCCCCCCCCCAACCGCCTAGCTATCTTTTTTTCACTCTATCCTATCTTCATTTTTTCTCCTCTTCTCTCCTACGATCTACTATAATACAATTACCTCTATCTCGCTCCCTTGCTCATTCTGACACGATCTTTCTCTTTCTTATCCTTCTCCGTCGTCCTTTCGTCTATTTCCCTTCTTCCTCCGTTACGTTTCCTTTGAAAGTTACCCCGGGTCCTTCGATCCTCCGTTGTCTTTTCTTCTACTTTCTCTCACTTCGTCTTATTCACCCCTTTCGCCTTACGTCTGCTTACGTCTGCTTTTCTCTTTCTCTCGTCGAGTATAGTTGCTGTTTGTCTCTCTCTCTCTCTGTCTCTCTCTCCTTCTCTGTAATTCGACTCCCACCTCTCCAGTCCGGGAGCTAGTTTTCCCATATACCCCGCTCTTCTTAGCTGTACCACTTTCAGTCCGGGGGTGTGTCTAGAGATAAGATGCACGTACACCGTTGCACCTGTGTAACTGCAACACGCTACGCGGAACGCCTGGTCGCGGGCGTCGCGGACCAGGGGCCGAAAGAAGGAGAATTAAGATCTCTCGCAGAGATCTCGATTGTCCTTTCTTCGACCATGGCTTCGTCCTTCTGCACTTTTCTGCGTCACACCCCTTTATTTGCGATCTGCCTCTGTAAAAACTATTCCGCGGAAACGGTTTAAGTTTGACATACTTCTTGATATTGGTTGTGAATTCTCTTAATTCCCAGGGAACTTCATGCATGTACATGGAACGGAGATGATAGAAAACGGATAACTAAATATTATACGTGACAATAGAATGTTTATTCGTATATACTTTTTATCTTATATTTCACGGTAAACGACATTCCTGTAGAAATAAATTTCTTGTCCAACTGAATATCTTTGTTTGAAACACTTTTGTTTTGTTCTTATTTTTGGTCAATAAAAATATAGAGATATTTATAAAGAAAGTAAAATGGTATTTTTCATGACAGGAGAAACGATATTTATTGTAATAAAATTTAAGTATCGATACTCGTAATAACACAAATGTCCTTGTATTCTGTAATATTTAGATGCTTTCAAATCGTAAGCGCATAAACGCACCAAATTTGCATTCGATCATTTTCGATCTCATTAATGCAGTACGTAGATATAAATTTACATAGTGTACATTTTTTATTATAAATTACTTTTAAATGTGTAAAAGTTACAGAAAATACAACTGTTTATAATTAAGTATAAGCCTTTTTTTTTTTGCTTTTAACATAATTATGTATATAAATCTACATTATATAATTTATATTTATATAAGTTAATTTATATTAATTATAGACAAACTATAACTCTAGAACTTATATTTTCATCGTAGTAAATCATAAATACTTACAATAATTAATATTATTTACAATTTAACGAAGAAGAAACATTTATGTACAAAATTAGATTATTTAAAATTTCCAATTCTAAATGGTCCAACTGTAAATGATCTACATAGATTACGATGAACATTGCTTCTTAGTAAAATATATCAAGTATAAAATAAAATATTAAATTGTAATAATGAAATTTTTTTATTCGTAAATTAATCGTTTTTTAACAACATCATTACAGATAGAAATAGTTCGAAATTAAAATTAATTAAATTTAATACAGACAAATACATATTTATTAAAATTTATCTGCATACACAAAGCAACATCTAATCAATAAATAAAAAAATTTAAAATAAATAACAAGTTAGATTATACCTAATAGAAATACAAAATCCTTGTCGTTAATTACAATTTAGTTATAAAATTTTGATATTTATCGAGTGGCTCCAAGAATTATTGATACATTTTCGTTCATTTCAAAGAACACAAATGGATATCGAAATATATCACCAGAAATATATTAACAATTCGTTCAATTTGAATCATCTCACAAGGATTACAGTGATACACGATTATTTCTACCGTCAATATGTCACAATATTAAATCGTTCGATAATTTTGATATTATCACATCTCATAAACTCGACACTTTTATATAAAATAATCGCCGACTTCGTCGATTTAATTTTTGAATAAATAACGTTGGTTTGCCCCCCCCCCCATTCGGATGTCTTCGTATCAATCCGTATTAACAAAATCTTTTATTCTGGTAAAATTTCGTAGTTTGTCAAATCGTGTTTAAGTGTAAGAACAAAGATAACGTCAGATCAAAGGGATCAACATTCGAGGGACGTATAACATGGACGCTACCTCCGTTAATTTTGGCTTCAGATTACACGATCCCAAGGAATTAATTTCTAGCTAGCATAAGCGATGACGAATAAGTAATAACGTCATTCATGGCTAACATATCTGTGAAATTTCGGTGCTTCTCACTTGTCCTCGCTGTTCTTACTTGTTCTCCTACACGAACATAAATTGTGACATTCGGTATTCTATCTTTTCTATGTATACGTGGGTCTCATACATGACTCATGTATGGTTTCACCTACATACAGACAGTTCAAGTAGAAATGTTCATTAGGTATTAGATACGGAAACATCGCAAATAATATAATGAAATAAGATAACAGGTGGACTTGTTTGGCAAACACTAGAAATTGAGAAAGATTTGAAAAATAAAAATGAACGGAACACTTCAAGGTAATATCAGTTTAATCGATAATATAATACATAGTATCAATTCAATATCAGTTCAGGATAATATTTATCTGAAGAAATAATCTTATTCTAATATAATATAATTATCTTAGTCTATATGATATGTAAATATCTTTCTCAACTAGTTTTATATATTTAATTCCAATTATTAATCACGTAACTGGAAACTTGCGTAGCCAAGTATCCGTATTTTAAAATTTTTATTTTGCACGCTTGAAAAATATCAAATAAACTTGTTGTTAGTTTGAAATTGGAGTAAACAGCTGCAATTAACTAACAACTTTTTTTCCTTACATTAGTAGGTAAACGAAATTCTATAGAGGATTAAACGTGCCGACTTAAAACTGGCAACTATGATTGAAAACCTTAACATTTAACAGAAATCTCGAAACAACTGTCGTTACGATTGTTCAACATTCGTAACAGATTACACGGAGTAATAGATTGCTCGTATCTACCATGACGTTCCGTATCAATTCCGGTTTCCGGTGCATCAGCTATAACAATGATCACCGTTCTAAAGTATTTCAAGAACACCGTTTCTTTTTCTATTATTTAAATTCGGTGTTATTTCTGCTTTCATTTACGAAGTTGTTCCATTTATCAAATGACGCGTTGAATGCGCACATTCGGGCGTATATATAACTTCACATTTAGCTAAATGAAACAGCAAAAGTCGTTTAACCTAGATTGTGAGAAAAGTTATTGATATCCATATACGACGTTTGATTTATGTAAACGAACGGGTGGGGAAAAAAAAAAGTTCATCAGTCAAGATCGGCCAGCTTAATCTCGTCCAGGCTCCGATCGTGCCGCGGTATTAAACTAGATAATCTGAGGGATTAAAGGGAGTGCTCGACTGTTAATCCATTATTCACGTGATATCTGCCATTCAATGTTCTATACTGCTCCAACGGTGTTTTCACTATATCTCTTTCCCTTGACGTTACTCCGATTTACTTTCGACTTAATGAGGTTTCCTATTAAAAACTTTACACGAATAAAAATGTAGCATATTGTACAATATTCATACGAGACACAGAGTAGTAGATTATCGAAATTTTTTAAATCTGATGTTTTCGACTTGTTTGGATTTTCACTTACTATATTTCTTTAATTCGATTTCAATTTATTTGGATTTTCAAAACTTTTTTAATTCACATTTTATTTAAAGAAAAGAAGAACAGATATAAAATTGCATAAACATAGTCCTAGTTACTTTTTAATTAGAGTCAATTTAGAACCTAACATGGCATTACAGATTAGACAAGATTGTATAAAGTAGCATAGCGTTTGGTGATTTAGTACAGATATTTTAAAAATGCGAGAAAAATTACAGTGTGTACACAAAAAATATTCTATCGATACTATAGTTATGAGGTACAGAGTAATCTTTGGATAATTAAAATTACTTGATTCAGATATTTTCGATTTATTTAACTTTACTTCAGACTTAATTAATTCGTATATTGTACGAATATAGTATCCATGTAAAATATTCTGCCGGTATTATGTATATACATACGTATATATAAAATGGAATAACAATAAGTAGTCTGGCTTTGATTTAGGTATTTCTGATTCATTTTTATATTTTATATTTTTACGTTTTATATTCCATATCAATGTAAATTATACATAGTTGGATATTTCTGCTTGAAATGAGATTATGGGAACGTGTATGGGAATTTGTCTACATTCCTAATATCTGGAACATCTTACATGTCGACTGAAGTCGAAAATCTTTCAGGCAAACACCTCGTGACAGATTGAGAAAATCAAGAGATTTCGTTCGGTGATACAACATTCTACACTTTTCAAATCCAATTCTAGGCGTCAATCGGGTGAGCTTGAGCGAAAGCTTGGATTTTCGTATCAATGAAATGTTTAATCTACGTCATTTTTAATCCAAAAATCAATAATTGCCAACAGTTGAACGTTACTTTCGACCAACTTAGAGAAATTAATATTGTAAAGAAATAAAGATAATTTAGAAGATTTCCATATTGTTAAGTTTTACATGTATTGAAAATGCTGTGTTCAGTTATCACTGATTTTACCTATGGACCGAAAATTTCGATACAATCTTACTTTCTTTAATAAATTTTCAGTTAGCTAAATATTCTTTCACAAAAGAATATTTTATTTTTTCGCTGTGTCAGATCCACTTGACGCTATTCAAAGTCTTAAATTTTATGTTCTTATTAATAATTAATAATTAAGATATCATATGCAATTTTACCTCACATTTGCTTATTTCAGTTAAATTAAAGTTGTCATATGTAGTATTGTTTACAAGTGCCATTTACATAGTTTGTTAATTTTTAGTTATGTTGCATTGATATCGTTATTAAATAAATTAATATTTATGTCTTTAATATATCCCTTCAATAACCCAAGTTATCATAGTGTAAATGATTTATTCTTGTTATATTATTAATACAAGCATTTAAAAATTTCTGAACTTTTAATTAATTATCAGATCATGCGAATAATTTAAAGAATCAACTGTTTTCCTCATTTTTTCTGGTGATTGTTGTTAAGAAAATATATTTTTGCAATGTACTTTTTTGTTAATAGCAAACAAAGAGCAACAAGAAAAATGCATTTTATTATCTATAATCGACTTGTTTGAAAGAAATTTTAGAGTATCTATCAAATTCTGATTATAGAATATCGTTCCTCATATTATTTTTCGTACTTAAATATAAATAATACTTTTTTCAAATGAAAAAATTTTCTCCTTAAATAAAATATATCCCCAAAAATACAAACATCGTCTTCGATTTTTTTCCTTTTCAAAGTATTCTCTTTGGAAAGAAAAATACGGAGATATATTTCTAGACTCTTTCTCGAAATCAAATACTGTATTTCGTACTTGTTTTACATTAACTTTCGGGGTATGTCACAGCAGACAACTAAATACACAATAAATTGCAAACAAGAGCAAAGCAATTTCGTTGCGTGTAACAAGCAAAAATATGGACAACATTTAAACGGTACCATCCACGAATAAATTTCGTAACGAAACGTAAAAGAACTAGATTCGCTCGGCTGTCAATTCTCGGATCCAGTTTCGCGACGACGCTTTTCCCTATATTACTATTTCCCATGGTAACCCGGGCGCTCCTTATCGCAACGGTGAAGCCAATAAAGCATCTACCAGGCTTTACCTCAAATTTCTCCGGCCCCCGCCCGAACGATGCACTCTTCCGACCAGCCATACCCCCATTGCAAACGACACACACGTGCACACGAACGGGCAACAAACTAACCAGTCTGGCCGTATATACACGGGAGCGTCTTCCTTGTAAAAGGAGCAAGGACCGGTAGCGAGGTAATGTTTGCATCCGCGGATGCCACGGATGCAATCTGTGTGCAAAACGGACCGAAGTTGAAACTCGAAGGGTGGAGACCGATGGAAGAGTATATAGAGGTGGAGGCGTAGGAGGAGGGGGAGGAAGAGGACGAGGGTGAGGTCACAGAAGAGGGAAACGAGGAGAAATTGAGAAAGAGAGAAGGTTAGATGGCTAGAGACGAGGAGGAGGACACGAGAGAAAAAGAGGAGCAGGGGATGGATCACGGATGGAAGGACTACGAGTTGCCGTTTAACCGTGGAGGGGTTACCGGTCGAAGCCTCGTCGGTGACACGGCTGGTCGGACTATTTTCCAGGATCGCCACTGTGGGTGGTAAAGCTACGGCGTCGGGGCGTGTTCCACGAAGCTTGCAGGCGGAGCTTTTGCGACTCACGCCTTCCAGCACCCGGCGAGAGAGAGTAGCTTTCCCTTCGAACCGGCAACCCATCCCTCTCATCCCTCCGTAGCGGAGGATAGTTCCTCTCCGAAGCCACCCCTGATACGACGCGACGCAGAGCACCGCTCTTTCCTCTTGGAGTTTTTCCAAACCGGCAAGCTTTCCCCTTTCCTCGGATCCGTTCCACTCTCTTTCTCTCTCTATCTCTCTCTCTCTGTCTGTCTTTCTATACCCGCCAGAGTGTGTATCGGTGTACCGGGTGGATGTACACGCTTGTGTATACGCGTGTTTGGACACGCGCTATCATTGGAAAAAGGTGGAGAAAAAAAAAAAATGAAAGGTTTGATCGTTTCCTCGAGGGAATCTGACTTTTTAGGGGATAACGGAGGGAGCCAAATCGAACCGCAGATGACAACTAAAGCGAGGGTAACGTATGCCCGGAGCTAATTTGTCGAAGCTTACGCGGAAAATTATGAGCGTCCTGCGCGATGCATTCCAATATCCGAGTCGTGGAAGCGAGGTCGTTCAGAGCCGCTCGATCCTGTATTTTTCATCTTCTGTATTTTGCGACAGTTTCTTTTCTCAGTTGCTTGTAACAAATGTTGTATCAGATGTTAATTTATTCAGCTACATAGTATATATAGTATATATAGTATAAGGTAGATAGTACCTTGACACCCTTAGGCACAAATTTTTATGCAAAGGAGACCCAAGTTATGCAAAAATTTTATTCTGATGAAATATGTAAAAATAAGATTACTTCGATTGTTGTACGTATAAAATTATATATCATTTTCATTTAGAGATATTTCACTATGCATATCAAGATAGGATTTTTCAACCCACTATTTACCAAAAAATTAATTCCCTAATTCGAAATAGCTTCAACAATGCACAGTGATAAAAATTTTACCAAACCTTGTTCTAAGATTAATTTATTTATGAACGTATATTAAAATATATACTTTATAAGCAAATAATTCTTGATGATTAATCAATGCTCAGACACTTTAATGTATAGCGATTAATCTGTTGTTTTGTCGAAACTTTCATCATTGCGTCGATGATTACATTTATGTGAATGTTGTCTACCTCCAAACATTTACATTTATTCAATTAAATTTTATTAAAGATAGTTAAATCAAATTATTTTTTTCAATTTTGTATTATAGTTGTAATGTTTTTAGTTCATAATTATTATAGAACCAAAGGATCCTTTGGTTAAAAAACTGAAAATTATTTACATATGTTGATATTGAGTTGACGTTGAAAACAAAGTTGTACGATTTACTATAATCAATACAGCAGTGTATTTTTCATATTTGCAATATTCTTCACGAAATTAAGATGACCTTTAATTTTTTACATAAAATACTACTTTTTCTTTTTGTATGAAAACAATTGTCAAAACAAATCCAATCATGTGGTAAATAATGTCCTTTAGAGTTATGAAAGAAATAGTTACAACATTTACGTCGAGTTGAGCACGAGTTGAAGCATACGTATGTACATACATAAATAATAACTGTAAGCGAGAAAAACGCTGGACAAAAATAACGTGAATACCCTGTGTATATATATATATATATATATATATATATATATATATATATATATATATATTATAGGTTCCTTCAAGGTTTTACGTATTCATTTACTTAGAAAAGATAAACAAAGAATAAAATAAGAAATGAAAAGTGATAATTAATTCTTAAGATCTCGTAAAAAATCTGCCAGTATTTATTGCATTAAAATTAAACTGTTAGAAATTGTTTATGCATTTTCACACGTTATAAGACTAATTTAAAAAATAGAATCTAAACAGAAATTTATTTCGTCCATAAAATATTGTAACAAATATTTATACTTTGTACAGTCTTATATATTACATGTATTCTAAGCACTTTTGCAATTTTTCTAGTTATTACGTGGCTACAAAAAATATTTGTTTGTTACAATAGTTAACCAATCAAATATAAATATATTCAATTTTAATATATATTCAGTAAAATATTCAATAAAATTTAATATATATTCAATAAAATATTCAAATAAATATATTCACTATTTACTGATATTTTTATATAACTACAAAAATTAGAAGTGAACACGTAGAATCTTTATTGAAGAATAAAGTAAATTCTTGTATAATATTAAAAATGTGAAATTTAGTTGTTTTATCACTTAATAATAAAGAATCCCAAGTGTAGTTAAGCAATAATAAATATATCAGAAAATATAAAATAAAAATGTAAAGTAATGCAGGAGAAGAAATAGGAATTGGGGACTATACTACTTAAAATATATACTGTCTATGCTACTTAACATTAAAACTATCAAAGTAGCCAAAATAACCAATGCATAATTTTTCGTAAAATATATAAACAAAAGCTTATTACGTCATATCACAAGCTCTTTTTTTATTTCTTCTAATTTAATTTCTCTGATACAAATTTTATATATGTCGTCAGCAGTTCTAACAGCGAGGGTAAAATGACATTAAAATCACCTAAATAAGATAAAGAATCGCGTATTTAAAAAAAAAACAAATCTGAAAGAGAAAGATAGAATACAAAAGAACGCACAGCTGTAGCATCGAACGTTCGCTGATTTACTTTCTCTCTCGTTCAATTACCAGGATTGCCAATAAAACGAAAGTAGCCGTCGAATTTAAATTTCGTGGACGACGACCGAGACGCTGCAAAGCGATAAAGAAGAACTGGCTGAAATAAAATCTGAAATAAGAAATGAAATATACAGTTTCTTTGCGGAAGTACATACGCGATATGCCGCGAGATCTGTCGAGCATGTGGTCTGGATACGTTAAGGTACAAATTGAAAACCATTTAGCAAATCTCCCCCATCGTTCGAAGTGTTAATAAATTCAGGTTTACGAGGGTCGGAGGGGTTACGTTATGGATCTACGAGCGCCGGTGCGTTAACTCACATGAAAGCGGCCGCGTTTCCGCGCGTGTAAAAAGGATCTGCTGCCGGGACGGAACGCCGTGGGAAGCTCGCGGAAAAATATTTCGTGTCATCGGTACGGATCCTTTTGCCGCTCCATCGAGCACAATCGTACTTTCCTACGTGGCTGTGTTGTCGCGCGAATCTAAGGGGTGCAGTTTCTTTAACGCTAATATATTTGAAAACGTTATTAAAGAGATCGAAGAGAGAAGAGGCTGCTTCGCGATATAAACGTGCAACGCGAATATTTTATCGCGACGGGGTAATTGAAACGAAAAATTTGATTGTTTCGTAAAACTGATATGAGGGCTTGTCTCTTATTTATCGACAGTTGCAACATACTTTGCAAATTAATAATTAAGAGCAGCATCTTGCATTTTACACGAAGTTACTAATAAATAAGTTTAGAATACTTGTTAAAAACGTAGTAATATATTTTATAGAAAATGAGCTTGTTAAAAATGAATATACGAATTCTTTTCTGCAGTAGAGCAAGTACGTACATATAATTGTGTTATTTAGGTAAGTGTATCGCAGCGTCATGTAATATAACATGTACATGTTGTATATGTTTATATAAATTCTTATCAGAATGTATACAATTGTTGAAAGCAAACATAATAAATTCTTATTCTAAAATGATAATGAAAATAAAAAAGGAACATTTACGTATCGAATCTTTCTCTTCAGTTTATACAATAGACATACAATTATATAATATTAAAATTTATATAATAACTTCATATTTCAGAATCAATTGAAATGAGTAACAACACAAAAATTTTAACAAATATCATATGTTTCAAGTATCTATGTTAAAGTTACTTTCATAAAAAAGAATCCAAACGTTTAATAATTTTTATTAAATAGGTATTATTATTAAAATTATTATCGAAATGATATAATTTTCAATTAAAATTTGAATATCCGACAAAAGCTCACTAAAAATTAATAACGACGCTGCTAATGAATCGCGACGTTTTTTCCAGCCCAACTATAAATTCGATCTAAACGTAATCAGCTTCCATGCTCTTTCCTTGAGTTCCTTTATCTCCTTGTCGGCCTGAAATGATACTGAATTTAATACAGCTTCATTCAATAAACTCCCATATACATACTCATCTTCGTGTCACCAAATTCTAACTCGACGTAGAGTTGTACATCGTAATCCTCTGACTATGTCGAGCAGGTCCTTTGAGGGTGAAAACGTTACCGGCACCATGAACGAGAAGATGGAACGAAAGAGAGAGAGAGAGAGAGAGACAGAGAGAGAGAGAGAGAGAGAGAGAGAGAGAGAGACACATGGAGAAAGGAACCGGAGATGGATAGACATATTCGTAGTTTGTCAGAAATCTGTAGGTATGATACATCGTAATAGGAAAGAGGAGAGATTCACCCTCGTTGCATACGAGTATCCGGTTAAGTATTATCTGCAAATCACGTACGAATACGCGAAAATGAAAATATATACCGCGGGACAAATTCAGAAAGCGGACACGATGCACGATCGTCTCAAAGGCTAATGTGAGGATTTTGAAATTTGAATTAGGTCCGGAACAGAGTCGGGTGCAGGATATTTTCTACAGGATACCCTGTTGATGTCCCTTTCACGACGTCGAGGCGCGTAGTTTGAAATGTAGTGAATAGGGTTTGCTCGTGTGGTATTCGACATCAAGCTGCTTAAGCGATAACCGTAGATTAATTGGAATTGACAAAGTTCGAGAGACCGTGAGAGTGAAGACTCTAGGTCTTTGGGATATTTTCAGAATTTGAATCAATTGCAAGTAAAAAAAATTAATTGATATAACATTATTTAATTAAATAACATGAAACGTTTACATAATATATAATAACAATATAATCATTTTCCATAAATTTGCGCGCAATAGTAATTTTCGCAACAAATTTGGAAGAAATTAAAGATACTACAAGCTGTTGTAAAATAAAGTATCGTATAAGAAAAAAAATGCACGACAAATTACAAGTATATTGTCTCAATTTAAAATATATGAAATAAAGTTACAAGTGTTATTTATGATACTTCGTGAAAATTTCTAATAATACATCTTCACACAAGATATCATAGATACCGAGTATCCATTTGATGATCCAAGCGTGGTAAATATAACTCGCGCGTAAATTTCGCATAAACGACAGCTTTAACCAGGAGGAGGGAACCGCAGAATCGGTAATTCGAATTCGAAAAGATAATGTCCCGCTGGTACAACGTATATTTCGCGGTACCTGCGCCTAGTTAGGCAAGTTCACTTGCGAAACCTCGTCTCTAACCCCCTCGATGGCGTGGACGTAAGGCGATGTAGACGCGGCTTCTCTCCCGCTACTCGACCATGGATGCGTTATATATCACGAAGAAAACTTTCAGCATAGATAACCTACTTGAGGAGTTAGCCCGCGTACATGCAAATTTCTGAATTATTATGCCGCGACGAGTATATTATGCGAGCTACTACCCATCCCTTTTCGCGGTGCTCGCGCTTTCGTGGTCTGTTCGTTTCACCCCCTTCCTATTCGCGTTTCTGCTACGTTCAACCGGCTGCATTCATCTACGTTTCGCCATTCTTGAAAATCGTTCTTTCTAATTAATCTGGTGAGAGTGGCGGCGTGATAACGTCGAAGAGAACCTTCGTTACATAGTTACGATAATTGTTGGATATTTTCTGACGAGCAAGAAGTTACTCGATTAATCAACGTGGTAAATATTCAGAAGATGATTATAACCTTCTAAATTAAGATATGAATATTATTACGGAATAAACAGAACTGGAAGACTTTTAGTACACGTACAAATTTATATTATAAATAAATAGGGGACGATTGTATTGTATAGAATCATCACAGAGAATTATAAATTTAAAATATGCATAGAACACTTTTATGCAATATTCACTGCTCTAAAATCTGTATATTATTGTAAATTGTTGTATAATTATAAAAAATAGTATCTCATTACAATGATTATCCAACTATTGTTTTTAATGTATGATAAATGAAAAAAAATGTTTATCGTATGAAGAGGAAAAATTTTAAGAAAAGATGAGACAGATGTTACTTTAATTTACTTTTATAAAATTTCCCAATTGAATATTTTATAATTTTTTAATTTTATAATTTTATAATTTTTTTATAATTTTATTAATAGAATTTTATAATTTTTTAAAATCTTTACTAACGGTATTATTAATTTTTCATAGCTTCGAAATTTTAAAAACAAATTGAATTATTTGAATAATGAAAAATATAAATTTGTTTGAAAAGATCTGTACAATTTTATATTCGTATGCATTCTTGACAATCTGCGACATAAATTTCTGATTGTGTAGAAAATAAAACTATCAATTTTTATTCAAAATAAACAGAAATAATCACTGTTGGGCATTCGGTTTTAGGTAACTAACATTACATTAATGTCTTTTCTTATTAAAAATAAAATCGAACTGTTATATGTTATATGTAATATAGAATTATTATTATTTGTAATAATATTCATTCAGTACATATAATATATAATTATTATTATTATTCACATAATTTAAGATAAAAGGCAATTAACATTAACAACTTCAACTTTGCAACTTTACGTCATGTACATATATATTTGACGACACATGTATATACATGTTCATTTATATACATTTTCTTCAAGAAATGCATTTCAACAGATATCGCTACAGTTATTATCAAATTACAGACGAAATTATTTTCTCTCAAATTAACTTTACGAGAATTAAATGCAAGACGCGTGAACAGCGAAAATAAATTTGTTCTCTCTCCGTAATTTTTCCATCTCTCGATGTAGGGTGTAAGTGACACTTCTGTAACAACGAACGATCGGTGATGAAGAAGTTCGAAAGAAGACACGCGCAACACTTTCTCCGGTTAATTGCGTTAATTGTGCCGGAGCAATATCAGGCGGTAATTAAGGCTGCGACGGCTAATTAAGTTCCAAGCAGAGACATCCGTCCGAGCACTATCACCCCTCCAACCCCTACAACACGACAGGACACAAAGCTACGGACTAACTGAATTTTCTTGAGCAACCAGGCGTCCATCAAAGATCCCGGTACTAGAAGACCTCGCAAGGGCTCTCGAAGGGCATAACCCTTGGAATTCGGTTTTCTACAATTCACCACTGCCAGAAAGTGTTAGCTCCATTTATCGAAAGGTAAGCGTCGTATAATTAAATTTTCCGACGAAGTAAATATGTAAATATGTAAAAAATGTTATCGTTCACAGTTTCTCTTATTACGTGTATTACAACGCCTAGCTGTTGAAATAGAATCATTCTCAATTTTCAACACCTGACGCGTTTTTAATGAAATTGAAAAACCTGAGTGGAACTTGATGATACGTTTCACTAAATATAAGTATACATATACTTTATCATGTATGATTTGGAAAAACTTTTTTCACACTGTGAGTTTGATAATATATTCTTCAAGATACAAATGAATAATTATTTATTTTTGTTAATTGTTGTTTGGTATCTCGTCTATTCAGTGCTCAACCGCTTGTCGTGTATACACGTATCGATACTTAATACTATTCTTCTCGCGAAAAGTATTAATTTGTATATCTGTAATATTTTAATAATTAGTTAAGCTTGTAATCAAATTTTATTGAAATTACATTAAACCCCTTCAATTTTGCTAAGAATAATCTTCAAAATTATTAATGGTGTCTCCATTTGTTCGCGAAAGTTGTAGGTTGCAGAAAATTTTATACAGATTTTTAAAACAAAATTCTCCTCTATCATACAATCTATTTTTCAGTATTTTATAAAAACTAAATGAGTGAAGCTTTTTCTTACTGTAAATTCATCATGTTGGAATAGGTGTGCAACATTTGAATGCATATATTTGTATAGTTCCTTATCTTCAATATAGAATGTCTTAAATGTGATTCTAACGATTTACTGACTTGCTTAAACCACTCGAACTATTTTTACGTTTTCCTTTTGTACTTTCTCTATATAGAGCACAAATACTTTCGCATCTCTGAATTTATTGTGGATTCATAGAGTATGAAAACACAAATTTTCAATTTTTCATTGTTCATTTTCACTTTCATATATAAATGATCAAAACAATTGCAAATTAATATGTACGCGGACTATATAAATCAAGCTTCTTTCTGATATCAACCTTATACGTAACATTTGCAAATTACTGACTGAAATTCGATTTTAATTAATTACTGACAAAGAAAACCAGTTGGAGAACTTTCTGCAAAATTCCAATAACAAAAGTTTCATTTGAAGCGCGGTATATTGAATGACTTTGAAAATGTACCATCGTAAACAAAGTTACCAAAAAAGAATTTGCTGTGCATTGTCCATGTGTCCATAAAAAAAGGTTCGCGTCACGTAATTGCGTAACGAAGTCAAGGTTAATTGCATCGGCAATACCGGACAAAGGAAACTCAGAAATTTTAAAAAGAAAGAAGGAAAAAAAACAAGAAAGATGGACGCGGCAGGAAAAAGGGTTACGTATGTTTATTCACGTCGATGAAATTCAGTCGCCTGAGTATCCGTGACCTATAGCTAAACGCATCTAGTCTGTATACTGGGTATACGCGATAAGTAATTCACTTACAACTCTATTGAGTTAACCCTTGCTTCTGCCTCCATTTAGTCTGTGAACCCCCTGACTTCTGCTCTTCTATCTTCCTCTGTTACCCCCTCCACTCTCGGCTACCCCTGTATCATTTGGTTTTTGCGATAATAAAATCATCGATCTCGTACTATACTTGTACCTCGTGCATCCTGAATATCTGCAGTTCGCCAACGTGATGATTCAAGATCGCTTTCAACTGTTTGGCATGATTCTACTTATCATCATTAGATTGTGGATATTTCGATATATAAATTCGTATTTTTACGAATTTTTAAGAAGCAAGGTTTAGGAGAAAAATTATTTTGCTTATTAAGTATAATAACCTGCTACATTCTGTATAATTTATATTTTGTATGTTTCATTACTTTAGATTCTATTATTTACAGAACATTTTACCATTCATTTCATTATTGTTATTGGGTTCAGGATATTTTATTTCATTATATTTATGTACATATTTATATATTTTATATACATTTGCATGCTTAGATGTATCTTTTAATTTTTCATGAATGCATAAAAATCCGCAGTACGATCATTAACATGAATTATTTAAAATAAAAGAGCAGCGTATAAAAGAACCTCCAATGGTAAATTTTTATTATAGCATGCCAATTTGTGATTTATCTATTTTATCTATTTAACAGCTCGTAACAGGAATATAATAATTTTCTCTCATTTTTCAGTGTTATTCTGCATATTATAATAATTATGAAATATTAATGTAGATTTTGTCAATAATTGGATTAGAAGATTTTTAAAAAATTATAATGTCTAGCTTTTGATAGTGATTAACGTATAATTTAATAAAATCAATTAGTCATTTAGATTACTAATTTCTTATTAATACAATAATTTTAATCGTCGTAAATAATAAATTATACTATATTTAAATTTCCTAAAGTTGATCCAATTTGAATCGATTTGCACACTTTTAATTCCCTAGTCAAGAATTCAATAAAATTTCAACATTCTCTTCATCCATTCTCTCTTTAATTTAATTTCAATTTTATTTTGTTCTATTTACATTCTACTTTAGAAGTTTAACAAAATTCACCGATTTCATTAACACCACAAGTTAATAGTAAAAATTTATACGAATTCGATTTTGGGATTAATTGTTCATGCAGATGCTGTTATATATCACATCACATTCGGAAATATGAAAATTGATATCCGATTAATTAAACGCATAAGCTACGAGACGACGTGGAAGAAGGAGACGTACGGAGCAAAGGGAAAGGTAAACTGGAGATGGAGAAGGATTGGCGAAAGAGAATGATAGCAGAACGGAGCAAAAGGTTAGGTCATATTGCGGATAGGCAAAGTAAGTATCTACCTCGTCGAAACGTCGGTGTAAGACCACTTAGGGCAAGGGTTCGTCTCTTTGGGAAAGCTTATGGCGGGCCCTCAAAGTGGCCATTACGAGTCGATGGTTGGTCCATGGATGGTCTGTAGAAATCGACGGTCAGTATCGTCTCTTCCCTCTTCTACCATTTACCGCCAACTTCTTCCTATCTCTCTTCCATCTTGCTCTCTTCTGATACCATTTACCGGCCAAGTTGTCCAATTAGGTGTGTCAAGAGGTATCGAATAATTATAGCAGTTTACGTTGGTCGGTGTTCCTATGATACACTATCAGATCATAGAACAGG
The DNA here is from genome assembly GCA_036937485.2 of Tetragonisca angustula. Classification (NCBI taxonomy): domain Eukaryota; kingdom Metazoa; phylum Arthropoda; class Insecta; order Hymenoptera; family Apidae; genus Tetragonisca; species Tetragonisca angustula. Next base: position 2,132,845 of record JAWNGG020000002.1, read on the forward strand.
AATTATTTGCTCGCAAAAATAGAACTACACCGATCAAGCTAAAGTTACGTGTTTCTATCTCAAAGTCGTACGATTTCATACGAATTTTCTTACGAACGATTTCTACGTTTGTAAAAAGCAACGACTATATTAAGTGGCAAAAGTTTCTGCAGGTTTTGTTTCGTATATACAGCAAAAATTCGATTATCGAAATTAATTGGGAGATAAATTTGTTCGGATAATAGAACAACAGATTTTTCTATGCTATAAATTTCATGTATTATATCATCATGTGTAATATCACTATCTGACTCTTTTCTTCAAAAACTATGAATGTATCGGAATGAAAAGATAATTGCTCTTTATTTTTTATACTACTCATTTCCTAATGGTCCATTTTCGAGCTACGTTTATTGCTCCATCATAGTTTGTTTTAATTAATAATACTATTCGTTTTATGTCGTGAAAAAATTTTGTTTCGATATTTATATAAGTAAATATTGTATTGATTGCATACGCAAGAAGTAGGAAATGTATTATTCGAATAGTAGAACATTCCGATGATAATAGACAATTCAGTTAATATTCGGATAATAGTTTGGATAAACTTTATTTGTATATTGCTTGTTTAATCCTTTCGTTGATATTGGATGAAATATTTCACACCGTAAAATTGTTCTTAAGATGCTATGACGAGACAATTTGTGAAACACTATCGTTCATGATATACTATAAATGAAATAGTTTACATATTGTCGCTTTTTATAAAAACTCGATATATCACGACCAATAATTTGTATAAAAATCAATTCGTAAGACACAGTGTTTATTTATATAAAAGGAATCAATAATTTTAATTCCGTTGTTGTTATGGGCAAAATATTTCGTTCAAAACACTTCGTGAACAATTTTACGACGCGAGATGTCTCATCTGTAACAACGAAAAGATTAATTCTTAAAAAAACCAGCATTTTTTTCTTAAAAATAGTGATTTATAACTTACATGTTGCATAGAATGTGAAGTGCCACTAAAGTAATTTTTTCGATCTGACATAGTAAGTGAAATTTTGAACATTTTTAAACTTTGTAATGTTAATGGGTTAAGACGTAGATATAGTTGTGTATGTACTTTAATATTTTAATATCTTCTCTTCTACAGAAAACCAATATTTTATATATATATTTTTGAAGTAGTACATGTAAAATTATATAGAATCTTAATTTCTACTTAAGTCTATTTAAGTCCCATAATTAATTCAGAAAATTATTGTTTATATAATACTCTACAACACTTCTGCACCCATTTAATAAATCTATCATGATAAATAAGGAAGAGACAAGGTATTGTAACAAAAATTGACGCAGAGATGTATTTTACAACTAGTTTCTAAAATCGAATTTCATTCCTCTTTCTGTAAAACCTTGAAATCAACGTATTTAGTATCTGTACAAAAGAAAGAATAAGTGTTATTATGTTCACAATAAATTGTTAGTGCATACGTAATGTTCTTAATCGTGTTGTTTTAATAACAGATTTATAGCATATTTACTTAAATTTATTTGTAACCGTAAAACATTTGTAAGACATCCTTTGTTAGTTTCATATCTGGTCTAGGGTCTAGGTCAGTTATAGCGACATTTCCGAAGGGTTCGATAACTCATTGTCAACTACGTACACTAACGTGTGACGGTTATTCGATAGTTTCCGCCTTAAGTAACATCCTTTCAGTAACATTTCAATGCATCACTGCTTCTATAACCTAAGAGGTAAATCTTAAGGTTGGTCAAAAAAAATTAGATAAATTTTTAGTTTAGCGATTTTTCCAAATTTTTGCTATATCGCAACTTTTTGTTTTATTCCAGATGGCTTCTAATGTTCTTCCGATCTTCCATGTGATTCTTCAGAAATATGAAATCTAGCGCTCCTTTTTATTTATGTTTCATTTAAAAACATAGAATATTAAAAGCCAAAATTGGGAAAAACTAGAAATTTATCAAAAATCATAAATTCCGCACTCGAATCCTTGATTTAAGTATTCCTTAAATAATCTCAAATTTTGAATCCTTTCCTACAAGCCTTCGTACACAATCAGTTAAATGTGCAACACATTTTAAATTAAAAACAAAAATTTGATGGATTGAATTTAATTCATATCAATGGATATTCTATATAAATGTTAATTAATATTTTTATGTATTACGATATAGCAGCATAGCATCGGACAAATTGAACTTTTTTTAAATTTATAATTCGAGAACGTTTTTTTATTTATTTCAGCATGTTTATTCAAAATATGAACACGCATTTAAGAATCACCTTGTACACGTATGTACACGTAGAAGAAATTGCCAACAATAATCTACTTCATGTATCATAAATTTCACAAAAATGAAAAGTGTCCGCATACTTTCGAACAGCAACGTATACCACGTTATATTAAAAATGAAACTTTCGTACGAAAAACATTTCATACGAAATTAATTTCGTTAAGATTATTAAATGAACGTTATATCGTGAAAAATAAATCTCTCTTGCGAATGGATCGAGACAGTTTTGGTGAAGAAGCTTGCAGTAACGGGTGGAGGGTATCTCAGCCGGCGGAAAGACACGTTTAAAGAATTAAAGTATCTAATGCGAAAGAAAGGTCTTCGAAGCCGCCGTTTGAAAGCGAAGTATTGTCTGCTTAAGCCTGGCATTCAGTGGCCTCTCTCTCTCTCTCTCTCTCTTTCTTCTCGAGTATAAATTGCGAAAGGTAAGATAGTACGCAGGCCGGAGCTCGGTGGAGGGAGAAATAAGAAATTAAGAGAGAGTCTTAGAAGAGAATAAAGCTAAGAATTAAGGCGGCAGAGAAGCTTGGCGGAGAGGAGAGGAAGAATCAGGGGAAAGGAGCGAGGAGAAAGAAAGCAAGAAGAACGAGAGAAGACGGAACGAACTGAACCGCCGCTGGCGCGCTCGCTTTCGGGCTTAAGTCCTCCCAGGGATTCTTACTCGCGCGTCATTTAACAAAACAATTAGAAGTTAACCCCTTCCTTCCTTCCTTCGTTCTTTTCTTTCGAATCTACGTCCCAAAATTAAGGAGGATTTCGACCCTATTCAAGACCGACCAATACACTCTCTTCGATTTAATATGTAATCTGCCGATTTAATGATCTATGATAGATCGTAATTCATACGTCGATACGTTACGATTATTGCGGGATTATATTGAGATACGCTACGGGAATTTTCTTCAATAAATCTTTTTATTATTGTCTATTTCTTAGATAAAGGCGTAGTTGTCTGTTATACTATGGAAATCGAAAATAATTGAAGTCATTATGAAAATCTTCTCAAAATTGACCGATATAGTTTTCTCGACTTGGTATGAAATTTACCGATTTAATGATTTATATAGGTCGAATTTATAGGTCGCAATGTATGAATTATTGTTCAAAGATATATAGAAAATACCTTCCCCAGAAAAATTAAAATTTTCGCCGCTTTTAAAAATTTTCAAACAGAGATGTGTTTAACTAAGTTTTGTAAATGAAAAATTAGAGAGAATTTCTTTCAAAATTCTCATATGTAAATTCTCATATACCTATCGATTTAATAATCTATACGACTTACAAATGATTTATAGATAATAATATATGTGACGATATCAAACGTTAGCGCTTAGATAGGATTATCTGTGAGATATAATATTGTTGAAAAATTTACAGAGCGAACTTTTCTAAAAATAAACTTTCCTTTTTATTATTGTCTTGGAGTCTTTGTTGAATAAAAATTTATAGTATTATACTAAGTAAAAGTTGAAGAAAAATTGGAGCTGTTTCTTTCAAAATTATATGGGTTGTTATTATTATCTAGACTAATTCTAAAGTGAATTTTCAAACCAAACTTGTTACTAAAATTTTTAGTTTCTACATAAGTAGAAACGAGGGAAGTAGAACTTTTTAGAAATACTGAATTTTGCAAAAATTGCGCATTTTTTTATTAAAAAGTTTCGATTTTCGTAAGTTCTTCATAAAATATCTATAACAAACAATTTCGAAGACTTAGAAGAATGTTATGTAAAAACTAAAAATCATTGCTTTTTCTCTTTAGCTCAAACCGCGTGCCCCTAATCTATAGCGTAGATTTTACGCCACCGTTGTAAAGAGGGTTACTTAAAATGCTTCTATAACGAGACATGCCCAGCAATTTTATAAAAGAATAGAATTTTATTTTCTTTTAATCTCATTCTTCTGTGAAAACAAAATGCAAAACGGTATTAATTTTACACATTCAAGATGACTTAACCCTTTAACTCCTTTATAATATCGAATTATGACGTCAGCGATACAAAATACGTATGATTTCGATTAAGAAGAGAAACAAATTGTAGTCTTACAGAATTTAAATTCGAATTTCATTAAACTTTTTAAACTGAACATTCGTAAGTAAATATAAATTTAATGCTTTGTATCTACATGTTATAATTGCAATAACTAATACTTGTATAAAAAGATTGAAAAGAAAGTCGTAAGGCAAGGGATCAAGAAACGCTAGACGCAATAAATAAAACGATATAAATAAATAATAACAATAAATAAAATTATAAAACGCAATTATAGAATTATACAGTGACAATTCTATATTAACAACTTAAACTTTCTATACGCGGAATATTTTGCTTCTCGTAGAATTGTTGATAAGAGCGACCTTCGCTCACAAAAATTATTTACTTAAGGATAGAAAAAAAGAAATCTTTTTACAAGAAAGAAATGCACAAGAACATTATCAATATCATATATTCATGATGCAGTTCTATGTAATTCCTCATTATAAATGTTAGAGGCAATATATTAAATCGTAGCAAGGGACATTGAAATAGATTATAAAATTATACAAACACGATAACAGCTCGCATATAGTTGAAATTTCTAATTTGCGCAGAATACTTTACTTCTCGCACCACCGAAGATAGGGAGAGTTCATCAGAGAAAAAAGCAGCGTCCTCCACTCATGAAATTACCGAGTATCATTTAGCGCGAGGGTGGAAGTGGGGGAGGGGGCTGGGGGACCTTCTGCTTTTTTCCTCTTTCATGAGAAGTCTACGACGGTAGCGGAGCACCGCCGCCGCCGCCATGAATTCCGTCTTTCACGGCGATAAATAAAAGTAAAGCGTAAAGCAAAGACATCCGGCGGCGGTCGCCCCCTCGTCTGGTCGAACTGTACGACTGCGGCGACTACCACCCCCCGCGATCTCGTCGATACCCAAAGCTGCATCGAGCCCCACTCATACCCCCACCTGGAACCACCATCTTTAGAACTATGACTGCCACGCGTATCGAACGTATAAAATAAATATACCATGTTTTCCCCGTGGCGGCCACCGTCGAATGTGCATAATCTTCAAACGAAGGTGTATATACGGGATCACGATGTCGACGTGGCTCGTTTCTTTATGGAGGGTCGAAGGGACCGGAGAAGATTTCCACCAATTATCAGAACCGCGTCTTTTGATCTGTGTGCGCGTGTATGTGTTGATTCGTAAAACTCTTACTCCTATTTGTGAAAAAGAAACATCAACCAGGGGTGAGGGAAAAGGATGTCCTGTCTACGTTGGTTTTAGTCTTCCCACGCTTCCGAAACGAAACATCCCTCCCTCTCTCTCTCTCTCTCCCTCTCTCTCTTTCTCTCTCTCCTTTTTCGCGTGAGATACGTCGAAGGGGTTGGCGAAAAACTTCGACCCTCCCCAATTCTTTATTTGTCTGGCAATTACTTTTTTTTCTTTCCAGGGGAAATTAGCGGGAACGAACTTGATGCAGTTTCCTCTTTCGTGGTTCTCGTTGATTTATCTGATTGCTAGTTTAGTTCCTCTGTTTGCAGATACTTATTTTTCGAAGTTTAACATTTTTCTGTGTACACCAGAGACCTGTGTAACTTTACTTCGTGTATATAGGGTGCAGCTGTTTACAGGAAATTTTGTAACTTTATCGTGTATCGAGATGTTGATTATAGTCTGCAACCACTGCTGCAATAATCGATCACACTATCCTGTAAGTATTTGGACATTTCTCAATTAGGTTGAATAATCGATAACAAACGCGTTTTTACACTATTGTGCAGCAGTATTTTAACATTTCTAAATTATTGAAGTGTAAAACACAATGGACAAGAAACTCAAATAAATTTCTTTGATTTAATCTTGCAGTTAACTAAGCATCTGATGACTCTGTAGAGTGATTAAGTAAATATGTCTGTTCGTTACTGAAATTTTATAACGATTGTAACACGTATTTCTAACCACATTGGGAAAATTTATACAGATTCTATGAAACATTTCTATGCTATTTATTAGAAATGAATATGAAACTTGAAAATTAAGAGTAGAAAAATCCCATTACAGTGTTAAAGAGATTATAAACAAAATATAACATTTGAATATTTTCGTGAGCCACTTGTTATTATTTAGTATTTTTTATTATTTTGTCATAAACATAAAGTACGTAATACAAATAAAATAATAAATTTGTAATAATCAAAACTGAAAACAATGAAATCACGTTCAATTTGAATTGAATATCAATCTTAATATTAATTCACTTGCTTGTACACAGTTGCTATATATCTTTCATGTCAATTTTACACATTTTGCTTATACAATGTCGTGTTATATAGATATTTCTAACATATAATATGTAACATATATTTTTGGTATTTTCAGATACATATAGCACATAGCATATATATTTGATATTTCTAATTTAAAAATATCAATAACAAACAAGACTCGTTTTCAGGTCTGTTGACAAGCAGTGCAATATTTTTTATTTATTATTGTACCTATCATCTTTTTGAAGATGCTTGTAGGCATTTATAGTTTTGGAACGTAATTGTAATAAGTCTGAAATCAATGATCACAACAAATTTTTTAGTTCAACAAAACTAAAAACAATAAGATCACGATGTGAAATTGTCTTATACATGACTTATACATACAATTGGGTATAAAAATTTAGTTTATTTGTTGCTAATGGAAGAATATGTAGATTTAATTACATATTTTATCATTGTAAATATTAATTTTGTAATATCGTGTCAATTTGAGATACAAATTAAATTGAAAAAGTATGGAATAAATAAAGAATATACAACAGAATTAGAGAGAACAAAAGTATATATTCAAGACGATCTCATTTTCGAATTATAATTCATTTGATGCTACAACAATTATTTTCTGTATAAGTGTAATAGATATAGTGAAGCTAGGTATTGGTATTTAGTGTTCTTATATACGATTTGAAAGAGGATTACGAAGTCAGACTTTGTAAATAATACAATCAGGTGTGATGTTATGGTTCGACTGGTTAGTACAGGAAGTGAGTTCAGTGAAGTAAAATGTTTTCGTCGCGACTATGCTCATCGTGGAAATCCGTGTTATAATTTTTCCAAACAATTAGTGAAAAAAGTTATTATACATTATACATACATTGGAATTAGAGATGATCGTTTCGAATAATTTTTCTAAAATTATCTTTGGGTGAGTAATTACAATATGAAATAAGTTGTAATTTAAAAATGTCAATACATGTATATTCTCACTCAAAAGTTTTTGGAGTCTTTTTTAAATATTCAATAAACAATAAAATTTTTAGATCTATTATAATACAATTGTTAATATATTAATACTATACGGAGCCTCTTGTTACGTAAAATGTTATTTAATTTTTCTGGCTTGAGACAAATACTCGTGCTAAGACCTTAGAGTAAGAGTGTATATTTATATACATATCCTTTATTATTTTTATGTTCTGTCTCCATCTTTATCGAATTTTATACAAGTAAAGCAAGAGAGAGGAAGAATGAAAATCATTATATTATTATGTTATTATATTATTTCATCAAATACAGTTATTTGTTTTATTTTACATTTAATGAGAGAAAGCTACCTAAAATTTTATGCATATTGATAAAATGAAAAATTATGTCGTTTCTTTGATTACTTTCTCATTTGTTAACTTTAGTGACTTTTTTAATTATAAAATTATATAAATTAACAAAGACAAATTTATTCTGATTCGGTCAAGCTTATTGTTAGTCTTTATAAATGTAATTATAATGTGATTTGTTTTTTAATGGAGACCGCTTAAAAAAATATCTGTATATATTTATAAAGAAATGATTATATTCAAAATATTTGGACTTTAGTAACTCATATTTCTCGGTTAACAGGTTAACAAAATAATATCTAATATACAATATTATATACAATAATATTAAATAATATGTAAATAATGTATAAAAATTAATTAATAATATCCAAATATAATACACAATAATAATAAATAATATATAAAATCATTTAATCTACAAAATAATATCTAAACTATTTCCTAGAAAATATACTTTTCGAATATATACTCGAATTTGTATCACTTAGATGCGATGTGTATCTATAGATGACATGAATAAGATATGATAAGATTTGTAAGCAAATGGTTTACTTAATGCGTCAAAAATCAAGCAATAATATATAATAATCTAATAAACGTTCCAATTTTTTAAAATTTCATCAAATTACAGAATTTAGATAACGTGTAAACAATACGAAAATATTGAACGAATCTTTGGAATTTTTAAATATCCAGAAATAAAATTTGATAATATTAATTAACTGAAAAGAATTGCAAATTCTCAATACATTAGTGAGCTGAGAAAAGTTTAAATTCGTTTGAAAAAAAAAATGTTAAAGATTATCGAGGGAAAACGCGATGAAAGAACGATTTATCAAGATCTGTGATTCATAAAAGGTTTGTAATTCTTAGTCGTGATCCACCTTTGCATTGACTCCGATGGGAATACGTCGTAGGCGAGTGGTGTGAGTTTCTCCTGAGTGGCTATTGTCATGTTAAGCACTTGTATTTCACCCCCTGTTGCGGTTTCGTTAGGCTGGAGACTGTTATCTCATCAGTGCTTTTATGGGAAACCTTGTGTCGCATTTTCTTAAAAAAGCAAGGAACGAATAAAGTGAAAGGAGCTGATGTTATTGTACTTTAAACTTCAAAGGATGAATTAATAATATCAAATTGCCGGTACATCTCTTTGATAGTTAAATTTAATATAGCTTCATATTATCAGGTATCAGGACGACTGATAAGGATTGATATTGGAACTTAATCCAGAGACAATATCATTAAATTTCACCTAACTGTAGTAATTTATGTTAGATTACAAAAATTTAGAATATTTAATTCTATTTTATATTCTTTACAATTGAAATTAATGGTAGAATTAAGTTAAATTACAAATTCCAAAAATAAGTAATTTAAAATCTCGAATTGATTTTCAATGTTTAATAGTGCTAATTTATATTACTGTTTATATATATTGATGTACTGTTTGATAACGTATCGAAAAAGAAAGATTCGAAAGATTATTTCAACTTGTTTTATATAAAAATTATATATATTTATCTATTTATATATGCGTATATAATTATTTATTTTTATTTATATCTGTATACAGGGTGGTTCATTTAAATGAGGCTATCTAAATATCTCTTCGAACTATGATGATGGAAAAAATATTTTTTACTTAACATGAACGGTATCGAAAAGCCAATAATTGGTAAGAACTTTTTCTTCAAGGCCATTTTCTACAAGGTAATTTTTAGGTCATCGTTTCTTTTTATATAACTATATACCTTTCTTTATTGCATCGTGTAGCTGGTAAAAAAATACGTAAAGTATCAAATATGTAAAGAACATGATCTTGAAAACTTAAATTTTACTTATAAATTTATCTCTGTCGAGGCCTTGGCCAAGTTTAGTATAATTTCGATCAGACTTAATATTGTATAGACCGTTTTTCTAAAAGGGAATAATTTGAAAATATTTATAAACAAATATTTATAATTCCCCTGCTACGAAAATTGAAATATATTTGAATGAATTTGATACAATCCTATAAGTCCATAAAATTCAATATAACATTATTATTAGATAAAAAAATCTATTCAGATATGATAAAAAAATATATAAAGCAATTAAAATAAAATTTGTTCAACTTCATTTTCGAGAAAATCAATTAAAAAAATTTATTGTGTAACATACTATGTACTGGATCTTACAATTAATGTACACCTTCTTCTAATGTACTTACCTTTATAAACGTAATTTACCACTCCTAGTTACCACTCCTAGTTTATTATCGATATCAGCTTTTATCAATTTATCAATATTAAAGCTAACTAGACGCGTATTTGTGACATGCATTTTCAAAATCGATTTTTGACCACACATTAACTAATAAACCACAATATAGGTGCCTACATATAATAATACATATATGTACGTATTCACGCCCAGAGTTTTGGATAAAACAAATGTTTTTGTATAAACAAATAAAACTGTTCAAATTATTACTTTCCATTCTAATTATTCCGGTAATTCAAATTATAAATTTCTGCTCGAAATATAATTACAGGTTATGCTTTAATATTCATTTATTTAAGAAAGTTATTATTTCTTACTATATGCTCATATGCTCTAAGTTTCGAGCGAAAATGTGTACTTTCGTGTATTCTCTGTATATTCGCAACTTTAAATTTTCTATAAGTACACAAAACTTTTTATTCTTAAATATTGTTTACTTTATATTTTAGTAACTATTTTTGGTAATTATACAAAGTACATTCAACATATGATAACATCCGCAATCTATTTTATATTTATAAAATCTTGTATCTTATATTTTGGCAAGTTTTTTTGCAGTTATGACAAACACGAAGTTAAATGAAAAAACACATTAAAATAATAGACATATATATATAAAATAATTTAGTAAGAAAAAAAGATATTTAATACCATTAAATATTCTGTATGGCACAACGATTAAACAGATTTTTGAACATGATTATTTACTTTACAACACAAAATTCTTTAAAAATTCCAACTTAATTTATCCCTTAGCATCAAATTGACACAATAATAAAAAATTAATAACCACAACAAAAAGATAAATAGCTAGTTCTTTTATTAACGATATACTAAATTTCTATTCAATTGCGTATAATTCATTTTTATATCGTGAGATTGTACGTATGTTCGTACGTCGAGATTTTATACACATTTTATAAGGAAAATATGTCAAAAATTAACGCAAAGAAGGAGAATTAAATATGACATAAATATATTTTACAATCCACATATGTACGTTACTTTTGACAATTGACCATAAAGTAGAACGATAAAAAATAACAAATAAATTTAATCGTATAACAGTACACACACGCGCACGCACGCGATATATTGTCAGTGGACTCTTTTCACAAGTGGTTACCAGCGGTCAAAGTTGGACTTCCAGAGGAACATTTACACACGTGAATACAAGAACAAACGCGTTCGTATTTGAATGAATCCCGGTAGAAGGGTCGAGGTCAACGAGAAGGGGACAAACCTATAGGATAGATGGACGTTCCACGAACCGAAAGCCAGGAGCTTTTTAACCGGCGGCTACACTACCCCCGATCGGACCGCTTCAGATTAATTTCATCATGAATGTTAGCCCAACACTTGAGATTCAACCGCAGCCAAACACCGTCCACGATACTCTATTAACAGTTTAAAGCGTATTACAGTCGCGACGCGAGCTTGTTTCGTCCGCGTATCACGAACCCCGGCCAAAGCTCGACGCTTGTGAAAAATGTTTTCAACAAATATGTTACCATTACAATACGGTTATCGATTCTGCGCGAATGTAATAAAACTCGGAGGAAATGTGAGCAGCTTGATTGAAACATTCTGTCACGTCTGATCAATTTGCAGCTTGTAACGTTTATGGTCTTTTGAATGATCTTAAACTGTACATGTAAGATATTGTACATAACATGATGAAGAGATCGTAATGGTTTTTAATTAATTTAAAAAATGTATACCTATATTAATTCTTAATGTACGAAGGCTTTTAACAGCTGTTGAATTATATAAGAAAGGTATCGCACGAAATTTGAGAAATTGGAAAATATTTATTGCAAACCTGTGTACGTTCAGTGTCTTATTTCTTAGCATACGAATCTGTTGAATCGTGTAAAAAGGATATGTATTGGAGACCCTGAGTGCTATTATTTAGTATACTAAAGATTAGTATACTAAATAATAGCATACTTTAGTATACTAAAGATAGTATTGTTGTATTGACTATTATAATTCATGTTAGAGTACTAAAATTTAGGATATTTAATTTTATTTTATATTTTGTATTTTACATTTTCCCTGACAGAGAATTCTAATAAAACCAAATTAAATTAAACATTAAATTATTAACAAAGTAATTTTCCAAGTTATTTTGACAGTACCAATGATTGATACATAATAATTTTAGAATTTCTAACTTCATTGAATTTGAATACCAATCCATATCAGGGATTATGAAATGAAATGCATCAAATTTTAATAATCTAACACTACCTATTATATATATCTGTTATCTTGTAACTCAATAATGCTTTTCGAAGAATAATACATAAAACACTATAAGTGTTAAAAATCAAATTATTCGCAAAATTTGATCAATTTTTGTTGCTAAATGTGACTTAGAATATAATAAACGCATAACAAAAATTTTTATTGCATGCACTAAAATACTTCAAAATCATGTAAAAGCTAACTCTTTGATTATGATGAAAATTTAATGTATCGTTCATTCAAATATGCAACTACAGCAAGTGCCAATCTTCTTTGCTCATGTAGAAAACCAAAAATATAATTTTCTTATTTATATTTATATATATCCATATATGTTTAATAATATATTTTAATATATATTATTAAGAATATAAATATATTTTTAAGAATATAATGATATTCTTTTTATATTCAAATAGAATACACCACGTATATCAGTTTGAATAAAAGAATTTAATTTAGCACTTAAATTAACACTTCTCTCTAGACGGACAATCTTTAAATTTAATACCATTTGATATTATGTATAATAACTATTTATATTTTACATTGTATCTCTATTAATACGTGGAATATTTCTCATTAGAAAAGAAAATTTTTCAATTTTGATATTTCTAGCGTTTTCTGCAATTATTTTTCACTCGAGACTTATAACATTTTAGATTTATAACATTCAAAACACAGTGACAAACATAGTAACATGTACGTATATAATTTTGCAAAATATTCATAAAACGAAGATACATCTTCAGTGAAACACATATGTACGTATAAGTCCGGGCACATCGGAAATTACATTTTTTAATCGCTAATTCCGATATTATGTACATACATGCCACGAGCTTCGATCACCCAAATAAAAGGCGAATGCCGCGAAAACGACATAAAGAAGGGTATATCGATTACGTGGTCGTTAAACTTTTACCTGTTACGTGTTAAACGTGTTGGCAGTTTTTATGCGGTTGACAGCGGCTACCAATTAGGCGTGTCTGAAAGGTCGTAGCATTGGGTAAGCTCGTTTCTCGAAGACGAAGGCCTCGTTCGAGTTAAGAACTCGAACGAAGGTGGGAAAGACAGAGAGAGGAAGAGAGACAGCGTGAGACATGGGAATATCCGGTACGCGGGATATCTCTCTCTTCTCTTTCCTCCTTTGCCTTTTTCGGTGGAAATAAAACTGTTGTATCTACTAATAAAGGCGGAGTCTTACTTTTAAAAGCGCGTACCGACTGCTCCTCTTCTTCTTTCCCGCTCGGCTCCTTCTTTCACCTTCGTTCTGCGTTAAAATAGGAGGGATTAGTTCCTATGGTAGCGCGGGGGCTTAAGCATTGATGAGGTTTTTAAATGGGTTCTCCTTTGACGATGGTAGCGAGAGAGCGCGGAAGACGCGGACGGCCGACCAGCTGGGAAGAAAGGGGGACAGAGTGGGACGATATTTACCAGGAGATTAAAAAATCGGGGGAAAAATTAAGTGTTACGGGGGCACGCCCCCGTCCAGGATTTAATTCTACGTAATCCCCTGCTAAGATCGCCGAACTGGCGATCCCCTTCTTTAGCCCTGTCCCTCTCTAACTCTGAGACAGCGGCCCGTGATTTTCAACCCTCCTTCGATAGCCTTGCTTCTCTCTTTTCTCTCTCCATTTTCTTTTTTAATCTTACGCTGATCGTTCGAGATTATGCTTTCAGAATACTCCCGGCTGCGAGATGTTCAAGGGAACTTTCGAAACGATTCTTGTTATACAATGTAATGTCTTCCGTTAACAACGCAATATTTTGCTATAATATTAGAAATACTTCAATTGTAGAACAGTGAAAAATATATTGAACGAATCTTGGGAATTTCTTTTTATAATCCCGAATGAATTGAAAAATAGAATTTGATAATTGAGAAGAATGATAAATGAAATGGGTTGATCTTTGATGCGTTAAAATATATGTATTAGATTATTAACAGGTTACTGACTAATAAGAGGTTAAATAATAAACTAACATAGCTACAGAAATGAATTAAATAGAATTTATATTGTATTTATATTAATATTTATTAAATATTAATATTCTGGACGTTTTATACATTTTTGTATATTCTATGCAAATTTCAAACTTCTGTATGTTCTACTTATTAGAGTAGATTTCATAATTTTCTGAATTTCCAGATCAGACTGTGAAAGTATATCTTCATCATTATTTTCATCACAGGTTTTTTATTAATCGTAAGATAGTATACTAACAATATCATTAGCAATGAAATTAGTAGTTTGATTAGTGATTGAAGTCATTATTATGTGAATAGATGGAAAAATATAATGTTCGGATAATAGAATATTTGGATACCAGAACATTGGAATACTAAGTTTTCAAATATTGGAAGTTTTTAGAGACCTTAATAACAAAAATTAGTTCCAAGAAAATGCTCATTATAGTGTCACCTCATTAATTCCAAGAGCATGTTTATTAGTGTCATCTGAAGATTTTATTCTTCTGATTTATTACACTAAATTTGTTTACAAGCGCAACACCGTGAGAACGTTCTTTAATTAATTGTGAATTGACAAAAAGACAATTGAATATTTTATAATTTCGAATTGTACTATATTTAGGATGATCAATATATGGCTTGTCTTCAGAAGAATAAAAGTCAGTTGGTCAATATTAACTTTCACAATTTTCCATTGCTCTGACAATAGAATGTAAACACAACAATGTTTACAGAAAAAAGTATAGTGCAATAGTATTTTACGTGCATAAACATTCCAATAATTATAAAACAACGTTTACTTAATATTCTATTCTTTTATTATTGTATTACTTATCTCTGATATTAATTATAATTCCTTTTAGATCCATTCAGAAACTTTTACATATAATACTGTCCCATCGTACCGTGTATCAGATGCTCGATTTATTTGGTCCCCAATTACTGTATTCAGCAGTATCGATTTCTTCAAACAAACCAAATAACTTCCAGTAATCATACATATTTTCCTGGCTGGCGTCAGTTTACGTAGAGTAGAAACTCATCTGGAGTAGTTTAGCAGCGTGGCTGATGGAAAGTTCATTTTGGGAGGAGTTGAGCCCCGGCGACGACGGCTCTTTTTCCCCGGCTGCCTCCACTCAAAATAATAATGTAGCTTAATTACACGAGGACAAGTCGATATGTTGGCGATACAAATATTTAGAGGGTGGACGAAGAGTAACCGTGGAACGATGTTATTAGTAAATTAACCGACATCAAAGAAAATGCGAGCGGTGGTCACTTACTCTGCTAATGGAAAGCCAGCATCCTCCTACGTAGGATATCTATAGATGTACTTACATACGCGTGTATAAATACATTTCTATATTTCTAGTTATAGTACTTGGAGCGTTGTGCGATCGTTATGAACGAGCATATTACCGTCCGTGACTCCTTGCCTTCATGCAGAATTCCAAACATACGTATATATGCATACGCCAGTTACCTGGTACAATTATTTTGTAATATTTATCCGTTGTGTGAGGCTTTTCTGTAAAATTCAGTTTCGTAACTTTTTTTACCTTTCGGTGTCATTAAAATAATAACCACGCAATGGTGGATGTTATTTATCTAATACAATCCAGATAAAATTCCTCAGGACCGATGTGTCATATTGGATTGTAAGATTATTTGAAATTTTATTTTATTTACTTTTTAGTTCATTAAAACATCTGTATTGTAAACTTATCACTCTTCAAACTTATCTGTAAAATTCAATTTTTGAAGTTGTGAAAATATACTTATGTTCGAGAGTCTTCGTTCTTTACTACAATTGTTCGAAATGTAATACAAACCATTGCAAATGAACAAATTACAAATGGATCGAAAAATAATTTTAAATAAGAACTCATCTATTTTTCTAGATCATTATATTTAAAGAAAGAATGAAAAGAAAACATTTACATAGGAAAAGTGTTTGATATCGAAAGTAAGGTAATTCAGAAAATTATGCAAGCAAAATATTATTAATGTATGGTAAGCAAGTACCAATATTATAATTTTTATAAGAAATGAGACTATCCTACATCTCTTTGTCTTTTATTTTACAAAAAAAAAAATTTACATTTCGTCAAAAATGATCAAGTGTCCATACATTTTCAACCAATAACATGTATGTACAAGTATTATCAAATGACAAAACAAAATACTTATGAATTAATATCTTTCTTAATTTTTTTAATTTTATTCACATGATAATAATAATAATTATTATTATTATTGATTAATTAAATGCATTATATTTTTAAAAACTCAATTTTATTATATATTATTGTGTATAAGTATTTGGTACTTCTAAATTATTGCAATATAAAATATTTGAAATGACTCTCTTTAATTCAATCTTAATATATACAGTATATATAATAATTAATAATATTGACTTCAACTGCAGTAAATATATGTCTATACAATGTTGAAATATTTATAAGGTTAAAATATATATTTTTAGTCACATTCAAAATGTTTATATCAATTTTATGAAATATTAGTTATTTATTAGAAATGAATATAGAAATTAAATGATATACAGTAGATATATTCTTTGTTTCTGATTGAATTTAACGACACACTTGATCTGAATTAGGATATAAAAAATTAAGAAGGAATGTCCGTCGATCATAACTATAGAATGACCGATATCGAGGGATGTTTCTTTAAATGGGATTATATATTTATAGAAAAGTATTAACCCTCGCATAAGAAACAAGAACAATTTAAACACAAAATGTTTAATTTTCTTCTCTTACCTCTTCTTTCATATCACAAGTCCAAATTTTGCAAAGTCCAAATTAAAATATCTCCAAAATCAATAGTTTATTTATACGGCTAAGAAAATTAATAAAAACTTGGAATCCGTTATTTTAATCAGTTTCAAACGCAAAAATTCCACGAAATCTCATCGTCAATTATTCCATAATACGCTATATAGAGATTCGATTCCCAATTTCAGGAGCAGACAGATAAATCTATCATTAGAAAAGAGTGTCATTGGCTAAGAAGATGATGCATAACGCGGCTGACAAGCAGGTGGAGAAGTTGAAAGGGCCGGTACCATCCCCGGTTCGGATCCTCCCGCCGATTTTCTCGTGTCTACTGCTCTCCTCCGTTACATCGGGGTCTTAAGGGTGATTTCTTTTCGTTTCTGGCTCCGCCGGACTAAATTTCGCGCGTTAAGCCCTCAGTGTAATCCTGCCCTTAATATTCAAAAACGTGATCGCCCTGCCAAGCATGCCGAACGAAGTAACAGCCCTCGAGGAGTCGAGCGCAGCTCGACCAACCGAACTGGCGAACGAGGGAAGCTTTTCATATGCTAATTGGCATTCGTCATTTTCTTATGGCAGCGACTTAAGTGTGCTTAAGCGTGCTAACTCCTTTCTCGAAGCGTTAGAGCTTGGCTCGTGGAACCGGTCGCTGCCATTTTCGAAATTGGATGGGTTTCGGGAATTCTTCTTACCGATCGGCTTTTTCCGCCAATACGGAATGTTGAATCGAAAGGAGATATTTTATACCAGAAATCGGTAATAAATCAAGTGTTCGTGAAATATTTTTAAGACGATCGTATTGCTATATTTGAATATACAAATGTGGAATTAGTAATACCGGATACTTGAAACTAGAAACTATAAATGTAAAATATTTATAATAATAGCTGCCACTTATTGAGAACATTAATTAGAAAATATTGATCATAATACCTATTGAGAACATTAGTAAACGAATTAATCAAAAATTATAAGTACAAAATGTTGATGAAAGTAGCCTTTATTGATTTTTAATTTATCTTGACAGTTATTAAAAGTATGGTGCATATCACTCGATAATAATAATTTGTATATAATAAATATTTCTTGTGTCTATATGTCTATTTTTTTTTATCTTTTCATTTATTTTTTTTTTTTTTTTGGTTGAGAAATGTAATATCTATTAATATAAGTTCCTTTATGTAAATCTCTATTTAAATTTGAATATTCGAATGTTATTACAACAGAATTTCTACTACTCAACTAGAAAATCAGATGCTGTTAGTAGACATTTTACTTTTACAACATAATTCGAATATTAAGAAATTTGAAAAATAAAGAAACTTTATTCTGGAGAGTTTCTTTTCTATGTTTACAATAAAATCTAATGGCACAAAAATTTAATAAAATTGCCATAGGTAACTTAATTCTGGATATAAAGAGCTAAGAACATTAATTAAAATATTAATTAAAAATTATAAATATAAAACATCGATAAAAAATGATTTAAAATATTAATTTAAAGCAATAAACATGAAATATCGGTAAAAATTTGTTTAGAAAATTAATTAGAAATTAATAATTATAAAATATTGATAAAACTATTTGCTTTTTATTCATGCTATTAATCCTTAAGTAGACTTTTAATTCTTTTGTAATAGTAGGAGTTTATATTTGACTTATATCATTGGTGAGTAGAAATAAATTTTCCTTTGCAGCATTAGAAACAATGAAATAATAGAGGATTTCATAACTTAAATTATGTTAACATATAATATAATTATTAATTATACATTGGGGCTTCAGTGGCCTCAATCTATTTAAATTATAATTCAGAAAATATATTCTTAAAATATATAATGTTGCTCTATACTTCGAGAGTATTTAATATTTCTTTTTAGATGTAAAATATTTGAAACTTAACTATCGATCATAATAACGATTCTCATTTGGATCACTGCATAGAATCCAAAAATTCCAACTACATGAGAAATTTTAATTAGCTGAAAATCTATAACAATTTATAGATATATCATTGATTTCTTCTTTTTAAATACATACTTAAGTTTATAAGTAGAGTTTATATTAATTCATTTGAAATGAATAGTATTAAATATTGTGTGATTACAATTTTTCCTCCTGAAATTAAGATAAAGTGCCTTTTCTCGTAAGCTCATCATTCTGATTGCTCTTTCTAATGAAAAGATTTCCGACATCTGTTCTATAGCGCTGACTTTTGTCTTTCTTTCTCAAATATTATGAATATTGAAATTTAACGCGTGTGGATAACGATGAGTATTATCTAACAACTTTGATATTCTTAATGTCCCGAGAGATTTCGTAAGACTTTGGTGATTAATTAAACATTCATTCTTATACCACGTTAAATACGCAAGTTTATGCTAATGTATTCATCCGAAGACATTAATTAAAGTTTGAAACGTTGTTCTAATAAAATTTTGAATGTGTTTATAATTAATACAAAGGAATTACAGATATGGCTGTATATCTTCAATTCGAATATATTTTATTACATCTATTAGTCTATACCTATTTGAGGCAGACTTTTTCGAATATTCTTTAGTGATTGATGCATTGAAAGTGATCGGTGTAGTTCTTAGATTCTTAAATAATCTTGTCTTGGATATTTACTGATAACTGTGTAATCTTTAATTCTATGAACTACCTTCAGATCGAGGAACTGAGCAAATGAAAAATATGCTATATGAGTTTTTTCCAAACTTTGATTTGACATTATTTGCAATGATATTGTAAAAAAAATTGAAGAAAATATTAACAAAAGATTTGCAATGATGTATACTATTTAATATAAGTTAAGCTAGTATAGTATGTATATATATATATGTGTGTGTGTGTGTGTGTGTGTAATATAAGTTAACTGAGTAAACAAAAAACATTTAAAAAGTATATGGTTCTATAAATGTGAGCTTAGAATTACTTCTTGGATTATTTTTATTCTATAATTATTACATTATATGTTAAAATATGGAATATGTATGCAATTAATCATTTTCAAAACACTATTTAATATTAACGATATTACATATAATACATTAAATAATTATATTATTTTTATGCTGATGGAATTATCTAGTTTATAAATATTAACTTTAATATTAAGTATAATATTAAGCATTATGTATTAATATAATATTGCATTAATTGATACAATGTATTATGTTATTAATTAATAATGTTGTATTAATATAATATACATTTATAATATATGTAATTAATATTAATATAATAAATAATTAATATTATATTTAATATTTATGAACTATTAGATAATTCCATTTTATATAAATATAAATATATAAGTATAAAGTACTTAGTATGTATATATGTACTATATTTACTGTAGTCTATTATAATTTTAAGAATTATTTGCAATAACACATTGTATTACGATGAACACATGTATGAACACATTGTGCATGAAAAAATTGAAAACATATATACAGAACGTATGAAGTTTGCAATAATTGATATTATCTCACATAATTATGGTTAAAAAGTTTTAATTAAAATTCATTCATCTGTATTTTACACTTTTCCTCTGTACAAAAAATAACATCAATTAAAATAAGATGAAAAATACGAAAAGAAAGAAACAAATTTAATCTGAACTGAACCTATAAATAAAAGTAGTATCGAACAATTACACGCGATTCATCATTGATGTGTCAGAAAATTTCTCAATCAATAAATATTTCACAACTTTCCCATGCAATCGTGCAATTGTTAATCAAACTAAATTATGAAATTATTAAATACTTCATACGGTAGCTTTAATTACACCGATAAAACTTTTCATCGACAAGAATCTCTACCAATAACATCGTTCGCCCATTTAAATATCGAATTTACGGATGATCGTTTGTTCGACATATCGTCGACGTACGCATCTCGTAAATATTTTTCCTGTCGGACTCCGAGGTACGAGCATTACCGTCTCCTATTGTAGCACATGCGTATATTACGCTCCACCTTTATCGAAAGATATCTGAGCAGCGTATCTGTAACAAGATAACGTGCGTCGACTAAAAGTGCCTCGCCTTTGGCCTCACGTTAGTAGGTCCTCTCTTTATTAACCCGTTTTTGTGAAACGAAACAAACCGCACGATAAATACCAGTCGAAACTTCAGTTGCTGACCAACGTAAACAATGTGATTGAACGTCGTAGTTTTCGCAGTTGCATCGGTACGGAAATCGGCGTGTCGAACAGTGCGTAAAAGCAGAGGTTGTTGATTGATCGCCTTCTTTCGGAAGTAAGTTGACAAAGTTTGCTGAAACAGTGGGTAAAGCCGAGCTAGTTTCTCGATATTACGAATCGTAAGTGACAAAATAATTTACGCGTGAAGTGTGACGAGGATTTTCCAGTGTAAAGGAATTTCACTGAAAATTGAATCCTATGAGACGTCATTGGATGATTCATCGTGACACATGAGTTAGACACGTGAAATACATTACTAATTCGATTACAACTGGTGTTACGCGTACGAACGCAGCTAATGTTAGAATTTAATTCTTCAGTTCGTTGAAAATGACATGATGCGAAAGAAATATTCGCGAGTTTTTGAGCCCAAAGTTACTACTTGTATCACTTTCGTTTAATATCTATTATATTGTGATAAAATTTGTTCTATTTATTATATCGTCGTAAAATATAGTTCGGTAGTTCAGTATCGCCTCAATTATCGCGAAGATATTGAATATATTGTTATACTGGTATTAATATTATAATATTAAGTATTAAATATTAATTTGAAAACGATATGAAGATATTTATAATTAATATTTAAAAAAGATAAAGATACACATATCGTAGTTAATATTTACGAACTATTAAATATTTTAACTCTGGTATAGTATAATTTATTATACTTACCACAGTTAATTGATAAATTCAATATTATTAACACAAAAATCAATAATATTAACGCAAACATCATTGTGGTGAATTGACCAGAAAGATTAAACGTGGTTTCTAAAATTAAATTGGAAAAGTACTGTATATTATAAGTTTCAATAATAAGCATATCAAAAACAAATTAACACAAATTATTATGTTGTGTCCTGTCTATCGACAGGAATTATATCCTAACGTCATATCATAAATTAAAAAATCCAATAATGAATCCATCTTCTTTGTGATTAATTTATTATGTAACATAAGTAAAAGAAGTTGATTTCATTTTGAAGGAATGACTGTACATCTTCAAGAAGTGATGCGTTCAGAAGTGGACGGTGGTCTAGCTGGTCCAGCGAATCCGATACCGAGCGAGTCGATTGACTGCGGTTGTGGACAATTACCATGCCCGAAATTAGCAAAATTTGCAACCCGACGACTCTTCGTTGGCCTAATGTCATGGGTTGGTTTAATACAAGCTGCTGCTTACGCGTATTTCTACATAGCAGGGCCTACGATAGCAAGGAGATTTCAATTTGATCCTTATGTAATGGGCATGTATTTCAATTGTTTTAATTACTTGTCCTATGATTTTTTTAAATTAAAAATTAAAATTTATACCTTCATAAAAACTAAAAAAATTATATTTTAATTAGTATCATTGGGCCATTGAGAATCATATGGAGTTAAATTACTTATCATCAGTTTTCAATTTATTTAGAATTTTTAATTTAATTGAATCTCTGTCATGGAAAATATAAAATATAAAATAAAATCAAGTACACCAAATTTGAATAATTTAACATAAATGATATAGTTATTTACAATTCAACGATATTATTTGAGTATTAAACAAATCGAATCTTTTATTTTTTTTTCTTTTTTTTTTGTTAGATACAAGTTTTTCTGTCTGTTGCAATAAGTATTTAATTTTGGATATTTTATGTATTGTTATATATTATATTATATTATATTATATTAATTTTCTGTAAATATACAGTTTATTCATTATTATGATAAACTAAACTTGTTATCAATTTTAGTGGATTATATAATAATTAAATAAATAATTAGGATTATATAATAATTAAATTTCCTGTAAATAAATATAAATCTACAATCTATTTATCGATATTACGAATTTTAAAAAGTCTTATCAATTTTAGTAAATTATAAAATAATTAAATATTATGTAATACATTTGAATTCGCAGTTTATACATTAATATAAAAAATTAAAGACTCTTATCAACTTTAGCAGATTATTATACAATAATTATATAAATTTTGAAAAATGTTTTCTCGCATAAAGGGTGAAATTTGAAGAATGAAGATAGTAATCACTAATTACACTAGATTGCTAATTGTTTTGCATTTATAGGAAATTTTAAGGTAGAACATAGTATGAAAAAAATATATGATATATTAGTTATAAACATTTGTTACAAACATTTATATTATAAAATTTATATTACATTATATAAAAATGTTTATCATATAAAACAGTTTTCTTCTCAAGATCCTATTTTTTAAATTATATTCTCAAAAATACGAATTTGCACAAAAATTCGTAATCTATCTGTTAATTGCTCTTCCTGAATTTTGTAGAATGGATACTCGTCGCATCCGATTTGACGCCTTTCGTTTTTGGCGTAATCGTCGCGTATTGGGGTGACAGAATTCATAGAGCTGCATGGATTGGTGGTATAGTTCTTCTGCAAAGTGTTTCGTACTTTATTATGATAATTCCTCATCTGACCCATCAAATCAAAGTTGTCGAAGAAACTGAAAACGTGACGCATATGTCGATATACGCAGGCGAGTAATAAATTGTAATTCCATTCCTTATTTAATCATAATCGTGTTTGTTATTGATACAATATATGCAACTAAATTTGTTACTCGTATCAATGAATAACTTGTCGATTGTTTAGTATTTGAACTTTTACAATTTTCGAGAATATCTATCTTTACTTCATATAATGTAAAATCATTTTAAACCATTTTAAAAAGAAAATAAACTTACGACTATCAAAACAGAAGCTTTAATCTGAGATCAAGTGGATCGTTATATGATCTTCTTTTTACGAAGTTATATCAGTTTAAATGATCGACAATTTTTCATTGTCATCGGTACAGTTATGCCCTTCACAAGCAGTGAAGTTTTAATGAAAAACAATTTATTAATCTTCATGCAGCCATCATTTAAAACGACGTGCAAGGTCTTCGTGATCATTCTTGATCATTTATATCAAATAGAGAGGAAACATCCAGGTTATTTCTATAAGAAATATTTATGAACTAATTACTAATTATACAATGAGAATACAATAAAAAATATAATTAATATAATTAATACAAATACTCGTATAGTATTAAAAATTTATTTTGTATTTGAAATGATAGTGAAATGTATATCTTTCCAAAATATTCTTCAATCTTTGAAACTTTCTCATCTTCGTTATCGAAAATTGCGAATTGCATTATTTTTTCTATGACATTCGTTTTAACTTATCAAAACAAAACAAAAAATTATCAACTTTTATCAAAAAAATTTCTTCTTATACCCATACAAATCATTTCACCTTGTGTCTATAGAATAATGCAATGTCCCAATGTCGTGTGCACATATCTTTTACAAAATTCTGAAATTGCATTATACTATTTTAGTAAAATAGTATATGTTCAAATAAATATATAATGTTCAAATAAGTGAAATGAATTAATATCATAATTGATAAAATGTTTCAATATTTTAATTTTTTCCTAATAGTAACGATTAATTAAATTTGGAATTTTACTTATTGATTACTTTTTATCATAAAATAAAGATCTTCAGTGTACCAATATTTCTTGCATAAAGATGTCTTTTGCTTCAGAAAAGTTATTAATAATTTGAAAGAAAATTCTTACCAAAAACCAACTGTAATCAACAATAATCAAATTTATAGTAGTGAAAAACCAGCAAAAATTCTTATAAAAGTTAAATCACAATAAATTACAATTTGAATTTAATAAAAATATGTATATTCATCGTATAATATGTTAATGTTTCCTTTTCTTCCTTCAAATAATAGATAATTAATTTCAGAAAGATAAAGTAGCGATATACTATTAACCGAAGAACTATTAATAATTACAACTATGTTCTCTTTTACAGATGATAGTCGAGATCTGTGTTCGGACAGTTCTGCTAGAATTGTTGTAAAAGAAGATGAGCCCTGTTATTTCACATTTGCAGCGATCTTCGTTGTACAAATCATATCTGGTATCGCAAATATTGCATACTTTGCATTAGGTGTGTCCTATTTGGATGACAACACAAAGAAAAAACACATAGCTGCTTTTATTGGGGTTCTTATTGCCGTGAAGATTTTCGGTTTCCTTCTGGGATGTATCTTGGCATGGCTTTGCCTTAGGTGAGCATTCAACGTAATTAGAATTTTGTTTAATATCTGATAATGTCACAGCATATCTTAAAATCATTGTCAATTATAAATTTCATCCGGCAATATTTTTTGGTCTAGAGAAAATTTATTTTTCACTATCCGGGAATTAACGAAAATATTTACTTTCTTAGTAGAATATTTAAAGCTCTTGATCTTCTTTAATAATTTTATTACAGTTCACTTTATTCACTTTATCGTAATTTTTTTAATACTAATCCTCTTAATATCTATAATATATCTTATAATTTTTTCATGTAAATAAAGCTCAATAAAACACACATATTTTCTTTTGTAAATGATAATTTGTATTATATAGGCTATAGTATAAAAGTTTTCATTACATTCTTTATTGCATACGAAAAATGTTATATCGATTTTCGGTTACTAGGAGGGTTAAATAATTACATGTTATTAAATTAATCATGAACTTAAAATCAACGTTTTATTAAAATGGTGCAGAATATTATGAGGACACGAACTTTGTTAATGCTCAGAGTATTGAATAGAATATATTTTTTAATAATAATGTCTATATAATACACTACTAGAAGTAAACTGTTGAACCAGAATCAACTTTAATTTTATTACTATTATCTCTAATATTTATTGGCCATATTAACAAGTTCATTAAAACGCAAACTACATTTTTCGTTTCTTAATTTACTATAATCTACATTCTCTTGTAATATATTTACAATTATATTATATTCCATAATCAATGATTCTTTATTAACTTTATTATTTTCATAAACAATTCATTATAAAGAATTAATTATCCTGTTCATAATTTTCAATGATTTGATGTATATCATTTGAAATTATATAGTAAACTAATATTGAAAATATACAAATATTTTATTTATATTTTATTTATATTTTATTGTATTTTACATAAATTCGATTGCATATTCCATAAAAAATATTAAGAGGTATCGAGTACCATAGTTTTAAGAATAATAAAAGTCAAAATAATCTTATCCAGAGTCATAGTATTACTCAAAATTCAAAATAGTTGTATATAATTTACTTATAATACATATATTCTTTCTGAAAATTCTTATTGTTACAGAGTTGACTCAGTGACTTTGAATCCTATAGAATCCTATAGAGAACAAATCGGTGCATGGTGGTTAGGATTACCAATTTTAACAATATTACTTATTGTTCCTGGTTTACTTCTTTCATGGTTCCCTCGAATGTTACCATCTGAGGTAATTGACTGATCATTTTCACTTATTTAATTATTAGACTACTAGGATTTTTACACATTTGTAGGAAACTTTTAAATGCAATATGAAAATATAAAAATATGAAAAGTTTTAAATACAGAGTATAAAGAAATAAATTAAATGTCCAAAGTATAGTTCGGTACATAAAATAAGTACTTTTTCAATTACATTTTTAAAAAATTGAATTTACATAAAAATTCATAGTCTGTCAATCGTAGTTAACATGAATAATCATTCTTACTTATTAGTAATAATTTTACTAATAAGTGAAAAAATTTAATTATTAATTAATAATTAAATAATACTTAGCTTAATAATTATTAACACTTATAATACTAAATTAATAGTATTTAAATATATTTAATACTTGATTAATTTCTCAATATCAAATAAATATTAAATTAATAATTAGTAACATTTAATATATATTTTTAATACAATTAAAACTTAATAAAAGGATATTCATTGAATTAGGTTGTCGAAAAAGCTGCTGCCTCTTTATTAAACATTTCCAACAATCAAAATCGAACGCCTCGCAGGATGGTTAGTCAGAAAATTGGTAGTTCTAATTTTTGGCCATCAATAGGTAGATTGTTCGCTAATAAAATATTGCTTTGTCAAGTTATTGCTTGTACCTTTTATCTTATGGCCATTACGAATTTCATTGGTTTCGAGAATCTTATTGCACAGTCGAGATTTCACGTACCGAAACCAACTGGAATGTTACTCGGTTTCGAGGATCCAGTTTCGTCAAGATTAATATCAAGTAAGATATAAATTTTATTTTGAAACATGAAAATGTCATTTATGTATATTATAATAAATATATTATGTATCTATATATTTTAGAATTAAATTATTAAATTGTTACTGGACAGAATGTCAAAGAAATAATTTTTATAATATATAAATATATATATATATATATATATAGTTGTATTGTCTAATATATTAATTATATTTAATTATGTATATATTATAATTATATTATACATATTTTATATATATATATTACATATATAAGGGTATATTATTTAATATATTATCATTAATACATTATCTACAATTTCAGATATCTTGAAACCTGTTCTTGTTGGCTTAATCGTGATTGTTTCTGGCTTAGTTATTGCAAAAGCGAAACCTGGCGCTAAATATGTTATTGGTTATAGCATTGTCGTTGTACTTTTAGCGTCTGCAATTATATTTTCATTATCTGCTACAACTTGTGAGAAAAATTCTATTGTTGGCACCACTAAAAGAGGATCGTAAGTACATTACACTTGACAAATAAAATGAAAGATTCAATTAACAATAATATTATGACTAAATTGCAGATCTATGTATAATTTTGTAACTTCATGAACATTAAAATTAATTTTTTGAATCAAGTATATATAATAATAAGTTTATTATGTTTCTTATTAAATTTATTAAGTTCATTATGTAATTTTATTAAATTCATTTCTTTTAGAATTTATTATATAGATTTTTGTATCTTGAAATTTCCCAAAATTGCACAAACATCCGTAGTTTAATTATTAATTTTCGAACATATTTGTACAAAATGATAATGCTTGTTATTACTTTAATATGTACATTCTTTTAGCCTCGTCTTGCTGAAGTATTGCAATAGAAATTGTGGTTGTTCGAACGATGCTGACTTCCGTCCTGTCTGCGATAACAAAGGCACGTTCACCTTCTATAGTCCTTGTCACGCTGGATGCACTTCTTTCGAACTTAGAAATGGCATAACAACTTACAGTGGTTGCAGTTGCGTAGAAGAAATGACTGGAGCTGAAAAAACGGAAGCGATCGACGGACCTTGCACCTCAAACAACTGTCAAGTTAATTGGATACTTTTTGAGGTGAATATTTTACTGTTCTTTGCGATAGTATTTGTACAGATAGAACCTCCCATTCCAATTAATTAATATACTATTAGTTTGCTGGTATTTATTAGCAATGACTGAACAGTACAGTTAAACACTTTTAGTTAAATGAAAGATAGAAGAATGATTCAATTTATTGAATATTTAATCGAATTAGAGATTAAAGAATTATTATTTTATTACGAAAAGAATTGTATTTAGCAATTATAAATTTTGAACAAGAAAATATTTTATACAATTAGTATAGTGGACCTTTTCATAATGTAATAAAATTTTTTTAGTGCAAAATTGCATAAAATACATTTGATGTGAAAAACTACATAAATCATCCAAAGTATAGTGTTTACTGTAATATTTGATATCTTTGTATGTACAACAATTTTCAGTATTCAAGTTCTAGTTTTTTAATTTGAATTCACTACGAAAACTTACAATCTAATAACTTTACAACATAAAAATTATTAACATAAGAATTCCTTTGCAAATATGTGTTTCTCTCTTCTTCAGTTTGGAAATCTGTTGGCGTGCTTATTAGTTGCCTCGACTTTTGTGGGAGATTTGTTAATAATCTTGAGATCAGTGAACGTGCAAGACAAGGCTATCAGCATTGGCTTTTGGATGACATGGTTCGCTATATTCGGGAATATTCTTGGAAAAATTCTTTACGATATGATTGCGAGTCTAACCTGCCAATATTGGGGAACTCAAAAAACTTCATGTCGTCTTCACGATGGTTTAAAGCTTGGGAACTATTTGTCCTATATGACAGGTTCACTACTAGCCTTGTCCGTCATATTAAAAATCCTAGTGTGGATCTTCAGCAGAGATTTGGAGCTTTATGTTCAGAAAGAAGAACACCCAATAGCAATAACTGAATTGAGAGAATTTGTTCGCAATCCTGACACTGTGTCCAATCAAGAAAACAGACAAACTGATCCTATCCATAACAGTAAGTACTCATAATATTTTTCATATCCACTATTATACAGATATTTAATTTTTCATTGTGACCTGCCACGAAACATCAAATCATAGAGATTCAGTTGCAATCTTATAATCCTAGATCCTACGTTCAATGAAACTATTTTTTTCTACGAATTGATTGATTATTCTCGAAAATAATCGCCATTTAATTTAAAACCACCTCAAAATATACTTGAAACTGTCATTGGTCAAAAAAATATTTAACGTTTTATGTGGCAGCGCGTTTAATATAATTTTAATATAATATTGATTTGATGTTATTTGATTTATTTTTTATATACTGATCTATTAATTAAGCAAGTAATACATAAAGATATGTAAACGTAACATTATTGAGAATAAATAAATAAAAATTAACATATTATTTCATTAGGCTATAAATAATGTATTAGGTTGATGCACACGAATTGTTGTTACTCTAAAGTTTAAATTTAATATTATTCATTACATTTAGAAAGCAATTTTCTATAAATCATTTACATTCAATGTGCAGAATATTTACGATAAAAATATTAAAACGACAGCGATATGCGAATTTTTAATGCATTTATAAGAGATTGAAAAATTGCACACAATGTAGATACATTGTCTATGTGCAAGAATATAAAAAATATTCAAAATAAAGTACATATAGTAGATAAAGTAAATTTCTATTTAGATTCCATTTCTTTAAATTTATAAAAATTTCAATATACATAAAAATTTAAACCTTCATTTTAATTTCACAACTTAAATTTGAAAATTGCGTTATGAAAATTACTGCATTTGTAATGTAGGTGCTTAAAGAAAATTAGGAATACTATCTCTCAATTAAAATGTTATTTACGTATAACGATTACATCAAAGAAATTAAATTAAAATTAACCTTCTCTAGATGATACACCAGTCCGAGTAGAAATCACGAACGAAGAGTTTGAAAAATCGACAAGATCTCTGAACGAAGATCCACCGAAGGAAAATGAAGAGAGACAATACGAAGAAACAGCGATGCTGAAGTACGGTCCTGTTGGTCCCGGTGATCGGCGAACGGATTCGAAATCGTCACTGAACCAAACGTCACAAAATCAAAAGTCCGCCATTCGAAACTTGGACTCGGAAGACGAGCTGAGTTCCAGCGACGAAGAAAGCAGAAAAGATTCGACAACAAAGGTGGCTTACAGACCGTTGGATCTCGACTCGGATGTGGAAAGTGATTTGAGCAGCGTGGAGCCAAGATCGCGAAGGCGTATCACGGGAAGGGAATATGAACCGGTTTATAACAGCGATCGGAGCTCTTCGACCAAGAGTTCGCCCTTCAGACGCGAATTTCCCAATCCGGACAACTACGAGGACCCAAGAAAAATGAGGCACGTGGACGGTTCTTCGAAAACTAGCAGTTTCGAATTCTCGAGGAAGAGGCAAGACGACAAACTACAGAATAAAGGTGATTTCAACGAAGTTGGTATACCGATAATAGATCCTCCTGTTATCCGTTCCACCCCGAAAGGTGTGAAATCGCTGATCGATCGGTACGAATTGAACGCCGAACAGCAAACTGGGGAGAATCAAGAATCCGTGAGTGGGAACGGCGCTCATTTGGAAAGTAAAATAGGAATTCCGTTGGTGGCCATGGCGCCGAATAGAGCTTCTTCGAGGAGTCAATATTCATCAGGGTTCAGCAGCTTAACGGATGGTAAGATCGTTGAAGATCGACCCGCGTCCCGCGAAAGCGTTAGCCCAAAAGTATCTAACAAAGGCAGTATAGAGATATTGCACACTGATTTTTGATGTGAAATTGCGATATTTGAAAATTTTATACGAAAATTTATGAAAACGGTTAATTTATTTGGGTCAGACGTTGGATTTTTAAGATCGACCCGATTATTGCGAAGAAGTCAGCATATGGCGCAGATGTTGCTTTTAATATAGTTAGTATTAGTAAGAAAAGAACGTTGCAAACGATCTAATGTACAATTGTAGCATTTTTCAATTCTTTCTTCTGAAATTTTACACAAAAATTTTATAAAAAATACTTAATTTATTTAACGCTTTTGGTTATTTCTCTCTGTCCATTCAATCATATTTTTACACACATAATTACCTATAAAGCATTAAAGTGTACAAATAAGTTGTTTAATCTAAAGTATCTCTTCTTACATTTTATATTCTTATATTTTTAGAAAATTTATTTCACTGAACTACAGCATCGACTGGAACATGACGCGAATCTTTGAAATAAATATATTCAAGATGAAATATAAAAGAATCAATTGAAATATTTTTAATAAATAATTTAAGAAATTATTTGTTAAAAAGGAGAAAAATTTAAGAAATTATTTTATGTGATAGTTTGAAATAAACAATCTTGCCTAAAATTTAAAAAGAATGCTCAAAAATTGATAAATATTGTCAAAATATATCTTATGATTCTTGAAAATTAAATTCTCTACATAAAAAAAAAAGATGTAATTTAAAGACAAAAAATATGTTAAATCATTTTTTTTTTTTTTTTTATTGGAAGGAAACTGAATAAATTAAACAAGTTAGCTATATTTTTTTCCAAGATTTTTTAAGATCAATAGTACTTTTTAATATCAAAGTACATAATATATAACATAGATATAGTATATAGAAAAAAGTAATAGAAAGAAGTATTTTTTTACCATATCTTAAAAGTGAACAATAAGGTGCAATCCATCATATAAAATGTTAAACTTATCTTGGAACTAACTAAATAAGTGATTAAGTTTTAAAACTGCTGCGACAAAAGAATGTTTAGAATATTTGCGAATGTTTAGAAAAATATAGAATACATACTTTTTTATTGATAATTATCTAAATGAAAGAATGAAATGAAAACAGTGTCTGACAAAATACTATTGTTACAATTAATTGAAATTTATTGTTTCCAAATATATAGTTCAAATCTAAAGATAATTGGATGATCATTTTCAATAAAGCTGTGTTACATTTAGCATATTCTAAAATAATTCGGTTTAAAGTTTGAAACACGTAAAATACTTTTGTCTGTTTCATATCGAGTTCTGACGGAATATTTATAACTTGTGTGCAAGTTAAAACATTCTCCGGAAACTCTGCAATCTTGCTATATTGTTGACCAATTTTGATCAAAATGCAACATGGACTCTTATTTGAAGTCACCATTCAATTAAAAATAATTTGAAATTAGTGAAAAATTTCATTATATAGTGAACATTCAGCAATCTATGGGTAGTAAAAGAAATATAAAATATATGTATATCAGTTACAATTTTCATTGATTTCAACAGAATCAGTCAGTTCGAACAAATTTTAGTTAAATGTCTCATCAATGACTTAAAATTATAATTTTTAGTTATAATTATAGCATTAAAACATAAGCGACCAACGTAGGTAACTACAAGACAAGTAATCACTGATAAGATTCAGCGAAAAGTGAAACGATTAAGATAAAATATGATCACTTATCACAGAAGTATTTTATATTTAGTTTGATAATTCTTTTATAATTTTTTATCTCTTTAGCAGTCGACATGAAATTTATATCTATTATCAAGTGAAACGATTATATTACGTCAAAATTGATAAAGCTCAAGAGAAAATTTATGATACATCAAATATAATCTTCTTTCATTTAAAACTGAAATATCAGTTCGTTAGTAGACTGCGGATTTTTATGCAAATTTATATTAAATGCAATTAAACGAATAGAACCTAAGTTGAAAATTGTTTTACATATCAAATATTAATATATTATGAAAAACAGGTTTCTCCACTATTTGAATAAAATATTTGAAAAATGATTATTCAAATAATAATTTTAATATAAATAATTAATTCAAGTAATTATTTTAAACAAATCTTTTATTTGATACAATGTTATGTTGAAATAATCTTACGTTAACTATTTGAACAAGCAAATAATTTGTCTCCCAATTATTTCGTCAAATAAAATAATTTTTATTTTGTATTATATTTTATATTTGATTCTACAAATATTCACCTTGGGATGGGATTATCTATTATTTTATTTCAATGAATTAAATTAAAGACCATTTAGAAACGATTTATCCGACACAAGATAAAATTATTTTTCATATATTATTTTTAAAATGAAAATAATAAATTAGTGAAAATGATTAGTTATTTCATCTCTCATGAATTTTATCTTTATTTGAAATAAAATTTGTTTAACCTTGATACTTTTAGATAGTTTACATATTTTTTCATATTATGTGCATTCTATCCAACTTTACATTTGAAAATTTTCTATAAATACATAAAAATCCACAGTTTATTAGAAAACAAATAGTTTAAATTTGTAGCATAGATGATAATTTAAATTTAGTTATGGTATTTAAAAAGAATACAAATTGATATAATTGATTTTCTACGAATATGTGATTATCAAAAATACGATAAAAATTAATGTATCAAAGAAGACTGTATAACCACGTAATTAGTTTAATCATGTAACACTGCCAATAAATGAATTAAAATAAAATTAAACATCATATATAGAAATCAGATTCTTTTTATACAGCGAAGACCAAAATTGTAATGAAGAATATTTATATTAATAATAATGTTTATAATACTAATGAAGAATATTTTAAACTGTTATTACTGTTGTTACTTTTTCATTTAATTCGTACGGTATACGGAAGAAGCGAAGAATAGTTTCACTGTTCAATCCTTGTGTCACATGGACAAACAATTCATTTTTAGTGTTTTTCATAATTTTATTTTAAATCTTTTAACTTCGAAAATAAATATAAATAAATATTGTTTATCAAAGTATTGTTTGTCAAAATATGCCAATATCATGTTGATCTCTGTGTATAAAAAATTAGGAGTCGTCGATATTTTCGTTGATATCCACGCTGAACGCGTTCGAACCGAGTATAGGTTGATCAAATTTCAAACTCGATTTTCTCAAAAACTTCTTTTCCTTTTGCTCGCATTTTCTACTCAATACAGTAGTATATTTTTCTTTTCTTGTCTACAATATTGAAAAAGTGATCCAGTATAAATCCTGGAATTGTAATCATTGGACACGCTTGCACATTTAACGTCACTATCGTCGGAATCGCAAGACAAGCCTGATTAAAACACACATTAGTGAATTTTCAAACATTAGATTTTGTATGGACCGTGACTTATCACTTGTAATACTACGGAACTATTGACTAAAAATCATATGCACCAACCTTACGATCTCAAAGATATTCGACAGATAACCCCAAACACTGTTTACTTACAGACCAGACCAAAGTGAAACACAGCTCTACAATAATAACTATATACTAGCTATATTAGTATTTACTGTATACTAGTTATACAGTAAATAATGCAATAACGCAGTGACATTAGAAGCATTTGTCGACGTAAATGCGAATAAGAAATGATGAAGTATAAATAATGAATAAAGATTCCCCAAACGAATGGCAATTAATTATTCGTTCGTTACTTTTGTTCAAATAAAATTTTATTCATTTGAACGTTGGAATAAAGCAAATAAAACATATTTTGATTATAATTATAATAACAGAAATAACATTTTATACAATTTAATGTGCCCGTAATAAAATTTTTATAGTAATTTCGCAATTGTTTTTATCAATTTCTATCAATTTCTTTTATCGATAAATAAATCAAGCAGGGGCATTGTTTGAGTAAGATATTTGAAAAATGATTATTTAAAAAACATATTATCTCATTTAACTCGATAGTGTCTTGAAGTAATTCTACATTAGTTTGTTTCAACAAGCAAATGATTTTTCTCGAAATTGTTGCGTTACTTGGCTATATAAACGAAATAATATTTTATTTCATCTTGTACTTTGTATTTATTTTGTACGAATAATTTTTCAAATAGTTTCTAATTCTTATCTTCTGCTGGGATTGTTTGTTATTTTATTTCAATGAATTCAAATAGAAAATTATTTGCAAATAACTCATTCGATCTAGACTTGATATAAACTTACTTTTCAAATAAAAATAATACATTAATGGACACGATTCATTATTTCAAATTGTTATTTCCTATCTTCATCTCGAACATAGTTCAAAGCTTAATCTTGAAACAAATATGAGAAATATCATTTTTTTTTTCAGAATCTGTACAACTGTAATTAATAAATAAATTAGCGTTTACGAAATATTTCAAATCTCTGTTTCTCTTTGCAATATTTGTTTGCGAGTGCACGAAAGTATTTGCACATACGATGAAAAATTGTTGATACTGTAAATTGTTATAATTTCGTGGGAAAGAATCAACGTGAAATATTTACCTTGAAAATCATAACCTCGCTTTTTTCAAAGGTTATGCAGAGAAAACAAGGATATTTTAATTCTCCAAAATTGTAAAAGTTTAAACGTTTAAACGTTAGGAAATTTAGTTTTTAGTAATTGAACCTATCGTAATCTTGAAGAAAATCTTCCTTTTACAACAATTTTTTTATAATTCTTTTTTTATTTTTTACTTTTTGCCATTTCATTGAACTTTGAATTGAATATTAGAATTTCTTGTATTTTTGTTCTTTAACCTTGATATTCAAAGTTTAATAAAAACAGCTCAATAAAAATTGTACAACAAATATAAAAACGTCCATGTTTAAATAAAAATTCAATCCTCAAGATTATAGTAAATTTAATTATAAAATAATTTTTTTTTCCTTGATTTTGAAAACATTCAAACTTTTATAATGGAAACAAAAGTGTCCTTATCTCTCACTTATTACATGATGTAAAAACGTCTTTGGAAAAGACGAACTTAGGTCTTTTTTAGAGTAAAACCTTTAAAATTAAGTCAACCAGATTGTTGTATCATTTTTTCCCATAAAGTTATAATAATTTAAAATATCGACAATAATTTCGCCAAATGTACGAATATTTTTGTCCATCTCTGTATGTAAATTTTTCTCGAAGCACCTTTTGTTTAAAATATTTAAATAAAGCTTTCAGTTTTTGCTATTTCGTCCTGTATATCATTCTTTCTTAATTTAAAATTCTTAATTTAAAAAACAAGGAACTACTAAACAGTAACTTTCTGAATAATACATAAATTGTAAATAAAAATTACAGATATAAATAAAATTATTTTATTAAAAGACATATTGTTAAAATTAATATTTTCAAATAATGTATTGTTAAAATTAAACTTTCAATATACTAAGTTTCTATTTCAAATTGAAATTGTCTAATTTATTGTTTCTTTCATTGTCATTATTATTAATTTTGCTATATTTTTATCGAGACATTAGTGTCAATATATTTTTATTAAGTTGTTGTGCAAAAAAGAATTCAATATACTTGAATCTTTTGTTACTACTTTTATTCATTTCCTTTTCCTTTAACGATTTAAAAAATAAATTGACAGATTATTTGTAACCAACCGAAGCTCGATATTAATACGATGTTAATTTTAATAACGCTTCGACGTTCGCAATCGAGTTTATATTACGTAAATTAGTCTGTTTCGAGTAAAAAATAAATGTGTATATAATTATGTTCGAGTAACTTTTCATCTTAATATTATTCGAGAACATGGCAACGCTTCGTCGATTTGAAGAAACATATAGTTTTAAGAAATACATTACGTTACATCATTCAATCGGAAGTTAAATAACCTCCTTTCATCAATAGATTCAAATTTAATTGAATTTAATAATTTTTAAACTATATTTCATACACGAAAGTACATACATGCTTATGATTAATTGGGAAATCTCATACTGGCGTGAGTCCTTTTTACATTTATATATTCTTACGCAGGAGGGCTTCAGGCTTCTCACAAGTGATAAGAATTATTATTAATCATGATAGTAAAACAGTGAATAGAGAATAGGGAACAGTGAGATATGAAATTCATTTTTCTTCTTCAAATGACGTGCCTCATGAGCGAACTAGTCAACAGTAAGTTCTATCTGAGGTACTACGAGCGTTTAAATATTCAAGAAGTTGCTTAAGGTACTTGTAAAGTGTTTATTTGTCGGCTCTCCTTTTTTTCTCAACATTTCCATCTGTTTATTTTTTTTTTTTTTTTTTTTGGTTTCTTCTTCACCAATGACTTCGTCTCTCAAACTTTTCTTCTTCACCTATCTTTGGAATGAAGCGATCTGAATTCGATCATTGGCAGTTCACTTTCAAAGTGTCTCCCCTGGTTCTTCGGCTATGTCTTTCAGCTCAATCTCCTCGTCGAAGATTTTCACGTCTTTCACGAAATACCAAACACCCACGTCGAATAAGGTGCCGATCATTACGAACGCTGTGGAAAAAAAAATGATCGTGATGCAAATAAATTTATTTTTTAAAAACTTTATTATCACTTGACTGCAAATCTTTGTTTCAAGATTATCATATATTCTTGTTACTGTATTGTATAAGACATTGAAAACTAATTTAAGAATATTGAAAAAACGACAACTGAAAAATTTATTACAAAAATTATAAACTCGTCGTTATAGGTCAGCCAAGATGTTTTCGTTTAACCCTTTGAGTTAATAAAATAATTTATTTATTCAAATTTCATATTGAATGAATTTATCAAAAGAAATATGTTTAAAGATGAATGCATTCTTAATTTATTATACGCTCTTTAGAGTTAAACTTTTAGACCTTTCAGACTTTTAAATAGCATTGGTAATAGTAAAGTTTATAAATATAATATAAACTTTACGTTATATATAAAACTTTGCTTATATATAATATATATAACTTTACGTTATAATATAAACTTTAGATTTCTACGGTTTTTAATCATATGATTCCCAAGTACAATAAAAGAATTAAAAACGTTATGATAACAAGAATAAATTTAAAAAATTAATATGAAGTCAAATTTTCAAACTAAATTAAATAACAACTTACTGGCTGCGGTAAAGTTTAATAAATATCTCAATGTTTCTCCGTTATAGAGCCAACAATTTCCTGTACCCGAACATGTTTTCCCCCAAACAAGACAGGTTTTATCTGTAGAAATATTTGTCTAATTTTTAGTTGAACAAATGACAAGCGCACATTAAATAAAAAAAATGATAATTTATAAAACGAAATATAGAACTATTAATTTGCAAGAACTTTAAATTGCATGCAATATAATTACTTGGAATTACTTTAAATTATATGATCAATTTCCTACAAATTGAATATTACTTACAGCAATATAGTGAATTTAAAATTCATTGAATTAGAGTTATAAATTAAATTTGTTTAATTCAAAAATAATTTCTGTATTGTAACAATATGTCGTGATATAACATTTTACTTATTCGTCTTCATACATTTCATGATTAATATTTAAATATCATTTTATATTAATATTTAAATATTTAAATATCATATTATATTAATTAAATATCATTTTTCAATTGCGTTTTTATTATCTTTTTTTCTAAAGCTTATCATAAGAGAAATATTGATCATAAAAGAAATATTGTAAGAAGTAATCTATGAAATATTCTATAAAATTCAAAATTATTATAGATGAATTATTCTGATTTTTCAGCTTTTTTAAATCAATATAAAATTTACTATTGTATAATACTATTATATTTATAATATTACATTAAAAATTGTGAAAAATTTAATATTCTGAAACCAAATGATCTTGAAAATTTAATTACCTTTCCTATTTTTATTACAATTTATATTAAATTCAGTTTATGTATATTTAAACTAAACATAGATTTTGATAAAAACAATATATATATATAAAATTTAATCAATTAAATATTAATTAATGTATGAAATTAAATTGTATTAATTAAATATAACAATATATTATAGAATTTTATACCATTATAATAGTATCTATTGATATAACAATATTATTTATATTATACTGTAGCATTCTATAATATCGTAATACCTAACATTATGTTATTACTCCTCCTACTATTATATTACTAATATATTACTATTATATCACATCAAATTAGTATAGCAATGTAATGTAATATACTCGTATATTGTATTACATAATATATATTTAATATAATACAATACTTTGTGTAATTCAATAATAGATATTATTACAATATCATGTTTATATTACGAGCACTACTAACATATTAGTTTTAATTAATTCTCTTACCTAAAATAAATCCAAACAAAATAGGAGATGGTATGAATGCAAATAAGCTCATAATAGTTAATCCGAAACCCATGGCCACTGTTTTATCCTTCTCATCAACGCATCTAACGGAAACTAAAAAGTTTGATGCTCTTCCAGTGGCTCCACTGAACTTCAGCAGACAAACCACAGCCAGAAAAATGTAAAATTTGTGCATGCAATCCACGGGACATGCTCCCGGTATTGCGGTACCCAAAGGAATTGAACCATTGAGTTCTGGACTCTCGAACGGATCTTCCGTTGTGTGTATCGAACTGTTGTTCGCGAACAAAAATGGCAAACGTGCGAATTTTGATTTGATACAACTGCACTCCGTGTACATCTTACTACCATTCGCCTGTATCTAAAAGAATATTATAGAAATATGACAATTACGTATAGATTGTTAGCAAGATTGGTAAATTGTTAAAATTTGAAGCTAAATTGAAGTAAAAAATTTGTAAATTATTAAAATTAATTTAAAATATTGAATTATCTATAATAAGCTATGTCCATCTTTAGTGATTCAACGACATATATTTTATTTTGTTGATAGCAATTCGGGTTGCTGAATTGTTGAATCGAATTATAGAAGAAACATTCCTTATTAAATAATATCGAAAATTTGATATCTCAGAAATGTATTTCATTAATCTAAGAACGAAATGGGAAATGCCTATATTTTTTACATTTATACTATCTTTAATTAGTATAAGTATGCATGTATAATTTTACTTTTCTTATTCTATGTCCTCTGCGACAGAAGTTGGTAATAAAATTCAATTATATTAAAAATTCCAACACCACGTAGTATATTTAAATTGTTATACTTTCCAAAGGCCCAATAATACCAATAAAAGAGTTTTTAATTTTACTGTTTTTAT
The DNA here is from genome assembly GCA_036937485.2 of Tetragonisca angustula. NCBI lineage: Eukaryota > Metazoa > Arthropoda > Insecta > Hymenoptera > Apidae > Tetragonisca > Tetragonisca angustula. The sequence continues at coordinate 2,173,474 of JAWNGG020000002.1, forward strand.
TCTATGTCCTCTGTGACGGAAGTTGGTGATAAAATTCAATTATATTAAAAATTCCAACACCACGTAGTATATTTAAATTGTTATACTTTCCAAAGGCCCAATAATACCAATAAAAGAGTTTTTAATTTTACTTTTTTTATTCTATGTCCTCTGTGACGGAAGTTGGTGATAAAATTCAATTATATTAAAAATTCCAACACCACGTAGTATATTTAAATTGTTATACTTTCCAAAGGCCCAATAATATCAATAAAAGATCAAATTTATAAAATACCTTTATATTACGACATCCGGCGTGACATCCTGAAATGAACGTCTGACCATTCTCCGAACAGACAGGATTGTAAGTAACGTAATCGCAGTGGCATTGTTCGTTACACGGTAGCAGAGTCTTCAGGGCGCCGTCTGGTTGAACCGTAATTTGATTATCGTTAGCGGAACAGCCGAGGAACGCGTAGGAAATCATCCCCACGACCGATATTGCTCCCACCATCACGTTCCACGCGGCCAGATACCTAGCCTTCGGCTTATACTTGGAGATTATTAATCCTGATAGAAGAATTCCAAAGGCGCTGAACACCAAACCGACCGTTCCAGTGATCAACGAGGAAACGGAGGCTGACTGTTTGTACTGGGTTTCGATGTACTTCGGCATAAAGATCCAGTACGGCATGTATCCCATGAAATAGAAAACGGTTGCCAGATTATTGCACATTAAAGTGATGTTTGTCAAGAGCCTTTTAAACGTCCTCATCATGTCTGAGAAGGAGGCGGGCAACTCTGGTTCCTCGTCCTCTTTTATGCTGGTTGCCGATTTGTTTCGTTCCAGCGCCAAAGCCTTACGAGCTGCGGCTCGGGGCAACGTTTTAGGGAAAAGCGCAATGATGCTTGCGAAGATGAAAAGAAGGAACGCCAGGATGATCCAACCGAGCCACCAGGCACCTAGCCACCTGTTGGCGTTTTGGAAATGAATAAGTTCGCTTTGTCGAACGAATCTCACGAGTAATGTTCTTCCGAAGGGTTAGGTTTGGGTTAGGTTTGGGTTAGTTTGATTGAAATTCTAGGGGTTTTCAATGGAAAACGAAATATCAATAAAAAAATTTAAGAATATTCAATTGCTACAACGGATATTGTCATTATGGGAATTTTATGAAATTGAAGAAGAAAATTTAATTTTCTTAAGGAAATGGAAAATTAATTGTTTTTGAAAATGAAAAAATTCGTTGCTAGTCAATCTGCAAGAAATAATTTCTTATTTTTGTTTGGTAATCTAATATATGGAAACCATCGCAATACTTGTGAAATGACCTAATACTAAAAAATTTAATTATTTAATTACGCACATTGTATTATACGTAAAAGGAAAAAAATTAGTATTAAATTTATTTCGTGCGATATTAGTTACTACGTTATTTGCGTAGCATAAACTAATTATACTGCGAATTTTTATATATCTTTCACACAAATGATTTGTAATATTTAAATGAAATTATTTAAACTACTAGTACTTTATATTGCTATTATATAAAATAAAAGTATTCGAAACCATGATATTTTCCTCATAACAATTAATATTAACGTCATTTAGTATGACTGAATTCTTCTATTGCTATTTTGTTTTCTGTGACATACTTATAATTCAACTTATAATTACACCAAGTTGCGTATCTTTATAAGCCAGAATTTAACTAAAATTACATTAATAAATATATGTATACTAATTAAAATTTAGATCGGTCACTAAATCCAACCGATTATTAAAATAGCTTCATATAAATAATTAACACGACTATTAACAAATATGTCAATTCTTTTTATCATAATAAATGCACAGTATCGTTTCATAAGGAATAGTATTTGTAATATGCACATACATAATAATAAAATAAATCGATAGGCAAATGTAAATGATATATGTAATAGCTCATCATTTCCATCACTTTCATACCATCAACGTGATTTAATTCTTTTATAACAAATCTATATATTTGAAATAAAATTAAACAATTCAACGCGTTTCGAACAATCAACCTGTTTTTATACAATTTATTTTAAATTTCTATTAAGCAAAATTCTGTTAAACAATCTTTTCTACTATTCTCTCTCGGTCAATTTTCTAACAATGTTATTTTCGACTAGGAAAAAAATCGAAAATGTTTTCAACTACGCGTTCCGAACTTATTCTGAATTCAAAGTTAAATAAGGTATTATTTAGCATACCTTGGATCCTGCGTCGTAATCGTTGGCGTCAACGAAGGACTGATGTAGAATTTCAGGGAAAACGAAGCCAAACCATAACCAATAGCCGGTCCCAACATTCTTAAGAAGTATGAGAAACTGATCAAAGCTGGCGTCTTTGATTTTTGTATATTGTCGTCCATGTAGGATACTCCTAAAGTATAATATAATGAGCCACCGACTCCTGATACCAATTCTGCTATAAACAGCAACACCTGAGGCGCGAAATTTCCATCAGCGTCCTCGCATTCGTTTTCTCGGCTCTCGTTCCCGAAACACAAGAACTTCCGATATTTATCAGGTATGTGACTCGAATTTGCAATTTGTGGTTTCGCCCCGTATTCTTTTGTGAGCAGAAGCGCGTCTTCTCCGGGACCGTACAAAAAATGCGGCAACATCGTTAAACAGCAAAAGAGAACCACCTAAAGAACAGAGCAAATAAGTATTTAAGTATTTTATTGCTTCTTTCTCAAATTGATTCGTGAATTTTTTTATATGAGTTTGATTAACTAGAACGATGGTTGAATTTGTATCAATCTGATTAATTAAAATGATTTTCGAGAGGGATGAAACGTTACATAAAAAGTGACTCGTGATTAATACCTTTTTACAGTATAATTGCGTTTATGATTACTCTTGGTAATAAGCGAAATTTAGTTTCCTTTTATATTAATAATTAATAATAATATTAATATATTAATAATTCATAACAAACCGATTTAATTTTCCTTAAATAAACTTATATTTATATTTGTATTACGGTACTTTACAACTTAATATTCAAATTATAATAGTAAAGAAGGGAAAAATTTGAGGAAATTAGGAGTAAAAAAAAATTTATGACACAATAAATATTATTAAATAACCACTTGCACTCAATAGTGTAATGCTGGCATAATTTTTTATAGATTAGCCATTGGAGATGCTTCTCCTTATATTCTTACGTATTCTTTGTTTTGGAAAACAAATCTATCAATTATAATGGCTCTGTAATAATTTAAAATAATTACTTTGTACGTATCTATTATAGGTGACAACACTATTAATCATTGTATAATAAATAACATAAAGTTGCTAGATAGAAACATTAAATTGTTTCGTAAACATAAAGATTAAATAACTTTAAATAAACAAAAATTTGTCAACGAATTATTTGATCGTAATGAATGAAACAAAATTATTGTGAGTTATTATGGTCATAAGTAAAACAGAACATAATATTGAATTTCTTACTTGCAGAAATTTTATATTTTTGAATAGTTAGTCACTGTTACGATTAAAGTCTGTATAGAAAATCGAAAAATAAATAGATAGTATTGAAATAAAAGGAAAAGTATTATTCATAGAAAACTTTGGAAAATATTTATTTTCAAACTTTCTCTAATCAGTTACATGCTAGCTATGAAGAAAGAAAACTGAATTATCTGACACCTCAACCCTTAGTTATTAACTACAATAGTCTGCGAATTTCTCAATTTTACTTCAAAGATAATTTTATGTTTCGTTATTCTTTGCAACATGTAAATAAGAAATCATGCGTATCAATAACGATTCTTTCCTCAAATTTAAGAAAATTTTTAACTATAGGAAAACACAATTCGTAAATTGCACTATAATTAACTTGTTAATCAGTTCGACGAGTTGATTCGTCACTGACATCCCAATACTTTGAATATAACAACTCCTTTCTTTTTAAAAGACGAATTAATTACTAACTTGCAAATTTTGTGGAAATTTATATTTTTATGAAAATACATTTAAAAATAGAATTTAGGCACTGAATGTTATAATTTTGAATTTAGACAGTAAATATTATAACATCTGTTGTATTTTGGGCATTATATATACATGTATTGGACATTATTCGTATTTAGAAATGGCACAATTTGAAAAGAAATGGTGCAACGTTCATTATGTTCCATTGCACTGTAACTCTGTAAAAATATCAACAAATATCAAAATATCAAAATGTCGACTGATTAAAAAAATTGTAAATATGATATCTTTGATTGATAAAGACTCATTGCAAATAAAACATCAAATGTATTGTGTATTTTTATGTATCGTGTATACTACTTTGGTAGTACGATGATATTTACATTTTCTGATATTTACATTTGTCTGATTAAATAAAATCAGTCTGGAAAATGCTATAGTCTTCTTGAAGTTTTTATATTCATGATCGTTAGACATGATTGTCTACAAGTCGTGTTTACCGTTACCGTGACGTTATCTAACGATTGCTCTGACAATAATTCACCGCGTATTCGACTGTCTTATGCGAGATAAACGTTGAGTAATTAATTCGTCGAAAAGACACAACGAAAGATGTTGAAATATTTGAAAATAACTATAAATAATTAGAATATGAATTAATCGTTTTTAACAGTTTAATAATTTATGCATAGAAAAAATTAAGAATGATATAAAGTCTATCAATCGTCGCTTAATGTTATTTAATTACAAAAATTCATCAAAAGAACAGCTCAACTTTTATTAAATTCTATTTTTTATTAAGAAAAATTTAACTAGTAGATCCTACATTTTATCACGTTAGAAAATAAAAATTAATGAGAAATTATTCGAAGGATATTTTTGATTCTTAGAAAATCAAGAAATATATTCAAGAAATATATAAAAATATATACCGTGTATTATACGTTATTAGATTAGAAAACAAAATTTCAATAAATAGACTATTAACTATTTTTTAAAAAGTTGATATTTCAAGGGATAAACGAACTTTATTATGTGTTATGTAATATTATATTAAAAGAAAATTGTAACAAATAATTTGGGGCATTAATTTTCATAAAATATGTATTTACATAGACTTTACCATATATCATATGTATATATTAAAAAATGATGTTTCGACAAATAATTTATTAACTATTTGAAGGATATTGATTCAATCAATTCTCGAGCTAATCTCTACACCTATCCTCTTTCATCTACGAATGTATAAATAACTATACGTTTAAATATTCCTATTCATAATAGTTTACAAGTGAATATAAAAAGAAATAGGTCACGATATAAAAGAAAAGAACAGCATGTAATCTCCAAGCAACAAATAATCTCCAAACGCGACTGCATTCTACCAGTCTAATTGATTGATCAAAATTCTATCAATTATCCAAACATAAAAGTTTCTACGACATTCAACGTTATATTTTCTAATTTCGTAAATGTTAATTGTACATGATACAATCAAATAGAGTCCTGAATGCTGTACACAAACATGGTGCAAACCAGTCTCCAATTAAACGTAAATAATTTGGAACGTAATTATTGGAAATATGTGACGCGAGATGGTTCACGCATACCAGCAGCGTCTTTTCACTGCCCAATGAATGGAGTGTTTAGCTAAGCACACTGTGGCGAGAGTACGATGGGAAGAGGCGTGAATGAGCGTAGAGCTACGATTTCAACGCTTCCTAATTTAATTAAGAACTGGCCAACCGGTGGGTTGTGACGTCTCCTAGTGCATTCTTCGGGGCGTGTGTCGACAGCTGATAGTTTTCTCTGCGTTCTTCGATCTCCACAAAAGAGAGAGAGAGAGAGAGAGAGAGAGAGAGAGAGAGAGAGAAATAAAGGAGCCGAAGAAAAGAGAAAAAAAGGAGAGAAAGAGAGACAGAAAGAGGCTAAATACACATTTATATAAATAACTCAGGATATTGTCGAATGACTATAAACGAGCAAGTTATTTCGTTGAAACTCACGGTATAAATCCCGAATGCGATCCATCGAGGCCTGTGACCCCTTCCTGCGTAATAAGACAGGACCACCGATACAAACAGTTGCGAGATATCGTTACCTACAGAGATAAGACCTAGAAAGAAAGAAAGAAAAGAAAAATGCATGTTTAACGTTCTCGATCGATAGAAATAATTAAACAGCCTGGCTTTTATTGATTCATGATATAAAGTACAAACACTTCGGTGCATACTTCTATATTCGTTTAATAACCTCTCGCAAGTGATGAATCACTCGCTATCGTTCGTTTATCGATCAACAAAGAGGAATCGTTTCGATACTTTATATTGTAATGGGTATCAAATATTGAGAGAATGTATAATTATCATTTAGGTGATTATTTGATTATTTAACCTAAGATTTTACAATATAAAGGTTTCAAAACTGGATTAATAAAATTTCGGGATATCTATCTTTTGTATCTAGTGCACTATTGTGATATCTGAAAATATATAGGTAATTAGCCTTTAAATAAAATGAGGTGATTTATTGTAAGATTTCAAATCTTAATCAAATTCAGTATTTTTATCTTTTCGTCGCAAACTAACAATTTGCATCAACACGTTTGATATCAAAGCGACATAAATTAGTTTGTTTTTCATCGTTGTGTACACAGAGCATCAGACTAAATTCAAAACCTCTGAATTAAATTTTTAATGTCTTATCTCAACTGTAAAGATGATATATGTTGTTAGTACATAAAATTACCTAAAAAAAAAAAAAATGATGTTTAATCTTTTTAATCTAAATAATATCATTGAGTCATAGGTAACTACAACAATATAGTGGTATTAAATACTAAATACTTTAGTTATTTAATTTTACCTTGTATATTACATTCGCCATAATGGAGAGTTCAATCAAAATTCAATTAAATTAAGAACGATAATTAAAATGAAGTAATTCAATCCTAAATCATTACAACGACTCTGACTAGCTGACGTACTACCTGGATCTAAACTTTTCGTTACGCAGATCGCTGGTCAAGCTAATCTCACGCCTAAATTCGATTAGAACATTTACACGCTTGCATGCATTCTACGTTCTACAATCGTTCAATTAACAGTCCATAGTAGCACGTATGCACGACGAGTGGAAGTTGTGCAACATTGAGAAGCCTCTGCTTCGCAACTCACCTGTCGTCTTCGATGGTATCTTGAACCTTTTCTCGATAGTCGTAATGGTGCCGTTGAAATACGCGTAACTCGCCGAAAATATACATCCGAGCACACCGTAGAGGAACACATATGCCTTTTTATTAGCGAATCGTTGCAGCGTCGGGCTCCGTATGCACCAGATGCCGCAGGATGTTTCGTCGGTGATGGGTAAATCTTTGAAGACGTCCTCGAGGCCCCTGGAGCTCGGAGTGGTGGGCGTCGTTGGGGTGGTCGGCGGCGTGGACGGCACTCTCAACAGTTTCAGGCTCTCCGGCCCGTTTTTCTCATGGTTGCTCGTGTTATTTTTCATATTGGTGGACAAGCGCGCGTTGATACACCTAGCACAACAACGCCACTTTGCAGCTTCGAGATCGCTCTGACCTCAATCGCTGAACGCACGTTTTCGATCGACGTCCGCTGTCCTCGCGGCCCTTGGCATCGCTTTTCTTCCTTCGGCACCCACCTCGCCGCTCCTCGTTCCGCTCACTCGGCTTTTACTTGACTTTTGCCACGGTCACGTGTTCTCCATGTTTCAATATCGCGCGGTTGAAGTTGATCGTGCGTCCGATCCGATTTTTACCACGCAATCGTGACGATGCGTTGTCGACCTCTACCTGAAGATTTTACACACGATCCGATTAGAAATCAGCACCGGCTTTCATTCTCACGGAAAACATTATTGCACACGAGGACCATAGAAATGACATCGCGCCGGTGCGACGTTACATGTTACATTAACGTTTTGTGAAACATCGTGAGGCTTGATAATAGAAACAAAACTGGCTGACGAAAGCTGATATTCGGGATTATGGAAATATGCACGAAGGATTAAGGTCTAAAATATTATAGACGTAATTGAACATGTCAAATATTATTAAAAAAAGTAACTTGTCATTTGTTTATCTTTAATAATAAAATAATTATTTAGACTCGTGTATGGTTGATAACTCGGAGAATATTTGAATGTAATTGATAGAAATTAAATCTGTTGAATAACTTCCTGAACGTGTATTTATTTTTTATAATAAAACAATTATTTAGAATCGTGTATGCCTTATAACTCAAAGAATATTTGTTTTTAATTTAGACGCGATTAATAAAAATTGAGCTTGTTAAATGATAAAAGTAACTTTTCGAACGTGTATTTATTTTTTATAGTAAAGTAATTATTTTGCAAAAGTAATTTTACACTGTTCTTACGATAGAATATCTTTTAATATTCGGTATGTGAATAATAAAAATTTCTAAATTGCGTCTGTCTTTTATAATACTACCGCCAATATGTAAAATATTTAATTTTTCTAGTTTTGAAATAAATATAACACGTATTCTGAAACTCGTCGATGAAAATGCATATCTTCTTTTCATAATCATATTTATCATTTAAAAAAAATTAATAACACTGCGAAGCTTGATTGCTCTCAACATATCAGAAATGCTACGCACTACCAGAAATAAATACACAATACCTTTGACCGAAATAAACGAACGAGCAATTAAGAACGTGCCAGAAGAACATGTCAAACTTGACAATTACTCGATAATTACTGCTTAATTATTAATTAGTCCAAGGGAATAAATAAAGGCTGTCACAAAATTCACTCACACCTACCGTAGAGCAAAGAATTGATTTCTATATCGAAGCAAAAACGAACGATGACAAACGCTGGACCAATTAAGTGAAACTAGCCACCGAAAGTGGACGTCGAAAATTCGAATACTACTGTGGTGGTGGTCTCGTTTTCACGGAGGCAGTGTGCAACACGATTCTGGCCAAGAAAAGAAAAAAAAAAAGGAAAGAAAAATCGGAATGTTATGTCCGAAAACGAACGATATTCTTGGCCAACTGAAATCGTCTTCGAAGAGTGACACAGATGAAACCCGTGTACGGAATCTCCTGCGGATCCCCACTTTCGATCCCGAGGAACCGATCGGACGACAGAGGATCACGACGCGGAGAACTGTGATGCATCTATGGTTCTTCGGTTCGCGTTGCTGTTATCAAGCGGGGGCACGTTTTCTACCTCTCTTGCAATCACTTCGTGTCTCCTTCCCCTCTAATTCCTTTGCTCTATCTAACTCTATCCTCTGCTCTCTTTCTCTCTCTCCCTCTCTCTCTCTCTTTCTCTCTTTCTCTCTGTCGCGCGTACACGACTTCTCTTTCTTCGTCTATTTGTATTCCTCTCCGTTGCTCAAACATCCAGAAGAATTTACTTGTACCCGACTCCATTCTGTAAGGTCTACTTTTGATAATCTGTATTTGCGGAGACGTATCAACTCTTGCAAGAATAAGGTAAGCTACTTGAAGTTTCATTCGATGTATTCGCGGAACAGTTACAGTGTAGGGAGAAAAGTTTGTAATCAGACTGTGGATGTCCATGCATTTGTAGGAAATTGAAAATTGCAGAAACGCATATGTTCAAAGTACAGAACTAGTTACATAATAATTAACATCTGCTTTGATGACTCTTGATTAACTTTGGAAATCTATAGTGTAACGATTGTAACGTGCAATGGTTTTGTATCTAATAGTACATGTTACAATGTGCAATGGATGAAATTAATTGTACTACTATTTAAATTCCATTTTCTTAGTTAATTTAAAAAATATATATATGTCCAAGTGCAATGAATAATATTAATTTCTGCTTAGATTTTATTTTCTTAATTAACTTTAGGGAAATGTAAAATCGAACGTTCATAATTTATTTGTAGTTTCGCGCTAATAAAATTAGTACGTCTTTAACTTGAAACGATTCTTTAGGAACTCGTGTGTCTCTCATTTTGTGAATCGTTATTGACGAACGTGAAATATATTTACTCGGTTCGCCTATGTTAGGTTCTAACACAACGTTTCACTATCATTTATTAAGATTGCAATTTCTCTGCTGAAAACATATTACTCATGTACATATTGCTTTCTTATAAGTACCAATATATTAATACCAAGTATCAAGTATTAAAGTATGAAAAAAATATCAAAGGACGTTATAAGTATGAAAGGAAGCTATAAACACATTTTTTATAAAAATCATTAAAATACTTCAATCTACGAAGAAAAAACTACTTACGATAATGCAATAATAAAATAGCAACAAACGAAGAGACGATAGATAGCATAAAACACAATGAACACTACAACATGATAGAGAACGCTGATGGAAAAAAGGATTGAATAATTACAATAAACAAATCAATCGATAAAGAGAAATACCAACATCAACTCTTACATGGATGTCTATTGACAATTACGATAATACAAAGGCACATTAAGCGAAATTGACTTCAATTATTTCATAAATATCACCATCGAAAATGACACATCACGTTGTTATTCGTGAATGCTCCTTTAAATGTGTAATTCTTTGCAGGAAGGATATTCCCCAACTAGGACTGGGTCGAAACACGCAGATCTCAGCAAGATAGACGAGGTCTCGGCTTTGGGTATGGTGTCTATGTTCGTTTCTAGTCAACCTCCGGGAGCAGAGGCTCACATTGTGAACCCATTATGATTTAATAGAGCCGACGTGATGTACACACACGCGCACACTACGCGACTGGTAAACTCTTCCGTCTATTCCCGCGCATTGCTAATGGCACGCACCAAACAGCTATACCGCTAATAGCTAGTGGTTAATTGTTGAAATTTAATTTTCCATCGAAGAATGGATCGACCTGCGACCGTATCGTCATCAGTTGTTTCGACCTCGGTATATTGTACATTTGAGATTTTCCACGTTTTCCTTTTTTTTTCTTGTGCTTCGTGTAATAACGCGTGTATTATACTATGTAACAATCGTAATCATGCAACGAGAACAAAACACAAAGGAATACAATTATATCGTTTTATAAACACAATTAAAGAGGTAGTTTAATTAAAGAAATTAAAGAAATTAATAGAACAGAAGTTTGAGCAGAATAACAAGTACATAATAGGTATTGAAGTTTGTATAGCTCTGTTACACATCATGTGGCATTTTCACACTTTTAAATTTCTCACAAATACAAAAATCCGCAATCTCTGCAAATTCATTGTACCTAAAACCATTGCATTATGTTGTGTACCTGAAGTTACTGCTAGATCGTGAATCTTTGTGCAATTTCACAATATTCTTTTATAAGCACAATGAAAGAAATAGAGCCTAAGCGGAAATTTATTACATAGTATTTTTGCACTTTTAAATTATTAAATGCGTACACATGCATAAAAATCTTCAATCAAATTCATTGCATCTGAAACCATTACGTGTATTCACATACTAGTTCTTACTAGTTTGTGGATCATTATGCAATTTCATATTAAGAAATATGAGTCTAAGCAGAAATTTATTTTAACTACTGAATATTATAAGTTTCCCATAAATGCGTCCATAATCTAGAAGTATCTCCACATTTTAATGGATACCATTAAAGAAACAGAACCTGAGCAGAAATTTCTTTTCATTATAAAGTATTACAACAAATTTTTAAATTATAATAACTTCAATTTTTGATATTGAATTTTAATATTTGGTCTTTTGTATTGTCACATCACTAGAAATTAAAAATTCAAGTTGAATTGTGGCCAATTTCACAAAGAAAGGTCCAAAGTATTTCCAAAGTGTTGAATAACGATGAAATTTCGCAATGTTGATTTAAAACTCTCTTTCCTCGAAACTGATAACTCGTGTGTATCGTATTTATCGTTGTTTCGTTAAATTTAGAAACAGTTGTTTGACACAAGCAGCATCGAGATTACTTTCTAACACTTTTCCAGTAATTATTGTTCTTAATAAATCGTCACTTTCACATCGTGTCTTTTATTCGAATATTTTTACACGTATTTCTGTATCGTAACATTCCTTGAAACGAAATTTTACTCAAGTTTCAGTCTAACTTGGTTTTCCTACTTTCAATTTCGTTACTTAATTTAAAGAAAACTCAGTAAATAGAGAATAAAATAGGAGATACGTTTATTCGTTAGCGATCTTCTTTTTCTGTTTAATAAGTGATCAACAGTGTTTAACTCAAACAGTTTCGGTAACCTTGAAGCAAGAAATATGGAAGGTATTGCGAAACCGATTAAAATCTTGTTATCACGGCTACTAAGATAATTAAACGATATTACCAACCGAGTTCGAATTCTGAATGCACGTGTCACTGCTTACAGTAATGTATAATACACGGTACACATATTCCTCAGCCTTCTCGCACTAACGAGGAAACTGACAAATACGGAAATGCAATAATGTATAACAAAAAGAACGATTAACAAAAAGTTTCGAACACTTTTACTTATTCATTAATCCTGTGTAATTACAAAATTAACTACTAGACGTAGAAATTAATTCGGCGCCTTTCCTGGAGAAATTTGTCATTTGTCCTTTTTTTCATTTTCCTTTGCAATAATTCTTGTGGAAAATAATTGTTTCAGTGGGTCATTTATTATTTTAGAACAAGTTCTTCTTGTATCTGAGGAAAGTTACGATTTAATAATTGTTCAAACTCTTTGAATTTTTAATTTTCAGATATAAATTAAAATAAATTAAAATCTTTAATTGAAAATCAAAGAAAACATATTATTTCTTTCAATAATCTGCATCGTGCTTTGTAAATGTAATTTGTACTTTAAAATTCAATGCAACGGCAATTCTTACTCGTGTAGTTGTAGCTAGTTACTCCAATTTAAAATCTAAGGCATGATGACTACCATAAATAACATTATTACTATATATTGGCATCTGTATTGTTATAAAAAATACTAATAAACTATAAATAAGTTATTTGATATATTTGTAATAATAGTCTGTTGATGAAATATGATAATGGAGCAATAACTATTTTGAAAGTATGAATATATAAATATATAACTTCCGTGGTACACGATGATAGAGGTATATTATTAGTAATAACGCTATCATGTCAATGTCATTCAAACGTACAAGTCATGAAAGAGTTATTAGCGAATTTCGGCATGACTTGTAGAAAATATCCTTCTTCTGACGTTCGTACGTTTGTTTGCAAACATATGTCAGACATTTTGTTTGTTGGCAAAAATTTACATCTACGATAAGGAGGTAATAAATTAGTACACGATGTCATCTTGTCACTAAACGAACGAAACGTTTTGATCTCATGTTTCCCTTCCACTAATTGAATCTTGTACAAAGCTAACGATTTAATAGAGCGCCAAAATTCTTGAAACAAAAGCTTATAATGACTATGAAAAATATTTATACCTTTTTCTATATGATAGACTTTTCTTTATTAATACCATACTATGTTTACTAATATTATAGTATCAAATTTTTATATTCGTATGAAAATACTACTACTGCTATTATTAAATAATATAGAAGTAATAAATTATATGTATCTAATGTATGTGTACTATGTATGGAAATAATTTATTGACAGATTAAAGATTTTTATGCAAATTCATATTTTTGAAAACGTGATTAAAAAAAATAATGCCTGGAAAATTACTTTATTTATCAGCAAATATTATAGAAAGTATTATGCTTGGAATATTTTACATATCTCTTTCATATTACGTGCAATTTTATGTCTTAAATTTTTCATAAATACATGGAAATTTAGTCTATTAATTAGTATGCAAATGCTATGACGAGGACATAAATAATTCAGTATACTATATATATAATTAAATGTACAATTAATATATAATGTAAAAAAATGTAATTACCACTGAAATATATATATATATATATATATATATATATATATAATAACAATGTAAACATCGATGTGTAAATAATTTTTATAGTTACTAAACCTTAACGACCAGTAGTAATTACATTTTTCTTTTACTGTTTCAATATTCACCCATAAAAACATTTATAAATAATTTCTAACAAGCATCAAAATATAAATAAACTTTCATTTAATTTTTCTTTGCTAATTAGACTTGATATTTAGTAAATATCAAACATTTTTTCAGATTCACATTGACTGATTATGAAATTCATTTAACATGCTCTTTGACGAGCAAAATAATTAAAAATCCATATTGATGTACGAATCAATATATCATACACGGTACGATTCACTTGTCGAATTTTACACAATTTTTGAAAGAGTTCACTGTTGATTCCTCTTGCCAAACTACCGTTCAGTTTCACAAATAAAATAATCGTCTGGTACACGTGTAGAACTTTTAATTGCGACTATCTTTCTGGCACCGTGTTTGAGGAAAGTAAACGGTCGTAAAAGCACAATTCATTCTTCAAATCCAACACATTGACAAATCTTTTGGGATTTTTCAAAATAAAGTGATTGACGCAATTTAAGATAAAATTTCGAATACAGAACTCTTTCTTCATTACAAACAGATCTTATAAATTTTTATTATTTCAACAAAATTTTGAAATCACTCTCCCCTCCCCCCTCCCATTCCCCTCTCCTTCTCTTAAAGACAAAATTTTTTTTCTTTCAAACATATGAAAAACGAAAGAAAATAAAAAACAGATCTTAAGTCTATATGTAGATATATTACAGTCTATTTTAATAAGGTTCTGATATTTCTTTTCTTTCCCTCTCTCTCTCTACATTTTTTAAATACAAAACCTCTTTTCTTTTAAACATATAATGAACGAAATGAATTTTATAAATTTTTAAACAATGGCTCACGAAAGTATTTGTACACTTATAGATACTTTCTATAAACATATTGTATAAAATATTTTGAAATTTTTTTAAATACTGCAATGGGATACAATTATTATTGTTATTATTTGACTGCAGACTTTTATGCAAATTAAAGAATTGGAATTTAAATAGAAATTTGTTTCATGCATTAAAAATTGTAATACGTATTCTAGTGTAGATGTTTGACATATTTTTGCATGTTATATCTTCTCAGGTATATACATACCTGCATCTTTGAGTACTCTGTAATTGCATAAAAATCAGTAGTCTAATTGTAATTATATCATAAAATTTGAAACGAACGTGAAGGTATACAATATTACAAATATTTGTTCCAAGCGTACACTTCGTAAAGATTGCAAAAGAATTTGATCAATTATTCACTATATTAGTAAGAACATCTTTTAACCATAATTATGCATTCAAGATTATTATGTTATATGTTATCTTTTTATTAAGTATATTTATTATAATTTATTGCATTTATTTATTACAAAAGTATATTTTGCACAGATCACAAAAGAATTTTGACAATTAATTCTTTGATACGTTAATAACTCTAATATTTAATAAAAATTAATTATAGGCTTAATATCATCGTTCATGTTGACAATTTGATAACTACTATAGATATTTCCAGATTAGTTTCAAATTTTCTGATTTTACAATAATTGTGCCCCGTTGCAATATCGATGAGATTTCAAAAATTGTGATATACAAAATTTTCTGTGACAAGCATTCAAACACTTTTGCGAACATCTATCTCAATAAATTACTATATAAAATCTATTTCAACAAAATTAGAAATTAGACTTTTTCAAATTGTATTCGAATTCGTCGTAAGATACTGATATGATTTCTAAAAAATTGCTGTCGATCAATCAGAGAAATGTTAATGTCTAATTTCTTTGCGATACCCATGAAACTGAAAGTTTTCTAATAAACGAAGAAGATTATAAGGAAAGTGTATCAATCACACTGCGGACTCGTCGCAATAATAATGTTCATATTGTGCGAGTGATCCGGTAAATGAAGAAGCAAGGGCCCAAACAGTCAGTTTAATAGGTTGACGAATTTCGTTAGACGCGTTGAACGCTACAACCCACTTGCGTCGCTAAATTACGCAGCATTCGCAGAATAGAAGAATCAAGGCCGGACGAGTTGCATTAGAATCATTATTATTACACATAGTTAATGCTAATCGTTTTTCTCGAGGGCGAATGGCCTTTTATTCCTTACGTTCTTTTGCCAATATAAATGTGAACCTACTTTACATGTAAATATAAATACAAATATTTTTATTCTCGTATTTTTGCAAAATTTGTTTCTTTCACTTTTGCTCATTTCGTTTGTTACAAATTGAATATTATATCGAGTTATAGTTGGCATTATAATTAATAATTGGTGTCTAGAATATAAATTAGGAATGATTCAATTGTTTATCGTTTCTTTCGCGAATTTGATAAATATGCGATAACATCTTGCCTTTTTGGTATACTGTATAAAAATTATGTATTATTTATGTATTAAATTATGTATATAAAAATTATGTAAAATTATCTATATAAAAATTATATATACTATATAAAAATTCTGTGTTATTTATAATCACTTATTTCCATCTTCTACTTATATCTAGGTTTTACTTAAATCTTTGATTTCATAACAAATGTGAAATTACTCTGTAATTGTGCTCTGCATATGAAATTTATATGCTGGTTTTTTTCTTTACATGCTTTTATATATAATTTTATAATTGTAGTTAATCAAATTTTCTCGATGCACGTATTAAATAATAATTATAACAATGTTAGTAATCTAACATGCAACAAATACAGTGCGTCCCTGTAATTGTGGTACAAAAATAAGTTGTAAAGGTAAATCTTTTTCATTCGAGGCTTCATTTGCAATTAAGTGAAATTAAGTTTGAAGATTTGTCAAATGTATCCACAAATGTAACCAATTTTATTCTTACCTAAGCACGTTGAAACTTCATTTTTTATCAACATAAACTTTTTCAACACTTATTTTCTCCTATTGATTATTCGCTTCTAATCAGTCTCGAAGTTATTAAATTGAGAAATAAAAACTTTATTGTTAATAAAAAAAAAGATGTTATTGTTTTATGGTTTTCAACCCACTTTTCCATGCAGAGTCACTTGATCGTTGTACCACAAACACAAAGACTCGCTATATGTATTTAGTGTAACGAAAAATAAAAATCACAAAAAGGTATAGAAGACAAATGACAAATAATTCATAACTTTGAAAAGTAAAATTGCGTTTAACAAAAATAACGCACAAATGATAATCGTTAACATTAATAAAAACAAAAAGCTCAGCGTAATACGTATAATAATAAAAAAAATTATTGTGTATCACCTGCAACTTACATTTATCTCCAATTCTTCGATCGGCAATCCTTTATAATTATCTCAATATTCACGTCAGAGATACCCGAGTAGAAAGCAGATAGAAAATCATTGAGAAAAATGACAAAATAAATCTGTTTGTGTATAAATAAAATATGATTGAAAATAGCAAGAGGACGGTTGAAACCGGTTGCTTCCGGTCAGCCGCGTCGCATACCTCTATCCTTGTCCGTTGCCTACTGTCGTACGTTAGTCCAGATGAGACTGTACCTCGACTTAGAAGACGTTGATGAGGTCTATATGAAAGATGGGTCAGGGTCATGCACAATACACCGTGTACACACAACGACAAAACTTCCTAACACGAAGCTGACCTGTACGTTACACGGTAACGCATTCGCATGCTCTCAGACTGGCATCGAGTGAAAACTCTTCAATTTCATATGAAATGTCAGTCATTTTATCTGCGATCGTGACAATCGTATCAGTTGTATCGCGATACATAACCGATGGCAAAGTTTATTACAAATTCGAGTACTTTTGTGCTCGTTCAATCGATTATTCCCAGTTTCTGCAACGTATCGCGATTATACGCATAAGCGCGGCAAATGTCCAAACGAATCGAGAAACGAATTTTCTTTGATTACTCAAAACGTTGTTCTATTTACAGAATCTTTTATTTATGTACCTAAGCAAACGAATTTACTTAATTAACTTTTGGACTTTCTCTTTGTTTCTCTCTTTTTTTTTATTTCTTTCAACAACATCGTGTTTGATTTAATAAAAATTTGATGTTTGTTATAAATAGGATGATTTAATATTAATTACTCACTCTCTGTCCCTCGTATTTAACTCAAATTTTTATTCTGTTCATGTTTGACTGTATACTGTATTATACATATACTGTATCATGATGTACTATATACCTTTGTATCAAAAGGTTATTATCGTAAATAAGCATGTATGGGAATAAGTATATAAGTAAATAAATATATTCATAAATAAATTAACATTAAAATTGTTCAATCTGTCAAAATGACAAATATCAAATTTTCTTTTCTTAGAATTGCCGAAAAATACGGATATTTTTTTTGTCAAAATTAGTATTGATACAAACAGAGGCGTGATCTATTTATTTTAATGATTATCGTTTAAACTTTAATAATTTATATATAGAATATTTTCGTACGTATAAGAGATTGGTGGTTCAAGTATTAAAAGTATTATTATTCTTACAATTAGATAATTGAAGCAACAAAGAGGTTTACCTCAATACCGAAATCATATTTATTGAAAGAAAACGACAGATATAAATTTGTATAAACACATCAGAAAATGCAAAAATTTATTACTACGAATAGTTAATTTTTTTCTAACACACCTTATTTGATTTTGATTGATTTCAATCTAATTTCCATTTGTTCATTAAAATTAATAAAAAGTGGAACTATTATCTTATTGCAGCGATCTCTACAATTATTAATATCAAATGCAACATTTTCAACAGAATATTAAAATTTTATAAAACATTCTTTTGTATTATGTTTATATTGTGTGCATCTTCCTATTTCCCATAAATACATAAAAACCTACATATTATTTATTAACCATATTAGTATTAAATATTAACGCATGGTTTATTAAAACTTACATAATTCATTGACCTTCATATGTTGGTATTTCAAGGTTATTCAAGGTCATTCACTGCCTCCTAAAACCAAGAAATTGTTGTCTTTCATATTCAAAATATTGATCTCGTGTGTCAACGCGTTGATTTAACTATCTTTACAGGATTGTATCCTCTCCAATGTTATCCAGAATGTTTCATATATGATAGGTCGATGAATTCGTCATGGAACGGGCTACATGTCCATCTGAAAAATATATGTGTTTATTTAAAAACGAAACAAAGATCATTTTGAAATCTTGTACGTTCACTTAGGTTTGTGACCACCAAAAGATATCCCACCAGAAAGTAAATTTTATTTAAAACAGAGCGATACACCTGACATTAGAAACTGTAACAAATTTTATAAAAATAAATAAATAATCGAAATAAAACGGAAATTTAAAATATGCGAATATGCTACTTTTATTAAAAATCAATATTTAATTCTTAGTATTATTGTATATTGAATCATTGTGCATAATATCCAAGATATTTTTGAGGAACTACAACTACTTTCATTTTTGAAATTTTACCAGGTATTTTACATATCTTTCATTTCTACAATTTAAAACTGTTCTATTTAAATGTTCAAACGTTTGTTATTTTCTAATAAAAAGAGAAACTTTTATTTTAACTGTTTTAAATTATCTTCTTTTTATTAAGCTTTTCATGTTGTTATAATCTATGCAGCACAAATGTGAAAACCAAGCACTGCCTGTTATTATAATATTATAATATCTGATTGAATTAATATTATAATATCTCTCCCTTAATATTATAATATTATAACAACAAGCAGTGCTTGCTATTATACTATTTTAATAATAATATTATATTACAACATCATAATTTATTATTATAATTAATACTACAATATATTCGTACATGATATCACGCTCATATTTTTATATAAAAAAAAATCATAATATTAAAAGCTTATTTGTATAATATAAGAAAAATGCATAGATAGATATTTGCCTGAGTATAATGAAAGGATTACAAGATGATACCAAAGATTAAATTGAAGTAATTATGAAACATTGCTTTCTTCGAATCCCTTTCCTCCCACTTTTCAACCCTAATCGTCACGCGTGAAGAGATAATTACCACAATTCATGATACTTGGCAAGCAAAGGAAATTCTCGGACAGGAAATCCGGGATCAGAAGACAGAGTCGTAAAGCAAGTGGATCTCGGAGGTGGACGAGCAACGAGCACGACGATAGTAGCCTTGATTTTTCTTTATTTACGGAGGAGTAAGGCAGGACACTTAATCCTTCGGTAATGCGAAAGCGCATCCTCCGCGAGCGTGCCTAAGGATACGATCGATAGAAATGTCCTGACGTCACGAAGACGTCGCGGAATTCATTACGCGGCTGTGCCATCCAGCTCTGGCCGGCCCGGGCTTAAAAATTAAAAGGCTCTCAAACAGAAAACTCCCTTTTTCATTCTCAGCATCGCGGGTTTGTAATCCTTTGACTAGCGGACTCTGAAACAGCTACGACCACCAGAGTTCGACATGCGAAGCCTTCAGACCTTTGCCCTCTTGCTTTCCTTTCCTCTTCTTTACGCGAATCAGCCGAAACCGTCGATCGCCTGATTTAAGTATACCTTCTCGTTTCGCTCTTTCTTTCTTTCCTTTCCCTTTTGTTTCATACAGCCAGCCGAAACTTTTTTTTCGTCTCTCGGAGCATTACGGTCTATTTGCGGGGGATTTAACGAAACCGCGGACCATCACAGACCCTTGGCAAGGGAGGAGACCCTTCGCTCATCGTGTAACAAAATTTCAAGTACACCTGATCAAGTTAGGTTTCTTTCTGTGATGGATCAAAATCTGTTGCTGCTGGATGAAACTGTTTATCAAGTAGTTTCTAATATGAATACTGCATTTATGCGAATCTGTGATTTCTAATTTAACGCTATTAAAAATTATACAAATCATTGTAGTTTAAATAATAACAATTGAAATAAATGGATCTGTAATGATATAATAATAATAATAATTTAATAATATAAGGATTCTGTAAATAGATCCATACAATTATATTCTGTTTAAACAAAAGTTAATATTAACCTTGGCGAAAGTAATCTTTTCAACAATTGTGAAAGAAAATTATACAAATCATTGTAGTTTAAATAATAACAATTGAAATAAATGGATCTGTAATGATATAATAATAATAATAATTTAATAATATAAGGATTCTGTAAATAGATCCATACAATTATATTCTGTTTAAACAAAAGTTAATATTAACCTTGGCGAAAGTAATCTTTTCAACAATTGTGAAAGAAAATTATACAAATCATTGTAGTTTAAATAATAACAATTGAAATAAATGGATCTGTAATGATATAATAATAATAATAATTTAATAATATAAGGATTCTGTAAATAGATCCATACAATTATATTCTGTTTAAACAAAAGTTAATATTGACCTTGGCGAAAGTAATCTTTCCAACAACTGCGAAAGAAAAGAGAATTATTAAAATTATACAAATCATTGTAGTTTAAATAATAACAATTGAAATAAATGGATAATATATATAATAATAATTTAATAATACAACAGTCTATAAATAGATCCATACAATTATATTCCGTTTAAACAAAAATTAATATTAACTTTGACGAAAATAATCTTTTCAATAATTGTAAAGAAAGGAAAATTTGAAATTCGCCATAATTTATTTGGCTCAAGTGGAGATGCTCGATCATTGTCACAGCGTTAAATATTTTATCTTGTAACGATAAAGTGGAAAGTGGATCTTTTTACACTTGTATGAAAATTAAATTGATTTAAAAAAATAAAATCGTTCATGTACAAAGACTCATGAAAATATTTGGATATTTAACATAAAAATATATTATGCATGTTGTATAATATTTGTTTTTCCATTAATACTTTATTAGAAGTATTTTTTCTAAATTTCTAAGTTTTACTTTCTGAGTTGTATAAAAATATAAATTTGTTCAAAAATCCCTGTCCAATAATGAAACACGACTTCCATAAATATAAAATTTGAAAACGTTCTGAAAATAAATATAGAAGTTGCATAGTTACTGTAAATATATTTTAGATTGTTGCAAACAAAATGACTGAATTCTTAATAAAACTTTTATTTTTCAGGCAGTTTATATTTTTTAAAAATAATATTAATCAATTTAAAATTTGCCAGAGTTCATTTATATTTTAACCATTGCAATTAAAATTAAAACAAAATTTGCAATTAAAATTTTTAGTGGATCATTGTTGATCATTGGGTATTTTCCCAGTATAATTTTTTTACATCAATAAAATCATCTTTCCTCTTCAGGTAGCTATTTGAAAATTAGTATTAATATTCAATTTTTACTGTATCAGATCATGTTTTAAAATGCATTTGAATTGAATGTTGACTAGTGGATTACTTTGTCTTATGTCAAAAAGATAAACGGTACTTTCGACAAAACAATTATGACTCTTTTGTAGTACTTAGTCACTAAATTACAAATAACTTTAGAGATTTATAAAATTCTGTCATTTCATATACATTTTATATACATTTATGTAGATAATTACCTTGAACATATTATTAATACTAAATATCTTGAATTATTGATATAATGGATATTTTACTATTTAAATAATTCTGTTTCTAAAGTATATATATTTAATAGTAAAATATAATAGATATTTTACTATTTAAATAATTGTGTTTCTAAAGCATATATTTCAATGAATATCGTGTAATTTCTATATAAAAATACTTTCGTGAACCTCTGTAGTTCCATGAAATACGAATAACTATAATTCGAAATATAATAAACGTCAAATATTTAAGTAAATCAGCTCTCGTTATTCAAAAATTAAATGTAAATTATAAAATATTTAGAAAGAGTCTAAATATATTTTTTACTTATATATATATATTATGTTAACTTAAAACAATTACATTGTATTTGAGTTATTTATGTTTTTAAGAAGTCATGATGTACAATATTACATTATTGATGTTAATTAATTCAATTACTTTATAACAACGAATATAACAATAATAATTTATAAACTGTATATATTGAAACAAATCTAAATAGTTTCTTCATAGTTTTATATATATTATATGATGTTTGGAATGTTAATCTTTTCATACCTAAATCTTTTACAATATTAAATATGAATTAATTCGAGTGATTTACAATATTGCTGTTAAACTATTTATTAATTATTCGATTGTACATTATACTATATTATTAACATATACTGTATTATTAGTTTTATGCAATTTTTAATGATTTTGTGTAATTGTTACGAAGAATGAACGCATTTCACGCCAGAATATACATACCTGGTTGTTTTCATTTCACTTTCGATTAAACGTTTCTGTCTCGTCGAGTATTATACTTTGTTTGCCATAGGTTTATCAGAAAAAACCACAGATTTTCCTTGAAAATCACTTTTCGGTATCTACTTGCACAAAAACATTTATAACGATCAAATGAAATATCATACAAAAATTTAACAAAAATTCGTATTTTATTTACAAATAGAAATAATGCTGTACAACAATCGTGCAAATATTTTAACCAGTCTGGAATGTGACTTAAAAAAAAGAAACAAAAATATTAACGTTATTTAAATGCTTTGAATTTTACTTTAATTTATGGTCAATTTCTCTAACTAAATTAATTCAATAGGATTTACATAAATATTATTAAAAATTCCCCTGTATAATATCATTCTCATTGTCGATATTGATTATGGAAATGTTTCAAGTTTACAGTGGCTACAAGAAGTACGTTACATTTATTATTACATTTATATCGCAGGTAAATTATTTGTCTCAATATATATCACATTTATTCCTTTAATTTGCTACATTTGCGACATTTATTATTTATTAGTATCATTATGTAACTACAAACATTTGATTCTTAATATTAAATATTGAATATTGGATTCAATTATATCAAATTTACTATATTTATTTACTAATTTACTACATTTACTGCGTAATAGTATTATCATATAACTATAAAAAGTGTGCATTATCAAAATGACATTCAGTCCAATTATATCAAATTCGTTCCTTTAGTTTATTATATTTACTATTTAATAGTACTATTTAATAGTACGACTACAAAAATTTGATATTATCAAAATCACATTAGGTTCAAATCAAATTTTAATTTACTGTAATTACTACATTTATTGTTTAGTAATATTATCAGATAATTACAAAAATTTTATATTATCAGGATAATATTAAATTCAAATTGTGTCAAATTTATTTCTTTAATTTACCGTATTTATTATATATATTATTCAATAGTACTATCAAATGACTACAAAAATTTGATATTGTCAAAATTATTTTAAGAGAGAATTTTCATTGAAAATATGGATACGAATACTTTTTGTAGCCTCTGTAACAACAAATAAAGTTTAAAATTTTACACGGAACATTTTCACGTGTAATTGGCAGAAACGATAATTTCCTGTCATTTAATTTACATTTCCGTTCATTTCCTTCTTCTTCTTCTTGCCGTCGGCAGTTTGTGGCATGTCATCTTCCTTAATAAATTCGCGACGTCTGTCGTTTTCTTGGGCGCCGTACAGATCCAAATTTTTCCCAAGATAACAGACCGCTACATCGAACAACACTCCTATCATGGAGAATCCTAAAAAACACATTCTTACACAATAACGCAATACCTTCACAGCGAAGTCGCTGAAAAGCGAAACAAAACAAACGTTAATCACACTTTCGACACAAATGAATAGACAAAGACCTACGTGATACGTTTCTGACGAATTATCTAATTATTTCCACTCGACGATATTATTTAACAATTGTGATTTCCAGCGTGATCTCGAGCATATCTAATACGTCGCTAATACGATGTTTACAATTTGATTGGAGAATCGACTCGTTATGTCACTGTAATTTACACCGTAAAAAATTTACACCGTTTTGAAGAACGGTTCGAGACGCGAGATAAGATAAAAATTTTAAACTTCTTTATCATCTATTTGCCACCATTCGAATCTACTATTATATTTGCGTTATTTTGTAGTAGGTAACAATGCAAACAATGTTTTATGATACTTTCATAAATATGATAAAATCTTCTATATGCGAATGTGACTATAAAACACGTGAACGTTACAATAAAATTACTTTGTATAGCAAACGACAGAATTTTTGGTATAATTTCAATCAAACTTAATACTGTGTGTTAAATCAGAATCATTTTTATAAAAAGAAATAGTTTAAGTTCTGTATAACAAAACTCCATTTTTTATGAACTTTTTGAAGAACATATAATTGGAATTCATATAATAAGAACTGATTCTCTCTAGTACCAATGATTTTTAGTTGATATGTAAGCTGAATCATAAGTAAGTAGTGAAGATGATTGTACAAAATTTTTAAAACTATAGCCTTAGTTTTCGACAAAATCGAATTTGAAAATTTGTGAGAGGAACATAGATTTATACATTCATATCAAGGAACAACACTCTAATTGTAAGTGTCGAAATTAAAATAAATTAAAAAATTAAAATTTAAAATAAAGTAAAAAATTATTAAAATAAGCAATAAAACAACAAAATTATGCAATAATTTGACAAATTAAAAAAGTGAAAGTATATTACAATCTGTCAATTTTATAAATATTTGTTCAAAACGTACAATTCCCAAATACAATTTATATTTTAATAATTTTAACAATAATTCTCTTAATTTCCATATCAACTATAAATATTTTAAAAAATTATTAAGTATTAAATATTTAAAAAATTAAATATGTAAATATTAAATATATATGTATTAATATTAAATATTTAAAAAATTAAATATATAAATATTAAGTATTAAAAAAAAATTAAATGTATAAGTATTAAATATTTAAAAGAATAGAGAACATTTACCTGCTGACGTTATGTTAACTAAATACCGGAAGTTTTTTCCATGATGGAACCAGCAGTTTCCTCTGGTTCCGCAGGACTCCTCCCAGATCAAGCAAGTTGAGTCAATAATGGCTCCGTAAATAATTGGTCCAGGTATTAACGCAAACAAGGAAATAATCATCAGCGTAACACCCTGCGCGAAGCTTTTATCCTTTTTCTCGACGCTGCGGTAATTCACCAGGACGTTGCTAATTTTGCCGGAACACGCCAACGTTTGTATAACACAGGTGAGAATCATGAAGAGGAGGTAAGGGCCGCTGCAATCGTTCGTGCATGGACCAGCTTTGACTTTGTCGAAATTCATCACGTGCGAGTCGTTCACGTAGATCGATTGTTCCCTCGAAGCATCATCGGTGGTATAACCGAAATGGCTTTCGAAATTTGGCGTACTTAGTAACGAAAGGCAGCTGCAATTTCCAAATTCTTTGTCGTTGATTATTGTTCGACAACCAGCGTGGCAAGCGGAGAAGAATGTTGTTTTGGACGCCACGTGACAAACCGGAGAATATTTCACGCCGTTGCAGTTGCAGTCGGCGTTGCAGTTGAATGTTAGATTCATTCTGGAACAGAAATTAATCATTTGGATTTTACTCGCGTTTCATGTTACAACTATGAGCGTTAAATAACGTTCTTCTAGTATGTGTAACTAATTTATAATAATGGGATATGTTTAGAAATATCACGTGATATCTATTAAATAACGAATCAAAAATACGTTTATACTGTAATTACTAATTGTTAGAGTAAATACCAACATGCATTGAAATAAAAAAATATATAAAATTAATATAAGAAAATATAATTGTATATTATTAGTAAATTCCCGTTCTTTTGTTTTTCAAATCTTACATTTGGATTGAGAATCGAAAAATTTATACAAACCTACTCTATGTATGTATTATGTTTCTCAATAAAGAGTTATCAAATTTCAAACTTAAGCAATCAATATAATTTGGCATGCGAAATACATCATGAAATCATGAATAGATAGTTATGAAATTTTAAAAAATTAATTGTCCCTTTTTCAACAATTTACAAAAAGTGAATGTGAAACAGCTGAACGTATATGAACAGCTGAAATACATTTCTTGAATCTACATTTAATGTTTTCAATATAGCTCCAAGATATCCATAACTCTTGTGAAATGCATAAAAGTCGCATTAAATTATATGAACAGTGCTATATATATTAGAAAGAATGATAACTTACATTAAAATATAATACCAGCTTAAAGAAATATTTTATTTAATAATTACTTTTATTAGCTATCTGTGTCAATAGACATTTACATATTAATGCATATACTGTATAATTAATTCAAATTGTATTACAAATACTATTATGTCACGAGATATGTCACAAAATTATTTGAGAAAAGTTTTAATATTTAATTCTTTACATGTTAATTATTATTAAATTAAAATAACTATTAAATCATTTATATGTTCTCTTCATTTTTATTTTCTACACTTCTAATGATTTATAGAATCATACTTTTCTATTTTCTTTCATTTCATACATATATATAAACTATTTATATTATATTACACAAATATTGTGTAAAAAAACAATTTCATAAATTTTAAATATATAAATAACTATTCTAAATTAAACAGCATTACAACAGAGCAATAATCTGGAAATGAAATATATAAGCAAAACGAATGAATTGATAATTGCAATTGTTCCAGAATACTAAAAAGTAATGTTCTATAAAAAAGAAAACGTACTCACTGCATAGTTTCTAAGTTGAGGCCTTCGATGCCGATATCGGAACAACCAAGAAATATAAATAATACTTGACCAGCAACAAAACAAATACCGACGAATACATTCCACGCTAGCAACGGTCTGGGACCAGGTTTAAATTTGCTAATTATTAATCCGGAAAGCAGAAATCCTAGTACCATTCCAACGAGCGATATCGGACCTTAAAACATAAAAGCTTATGTATAGTAGTTCTGAGAAACTAAAATAAACACATTAACATTATATGTAGCAACATTATACTTCATAAAAAAATTATTAACTAATTAGTAGATTTGTATATTCCTTTCCAACTAAATTAAGAGAAGATTGCTGTTTATTACTTTGGTAAAAGAATATCACTGTTTATTATTATTATATTATATAAAGATATTAAATATGAATATAAAAATAATATTGAAAATATACTAAATACGTTGTTATTAATCAATAGAAAAAAATTGTTATTTATCACTTTTTTTATCAATAATCGATAAAAAAATAACTTTCCAACAATCCAAAATTATTCATATATATAATCAACAATAAAAATAGAATTGATAAGAAACAATATCTCGAATTGTTTACATATATGTAGCAAATAGCTTGTACACTTATATACTGATGAATTAAATAATAAATGTATTCATATTTAACAAAACTAATATTAAATTTTAGTATGTACCTGTATTATGTCTTCCTCACAAAAATAGCAGAAAAAATAATTAATAATTAGATGTGAATTTTTATATATTTATAAATAATTTAAAGATTCAAAAATGCAAAAGTGCATAAAATACCAAAAATAGAGTACTTGTAACAATACTTATATAATCGTTTCGCTAAAATTATTTTACTAGAATTATACTTATTTTCGCTTAATGTAGAAATTTCAATCCGATCTCTTTTATCTACATGTTTTCAATGACCTAGGTCTCTTAACAATTAACCCATTAACACACACTGTCACTGGAATTTTCAGATGACTGTATTTTGAATTGCTTCTCTACTTGTTATTTTGTTAGTGTGCAAAAACGTTCAAAAGCTAATTATTGATGTATGTTTCAGATGAATATCAATTTTATTCAAATCTTTGCTGATAAATTTGCTAAAAATAATGAAATATTAAAGACTAACGAGCGATTAATACAAATTGTCCAAAAAATGATATTACAATCGCATGTATTCCTTTCGATTATCTCACTTAAATTAAATCCTTTTTTTTTTTTTCAATAAGTATAATACGATTATTTTCAAGTGTATGCCTTTTATTGAACTTTCAAGTTTCGCAAAAGATCACAATAATTCCAGATTTCAAGGGGGCGTTAATGAGATAACAAAAGGAATCTTCCTACAGTCCAGAAACAATTTAATTCTAACAAAAAAAATAATAAAAATTGTTTCTTTTTAACATTGTATTTTTCCAAATGTCACACCTGCAATTACAGTACCACCAGCAGCGGATGTGCTATACTGAACCTCAAGGTATTTCGCCAAAAATGTTATATACGCCGATGCACCTAACACGTAGAACACTCCGCTTAAATTATTGAAAGTCAACAGCCAATTTGTCAATAACCTCTTCATTGCCTTCGGAAATTCGCGCATAGTCGGAATATATTCAGTTTCTAAAGATTTCCTTGGTTCCATCGGTTTCATGTATTGTTCCTGCACGGTTAGGTGCAATTTCAATGGAATACTACCATCCTGAAAAACGTACGAAATATTTAATCATTTATATGTAATTAGTATTCCACGTAATTATTTATATTTATATAAGATTCACTGTTAAATAAATATTATAGAAGAAAAGGAAAATGTATTAATATGAATGGATAATCACATACAAGAAAAATTGTTGAATTAAATTAAATTAAATTCATTAAATTATCAAAGTAAATTATTGAAAGAATGAGAAACATACAAGGATAGAAAGCACAAAGATATAAGGAGAAAACTACTTGCAAGCGTACGAATAATTACTAATTAAATAGATAATACTGGTAAAAAGAATAGGAACTTCTAGAAAACAATTTCTTCAATTCACTCTTATCTCTTTAAATCCCTTATTGACGGCATGCGTGTTTCTTTAACAAAGAAATGAATTATCTTCAATCAACACACGTTCGATATCTCAAGAAAAATGTCAAGCAAAAAGAAATACTTTAAATTCGGCACATACATGCGTATAAACATTATTTTGAAATTCTTAAAAAGTTTTTGTTTAAAATAGTTTTTAAATAATTCTTATCTAATCTTTTACGTATAATTAAGCAAATGACTTCGTTAAGTTCTACACATCGACTGATGCCTAATGGAGTTTCTAATATTAGTTGTATGTTTTACCTTTCTGGCAGTGTCGAGTACAATATTCTTTTCAGCCGGTAAATTTCGTGGAAACATAGCTATAAGAATAGAAAACATGCCCATAGTGGCACCTAAAATAATCCAACCGAGCCACCATGCACCTAACCATCGAGGATCCTTTTTCGTAATCACAGGATGTAGACTAGGATCTATGTACAAACTGAGACAACCATAACCCAGCAGGAAGCCTATTGCTGGTCCAATAGTTCTCAGAGCAAAAGTAAAACCTAAAAACAGGATATAATTACAATTAGAAAATTAAAAGTTATTATCAAACTAAACATTATTTATAATAATTAGAAAGTTAAATATTATTTATTTACTGCAAATATTCTTCTTTTTCTTATACACGTGACACAGATATTTCATCATTTGATTGTTAACAATATAATTAAAATTTCATCAGAGCAAATTTTTAGTCCTTTGGGAAATTTCTTTAAAGGTTTATTTTAAAAACTGATTACTGTACAATACAGTAAATATTTCATTGTATTACAATCTGATTGTATAATACAGTAATCTAATATTTTTGTATGTTTTTTGAAAAGTTGGAACAATAAAAATATCAAATGTGAACGTGAATTCAGTTTTTCTATGAATAGTGTAATAATGTACAATAATCAATCCACAGAAGATTAATAGGGCAATAATTGTAGTAATAAGTATTTAAACATTAAAATTTACATGTTCCAGCCATTTGCAGTACAAATTTTATGTTTTATATCCTATTAATTTGTTTTACTGCTTCATCAAAAATAAAAAAATAAATATTATGTAGAACAATATAATATATTTCAGAATAAAAATCTGGAAAATAATAAAATGTTTTTTATATTATTTATTATGTCGTTTTGTTATTTTATTATTATTGTTGTTTTATAATTTTATCTTACGTAAAATTATAATTTTGCGTAATTGAAATCCTAATAAAATTTTAGTAAGGATATCTCGACATACAGATATTTAACTTTATACAACATTAATTGAAATTTTTCTAGAAACTCGTTCCAAAATATTTATGATTAAAAAGAATTAAAACGAGATAAATGTAATTATTGTGACCGTGTAAGATTAGATTTCGATAAAATAAATGATTTATAAATTGAATGCATTGACTGATAAAATTATTTGGTAAATATTTATCAAAAGCTGTAGTACCGTTCATTTTACATATTTATGTCAATCAGTCTTAATTCATTGCCGAATATTTCAATCTTTATTTGTGAATGCATGAATATTATTAAAATTATTAAAATATTATATACAGCGACTTCAGAAATTTTTCGTACACTCAATGAAAGATTATTTGACATTTCAAACTCTCATTAATTTCATGAAAAAGAAATCGTACAAATTTTAAAAGGTTACTGCGAAATAAAAATTTTAATCTTCAAAATCATGATAAATTTATTAAAAAAATTTTTTTAATAAAAACTTTCAAATTTAAAAAATCTCAAGAAAAATGATGTAAAAACATCTTCAAAAGGATCGTTGTTGCAAAATAATGGATTGTTTTACAATTTCTTTTTTACAAAATTCCTTTCTTATAAAATTATAACTATGGATTGTGCATTTATAGCAAATTTTAAAATACTAAATTACACAAAATATATAGAAAAATATATAAAATGCCTAAAGTATAGTGTTTTCTATAATACTTACTATGTAAAATAGCTTATAGTCGTAGTTCTACTTTTTTAATTAAATCCTCAAAAACATAAATTTATATAAAAATCCGCATACAAAAGCAACATAGCAAGTATTTTTCTTTTCGGCACAGTGTTTTTACACTCAATGAAAAATGGTTGACAATTTAAATTGTTGTCGACAATTTTGCAAAAATTGTAGAACAATTCAATTGGGCTCATTTTGAAGATGAAGCTTTTACTTTCACAATATTGAATTCATTCGTTCGAAAATGTTTCTACATCATTTTAAAAGAGAGTAAGTAAAGATACATTTCCTTTCAAGAATTTCCAAATTCAAATGTTTTTACACTGAACAATTTTTTTTCATAATTAATAAAATTCGTCATAGTATTGAAGATTAAAGTCTTCCCTTTGCAACGATTCTTTAGAATATGTCGTACGATTTTTTTCGTGCAATTAATAAAAGAAAAGTTCCAAGTATCGACAATTTTTCATTGAGTCTACGGAAACTTTTAAAAGTCTTCAGGAAACTTATTTACGCAAAAGTCTGAAGCTGCCTTAGCGAATGCTTAAAAAAAGGAGTTGAATCTGAAACGTCAAACGTATGAAAGATTTGTTCTTCTATTCCAAGTAATTTATAGTTCTTGTAAATAATAATTTAATAAGTAACAATCCAAGTATTTAAATTAATAAGTTTTAGTATTTAATGTTATATAATATTGTAATAAAAAAGCATACAATTAGAAAAGAAAAAAAATTAGGGAAACTCGTTGATATTGTTTATTGTTGCATTTAGAAACGAAAAAAATATTTCAATCAAATGGAGCGTCGATATGTATCTAGATCTTAATCTTAACTTTGAATGATCATTGAATTTAACAACTTGTTTTTATTTACACCTACATAATAAATTGTAAATTTATTTATAATTGTATATTACATTATGTGTTACCTCATATCAAATGCATTTAAAGGTTAATAATTAAAAGTAATATTTATCATATTTTTCTATAAAATCAGTAAACTATAAGAAATTACATATTAAAAATAACATACAACAAGTAGAATTTCAATGATAATTAGAAGAA
This sequence comes from Tetragonisca angustula, assembly GCA_036937485.2. NCBI lineage: Eukaryota > Metazoa > Arthropoda > Insecta > Hymenoptera > Apidae > Tetragonisca > Tetragonisca angustula. The sequence continues at coordinate 2,206,122 of JAWNGG020000002.1, forward strand.
ATAGAATTTCAAATATAGTTTTCTTCAGTAGTAAAACTAGTCTTTTCAAATGGGATAAGATACCTTTATCCCCATATATAGGAGACGTTAAAACGAATTCAAAAGGCACATAATTTCATTTTTTATTAGTAAGATACTATTTTTACAGAAATGAAAATTGAGACATTTAATTTTCTTTCGCATTCCACTTTTGAATAATGTAACACATTAGACATAGAGCATTATTTAGAAGTGATTGTTAATAAATTTGTATGATGTATTGCAGTAAAGTAAATGCATATTAAATTTCTACTGTAAAAATAAAAATATGAAATTATATAAAAATATTGAATTCGTCTTCGTAAATTATAAATAAATTGAATTATACAACATAGAATACGTAAAATACGAGTAAAAAGCATAACTGAACCAATAACTGAAATGAAAAACTGATCGATAATTTAAACTGTCATAACTTCGTAAAAAGAAAAATTATATAATAATTCAATTGATGTCATTTTAAAACATAGAATCTCTAGTGTTGAGTTTGTTTTTCTAAATATGGTTTTACATATAGGAAAATAAAGATACTTTTCGTAAAAATTCAAATGTCTCTAAAAACAATAAAAAATTTTCTTCACCATTAGATCAAGTATAGCCTCGAAAAACTAAAATCTCCTCTTTGTAACGATCTCTTAAAATATGCTGTATGATTTTTTCATCATTTTGTTGAATTTTAGAATCGAACAACGAAATATTGGGATTACTTGAATTTTTTAATATTTAAAATTCGATAAAATACTGGGAAAAAAATCGTACAAGTTCCAAGGGCTCATTGTAAAAGAAAGTCTTCATTCTTGAAAATGATTGTGGATCTAGTCACGAGAAAAATTTTCAATATTTTTAAAGAATATTTATATATTTATTTGCAACATTTTCTCAATTTTTACAATATTCTTACTTTCCCAATCATCATGTGACATAAAATCATACAGAGAACTCAAGACTGCCAAAATAGAGGTTCCATGCTTTAAAATGAGATCAAATGGATTTTTACGAGTTCGCACAATTTCCTTTTACGAGTTTTCTAAGTTACAACAATTTAAATCGACAATTCTTCATCGTTATTGGTTCAGTTATAGTAATGTATTTATAAAAATTTCCTACAAATGTTTAAATACTTATCGATAAATATTTACCTAGAAGCATTGGAGTATTTTTCTTTTTGGTATTATCATCCAGGTACGTCTGGCCAAGACCGTAATAGAGAGTTGTACCAATTCCAAGGATAAACTGAGAGAGGAAAACCAAGAGCCGTGGAAGAATGCTAACGTCCAACAGCGCTTCCTCGTCGCAACGATCCGGTTTGATGACACGTGGACAAATTGCCAGATCTTGGGGCACTGTGGTGGCATTCAACAGAGTTTGGTCAAGGTATTCCTTCGTTAATGCCAGAGCGTCTCGCCCTGGCCCGTATAGGAAGTGTGGAAGTGCGAGGACTAGGCACGACAAAGCACTAAGACCGACACCAATTGCGATCCATCTTGGACGGTGACCAGAACCTCCATAATAGGTTAATATCAGGGATAAAATTTGAGAGATCTCATTGCCGGAAAGGATTATTCCTGAAAATAAATGTAGCTTGTATCAAATCTGACAGATATTTCTCTATTTTATAATATAAGAAATGATTCAGTGGAAATTTATTATTTAATTTATTATTTAATTTTTACTTATAACTAGACTGCGGATTTTTAATTGTTTCTGCTATTAAATAACAAAAGTGGCACTGTTTTTTAATATAAAATATTGTACAGCAAATTTCGAAAGCTGTAGGTTGTAAAAAGAAAATTTCATTCTTTGAGATCGTGCTTATGTCCCGTCGTGTGAGTATAATTTTACAATTTCCGAGAACATTTTACTTTCCCACTTGCTATATGTATAATGTAAAAATATAAAACGAAATTAGGATTATCGAGATAGAGGCTTCTCGTTTTAAAATGAGATCAATTAGATTGTGGTACGATTTCTTTTCATAATATTAATTATTATCATGTTATATTATTTATTTTATTACTATATTATTGTATTATTTTAGGAAAATAATAATTATCAATTTCGTGAGTGACAATCGTATAATTTCTTTTGGATAAATTTGTGGATGGATAATATTAAAATATAATTCAGTAATAAATTATTTTCTGCGATGTTCACGTTAATTCACGCATTATTTAACGTTGTAACTTTACAGAAGATTTGGAATAACGTATCGTCTTTGAAAAATTACAAAATTCGCAAATACACATGACACAATATAATATCATTTGTACCGCTGGTTCCAATATCTTCATATGTAACTTTTTTTGCGTTTCAAATTGGATAGTATTAAAGTATAATCCAATAATAAATCACTTTCTGCGCGTGTGATTTTCACGTTAATTCATTATTGATTTGTACATTATTGACGTACGTGAAAACATATCGTTCGTATCGATAATTCCAACGAATATAGATCGATCGAGTTAACAGCATCGACCTCGTTAAACCGCAAAGTTGCTGGCTAAATATCTGTGTGCATAAGAGTTGTATCGATTTCTCACACAGCCGCTGTAACACATGATTAACGTTCGTCCAGTTGCGTGTTCACGATGCAAATAATCAGTACGCCAGTTAATAGGCAAGAATGAAGAACGAAATAAATGAGCGTTTTATCGATTCCTTTGCATCGTACGATTTTGAAACTCGAACGAAACAAAATGACAATCAGAACGGGACGTTGTCAATTCACGCGAACTCGGTAACGAGTTTACTCATTATTATTTTCTTTAAGCAAATCAAAATTGTTTGTATTGGTTTAGTAAAGTGAAAAATATAAACCTGACGATCAGTTTAAATTATTTTATTATTATTGATCGAAAACAGATTTTTTGTTTAAATAATAGTGAGATATTCGACATAATTGCATGTATTTGTTTGAATTGCTTATTTACAAAGTGTCTAAAGAAAGTCACTTTTCTTTAGATTAGGTGGAAAAAAAAATATTTTTATGATGCTTGTATATACATGTCATATTTAAACTGCGGATTTCATTTCATGCACTACGAAATTTAGTAATGCACGGAATATACATAATATATTATATAAAAATAAGAGCAATAGTTGTTAACTATTATAACTAGAATGAAAAAAAAATTAGAATAACAATTTTTCTTTTTTCTTTCTTTTTTTTTGACTAAAATGTTTTCGACTGCAAATAACGATTATAAGTTATTAGAGGATTTTATTGGTCGAATATAAAACAATATTCACTAATAATAAGCAACCAAAATAAAATTTTCCTCGCTGATAACCATTATGAGTCAAGTAGAATTTCTTTCACTGATAATTACATATGAACGATCAAAATAGATTTAATATCGATAATATTACAAGCGACCTCGAACGGATATCGACAACGAACAAAATTTTCGGTCAAGTACACTTTTTATTTGTAAACAAAATAGTGAATTTTAGTCATGTTTTAAAAACTCTTTTCACATTTTGGAATTAGTATCCTCAATTAGTATCATTAATAAACAAGTTTCTGTTACTGACTTTCTTTTAAAATTGTTATTTTTTTATCTCCGATATATATACTAAGTCTAGCTGATACAACATACTAATGGATAAAACAAATTCTGCTTAAACGCCCAAAATTCTTTATATATACAAAAATACAAATTTATATAAAAATCCGTTTATTTGCATTCATGTGACGCTCGTCTTAATGATAATTAAATACTAAACATAATCGATTCATTGGCAATAAAATGATTCAAGGTGATCACGTTAGGTATTTCACCATCTATTAAGTATGTCTCGTAGTTTTGTTATCTTAAATTAAGCACAATAACACATTTGTTATACGTAAACATTCATTATGCAAAAATTGTATGTTGCTAATGAGTAGATTGCGAATTGTTACGTATTTTTGAATTTTTAGAAGGACAACTAAGCAGATAAAGCCTAAATGGAAGTTTATTTTATATTACATATTATAATAAACGTTATATCATTTATATAACATACATTATAATAAACACTTCATTTTAGATATTTTTATACATTTTTGCATTGTGTGTATTTTTGTAACTTGTAATTTTTCATAAATGCATTGAAATTCACAGTCTAGCAGAGACATTCGTATCTCGAAGTAAAAGCAAAATAAGAGAAGAGTATATTCGTGTGTCTTCATAGCGTCCAGCGCTCGTTGCTCTAATGACAGATTTTTCACTTCTATGATTGCGACACTCTACTTACCTAGTAGACGAACGCACACCGACACGAGTTTTATCTTTCGTCGGGGCCGAATACACAATACGCATATGCGCGTGCAAATGCAAGTCCAAGTACTTTAATGTAACTCGTAACAGTTAGCTACTCGATATCAATGACGAGAGAAATCGCAATGAAAATAAGAATCTTTTCATACAATTGCGGTTATGTAATTATTATTGCGTGAATGATTCAATTTTATGGCATGTAATAATGTGTAAAATATAGAAAAGATATAAGATTGTTAGATTGTAGATGCTCATGCGATTTTATAAATATAATTAAAGAACTAGAATTTAAATAGGAATTTGTTTAGCATTACTATATAATAAGTGTTTCACTTTGAATATTTTTTATATTTTTGCATATTTACATGTGTTTTGTAAATTTTTGGAATTTCAAACTTCCCGGAAATGTATAAAAAATCCACAGTTAAATAATTATGTTACTATTGCTATATTAATTAGAGAACTGTTTGAAAATTGTTTCTTAATATACAAAGTACTTATTGAAAAGTCTTAGAACAAATACTACATATTTGTACATTTTCTATGTATAGATATATTTGTTTTAAAGATGAAAAATTAAATAATAGCTTATACCATAAAGAACGTGGAAATTTAATGCATTAACAATTTTATTATAAAATATAAGTGAAATTTAAAAATTTGTCTAGAATATGTTTTGAAACTTTTGATAAATTCAATACAAATTTTAAAATGAATATTTTTATCATAAAATGTATGTTTCTGTTTCCAGGTGATACTTAATGAATTTAATTTATTCATCGATAATAAACTGCAATGAATAAAAAATATCAATGTGTCAGAGAATATGGAACAAGGTAAGAATATTTATACATATACGTATATATATTATATGTATACAGATTTATAATTTATACAAGTAGATATTCAAATGAAAAATAGTCAAGACAGGCAAGATAGTTTGTAACAAAAGAAAAAAAAATAGTTTTATATTCCACAACTTTTTTTGTATTAATAACAATTCTTCTTTCCTTTAGATTTTTCAAAATGATACAGATTTCTTTCTTTCTAAATTTCCAAATTTATTTCCCTTCTTGTATTATTATGTAATGAAGAAATATATTTAAATTACTTATCATTTTAGTTCTAATTTTAGATTCTGTATAATTAAGTATCTTTTTATTTCTTTTAGTAACAGCTATGAATTAATGATTTGAATATTTACTTTTTGACATCTTATTCAATATATCTCAGATATTTTAATTAGAGATGATATTAATTAGAAATGGATTAGAAAAATAGTCATAAACTATTTCACGTAGGACAATTTAAAAGAATAGTCTAATAATGAATTAGAAAAATAGTTTAATAACTATTTATATAGCTAATACTATCCTAAACTTTAGAGTGTATGATACATTCAATAGTATGATACATTCAATAGATAAATTACATTTATCAAGCAACAATTACATACTGTTAGCAAAAGAAAATTGCAATACCTAAAAATTTGGAAATCACATGTGTATGATAGTAAAATTTAGTTAGAAAATGTTAACTATTAACCATTTAAATTTCGAATTCGAGATTTATTTTTCTTCACATAGTTAATCAAAAAATCATTAGTTCTTGTTTTTTAAGCCATTGCAATTTTTCGACAAATAGTGTAACTACCACAGTGTATGATATAAATAATATAGAGATCAATTTGAAATTATAATTTCCATAAAGAGAAAAATCAAATAAAAAATTAGACGAACGATATCAGAAGATCCTTACCAGTTGTACGACTAGGTATTTTAAATCTCTTTTCCAAGGTCGTAAGGGTGACAACGATGTAAATAAAAGCCATCGCCTGTACGGTGCCGAGGAGGCCATACACAGCGATGAAATTTTTCGGGGTAGCACGATCTCGTAGCCACCGGGGATAAATCCCGCAAATTCCACAATCTTTGCTCATCCCTCCGACTGCACTGTAACATTCATATACTTAGCTTCTTAAATTTTCTAGAAAATAATCGACATTTAATGCTGTTGTGTATTTCTTGGGAATGTTGTATAATATAATTTTTCTGATTGACAGGTTGCTGCTAACTGCAAGTATATTTATATAACAGCGATTCTTATTGCCAATGACAATTCATAGTATTCTCTGATCTTGACATTCAATGTTTAGCTATATCACTATTTATGTAATCATTCGTAAAGTAGTAGTAAACTCTGATTTTAGATTCGGTATTAATTTGGTAATTGTAATTTTATTCAAATTTATTTTCAAAAATGTGCTTCATATCAAACATGATAGTTTTTATTATTTTTATTTATATACAGTAATCCTTATCAAAGTTAATATATATTATATTGTGAACGTTGAAATTTGGCAAACGATTATTTATCATATGCTGACAGATATACAATCGAAAAATGTGACGAAAATCAAAAGAAAATTATCATGTTAGAATTCAAAGAAGTGCATTTCTCATATTTTAATATTCTTTTCATAGTCGTTTGTAAAAGATTAATATCGTTTTATAAAGGATTAATATACATTAATAAATTATGAATTTTTATGCGTTCATACGAAATTAAAAACTATGAAATGAAACAGAATGTATATAATACAAAAACAGTATAAAATATATAAAAATTACATACAGTACAAAAACACTATAATAATAAAATAACTTGATATATAAAACAACTTTCCATACTATAATATTATAATATTCCCACTATAAAAATTCCCACTGTAATAATAAAATAATTTGATATATAAAACAACTTTCCATATATTTCGATATATTATATTGTATGTTGTATATAGATGCATATTACGTTTCTAAAAATATGAATTTACATAAAAATTCGCAATCTATGTATTATTGTATTTCGTTTATAATTTATTAAATCCATGTTTGTAATAACTACAACTAAAAGATGGAACGTAAACAGAAAGCGTAGCATATTAAATAGAAGAATACTATACTTTGGATACTATACTTTTGTATTTGACGTATTATGTATGTTTTATCCATTCAAATCATTTCCACAAATATTATATATAGATATCCACAGTATATTTATAATAATTATTAATTCATAGATTTTTAATTGAAATAAGTATTATAATTAATTAAGAACTAAACAATATAATGTATGATTATATTATATAGGAATGTCTTAAAATTTTTCAAATTTTGTAACAAGTCTTTTCAGAGGAATTGATTTTTTATAGTAAAATACGAATAAGGATAAGAGAATATTAAACAAACACTTGAAGCATTTCTGCGTACTTCTAATGTTATAAAATAGATTAATTAATTGAAATGTAAACAAATGAAACTTTACGTTAATGCAACGTTAGTCTTTAACAGCCTAACAATAACTTGCACGGGCATTATACTAAAATTATCTTTTGTATTGTATCTGAAGTGAAAAATGTCACAGGCAATTTTATATGAAAAGCATAAAAAGTAGAAAAATTAGTACATTAAGAAGTAAAGATAATACTTTCCTGACAACGGTATGATGATGTTGATAAACAAATATTTTTATATATTACTGTAGACTTTATAATGATTTACGTATTTTTTATTAACTACTAACACTGAAATTACCGACAATTAAAATGTAATATTTGTGTTAGATGAAATAAACACAGAGAAGTTTATGATGCAATAAAAAATACTAACTTTTATTTATTTATATGTTCTACGAAAAATCGCAAACACAGTTTTGTAAATCTATAAAATTTCTAACTAGCTAGTTAATTAGTTAGTTAATTCATTATTTTTAGTGTCAAGGCTCGAGGAGTAGTTTATCATGTTTACAGATTCATCGATTTTTCTGAAATAGTTTATCGTAGTTATATAATAATAGTATATCATAACTTGGTAATTAGGTAATACTAATTTATTGTATGCATATTGTTTATAATTAATTATGCAATTATAATATTATATTTATAATTATATTGTTAATTGTATAATTCATCATAATTACATAATAATAGTTTGTGAATTCTTTAATATCTTTACATCATTATCTTCAAATTTCATTAAAACATAGAATCTAGAATAAAAAATATAATGGTAAGTATTAAACGAATGCTTGGGATTTCATTTCACAGCTTTAATATTAACTCAAGTGTTATCGTTAAATTAGGTGATTACAGTAACCTGTGTTAAAATTTTTATTTATTTTTAATTTTGTATTTTAATATAAATATTAGTAATAAAATAAAATGAAATTTAAGTAATTCAGTTCTACATTATCATGATTGCAAATAGCCCAGTAATACCACATAAGAATTAAAAAAAATATACTTTGACAATACTTGTAAATTAACATAATGAAACTTCAAACGAGATGTCACATTAATGCAACGGTCATTTTATAATAGCTTTACTTTAAATATATTTGCTTCTTCTTATCAGAACAAATAATACAATTTAATTCCAATTTTATGTCTCTCTTTTTTTAATTCTTCCACCTAAAAACACTATGTAGAACATTGTACAGAATTATTATATCGAATGATTTGTCGAAAGAAAATCATATTGCAGTGATAATGATATAACAAACATAACTTTACAAATTTAAAAATAATATGCATTAAATATAAAGAATTTATAGATAATACATGCTTATAAATTGCATGTTTATAAAGCATATATATGTTCTGTGTACAGGATGTCCCAAGGATCGTGGTCAATCGTTTGGAAAGTAATTCATGTAGAAATGAGTCGAAAAGAAAGGAAAGAATTTTTTCATTAAACCCTTCGTTTTCAAGGAAATCGAGTTTTAAAATTTCTCAAGTATAATTTGGCTAATTTTGTACTGAACAAGTGCAAATAATCGATACGACATTCAATGTGCAAAGATACGTGAAAAATCCATTTAAGATATTATCTTCAAGAAGATAAATTTTGAACACATTTAGAATAGAACATGTTTAGTACAAATGTGTACTCGAAAGTTTCTCAAAACGGAGGGTGAAAAAATTACATTCTATGCTTTTGACTTTTACGCACGTGGAATAACTTCCTGTTAATTATTCTCTTCTGTCACATTTAGAATTAATTAAATTCGAATATACTTGATAAATTTTTAAGGTCGATTTTCCTAAAAACCGAAACATTAATGAAAAAATTTTCTGTTTCTTTTTGACTTATTTTTACGTGTCAGAATCACCTTCCAATCGGTTGATCACGAGACGCGGGACACTGTATATCTAGAAACAAAAATCTAACAAGGTCAGTCATGATAATTGCATTAACTTCTCTCTTTCCATACAGTTCCTTCAGTTAGCGATAACTCCGTTATCTGTCGTTATAAGCCGTTTAATCATGAAGTGATTTACAGCACTAGCTTTATTTATTAGGTACTATTTCGTTCGTTTCTTCTGAACATGATAGAAATACACTTAGAATAAATTATTCAGTTGCAGTGCGTTAAAGTGTTTCGATAAATGCATCTATGCGTATCTGTTTCATTACGTTTATATGTTTCCACGTTAAGAAATCTGTCGATAAAATTAACAAAATGATAATTACTTTGTTCAAACAGGTTCTAATTATATCAAGTAAACGATTTAATTATTTTAAAAAATGTTCAAACGTGTTTAGATATTTTTTTTTCGTAATGATTATAGCAATTATATCGAACGGCTCTTTTTAGGTAAATATAGTTCTAATTATTTTAAATAAATCAATTATTTCAATACTAGAACTTTTAATAATTGGAACTACAAATAGCTACAAACAATAAATGTCGAAAGAAATAAAAATGTAAGAAATAGAAGAAATTTATAATGATAAAGAATGTAGAATCATTTATCCATAAATTTTACGAAAAATCATTTAAATCTCTAAAACACACCGTTGTATAAATGTCTATAAAACTTTTATAAAATATTCTAGTATTTAAAAATGTTTAGAAATATTTTTCCTTTATAAAATTTCAATCTATCTGAAGAAATAAATAATTATAATTATAATCATTGGAAAAGTAATTAAAAAATATAATTGTAATTTTTTAAATATACAACTATTATAATTAAAAATTATACAACGATATATTTATTATTATATGATTATTTAATTGCAATTGTTTTTTTTAGATTTAAAAAATATTTATTTAGATACATTTAGACATATTTTTCCTTAGTTATAAATTTTTCCATTTTATTAACGAGAAGTATAATACACGACAATTAATCTAATACCAGAATCGACGAGGAGAAGAGTTATAATAGGTACTTTCTAATCATCTAATAAATATCCTATCGTCCAAATAATCAAATATTTTTGTCTTTGTAACAAACGATTTTATCATAAACTAACTCATAAATAAATACAACTATTTTTATTGATACCTGCGATATAAGAATAATATCATGTGATCACTACATTTACTTGTTGACTAACTATGAATGAAAATTCCAAAACACAATGAAATGATGGACGATATATTTTTATAAACACCATCAAAAAGTTGAAAGTAAAGACTGTTTCTTAATTAAATATTATAAATATTATAATAACAATTTTACATGATATTATATATACATATATTGTTTATAAATAATAGATATTAATATATATTATATTAATTTATATTAAATATTAATATATATTATATTAATTTATATTAAATAATATTATATATTTTATTTATATATGGATGTTTTATACATTTTTGTATATTATATGCACTTTTGTAACTTTAGGTTTTTGATACATCTAAACATAATTTTAGTATGCATTGAGATATTTCTAATATCTTTAAACATATTTAAGCATATCTTTAAATTTAAATAAATACATAAATTATAAATTAAACATACAACAATTTCATCAATTTCTATAAAATATCTAAAAATTTTACAAACAATTTACACACGCACGAATGCAATTTAATACGCAACGTGCTCCGTAAATGCATCGTAACAATGACTATTATTGTTATCTCAACGTGTTCAAATACCTGCTATAACATAATCTGCAAATCATCTTCTAGAGAACGATTCGTAGTAAAGATTTAACGGATAAGAACTTCGCGAGTTAGATTTTACTGTCTATCAGCAAAGCTTACTAAATACTTTATGACACTAACAATACGTAAATTATTGGATAAAACAATGAAATAAAATCTACGTCAAATTGTCGAGTCGTCAGATGTGAAAGTCACGTTCTCTTCTCCGCCGAATTCCTTTGCAATTGATTTAAAAAAAAGAAAAAAATAGAAAGGAAATAATTTCATTTCATCCATGTGCAAACGTCGAAAAGTCAAACGACGTAATAGATTTATTTACCAACCATTTCCTTAGTAATTGTCGAGTGTACCACAGGCACCTGAGATGATTACGCAATTGCAATTTAACTGGGTATAGATTTCGTTGTGACGCTCGGAGACTGCATTAATACGGAGTTCCAGCCGATTGTTACTTCCGCCTCGTCGTGCTACAAGAAGCACGCGAAGAATCGCGAATCTGACTTTATCACAGACTTACATGAAGAAAAGAAGTCGAAATATGCACGCAATTCAACGCGAAAATGAAAATTCCGAATTCCAAAAATTTTTCTAAATTTTGTAAATTCTGATCCTAAATTCTCTATAAATTATAATCCGATAAATCTGCAAATTTCTCAAATTTTTTTTTAAATCTATTCTAAATTTATATACTATTCTGTAAATTATTCTAGCAAATTTTAAATGCTGTTCGATATCAGCAGCGAGAAGAAAAGGAAAAATAAAGATACAAGTCGGAAAATGCTAAACAGTAATGGTAAATAGTTTCATAAATGGAATAATTTGATAAATTTTAACTCATATAAACTCCGTATCGACAATTGTACCGAAATTATTAAGTACCACGAAATGTCACGTAGGTATTTCCTTTATCAATTAATTAATTAAAAGACACGGATGAACGTGTTTCTACTCTGAATGTCAAACATTTTTATACGCGACACGTGTGCATGTTGAAACTATACTATGAGAAACCAGTAAACAGTTGTGAACTGAACGTCGAATAAAAAGGCATCTAACGATGATATAATAATCAGCTACGATGCTTTCGTATCAATTTATAAAGTACTATCGATACTCTCGAAATAATTAAATGTGTCAATCGATTAATTTGAAATAATGTTAGTCAACATAGCTACGTGGTCGGCAACGTAATTTGTGCGATTGTGGCAGATTAAGCGTTTGTAGTAAGAAAGAAAGAAAAAAAGAAAGATCGAAGAAATTAGTCAATTAAGTACAATGGACAATATGTATTACACAGTATTATACGATAATTGTAGGTACAGTGGCCACGAAGAGTATTTCTGCATCATTGTGTTTATACAATAATTAATTAGTTCCGTTTGGTGATACTTACGCAGAATTAGAAAAACTTGATGTTGTGAAAATGAAGTCTAGAACCTGATAAAAAGAAAGCGCTCAATTGCAAAATTGAAATCTCACGATGTTCAATTATATGCATCTATGCTCTCTCAATTAATTACTCGAACATCGAATAAAGAAAATAAAAATCGCACTGGCCTTTCATGATCTCGCTGATCGAGAGGATTTTTAAACGTCTCAACGTTTCGAGGTGATAAATAAAAACCGTGGGACGCGATTCGATTGATTTAATATCGCACCACGATAATAGCACGTGTAACGCGAAGCATTTCGGTAATTTCAGCAATGCACGACACAATCACATGGAGAAATAAGCGATCGTAATAGAAACATTAGTAGTTGCTGCAAACGGTACAAAGTGTGCAAGAGGAGGAAGCGAAGACACGCGAGAATTCTATTGGTCTCACCTTGACCTTAGGCCACGTGCTTCCGCATGGACTCAGGAAGGACTTCCAGGTCGCGAGTCCTATCTGGATCGCGATCCTCGAGTCTTTCCTTGCTCGTCACTTCCTTCGTCCGCCGAGTTAACTCCAAAAAAATCACCGAGCGCTATGAGCGCTCTAGTTTACGCGGATAAACGCGGGATAACTGAGGCTTGCTCTTCTGTCAATGGCAATGCTCCCCTACTATTTCTCTATCAAAACGAATGATAAGCGGGGCGTCATTCAGAAAATCACGTTATCAATGAAGCACCCGTGCTGACATCTCATCATCTATGCCAACGATGACCAGTCGACACCGATTCCGACAGGTATTCCTGCGTTACGATTGGTTGCAGTCTGTGCTAAACACGCGGCAATTCTCACATTCTTATTATTTCTTCCTTTCGTGTATCTTCTTTTGGTATATTTTATCACCGATATGTATGTAATTAATGTCAATGTGCGTGTAAAAATCTGCATTGTTTTTTTTTTAAATGAAGTTAATATTAATAATGTTGTAGTAACAATAACAATATAAGTAAGTTGAATATATAAGTTAATATTAATAATAACTAGCAATAGAATTTTCTTTTTAAGCACTTGAGTTTGTGGAACTTGTAGAAAGTTCTGAAGTGCAAAATTAAACAGGATGGGAAATATTTGGAATATATAATATTTTATAATTATTTTATGCAATTGGAAAAATTATAAAATTAAAATATCTGAAATAATATAAATACGTAAAAATTCTTTTTTAAGAAACGACAATTGTCGAAAATGATAGTTTATTCGAAAAATATTCAATTTTGTATAAAATTTTTATCAATACAGACACGAAATTTTCCAATTTTGGCAGCGTTTTTTATAAAGACTCTTTAATTATGAAGTAAGATATTTAAGATTTCTTATATATTTCTTATAACTTCCATAATGTGTCATTTTATCTCACATCCATGATATCTATAACTCGCAATGTTGCATTATTAATCCGAAAGTAAAAAGCCAAAGATAATCTTAATCTATTAAATTATGTAAGAAGTTTGTTCGCATTTTTTTTAAAAAGAGTATCGAAGATTATTATATTTTATGTAAGATCCATTTAATTAACGATATTGGTATTGTTTTCTTTTCTTATCTTTTGAAAATGGATTTTGCTCTTTTGTCAGAAATCATCTTTTGTTCTTTTATCAAAAATCTTCAACTAGTAAAGGGAATAATTAAACCAATAACAATGGGAAGTTATCAATATTTTAAATTGCCATAATTTCATTAAAAAAAAAATCATCAAAGGCAAAGATACTTTTATTCCATATAAAAATTGTAAAAATTCAAACATCAAATAGAAACATTAAAAAATTTTTCTCATAACTAAATTTATCGTGGTCTTAAAAATTGAAATTTTCAAATCGCGCTCTTTAAAATTATTCTTTTTCCCTATTTTACTGAATTTTAAACATTAATGTTAGATGACGAAATATTAAGACTTTTTGAATTTTTATCTAAAATATTCATTTTTTTCATTTTTTTCAACAAGAATCTTTTTTACACAATTTCCTTTTACACGAATCCAACGTGTAAAACGAGATTCAAGTATATTTTATTACAAGTATAATTATTATTAGTTTTTATCACAATACTAGAAATTTGACTTATTTTTTCCAACTTTTAAATCCCGGGTCGAAAAGGATTAAAGCCAGTTTTTTTAGGACGAAGCATCAAAAGCTGACAAATTTATGAAGATCCACGAAGGAAACCAAATCGTTAAATTATTTTGCCAAAAAGCACATAGCCGGTTATTTTTGCACGGACGTTGCGGGCCTGACTTAGACGTCGAGGGCGGTTTTCCCCTTTGCTCGTTTTTGCGGCCCGCCGTGACGCTTGGCATCCAATTCCACAGGGCCATTAAGATTATCTTTAGCCACGAGAAACGACAAGATCGAGTTCCATCGAGGCGATGAAGTCACTTACCTCGGTCGCCAAGGAAAATTTGTCGTGAAACAATTGGCGAATCATAGCGAGGAATGGACGCGTAAATCGTTGTTCCTGTCACGAACGATTCTTATAATTAGGAATACTACCAAGGAAGATTAGAGGCCAGAGTTAACTACTTTTCAAAAAGTAATGATTGGAAATTATATTAAATGTAGAAATTAACTCGATGCCTTTTTTTAGATAAATTTTTAATTTAGATAAGATTTTTGTGTTTTCTTTTTAAATATTTTTGTGAATATAACTGAAGAAGTGGAAATTTGTTTACTCTACTAAATTTTATTGAATATTTTATATATTTTTGCATATTCTATGCATTGCCTGTATCTTTGCATCTCCTAAGTTTCCATAAATGCATGAAAATCCACATTAGTTGTAGAACAAGTTTTTGCATTCGAGAAGACTTTTCATTTAATAATTATTTAAGTTCATCGAATTTTCAGTTTCCAAATTTAATATAAAAACAACGAATTTCCATGCCTAATATATTCTAATAGCTTCTAATAACTGATATTCGTTTGAAAAATATAACATCGGCTAGAAAAATAATGTCAAAATCCGTCATAAGTGAACAAAAAGGGAACATCCAATATGAATAAAACTTAATATGCATCTGTTAATATGTTAATATTTTTTTAACTCTTCGTTACATTTGCCCAGATCACGATATAATATGTATAATTAAGGAACAAAATTTTATAATTCCTGTATTCTTAAATTAAAAAATAGAAAAATTGGCAATATAGTTACATAAAACCATATATCATGTATGTATGTAGTTATACGTATAAAATAAAAGTGTGTACAATAAATAAAAAATATATTTTTACATTGATTACATTTATATGTCTAATGTAGTTCGAATTTCGGGTGGTTCGAGGAAGAGAATGTTTAACACCCACTATCAAAATCGAGATCTAAATTTTTTTTTTATTTATATGTATTTAGAAAAAGGGCAAAAAGTAAAAGAGATGTTATTTATAATTATTTTCATTACAACAGTTTTCCAAGCAAATTTAATTATTCTCATTTCAGTTACTAAAAGAATATTAACTTCCAACTTCCACACTTTACTTTTAACTAATTAGTAAGACTAATTATTAAAACCAAAATTGTAAATTTCTGGTTAAGATTAATCGATCATCCTGGATCTCTTTTGTAAATAATGATAAAACACACTTTTGGAACGAGGATGCCATTAAAATGACACATGATTTTCTGAAAATTAAGATTTTATTTCTTTTTTTTTTCTGATTTTTCGACAATCAGTATGTTCATGGTTTCCGTCTCTTGCAAAGAGTTCAGATGACGTGCGAAAGCAACAGACAACAATAGTCGCGATCTCTCATAAGACCAAGACGCATTCGCTTTTCCTTTATTTCTCTCAGAGACAATATATTTACTTTCGGTTTTGTTTTGTTAACCTACCAATAGAGTGTATAATATTAATATTATTAAAGATAACAGACGATATATTACAACCGTTAATCCTAAGAGTATAGGATGATTTGAAAGAATCAGTGGTATCCGTGATGAAAATACGCATTCATCACGGTTTAATTCTAGGATCCACTTTTCATCTTCATCGTGTCGCAACAAAAGATTTCTTTGTTTTTCTTCTTCTTCTGATTCGCAATACATTCGGACGAACACGTATTCTCTTCGGGCCGTCATTAAGTACATGAACAATAATGAATAATCGATAATGACAATAATATTATCAATAATTAATAGTAATAATAATTATCAATTTATAATAATAATAAAATAATAATAATAATAATAATAATAATAATAATCATATGTCGACAGTTATTAATTTATTTTCCTATTATCTTAATCGAACGATTATGTAATAATTAATATCTAACACTAAGCTTTTCTAACAGCATCATTTGCTAACTTTTTACAAAACTTTTGGTTTCCTCCTCTGTTTCATCGTCTACGTATTACGTATTACGTATTAACGTCTACGTAAAATTCTAACGAATCGAGTAAACCTCATTCCGAAGGGTGTAGGACTAGACAGCCTCTCATTCTTCATCAGCCTGATCCTTCGTTTCCCTTCTTGCTTGCTAAGTTATCTCTTTTCCTTTTCTTTTTCGTTTTTTTTCCATTTCCCATCTCGTCGTTCCGTCTCCTTTCAAGTTTCACCCCCTGTACACACGTTAGCGAATTGCTTTGCGCTAACGAATCACTGACTAGTTTTTAACCTTTAAAATTACTCGTGCTAATTAAGGCACCTGATCACTTTAAGAGATAAGACGAACGAATTCTTTTGCGTCTTGCAATTCCTCTTTGAATAAGTTGATGTTCAATAACCGATTAATTAGACAAAATTGATCCGTATTTAAAATATACTATAACAATGTATGTCAATCGTATAACTTGCATGAAAAGAGGGACGATGCTTCAACAAGTATAAAAATGAAATCCTACTAAAAATTCGTATTTACATGCTCTAAAGACTCTTGTACGAAACAATCATTATTTGTTGATCAGCAGAATTTTGGTACTTTTATGTTATCTTTCTGTATGTTTATAATAAGGTATTCGTTTAGTTTTTTGATTATCAACATTCGATAATCAGCAATGTCGATTCGTTCGTCCGTTGGTCCTCATTGTTCATTTAAATAACATCTATAAATTATGCAAAGGCATCATGTTAAGACACTTGGTGATTTCGCCGACACGCGATTCTAAGGCAACATCGGTTTAATTGTAACGCAATCGTCGTTACTTACAACGCTTTAACATACCTCGCATGAATGAATCTACAATTTTCATTCTGGAATATTTGCTCAAATGTTGTATTTGAATATTTCCTCCCAAATATTGTATTAATAAAATATTGATTCCACAAAACTAGAAAGTCCTTAATAAATTGAAATTTGAAAAATATTTGAAATAAAATGATCGATTGTTTGATCACAAGGTACAAATTCTTAAAAATTTGTAACAATGTACAATGTACATTTTAGATTAATCTCTGACCTCTTACAAAATGCTATTTATGTAGACTAAATTCGTTTAAAATAAGATAAAAGTAACATTTTAAAATTTTAGAAGAAATTGCTTCGTTTCTCCACATTTAGCTGAGCAAGATATTTAGACGAGTGTTTCCTCTTTTCCAATTTAAACATGACGCTAGTTACTTTAAAGCTTTGTGAAAATTTCGTTCGTGAATTTCTAATATGTCGACTATAAAAGAAGAACGATCTTCTACGTATAAAATGGAAAACATTCGTTTCTCGATAAGTTGAATATAAATAAACTAGACGTTACGCTTAAATTTAAAATAGTTCATAATCTTTGATCAATATTCAGAAATGATATCTATAAAAGCATCAAAACTATGTTTCAACGCATTCTCCGTTTCAAATGATCGTTAGAAAAAAAAAGAAAAAGAACAGAATAGCAATGAAATAACGATTCACGAAGGACATTAAAAGTCATTCGTTGACACTGGAAGAAACATCTCCCAAAACAATTCAATCAACAATTATCATTTGGTAAAAAAATACACTTCTCGAGCAATATCAATTCTGAATACGGATCAGTCTTTCGATTCTACTTAACAGCAAGTAATAATTAATTCTTTACTTCGTTCGTATCTTAGGTAGCTGTAAACTGACAACATTGCAGATTTCAATCTCGGTTCTTCTTTTCATTTATGCATCGATCGATAATACACAAATGTATTTATAAAGATATAAAGATATCCGACGTTTCGTAAAATGTTTCGCGCGTCTGTCGAAAGCCTCTATTGCCCATCGTACTCCATCGATTATAAATAATTATAAACGCTAACGAACGTTACGTATTTAATCACGTATATCTCGAGAGTATACACGTTGGCCGAGCGTGCCAAGTTTGGCCCTACGAAGGAGAACGTGGAAAGGAAGATTAAGGTGGGGAAGATTAAAGGTTAAATTAGTACGAAACTGTGAATCCGTCGATCCTTTGGGTGACGTATGATCGCATCGACGAAAGTTTCCTCGCGTTTTCTGTCTCCCGCTTGGGCGTCGTCGTTTCCAAAATTAGCTCTCATGAGAACGCGGAGCTAGGTCGTTGAAACAATGGCTCCCTTTCGGCGCGCCGTGCAACCGCTCCGAATAATGCTTCGATTCTCGAATAAGGTAGGAGGTGGATCGACAGAGACAGATGAAGACTACACTACGCATTTATACGGCGGCGAGGATCAAGTTTTGTGTTACGAGTTTAATGCCTGCGTGGAACAATCGGCGACGGTACCAATTTCCCCGCGGCAATTCATCCAACTTCTATTGCAATCTTGCTTCCTGAGGCGTCGTTTGATACGGTAGTCCTGGGAAGGCAGCGCCCGCCGCTGTTGCAGCTGCAGCCGCTGCTGCTGGTAATCCTGCCGCTGCACCTGGTAGCGTTGCATACGTATACGGTGTCACGTAACTTGCCGCCGCTGCATTCGCTGTAAAAACAAGTAAATCATTTTCTAAGCTGTTTCTCCGATTTAAGCGCAGGTAATCCTTCGAGAAAGAAATACCAATTTGCAAATAATACAATGTGCAAACCTATGGTTTTCAAATAGAATGGCAGAGAGATTGGTACACAGTCTCCTTGACCATAGAATTTTCAACTTTTTACATGTTTTTAGTAAAATTGGAAGGAAATGTAACTTAACAATAAATTTTATCAATAATTAATGTACACAAATATACATTAATAGTATAGTTTTTTGCCTTTGCTTTCATCATAAAATTTGCATTATACTCCATGTATGTGTACTACTTTATCATATCTGTTTTTTCCTTACACGAGATCAATAAGACATTTTTAAAAATTCAAATGGAGCAGTTCTTTAATTGTTTATTTTCTATAACTAGTACTTTAGCATAGCGATCTATTATAAAATGTCATATATATTACTGTATATATTATTTATATTATTATATTATATATTTTGTGTGTAATACTTTAATAGTTAGTAAAACTTGTAATTAAATTTTTCGTTTTAAATTTTATTAAAAATACATAAAACGTTGAAAATTTTGAGTTATTATAATTGTATGACCAGAGACTGTACGTCCAGATTTCCATCTGTAAATCATTGGACACTTAAATTAGGACGTGCAATTTATTAGAAATGACCTAATGAGTCGTGATTGCTATACCATAATTTTAATTTCATTATTGTTTTCATTCATTTTCTCGTAACGTAAAATAAATAAATATATAAGTTTATCTAGAAAAGGGTACTGAATTCATTTCTGTACCTAATATTTCCTAAATTTTTTTCTCTCTGCCACTGTATATCAACACTTCTATTTACAATACATTTTTATACTTTTAATTAAATAATTGATTCTCTTTGAGAAATTAAATTACCAAATTCTATTCAACATTTATACATATATATATACATTGTATATACGTGCACTTATTAAAAACGTAATTTTTAAATTTTTTTATTACAGAATTACCTGCATCTCTTCCTCAAAAATATCGTTGTTATAAATAAATAAATGTTCAATTTGTACTCTTTTTTTAATTCTAATTCTTGTTTGTCGAAAATTAAGTTTCGATACTCTGCTAAAACGCTATCATCGCGTAATAAAAGCTTATTGACTACTGTCATCCATCGTGACATTTTTCCCACCACCACCGTAGACAGCACATCAGAGCATTAACAAAATTTGCATGTTGATCGTGTTGAATGCGAAGCCAGCTTAAGCATGCAATATTGCATTTTCAATTTTTTTTTTTTTTTTTTTACTGTGTCTGTTATACCGACAGCGAACATTCCAGCGCAAATTAAAAAAAATCTCTGTACAAGCGTTTTCTCGTGTGATCATATTCCTGAGAACGTACGAATAACATAAAAGTAATTGCTGATAATCTTGGAAAATCGTAAAATTATCGTTTAACACAAGCTGAAGAAAGAAAAGGATTGCAGAAAGTTCTCCTGACAAATCCAAACTCTGTTACTTCAAATCTTCATCTAATCGAAAGAACTACAAAACACATACGCTAATAAAGAAGAAGCGAAACAAATGAAACGAGTAAAAATTCTTCTCAGCAAGATTCCCACCGAAAGTATCTACTTTCTATTTCAAAAGTCAATGAAATCAATGTTTGAAATCTATTCTGATCAATTTCTTTTAAGATTCGTGTCAAGGTCCGTTCTCAGTAGAAAAGACGCAATAAACGAAATGTCTCAGAAGTTTCGAAAACGCTAATTTCATCATGGTCAAAAAATGTGCCACAAAACGTCGACACGTGCAGTTCTTCAAGTATTGTTAATCTTTACTAAAACTACCTTTATTATGCAAACTTGACGTATATTCTCTAACGTCCACGAAACATGCAAGCTTCTACGGACAACGTAAGAAATTCCTCCGCACATGCGTTCGGAAATTAACTTTCTAACGTTATAACTTTATCAATTTGCAAAACTTGCGAATACATGGAAATAAAGAAACGTTCGTCGTATTAGTAAATTTGAATTCTTTTTCAAAACTTCTCAAGATCAAGATATAAACAAAAAATTTCGTAATGAATCTAATGAAGCGAAGCTCAGTAAAAGAGCATGTAATTCAGAGAATAAATTCGAATAAATTTAATTTGGAAAATTCGTGGGAATCTTGCAGAGATTCCTCCAAATGGGAGTAAAAGCTACTCCATAACAGAAACGATATTCTTCTTTCTCTCTCTCACACACACACACACTCTCACACTCTCTCTCGCATACATTCCCGCTACGTTTAATAGCTTGCATTCCGTCTGTTTCAGTGCGTTTGGTTTTTCTAATAATTTTCTACCGTTGCTACGTAGCACGGACGGCAGAAAGGGCGGCAGGAGAGCTTTCTCCAATCGTTGGTGTGCCAGCACCGCAGGGCTGCTACCATTGTGCTGCTGGTGGTGGTGTATCAGCCCGTTGCTGTCCTTGCTCTGGACACTTTTCAAACACATACCAGCCGCAGCGGCGCTGGTATAAGGATACGCCTCGGCGAAATTGTACGATGTTCCCGGATACGTGGCGGCCGCTGCCGCGACGTTTTGGTACTCGTAAAATTGAGACGCTGCTGCCATCGCCGCTGCATGGGTCAACTGTGTCGCCGGAAGCGGTACCAAACCACCTGGCGCCGCAGCCGCCAGGTAAGGCGACTGGTACACGTAACCCGGTGGCACCCTGAAATCAAAATCATCCAACGATTAGACAGCTCAAACGATCGACCGTCGTACAACCGGCACTCATCTAATACGAGAAGAAGAAGAACTCGTGATGGTTTAATCATGGTGGACTAGAAAATTAACAATTGTGACATTAACTGACAGGCTGTTGCATGTTGGATGTATATAGTTGTAACGAGATAATTATAAGATAGTCGGTCGATATTATTGGCCACTAATATCATTTTACTCGTATGACCTGTGTGTATATTAAGTCGTCGAGGAACAAAGTTACGTTTAATCGTAACGTTTCATTTGCAATTCCTCTTGTATTTTAAATATGTAACAGAGTTGCTTTAATTTCTTCTACATCATTCTGTTTCACAGCTCTGTATCTTGTACTTTTATAATTCTAGATTTTATATTTATGACGTATGGAGAAATTACTGTGCTTAATACTGTATTTCTAATTTATAACGTATGATAATAGACTTTTTAAATTGTTGTACATTTTATTCTCGTTTCTCAATATTCTGGTTATAGAAGAGAGGATATGGTTAATATCTTTTTATATAAATTTTTTTTTCATCCAAATTATGCACGAAATTTAGAAAAATGAATATATTTGTAGCATTATAATAAATTACTCCTTTTAAATTGTTTTAAATTTCATTTTAGTTTTAATATTTTGATTATGAAACAAATTTGAAAGATTTGCTCAATATTTTTCTCATCGCTATTTTTCTTACATAAAATACAAAAAAATTGATTTCATATTTTAAAAAAGTATTCAAGTAGAATAACGTTTCTGTTTCAAAAAAAAAAAAAAAAAAAAAAACGCGTCATTTCACTATTTGAACATTTTAAGCATATTATGCTCCATCCTAACATATAGTTTACAAATGCATAGAGAAAATATGTATATTTTATTTTCAAAAGAACCTCTATTATACGAATGAAACACGTGACAGTAAAAATATTGATAATCTTCGTAAATATTATAAATTACAAAACACGATCATTCTCTGTATAAGCCAATAATATCAATCCTTGATACTATGTTTAAATCTATATTTAAAAAAAAAAAGTGGAACAATTGCAATATATTTGGTACATGACATACACTAACACTGTAACGATTGTTACAGTTAACTTTCTACAAAGTATTCTGAATATTTCTCACTTTAGCTTTAGATTAGAATCACTTTTTTTTCGCTGTGCATAGTCCACCAAGATCATTTAGTCCTATGTAATCACACTTGCCGTTCGAAACAACCTGCGGTCCATCGAGTTTCTTGATACAATATCATTTCTCTCTCTTACCTTGTTCAAGGTAATCAACAGAACTTGATGGACACCGGAAGCTTTAACAGTACATTTCTCCCTGTGCAGCTAAGAACTGAAGGAAAAGAATGGAAGGAGGGTGGAATTGGAATTTGTACGCGTGTACAGTGAACGTGTGTGTATAGCGAACGTTTCACGCAAGCAAATACTCTACTGAAAGTAAAGCACGAATTCAAACCTCGCTATTCCGCTCTTCTACATTTACAATTAAGATAAACGGTTTATTGGAAAAGCGTTTTACAAATAGATAACACGATGCTAATGGACTCGGACTTGATATTAAGAAACTACGCATTCGTAGCGTCTGTTATCTGGCGCCGTAGCTCTGCCCAGAAAACTATCGAAAATACGACGAAAAAACAAATCAGTGTTGCACGTAAATTTCCAGCTTGCGAGAATCAACGATCGTACGTATCACTGAATTAGCAATCAATTTGAAACCATACTTTGATGTAATATTCGATGACCGAATCTGAATATTATCCGCGCTCAACACCGTCATTTCGATGTTTTACTTTTACGTGTACCGTTGCAATGACATATTACTTAATTTAAAAAAAGAAAGACAATATGGACGTGTGGTGTTTGTGTAGATATTATGCGTGGGTAAAAAAAGGATAAGGGAAGACAGGTGGACGGAAAGCGGCGCGTTTATGAAAATGGTAACAGTGTGGTACCACTAAGGCGTGACAAAAAAAAAAAATGCGCAACAAATCCAATAAAATAAAGAAAAAAAAATAAAGAAAGAAAGAAAACAGGAAAATCCTCAACGTGTCGGCAAATCAACAACAAACCAACGACAAACGTGTGTGTACAGGTCATTTCACGAATATATAAAGGTACTTCTCGATACACGGCACACGATTACCTAACACCAACGTTAGTATGATAAAATTCACAGGCGTAAGAAAGAAAAAAAGAAAAGTGATATACGTTCCACGGCAGTGCCTTCTGTCTCTAACTCTTTCCCCTCTTTTTCTTTTTCAAGAATCGCGATTGCGTGTAAGAAAACACTGCGCGGCTCCGACTTTAGTCACTCCTTGGCGTGTTCTCCAATTTATCGTGACACGATCATTTTCTTTTGACCAACGACTCTTCAAAACCAATTATCTTTCTTCGAATTCTTACCGACAATTGACCGTTCGGTTGTACGAAACTAACGACTGGCATTCAATTTGCTGCTTTCAGCTGTAGTTGATAATTAAATATTAAAATATTCAACGTGGGTTTCGAGTGAAAGTATTTTGTGCATCTGCGAAATAATTTTTGTCATTTGTGTTTGTGCACAGTTTCTGTGTACGATTTTATATATCTCGATCGATCTTTTCGTAATTATTTCAAATTTTTATATGTAATTTTTGTAATAACAAACGAGTAACCGGTAAATCATGTTTTGAAAAGACATACAGACACAGGAGACAGCCCTGAACTTTTTAACCGATCGATAATAGCTAGTGTCCAGTCTACGAAGGAAATCAATATGTTGTCCTGTGGCTTCGAACCATAGTTTGTTTCGTCGAATTAGTGCACACCAACAGTAGTTTAATGAACGTACGAAAGTATCTCAATATGCGTATTTCCTGTCGGTCGTCTCGAAATTGGGTTACTTGCTTTAGCTCAAAATATAAATAGTATGAAATTTGCACTTTTGAAGAAGAAACACAAAATGTTGTTAAATTTAATTTTATCTAACATACTAATAAATCAGATTATAAACACAAATTGATATTGATAAAACAAACAAAATTGCTATGTGAATTGGAATAAAAATTGAATGATATATTAAAATTCAAATAATAAAAAATTAACTGTAAATAAATTACTAAACTGATTAATTCAAATAATTTAAACAATATTGCAATATCGTTTATACGAACGAAATAGTGAAATATAGCGGAAAATTACAAAACTGAGACGACTAGTATGAAACAAAATGATAAAAAATTAATACTTATAGATCACGGAAAAGTTCAAAAATAAAAACTTTTTAATGCATATTCATGAATAATAAAATTTCCATAAATTTAAAAACCATAAATTTAAAAAATTTATAAAATCTAATACTGGAAAAAATTAAATTAAAATCAAAAATTAAATGATCGTCAATCTATTAATCAAAATAATGAAATAAACACGATGAAGACAAACCTAAGCTACTAAACCTCTATGATGCTTTATTATTGTCGCATTAAATGCACAAAGGGAAATCACCTATATTTTTTTGTCGAAATGATCGCAGGAGAGATTAGTATATCGGCGATCGTCGTAAAAATATTACACTTGGCCTGTTACCAGATGGCCACCAGATGCTTTCTCGGAGTACTTGCAGCCAATTTCTCGGTTCTGACAATTTCCCCTCGACGAGAACTTCACGCCAAGTTTACGGAAATTAATAGGTTATTTCGAATCACGTTTATTTCCACGCCTAAATATTTCTATCTGAGATTGAACGACGACGGAGTAATCTGATTTGTACACGAGAATTTTGTAAATAAAAATCTTCACTTCAACCTTTCACCTCAAATATTTATTACTAATGCCCACTCCTCTATCAAGGCACTTATTACTCCCTTAAATTTCTTTAAAATCCGTTATAATATAATACTTAGAGTAACAAATTGAAATTTTGTTACTAATACATAATACAATTAAAAATTGATACTACAAAGATTTATTAAATAAATTAATTTTTGCAATTGCTTAATAAATTAAGTATATTTATTATTAATATAATATTAATAATAAAATAATATATAAAATATGATATGTAATAATAATATTTATATTATAACAATAATTACTTAATTAATTAAGTAAATCGGATTTTAAACATTTAAGAAATCTTTTCACACTCCTATCAATTTATTAATTTCCGCTACTATAAAGAACCTAAAAACCAAGTGCTAAGAACCACGAATTTTGTATACTGCTTAATTATTAGATTTTAGTTAATTATGTCAAACCCAATCACAGATAAACGAAAAAATTATGCAGGTAAAACGTAATGTTGAATACCTTCGTTGCGCAAGTTCCAATTCAGACCTTGGGCAACTAGATAAATTCACAAAATCGCCTCATCAACTCTTGTATGATCTTTTTTTTTTTCGTTCCTTCATTTTTTATTGGATTTATCTTGCTGACGCATCTTTAGCGCGGTCTGTGCATTATGGATGGCTCGCGTGTCCTCAACCCC
The DNA here is from genome assembly GCA_036937485.2 of Tetragonisca angustula. NCBI lineage: Eukaryota > Metazoa > Arthropoda > Insecta > Hymenoptera > Apidae > Tetragonisca > Tetragonisca angustula. The sequence goes on from JAWNGG020000002.1 coordinate 2,232,914, forward strand.
ACTTTTTCCACTCTACGTGTTTTTATTTTACCCCCTCTATCTTCATTTCTCTATATATTCTTTTTCTCTTTATCCATGAAAGTGCGTATCTTCGTGGTTGTCCATACTTTCTAAATCCAACTGCATTTCATACAAGTGACAAGCGTATACAACAATCTGGTTAACCGGGTGGTAATCCAAATCTTCTTTCAAACGTATTAATTCAAATTTTTAATTACGAGACTCGATTTTTGGCATGGATGTATTTGGTATTTGTGTAATAGAAATTCGGGGTTTTTTTTCAAAATTTACATATTTATAAATCGAATTGACTTATTTGTGATCGTAAATATTATCTTCATTGGAAAAGAGACAAAGAAATACGACATAAGATACAACGAATACAATAGAGTTCTAAATCGCAAGATTTTCAAATATCTATATTTACAGTATTCAAATATCTATATTTGATATTTATATCTAGATATCTATAGATATCTGTGTCTAGATATTTTTTACGAAGTTAATGAACAACATGATTGAAAAATTTATATTTATATTTACATGAGGAAAGATCGAAAGACTAATATTTAAAAACGTTCAATCTCTGGAAACTAAAAAATCTCCATAAAATCGTTTCTAAATATTTATATATCAAATGCAAACAATATGAGATGCAGTCGCACTATTGATTACTAATGAGTAAAAATTATGCATTTAAATTTAAATGTGACACAATATATGACGCATTCAGGAACTACACGCATTGATCAATTCCGTAAATTAAAACAGTAAAAAAAGAGCTGACGATGTTGTAAATACTAAATTTATTTTAGAATTGCGATACTATTGCAACAAATGAATTTGTTTTCAGAGAACTGAACATTAATTGTGTACTTATGTAATTGGGAGACTTACATGTTGAAAAAAAATTGTGAATTTTAAATATTCAGTTGACGCCGTTGGCACTGTAATCAACGAACAGAGTGACTAATTGCTGACAATGAATTCGACGTAACTGTAACAGAATAATTTCCGAGCAATAACATTGATCGCTCAGTATCTTCGTCCTTGGGATCTTCGTGCAAAAACGAGACGGTTGTTTTAATGGTCTGCATAATTTTCGCGATGAGAAATTGTCGGGGACACATCACGAGGAGGCTCGCATAGAACTTACACGATCGATGTAACCCGTTGCTATACGTTTGTGAACGAAAAAAATATGTCACACATCGCACAATTTCTCTTGGGATTAAGTGTCACGTACTGACAATTACAAAAAGAAGAAAAGGTCATTTATCAGTTCCACTTCGAACTGATAAACTTACGAAACATTAAGATACTATTGATTCAGTCGTCGATAGATTTAAATTATTCACTAACTTTCGAAGCTGATCCCAAAGCTATAACCTCGTCATGTGTGAATCAAAATTGGACAGTTCGTAACATCTAGTACGCAAGTAATTGGTAAGTAACTTGATGACTGGAATAATGTTACAAATAAGTCCTACTACTAAATAAAATTTTCCTAAATTTAGTGAATATTTAATTTTTTAACTCAAATTATTTTATTTACTCATGTGCGGAGAGCAATCACAAATAGAAAAGAGTAGATAATTATATAAGTAATAATTCATCGTAATTATGGGAATTTGTATGCATACTATGCAACAGCAAATAAATGTTACTAAAAAATAAATACTGCTCTAAATTTAATAAACATTCAATTTTTTGCTGTTAGTAACAATTTATCTACTATTAACAGTAATGTTACCTTTCATCGTTTTTGATATTTGGTATACAGGAATTATTGAAAATATGTCACAAAAGTATTGAAATGTTGGAAACTATAATAAACATTTAAAAATAAAAGATAAATATTTTAAATATTTTATGAAACTTCAGAGTTGTACTTGATTTGATCAATTTTCAAATTACAGCTATTAAATAATGCGCAATAATTACTGTTTAAATTGTAAAAATGTATCTCAAACTTCTATACAATTAACAAGATATTTATTATTTGGATGATAAAGATATCAATAATTACATATCTTATTATATTTGGGCTTTTGCCTATTATATTTCACTCCTACACCAAACAAAAGAAGATTCTTTTTTTTAATTTTGTGCAATGGCCACTTAATGTAGATTTTTCAAAGCCAGAGTCAGTTGGAATGAAAGGAACAAGAAATTTTTATTTAAAAACTGATCAACAAGTAAAAATAGGGCTATGGCAAATATTACCTCAGTCCTTATTAAATAAATAATTCAAAATATTAAACAACCAATTTTCCTTCATATGCGTGATAATAGTGATAATAGAGCAAGTTTAGACCATCGTTTAGAATTATATAAACTTTTCCAAAATTTAGATTCTCATGCTGTACGTTTTTATTGTAGGGGCCATGCTAATCTTCTCTGTATCGTTCCAAGGTTTAATATCTCTTTATAAGCTGTCACGAAACAGCAAATAAATGTTATTAAAAAATAAATACTGCTCTGAATTTAATGAACATTCAATTTTTTATTTGATATCATTTCGCTATGTTTCCCTTACGCGTACCAATGAAGAAGAATCACTGATAATAAACAGTGAATAATTGTAAAAACAAAATAATTTGGAGTAAAAAGTCGTCGTATTACAGAAGAAAATCCAGAAAATCTACTCTCGCGAAGTTTGAACGCGATCGATCGTATTTAGAAATTTGCGTACATATTAATATATATTGTGCAATTGTTCGCAAAAGCACAGGCAGAAATATCAGAAGGTAGCGGAAAGGAAAGAAAAAATAGTCGGAGGCATAGACGAATAGATGGGTAGACAAGTAAAAGACAGAAAGAGAGAGAGAGAGAGAGAGAAAAAGGCGTTTTCAGAGTCACGAAAAGGTTTGCATCGTCCTTTCGTGATCATCTAAGTGATCACCCTCGATTTCCGATGCAAAGTGGCCGTACACCGCGATTAGGATCTCCTGACTATGCGAAGTAACGCGAGGGTGAACGCTTAATAGGTGTCCCTTCTAATTCACACGCGCACGCTTCCAAGGACTTGCATATCCAAGTGTGCACGACAATCGTTATGGATTGTAACAGCGAGGGATGTAGGAATCCGCTGGAAACCAATGAAACACATTGTCTAGCCTCAAATTAGATAGAAAAGAAATAGAAGCACCGTGAGTAATTGCATACTGCTTCAATTTGAATTCGTTACACTTGTCACAGTGTACAGATGCGACTTCGAGGACATCGAATTAATTTTGTGATCAAGCTTCCACCAATGCAATTTCAAGCGAGGATATTTCAAGACGACGATGCTCTCTAAGAAAAGAGGAAAACAAAAAATTTTCGAATTATCGAGGTTTCGTCTTGTCGAGTTTTCGAGTGAGAGAGGCTCAAAAAAATAAAAATTTAATTCATCAAGACTACGATGTTAATTAACAGCGAAAGACGAGTTAATTAATCTTTTCAATATAATAATTTCTTTATTTATAAATCTATTATTTTTTTAAGACACCACAGTGTTTCCAAACAAATAATAAACTAAGATAAAAATTAATCAGAATCAATTATCCTAGAAAAGTCTTTGATTAGGAAATGATCTGATAAAGTTGTCGTTTGGAATTCACTTTTTTCAATAATTTTGCAACGAAGATCGCTAGTTTGTAGCTTGAAGAAGAGAGTAAAAAAATGAAATAAATGTAAAATTATTAAATTTTTCTTTACGAATGAGGACAAGACATTATTAGAATATAAACAATCGACAATTGTAGAACGATTCTGATTTATATGTACAGAAATGAACTTCGACATACAAAGCCCAAAACTTCCCAGAATATGAGTTATGAAGTATGAAGATAAACCACACTCTAAACATGTGACAAGTAATTTTCAAATTAATGAAAAATAACATTTTGAATTGTAATAGAGGGAAGGAAATAAACTAATTTATCACAAAAGTTAGTACCTCAAAATTTTTTCGTACATCTGACTGTGAGTTTTGCAATTTAATTTTATCTTGCATTTTTTCTTAAATCATGAACAATTGCTTGCAATTTCAATATTATATCCAATCTATATTCAAATATTAAAAGATCCAATTTACAAAACTGAAATTATGTTATCCAGACGTTAATAAGCCAGGATAAATTTATATAACATAACAAGCAACAAAATAATTAAGTTATATGAAATTTCGAATTGTAGAAGGGTAGGAGATTTATTTTAAATTCCAACATGTAATTCCTTAGTATATTACAATACTTAATAAGTGCATTGTAAGTACTTAATATTAATATCAAGTATCAAGTATAGTACACTAAACAATTATTGAAAATTCGAAGAATCATCAATCCTTCTAATAATATTCATTCAGTGAAAGCATCAAATTTAAAACTGTGCTTCGTCTCCAATTAACTTTCGTCAACTCGTAATAAAACTGACTAAAGAACATTTGTGATCTATAATATGTGTGATATTAAATTTGGTACGATAGAGAGACATTTCTCTAAACATTTCAAAATATGCATATTAAGTGATGAATCTACACAATAAATCAAGTAAAAGTTAATTTTCAAATCATATATAGATGATTGAAGAAAATATGTTCAATATGTTCATCTTGTGTTTTAACATATGATACTACGTGATTTAGCAGTCAACTGACTTGAACAGTCTCAAATCCATTTCGAATCCTTTCAGGAAAATCGTACACACTTCGGTCGAATATGTAACAGACTTTAAATTCCATCAAAAATAAAAGTTTGATGGATTTCGTTTAACTCGTGTCGAGCAAATCTTTGTAAATATCAATGAAGATTTAAATATACTGCAACGTGTAATAGCAAGACAGAAACATTTTCTTCAATTATTTATAAGAGAACGTATATAGAACGTAAATTCATGTGGTTTTTTTTTTTTATTTGTTTTAGTCTCGAAGCATTTAAAATCACCCTACATAATGTCATCAAGTCATCACATGCACGTGAAAACATGACGGCACGTGTGTCAGGTGGTCATACCGTAATTTTCCTTTTACCATGTTTCCGCATTGCACGATGATGAGTACCATACTACTTTCCTGCGTGTATAGATATGTCCGAACACCTGTGCGTTGTGGAAAATACCTGTTTAATCGTCAATGTTCCCGATGTACGCGTATCAGCGTGTGTATATGTGCAAGCAGAGTCAATGCGCAGTGTACAAACTGTGCGAGCGCCGGCGCCGTGGATAATCCAATAGGATGATCTACCAATCCTTGGAAAGCAGAACAGACCAATGGCGATATTCGAGGGTGGATCTTCCACAACTTAATTGTTTCTTTTGCTAACACGTTCCTCTGCTTCTTTTCAAATTACACACACTGATTAAACTAACGTCAAACGTGGAAACCTGGTGACTCAAGGTCGAAGAAAGTAGAACATCGACGAAGAACGTGCGACACGAAGGTACAGTGGTAGAACTTCGTTTGTACGAACTCCATCTATTCGAACCAAATTTCTAATCAGTATTCGAACTTGGTGATTGAATCAGAGGTAAACTACTATGTGAACTATAGAGGAGAATTAGTCAGCTCCTCTTATACGAAGCCTAATTATTTGTAATTTGGCAAGATAAATTTGCACAAATGATTTCAGAAACAAACAAAAAAAAAATAAGAATGTGAGAATTACCGACGATGTTATTGACCATCAAAAAGTAAATTAATATATTTATTATATTGTTTATAATATCAATGAGTTATATTACTTATTATATTATTAAGAATATAGAATGACCAAAGGTGTGGCATTCAAACTTTGCCAGCGTGTTCTATAGACGAAAGTAAGACTAAAATCATGAAGCAAAAAGTGCACAAATGCTTTACTGATGAAATTCTAACAAAAATATGAAATCTTTGTGCGTGATACATATGTATACATTTGAGGAGATCTACGTAGAATGAACTCTAGAATCAAAAGTCTACAATATAAAAATAAATTAATAAATTCAATAGCACATTATATTATATCAACTTTGTATTTGGTAAAGAAGGACGACATGACACTTCGAAATGCACACACAAATAAGGATGTATAGCTTTACATCTCACATATTTATTGTAACTTTTTAACGAAATATTTACTTTTTCCTGTGTGACATTTCAGTTTTATTTTACTTATAGAACATTTCGTGTAAATACTTCTGCAGTGTGAATTTTTGTTATTAAAGATAATAAAATATTTTTCCATAAATAGAAATCTAAAGATGACCTAGAAGACCAGAAGATCCGCGCGTCGGGAAAGATATACAAACATTTTAATGTAAAGTACGATAATTTATTGGAATGGCATTTTCCAAGTACGAATTATGCAAAAGAAAAAGCAACAAGTAGCGAAAATGGAAACTCTTTAACAAATGATTATTACAGTAAAATATTAAGGCGATAAACTGTGAACGTGAGAAATTTTCAAATGTAAAAAACAACACTATGGTTTCGTGAAACGTGATTTGCATTTGTAATATTTACGAGAAGTACTTGATTTTCTGACTGCAAAATTAAGCGCTAGAAACTGTACTGTTTATCTCTGGTAGGAGCTTATAGATCTCGACGAATGAGTGACAACGACAGCTGGATAGGAGTATCGACAATGAAAATAGAAACAGACATTCCTGTACAGGAGCGTCCGACTATGAACCTCTTCTCTAAAAGCAATATTTCAACTATGACAAACTCACGGGTAATTCTGACAAAGATATGAACATCACCATCTGAATACTTTCGCGATACCAATGAAATATAATACTTTATTATATTATTATAATAGAGTGTAAAAGTTATGACTGTGAAGGAAAGACTGCAAAACTATTTAATGATATAATTAATCTTTTAAAAGTTCTAAATTTTAAGAAATTCTATCCAAAAAAAAAAAAAAAAAAAAAACACTTTTCTTTATTCTATACCATAAAATCCTTATATCATGTAAACAAATATATCTTATTCTGATTGAATACATTTTACATGTTTTAAAGTAAATTTATATTGCATTTTTCACTAAAAAGAAAATATTATCATTTTTTCAGAATCTATATAACTGTAACTAGTAAATAAATTAGTATCTATAAAATTTCTAAAATCCTTGGTTTCCTTCAAATATTTAAATATTTTGAAATGTATGTAAACTCTCGTGACTGACTTATATGAAACAGCTCATTTTAAATTAATTATATTATTTTGAAATCACGGCCTACAGTATTTTATATTTATAGTATAATGCGTATTATATCAGGACGCACGTGATATAAAACAATCAATTTGAGTCATTTTCCATTATGGATTTTGTGCCATATGAATATACTTTCGTTGTTAAAATCAATAGAACAATTTGATTACATTGTAAAATGAACTGTTTCATCAATTAAAAATTTTGATAATAAGCAATTTACACTGATTGACTTCCAAACCTTTGATATATTGATTACTTCAAATATCTATAAACTAGTACTAATACAATAAAGTATGAAAATTAAAGAAAGTATTAAGTATGAAAATTAAAGAAAAATGATCCTCGCATATCCAACATAAATTAAAGATTTATTTCGCTGGAAGTTCTTCTCCATAATTAAAAAGCAGTGATGACTTACGATGTTATATAACAGACAATCAAAAAAAGAATAATTAGAACCAAATACCAACAAAAATGGAAGTTTTTATTATGGCTTTGTTCTTTGTAACTTTGTTCGCGCGAGAAAAAACAGTGTTGAAAATCCTCTGGCAGAAACCCTCGATGGAATAGCTTAAACAGAAGCTGACACAGGAGACAGGTGGATCTAAATAAAGATTGGACCAATGCCAGAATCTCCAAGATGGCTGAACCAAAATGCAAGGCGTGTCATCGTCGTGGTCGTCGTGGTCGTCATCGTCGTCGTCGTCGTCGTCGTCGTTGTCGTCGTCGTCGTCGTCGTCGACGGCGGTCTGTTGTAGAAACTTACGACACTACGAATTTACTAGCACCAAGAAAATTCCCTCTGACGTACAAAACGTCTCTCGGTCGGTGTTGAATTTCACTTTTCCACCTACGTTCTGCTAATTTGAGGACATATGCTTCGCAATACGAATCTATGATTATGCGTTCGACGTGAATGATAATCTTACGAATCAACTTTCACGTTAATAATCTATATACGCATGTATTAAATTTGCGTATTTGTCTGACGGAATTTTTCTCATTGTCTGTTAGAAAGTTTTCTCATTCCTTCATTTAACATGATAAAATGACAGTTCTATTCTACTCTTGGAATAAAAATTAAATATAGAGTTAAAAATTGAAACTGGCAATTTTAATGTATTTGACGAAATTTCATTTTCAATCATTTGAATAGATTTGACGAAGCTCTTTTATTCCACATTTTGCTTCATCCTGCAATTTTGGAGTAATAGAATAAATAATGACAAGCAATAATTTTAATATTATTCAGAATTTGTAAAAAAAAAATTAATATGTGGAACGAAAATAATAAAAGAGCAAACATTCTTGCATCAGTTTAAGGAGAACAACTTGCGACCTATTGTCCTCTGAAAAATTATTATAATTTAATATGTAATTAATTGAACATTTTTGTACTTATCGTCTATCGACGATAAATGTAGCATAAATTTTTTCTGAACTTGTTAAATTGCATATCGCTGTTCTTCTCATTTTCACGCCCAATTTCTTTGTCAAAGTCATCAAATACAAGTCAGGACGTCTCCCATTGTCTTTCGATTCGAATAAAAAAGATCATTTGATTTGATTGATAATTCACCTTTGACAGAAAGAGAAATTTAATGACACTTCGCAAGCTTATCTAGCTTTGATAATTGCACGCGATTTCGATATTGCATTTTCACGACATCGAATATTTATATTCCTGTAAAAGTAAAATTAAAAAAACAATCCCATATGCAAATTTATTTCCTTGAACATCCTAAATGACAGACGGTGCACCGTGTTATATTAAAGTTCAAAAACCACCACGTACAACACCAAAAAATACAACACCAATAGCGACACCAAGTGTAGTGTAAGCCTTAACCACACACACAAGGTTGTTAATATTATAATGGTTAGCGGAGCCTGTACAATCGACGAATCTCCGTTTCATCTAAATAAAATTCGTTCATACATCAAGTGGTAATGCGTTAGTAGATACTTTTTTCTTTCTCTCCCTTCCCCCTCCCTCCTCTCTCTCTCTCCCTCTCTCATAGAATTAAGATATTCAAAAACATATTCGCACGAAATTTATGATATGGAAGACAATGATATCGAAAAAAAAAACGTTGCAGTTTTGTGTTAGTAAAACAGGAACGAAAGTGTTTCTGATTCTTTTTCTCTTCGTGGCGATTCTAGTATTCGATACCGTTCGATATCTCCACGAATTTCTATGCTGTGCCCAAGAATCTGACTGGGCCAAACGGGGTAAACCGCGATAAAATCGATTGCCACGATGAAAAATTAATGAACGTTGTCGTGTTTCGCGGCGGTGCGGGTCGATTTCCGGTGAAAAATACGGGAGATCCGCCGCTTCGAAGAATCGACCGTATCGTTCATAATTCAACGAAATTCTGCTGCACACGGTTAATCTCTTCTTGCTATTTCCTTCTTGTTCTTTTCTTCTCGTTTCTTTTACTTTTTTTTTTTTTTTAACAACCGGATAAATAATTCGCAAAACGAACATTCTACGTGACGATTTTCCGCAAAAAATCATTCAACAAATTGAAATTCGTAAAAGGTGACTGTACGCCCTGATATTTTGTACTAATTCCAACACGGAATAATAAACACTTGTAATTGTCAATAATATTACTTTTACATGGACTACTACTGTGTAAAAAAAAAAAAGTTACCACGAAAGTTAAACGTTTCAATAGAAATTGACGAAGACCCGTCACCAACAAAAACAGACCAAAATAATATAAAAAATAAATGAAAAAAAAAATTAGAAAAAAGGGCAAAATACTTCGTCAAACGAATAAAAAAAAAAAAAAAACAAGAAACGAAATGATAAAGAACTTATAAAAGACATAACAAAACATTCAATTGGATGAATGAAATTCGATATCTGATAATAAATGTCGCCATCGGTGATCGATTTTGAGACATTTAATTGGCAAATTATGCGTATCTATTTGTGTTATAGAATTTAGAATTTTAATTGAAAACATACTACGTTGCCTCACTGTTATTACCTTGTTCACTAAAAAAAAAAAAAAAAAAACTAACGTATTACGAATTATTACGAATTAATCAGACAATTCCTATTAAGATCATCATTATACATAACATTATAATTATTGTAATTAATATTATTATTAATATTATTACGATTATTGTGATTATTGTTGATTAAGAAAAAGAGTGTAAAAGAGTAAAGACCAAAAAAGTCAAAACCAATAAACAAACAAATCTCTCAGCAACCGCAATCACTGTCATATCACTTCACGTCAACCTCATCAAGAAAGAAGAAACAAAAAACACAACCAAAAAAATACAGTAGTAGAAGAAGAAGAGGCCGATCCTCGGAAGTCTGATTTTGTAGAAATAAATTCGTGGGTACTCATGGCTTCTGATACGTGTGCGTGTGCCGCGTTCATTCTCTCTCCCTCCCTTTCTTTTCTCATCGATTTGCAAATATCTCTGCCCCTTCTTTCTGTTTCTCTTTTCTCATATATATCTATATATATATATATGTATATATATTTCGTTTCACGTCTCTCTGACTCTTTCCGTTTATCTCCCTTTATAAATATATATATATTTTTTTATATTTGCGCTCTTTAGAACGGCCCTTGGCGCTCTCAAGGATCTCGAAAAGGGAATTCTCGTCTTGCTCCCTTACGCTCATGCGTCAGGATGCTGAAACGTCATATATAGTCTGTCTTTAACAAAATATTCACAACATTATCAAGCTGAAACCGTCAAGCGAGTACTCGATTTTCCAGTGTTTCTTTTTTTTCCCCCCCTCTCTTCCTAAAATTGTCCCCTCTTTCGTGATAAATAAAATTGGTATCAAAAAATCAGAAAAAAAATTGTTCCAACGTGTCTCTTCCTTTTATAGCAAAATGCGTCAATTTCTGCACGTTGTAAAAACCATTTGAAAAATATATTCGAACTGTTGTAAGAAAAAAAGTAGGTGCTATCCTAACTACTCAAAATCGAATGATCGTTGATGCATCGTTTCTTTTTTTTCTTTCTATCTCAATCTGTTCGTATTAAATTAATATATATAAACGATGCAACTTCTTAAAATTTAATTTCAAATAGCGAGAATGCTAGCGAGGACTCCTCTTGACTTATGCTGTTTCTCAGTAATTATGATTACACGTATAGTCTTAACATTTTTCGACAAATCACATCAACGTAGTTGACTTACCCATATTGGCCAGGAAGAACTGCGGGGTATCCAGCTCGAATGCCAGCAGCGAACGGGAATGCTGAAATCATAAACAGTTTAAAGTTAATCCTACGTTTCTAATGGCCAGTCCTGAACTCGAGCACCCATCTTTGTATAAATCGAACATCCGGTTCTTTACAAATATCTCTATGTATTCTTTTTCATCTAGTCTAAACTAGAGAATATTATTTAGCCCTGTTCGTAAAACACGACGGCAGATGTATATGTATATTCTTCTTTCAGGAATAGATTTCCACTTGCAAAATGGAAAAAGAAATGAAGAATATTTTTCTATTTTTACTGTGGTATTTCCGATATGTAAAAGTATTTATCATTCATGTTTTTATTGCTCGTAGAGCGTTATACTTTGAGCATACATAGACAAAGACATTTCAGTGTGTGAAATATATAGATTTAATATCAATAGTTCTTGCCTAAAGTATTTCAAATAAAGTAGTTCATTGGAAAATGAACACGTCTGTCACTGTATAATATGGCTGGAATTAACATACAGTAAAATATTAAATTAACTATAAGAATGAAATACAAATGCAGTAAAAGTGCACTTGAATTTTTGACCGGTACTGTATACATAGGGTGTCTTATTTAAATTTATTTAATATAATTATTATTATCTCTGCAACTATTTAGTATTCTAAAAAATATTCAAAATAAAACTTGTTTTGTTTCAAAGAAGATATCTTATCACCAGATCTGCCTAGATAGAGGTATTTCTGAGAAATTATATTCCTTTATGCATTAATTTCCTATAAAATAGTATTAATCTATGTAACGAAATTATTAGTTTAAGAGATATTTCAACTTTAGTTTTGTAAAATCTCTCGTATAAAAAACGAGGAAAGGTAGAAACGATATTTTTGTTGTGATCATATTGTCCTTGTCTTTCGTGCATAAATTTTTTACTACCGCTAGCACTTTCATGCATCATTTTTTATTAAATTCATCAACATCATTTTTCGACATACATAGATAATACTTTTTTATAGAGAATATCAGTCTGCATGGACTAGAGTATAAAAAAATATAATTCCATTTTAAAAAAGTGGAGATGACTTCAAATCCCGGAAACGTTTCCACCTAACCAAATCTGATAGCCATCGTAATATTCTCAGATAAATAAATAAATTTATTAAATAAATTTTATTTCTAACATTTTTTCGAATAATGGACCGTTGCGGAGATAATTGCATGAATGAATTAAAATGAGACAACCTGTATATAAAATATATTATTTATTTAGAGTAAGATTGAAAAACTCAATTTTTAAAATTAAGTTAACCGAAAATACAAAAACTTTGAATTTATTTAAAGTAAGAGTAACTTACAAGGAACAATACATTTCAACTCTACTAATTTTCTTTCTCTTCCATGAAATGAATATTGTATGAATGACTGTAATGACTTTACACACAGTAAATCAATTGACTTTAAATATCAACTTGTTTTTATTATTAATATGCAACTTTTTTCAACTTCTATTGTATATATATCTATTTACATTGAAAAATTGTATTTTATACATACATAAAAATTTTACATATACAATATGTATGTATGAAATAACACATACTTTGCATACATTTATATCCTAATGATATGCTTTCTATAAAAAAAAAATAGATTATAATGCATAATAAATTCAAAATTATCATTAGCAGATAAATGACAAGACGAATGTAGGATATTTTATTACATAAAGGTAGCAAGCACTTCACATAAATTGATTCAACTGAGCAAATTGAAAAAAATATTTGACATATTATGATGATAAAATACTTTTTATAAATGTCAAGATACCTTGTGAATATGCAAGATATCTTATAAAAATATTTAACTATTATAATGTACAATGTGTAAACTGTAAATAATTAATTATTTATGTAAATATTAATTAATTTTAAATATAAATATAAATCTAGATCATCTACAAAAAATTTTAAAATATCAAATGGCCCAGAATGTAGGCAACATTACAAAATATTCTAGCTTTTCAATTCTATTTTTATTCTTTTTTTTTTTTATTTCAAACAATTCTATTTTATATGTTATTTTAACTTCTTTTTTTTTTAATTCTAGTTTTAAAAATCTCAAAAATCCAATTATATTGCATTCAATTGAATTGTTAATTTGTTCGAGAAATACAGTTTAATCCTAAAAGTATCACAGACAAACATGATTTTTGCGCATGAGAAGAAAAAAAGAGACAAAGCCGGTGGCACTCGGGTTAAAGCAATTTTAGATTTAGGTGCCGAAACGCCAAGCTATGTTGGCCTGGAGCCATCGCAAGTGTTCAAGAAAGTGATCCGATTTGCGCAAATGTCGTTCGTAATGCTGTCTTTTGCCCTTTCATCGTTGTTCCAACTTCTTAAATTTATATACGATTAAATTAAACTGACAAAATCACCAACTAACAGGAAATATGGATTTAAATAAATTTGATGTAGAAATTAATTCAATGCCTTTTTTGAGATAAACTTGCCATTTATTTTCTTCATTTTGTTTTGTGATCATTAAAATTGTTTTTTGCGTCATTCCTTGTTCTAAATTTCGTCATTCTTTCTTCTTTTGAGAAAAGTTTTCATTCAATAAGTATTCGAATTCTTCAAATTTTCAATTTTTGAAATTTTAACGTCAAGACGATCTTGGACTAATGAAAAATCCCTTATTGAAAATTACTTCTTCCAATAATTCACACTGTGTTTTATAAATTTGTACTCAACATTCAATACAATGGCATCGAACTAATTTCTATATCTGATATAATTTGACTTTCTCTGTAAGGCACAAATTTCAAATCTTGTAATTGGCATCTAAATTAAATGTCCCATTAAGAGAACCTTTGTGATGAATTTCCAAGTGACTTAGACACGTATCCTCGATATATCAAACAGAAGCGTGACTCTCCGTCCAAGTATACATGTATTACCCGTTAGTGTGACGAATGAAATTCGTCGATTTGGCTACGCTTCAACAACGTAAATCTCGTGACAATGACGCGCAAAAATCATCTGATAGATTAGAAATGACATCTATTCCGGTAAATCTCTTTATATATCGAGACAAGATTTGAAAGAACTATTATTCTCTGTGCAATTTCACGGATTATAGATAATATACAAATGGCTTGAAACTGATCTATTAAGAATACAAGTTTCATCAAGAATTAGCGTTAATGTGAAATGAAAAATACTAGTACGATATACTGTTTTATATAAAATATATAAATGTCTTATTAGTTGTTATGTGATATTCAGTTGATAAAATATTTCAATATTCGTTTACTTCAATTTAATGATGAAAGTCAAGAGAAACATAAAACCGAAAAAGAGTAACTATTTATTCGCCTTTCACAAGTTAAATTTTATAAAATCTTTTAAACTAAGCATTTTTAAATACAAATATAATATTAAAAACGAACCAATGATCTTGAAATCGTGAAAGATGATTTCAACAAAACAATTTTTTTACCGTATCCTTTGAAACAGTATAATTTTGTTCTAAGTTGTTTCATTCGACAGTAAACATGATACTCTATATAGATACACAAAAAAATATCCACGTACTGCTAAAAACTTCGAACTTTTTATATGCTTTAATAACTAAAAATTAAAATATTAGAATAATAAATAGTAATTTAAAGTAACCGAAGAATTAGTACCTAAATATTAATCAAAATATAAGTGCAAAACCACTCAAGCGACAAAAGACCAAACACCAGCAATTGAAGAATCTATTCCTAATATTTCACATAATTCATATTCATTCAATAAGCATTTACATACTGCTGAGTGAACTTACTCGCTTGTAGGTTACCCCTAGGCTTAGCTCCAAGAATCGCCAGGTTGACGTTTGCTTTGCGACCGTCGATTATGGGGTTAGGGTCTTTGCACGCCCTCTCTGCTGCTGGCCTGTCTCCCATGATCACCTGCGTACAGATCCAATCGATTATTCGACTAATCCTTCCGCTTCACCTGGATCTTGCACGCCTCCCCCTCATAAGCAGCGATACAACAAGCCATGTACGTATCGTGCATGTAATACCCGGATATTTCAATGGCATTTCAGATAATCTAATCGGTTGGTTAAGCGCCAAAAATCGATCACAATTTTTCAATGCGAGTTTCAATCATACCATCTACACAATTATATACTTTATTATACTTATATTAGTGGAAATAAACTCTATGAGGTAAAAAGTGTTCATTCACAAAGAAATTTTTTGTTTTTAATTTAAAAGAACGAGAGAGGTTTTTATTAACACATTCAAAGATATTTTTTTCAATTATTTTTAAACTTTGCCCGAATCTTTCGTCGAAACGATTAAATTTTCTTCACTTTTATTTACAGTAGCTTGATATTAAAAATATTCAACGTCAACAGAATGAATAAGAAATTTGTACGACAAAATTTAATTTAATTTAATTTAACTAACTTATTGGACAAATTACAAATAAATATAAAACTTGTAGATGTAATAATGTGAAATAAATAAATAAGTTGATGAAGATTATAAAATATATGAAAAATATTAAGATTATGGAAAATTATTAAAATCATCGTAATAACGATGGTTATCTCATAAAATTATAAGTATTCCCGCAAACAATAATAAATATCTTTAACAGGAGTCATTTCGACAATAAGGGCAACAAGGACATTGACTCATATATTTCCATATTATCCTTTGTATAATTATACATATGTGATAAAAAGAGAAACTATGATAATGAAGTACTCTATAAGCTTTTACGCAAGGAAGAACATTATGGTATATACTGCAAGTTAACAAAACATGTCTGTTTTTTTGAATACGAGAGAGCAAACTGGTTACGTTATCGCAACAAATTATACTATATTATCTCTGCGCATGTGACGACTATAATATATGACGGTTGAAAAAGTACTTCCGTGCTTAATAATAAATGAAAGTGTATAAAAACATTTGAACCTATAAAATTATTCAAATTTTATTTAAATGAAAGACCATTGCAAAAATACATAGTAAATAACACGTTTTCCAAACGAAATAATCAACAAATTGTTTTACCTTAATTTATTACCGATAAGTCATCGATTCAATTATAAATCCATTTATAAAAGATAAAATTCTATCGTTCGATATTCAGTACTCAATATTTGATAAAATTTCATCGTGCAGTATCGTACTATTACTTGAAATCTGTTTCGATTTAATAAACGTACAACTTCTAGAAATTACCAATAACGATACAAAGAAAAATATACTTAAGCCACTCACTCCGACCTATTCGCAAACTTAAAGCATTTCACAAACAACGACTGTCAATCAGGAACAACCAACAAAATATCAACTAATGTGTTATTTAAGATACTTACGAAACCATAGCCTCTACTTTTGCCAGTCTGCCTATCGGTAATGACCACCGCTTCCTCGATGTCGCCGTACACGTTAAAATGTTCCCTGAGACTTTTGTCGGTCGTATGATAAGGTAAACCTCCGACGAAAAGTTTCGTCCATGTGGTGTCTTTTTGTTGAGGCGTAGTACCGGCTAACGCGCCAAGGCCCGAGACTAGCTCGTCCGGCCCTGGCGCCCCAACGGCACCAACCGCACCGACGGCACTAAGACCAGCGGCACCAGGCATCAACATCCTCCAAATTTTGGCGAGATCACCGCCGCCGGACGGGAGGACGATCTGCTCAATTTTGACACCTTCTGTAGTACTTTGGTCAACGCTAATCACGTCACAGGCTCAACAGCATTTAGACGAGCGATGATTTGGTTATCTAAAATCAAATTCAAATTTCAAATATTACTTCCAGAAATTCTCATTTTTATTTTGTACGCTGGAACATTAACACTAAACCATTCTTAGAACAATTTTTATATATAATTTTTATTAAATTTTGATACTTAATATTTAGTTGTTTATTTTAATGCTTAATTTTCAAAACATTTTTATTACTGTTGTGGTAAATTTAAAAGATGATACCAATATAAAATTTATATCATAGGAAAAGATTTACAATACAATAGAATAAAGAACAGGTTGTATTTCTATATTTTAGGAAAACTCATTGAAAATACGTTAGATCTATAAAACTGTAAAACTAACTCTATAAAACTTCTATGAAAAATTACCAATTAATATTGACCACTCTGACAATTCTAGTCTTAAATAGTTACGTTTTTTATCTGTTGATACGTTTTAAATTGATATTCCTTCCAAACATAATTTACATAAAAGAACATAATATTTTTGTTAAAATTGCCATCTTTCGGTTCTTAATCTACAGTTTATTAAAATTGCAAATGTTTGTGCATTTTTGAGAAATGTAAAATGTATATGAAACATTCAAAGTAAAACATTTATTATGACATATTTAATAGAAAGATTTTCTATTTAAATTCTATTTCTTTAATTATGTTCATAAAAATATATCAATATTCGGAGTCTAAAATTATCGATTATAAACGAAGTAATTTAATCTCTTTTGTTTATTAAATTAATATCAATTTTATTGAAGTTTATTAAGGTTTACTATTTCAAAATACATTAAAATTTTATTAAAGTTTAATATTCACTGAGGAAGTTATTATTTCTTTATGCAATATGAAAACGAACAATTGTTTTCTAAAATGGAAAAATAACTGTTATACATTTGGTATCAATATTTATTCGAATATTATTGATCAATTATTCATCATCTGCATCATCATCGTCATCATCATTATTATATACTGTAATCCTTATTTGTCAATTTATATCAATTTGGCATATTTCTCTTATAAAATATTATACATATTATATAAATATTTCTAATATATAATTTCATAAACATTTTTTGGTAACAAAATATTTTGTCAAAGTTGTAAATAATATTCGTTTTCAAGTCCTTTGACGGGCATATTGCGTTCTAATTATTATTATTATATTATATACAATGCGAGTAAACGTTTATAATTTTAGAACATAATTGTAACATACAATTATAACGCTAAACAAAACTAAAGAAAGTACGATCACGATATGAAACCGATCTGTACGTAATTTATATGTGAAAATAGGATTTTTGTAAATCTTACACGCAATTAAATATAGAAATTTGATTTATTTATTGTTTGGTCTATTTGTTCTTACCAATACAGGAATTTGCAAATTTAATTATTTATTTTTTGATTGTAAACATTAATTATTTACTACTGTGTACAATTTGACACCAAGAAACAAATTAAATTGGAAAAATGAAGGACAGATGAGAATTAAACATGAAAAGCAATAAATTTTATTTGAATTTCCAAATATATTTGATTCTGTAATCACGTAAAATAGAGTATGTAAAACTTAACAAAAAAATTTTTTTTTAGGATATAAATAAATCGAGGATACATATGCAATACTGTTACTCCAAGACGAAAGTAACTGATAAATTACGGAAACGTTTGAAATGAAATCTTATTGTAAAGAAAGGTAAAATCGATAGAATTCTAAGAGAAATTCGAAACATGGTAAAACGGAGCACGACATGAAACAAGGAAAAAGCAGAATGTACGCGTTTAGAATTTAATACCCGTGATACACGACACTCCATCGCCCCGCATGATCTTCGTAAAATGCACAAACATAGTGCACAAGCATACCGCGCATTCATGTTCGTGTAAAAAAAAGATTTCATGTATCGTGCATCGCGGCAAAGAAAGAACCGTTTCTCCCCTTTCTTATCCCGATATTCCAAGTACAGTTCTACCCTCTTCTTCTCTCAATTCTCTTGAATCGATGACTCCTTCGTGCATATGAAGGGAACAGATAAAAATCCCCTTCTGCGCGGAAGCCGGACCCCTATTATATCCAGGAAAAACCGTCGTGGAGTCTGCCGTCCAGGAACAAGAACAGAAACAGGCACCACTGGTACGGTGGTGCCGAAACAAGAAGGATGCGGAAAGGTACCTCGAAGAACAAGAAAAGGGCAAAGAGAGAAGGGACCCTGACCTCCATTCAAGGCTCGGTAACGGCCTAAAAAGGGAGCCAGTTTTCTTACGAGGAGCAAAACTGCCTGGCCGAACCTAGCTGCTAGTAGGGTATTTTTCGTGGTGGTTCGGCTTTCGAGTTTCTGCAATGCTGCAGATAAAGATAGAAATAGAGGTCTACAGTCTACATAGAAAGGGCCCTCTTTCTACCTCACCCTCCCCTCTCTCGCTCTCTCTCTCTCTCTCTCTTTTTCCTTCTTTCCTTCTCTCCATACTCTCACTCCCTCTTTCTCGCTCATATTGTGCACACCAGGCCCTGTGCGAAGTGGGCCCTACGGTCTCTCCTGATCATTCCTCTCCTCTCCCATCACCCCCTGCAATCCCCCCTCCCCACCTGCCTTTACTACTACCAGCACCATCCATGACAGTGCACCACTTCGGCCAGGACGGCCCTTCCTCGTCTGTTTCTGTCGGATCCCCCAAAACGACGGCAGCTGCTGCAGAAAACCGGTGCAGCACGCCGTATAATCATATTGTTGTATTGCCATCGGGTTCCTCCTCCACCACCATTGGTTGCTCTTTCTCTTTTCCATTCTTTCTCCCTCTTTTTCCCCATCCTAGAACTGAACGCAACTACACTTGGGACGTTCGGTCGAGCATAAAGGCCGCTTTTCTGAATTCAGCTACCGTGGAAGCAACGACCGTATTACGTACATACTATGTTGATAAATACTATGGTTCGCGTAGTTTCAATTTTTTCTAAGTTTCCTGTCGAATACGTGGCCAAAATTCTTAGACACACGAAGATAGCACTGTTGGTGTATAGCTTAGATAATAAAAATTCGCAGTAGTATAAGCGCTGAATCTTTTGAGAAAACGAAATTGTCTATACATCTGTTAGCTGTATTACAATAACGACAGATTACTTGAATTTTGTATTGAATTAATTTTATCTTAAAATTATAATTATTCAATGGATAATATTAATAATATTATAGTAATATATATATATATATATATATATATATATATATATATATATATATGTATATTATAATTTATAGAAAAAATAACTTAAAGGAAAAAATAACTTAAAGGACAATAACAATGTTATGGTATATTTTTTAAAGGATAGAAACATGGGGAATCTTAAAACAAAAAAACGCTGTGGAATATCCAAGTAACATTCAAAATTAGAAAGTTATTTAAAACGGGAACATTTATGCATTTGGTTCAGTGCACAAGAATCCTCACACCGACTCGAGTAGAACGATTCTAGAAAAAGTAATATCGAAAATTCAAGATTTCTATAAATTAGCTAATTTTTATAAAAACAAAAAAAAAATGTGTTCATAGAATATTTTTAAAACTATATGGGGGTTTGGTAGAAATTATAATTATACATTATGCATAATGTCATTAAAAAAAATACTTCTAACTTTTCAGATAATATGGTCAACCATTGGCTAAACAATTAATTATTATAATAATTAAAAAGAACGAAAGCTATGTCAAAAGTGTCATAAATCAACTAAACAATGAATTCTATGTTACTGTATTCTATAACATATATTTATAAGTCCAATCGTATTTAAAAATAGGATCATTAATAATCGTAAATGTGACACGACCAAAGAATATTTTAATACTGATACATTAAATGTCAATTCGATTATACAATAAATTTAACATTATTTAATAAGCTGAAGAAAATAATGTTTAAAGGAAAATAATATTTATATTTTATTACAGTTAGTTATTTAGTATAATAATATTGTATATATCTCCAATTAGAAATATCGAAGTAATTTCATAGAAATAAGCCTCAACTTGTGAACAATTGTGTTCCGATCACGGCGTAGCTTCGCGCATTCGACACTGGCCAATTGCCACAGGCTCGACGAAACACACTAAAATATCTTCTCGGCCAAAGTCGCAAAGGCCAGAGTTTTAGAAAACACAAGACGATGCCCGGGTTTACAGAAAGATACCATTGCAACGTGAATCAAATCATTATTGTCAATTATATATACATACGAAACTCTTTTAAAATACGACTTTAGATGAAGTCCAGCAGTGTTCAGAACAATTTACATTAAAAATGTGCACTAATTCTCAGAATGATGCAGATTTAATTGTCACTCTTCTTCTGACAAGTTATAATTTCTGTTGAACAAAAGTTATATTTTAGATTTTTATATTATATATTATATCTCCAATATTAGTAAAATTTGTATTTGTGAAATATTTAATAATATGTATGTATATATATGAAAATACAATAACAGTCTAATTAATGAGCTTATTATATGATTATCATTTTAATTTTAATATTAGCATTTACTTTGTTTAAATAGTATAATTTCTTACATCTATTCAAAAATTTTTTAAGAACATACATATCGTTGTTTTTATTGTTTAAAAATTGCAATAAACAATAAAAGTACCGATATTTCCTGTTATTAGTAAAAATATTCTACAACCTAAAGTAGCATGTACACTCGTTGGTTGGTGAGAAAAAAGCAATGAAAAAAATGAAGGTTCCCCGTTCATTTACGCCAGACGGCTGTAATCACCTGCACACGTTTCCAGGCCTTCTGCTAAAGAGAAATCGTCGAGCCGACGTCGAGGTTTATTAATAAACGTTGTGGTACACGTGCCCGTCGTCGTGTACCCCTTTGTCGCGACGAGACCGTTGCAATGAGGGTGAAAGAAGAGCAACCAAAGAGAATAAGCAGATCGTTTTACGAACACGCAAAATGGCCTCGCCGAAATATTTGATCATCAGGTAAACTGTATTTTTTACACATATTTTATGATCTCTTGATATGTTTTACTTACTTTGTCAAACTGATATTACAATATAAAAATTCATTCATATCGCCAGTATCGATCTAAATTCATTAAACACTGTATATATAAGAAAAGCTTTCGTAATATTTAGGAAAAACTTATTTCGGTTCGAATACATTAACGGCCAACAATGAGGAGCAAACGATTACGTCACAGTATGCATTTGTAAAGAGATAATACGCAACATAATGCGTATTTAATGATTCCTTCGTTATATATTACCAAAGAATTGGAACATAGAGTATATTTCAACATACATTAAATAATTAACGAAATATGTGACGAGTTTTTAAATACGCACCTCCAATTCTTCGAAGCACTATCACCTGATGATCACTGAAACGTTGTCTGTTAATCCCAATGAGAAACACCAGGAAGAAATTCACACCAATAACGTGAGTATCCTTCTAACTAATGAGATAATTGACGATAAAGATCGATGTTAAAAATTAGCAGTGCACACAAGAGCCGTTCGCGTTACGATAAAATTTTTACTCATTACTACGATATCGAAGAAAATTTCAAGAGATCTGACACGTTTTAATGAACAATGATATTAACGCGAAACACTATTGACGACACGTACGTGGTAACGGACGGTGTCCTTTACAATTGGCGATTTTTCGTACGCACGCACATCCGACACGAACGAAGGCCCACGTGCGAGTACCGAACTGCCTTTAAGTTTGCAGTTACCGTGCTGCGCGCCAGTTCGCCGGATTCTTCGGCG
This sequence comes from Tetragonisca angustula, assembly GCA_036937485.2. NCBI lineage: Eukaryota > Metazoa > Arthropoda > Insecta > Hymenoptera > Apidae > Tetragonisca > Tetragonisca angustula. The sequence continues at coordinate 2,255,852 of JAWNGG020000002.1, forward strand.
ATTTCTCTTTTCATTGGTTCACTCGGTCCCCCCCTCCACATTCTAGAACCAGTGGCGTAGCGCAACGACGACCGAATAAGACACGAATGAGATGCAAAAAGTCGAATCGACTAGTGACGACGTGTTGACAAATCCTTTATCATTTTACCTCGTGGAGGGAATGATATAAATGCTGATTAACCGTGGTTTAGAAGCTTAAAAGATTATTATCAAAATGAAAAATTCCTTGTATTCACTTATCAATAATAATACGCTTTATCGACAATTTTTCATTTTATTTCTAACGAATTAAAAACTATTTCTTCTAACAGTAAGGTAATGAGTTATGATTTAAAACGTCCGTTTATTCCTTGTTTGAAATTTGTGATATCATTATTCACCCTACTGTAATAATTTAAAAAAAAAGAAAATAAACAAAAGACATTGTCGGTTAACTTTTGTATCGTTGCTTGCAATTTTTTTTTTTATGATTCGTGTATTTTTAGCAATTTGGAAATTAAAATGCAACCGAATTCAAAAATAATGTAATATTGTCGCACTTTCGACAACATTTGAAAGTATTAACTCGAAATGATCCTACAGTTCTACAGGATCCACGAGGCAAGACGGTGGTCCGTCGAGGAGTATCAGCTGTTCGAATTATTATCGTTGCAGGCGACGGCAGATGTTCACTAGGCTAAAACGCTCCCCCGAAGGCTTTGAACCCGCTGATCTCTTTTCTTTAGAGCGGGTGAAAAACTTTCAAGGAAGCCCAACGTCCCGTTCAATCTTACACAATACCAGTTTCTCATTCTCACTTTCCATAAACAAGTAAAACAAATTATGAAAAAAAAAGTAAACAATGATAAAAGAAATATAAGGTTTTTCAACTTAGCAACTGACGTACCTTTCAATGCATAATGTTCTTAATTACACATTTATATTTAAGACTATTTAAATTTAAATTTGATTTTAAATATCTAAATGAATTCATTGCTTCCAATGCTTCTCAATATCTTGTTCTATAAAAAATATCTTGGTCAATTAAGGACTAAGCAGTAATTTATCATAATTTAATGATAAAATTATAGAACTTAAATAAAAGATACATCGAGAAAAGATATTAAGTGGATCTTTGAAATTTCTTTTTATAGTCCAATATTAAAAAATAAAACTTGATAATATAAACTGATTAAAATGAATTTGCAAACGAATTGTTGCATTAATGTAACATTAGTCTTTAACAAGTATTAAATAAATACTATTACATAATAATAATATAATAATTAAATTTTAAATAAATGTCTAAATTAAACATAATAATCTTATTTACCACCGTTTATTGTATAAAGGAATCAATATCACGTGGAGTAACCTCCAAAGTTTCCGATGCATATGTTTCCATATATAGGCACACGAAATGACTATGTACAGCAAGAAACAACTAAACTAGTGCTTTTAAACGATCTTATAGACAATCTTATAGCAAAGATAATTCAACCAATCTCTTCATCGATTCTGCAGAATCGGTAACCTCTGTTCGTAGCATTGTTCGAAACCTGCCGTAAGTTACGTGTCACGAAGTATAGGATATCATCGTCGTCTACGTTTGAAGGAGACCCCATAGGTTCGTGGCACGCGCTGCCAGCTGCCCCACAGCTGTCTCTCTTCTCTGTCGTCCCCCATATACGAGACCCAGGGTTCTTACCCGAGCGTAGTGCATTTACCACACAGAACGAACCTTTTCGCCTCTGTGTACATATGCAGCAAGATCAAAATGCGTGTGTCCAAAACATATTTTGTAGATAGTATGCTTACATACGTTGTTTCGTCGTTGCATACTCGATGAGGTGCACCCTTAAGAAACGTCGAGATATTCGGCCCAAAAAGATGAATCGACATTTTTATTATCTATGAATGAGATGTTACATCTATATTATTAGTAGATTGTGGATTTTTATCTAAATTCAGATTTATAAAAGTGATTTAAAATGGAATCTAAATAAGCAATAGATTTGTTTATTAAACCATAGTTATAATAAATAGTCCGAGTTTATTTACATATTTTTGCATATTATGTGTATTCTGTGTATTTTTATGCCTTCAAATTTTTCATAAATATGTAAAAAAATAATTACACTGCGAATTTTTATGCGGGCAAAATGTAGAATTTGTATCAGGTTAAAAAATATCTTTTATTAGTGAAAATAAAATATTCTTTAATAAACAGAGTTAATAATACATATCAAGTTAATGAATTTTCACTTATCAAATGATCTGTCACAGAAAATGGACTATAGTTCTTTTCATAACCATATTTATAAAACTTTGGATAATTTATATATTTTTCATATTATGTGTATTCTGTGGAATTCTGCATTTTCTACATAACCTATTTATAAGAACGGTTTTTACATTCCTATAAACATTTTTAAATATTGATTGTTTACTAATTTTGTAAATGTATAATTGAAACTAAAATAAATAATTTTTAATATAAAGTAAAATTTAAGAAAAGACACGCAAAATATTTATTTATAATTCATTACATCAAATTGCTCTTGTAAATATATTTATACTATATATATGTATTTGCAAGTACCATTTGAGAGAAAATCTCGTTACAAATGTGCATAAATATTCAATAAGATGTAATACACGGCATAGAATAAATGTAAAATATGCTTAAAAGACTCATAAAAAGTATTAATTATCTTCATGAGAGTTTTATATTTTATATTGTTTTCAATCACATTTTGAAGGTTTACAAATCAAATCATTTGTCGTACTTCCAATCATGTCTAGCCCATGGAAAACTACTTAAAAAGTTTCAATTTTTTTACATTTTATAAAATTATAAAATTTAGGTTGAAGACACGATGAGAAAACATTAGGCAAATCCTTCTATAGCAACAAAATGAAAAATATAAATTGATTGAAAAGAATTGCATGCCCTTTAATAATTGTTTCTTTAACATACATGATCGCAATATTCGCACATCGTTTCACTGAAATACTCTGTGAAGTTTTACATTTGCGGTTTCTCATCCGGTTTGTCCGACACGCAGGAAATAGTCCTGAAGTGTCCTAGAGGATGCAAGGCTATTAGGTTTCGCGTGGAAAAAAGCACGAGCGACGTAGAAAAAAAAAGTGGAGAAAGGAGGAACAGTGACAGGAGATGAAGAGAGTATAAGTGCTTATACTGAAAGTAGAAAAAAAACGGAAAATCAAAGTACGCATGATGGAGACCGGAAATCCCAGGGCGTTCAACCCTGACACCCGTTATATATTTAGACCTAAAGAGACACACTCTAATCTGATCGCATAGATACCTTCGCGACAATCTATCGGACGCTGTGTAGAGTAAAATACAATAATTCAAAATACAGTAAGTTTATGTCTTGGAAAAAGGAAGAAAGGTCAGTTGCTTCCTCACATAATAATACAGAGATTCACCATCGATTCATGTTATATAAATTTGAAACTATTTAAATGATCTAAAATAACAAACACGTTGGCACCCTTTAAGAACTTGTGCAATAGATAATCTATGCCGTTTCTGAAGAACTATGTTCATTAGCACATTGCCGTGATAATATCGACAGCCCCTTCCCCTCTCAAAAAAGAGTTAACGCTTCCGTGAAGGAAGTTGATCGTTTCCTATTTGCTTATTGCATAACCGCGCACGCAACACTGTGCCAATATATCGAGCCTACCCCTATTCATACATTAAGTTTCAAAATAACGAAGTGTGTGTATAGGTTTTTGCACTTCTTTCATGTTTACTGGATTTTATCGAAACAAATACACTTTTAACAACAATTTCTTTACGTAATGAAGTTGTAATTATGTTATTGAACATTCCTCGCGAAATCTTTCTTGCTTTAAAAATTTGTAAAATATGTGTTAGCAGTAGACCGCGAATTTTATGTTACAAATTAAAGGTATAAGAATACATAGATTGTATGATAATGTAAATGATATGAAATATCTCTGTTATTGTTAATATTTAATAAGTGAAAAAGTTCTGCTTGGATCCTACTTTTTTGAATTATTCCCATAAAAAATTCACAATTATCGTTTTAAAAATTTTAACATATTGTTTTGGAATACCTATATCATAAAAAAGAAAATATAATTCTTCGATTAAATAAGAATAGAATCTTGTAATTTTCTTTAATATTTCTTAATTATTAAAGATTTAATAATAAGAAGAAATTATCAAAAATTTAATAATAACAATAACGATTGATAAATATAATTAAAATACTTTTAATTATACTTTTAATTTATGATGAGTAAATAAACGAATATTTAATGAATAACAAAGATCAGAAGAAAAATTCTCTTTGTGAAAAGCCATTCGTAAAAGCTGCAAAATATTCGCGTCTTTAGAAACACAATATCAGCAGTGGCGGCCTTCTCGAAATAGACGAGAAGCCCAGCCCTCCAAACTCGTCCGAAAATAAAACAGGTTTCTTCCCTGCGTACCACGCTGTCCGATTGGTAGATTCTGACGGGAGAGTTTGCTGATTAATCAACAATTAAAAAGAATTATAATTTACATTACTCGGGTATTGTGCAGAAAGGTAACCTGCAACTTGCATTAATTTTTTTCTCTTATTGTTAGTTGTAGTAGCAATTTAGGAAAAATTGTATAATTCATGAATAAATGCTCAAACAATATATAGTTAACAAAGAACTTGAGAAAAATCGATTTGTTAAGAAAAAAGATTTGGCAGATCACTATTATTTTTTAGACAGGTCTTTTTAAGAATATATAATTATTATTAGTACTTATATTTACAATTAATAATTAAATATTATTTATTAACATACGATGCGAAATAAGTCTCGAGATTTTCGGATAGTAACTGGTATTGTTCACTATTCTGAACATTTTCCATATTCAATATTGATAATAGTATATAATTGAAAATGCGAAGGATGATTTGCCAATGATGCATTAGAATTATAGAATGACAATCTTATGATTGACTCTGATGGCCGAGAGGTCCACTGATATTTCATATATTTTACAACATATTTTACAACTTCTATTGCGAAAGATTCTTTATATTGTATAACAGTCGTAACTTCAGTCACAACAAATCGGGCGAAAAATCTAATTGATTTGAACGATTTTTGTGTACGAACTCATGCGATAACGGAAGACCGCGTCACATTTAATATAACCGCTTACATTGTTTTTAACAACATTTGATTATTTCGTCCATTACACATCCAGTATAACCATTATCCTAAACGTTAACCAATGCAAGTCATTTTACATTAAAAATGTCTTGGGTCGTACAAACATATTTTTCTTGTTATAATTTTCAATCAGTGGAATAGTTTAGTTATAATATCACGATAAATATGACATAGTAATTATATTATATGACTAAATTATTCCATCAATTAAAGATTTCGATAATAACATAACATTTACATGGTATAAGTTATTTTTAATGAGAAATGATTTACACAAATTGGCTTTGGACTTCGATTCTTTTGAATTCATTTTAAAGAAACATTTGGTTAACAATGTTTATAAAATACTTACATACAAAATGTTAAAGAGAAAAAAGTAACTATGAAACGCTTTTAATGTTTCCATGAAACAAATATTTCTATGTCTAAAATAAGAGTTAAATATTTAAAAAATAAACAATATCTTATAATCATGAATATTTTTATTTTAGTTTAAAATACTATTATGTACTACATTATAAAAACTGAATACACAATTATGTAATAATATCAATAATTATTTGATATATACACAATTATATAATAATATCAATAATTATTTGATATATACGACTGAATACACAATTATATAATAATACTCATAATCCATGTATATGTATACATAATATATATGGTGATATATGGTGATAACTAATTGCTATCGACATGCAAATTTAAGTTCATTTGAAAATTCGTTGATGTTTTCAATATTTGACATTTATTCATTTGTCCATTCAATATCATAAAAGTGTCATTAGTTTGATTGACTACTATTTTTCAAAAAAGTTCTGTTAATTCCTTTGATGAGTCATTCGTATCGTAATATTTTGAATACATTTCTAATAACATAAATATTAAAGTATAAAAAAATTATTCCACTATATAATAATAGAAATTATGAAAACATGCAAATTTTTCATTTAACAACGTAATATTGACAATTATAATTACTGATTTATCATAAAAATATAAAAAAATTGCAATATCTGATTGATATTTAACGTATATGTTAATTTCGAATTTGTATAATGTATTAGATTATTCAGAAAGTCGGTAGCAGTTCTAGATATAAAATTCCATTCAGATATAAAATTCTATTGAAAATTCTATATACGGTAGAATGCAAGAAGAATATCGAATAACACAAAATTCAAATGAAAATTTCAATTTTTATTTGATCATTAAGTGCAATAATTAAAAATATCGAAATATTGTTTCAAAAGAAATATTGCTTTTTTTGAAAACCAATGGCTAAATTATTAAATTAAGAAGTATTGAATCTTAATTAAAATGCTCTATCCTATTTATCTACTTTATAAAATTTTTTATCATAGAACTTAGTGTACTAAACTGTTCGAAAGAATCCATCAAAAAGTTTTTGAAATAAACAGTTATTAGATAACAGATAGTAAAATGTCATCAAAAGGAAGGCAATTATTAATATTTAATATTTCTTGCTTCTATATTCCACTATGAACTTTTCAAACAATTTAGTTCTTAACAGCTTACGACACTTGTATGATTATATCATTGAGTAAAAATATTATATACAATGTAATCCTTATATTTACGTAACGATACAGGATTATTAAAATAATAAATAATATTAACATTTTCACCATTTTATTAATATTTATTAATATTGATATTAATTGTGAATTGTAAGACAATATGTTTGTCAGAGGAACAGTCTAATAAAGCAATCCGCAATTATTAATATATCCAACGTTATAGATAGTCAATAACGTTGTTAATCATGAAGAATGTAATTATTTCTATTGACAAATTACTCTACTATAAAATATTTTATGAAAATTGTTTTAATAATTTGCAAGTGAAAAGTTTTATTTATTATTTTTGTTATAAACATGTTTTACATGATTACGCAGTGAATACAGTATAATATCCCTACACCAGAGGTTTAAAATCATTGCTGGTATATACTGGTGGTATATTATCTGACGTATACAAGAATTTTTTGTAATCACCAGGCGGGTATCCGGGAATTCGTTCTTGGTGAAATTGACTTGAAGAGTAAGAATCAACAGGAACAGGATAATAGTGATATTTATCTGAATCTAAATAAAAATGCTCTGGTTTGTCATAGTGAGGTAAATTATAATTAATATGTTCGTAATCGTGATATGGATGTTCATATGAATTTGTAGTAAAATCGATGTGATTTATGTTTTGTGGATATCCACCGTAGTAATAACCATAAGATGGTGGATTTGTTTGATTATACGTCGTTGAATTTTGCGTAGTATTCGATGTTATATTGGTGGAAACCATTGTTTTATTTACAGATTGTCGTCCTGACGTCGCTGACAAATCATTAATATCTTTTTTGATAACATTTTTTACCGAGCTCTGTTTTTCATTAATTTTTTTTTGCATAATGCATGCAATAAATGCAGGTGATGCCATCTATTAATAAAAAATGAAAAATATTATAAATCATTAATTTCTTTTTAAAATATTTTTTATAACAAAAATCAGTCCTATAACTGTGTATAATGATATTATAATGTAATTTCATTTTCTAGAAAATATTGATTAAGGAAAAATATTGAATTATGTGTAGAAAAAATTAATTTCAAAATTTATATACCATATTTATATGAATACTTGAACATATTTATATTTATATTACATGAAATATTACAATAGTATAATAAATAGTATAATTTTCCTATAAAATTTAGCAAACAATTATAAAAATTTTTTAAATATTTTAGTAACAATTTATAAACACATTAAATCAATTTCTATTGAATGAAAAATTTATAAAAAATAAAATTGTCATTTAAATTAAATAATATTAACTAATAAAAGTTACCGAGCACAAGTGAAAGTTAAATGTGCTTAAATGTATAAATATATTTATATAAAACATTTACATTAATGCATATACTTAAATTGTAATTGCAATAAATACAATAAAAAATAAAACATCAAATAATTTTCTGCTCCAATTTTATTTATTCATTTTATTAAATTCTTACCTTTTCTTCCACGTTTTGATCGTCTTTCACGTCCGATTCACTATCAGCGTTGCTCGGTGCTCTGATGCTCTCAATTTTCTGTGCTTCTTCTACATACTCATCATTATTGTTTAGCTGATTGAATTTTAATCCATTGGTTGATTGTAATCGTAGTAAATCCCAAAACGGATAAACTCCTAAAGATGTGGCAAATATAGAGGGATACGACACATAAGGATAAGAATCATAAATTGCAGCGACTTGAGGTGAAATTCGAGAAGTACCGACGTTCACACTTAACGGTGGCAATTTAGTATAGGTTTTTATATCGGATGATGCTGCACCTGCTAAACCACCGACACTTAAACCAGCTAGAAAAGCTAAACTTCTTAAAATTTTAGATTTTCTATTTGAACCGTCAAATTCTGTATTCGCAATTCTTTCTAATTCTTGTAATTTTCTCGAGTTTTGTTTCGATATATCCATCTGAGAGATTTCTTTCTCTGATGTTTGAACGTCATCACTGTCGGTAGTTATTCCTAATGATCTACGTGTCACTTTTACATTTTCTATCGTTGCTGAGACTTTATAACGTATTCCTAAATAAATAATAATAATTGATAACAATTAATGATACAATTCCACTATAAAAGAACTTGTTATTATCAATATTTAATATAAATGCAAATACTTACTGCTGTGGTTAATAAAGACTACAATTAAGAGCACGAAGGTCGAGAAATTCATTGTTACTGTGCGATGATCTGAATGAGAATGAAAAGAAACTAAGGAACCTATTTTAGAGAATCTAAAATCTGCGGGTTGCCCTCATCTTTTATCTTGTGAAAGTGCATTTTTTAAATACCGTTATGTTAATTACGTTGATCTAGTCTTCTTATTAGAATGTGGGTCCTTGTTACATATAATAAATATGTAATTTTTTAACATTATTATTAATAACAATAATAATATTAAATACTTATAGAAATATTATAGAAATAATAGTTTAAAAAATAATACGCGTACAATGTCGAATTGCTGCATTTTAATTTTCAAATTTGGCGGGCATTACAGCGACACTATCCATATATATTGTACTGTTTTAGTTCCGCCATAGAAGCAGTTGATACTTTTAGAAATCAACAAATTTTCCGACAAAATGACGAATTCGGTTGAAGATAATATACAATTGAATGAAAATAATACGAATGTGGAATTTGCAACTGCTGAAAAACAAGAAGCACGTGCATTTCTACGTGAACGATTTCTACGTATAATTACTGGAATTGTTGGTACGAATTTCTACTTTTTTAAACCTATTTCTGTTTTCATTAATCAAACACAAAAATATTGATCTAACGTTTTTATAAATGTGTAATCTTGTATAAGTTTTTATAATGCCTACTCTTCAGGAAGTCAGTACAGTTATGTACAAAATTTCTCAAATGTGGCGCCAGTATCAAAAAATTTGCCTAAATTTAAAATTTTAGCGTAAATATAATAGAGAATAAATTATTAATTATTTTTGTTATAAATGTTACAAATGAAACAAAAAAATTACATGACAAATGTGCAATTAAAATTATTTTTATATACATTTTAAAATCAATTAATAAAAGTGTATTATAAACTACTAAATTGTATATTATTTGTTATAGGTAAACAAGCAAAATTTCATCTATATGAAAATACACGGGTTTCTGCTGAATTTAGAGGTTCTGATGTGGACTACTTGGAAGTGTATGTAAGGAATTTGGAGACACCATTAGGCACGATTCCAGAAGCTGTTTTAAGAGCAAGTGACATTATTTATCTGGATGTGAATGATATTAATAAAGCATAATAAATTTTCAAAACACAGGTAAATAATACTAATTTTCTTATATTACATAGGAAAGAATACTTTTATTTTTCAACGCTGCTATTTAATAATTTATATAAATATTTATTTACATTTTATAGTTCAAGATCGACGCATATTTAACATTGTATTTATTTCTGAAATAATACGTCTTAGATGATCAATGATTTCTTTAAGATGCCTGTTTTTTAATACCACTTGCTGAAAAGGTTAAATACATGACATTTTAATTTATAAGAAAAAACTATTGTTTTCAATTCTTTATATCAAACTTTATACTTACCTCCATGATTTCTTTGCTTTCTTCACATGCAAGTCTATAAGCTTCAGAAGTTTTTCTTTCATCGGATTTCATATCCCATTCTTCTTTTAAAGGAATTAAACTTTCTATATGTGTATATTCCATACCTTGAAGTTGACAGTTTTCATTACATTTTTCATAAATTACTCTCAAACGTCTAAATAATAACTTAAGAGTCCTTAGTTGCTCCTGTACTTTATTCTTTTTTTCATTAGCTAAATTAGCTCCTTGTGCCATACCTAAAATTATAATATAATATAATTAATATATATAATTATATATTATAGTTGTTATATAATATAATTAAATGTGTCATAATTATTAAAAATAATTGAGTAATTTTATTCTACCATTTGGTAACTGAAGAACTCTCAATGTTTGGAAGACTTCCAAGGTACGACTAACAATATCTTGTACAGTTTCTTGACCAAATCTACATAAACTGGCAGTGTTAAATTCCTTATTGTGTTGTTGTTGTTGTTGTTGAGGTGGTGGTGGTTGTGTGGGAGTTACGGGTGTTTGTGGTGTTGTAGCTTGGTTGCTTCCTTGATTAGTCTGTTGTACCAATGCAGCTTGTTGTTGTTGTTGTAATTGTAATTGTGCCTGTTGCATTTGTTGTACTTGTTGTTGCATTGCAACAGACTGTTGTTGTTGCTGCTGCTGTGCCAATACTTGTTGAGCACTAGGCATACCCATAGTATTGGAGCCTACTCCACCCACACCAACTCCGACTCCTACACCAACTCCAAATTGTTGTGGATTCACCATACCTATTAATATTTTCTTTCGATATTACTATATTTCTTTAACATTTGCTTTAACTCTTGGCTATCTTTTAATTAATTGGTATTTATACCACCTTGTACTTACTACCTTGTTGTGGCCCCATTAAGCCAGATACCATTTGTCCTCCGCCAAACTGCGTTCTCATTGCAGATTGTTGTACACTAGGGAACCCAGAGGGGAATGGGTGTTGTTGACCAGCCATGTTGTTTTAGAGTTTTGTCACAACTGTAAATTTGAAAAATTTAAATTGATAACACTTGTGAGATAATTATAAATATGTGATAGTACGAAGATCAAGTAATAATTACAAAATTGTTAGGTTAGGTATTCTTTTAGTGCTATATTTTGATTGTGTTTATTTTTCACAATTTTAAATAACAATTTTATTTGAGAATTTTAACCTGGTTCGTATTTATCTTTAAATACAAAGAGGGAAGTAATGATTAAGATACTAATAAAAGTCATAAATTGTATTAACCTTTGAAATCAATAGTTTCTGTTACAATATAATGATGATCCTTACTTGATAATAAATGAAAAATTACAGAATCACGCCATCAATAGAGAAATAATAATAAAATATGCACATTTCCACTAATATGTGCAACGTAAAAGGCACAATCTACATTTTATAAACACGTTGTTGACATCACATTGCGCATCTGTGCCGCGCATATAATGTCAATGATCGTGATGTCTTGCAATTTCGTTATATTTTATTTAAAAAATAACGTACTATATGAAACTTAATATTAACTGAAAAATCATTTTATTAAAATTAAGTTTCAACGTGAAGAATTATGTACTTACAAATTCTTTTAACTAATAACGTTACAGTGATATGAGGGCAGTAGCTCTCAAGAAACTTTACTGCAATTTATGATATATGCATAAGTACATATAATACTATACTGATATATTTTTAGAATGTATAATATATCATAGAATATATATATATATTAATATATAGAATATTTATAATAAATATATACTTTAAAATTTTTAAAGTATTTTTTTTAAATTTTATATTATAATTTCATAATTTGTTTTTATATACAAATATATTTATAAGTATATTTTAAAATACATATAGATATTGAGAATTTTAGTATGTAATTAAATATTTGTAAAGGTACGTTCAGATTTGTCACCGTACCTTATCCTATTACCGTTATCCACCATGCCAGGTAAGAAACAAAGACATTGTTTCATGTATCGTGATTTATTTGGTTCGGCTGATCTGATTAATGTCAGAAAAATAAGCCGCTTAAAAAAATTTATAAGACCTCTTTGCATACCAAAATCGACCAAGTCTGAACCTCGATTATCATCTGTTCAATTGGAACGCGATTAATAAATATTTGAAAGTTCCTCATTTATGTAAATACCAATAATAAACAGGTTTAGAAATGAGGTCTACATGAAATCTCCTTACCTCTAAGTAACGTATATAGTATGTAGTAATAAATAATAACAGATATGGACGTGCCTTTATGTTTCCTAGCATTCAAATTTCCATTATTCGACATACATATAAATGTATGATATTAACACACTCAGAGTTTCAAATATAACTTACAGGTAAAAAATACAATGTATATGTATCTCTTTCTTTTATATAATAATTTATGTGTTACAAAATACTATTAATATAACATTATTACAATCAACTCTTGCATATTATAACTCTGAGAAGTATGTTTAATTCCAAATTTATAAAAAGGAAATATGTACATTTTTACATTTGCTTCTATTCATAATATATTTAAAATTTTTTTCACTTACATCTTAAAATTATGTGAATAATATTTTGTACATTATTTTTTATGTTTACGTACTAAGTTATGTGTTGAAGATGAATTATGAAATGTTCCTCAAAATGCAAGATCAAAGTCGATGTCAATCTCTTGATAAAGTAGAACCAAATTCAATGATATTCGAACAATGTCCAAACAGGAGATAAGGTCAGCGCGCACGAAATGAACACAGTAGACACATAACGGCCCAATCTTCAGTCCCCATGCACCTTGCTTGCTTTTGCGTTCACATTGTTTTTCTGGCACAGTCAGTATCTATCCTGTCGGGGACTGTAACTGGGCGCTTCAAGATACATACGTGCACGAAAAAATAACAGTGTGAACGTTGCTCATCCCCGTCAAAATGCCTCGTAAATTATTAGTTTTCACTGTGATACTGTTTAATTTTATTCTATATATCGAAGGCAAAGCGATTGTAAATCCAAATTTTCAATCTAACGTCATAAATGGTGCTTCAGGAACTCAAGATCAATATGTAAATGAGAACTTCGACTTCAAGGCAATCGAAACTGACCGCTTAAGCGGGAAAATAAACCACAATGCTTGCACTGGAGATTGTAACGAAAAGGATCAGAAATATTTAAGCGAAAGCAAGCACGTATGTCCTTATGAAAGTAAGGAATTGTGTTTGATATTTTCATTGTCGAAAATCGCTAAAGTTCAAGTAGCTACTTTAAATCAACCTTCGACATATCACAATTTAAAGTCACATATTTTTGACAATACGTCGAAAGATGCCAGAAATTCGAAAATTAACGGAGGAAGAAGGGAGGATGAACAGCTACGTTCCGAATTTATAAATCGAAATAAAGACAAATATTCCCAGAATTTGTCAGAGAGACAGACGAAGTTATCAAGCATTCACTGTCGAGCAGTTCGTGATGTTTACATACCAGAAGTGAAGCAAAGTCTACCAGCGTTTGCTTGTATATTTGGAAACAATACATTCATCTTATCGAGTGAAAGATTTCTTCAAGATCGACGATCACATTTGAATATAAGAATCAATGAGAATACATTTAAAAACATAAAAACTACTAATTCGAAAATTTCCAAAATCAACGGAGTTAACGTGATACCTGCATTGCTTGTTTTAAATCTAGCTAATAACGACTATAGAATAGAAATGCATAAAAACATTTCTAACAATGAAAAGGTCAATCAATCAGAAAGAAGTCGCTAAGGAATTATCGAAGAAATAATCACGTTTTGTTAAAGGTTCGAATGTCCAGTGATAATTTTGAATTCATTATCTTTTGTTAAGTAAACAATACGTGTAAATACGATAATTGTAACTATATCAGTAGTTGTATCTCTGAAATAGTTGGAAGGAAATAAAATTGTAAAATATAATTAACAAATTTTTTTCGCTATTTTTCTTTCAATTCCGATATGTTGTTATAAAGTGTTCGGTATAAATGTAATTCGATAAATGTAATTCGATACAGTTCATTTTATTTTATAATCTATCTTGGAAGTACGCTTGATTTATGCAAATTGTTCATTTCATGCGATTTTTTTATACAGAATAAAGTCACGTAGTTTGCTAGTATGAAAGAAAATATTATGAAGATAAACTGGTATAAATTATAAAAATATTTATTACACAAGAAAAAAGATAATAAAAATTCAGAAGAATTAAAATAAATTTTATTCGCTATCAGTGTCTAATCAAGAAGTATTGAAATAATTAGTATAGTTAAGTAAGAATTTGCATCTCAGTGATATATAATAAATTCAAGGAAGATTATAGAAAAATATATTTTCTGAATGCGTATAAAAATTCGCGCAAACAGTGAAATTATTTATTGTGAGTAAAAAAAAATCGCATATAAAAAGTATCACGTAAATCAAGAGATAAATGTATTTTATTGGAGCATATTTGCATCGCGTATTATTATCATAGATCAATGATACACAATAATGTAATTCGATTTATAACACTTGACAATAAACATCTGAATGTTAAAATCCATCGGACAAGTTGTATCACAAAATTCTATACTGTCCATATTGCTATAAATAAGTCTCACTATAAATGGTATATTATCATTTTATGATTTTAATTCCAATCATATTATCATCTTCACTTCGAATCCATTTCTAGATTGATCCTCCGTTCGTTCATTTTCCGATGTCGATAATATTTTTGATAAATGCGACAATTTTTGAACATTAGATACAATATTCGGGACTGGTTGTTCCTTGACAAGTGATTTATCATTTATTGTAAATGGAGTTGTAAGAGCTTCTTCAGTAAGATGTCGCGGGAGATTCTTTGATATTGTCGTTGAATCGTCAGTGATGATTCGATCGTCCATTTTAATTGCATTAAAAATTCGTTCATCATTCTTTTGATTCAACTCGTCTGACGACGATTTAGAAAGATTGGAATCGTGTGTATTGTCTAAATTTTTGATTTCTTCTTCAATATCAATCTTCAAGTTTTTAAGATCTTCTTTTTCTTCTTTAGCTAATGAGTTAACCTTAAAAATAAAATAATAATTTTAGTCGTTCATTTCAATAAAATTGTTCTGGATTTTCTTTTTTATTGAGAGGTAATAACTTTTGATTGGGCATGAAATCATTAAAGTATTTTTTAATAAGTGAATCTTTGTAAATTTAATTGCATATTTTATTTGCAAAATATTCGTAAAAAAATATATTTCGTTTAAAAATTTTTTGTATTATATTTTTACCAACGTCGTAACAAGAATAAATGATAGAACATATTAATGCAAATTTGTTTCTTAATGATTATTGTTTTAATACATCACTCACAAAATTGATTAATATTACGAATTCAGTTCCATTGAAAAGAAAAAAATTTAAAGATAGTTTAATTATTTTAGTTGTGTTCAGATGTGATTGGAACTTTATTAAAATATTTATCAATAATACATTTAACAATGTTTATAATTATAAACCGCATATTTTGAATCTCAATGATATTTCGACGAATATAATTTTTATGTATCCAATATAAGAAAGGAGTGTTTTCTAAAATATACTTTTCATGTTAAAACGTATATTTTGTTACGCATATATGTACTTATATATGTCTATAATTTACACGACATACAAAATTTAGTCATTTTATCGATTGTTTAAAAAAAAATTCTTCTGTTTATTCATTAGAAACTAAATAATAATTTATTAGAATATACTGTCATAATTTACCATATTTTTTCAATTTTTTAAAATTCGTAAAATTATAAAATTTAAGGAAGGTACGATGAATAACTATTAAATGAATTCTTAAAATTTTATGGAAGATTGAAGATAAAATTTGATAATATTGATTGAAAATAATTGCAAATGAAATGTTGCGTTAATATAATATTGATTCTTAATGAATTAAGATTCTGTTTTTATTTGTATGATTTTTATATCTTTAGTCGATAAGTTTCATTAATGTAAGCGTGTATAGTTTATTCTATATAATGTACTTTTTTGTGCATATACACAATCTGTAACAAGGGATTTACACAAATGGATTTTTTCCAATTTTAAGTTATTTGAGATTGTCATTAAAAGTATTAGATTACCGCTATTAATATATTATGATAGGATAAGTGAGAAGAACACAAGCGATTTAATGAGTCATCGATTTCTCCCCGAGATTAACCATTTATGCAGATGTCAGGCGAAAATATATAGGATATAAAGGCAATTACTACGGTATGATCGAACTAATGGTAATATTTTTTCCGTCCTCTCGCATCATCCTTCATTAATGCGCATGTTACTAGCATGAAGCAATATCCATTTTTAATAACAAAAGAAATCAATTAATACTGTCATGATGTATCTATACCTATAAAAAATTATTAATCGGATTTTTATACATTTATGCAAAATTTAAAAATTCAATAATGTACAGAATGTACAATATATAGAAATATGTCCCATTCGTTAGAATATTAGTGGGTATACTAAATCTCTATGTATGTTCAATTTCTATGATTGATTTCAGAGAATTTGCGTAAAAATCCGCAGTTTAATGATTAAAATGGTATGAATTTTATACTAGATAATACCATAAAACGGAGAATATACTTTTATTGTAAAATAATATTTTTAAAAAATTAAATATTACGTTTAGACAAAATATGAAAAATAATTGATAAATTGATGAAGAATTAATTTCATGCCAGTCAGCATGTTAATATTATACGACTTATAAAAAGTAATCATACTTTCTTGAAGGTCTTTTGATGTATATTTTAATGACACGTTTATGTACGTTTCTGAATTGTAATATTTTTAATATTTGCATGAAAAATATACGAAATAAGAGTCATGTTTAATGATTTTGGCTTTGATGTAATTGTTTTTCTCGGATATCTTTTTTCGATATCTTTCTCCTCTCTTACATCCTCCTCTTTTAATTTGATATTCTTCGCATCTTGAGAATTAAACTGATTGCTCGCTTGTTTAATCGTGAGTATTAACACTGTATTTATTCACTTCATCTTCGTCAGAAATAATATCCAGAGAATCAGAAATATTATCTAAATTGATCTTCTATAATAGCAGTTGAAGGAACTTGACTATAAATGTCATAACTTCAAATATCATAGTTGAGATACGATTATTTGTTATTTAACAAAAGTAAGAAACTGAAATTATTTGAAAAAATTACTTATGCATATATTTCTAGCAGTTATAATAATTTGCAACATTAACATTGAATTTATTAATTTTTAGCATCAGTTGCAGAACGTAAAAAGCTATTAGCTATTAGAATTATAATTTTTTTTTTACAAATTTATAAATTACAAGAATACTTCGCTCTCTGTAGTAAATTAGTTTTGAAAAAATAATTTATATTACATATTTGTAATAGTTCCAATATTTTTATTAATATTGAATTTATTAATTTTTAATGCTGGCTGAAAATTTAGTTCGCAAGAAGCTGATTATTAGCTATTAAAATTATTTTTTTTTCATTTATGTCACTTATTATTAAATTATTCAACTGAATTGTGAGAATTGTGGTGAAAGTAACATATCTTTTCAATAATAGCCGAAAAATTAATTTAAATTATTTAGTTATTAAGTTTATAATTTATTTTTACAAATTATAGCAAGATTATGCTTTGGATCGTGATCATTCAAATTAATTAGGTCACCTTAGATAAGTTCGGTCCTTCGTGAAATGCCTCGGCTAACGCGAGATTTATTTCCTCCAGTGGTTGATCACCATGCCTTATATAAACCGGAATATAGCCCGGGATGACAGGTAATACTTGAAGTGGGTACGAATCTAGAAAAAATTGGAATCGAATCAGAGACTAAACTACATTGGAACTGAAACGAAGCAGGTTTTAGATTCTAAAAAAATAATAATTATAATTTATATCATAATGCGATGACAGCATGCATCAGTTCTCCATTGCAGAAAATACTCGTGTCATCCTATAACTGCAAATCATTTTGTCATTAAGCTTGAACAAGTTATCCAAAAAATATATCTAAATGATAAATGAAGCATGTTTAGGTTTCTGACTATCGTACAATATTTTTTACGATTTTTAAATATCGTGCAAAATAAGCTGGTGAATAAATAAGTTTTTTAAATTAACAGGGATATATATTTTGTACAAGATAAATTTTAATCTTTTATAGTTTATTGAAAAGAATTATAATTGCAAATCGTTTTATTATTAAGCTCAAATGAGGTATTCAAGAAGAATGTCTGAATCATTGATATATTGATATATAGTTTCTCTGTATCGTACAATTATTTTTGCAATTTTCAAATTTTGTGAATCAACATGAACAAATATTTTGCATAAAATAGAAACTTCAATCCATCATATTTTATAGTAAAAAAATTATAATCGCAAATTGTTTTATTATTAAACTTGAACAAAATATTTAAGAAGTACATTTAAATAATTAATAAACGATTTAAGTTTCTGGATATCGTACAATCTTTTTCGGAATAAATCAGTAACCAAATACGGAATAAATCAGTAACCAAATTTTTTTGATCAATATGAGCAAATATTTACTACGAGATATAAACTTTAATTCATCATATTTTATGGGAAGAAACTATTACTAAACTTGAATGAGTAAAGGCCAAGAAATACCTAAATCATGAACATATGTCTAGATTTCTGAATATCACACGAAATAAATCAATAGGCAAATTCTGTGGATTAACATAAATAAATATTTTGCACAAAATATAAACGTCAATCCATCGTAATCATTGGCATCAAAAACTTGGCATTTAAAGAAACATTCAACACACTTTTTCCCATTATTAGCTATTTCTTTTATACACTTATACACTATATTCCCTATGATATATTTTCGATGATTTCCATTAATCATCCGGCCGTTATACTCAAATCACAAATATTCTAAAGACGCACAAAGAACTCAACACTCGTTGTGTATTAATTTAATAAAGCACCATATAAATTTAGACATACGTTTGTTCACGTGGGAATTTCAAAAAAAATTCCTTTTACTCACGGACATAGGCAACCGAGAGAGATATTAGAACCACAAGATCGTAAACGGCTCTGGTACCACGCATCTCAGCAGCCTGCATCTTTGAACGGTACTAAGCCCCTGGAGCACGGGGCTCTCTCCTTTATATCTACGTTCCCCTCTACCCTTTCGGTCTGTACTACGTAAAGGCCCCTCGGGGTTAACGCCGTTCCGTTAATATCGGAACAAAAAGTCAAATCTTCCTTTACTTTTGGGAATGGAGACGACCCGACGATACCTATTCGGATATACCTCTCTCGCTGTTTTCGAAGAAACAGACCGACACACAGAACCAGCTTCTGTAATTCAACCGTGTTCGTTTTTATCCTCTTACGTGTATTTTGTTACATTAAAGAAGGAACTGATAGGACTAATTGTTTTGCTGTCATTGGATATTGAATAATTACTTTATTAACATTCTTAATAATATTTTTTAATAATTTAAAACAGACTAATCAATATTATATAATTTAAATTTAAAAATTGTTGATCTTTAATTGATCGTAAGCAATTTTCCTATTTCAATAATTTGTTTTCTCTTGTTTCAGTAATTTGAATTGTAATTTTTAAGCTTTCTGTTCTGTGTACTTTAAATATTTAAATAATTTTATAAATAACAAAGAAGGAACGTTTAAATAGATTTGTTAGTTAAAAGAAGATTAAATAAAATTTCATCTGCTCACACTCTTTTCAACTAATAGGTCCAGTTAACTTCTATGAAGTTATTAGACTGTCGTTGAACATTAATTTAAAATCGTATTAACTTATATAATTACACGTAATTAATATGTAACTAATAATACACATGTAATTATATAATTAAAAGATATGTAAATGATTGATCTTTCATTGAGTACTTCTTGTTTTAGTAATTTTGCTTCCTACCGTTTTAATAATTTTGTTTAATTTGTAATTTCAGAGTTTTACATTTTATATACTTTAGATATGTTTTAAAAATAGCAAAGAAAAAAAATTTTTGATATAGATTTTGATATAGATTAAAGATTTTTAAAAATGTTCATATGTTCTTTCGTTCGCGAAGCACGCTGCTGTTAAAGATAGATTCGATCTCTTCGTACAGGTAGGTAATCATACCCCGCGAGGCTGTGAAAGATCTTCGACCTTGAATCTTCTTCTTCCTGATCGTTCAGGTGAGTCCGATTCGAGGATCGATAGTCCGTAAATTTTTACGAAGGCCAGAATTAATTAGTGTACGATAAACATTGATAAATCATAATTGTTGATATGATTGTTAAAATTAATTCGTAGACTTCGTAGATAGTCATTTTTAGAATAATTTTATTCTAAAATTTGTATAAATTTCCAATAGTATCATGTATTGTATATGTAGAAACATATATTTAATAATAGTTATTTAACTTTTTTGAACAGAATTTAATAAAATTTTTTCAATTTAATTCGTAATTTTTTTTTATTTTCATAGTTAATGCGGTAGCTGTAAACGGAAATAAATACAAGAATATATACAATAAATTTAAAAGTAAAAATAGAACAAATTTAAGAATTATATATTGGGAGAATGTCATTTTAAAATAATAAGAAGCACAAATGGTAAAGTTACGTGAAGCAGGACCAGTCTTAAATACTAAATATCCTTAATGGTTTAATACCATTCGAAATATAAAAAGCTTGCTTAACAAGTATACAAACTTATGTATATGTACTGTTAGCTTTTTTATCTTTCAGCGTTCTATAAATTCTTTTTACACACATTCTCTAATTTTTTCCACACAGCTTTCCCATTCTTTGATTAATTCGTTATACGTACGTTTAATTTACATAGGGACGTATAATCTTTTTCTCTTAAAGCTCATTGTTTCATAAAAATAATGAATTGTGTAAAATGTTCTTTCAAACATTCAATATTACGTCAATTAATTAAGATATATCATAAGGAAAAAGTCGACACATTGAGATTTTGAATTATGTTTATGATATACATATCTGTAGTGTATTATTTTCATCAATAGACTGTAAAATATTCTCTTAAAATATATCGTAAAATGTTATTAGTAATTTAGCAACATTAATTATAATCAAATATTTTCATACAGTTTTTTAAGGTTATTTCTAAAGTAATAGAAAATTATATATCATCTTATGTACAATTTTTAATCTCAAATCTGGCAATATTATTTACAAGACTATTATTAGTTATATAATAGTTTTATTAACAAATTATTTACATACATGTTTACATACATATTTTTAATACAAGAAATCTTTTTTTATAAAATAAATTTTTGAAATAAAATTTTGATTAAATATTAGACAAAATTAAGTTCTTGTTTTCTTCGCGTATAGTTATCATAATAATAATATTGATAATATTAATAATAAGTGAGTAAAAATACAAATGATATAATAATTATAATACAATACAAAATTACATATACAATATAAAATTATTAATTCAATTTATAGATATGTAACATATTGATAATGAATCGATAATTTTCGTATAAAATCGAGCTATATATATGTATTATGCTAATTTTTTATTCGTATATTTATTTTTATTTTTCATTTCAATGTATAAAATTATTCCACATGAGTCTAAAAATAAATTGCTCTCTAATTTTAGCATTATTTTATTACAATTGAACCCAGGAGCAATACAGTATTCTGAACGAAAGGTCAGGATCACTACTCAATGTAAGTACATACGTATACATATGTTCATAAATAAACTCTTTTCACGACAACACATCCATAATAATAGCTATAAATATCATTCATTCTTTCTACTGTATGTTTACGATGAATTTTACAATACATTACCCATTATTGAATTTTACAATTCATTACCAATTATTCTTCTGTGTATTCAAAGTGAAAAGAAAAATCAGAATCAAACAGATATCTCACAGGATACTGAATATCTATTTCTGCTAAGTATCACAGTACTGTATTAAAGACTGCTGGAGTAAAAAATACTGTTACACAGTATTGTATAAAAAAATATTGCTTTTTGAAGTTTAATTTAATGTTCTCTATTAAATTTTGTTCTATTAATTATAGCTTGATTTGCGGATTTTCGTGTCTATTTTTGACTATAATTTAATAAAAAAAAAATAAAATCTTAATGAAAAATTGTTTTTCATAATAAATATCATAAGAAGTGTTATACTTTAGAAATTTTTTCATATTATATATATGCCGTGCAATTTTACATTTTGACGTTTCCAATAAATGCACGATTATAACTAGAAAAAGATCATAATTATAACTGTATTAAAAAAAGATAAATACTATAAATCACGTATATTCAATATTAAGGAAATTCATTGCAAAAATATGAAAGTTAAAAATATTCGTGTCATTTTCTTACAAATTGAATTTCGGAAGGAGCGAATAGATATTTTTCAAATTTACCATTTTTTATTCTACTTAGGTAATTTTTTAATTCATAAATTATTTTAAAGAAATTGTAACAGTAACTAGTAGTTCTTAATAATTATACATATTGAAATTTGATATGCACAAGCGTACGATTATCATCAATTCTTTAGATTAAAAAATTTTAATACTAATTCGCTTGACTATAATTCGAATTTATTGAAATAAGAAAGGCAAGGTCATTTTAATCGACTTTATAATACGGAAGTTTGTATCTATGTATGTAAATGAAATTACTTTGCAATCGATGGATTTGCAATGATCAGATTCGTATATAAAAAGTTGCGTCACTTTCAATTTTACAATGCTTGTGTGTAAGTACCAGTCAACACGAGTAACGTGCATCATCATCGATCGACGTCCCCTTTTCCGCTTCTATATTGTAGTACGTGTCAAAGAAGGGCGTAAGTAATGAGCTACTAGGCGCTATATTGCCGGATGTGTATGCGTGCATAATCTCGTGTATTGACACAGTTAGAATTCTGGTTTAGTGGGTCATTCGTATTAACTTTTAATATTATTTTTGGAAAACAAGTATATTAACTATGAAATTGTACGCATGCTCGCAGCAGGGCGTCTCAAACTTGTTTCAAACCAACGATAAGGAATATTTCTGCAGAAAACCGGTTTCGCACAAATGCTTCTTGTTTCAGACGATGATTATCTATTAAATATGATACCATTTGATTTACGACTAATTTGTCACTGGTTGATTATAAAAATTGATATTTTCATTCAGAAATATATGTATATATAGGTATGTGATGGAAAGTGTATTTTAAATTTGGAATATAAAAGTATAAACATCACGAAAGAATAGAAAGTAAATCCAAGCAGAAATAAGTGGAAAGGAATAAAGATTCGAACAGGTTAGATTTTTTATTCAGGAATATGTATATGACAGAAATTATACTTTAAATTTGAAATTGAAAAAAATATATATACGAGGAAATAGAAAGTATAGTTCAGATAAAAATAAGCAGAAAGAAATAAATATAGATCTATATGCTATAGATAATAAAATTAAGTACATCTTTACGATGAAAATAAATCATTGATTCTTCTCTTTTAAATCAATAAATTTATAAAATTAATAAAAATTATCTATTATATATTGAATTTCGTGCCAAACATAATATGCGGCACGATACTAGATCGGTTGTAATTGACGAGCAGAAATATATTGTAATGCAGTGCACTGTAGAATTATTTTCAATTTTGTGTATTAGAACGACACTTCTCGAAGAAATTATTATTATTTGAATTGATGCATATGAAATGTTATTTTTTTCGGAATTATTAACTACAGTAAAAATAATTCATTCTTTCATCAACTACAATGTAGTTAGTTATATTCTTGACTATATTGAGTAGAATTAATTATTAACTGAATTGAAAAATAAGAAATTTGATATAAATCCTGTAGAATATTTATTGTTAACAAGATTTACAATAAAAACGTAGAAATCTTATTATATTAATCGCTTATTAAAATTAAACTGATTCTATGATTTTCTTATAAGTTTATACTTATTATTATGCCTAGATAATTAATTATAAATATTGATATTTTTATTTAGAAATATATATATATATATGATAAAAGTTATATTTTAAATTTAAAATTAACAAATGTTAAAAAATTACAAAATTAAAATTGCTGTAAACATATATTTAGCATTTGAAAAAGATTAAGGACATTCTCTGCTCCACTTAGATAGATTTTTTAATGTATAGTTAATAAGTTAATTAAAAGATACATAAAAAATTTTGAGATTAATAAAACCTAAATTTGGAATTTGTTAGTTGGAAAAGTATGCTGAATCATGTAGCAAGTAATGATATTTTCAAGAAGTTATGTATATACAGTCCAAGTGATAGTGATGAGTTTTTTTAAATGCAACATAATTTATGTAACAAAATGTTTTTTGATACAATTAGCGAATAAAAGGTTGCATTTTACATAATAATTTTTATTGATACCCTATATTCATTCTATATATAGGGTAAAATGATTTATAATTTTTTATAAAAACTGTATAGATTCACAATTAAATATGAAAGATTTTTCGTGAAATATATAGTGTATTGTGTAACTGATTCAGAAATAAAAGAGAGACTAGTATCTTTTCATTTAATGAAAGTTCGTTTCGAGAAAATCGAGTTTGAAAATTTGTTAAGTTCAATTTAAAAGTGATATAAATAAATTTTTTTATTTATTAACACATTCTGAAAGATTAATCTTCATTCTATTTTGTGTAGAAAATAATTTTACAATAGCTTCAATAGCAAAAGAGATGTTGCACTGTTTGATATTATTGCATTTTACGAAACTTTTAGATAATTTCTCATCATTATTTTTTTGATTCATATCACTTTTGCATTAAATGCTCACTAGGATTTGATTAATTCCAGTTAAACAAATAATCGAAATGACATAGAATAAAATTTTTTCATAAAATGCTTCGTTTCTAAGAGAATTAAATTGATAATTTATTAAGATTTCCAAGTAAACAAATTTAAAATCTGTTTTTAAATACTAAAATTGTCTATATATTTTGTTTATTTCCTATTGTTTAGATATATAATTATAATATATAAATATGTGGTTATAATATTACAATACATAATTTTTCAAACTCAACTTTTTTTCAAAAGAAGAAGTCTTAAATAAACAAGTTGTTATTCTTTCATATCAATTTATTTTTGTACTTAAAATCATCCTCTGACCGGTTGTTGACATCCTACTCTTAAAGAACGAACTAACCTATTACTATGTACTAACCTATTATTTTAATTTTTTTATGAAAGTTTCTGCGAGAATTGGACGCGATTTCTCAGGAGCTTGTTTGCAAAAAGAAACGTCTTCATACATACGTCTGCAGTTCTAGCGGTTAGAGTTTTCTATGTATATTGCAGCTGGATGCAACCGGTTTCGTTTACGACCCTAAAAAACCAATGAGGATTAAATTAAAGCCTTGTCGTTCTGTAATCATCGACAAACTTCAGTCACCCCGGTTCGAATTGCATAAAAATCCTCGTCATCGATCTAACAATATTTCTCTTTATACAAGTTGTATCTTATCTCGCGTGCAATTATTGCCGAGATACTTTCAAAATAATACAGAACGAAGCGTCACCAGTTTAGCATTTAGATTGCTGATGTCTGTGTTATACGAGAATGTTAAAAATCTGTGTTATACGAGAATGTTAAAAATCTGGTGATAGCTGTATGTATAAATCGTTTCGCATAATAAATTGTAAAATGAAAGATGGAACACGCATCGATACAGCGATAATATAATTTACGAAAAACTATTATTTTAAACGATTATGTCTTGAACAAAGAAAAAAGAGTACATAATTTATAAAAAGAAAAAATTGCGAAGAGTTACCCAGACACAGTGACGGACGAAAGAAAGTTTCAAATTGGTATGATATTTATTTACATATTTATAGACAGTTTTTATAGAAAATTTAAAATTGGTACAATATTTATCTACATATTTATAGATAATCTTTATTATTAGTAATCTTATTCAGAAAATTAGTAATTTTTATAATTTAATTAAATATTTTTTATAAATACTTGCCCATTGATCTTATTATAAATAATTAATCTTATTTAATCTAATTTAATTAATCTTTAATTAATCTTTTAATTAATCTTATTATAAATATAATTCCATCTTGTAAAATAATATCGTATCATTTAAACTTTCCACTGTATATAAATTAAAAAATAATAATTGATGTTCTATCAACAAATAATATTTTTTTATCAGCAGTATCATTTTTTTTACATTTTCTGTATATATATTTTGTAAATATATATACAAATTTGTATTTCAATAGAAGCAATAATAACTTTTTCTATTAAATAAATATTCCATTCATAATATTATTTCTCCTTTTGTACCATTCAAATTTTTATTATTATATTGTATTTCTTGAAAAAAATATACAAAGAAGTTTGTTGCGTTCCAAAGACGAAGGACGCTTCAAATTTTTGAAGTTCAACGATTCTTCAGGTTTCTCCTTGATTATTATTTAATTGTTATATCAATTTCTTCTCATGTTAGTATATATTTTTATTTCATTGTTAAATTAGTCAATACACTTTTTAACATTATTGACAGCAGAGACCTTTGATTACTTCTTTAATTATTTCTTGAATATGTCAAGAGACAAGAAAGCATAAAAAGATTTTCATTTCTGTGACGCAACATTGGTAGAATTCGATACAGGTACGTTGTTTTCGAAGAGATCGAAGGAGAAACTGAGATCTGATTATTTCACCGGCCGGAGTAGGTTTTTAGCATTTGCTCCTTGTTCGCCCAGTTTTTCCTCATTGCGCTCCTCGTCCAGAAGACCTCGAGGGCCGTTTACAGTCGGCGACGGTCAACGACCGGTAAATACTTACAGATCGTGAAGAAGAAGATTGGCAAAGCCACTACTCATGATTGAGACTTTGATGGAAGTCACTGGGTATTCAACGACCTGCAGACCCACATTTTCACTTCGTTTCTTATAAAGCTCTGTTGAATCTCTGTTGATCCGATAATTAAACGTGTTTTAAATTAACAATATTTTATAACATTTGATTTTATAACATGATTGTACTAATTAATCGATACAATCAATTTCGGAGATTTTTGTTGTAAAATTATCTTCATATTTTTTACGTTAAATAATTCGTTGAAGTACATATTTGCATAAAATATTAGTTAGCAGTATTATTTTATTATTAGTTCAATATATTATAGCAGTAAATAAATGAATATATTTACCTATTTTTTGAATATTAATTAGATATTATAATTAAAAGATATGATGCAAATCAAAAAACAGTTGGTATAGAAACTATATACACAACCTAGAAAGTAATTGAAATTTAAGAAACATGTGTGTGTATGTGTGTGTGTGTGTGTGTGTGTATGTGTGTTGTGTGTACATGGTATAAGTTATTATTAATTATCATTAATGAGTATGAAAAAGAATAAATCTAAGATTAAGTGAAGACGATTCTAGTAAAAAAATGTAATAATTTGAAATATCGAAATATTATACTATTATTATTATTTCAAATGTTAATTTTTTTATAAAAAGAAAATCTTTATGACTCTACTACATTCATATATGCTACATTCATTAGATTGCTACTTGAAAGCTTAGAAACACTATAATTTTTAAAGAATAAAATATAAAAATAAATTGAATAAAAGAATAAAATGTAAAATA
Organism: Tetragonisca angustula; assembly: GCA_036937485.2. Lineage (NCBI taxonomy): Eukaryota > Metazoa > Arthropoda > Insecta > Hymenoptera > Apidae > Tetragonisca > Tetragonisca angustula. The sequence continues at coordinate 2,284,004 of JAWNGG020000002.1, forward strand.
ATTTTTTAGTGCAAACAACAGCATGATCTAGTTCGTAAAACATAAAAATATATGATTGAAATATTAAAGTACAATTTAGCGAGTTTAATTTGTACTTTTTGCTTTTATCAATCGCTGTTCCAATAAACATGTAGAAAAAGTAAATGCACATAAAGGAAAAATCTTCAGATTTATCATTGACAGATAAGCTAAATATAGAAAAGTGAAAAGAAAATGTCTACATATCAAAACGCAGTTACAGTTCACATCTATTAAAAGCTTCAAACAATTTTATCGTCTTTAAAAAATCTTATTTAATGCATGCTAGAAATTTTTAGTATCAATAAATAATTTTTATTTTAAAATACTGTTAATTTCAGATATGATTGTATATACAAATAACCATTGTTAATTCATAACACAAAATTCTTTATTATTTCATACTACTTTGTTTATCAATATTCTTTATTACTTTATATTATAATATAGAAATCAATTTATGTTATGATACAATTGAAATGCATTAACTTTCGTGAAGGAACTATTGTCAATTTTTTAATGTATTTAACAGATGATTCGTAAAATAGCTTTAATTTAATCTAAAACATAAATATAATTTATAAATTTATTATTTTCTTTATATTCTGTTATTGTTAGGTCACTATTATTCTATTATCCTGTTATTTTTTAATATATTTTTATTTCTTTTTCGCAATGCTGTAATTATTATAAATTACATTTTGTACATTTTAAATTTTATTTTTTAAATTACTTCATATTATTTTGAAAACAAAAGCAAACTTACAGATTCATAAACATTTTATTTCATCACTATTAAAATTTATTATATTCTATATATATATATATATATATATATATATATATATATATATCGATCAAACAAATCTAAATTGATTTTCTTGCGTAGCTAATCATCCGTGAAATAGATATAACAGTAACGTAGTTACTAATTTTTTCCTTTAAGTTCGACGAACTTTTGTAATATATGTTAACACGTTGACTGCCACACGTTGTTCCTATTTTCAAGAATATTTTAGAACGATTGAAATGAGATGAAAATCATTGAGCAAGATATTATAAATATAGTATAATATAAAAAATGTATTTTTCTTAAACTGTTATTATACTAACATAATATTTTACAGAAACTAAATATTGAGAAAATAAAATATTTGTAACAGCATAATATTCTATAAAAATTTAATAGCAATTTAATTAAATAGTTAATAAAAATATTAAAATATAGTATTAAAAAATGAATTATTAAAATTGTTACTTTGTGTACCGCTTAACTTATGAATATTTAGTGAGAAGGATAAAAGAAAGAATTAAATAGTAAGCGAACGCAATTTGAAATTAGAAGATATTGATCACATATGTATTTACTTACAGCGGCTCGAAACCTATCATCTAATCTCAGAGATTTGACTTCGTTTCGGCGCGGAATTTGTTCCGCACGCGCGCGCGTACTCATTCCCTGCTGACAGGCTCGGAAAAATAAAGAAAAGAATCGAAACCTTACCGTTATGTTCACCCAACTCGCGCCATAATTATAGCATGGACTTGCTACTTGTGAGATGTATATAACCAGCGATACACCATGCTGCAGTAACAGCTAACTTGTTTCTTTCAGTAATTACATGAAATTGAATCATTGCTATCTATCAGTGTTTGACGGGTGCAATAATTCGCTTCTGATTTAGCTTAAGTATGGTATTAATTATTATCACATACATGTGTCTACGTATTAACTGTGTGCTTACTTCTGAAATAGTCATGTACAGTTGATTTCATTGCTTTGGAAACTACAGTGTCGATGACAATATAATTGTTAATATGAGAAACGACAAACTATTAATTTTTTGATAAATAGACACAGTTCTTATTTAATTCAATATTAACATCGATCATTTAATTTTTGTTTTGTATGTTAATTAATACTTGTTATGCATAGAAATACGATTTTTGAAAACTGCGTCTTAAGAGAAAAATATGTTTTTATAAAAATTATTTTTTATTCGATATAGTTTTATACACTCAAACTTTAATACAGTTTTTCATTAACATTCAACATACTTTTTCAATAATTATTTTGTTTTAATATTAGAATTGTAAAAATTATTAATTTTACAATTTACAATTTTTTATAAATCTTTTTTAAATAGTTATTTGTTTAAAAAGTTAATATTTTAAAAAGTTATTTGTTTCATGAAGTGAAAAATAAAAAAATACTTTTAATTTTCCCTAAATACTGAATATATATTTGTAGAAACCTTCAAGGCACTTTTTCTAAATTCATATAAGAAAATCATAATCATACTTTGATTATAGATTAATATCACAATACGTTACAATTTTATTATGAATTTAAATATATGTGATTTATAGTGTTTTTCTTTAATATAATTGTAATTAATAATAAAACAAAATTTAATGAAAATTTTCTTATCGTTCTAATAATGAATCATATTTTAATTATGAATTTTCTTAATATTAGATATATGTGTTTTATAATTACATCTCTCTTTCTTTAAAATAGTTGTAATTAAATTATAGATGTTCATACAATTCTATATCTTTTTTTGCTTTTTGAAAAAATAAAGCCTAAATAGAAAATTGTTAAACGTTGTAAGAAATACTTTGAATATTTTACATATTTTATAATATTTTATACATTTTCGTACATATTTTGTACATGTGCATTGTATGCATTTTCTTCAATTTCTATTTTGTTATAGTAGAACAAAATTTAATGAGCATTACCGTGCAAATTCAATATTTGAACAAAAAAAAAAAACTTAACTATACAAATGTTTTTTTACCAAACTGTAAAATTACCAAAATTAGTAACAACAATTAAAATAATATTTCACTTGTTTCATTCACAATTTTCTTTAATGTAATATGTTTAAATAAATAAATAAGTATTATTACTTGTATGCTTTTCAATGAACAGTTTGCATATAAATGAGGTCATAGAAACAAGTACTTTCATCTCTCAATGAAGTAAATAAAGGACATCGAAGAAATAATTAAACCGGTCTTCCACTTTATCGCAAACTATACTTTTGTTTTTAGTAATGATAAGTATTACACGGCTCAATATTTTGTCTTAGCTCGCAGCTGTTCAGAGATAATTAGGATTCGTTCTTCGAGCACTACACTATTGGTTGTGAGTTAATTGCTGTGACTTGCTATCTGTTACTTTATTTATTTCTCACAATCTTATCTTGGGAAAGTTAGAAGTTAGACTTCACTCTTAAGAGGATACACGTACATGTAAAGGATACACTTCATGTAAAAAAATCTGTGTTCTTAACACACGTGCAATTATTTATATAGTGATGGACAAAGAAAAATTTAAGAAGAAAATATATCATATTTTTGAAAAACAGAATTATACTTAACAAGAGCATAGATCAAATGTAAAATATACTTCAAAATAGATTAATATATACAGATATATATATATATATATATAACGTGAATATATCAATATAATACAGGAATATATCAATATAATACATATAATCTATTTAAGTGAGTACACCTAAATATTTTTGTACACTGCTTCTCTCAAACGCTGGCCACTTTTTTACCATAAATGAATATCATATCGGTCCTTTCTTGCGTTGAGTATTCCATTATAAATTATTGACAAATTTCGATACATTAATTTTCGAGCTGCTAGAAAAGATTATCATTGACGATAAATAGTAAACATGTTTATTTACTTCTATTATTAGGTTCTCTAGTAAGGGTAAAGTATAAAATTTGTAATAAAGAAATGAAAGTGCAAGGAACAGAAAAAACATAATTTTCTATTTGTATATTTTACTAAAAATCATTCCAGTCTCTAAAATATATTGTTACAAATGTGTAAAATTTCTACGAAAAATTTCATAAAAATATAAAATAATATAAATAATAATAATATAAATTGATCATTTTATTTACTTTCGTAATTTTGGAGTTGCAAAACGATATTAATCAAACGATACTTAATCTTAATGAACGATGTTGACAGTGACAATCAAAATGACAACCGAAATGAGGAATATTATATTTCGTATATCTTCTTTGTAAAATTTCCATTCATAATTCATCTAATTAATATTTATCTAATTAATTAATATCATAATTTGATTTATAGGTACCTCGGTTGTGCAATAAGCGTATAATTTTTTGGCTATTTCTTTTATAAAATGTAAATCTACGCAAAAGTGATTTTGTGATATTTTGTTAATTTATTTAGGATCAAGCAATAAGTTATCATAATGTTATAAACTTTTCAGTTTCAGTCACTTTCATAAAATTATAGAATCATAAAATATAGAGAAAAATTTCCTTTCGTAGTTCTAATAATAAAACGTAGAATTCATTGAATTGACATAAATAATATAAATAATAATTTATCTACGAAATTTACTAACATAAATGTAATATAAATTAAATTGATATAAATGTAATACGACATAAATTGTAAATGAAATGTTGAATTTTGACATTGGCTTTTAACCATTTTAGATTTTTGACAATTAACACAAGTATATAATTGGCAATTCTTATGATGATATATTCATCTGTGAGAAAAAATTATATTTGGAATATTTTAAAGCACAATATATATTGTCTCATTAATCGTTCGTATTGGAATCATGTATCTCAAACGATGATAAGAAAATTATATAACGTGTAAAAAAGAAAGATTTATTTATAATATGTTGAAAGTTTACATCCCAACAGATATGTATATGGAAAGTTACATTGGGACATGTTATTCCAATAATCTCGGAAGGATTAATGGATTAAGAACAATTATAATATAGAAATGACAATTTTGCTGACAACAATACTTGTCCACATAAAGATTGAAAAGGGACAATTAATTAAACAAGACAAAACGAAAGTTCGATAAACTTGATTTATTTACATTTTAGCTAAATAATAAAAACAATTTTGTTCTTTTTTTCTGTTTTTCTTTTTCAATCGTAGCATGTTTTTCTCAAGGTCAGCGCAAGCTTGAATTAAAAATTTCACGATAACGATGATTGATTTTCTGATTATCATAAATACAGGTATCTTGTAGATTGTAGAAATTAATAGACGAACAAGCAGTAAAAGCAACATGCAATGTATACAGCATATAAAATGATGCTTGTTATTGCTATTTCTCCCCTTCTAACGACGGACATTAATCATGGTTGGAACCTGCTATTATTTCCTGGAAATCGCTTACATTCGAATAACAAATGCGAGATGAATCCTGAACTTTTATTAAAGTTAAACCTGTTTACTATTTTCTCATTTATTTGAACATGTTACGTAAATCGGCGATCAAGATGACGAACGTTATATCATAAGAAACGAATTAAAATTAAATATGATTGCGCGTGCACGTTATAAAATTCCTTGCGAATATTTCAGACAGCACGTAACTTAGATTATGTTCGTTGTTACATTCTATCGAGTTTATTTTCCCCTGAAAACAAAAAATTGAAAACAGCAGATTAACACGACCCGATAATTCAATTTTATGCATTTCATTTTGCAGTCGTAATTAATGTAACTTACAGAGAATGTTGATTGATTAAATTATTAAAATTCTATACGTACCAACCGGAATTTGCTTTCGCTGAAGCTGAGGCATATGAATTTCCACCGTATCCACCACCGCCACTGCAATGATAAAGAAAAACAAACTGTTATTTCAATTATTTCGAATGTAATTTAATTTTATTACAATTTAATTAGCATGGACAATATAGTCTTTCTTAACATTAATATTTTTATTATTGAATATTGTTTTCTTATAAAGATATGTTGATTTGAATTGGTAATGAGTCAGTCACGTTCGACTTATTGTTAGTTAAGGTTGAATTTAAATTTCTTGAATAAGTTGAATAACTATATCAACCTTATTATCAGTAAAACAAAAGTGGTTATCAAAATCATTAAAATTTTATAGAGTAGTTTTACAGATTACAATGTTGCATTTCTAGAGATTTTGTAAAATATATGAATTAAAGTTTATGTTTTTTTTGTATTATAAATTTTATTGTATTATTCTCTAATTTCTCTGTTACAGTTTTCATACTTTAGTCATTGATAATAGTCTAGTGTTAAACAAGGAGAGATAATTAAAAAAATAAATAAAATTTGGTAAAACTCTAAGAAGAATTGTTCTTAATGTCTCTAAAACATGTTTAAAACAGTTAATTGTAATAAATAAGGAATATTATAAAATCATCTGAGAATTTTTGTAGAACAGTTTGATAATTTGTTCAGTTGTACATGGTTCAACGTTCATTTATATTTGCATTTACTACTAGGTCAAATAGATTTCATCGTGTTTGGAATTATTGAATATTTTAACTTTATAAATAAATATAAAAATATATAATAAATGTAATAAATTATATATAATATGTAATATGTAATAAGTTATTACTAAAGAATATAGAATATAATATTGACGTATAATATACTCATATGTATAATATTTTAACGTATTATAATATACATATTAATACTGTATATTTAACGTATTATAATATAGATATTAATATTGTATATACAATACTACGAATATTTATTTTATACTTGTATAATTTTTTCATACTCAAATGACCTCATCCAAAGATTTAAAAAGTGTCATCTTGATTTAGGAAATCAATATTATATGAAATAATCGTAGAAATAATACTATGTTTTTGCTCAATTATGGAAAATTCAGAAGATTCGTGCATTGTTTATAATGGATGTCGCGTTTATAGCTTTTTAAATATTGAAATAGCTTTCTTCTTTGAGTCTTAAAAATCTTTATCTATATTTATGAATGTCAACTTAACTAGGAATAGTAATTCACAGAAAATTGGGCATTTGGAAAAATTTTAAGTTCTCTTTTTAATTTTGGTATTATTTTATAAATTATTGTTCTTTAAATGATTTATATTCATTTTTTATTTGATCATATCCATAGAATATATTAAAGAAGTTCAACTGTCAAACTCTGAGTGATCCTATATAAAAATTTAGTCTAATTTTTAGTCTATAGTATAATTTAGAAGGTCCATTTCATTTTGTTATGCATCTTTACGAATAAAGAAAAGTAATAGTATTAAATGAACAATCGAATGTCGTTTAAAGCTTTGACTGTTTAGTTCTCTGCATAATACTCTACTTAGTATAGAGTATTATACAGATAATCTTATAAGCAATAATAAAATGTTCAATTTACTTACTAAAAGTTCAAAGAGGATAATATATTATAAGAATTAAATAAATATACCAAAAGGTGTATATTTAAGAATGAATGCATTCTTAGTTTGTTATATGCTGATCGTTCACTAATTAATAAATATACCAGTGAAATAAGCAAAAATTGTAGTATTCAGTGACTTATAAATAAACTTGACTAGATGAATGCTTATTATGAAATCTTTTTGTTGTTCGAGATTCGACACATAATTTATAATATTTTAAGAAAAAATTTGAATACGTACCATGTGCTGCAACCGCCACCGCCCGATGGATATCCGCCGCCTGTAACCGGTACAACAATAACGGGTATAACTTTTCGATATCCTACAAAAATAAGCCCGTGTTAGAAGCGGAAGCGGCAATACACTGCATCCTTTCTTTAATAGCTTCAGAATGATATAAAATATATGGTATACGATATGCCTCATGCTTTCATTAATAATTTATCATTATTACAACATTAGCAGCATAATATAATATAATTGCATTCTTGTTAATATATAATAATTCGCATGCATAAAATTCCGAAGCATTAGCATTAACCCAATTGTATTAAATGTTTATTTAAAAAGTTGCCAAATTATAAACCTGCTAAATTCCAAATAATTAAAGCCCGTCTATATTATTGTTTATTACTATTAATAATAATTTGTCATGTTTAATGTTTTATTTCAACACGTTCGTTAAAGTATATATACAAATAATTTTGTACCCATAATAACAAATAATATAACTAATATTTATATAATTTCATAATAATTTTATAATACTCTTTGCTGATTTGATTTAATACTGAAAAAAATTGAAATATTCTGATCTCATTTTTAATTGCACATTACAGAGTGTAATATCTAACTGTACCAACCTACTTATTATATGTATGAACAGTGTTTCATACAAAAATTGTTTGGTATTAGAGAATTTTTTTTTATTTTGCTTTTCTCTCAAGATGCGAATATTATCTTGAATTTTCCGAATAAAATATAAAGTATTTAACTTTACAATTCTTGCGATGCTAGAAAATATTGAACGTCAAGTAAAATTTATTGAACCATATAGATTCAGAATTTCAATAATTTATATTGGAGAAGCTAATGATACACATTATATTTAAAAAAGATTTCAGAGCAAGAAATTGATTAAAACAGGAAATTAATCACCACATTGGATAAACTGCTCAATACAAATTTCATGTAGCAAATAGTTTACGTACGAGTAATTTAAGTTTGAGTAATGTGGGATTAAATTGAGGTGTTGACGAACGTGTTAAATGAGACGCTACGTTTACAGTTTAGTAAGTTAGAGTAATCGCTATTTAAGAAATTAAAGTTGCATCAAGATAATTTTATTCGTGAAAATTGTATCTCACCACCGATGGGATGACCTCCATAGCCAGGAGAATGACCTCCGCCAGGATATCCTCCTCCTCCACATCCTCCGCCTCCACATCCTCCTTTATTGTATCCTTTATGTCCTCCAAGTCCACCAAGTCCACCAAGTCCACCAAGTCCGCCACCACCTCCTAATCCACCTCCGAATCCTCCGCCACCTCCTGCCCCACCGCCGAATCCACCGCCACCTCCAAATCCGCCACCAGCTCCGCCGCCGAATCCACCGCCGCCTCCGAATCCACCACCTCCCGGATATCCGCCTCCGCCGCCAGGATACCCGCCTCCGCCACACTTAAGGCACGTTGATCTCTTGTTACGAATTCTCTGTAATCTGTCCAATTTCTCTTTCGGCGGAAATACACTCTTCGCATCTTCCTTGTCGAGTTTCACTCGGAGAACTTTTGTTTCGCCGCTCTGGTTGATCTTCTCCACATTGAAACCTTCGGTGTCTCTTAATTCGTCTGCAAATTTGTCGAGGTCCACCGATGCGCCAGTGTCCTCTTCATTGTCATCGACTTCGATGATTAATAACACAGTTGCCAATGGATCTGTTTCAATTAAATTCTGATTAGTTCATTGCGATTACCTTGTTTGTAATTGATATGTATGATATTTTGATTATTTTTATGTTGCGTGGTTGACAATGAGAATCACAATGACCAGAAATCACTAATGTTTTTAGTAAATTAATGTTTCGATCATTAAAACATATCGTGTAAGAGAGTAATGTGATTATTTAAACTGTGGACTTTTATATGCATTTTTGAATTTATACGAATATAAATAAAAAAAATGGAACCTAAATAGAAATTTAGACAAAATTTCCAAAAACATCCATGCTTCGATTTAGCTAATATTTGAAAGTGGAGTAGTCTTACGTAGAAACGATAGTTAATGCTTAAAATATTTTTAACATAATTGTATCGAAAATATTTTTGTACATATATTGTACAAAGCATCCAGGATTCTTCATACCAGCACTCTATGATACGAGCATTCTTTTACTTTATGCTATATCGATAATAGAGAGGATAATACTAAACTGATAAAATGCGTTTCACAAATGCGTTTGGGTCTTAACTTTTCAGTTATCAAAACAATCTGTTTCAAAATTTCAGCCATATCTGAGCACAGTTCTTAGAATTTATTTGCATAAAATGTTATAATGAATATCCTACTTTGCATGTTTTGTATGCATTTGTATATTATATAGATTGTGTGTATTTTTGCATATTCAAATCTGTCATATCTAAATGCATCCGTAGTTATAATTTAATACACTATAAAGTTCAAAGAATAAAACTGAATAAGATATGAAACTAATTTTAAATTGTTAAAATTTTGATTTGTATACGATATATTTTTGAAATTAAAAATAATGTAAATATTACGTGTAATTTAGTATTTAATAGTTTTATTACTACATAAACTATGTTATTTAATAATTTTCACTTAATAATTTTCAATTTAAGCTTCTCTCCTACTCCTTTTTTTATATTTCAGGATGCAATTTGCTTTTAGTCACCTGTTAATTCTGGCACGTTTTTGATAACATCATTTTCAAACATTTCATCGGAAGTTTCGCCGCTAGCATTTTTCAGTCCAAAAAGATTGATAACAAAAACCATATATTGGTGTTCCTCTTTTTGTGGATAAGGTGGAGGCACCAAGTCGGTTGATAAAGTATGTTCCTCTTCATTGGAAGATGTGGTCGTTACTTCTTCTAAAAGTTTATTACAAAAGAACATTTATTAATTCGTAAATCATTAATAAATATTTGTCTTACATTAATTAAATTTTGGATATTTGATATTTTCTTACTTTGCATTTTATATGCACTGACTCGATACATAGATTTTTATATATTAATCTAAACTTTTCAAATAATATCTTTTTCCTTATTAAGGTGTAGTGCTTTCAAAAATTATATATTTATATATAAATATTAATTTGCACATTTGAAATAAAATAACATTTAATAAATATCAAATTAAACATGGACTGCGAACTTGTATGTTTTTTAAAAAATAAATTTCCATTTATAATTTGTATACTTTATAATTTTATAATTGATATAGTTTACGTTATAGTTTCTAAAGGAATGAAATTAGTTGAATGACTATTTTATTCATGTGATTTTATTGATATAATTATATAATAATTATATAAATAAAATAATAATAATTAAATAAGTTAAAAAATATAAAAAATTATAAATATAATAATTTATATAATAATAGTCAATATCATGCGTAAAGTAAACCAAAGGCATATTATTGCATATATCAAACATTAATAGATAGCAATTTAATTTTATGTAATTATTCAAATAAGTGATATGCTTCTGATTAATGATGTCACTGGCATATCTTCCTTTTTTATGTTTGGAAAACTCTATTCATTTAAAATATACAAAAATTAGTAAAATTATATCGAATATTAAAATTATAATACCTATTGTCATACATATAACATTCTTTTTGGTTTATATAGTCCCGAGAAGATTAGCACTTCAGATTAAATATCTATGATATTGCAAAGGAACTACATGCAATTAAAGCTTAAATGTATAAAACGACATTTGATATGCATCAATCTAATACATATCTTCTACAGATAGATTATGTAAATTAATTGAAAAATTTGCACCACGAAATGGAATATTCCGTGACTAATATTTCCTCTGTATTGCTAAACGCAGAATAGTTCGCAGCAGCTAATTAAGAATTCTATATTTATTAATGTATATTATAATATAATATTATTCTGTATTTATTAATATTTATTCTATGTTTGTCACATATTGATATAAAAATGAAACAAAAATATGAAATCATTTTGTTTTGTTTTCGAGAGTTTGAAAATGTATTAAATATATCATTTGAATCTAGTTGATTCCGAATTATACAGTATAATCGGTAGAAGATTATTTTTAAAATTTCATGTCAAGAAAGTAGATGATGTTTAATTAAGAAATGGCTTAGCAAACATATATTTAATAAATTTTTAAATTTAATTTTCTCGAAAGCCAAATATCTTACGAAAAATTTCTACTCTGCATTTTCGACTTATTTATTAAATAAATAAAATAACCTTTTGTTTACTGTTCATTCCCGAGCAATTTCAGTTACTTATATTTAAGCATAATTGATAATTATATAATTCAACTTGATTTTCTCGAAAACAACACCTCTGAAAAAATTTTATTTCTCATTTTCGCCTTATTTTTAATCACCCTATAGCTATTTGTATCACTAGTTACGAACCACTCTATTTATTATGACTTATACTCGACTTTCGATGTTTTTAATATTTCATTGTCAATAAAAAATAACAGATATTGAAATCAGAGCAAATTCTAAATAATTTAATTAAATTAAAATAAATAAAATGAAGATTAAATTTAAATAAATCAAGTATGATGTCAGTGACTTTTGGTATTACAATTTAAATCGCCATGCAAATGAGTGAACAAAATTTGCCTACGTGAATGTGCATTATTTTCTTACCTTTAGCTGGCGCAGCCGAAAGGACCGTGATAACCAAAAGTAGGAGCAAGGCCCTAAAACTCTTAATCGTTTCGCGGCCCATTGTCGAGAGCTGGTGACTCTCAGATCGCACTGTGCATCTGATCTTTCATCTTACTGCTTTTATAGCCATCGATCTTTATACACGCACTACTTCAAGGCAATTATGTAACGCGTCGAGCCACCTCTTCCTCCACTGCCGCGTTCGTCTACTATCATTAAAACCTCATATTTTCGGTTTTTCCGTGGGAATTCCAGTTGCACGCGTTCGTGCACACTGTAATGTCGTTTCCAAGCGAAAATCATATTCGTTTAACGCTTCGTTACAATATCAGTCGATCGCAATTTCGTTACAGTAAGTGTGTATTTGCATTGTACGGTGCTGAGAGAAGTGTGGTTGGTTTCGTATCGTATCCAGGAAACAGTACAGCGTCGATAATCGAGTTTTAATCAACGATCATATTCTGTGTTTCGTAGAATTTGCGTAAACTATTTGGATACACGTTTTTGTTATGTCAAAGAGATTAGAGGTGAAATTGAAAAAATTGTCTGGTTTATCGATTCGTCGAACGTGTTGAATAACGTTGGTAGTTAATGCATACGTTGTATCTGACCTTAGTGAATGTGTTATATGTGATAAAAGAGTTTACGTATAAACGTTTTATATTGAGACATCATCAACGACATTAAAAAATGACATCTCTTACTGGTGAAAATAAAATAAACAGACCAGATAGTACAAATCGTCAACAGATTGTTCATAATAATATGTGATATAACGAACTCTTGTCAAATTCGTGTTTTCGAGAATGTAATTAAAAGAATAGAAAATTTTCTTGATAAAAAATTAATTTATTGTCCACGATGCCTTGAATATTTTATATGATAATATGAATAATATGAATTATTCATTATAATAATGTAATATGAATTATGTGCATGAATTGTATAATTTTACATATTAAGATTTTCTACCTAAGGTATAAAAATTTGTGGTGTTGTTACAACTTTGATAGATATTCAGTATGCAAATATTCTCTGTATGTCCATTGTTGCTCAATAAAAAATGTAAAAGATTTAAAAAGTATTCTTCCTTATTCTTCTATATTTAAGACTCCTGAAGTCTGTCGTTATTTCGATTGCATAATAAATTCGAGTTAAAATATCTTTGAACAGAAAATTATTGAAAATTAGCGTCCTTTGTTTACATCTAACGATATTTAAAATTCATATAATCTTCTTTAAAATACAACTATAAAATTACGATGTAGAGGTTTACTGCATACATGTGACTTCTTCTATTTTCTTTTCTTTTTTTTCAAATTAATTACGTGCTGCATTGCATCGATACTGAAGGCCAAATTGGGTATTGTTATCTTACGAGATGTTGCAGTATAGTACTGAATAATTTTCATCGTTTTTAAATAAATAATGACTTTTTAATATAATTTAATTTAAATATGTAATATTTTATCATGTGTGAAAAGCAAATTTTACTGCCAGAAATAAAAATAATTTTAGTCTTAAATATCAACTTTCTAAATAATTTTTAAGATATATGTTTAATAGTAACATACTTTTAAATAATATATTTATATTTAATATTTTAATTGTATTTCTAAATTTTAATATTAATTCTATTTAAATATACATTGCATAATACTTAATAATATTTAATATATTAATGATTATATAATTTTTAAATTACTTGAGGATAATAATAACATTATTTGAACTAATATAATAACATAACATACTTTTGATATATAAGAACATATATAATTATAATTGAATGATATAATAATATAAGATATAATATATATTATAATAATCGTACTTATGCAAATATTTATATATATTCAAATTTTTATGAATTGAATTTAAAATAAATAAATGAAATAGATTATTTTATAATTAAAGAAATGGAATCTAAATACAGATTTATTTCGATGTAAATAAATATAATAAGTGAATGAATATTTACGTAGAGAAATACTAGATCGTAGAATGTGTAGGTGTAATGAAGAAGAGGATGAAGGCAATACACACTAAACAAGTATATAAGTATATTTTACATGATTCACACAAATATGTACTGCATATGCTTCTTGAACTGTCATGATCCTTTTTCTGGCTGATTATGTCATGACTTAATCTTTTTTTAAATGTGCTAATAATAAAATTCTTGCAGTATTATAATACTGAGAGAAATAATATTAATATATATATTAATATTAAATATTATGTTATATATATATATATATATAATACGATATAGATATTACATGTAATACAATAATTTAATAATATAATACAATATTGATTATTGATTATATTATATTATAATTAATAATTATTAAACATATATTGTTTAATACATATTTAAATTGAATCTAATTATACAATAATTATATTTTTTTATAAGAATATAATGATAACTAATAATCGCATTAATCGTATAATAATTGTACTACTTTATAATGTACCAATATTTAATATTATACTGAATTAAGTAACATAACACAAAGAAAATATTCGCGAAACTTCCTGTTAATGTAGAGGAGAAAAAACTTCCCCATGAACCATTAACAATGTAATTTATGTTAATCTCGATGATATACAGAGATAATTAGAGGTGATACTAGGAAAACCATTTTGTTGTGGTTCTTTTTAATTCATGTCTACCTGAATTGATTTATGAAGTTTTCTAGGCAAAATGGTGAGCTCATTGATTCGTGTGGATCGTACAAATTATAAAAATCTGAAAGCTATTAGACAAGTAATCGCATCATGTACTTCCTGTTGATTGTTTCAGAATGTTAATCTTTTGTAACCTTGGCCTATAGAGATATCTATGAATAGTAAGGAATTCGATGATCACATTCTTCAACAAAGACCAAAAGAAGTAACAGTTTGTAGAAAGTAAATGGAAGCCTTTCGACAACTTGTATTTTTTAATGTTTATCATGTCTAGCAATATTTTGCAACGTTTCATGCAAAGTATATATTTAGATATTTTTTAATACATATATATTTAGTATGATCGATGAAGTATCTTCTAAGATATAATAAACTACTGTAAAATGCTATTCAAATAAAAATAATAACAAAAAATTGTTTCGTAAGAATTGTAGTACTAAGAATTTTTGTAATTTTTGTATTTCTATATATGTACTATTTTTCATAATATATTTTTCAAACACACATATATTTATTCTTTGCATCTTCTATCATATTCTAAATACTATGAAATACAATTTCAGTAAAACAAATTAACCTTTATTGTAAAAATTTATTAACCTTAAATATTGTAAAAATTATAAAGGACGAGAAATCTTTTAGTAATTTTTGCGTCTTGTATTTTTTGATCAAATACCTTCTAAGATGTTATAAAAAGTTAAAGAATACTATTTAAATAATAATAACAAAATTTATATTTACATAATTTAATAAAATGCAATTTAAATAAAAATAAGAATAAATTCTTTTTAAATCAAAAATCTAAAATTATAATTCTAAAAAGCTAAAAACCACTCTTTTTTACCACTTCACACACATACATTTATTCTTTGATGAAAAAGATTAATCAAGACTATAAAACGCTATTTAAATAAAAATAATAATAATAAATTGTTTGTTCACCAACTTAAAATTGCAAACAACTCTAATTATCCTTAATTGTGATCATGACTTACGTAATTATACTGTTTAATTTGTATTTTTCCGGTGATATTCAGCGTTAGTGTTATTCCGTATACATATCGCATAAATCATTTTCCAACATTAAGGATGACAGAATTTTTGCATTAATACATTCATTCTGATGCTAGAATACTATACCGTAATGCGAAAATACTATACCGTATATAATTGTATAATGAAAGGTTGCATACAAGAAACTTCACTATTGTTAATTATTATTTATTAGACAATTTTGATTTTTTTTCCTATTATCTATTATTTATTAGACAATATTCTATTTTCCAATATTCTCTTTCAATACTGTTAGTTATTAATAAATAAGTATCTAATTAAATAGTGTTAAAATATAATAAACCATCGAGTAACAATATAATGATCAAAACATTTATTCTATGTATCAATAAAAACAAAAGAAAAATTTAAAAATATATATTTAAAAATGAAATTTTTAAAAATTTTTGTTCAGTTTATTGATTTTATCTATAAGAAAAATAATAAAATTTTCATTACAATCTGTTTTTACTAATAGAGCATAAATAAAATGTTAACATTATATTTTTAATATTATAAATATATTTTAAAACGTTAGAAATTGTCATACAAAGTGCTTCGCCCAACAATCGACACAATTTCTCAAGCATTTGTAACAAAAAATATGTATTATTCAAAAATTGTTAATCAAAATTTTCCTGTATTAAGTTTACAACATATGATGCAACATAAAATGCTTTAATTTTCTAATAAACCCGAGATCACAAGATATATATGGAACAATCTCGACTTAATATTCACACGATTTTTCAGAAATTTGCTGCAATGTAATAAAGAATTTTTCTGAAGCGAATTCAATCTCTATTATCTACTACGTAGTATAATAGGAAAAAAATTATGGTTCTATTTAAAAGACGTAAGATGTAATTGAGTTTATATTACAGAAATGAAACATTTCTTAAATTTTTATTATCGTTATACGTTTTATATTTGATATAAATGAATTTTCAGTAATAATTGCACTTACAATATCAGTTATGTTTCAGTGTTGTAAATTATATCTAAAAATTCGTGCAGAACATTAGGCACAATTTGAAATAAAAATTGTTTATTATTATTTTTTACTTACAATTAAAATGTAACTTATAACTAAATAAAAATTATAATAAATATTCTACTTTGAATATTTTATATATTTTTGTATGTACATTATGTACTCTTTGTATAGTTTCGTATTTTTAAGTTGCAAAGACTTTAAATAAAATTAAGTCCGCGTTGTACACATTATAGTCGATATAACAATTATCTAAAATACTATGCAATTATCTAGAAAAATAAAATAATTAGCTAAATAAAGGTATTTAATCTCTTGAATACTCAATAAAATTATCAGAAAGTTTAATAACGAATGAGAAATATATAATAAAAATTTAATTAATTAGTAATTAAATTGTAAATAAAATAGCGTTTAATTAAATAGTAAAAAAGAAATACAAAAATTTGTTTGCAAAATTAATATTGACATTCATAAAATTTTTAAAACCATCACCAAAAATATTTCAACTCGGCTTTATTTTATTTCTCTTCATTTTTATGAAAAGTAACATACGACTGATAATGAGAAAAGAAAACAATGTCATATTATACCTCACTCATCTTTGTTAATTTTACCAAATGTATAATACGAGGAAAAATCAATGTGGATTCATATCCGGATATATTCTTGGAAACTGGAACTGAGGTAAAGTTTCACTAACACTGGTATACAATATACGATGTTCATATATATATATATATATATATATATATATATATATATATATATATATATACACGATATGCAATTAGAGATACCAGTAAATTAGATGTTTTATTCACGAACGGGGATTTTTTAAATTACCTGTAATATAATCACATCAAATGACGTCCGCATAGAACGAATCACTTAAAACAATTACCTATGTTATTGCATACCTCATAAGCATGAAACAAGACTATTTTATTGGAAATAATTCAATGTGAAAATATTATGTAAATAATCACATTACACAATACATCCATTAGTCAAATATTTTTTCATAGTTATCGTTAAGTATTTTATTAACACGTATTTTTAAAGAAAAAAGGAATTAAACAAAAAAGTCTTGAATTTGTGGATTTTGCGATCACTGTATCAATATTCGCGTCAATTCGCGTAAATAAAAAACCTTCTACAAAAGGTTTGGATTAGGTTTGGGTTAGGTCACATTTATTATTTAGCTGTCAGCAATAAATTTGGACTAGAATTTGAATATACATACATATGTATTTTAAGTCTGTTGGAAATATTCTTCGTAGACAGTTTTTGGACAGTGACGTTATTAGTTACACAGTTTTTAACTCTCATTGCATATTTGTTTCGTTTTTATAAAACTTGTTTCTTGATATTTTTAAAATTTGCATATTTTTAAAGGAATATGATGAAGTGGAAACCATTTTACAAGTCTCACTATGTAACTCATATATAAATTTAATGAAAAATATATATACATATGTAGAGTTGAAATATGTATTATAGATAAAGGACTTAAGTTGAATAAACACTTGTTTTAATAAGTATTATAATAAGTAGGCATTAGTTGGAAAAAATTATACTTAATAAATGAAATATAACATAATATAAAATATTAAATACAATAATGTTAAATATTTTCTTGTACATTGTTATATTAAATTAGAAAAAGAATAAAAGAACAATAAAATTTTACAAAAAACACTGACCTCTATAATGAAATCTATTCTTGGAATATGAGAAAGAAAATTGTGACTTCAGTATGTACTTGAAATTAATTTTCAAGAAGAAACAAAACGATCTGAATAGTCACATCCTTTATCTAAATAACTCGAAACAATAAATGTAAAGAAATTCACAGGAAAAACCTAGAAGTTTTATTGTATATGAAATTCATTGAAAATTATTTCGAATAATATATGTTGATAATCATATAAAACGTAATTACCTTATAAAATCAATTATTTTTAATTCGGCAGTTAAGTATCATTTAATTTTTGTTATTATCACGTTTTAATACACTCCTTTAAACATTGCTTTTAATTATATAAGTAATTAAAAGTTAAACTGTACAACCAACCCACAGAAATTTTAATTTTTTTATGTCATTATTAGATTGTGAATATTTTTACAAATTTATATTGTTATAAAGAATAAAGAAATACTTTCATCCTTGAATTTTCATTTCTTTTAATATATTATAGTCTATTATAAATTATAATAGATTTGTTTTATTTAATCTATTGTAGACTTAATCTGTTAAACGTTATAATAAGAATTTAGAGCTTCCCTATTTCATACATGTATAATACTTTCGTATATTATTATATATAGGTACTTTTACATTTTTGTAATCTTAAATTTCTCGTAAATTCAAGAAAATTTGCATTTTAACCATTATACTTTTTCTTAAATATTTATCATAGATTTCCTTATATAATGTTTATTTGCATATAAATATATATTTAATGGACTCAGTTTATATAATCTGTTGAATTACATGGCTTACAAAAAGATTAACACATTGAAAAGGATTAACATGTTGAAAAATAATATATTATTATATAATAATATTAAATTAAATATATTAAATAATATTAATTACTAAAGTGTAATAATTTTGGCTGAAGGTAGTTAATACATTTTCTTTTCAAATTATAGAACTACAGAATGATTTATGTGCTTTATAATTTTCCGAATTGGATAAGATTAAATGTAACTATACATAATAACACTTACTATACAACATGTGCATTATTAGATTAAATTAGAATAAATGAATTAAAAATTAAAATAATTTTATGAACCATCTACATGTGCATTTATCTATAGTACATATGATTAGTATTATCTGATTTTTTGTTATTATAACGAGATTAATCTTTTGCCACGGAAAAGATATAAGATAAAGCTGTTATCTTGTAAACATTGAATCTCTTGTTCTGAAATACCGATCGTGTTCAAAACTCACATGTTGTGCCCTCTATATTTTACAGTAACAAATTTAGATTCACTTGAGTCAGTCAATTCACAGACGAAGTACATGTATATGCCTCGTCTGTGCCTTGCCTGTGATTATAGTTATCATACTATGATGAAAAATGCTGTTAAAACAGAATCCTGTTATCCTAAAGCATAGACGAGGTCTGTGATAAGATTATATATATACCATGTTTATATCTATGCCCACAGATACGTGCTCTGGCATATTTATTACACAAATGAAGTTTCACTACTTAATCAATTTCGACAATTTTTTTATAATTTAATTCACTTTTCTTTAAATATAAAATGATTTTTTTTTTTTTTTATATCGGTAATTCAGAACTTCTGCAAGACATCTCATAAGATATGTCTATTCTGTATTTCATCTGTAGTCATCAATAATTGCAAAGATGTCGCACGTAGTTCAAGACTATTATTTAACCTTAAAATTCTCCTTCGCCTACTTACCATTAGTATAAATAAAAGTTCATTATTTATACTTTTTTTGTGAAAAATTAAATTATTTTTTCTGTTGCGCTGTTTTATTTTTACATGAATGATCTTGTTAAAATTGTGTAACGTGTCCATCAACAATTTATGTACTTAAATGTCACATGTCACATTTATCTGTTAATTCTAGGAAACATTCTTAAAGAAGAACGACGAGTGAAAATAATGAGTTTACTTCATCTGTAATTTTTAATTTAAAGTTATAACATTTGCATATGTATTTGTAATGATTTTGCAGTATATGTATTTTCTATTGTTTAATTCACGATTACATCTGCATTTTCTCTGCAAAATCAATTCAACTTTACTATTTCAGGCAAATAATAATTAATATTGAATGCTTAAGGATAATTTTTTACAGAATTCCATTTTTGATCAATAAATCAATTTAAGTTATTTTCAATGAAAAATGATTTGCGATAAATATACCTGTATGTTGTTGTTGTTAAAACTTTCAATCATTGAATTATATTCTAAGAACTAAATTAAAAAATAGAAAGATATTTACGTGACATAAATTCTATATATATTTTAACCTTTTTATTCAGAAAAGTTGTTTATATATATATATATATATATATATATATATATATATATATATATATATATATATATTCTAGTCATTTAAACAGAAAACCAATTAGAATTACATTTTTATTTTATATTTATAATTATGTAAATATAGTTATGCAAATGTTTCTAAATGTACCTAAATTTAAAAATTATTCATTTATTTCATTATTAAAATAAAATGGAGTAAGATAAATAAAATAAAATCGAAGTTATTTGTATACCGTTGTTCATCTTTGTTCATAATTGTCTCATCAATTAACTAAAAAGACAAAAGATAAATAAATTTATTAAAACCAGTTATTTATATATTTTTGTTCATCTTCGTTCATCGTCGTCATAATTTCCAGAATTAGGTTGCCATTTGTGTATATGAATTTTTGGTTGATTATCGTTCCATCTTGTTCCATATGCCGAAACGTGCAACTTAATTGGGCCACGATTCTGTTCACGTTGCGGTTTTACTGTGATGTTTAATTTTGGCATACGTGAAGGATGGTGACCTAAAAAAGCAGATTAGTTAACAGACAATCTCTATCTATTTTACTTGCTAATTTCTTTATTGAATTTATCTGAATTCGAATTATTCTGAATATTTGCTAGTAACTGCTGCTTTTTTTTGCACTGAATTATTTTATATGATTATTATATATTTGCCATGTTTTTCAAAAGAACTTACTAAATGTGAATGCAACTCTACCGAACTACGTTTGCTAATAGAGTTAAGTAATTCAACAGCCAAAAAATGTATCGCATTCTCAAACAATAAAATAAATTGAATTCTCATTTCTCATTTAAGTACACACAATTTAATATCTGCTATCCAAAACAAATTGGGCATTATTAAAATAAATTTTTATTTAAATAGTTAAGCAAATAAAATCTTTACTTTATTCGTTATTTGTTATTTTAGTTAAGTAACAATGTATTGGAAAATATTCTATTATTATCATTTGATTATATTTTATTATATAATCCAATTACATTATTTTATTAGTTGTAATGTTTTTATTTGAAATGAAGAAATTTGACTTTCAAGAAAATAATTTTTATTCTATCGTGATGTTCTAACACACGTATATACGTAAAAAAGTATTGTTTCTTATTTTGCATTGTTGTTTGAAATTATTATTTGAAAATAATTTACTTTTCAAATGTAGTGTAATTTATTTGCATTCGTTCTTATTTCAAATAGCTTATTTTGAAGTTTATTCCTTATCTTATTCGAAGTATAAGCAAATAAAAAGCATCCAATTCTGATCTGAAAATTTCATTAACTGACTTTTATTTAATAATTAGTGGTAGTGCCAGCGATTAGCTTTCCTATTTCTATGAATAGTTTAGAATAATAATTTGAGAACTACATGCACTTTTATATCTTTAAATTTTCTGAAAATGTATAAAAATCTGCAGTCTAAAGTAATATTTTGTGAAAATTACATATTTGATTGGACTGAACGTACAAAAACATTACTTGTTATAGCAGTCGTATAGTACTTAATCCATTAAGAAGTAGGCAGTAATTTGTTTTAATGTTACAAATTTTTCAATTTCCCTAAATTTTGGAAATCAGTTTTACCAAATTGTGGAATCTAGGTAAAGATATAATACGAAAAAATATTAAAACGAATTTTTGAAACTTTCTTTCACAACTCAAATATTAAAAATGAAAGATTTTGATAGTACCATTTGATTGAAAAAAATTGCAAATGAAATGGTCTTTAATGTGTTAATTAAGCTCAAATATAATAAATTTCGTATGATTTAATATTATTTTCATACCATTCAGAATTATATAAAAATGACACGTAGAACCTAAAAAGCTTCATTGAAAAATAAGTGAGCATGCAAATATTTTTTATAGCCATCATATAAATTGTGCACGGCAGGTATTAATTATTAGTTACGCGTTATTGAAGCGTCGAGTAACTTATTCAATGCGCTAAGTACGTATTTCAGCGAAATCTTTGTGTGAGGCACGCAAGGTTATCGATTGTGAATAAACAGTATGAAATTATGTATTTTGATTATGATATTATACTTTCAAATGTAATCATTAAATCATTAAACGTACGATGATTAAAAGTGTATTTGACGTGGTATGTGACACGATGATCAATTAACGTTTCTATTAATGCTAGCAGGTAAAATCTCTATGCAAAACAGAAAATATTAGTGAACATCAGTATTATCGTCACCAACATCACGTTATTTACACAACTTATTTAAACATTAGCTAATTTAAACCAAATTGATAACTTAAATTAATATTAATAAAATAATATTTATAAAATTAACCAATTAAACTAATAATTTAAATTTAAACTGAAACGTTGTTATTTGAACGTTAGTATTACCGTTATTATTGTTATTTGGACGAATATTGGTCCAGACTGGTCGATTTTGACTCTGTCCTGGAAACCGGATAGTCATTCCTTTCGAAGACGTGATAGCAGAAGTCGCATGACTGTTTTGATTGCTAGACGAAGAAGCAACTGCACTGCCAAAACCAAAACCAGCTTGGCTGTTCGTATTTCCTTGATTACCGTATACAGGGTAATGTTGACTAACTGCACCGGACACAGCACCGGAGATTCCTGTTAATCCTGCGGAGAATGACACCGACTGGCTTTGCGAAATGCTCCTGGGAATAGATACGTATACACATTATTATTATGAAACTGTTTTACGTTAGATTATCGAGATACTCATCAGTCGGTTCACTTATTAGATTTATTTATAATCGATTTCATACACAGAGACACACGCATGAGATATAGAAGGAAATGCAGATTTCTTTTTAAAATAACATTTTGGAGACACGATATAAATGATAATGAATAGAATAATAAATTAATAAATAACAGTGAATCTAATAGCATCAAAACAGAGTCACCGAACGATTTGTCAATGAATCATCTTTTATTTAAAATATGCTAACAAAGTATCTTGTATGTGTCGTATTTATGAAAAAAATTTGAATAGTTAGCACATCAAGTTCAGCTAAAAAGTTATTAACTTACTATAATTACAATATTCAAACTTCAGTTTAGTACAATATAATATGATGTTACTTTGTTTTAAATTGCAAATTTTTTAAATTGAGAATTTAAAGATTCTTTGATAGTAAGAATAATTCAATTGATAGATTCTTTCACACTGAAACATGAATGAATCATTTGGGATTTCTTACTTCTCGCACAAAGTATTATAAAATTTATCTTTTACGTTCATATTTTCCCATTTACGTATTTTTTATAACTTATATATTTTTCTATCAAATATTAATAAATATTTTAATTAACTAAATGAATTTTTTAATAGTATATTCATGTACACTGCCATATATATTTTATTTCAATATTTAATCTATCAATATTCGGTCAAAAACCTAATCTTGTACATTTTACAGTTAATTACATAACTGATAATTTTGTAACAAATTTTCTAATAATTTTTCAAGTTTACTTTAAAAATTTCATTGAAAAAGTTTTCACAAGTGTCCTGACACTTATGACTTTATTCGTAAGAATGATAATATATAACGATTTTAGAATAATTTTTTTCAACAAATAAGATTAATTTTTTTTCTTATTATATCTGTTGCATCCAACAATTAATATTTCGATCAATTTCAACGTGAAATTTAATTGTTTGAAACTGAAACACTCTGTACAAAATATTTATCAAGATACTTGATAGATGAAACAAACTTCTGTTTGGATTCAATTTAGTTGATTATTTGATTTGGTCATATCAGAAAGACACAATGTTGCACAAACACCCGCAGCCTAGTTATTTAATTTCAGTAAATTAATCCAAACATGAAATCATTTACTTGATTTTTACACGAGATAAAGTTACTCGCATACTTCCCACGTGTTATCTCTAAAATAAATTCGTAGAAATGATTCGTTGTGTCAAATCGTTACTTTTTTATCCTTATATTCAAACAAAATTTGCCCAAGCCCGGTTTATTGTTACACTATCTCTGTGTATGTCGCTGATGACGAAAACGTACCCACTCGCTTCAGACAATGGATGATTGAAGCTGTTGCTTTCAGAGTAGCTAACACCTTCGGGCCGTAGTTGAAAGCCCAAAGAGTGTGCATTGTTTCCCGTGTTTACGTGGATATTTGTCGTGATTGGAATAGACAACGATCGTCCGCTTTTCGCACTGGACGTCTTGATTACTTGCTCCGGTATAAGCTCCGGTGGTGTGTTCCATCGTCGTTCATTTTCTTCTGTGAGGAGAACGCGATCATCTACCAAATGAGATACATTACATCGTGGTACGTTTAAAGCAGAAAATCTCCCGTAGTTATAAGTTTCATCATGATTCTCGTTTTAAAGGATCACAAAATAGACCAACCTTGACGTTCAACGAACTGAGTAATTCGCGAATGAAAGCGAGCACAAAATGTATATTTATCATGATAAATTGGATAAATTAATTTACTACAGTAAAATAATTAAATTAATAAAGTAGTATAATAAATTGAATTAATAAATAATTAAATTAAATTAATAAATTGACCACACTTTGTGCTCAATTGTCATTTTTTATTATTAGCTGACAGTTCAATCCCTTTCTATAATTGCTAATAATTATAATTAGATTTTTATGGATTTGTAGCATTTTTATAGATTCAAGTATAAAATAATAAATTATATAATCAAAATGCCTATGAAAATAAAGAAATAATTGATAACAGCGGAAAATGCTGTAGTGATTGAAAACATCTCACCATTTATGAATGAAGATATAATATACTATATTAAAAGCATACAAAGTATAAAATCAGAAACGCAAGACTTATTTTTGTTACTTATTACTTAATTGAAATGAATTTATATTTATCATGAACAACGAGATAAAACATGAAGTAATGAAATAAAATTTTTATGAAACTTTGACTTAAAATTTCATTTCCGCAATTTGTATATTTGTGTATCTCCAATTGACTATAATAATAGAAAAATAACAAAATTCGAAAAATGAAAAGATGATAAAATAAAAATTAATATTTCTCTGAATATAAAATTAGAAACATGACGTTTGTTATAATATTTCACATAAATTTTTAAATAATAAACTGATGAATTAGAAAGAAAAAGTTTTATTTCAACACTATTCTCTAAATTTAGTAACTTTCCTAAAGCTTAATATTAAATTATTACAATATTGTAATACTACAAAAAGTAAAAGTTTAATGTTCTCTCAATACAAGAATAGAAAAATGACACTATTTGATACAATATTTCGTAAATGTTAATTGACGAATTAAAAAAGAAATATTTTGTTTTTAATATTATTTTCTAAAATTCAATAATCTCTTAAGAGTTTAATATTAAATAAACAGTAACAAATCATCACAAGAAATTTCCATTTTAATTATGTCATCGTACACTAGTATACGATGTATACGAATATGTAGTAGTTTCTTTAAAAGAATCACCAGATAGTAATTATTTATATAGAAACAATATGTCGCGTACACACAGACGAAATATAAATGAAAATATTTAAAGATGAGAAACACACACAATACGATATATATTTTTGATTTGAGAAAATTATTTTTACCTGCCCACGTCACCAATAACACAAACCACAATGGCACAACGTAAAGAATGCTCCTGGCCATTTCTAAAAGCCTTCTGACTTACGTGCGACTGCTCTCTGCCCTTTTTCAATAAGTATGAACGACCTTAAAGTCCTTATTGACATTCATCGTGTGTCCGCCCACGTAATACTCTTCGACGAATAGACATCCAGTCACGCAATGACTCGTACGTACGAAAAGAAATGGCATTATCCAAAAATACTTGCCCGTTTGAGACAATGCAATTTTTTTAAATATAATCAAAAAAGTATTTGCAAACTTATCATAGAAGATTTTTACGACTATATTTGTGTATTTATGTACACTGTAATAATACTTTCAGAAATTTTAGTAGTACCGTAATGTGACATAAGTGTCATGAGTATGTATATTGGGAAAAATCCGTCTAATGTTTAAAATAGAATATGTAATTAATACTAAATTAAATTTTGAGTGTTTAACCGGTACTAGATAATTTTATAATTAACAACAAAATAATTTATTCATTTATTAAAGGTTCTAACATAACATGTTGCAATATATTGTTTTATATTGAATCAATTCATAATGAATATATCAAATTGAATCGTTCATGTTGAATAAACATATCAAAAGTATATGTTTATAGATGAATTTATTTTCATTCAGCTCTTCATTCAGTAATAAATTTTTAGATTTCTGATAATTCCAAGTTCCTGAAGAATTTATACGTATAATAATGGATGATTAATCGTTTAAATACACTTGTTGTCACTGTGAAATGTACAATACAATTTAATTTATAAATATATAAAATTAATTATACTATTTTATTGTTTTATTGTTTTCTACATAATAAATCATAAACATAATTAAACCCAATATTGACGTTGAAATGATTCTGATACATAATATAGTTACATAACATATAAACAAAATTATAAATTAAAAATTAAAAATTTTGCTAGTAAATAGTAATACTAACGATTAAGATATTAAACTAATTAAAATATTATACTAATTAAACTAAACTATTAAATATTAATTATTCAGTAATAATTAAATACTAAAATAATCAAATATTTAAATACTTATTATACTAATTATACTAAACTATCAATTATACTTGAATATTCAATATTAGTTACACTAAACTAATTAAGATATTAAACTGTGCTTCAATTTGTCGCGATCTGAAAAATTTAATAATAACTGGAGCAATAATTTCGAAAATACCATAGCATTCTAATATTAAATTGAATAAATATATACACGTATTACGAAGTTTCATAAAACCTTGGAAAGTGGAAAATAAAAACTCAACTTAGAAATGTGGTAAAAAATCTATTCTTTGTTTCTAGTATTCATGTTATTCATGTTTTGTCTGCACGAATATTATAGGTATCCATAGAATGAAAATAAACCTCGCGTATATTCTCTTACATACATTTATTCAAATTCACTTATAACATAACGCCGATATAAAAATTAATTATACAAATTATAAAATCACTCGTGTCCCTCTTTCATCACCAACTACTGTACTCGTCATTTCACATTCGCAATAATTCCATTGTTATCGACCGGAAATTTCATTTACCGATGACATTCAGGTATCTCGTTAGTCAGAATTGTCTTGCGTTTCAATATCCTTCTCGTTAGATTGTTCAGTTGTTTGTTCAATGCTTTCAGTGGTGACGTTTCCGGGTTTCCCTTCATTCTCTACGGACTCATCGGTTTTTAGTTTGTCAAATTCACTCGATGCTGCATCTAAATTTTCCAATTTCTCAGGTTTCTCCGTCAATTCAGCAGTTTCGTCGTCTTCGTTCGTGGTGTTTTGCAGTTCGTTCTCATTTAGAGATGCGTTGGCCTGTGCATCGTCGATTTTCGACGGTGTTACCGTTTCCTCTTCATTCGTTTTCGTTGGTAGTACAGTCTCTTTATCAATGATCGTGAAAGGTGTAGTCTCGCTCACACTGTCGCTCTTTATTGTCGTTGAGTCGCTTTGTATCTGCTCTTTCTCTGTATTTTCAACGGTATCGTTGTTCACCGGTTTCTCTTCCTCTTTCTTCACACTTCCGAAATCATCTTGGATTTGGTCCTTATCTGACTGTCCTTGCGCGGGGGGAGATGGAGATGTGTTCGCTGTATGGAAAAGTATTTTATTCGAAACGCAATTACATCGTTTGAAAAATAAATAAGACCATAATAAGTATGTGTTCGTTGATTTTGTAATTGTTGTATTATTTCGTGATTGAAAAAGAGTATTTTAATATAACAGAGTTGGAAAAGAAAAGAAAAATTCAATACGCAAAGATGACATGAAGATGATGTATGTGAAATGTTTCTTTAAAGTTTGATTTTAACTACTTTAATTCTATTTGATTCGATACTATTCAGTCAAGTTTGTTCTATTGTTAATTTTAACTAAAATGTGAATTTTTCTGCAAATTTATATTACTGAGAATATAAATATAAGTTAAAAAGTTAGAACTTTGATAAAAAATTGTTTTGCTCATTTTATATATTTTTTTCGTATTATGTTTATTCTTTGCAATTTTAGTAAATTTGTCTGTGGAATATTGAAAAAACTTATATCTATATCTAAACTTCGGTCTATAGTCGAAATACTCTGTAAGCATAAATTTAACATTTACGGAAGTCGATTTTTTTAACACTTTTTTAACTTACAAAGAAATTTATAAATGAAAACATTATAAGTACGTATTGAAACTCTCTGAATTCTAAAAATGATAATTCTTACAAATCTGGAATACTGAAACAAAATAATAGTTGTAAAAGTAAATTACACATGTACTTATATTGAACGATGAAAATTTGTTTGAGTAAACAAATATTTTGAAGAAACTACATGTAATTAAAATTTGATTGTATAAAACAATGTTTAATATGCACCGACTTAATGTTTATTTTTGAAAAATAAGTCTACGAAGTTTTGTATAAAATTGTAGAAAAATAATATAAAATGCTATTATCATATAATTATTAAAATTTGTATGCAAATTCATATTCGTTAAGTTAAAATTGAAATTTTGGTTTGCTCACTAAATGTTATAATAAACATTATATTTTAGACATTTCTTTCATATTATGCAGGCTTTGTGTAATTCTTGCATTGTGTACTTACGTATTATATACACAGAAATCTGCAGTCTAATAATTATGATAAATGTTATTCTAAACGATCATAGCAATTTTTAAAACATTCAAGAAAACATGAATAAGATAAAAAGCAATTGAAGGAATATGAAATTGTTAATGTAATAAATTTTAAAAATGCTTCTGTATAAAAAAAATAAAAGCTGTAATTTCATTAATTTGTGTTCTTACCATGTAATGACATTCATTATTGAAAAGTCATTTGTTTTGTACTTACCCACGTTTAATTGTTTCAATAATTGAACAGCTTCATTCTGAAACTTTTCCAACGCATCCACCCTCTTTTTTAAGATAGTTATAGCGTCGTCGTTATTTTTAAACCAATGACCTGTCGAAAATGAAGGAAATGATGGTAGGAACCACGAGTAATCGAAACGTGGAAATCCCTTTAGGTCGTAGCGAAGTGGCTTTGTGATTTGGTATATTTCAGTCTCGGGTGATTGTTCGTAGAAAAGTGGCGTGGCTGAAATTCGAACGAGGTAATTCGATATTTAAAACAAAAATCAAATTTTTAATTTCTTTATTACTTAAGCATCAATGATTGATTACAAATTGATTTATAATGTTGCCATAAAGTGATTCTTGTGTAAACGATTGTGAATGTAAACGATTTTATGATATCGGAGGATATCTTGAATAAAATCTCAAATTTTGTCAATTGCAATTTTTGATTGTAATATTAATATTAAATATTTAATAGATAATCCCTTACATATATAAATATTTAATATTAATATTAATTTGATAAAACTTAAGATTTTATTATTAGGTATCCTCCAATTTTATAAAATATAATTATACTAATCATATATCAGTCATATAATAATAATATAATTATATTATATTCATATTAATATTAAAATTAAAATTCAAAATTTTAGGTTTTATAGAATTTGGTAATATTAATATTATTTTCATATGACATAAATTTATCTTCACATAAATAAATTAATTGAAAAATTAATTAAATCTGATCAATTATTAATAGTAAAAATTGGTAAAATGAATTTTACAATATTCACTTATTAATATTTATATAATATATTTTAAAATTGAATTTTATAAAGAATGTAATTAAAAAAAAATGAGATCTAAAATTAATGCCATACTGATATAATGACTAAATTATAATTTAAAATTTATTAATATAATTACTAGTATAATTACTAGTTTAGTTTAAATTAGTTAAAATTAGTTAAAATTCAATAAAATTAATTTAATCAATTAAAAATCTAAGGTATTTTATATTTTTAATATGTTATTATTTAAAAATCGTTTTATTATTTTGCATTTATAAAATATTCTCTCAGTAATAACTAATTTCTCATATCGTCATATCGCGAATTTTAGATTTTACAAAAATTTAGTTTAACATTTAGTTTTCTTTTGTATTTTATATTCTCTTTAGTATCAATTAACAACAAAGTTAAATTGAATTAACAGTTTCAAAATTGAGCAACCTAAAACCTAAATTTTTATAACTTCTAATGTTCAACAATGCCAGTTAGATTCATTTTTAAAAATTCCTTCATGCTTTATCTTTTTAACATAAGTAATATGTATTAACAATCGTCTCTAATCTTTCAATGATCATAATTAAGTCAAAAGTTTAATTTGATTTGAATTCAATTGAATTTCAACTTTTAAATCTAGTATAAATTATGATAAATCATGTTCCTCTCTTCGTATTGCTTCGTGTAATTTCAAAATCTCTTAATAGTGTATTGTTGTGTCAGAAACGTATGAGTCGAATATCTATGATCGAGCATATCATGGTTTACAATCGTAAAAATATATACGATAAATCATAAGATAATCGATTTTACGTCTAAATTAAATGATGAAAATGTATTTCTTGGTTTTAACCGAGTATGTAAATGAATCATATTGCCTGATTGCGCGGTAAGCATTCTTAGAATGCTTGAAAACGTCACGATTTAAAATTATTAAATTGCTTTCCAGCATTTATGATACTACATTGTACATCAATTACTACACAAATTATTGGAGCTACTAAACTTATTAAAGTTACTAAATTCTAGAGACAAATACAAAATTTGTATTAATATTGTACGAGAATATAATATAATATAATATTATTGCTTAAATTATTATATTTATTACTATCATCATTGGCATTTTTCTTTAATTTGAACATTATTGCTAAACAATTTAACTTTCACTTTCTTTGCCAAACAATTTAATTTTCACTTTTTTCACCAAATCTCAACAGAGAGAGTGAAGTCAAAAATTGAAGATAACCGAAAATTTTTAATTTGCGTGTTTTTATAAAATAATTGTCCGAATAATAAAATTGATATTAATACAAAAAAATAAGTAAAATTATTCATTACAGTATATTGTTTTTATTTTTGTTTCGAATGTTTATTTTTATCTCTAAAATGAAGTGCTACAGATTATTATTTTTCTTTTTCTTTTCTCTATATCAAAGTTTCTGAAGAATTAAATTTATATTAAATTAAATCTAATTTATATTAAATTGATGAGAAAATCGTCGAAAACGGAGGAAGAAAAAAAAATGTTGCACGTTATAAACGTCTATTTTAAATTATTGTTAATAAATATTAATAATTACTGACTACTTAAAAGGCTAACTGAGAACTGTGTCAAAAAGAAATATTATTTAATTATTATTATTGAATTTTATATTATTATTTACGTAGGTATAATATAATATGTACATCTATTATGTAATATATATAAGTTATATATATAACTTTATCATATTACTATCAAATGTTTATAAAAATATACGAAACAAAGATCTATTTTTATATATACAGATGATAAGAAATTATTATACATGTAAAATCCAACTATGTAATATCTCATTTATACAACGCTATAAACATAACATTACACAAGTGGATTTTAAGGGATTAATAAATAATTATTGGTAGATATTAGTAAAATTAAAGTTAAATATTAATAAATTTTACCATCGACATGTTGCAAGGCTAGCACTGTCAGTATCAAGGAAAGTAACTTTAACATGATTATTCGTCACTAACTCTATAATGTTACTATTCACGAAAGTCAAGTCTTTCACTGAAGAATTTTGTTCCTCAACGTTGCATTTATGTAGCTTCGAACCATCATAAACTCAATAGCCAAACCATTAAGGATTAAGTAAACGATAATTTTTCGTAGATCTTATCGACAAAACTGTAGACTGTCCTTTAGGGATAAATTGTACTGTAAAAATTTCCGGACGACTCGCTGATAAACTTTCATGTTAGGAATGCGATATCATTTCTCAAAGATCAGAGATAAGTGTCATTTTACCTGAAGACATTTGTTTTTTTTTTTACCATGAAAAGCATTTATTAATAAGTTGTAAATTTAGTTGACACTTTATAAATACTATACGAGTTGAAGATGTAGTGAGTCCAAATTTAGAAAAAAATGAGTTTATTATAGAAATAATAAACACTAAGAATATTTGGTTCATTTACCGATTTAATTTACCAAATATATTTCATATATTTCATGTCATGTTAATAAAGACATAAAAATCAATTTTTAGATAGTAAATGAACTTTTATTCGTTATGTTATTCCTATTTTACTATTGAAAAAAATATAAATTATATAATACATTTATTATAATACATTCTGTATTATAATAAAGCTATAATACATTCTGTTTTTAATCTGTCGTATCACATGAAAATCTAATTTTCACAACATTAAGGAAAATTAATCAATTCACTTGTCAATAAAGAAGTCTATTTATATTTTAAATTATTGAAAAATTAGGAATATATATATATATATAATATAATATAAGTATAATGTAATATAAATATTACACCTTTTGTTTAAAATGCTGTTAAGTTTTCTCTTAAATGTTTTCATTTAAAATTTGTTAATTTTATTTTTATTATACATTATTATTAAATTTCTTGGTTTTTTAAATACAATAAAATTGGTGAAAAAAAATCGCATTCGAGATTTTATCAGAAAGATCGTGCATTTTTAATATTTCTGTCCTAAAAACGTTCAGTTGATTAAATATTATTTCGTATTGTAGATACATGTGTCTTCGACATACATTAATTGAATACATAATTTAGATGATAATCTGGTGATCGTGATAATGCAGCAAGTCGTATGTCATTCGAGAATTTTCGACTAAAAATAATACTATGATAATGAAAACGTTGACCTAAATGCTTCGTAATGGGGAATACTTTTAAGAACACAATATAAGTGTTGATAAATAAAGATGTATATTTTCAAATGACAAAACTATGATCTTTCGTATTAATATTTAAAAGATATTTCTAAAGAGAAGACTTTAGTTCTATGAAATCTACAGACTTTTGTCTTTGTGAAATGAAAGGAAACCATTTTAGAAAACCATTTTATTTACATCTGTAGAACGTAGTCTTGAAGTCGTAGCACTCAAAATAAAACGAAAATCAAAAGTATTTATGTGTCTGAAGATTATGCTGGAGATTTCATTTCTGAGAAAATCGAGTTTGAAAATTTGCCTTGTACATAAAGGATAGTCCTAGAAATGATAATAATCACAGATTGTATTATAGGAATGCAAATTAATTAGTGTAACTAATTACTTTGAATGACGAATTGAAACATACATTGATGACAGGCTACCTATGTACATAATCATGAGAGCTAATGTAAACATAGTTTGAAGCTTATACATACGTATAATGAATAAATTTCAAGAAGAAATATTCATTAATCTGTGTTTAAATTTAGGTGTATTGTCTATTCTTGTACAAACGAATTGGACAAGAATTGATATATATCTTATATTATTTTGATTAAATCATTGATTTATATTATATTATTTTTGATTAAACTATAAGTCTGTAAAGTTTTATTAAAATCGTATCAGTGAAGTAATTATTTTAAAACAGTGAAATAATAATTTTTGTAAACTCGTTACTTTAACGTCTCAAATTATGGTTAATACTTATATTATTAGAGAACAATTATGTTACAAGATGCATAATTAAAATGTTGAATGCATATAAAGGAAATATACAGTAATCTTTCAATTTTCTATTTATGAGTAATAAATTATAAATTTTATTTATGAGCGCAATTGTTTATTTATGAATTTCTTGCCTCCGATAGCAAAAGTAATTAAATTTTCTAATAAAAGCAGCTAAAAATAAGAATGGATATTTACACATATTCTAGCTTGGGTTCGTCTAGAGGTCAATAGCTAAATTAATTAATGTCTGCACATGTCACGGTCATATGCATCAAATGGTTAACTCGCGAGGAGTTAATTTAAACGTATGTTTAAGTCAACAGAAAATAAGTAATATGGAAGATGTTTCAATCTCACTAGTACTCCAATTATAATGTGTGTAAGTTTAAATAGTAATAAAATGTAAGTTTAAAAGTACATCTGTACTTAATTCATAATTTTATAAAGTAGAATTAGATTTAATAAGAATAAATAATTGTTATTAATGCTGATCAAAAAAATGTCTAGTATAAAAATTTCTAATTCTCATACATATATATATATATATATATATATATATATATATATATGCGTTACAGGACTTTTTTGTCTATGTCTTCTCATATAAATAATAATATTATTTGTATAAATGTTTTTTATTTATAATTTTATTTAACTTGTTTATATTTATATTTTTTTGAAATGAAAATAATTTGAAAAGAATTGAGAATATCAATTATTATAAGTAAAAAGTATCATATAAATAATAAAATAATAAAAGAAAGTGAGTCAATCATGTTTTTGTATGTTCAGTAAATCGTTGACATTTTAAGAATTAAATACTATTCGATATGAAAATAGTATTGTAACTTCAATTGAACTTCGAAAAGGAATTCCATTATAAATTGGAGAAACATAACATAACAATCTACAAACATAAACAGATCATATTAGCAAGTGAATAGTCACATACATATAAATGAAATTTTCAACAGCTTTTTGCAATGAAATCTTAAAATATACCTCCAATCATAGATCACCAAATACTTAATAAAATTGGAGTATGATCGATATTCAATTAGAAATGATCTATATCAGTCATAAACTAACTAATACACTAGCGTGTATTAATTATTTATAATGTAGAAGAATAAAGAAGGAAGCATATAAGTAATCTGAGTCACGTGACATAAGCTTACAAAAAACATGTATAATTGATTATATTTAATCCTTTTTATATTTCTGATTGATTTTTTTCATTATTATAACTATTCTTATAATATTGTATAATATTGTAATATACAATAATAATTATATTTTGAATATCAGGTGAAAACAAATATAACGATAAAAATGTTGCGATTTCTCGAATTTTCACAATAAGCCTAACATTCAAAATCCAATAACATAGTGAAAGAAAATCGTAAGATACATCAAGTTTTAGGAGATCATTGTAAATAGGAGGTTTCAATCTTCAAATCCATTGTAAATTCAAACATGAAAACAAATTGTTCAACATTTTCATATGACGATTTATAGCATTTTTGAGAAGAAAAATATCTCCACTTTTTCATCTGCCACGTGATGTGAAAACATCTTATCGTTAGAATAAAATGAAAATAGAGACTCCAAGCTCTAAAACGAAGCTAGATTTTGTTTGTATGATTGCACGAAATTGTAATTGTTTCAATAGGTGTGATAGTTTAATGCTCCAATATTAACGTAGCGTAACGTAACAATGTATATAATGTAACAATACGTTGTATATGATAGATGGACGTTGCTCGTTATTCACTAATCAGGGGGCTAGAAGCAAGTTACACGTGTCTTGACATTGAACTCCGCAGGTAGATGTGTACTTTGCCTTCGAGCACAATAGATACCTCTTTAAAAGGGAACGAGCCTGCTGTCCAAAGCGTCTCTGGATTAATGCGCAGAAGGTAATCAACTTTCGCGACTGGGATTCCCCGGCAGCGTCACTCAATCGTACGGAGTCAAGAAATTTATCTAGCAACAAAATGATAGAGAATTTACGTAAACGTCTGTTCTATTTATTATTACTACGAAACAAGTAATATGAATTTCTTTAATTGCAATTAGACTGTGAATTTTAGGTAAATACATATTTTTGAAAATATTATTAAAAACATAGAAACTTGGAAATTAGTTTTCAAATCAAATATTATGGAAAGGATTATCTTATACTTCTGGTATTTTGTGCATTAATTCATATTGATTACATTGTACAAAACCATTTCAATACTATAATAACTATGACAATACTATAATATTATGTATAAGTATATAATACTATATATATATACTATATATAATGCATAATATTATTCATTAGTATATATAATACATAATATTACATTACACCCGTATTATATAACAATACACTAATATAATTTAGTTATTAATATATAAGAAGATAATTTCATAAATATTTAAAGAGAGTGCTCAGTTGTATACAAGTAATGATACATAGAAGAAAATATATAAGTTTTTTTAAAAATATATAACAAACATCTTATTTATAATAAGTATCTATATAGTTATTAATTATAATGATGTATCTGTGTACATTTCATCATACTATTAAGGACATAATTTTGTTTAGCAGTCGAATGTGAATATAATTCTACATTAATTTTATAGATTCTGAATTTTGAATTACGATGTATAGGTATAAGTTTTTAAATAAAATTGTGATAACAAATTTTAATTATTTTATTTAAAATTTTTACCTAATTCTGTGAACTAAGAATAGAAATAACTTCTGTAATTAATTCAAATCAATAAATTAAAGAAAATAATTATTTAGTTTAGGATGTTTTCTGTTTTATTTAATCTTTTAATTTAAATATGAAAGTTATTTCTAATTTTAATTCGAAGTATTTTCCATGTATAATTAAATACAAATTTTAAATAAAAGAGTTTCAATTTGTATAATAAAATATATAGATAATTTCATTACATCATATTATATATAATATATCAACATACATTAAATATTATTTTTCATCATATGAAAATGCAAATTGAAACTTTAATTCTTTGTAATTTAAACTCGGTTTAACTTGATTAATTTAATTTCAGTTAAAACTTACCAATTTAAGTTTTAATTTAGTATTTATTAAACAAACATAATCACTTACTTTAAAATACATATTTGTTTCGTTTAAACTCTTAATTTAAATTAATACAGAAGTTAATTTCTGTTTTCAATTCCACAGAATTTTCTGTTCTATTTTACGAGGTAAGTGAAAGAATTTTTTATCAGTATCACATACATATGTCACAAACTGTGTTAATTTTAATTATCGCACTTGGAACCGCGCGTGTGTGCATCTGAACAAATATTTAAACATTTCTATTATTGACTGACTGTCACACGTGGTACTTTCTCGAACAGTTTTCAAATGATATTACATTTCGTTCGGAATATTTTCGTCGACTATCAGGTCTGATCGAATACCTTATTTTTTTTATAATAATGATTCAGATAATTCCTTATGAATCATGGAATCTTACTAGTAATTTGCGTGCACAATGATATTTCTTTATTCCTGTAAATGGACCGTCGCTAACAATTGATTCTACGAAAGTTGAACAGAAGGTATCAATTTATTGCTTGCTGCTCAATAATCAGTAAACCATCAAGGTTACCGATTCCATTTAATTTTTAATTGATTTCGTAAGTAGCTTTGTTCATTCACGAAAGTGGTATCTACATGTAATTTCGATTATCCTTGGTCGATCGTTAGATCACGCAGGATATGTATGAAACGATTACGGCTATTATAATGAACATCGTAAGCAGTTTCTCATGGTTGAAAATAAATTGAAAGCTAATTAATAATACCAATTTTAACGAGTTTTGAGTTTATTATTTCTTCCTGCGTGTGCTCCTTATCACTATGTTGCATTGCGAATTAAAATTTTCTGAATTTCGAACTTACTTTAATGTGTGATAAAATATGAAGTCATGACATTTCTATATTGAAAAATAAATTTTTTTCTGAGAACTGCTAATGACACTTTTTCTTGACAATTCTTCAATTCTTAATCAAATTCTTCAATTTAAATTATCAGTTTAAGTTGTCAGTTTAGATAATAATTAATAAATCTATACAACAATGTATTTTTTTGGTGTTCCATAATTAAACTATGGATATTTATGTTCCTTGATCGATATCTTATGAAGATAACTGAAAAAATAAAACATAGAAAATTATTTTACTTACAACGAATCCAATCAAAAATATTCGGACACTGATGCACATTTCACTTTGACATTCTATTTTTGTTGTTTCTATTGATATATCATTCATGTTATTTTAAAATATACATAAAGTTTTTTAGTTAATTTTAGTACAATTATACAATATTAAAAATTAAATGATATCATTTAATTTTCGCATGATAAGAATATTATATTTATGAATTCAAATGCTATGAAGAATATTATGACGATTAAGAATATAAAATTTCTTAAGGAATTGAAAATTTTATTGTTAAATAATGTTATGTAAATAATGTTTCTGTTGTTAGATTGTTGTGTTATGTCATAAATAAAGCATACCTGTTAATATTATATAAAAATCAATAATATTATATAAAAATTAATAATAAATTTAAATATAAATAAAAAAGTTCTAAAACTAGATATATTATTGATTTTAACTAAATAATTTAATGCTGCTAAAATTAAACGATGTGTTTGAACAAATTTTTACGATACTTTTCAAGTAAAGTGATATAAATTATTTTAAATTATAAAATTATATAAATTACTGCTTAAGTTTTCAATCTGCTACTACGAAAAATAATTGAAACTGTTATTCAGATTTTCCATTCTTTAACAGGAAGTCATCAGCAAGGAAGAATAAAATCATACAAAGAGGAGAAACTACATTTTACGTAGTTACAAAACACACTGTTATTTTTAGTTTACGATTTAATATACAATAGAATGTAAGAACAATTATGATCCGATGTGTTGATTATTATTTATACAAACAGTAAATCACAATTTTTGTTGAAAATGAATCGAAGCTAGTTCATAATTAAAATCACACGAGGAAGAAAAGCTATGCTTTGCAAATATACTGTTATCTTTAGTTTCCGATTTAGTGTTCAACAGGATGTAAGAACAATCATGAACAATTACGTGTTGATTATTATATATGCAGACAAGAAATCGCAGCTTTCTTATTATTGAAAATGAATTGCAAGTTAATTCATAATTTAAATCACGTTAATCGATATCACTTTTCTGATTTATAGATCTACAAATTTTATGTAATTTTATGTAATTAATTCTTTGAATAATGCATCTTTCAGATATATATTCATTCATTTGATTATTAATATCTTATGCATAAAGATTAATTAATTCTAAAATACAAATAATTATATAATAAATGCTTCGAGTGTACATAAAAATTTTTTAGAAATTTTCATTAGATATTTTTTATTCATTAATTCAAATAGTATTTAATTATTTACCGAGAAAGACTAATTACAGTTGCAAATAAAATATGATTAAAACATTTTCAATTATAAAAATAATTGTCCTGTTTTATTAAAAATTATTTATTTATTAAAAAATCTTGTTAAATTTTCCTAAAAATTTTATCTTGTTTTATCTAGGCGTTTCTTTCAAACAAAATTAATTAATCTATATAATACTTAAGATTTGAACATGCTTGTTTTATTTATGAATAGATTTTTTAATCTAATAACGAAATTATTAATTTCTTAAATTTTAAATTTCTTAATGGATTAAGTGATATTTTATAATTAATAAATGCTAGTTATTAATTACTAATATTAATTATTAATAAAACAGTTGCGAATAAAAATAGAGTTAAAGTAAATAGAAATATCATTTATTTGAACTAATATTATTATTAATAGAATACTTTTAGAGAAGAATTTAATTAAATATAATAATGAATTGAATTTTTTAAATTTCAATATTTTTAGAATTGTTGTAAATTTTATTATCTTTAGATTCCTTAAAATCTTTTCTACTAGCTATCTGATTTAGGAAAAATATAGAAAACTGTTTTCAGTTTTACTGAATCAATATTTACTTTAATTTTAAAAAA
This sequence comes from Tetragonisca angustula, assembly GCA_036937485.2. Classification (NCBI taxonomy): domain Eukaryota; kingdom Metazoa; phylum Arthropoda; class Insecta; order Hymenoptera; family Apidae; genus Tetragonisca; species Tetragonisca angustula. The sequence continues at coordinate 2,324,846 of JAWNGG020000002.1, forward strand.
ATTAAAACAAACGTGGTATTTTTGATGAAATATTATCTTTGACAAGAGAAGAAAGACAGCAGAATTTTTAGATTGCAGATGTTTATATAATTTCATATTTTCACAAATATTAAACATATAATTAACATTGAAATTATCAAAGTGGTCCAAATGAATTCGTAGATGTAAAATGGTGACTTTTTAGATATTTGAATACTTTTTAAAGCGTATAAATAAAATCTGATGTTTCTTTATTGTAAAATGCACTTTTTACTATTCCTTATGCCTCAATTTCTCTGTTACAAATTTTATTTTAGTAATGTTAGAGACTAAATAAAAATTTTTCTCATTTCTTTCATTTTCAAATATTATAATAAACAATTATTTTATACACGTGCTGCTTTTGTTTTAAATTAAATGCGTTGTGTCTGCTTTTTTGCTTTCTAGTTTTCAATAAATGTTTGAACATCACTAATTTAATTCACAAATTTTTATGCATCTATGAGAAATTTAAAAATGCACACAATGGATATCACGTGCAAAAATATATAAAATATCCAAAATAATTTCCATTTGGCCTCTATTTCTTTAAGTATAAATACATTATAAATTTTAATAAAAATCCACAAACACGTACAATCTACTTACGATATTTCGAATATAATTCCGAATGAAAGTGTCAAATTTAAAAGTTTCTCGCCATTTCACGAACAAACTGCACCGTGGGAATTGAGCAGCGCGTAAACTTCGCGTGCTATTACGAATTTTCCGTGATTTCAGTCGTGCAATTTTTCGCACGCCGCGGAGGCATCGAAACGAGCCGTGGCAAGGAAGAGATGCGAGCGAATCCTATATAAGATGACGGGCGACACCGATTGACTCAGTCATTCCATCGTAAACTGCGACAACGTGTGGATCGATCGAATTTGTACGTTTGGTAGTGTCAGACGAGTATTCAATCATTCCTTGTTTCTTCATCGACGATTCGTTGGTTCCGGGTAATAAAAATGGATATTAGGATCTTGACATTGCTGTTGTTTGTCAGCGTTACGGGATCCTTTGCGGACCTGCGGTCCCCTCTCTTCAGATTGCGCAGAAGTGAGTAGTCATCGAGTAAACACACGCACGAACCTGCCTTGTACAGAAATAAATTCCTCCTTACTAACACACGAGTCCGTTATTGCTGTTTAATGAATGTTGCATGTTCTCTGCATGTACGTCGCTAAGCGCACTCGCACGCGCCTAACAATTTTGTCAATTAAAAAGCAAATTGTTGTACGACAGAGTAGTCGCGGTGGTTTAAATATAATCGTGACACGCTTGAACGCGACATTTTGTTCACGCTATTATTTATGAATGAGTCTGTGGATTTTTATGTATTTCGTGTATGGCGAAACAAAAAAATGTCCAACGTAGTATATTTGTTATCTAGATTTTAGATATTTAGAACGTAAAAAGAAATTTGTTTTGTCTACTGAATATTTAATATTTAATATCTATATTAATTAATTAATTGAATAATTAAATATTCATTAGAACATTATATCATTGTAATTTTTTATTTAAATATATTTGTTTAAATATATTTTCATTTTATTTAGTCAGCAATTTAAGTTATTAGAGCAAATATACAATATTACAATATTATAATGGACAATAATATATAATAATATATTATTATATACTTACGTAGTTATAATATAGTGTATGTGTATTACATGTATTATATATAGTATGTGTATATATAATATGCAGTAGGTATATATAATATTGTAATATTTTATTTAAATTAATTTAAATTTATAACGTAAATATTAGATAATATTAAACATTTAATAGATGAAACAAATTTCCTTTCAACTACCATTTCATTACTTACGTTCATAAAAATTCAGAAATGTATAAAAATCCACAGTTTGTTTATGAATAAACAGGATTCGTTAGAGACACTCTTAGACTGTACTCAACTATAATTGATGTTATTTCTAAGAAAAGAATCTTTTTTCACACGTCAAAAATTTTATCTAACTGCACAAGTTATATAATGTTCAAATTGGCGTTGCGCTAAATCACAGGAAACTTACGGAATGTCGTGTGATCGTGAAATATTAATAAACTTTCGGATAATAATCCGCGTTGATAATGGAAACGTTTTTATTTATTTGGCGAATATAAAGAACCGTACGCATTAAGATGTCGACGTTCAGTTTGTCTGAGCTGACAATGAAAAACAGGTCTGAGCTGTTCTTTATGGCGTAAACGTCCTTCCGTAAAAAAACTAAATTCTGACTCTTGGAACTGAGAACTAAAAGAAACCGATGATGCAGTTTGATTATAAACAAAAGTATTTCGTACGCCATTTCGTTTATTGATAATATTGGGACAAATTGTTTTGGGACAAATGTTCAAATGGTCATTATTCTTTTTATTCTTTTAGATATAGTATAAAAGTTCTCTTTAATGGATACATTATTGTAGTAACATAAATCATAATTAATGTAATGTACACAACTAAGAAAGTTAAATTTAAATAAAAATTTGGTTTATATATATATTAAATATTAATATTATTTAGAAGCTAATCGATTTTAATCGACAATTATTGTGTGGTAAATATATAATAGTAGTAATATATAATAGTAAATAGTAATTAACAGAACTCAATAGAAAAATATACATACATGACATAAATTGTTTTCAGTCAGAAGTAATGTATAACAATTAGCTTCTGCACATTCAACATATTAATATATTAATTGTCAATATAATATTATATTAATTATTATTATATATATTAATAATATTTATTATATGAAGTTATGTATTAATATAATACTAAATATTATTTTATTCGATATTTTAATAGTATTTTATAATTATAAATAAATGATGGTAAATATTAATATCAATCTACTTCAGATATTTTACATATATTTACATTAGATTGCATTTTGTAGACGTTCACGCCTACAAAATTTCCCTAGTTATCACAAAGTAAAGTACACATCAGCAGAAAAAGGAAGTTTTTCTTAAAATAAGAATTTTGTCAAAATTAAATTAATATGATAAATTCAACTAATCGATTAAATTAATCAATTATAAGATATCGCAATACGTAATATTTCACACAATCAATTTATATCAGTTAATTTACAATTAAACATAATATCAACTTGATTTATTAAAAGCAACGTCATTTAAATATCTAAATTAATTTATTAAAAGTAATGTCACGTTACTCAACTGTAACGTTTCAAAAATTTGTTTGAACTTATTTAAACTTGCGCTACAATCGAGCGTGTTTTCAATAAACGATCGCCGCATAATCTGCACAAAAATACAAGGAAAGAAGCGTCGGTTTATCTACGTCGGTTGCTTAATCAGCGCGAAATATCGACAGAGTGTTGGTAGTACATGCATGTACCAAGAAATATTGCAAGCGGAAGATTTTACAACCGCGATAATATCGATAATCGATATTCTCACGTACGTAACTATCAATTGCACGCTGCATCCTCCTTTTGCATGTAAACAACATTGTGTGTGTCGTCGTGCGAAGATAATAATTGGCCGTGAAGTCCGTGAACCATGACCTCGTTCCGTCTCCTACCTTGGTCTCGACTACAGTACTTTCTTCCCGGTTTCTTTGATTTTATTTTTGCGCTGCAACGATCTTACGATCAACGACTTAACACTCTCGAGACAGATTTTTCTTCTTTTGACAATTAACACAATTATACCGGGTGTTATAATATATTATAATAGTGGTACAAGTGGGCAAGTGGTGATTCATCGTGAAAAAGTGAGTCTGAAAATGCAGAACAAAATTGTCTTGTAAGACGCTTTGTCTTTGAGACATTGTTTTCGATTTGAACATTTATCAAGTATGTTTGAATTTAGCTAATTTCAGTCGTGACACGAAGTTACTCTACTTTCTAATAATAATAAACTAAAAAATGTAGAACAATATTTTTTACGAGACGCTGTCTCACTGCTGTCTGAGGAAATGTTCTTTCCAAGAAGATCGAATTTGAAAATTTATCAAGCACACGTGTACCAAGGGAACTTTTAACAAAACATTCTATGTCTATTTTCTTGAAATTAACAAATTTTATTTTACATTTTTTGCATGTGTATTCATACATATTTACATTGCATATTTTACATGTGTGTACATGTAAAAAAGAATTTTAAAAAATTTTTTTAAGTGGAATATATCGTTTCAATCAGTCTTCTACATTAAGATACTCATATAAGTCTGTAATGACAAGAGAATTATATACTACTTACTATATGTGTAAGAAAAAAATTTATTTATTACATTCTGAGAGTTGTTTATGTCAGTAGACGTATGGAAATTTATATTGGGAGTACTATCGTTTAAATTGTCTCGAAAGGGTTAATTACATACATAGACCTTTTTTTCCCTTGTAACTTTACGAATGGGTTCCGTTAGAATCGGAAAGTTTGTTGGAAAGATACGACCTTGAGGAGTGCGTTATAAAGATTTTAAGAAACATAAAATGTCGATGATTTCAGTTGACAAAGTTTTGAAGTTTGGTCCTTTGGTTTTCGAATTGGTTTTAAATTGTTTCTATTGAGAAAAATATTAATCTTAAAAATTAATATAGTTGATCTTAAAAATTTCGTTTTTATTAAAGATTAATGAAACTATAGTAAATTATAACAAAATTTTTCATTGTAAACATTTTTATGATATGCCGAATGCATTATATATTTGATGTGATAGAATTCTGAATATAGAAATTCTTTATTACAATAATATAATAATTGTAAAATTTATATTTATATCTATTATCAATTATATTTTGGTTGAAAACTTTTGATACCAAAACCACTTTACGAAGAAAGTAGATTGGTTACATTGACCTTTATAAAATAATTCAAGATCATTGAAATTGATAAGAATGTTTGAGAATATTAATATTAGAAAATTTTGATAATTATTACCAAATTAAATAATGCAAATAACTTTTTATTTCGCCATATAATAGTCATTTCTAATCTTTTGTAAATAACTTTTTTTTAACAAAACTGGTAGACGTTATCGTTTATAAAGGATCTTGAATTTTAAATTATTCATATTATAGCACATTCGCTCAAGAAAATATCTTCTTGTGAAGATTAGAGAAAATTACAAGTATAATTTGTACTGAAATTATCAATAAAAAATTATTCATATCAATGCATAGATAGCATCTTTTGACCCTGGTTGTTTATTTCAAATAAACTTTTTCGTTTCTATTCTATAACGGCGCGCATTCATTTCACGTGTCGATTGGAGAAATCCTTCCTTATGTGAAAGAACTGTTACTTGCACGAATGTATTTTACCAAGACAGTACTATTCAAATAATCTCTCTGCATGTTTTATGTTCTATGTGAAATTCCATGTTCCTGTCTTATCGTACGTATCGTAAAAATAAATTGAACGATCGAAGTCCTCCAAAGATAAAAAGAACAAATACTGGTAAAGTTAACAATGTAACGTGTGGTGCAACGAAATCTGTCCCTCGTGTGCATGAAAACGGTGAAGGAATTTCCTGAAATTAAAAACGTCCGAAACTCACCACAAAAGCATGCTGACAGTAATAGTGAATAATAGTGAATCGTGTGAAGTATTGTCCACAAAATAGAGTGTTTGTGTAGAAACAATTGTAAGAACGAAAACAATGGTATTTTCTTTGTTTCTATCGACAAAGATGGATTGCAAGATGATAGACCACGTGTCATGGATTTCGCTGGGCTGTCGAGGATGAAACGAGAATCCAGCAGTTCTGCCAGAAGCACCACTGTACCCACGTCTACTGTAAATCCCGCAGTAACTCAGTCCAAAACAAATTCTCAAAGTAGTTCCACGAAAGAGCCAAATCTTACGACGCCTAGTTCAGAGTCTCCAAAATCTGATTCTACAAATACGCCTGATTCAGATCCTTCAACACCTGATTCAGATCCTACAACGACTGACCCAGATTCTACAAATTCCACGCCCGATACAAGTTCAAACAGTAGCAAGACACCCAAACCGAGAGCAACGATTACACCTGCCAAGCCAACCACTCAAAAGAATCGAAGATCAACGCCCGATCAAACATCCACAACTGCCAGTTTGACTGCCACGACTGCTAGCCCGACTACCGAACCCAGCACGCCTGATTCAGAGACTACAGCCTCTAGTCCACTTACCGAACCCAGCACGCCTGATTCAGACACGACAGCCTCTAGTCCAACCACGATACCTAATTCAAAAGCACCAACAACCGCACCAATTCCTGATTCGAAAGCTCCAACTGCCAAACCAACGATCGCTCCGAGTCCTAAAGATCCCAACACGAAACCCACGTCCTCTAGTCCAATCGACAAATCCACGACGCTGAAACCGAAACCTGAAACAACGAAGAAACCGACCGACTCTGAGAAATCAACAACGGCTACGCCTTCGTTAGCCTCGCGCTTTAGCGACGACGAATCGAAGGAGCCTAACAGGATCCCTGAATCGAATCAGACCCCAAACCAAGGACCGAATACAGGGAACTTCATGTATCCTGGGTTCCCAAGTTTCCAATTCCCTCCGTTCTTCATGCCTCCAGTTGTTCCCGACTTCTCGTCACCGTACAGTCCTAGCAATCCTTATTTCGCACCGAACGCTGGTAACAATGCATGGAGCGTGCCCAACGGGGGAGCTGGAGCTGCGACGTCTTTCGCTTCTGCTAGCGCTGGAGCTTCTGCTGGTGGCACAAATTATAATGCACAGCCATTAGGTTATCAAGGTGGATATCCCGAGAACTTGAACACTGTCAACGCACCCATGGCTGTCGAACCGACTATGGGCAACGCGCCGAACATGTTTAACGCAGGGGGATATGGCTATGGAGGAGGTAATTAATGAAATGGGCGAACTCGAGTTGAAGCATGTCATCGTGAAGATTTGTCGGGTGGATGGGTGCACTTTGTGTTAATTTGCAGTTGAAAAGAATCTTTTGCAATCGGCAGGATTCTTTTCGTAGTGAATATTTTGGAGAAAGTGAATGAAATGAAATAATTATTGAAACAGAGTAATTATAATCGAAAGTCATTATGCGTAGTATCGAGTCATTATGTGACTGAGTTAGTTATAGGATTGGTACATTTAGATATTATATTAATTGATTTACAGTGATTGAAACCATAAATGTCTAAGGAAAGGTATATGCAATATTTTCAAAATTGGTGTAGAAAACAAATAAGCCAGCAAAAATAATTTGAATATATATTAATTTTATTAGTTTTATATGTCAATAATATACTGTAAATTATATTGTAATATATAAAATTAACATTAATATGTTAATACTAATTTTACATATAACTTTTGACAACTTATAACAAAGTTTAATTTATTATTATTCAAATTATGAATTATATATGTTATATAATTCATGCACTAAGAGTTACTAAAAATCAAGTCTGAATCAATTTTTAAATACGATAATAAAAAGAATAGATCATAATCAATTAGCTGTCGTTATAAGTGTTTTCAATTTGTTATATTAAAATTGTTTTCGCTGTCTTATACCACTTTTAAAAATATTATCTTTAAAAATTTACTTTGGACGAATGAATATAATCAGCAGAAAATGTTACTATATGAAAGTAATTAATTAGACAGGACAATTTAACATTTTTTATTTTTATTTTTATTTTTATTGGTTTTGTTAGACATACTTAAAAGTTTAGAGCATGTTGCAATCTTAAAAGAAATGATGATCAGATATATAAATATTTCATTCATTAAAATTATTAAGTACTGAAGAAATTTTAATTAATTATATTTAAAAATTAAAGTTATACACTATTCTTATTTCTCAGAAAAAATAAAGAATGCTCCAAACTCTTAAGCGAAAGTATTTTAATTTATTGTAATTTTATATCCTTCTTCGTTTTAGAATTTCTACTGTCTGCTGCATTTTTGAATATTAATATATTTGATTTGTTATAGCAATTCAGTAGGGAAAGTATCTAACACGATATATCATTACATTCTTCATATATCTGAATGTCTATACACACAATATAGTACAACATGTAACGCTATCTAAACATTCAGAAACAATCAATTTGATTTTTCTCTTTGTAATATTGTTTAATATTCATTATTTTATTATTTACAGGCGTACCATTTGACGGTGGATTTGCATTCCCTGATATCCAAAGACAAATCGAGGACAATATCAGACAATTGCAAAATTCGATCCAAAAACAACAACAATGGTAAGTTTAACAAAAATGAGATTTTAACTACTAAATGCAAATTGTTAACGTTTTGTATCATTACTTCTAAATCTGTGACTTAAAACGAATCGTGCCCTTGCAGTTGATTCTACTACGATATTCAAAATTTTATATTTCAGTCGTACGTTCTATGCAACTAAAAAGAATTTAGAATGTTTTAAAACAATATTCAACCCTTGGTATCGTTGAGCATTGAAAGTTTTAAAATTTATGTTTCACATTACTTAATTTTTGCTTAGTTTAATTTTTTTGTTTTCCTTTTTGCAAGTTTCTTTGTAAGTTATTTTTTGCAAATTTTACTATTAGTCTTTATCCGTGAAAATATACAGTTATTATAGTCACTTGAGGATTAACATAAAATTTAACTAGGAGAAATTTTACTTATTATATAACTTACTATATATTATTATATAAATTATACTGTTATAACAAGAATTGTATAACAAGAAATATATTGTTATATTGACAAAGTGACAACTAAGTTTTATAGTACATATATATGAAAATAACTAATACATGAAACTTGTATACAGGTTGTCTGATCGTATAGCCGATGGAGGCAACAACATCCCTGGTGCACATAGCGCTGTATCTAGCATTCAGTTGGGACCAGGAGGTGGTTATCAAGCTGGTGCAATTAATCCGGTAAGTTTTGAAATTTTACACATAAATACGTAAGCATATATACTCATTGCTCGATTTATTTCTTCCATATATATTCATCGCTGTTCATAAATGTTAAAATACTTGTAGAAAATGAGACAAGCTAAATAAATAAATATTACTAAAATAAACAAATATTATTAAAAAATTATTAATATCGTTAGATAATAAATTAGATAAATTATTATCTCGTTTGTTGATCTATTTATGTGCTTAATATATTGTTTACGTTTATAAATACAAAAATTTATATACTATATATATATTTTGATTATAATTAAACTGCGGAAATTATATATTTGGGAACATAATTAAAAAAATTTGATCCAGATAAAAAGTTATTTTACATCCAAATATCATAAAAAGCACTATTCTTTGATTACTTCATATATTTTTTTCATATTATATTTACATCTTTAGATTTCTCAAAAATGCATGAAAATCTAAAAAAAAAAAAATACTAAAAGTCTAATTATAATTGTACACTACGCTAGAAAGCTAAAGGATCACTAAATTATTTAAAAACAAATCATTGCATTATTCAAAAAATTATATAAAATATAACTTCGCGAAGAAAAATATTTCAATATATGAATCATACTCTTTGAATTGAAAATTAAATTAAAAAATTTCTGCCAACTGAATATTAATCGTGTCATGTTACAGAACTTTTAGGAGATCCAAAGTGACTAAAAGTCTCTAGTTTTTTTAATGCTCATCCGTCTTTCATTCTTTCAACCCAATTTGTTTCCTGATTTCAAATTGACAGGACGATAAAAAATTAATATCTACTAATGAAAAGAATAAATAATTAAATCTGTATGTTCTTCAATTGACAATAAATATAAATTTATAGAAATTTATAGAAATTCTACTCATAAGTTGTGTGAAACTTCATGTTCATGTCTTCAATTTCATGTTCATGTCTTCAATTTCATGTCGTGAACGTATGTCCTTTATTTTCTTCTTATTTAACATTATGATTACTTGTTTTTGGCTTTGTTGCAATTATGTTTCAAAACTATAAATATCTATATGAATTTTCCAAAAGGTGCATAATTATAATACAATATGAAAATATGATAATTAAAAGGTAATGTATTGTCTATTAAGAGACTTTGAATGATTGTCATAGTTTGTTATCAATAATGACAAAAATATATATTAGGAATTTAAAATTTCAGGCTGCGCCGGGAGTGGAATCCAGATTTGCCAATGAACTTCCTGCACCTTCTGGCGGTTCCTATGGAGTGTTTTCTAGCTCTAGTTCTCACACTATGGTTGGCCCAGATGGCAAAACGGTCTCTCACAAATCGTCGACAACAGGTGTAAATGATAATGGAAAAATTACTTTCCGGACAGTAGAGGACTAAAATGTGTATCCTTAACTGGATTTACATAAATAATTGAACGCCTACCGGGATAAAATACAAGTTGTTTCGTTTTACCTTTTTCAATATTCTCTGTAACTCAGAATTATAGATGATACTTTTAATCTTTTGCTTTCCAAATATACGTAAGTAATTGCTATAGAAATACTCATTGTATGTATTTAAGTGACACCCAGAGTACGAAGCGCATAAAACTGTCTGACATATTAGATTGGTGCATATGAAATTTTTCTTGAAATTTGGATTATCAAATATATTGAAGAAGGAGAAAGTTGTTTCAAATCATGTATTTTCCGTATCAAGAATGTTCTGATAAAAAAATTGGAACTTTATTAGTAGACTATTGATGTTTATGGATTTTTATATTTTTATAAACGTAGCTAAAAAGTAGAATAAAGATTTGTGTTTGATTAGAGGATATTTTGTATATATCTGAATATTACGTAGGTTCTGTGTTTTAGGGTAATTTTGTACTCTCAAATTCTCCAAAAGTTAATAAATATTTACTTATCATGTTTGCTTATTAATGTACGCTATGAATCATCAAACAATTTTATAATTCTTTCATACATATATTCATATTTAGAAGTGTTCTGAAAATTAGTGGAAGCATACATTTAGCATTTGATAAAGATGAAAGGTATCCTCCTTTCTATCTAGATTTAATTTTTTAATACAAAAATTGATTTTAAAAAGTTTCAAAAATTTTTTAATTTTAACTTTCACAAATTTTTTTGTTATTTGGAAAAGTATATTAAATCTAAATATAGAAATAATTACTTGAATTAAATACGTGTATATTTCAAAAACCACGTTTCATATCTACCAATTTAGTATAATTCCAATATACAAATAGTTATATAATGAAATCTGGTGGTTTAAGTTTATGGATTATTACGTCTAGATATATCATTTTAAAATACTGGAAGACACTTGATTTTCTTGTGATCTCTTTTTTTATAAGTATTAGAATTGATTAACTTCGAATCATTCAGAATATGTAAAAAAAAGTTTATAGAAGTTATTTACAAGAGTTATAAAAAAAATAGTGAATTAATGATTATCAATATATCGACGTTGATAATCTTTTGATTTAAACCTTGTTAAGAAAATTTTTAATGAATCAAACAAGAAATTCAGAAAAATCTATTGAAAATTTGAATTCTGTGCATGGAGTTATTAATAAAAGACAAAATTAATAATAATAAGAGAATTCATAACGTAAAATAGAAATCATAACATAAAAATATGTCGATTTTTTTATACGTCAAGTTTCTATAGAAAAATAAGAATTCCTGAGTTTTTAATAAGCTCCTAATGATATTTTCCGATTTAATCTTAAATTTTGTAAAAAATGCTAATCTATGAATGGGGATGTATATTTAATCGCTTGTACAACTAATTGCGAACTTTTCTTGTCTCGTTTGAAACCTTTTTATAAAATGATCAGATATAGGATCGTTATGTATTAATAGAATTTATACTTTATTAAACACGATGATACTGTTTACAAGAAAACGATCGTGTATTAATAATTTCTTGATTTCTATTCCTCATTGGATTGAGTTTTGCTGAAAGGTGGATCGATTTTATCGTTAACAACAGGTTTAACTTCAGGTTTTTCAATACTTCTTCGATTTTGGTACCATGGTTCACCACCTTGGTAACGACTTTGAATCTGAAATATTTTATCATTTGTAATAAACTAATTATTAACAAAAGCTTGATTAAATTAAATTAAATCAATAATTTATTAGTATAATAAAATATTATGAATTTTTTTAAAATGAAAATTTAATGAAGATTTTAACAATTTAAAAATTTTTTATTGTTAAAAAGCAGTTTGATTTAATAAGAACTGTTTGTACATTAATTTCTAACTGATATTATTGAATTGGAAGAAATTCGTAATTTTGAAAAAAATGTCGTTACAAAATTTAATCATTTTGTGATATATTTTAGTGAAAAAGTTTGACCAAAAATTTCCAATTGATTGATGTACAGTGGTTCGCGGAAGCTTTAGATACTTATAATAACTGTTTTTGAATATGTTATATAATTTTCTTTAATTGAAATAAATATAAATATAATTTGGTATTGTATCACAAAATCATTCAAATTTTTAACATTTTCAAGAAGAAAAGCATCTTTACTTTGCCTTATCTTCTATATAAAACATCTTAGAATGAAACAGAACATGTATTTTAAAAGTAGGGGATTTCAGTTTTTAAAATTAATCCAAATTTATTATTATATGATTTCTATTTACAAAATTATAACAATTTTAATACTTAGTATCCGTATGTTAATGGGAGTTGCTGTACATATCTAAAATGCTCTTAAATTTTACAATTATAGTCAATATAATAATTATGACAATAATAATGTATAATTTTACAATCATATTCAATACTAATCAAATTTCAAAAATTTTCTATAACACACATAATGTATATACAAACATGAAATTTTTTATAATAAATATTGAAATATTCTCGTGAACCACTGTATATACTGAAATAACTTAACTTTCAAACTGTGCAAATGCATTACAAACTTTATAAACTATGTTATACTGGAATGTACAACACAGCAAATATTATTTGTAATTAATTTCATACACGTCTTTCAAAATTATTTTACTTATGTGCACATTAATAACAAATTTTCAAAAGATTTTATTATGATAAATTTTTAAATTATAGCAAATCTTTGAATTACAATAAATCTTTAAACCTTTCATTATAACAAATCTTTACAAAGAGATTATTTTACCTGTGGAATATTTTTGTATAGATATAACAATGGACGTGAACGATTCAGATGATTGTAGTAACGATTGTATGTATTTTCTATACCACGAATTCCATCCACAATTGGAATATCATTTTTCCTAAAATCAGTTTTCAATTTCGTTTTTATGGTAAGATGAACATTTGTTATGATGTCACCCTCGTTATTTAGTCTCGATGAGACTGAAACATTACAAATGCCATTTTTGCACACGTCCATACTGGATTTCGTCCCGTTTTCATTCACCGTAATTTGAATATTATTAATAACAATTGGCTGTTCCAATGAGTCATCCTGTAAAATTCATTTTCATTTAGTCATCCTGTAAGTAATATTTATTTTTATATCGATTAAACGGCACTTTAAATTAGGATATATTAATAATTTGAATTGATTTTGGATATATTAATAATTTGAATTGGATTTGAATAATTAAAAATTTAGTAACTGAATAATTCAAGTAATTTAAAATTTAATAATTTAATAATTTAAATAATTATACAAAATTATTAATGCCTTATTACTCAATTATTATTAATTATACAAAATTACTAATACTATATTAATATTATAAATTATCAATTATTAATACTACTATTTGTTTCCTGCTTAATTTAATGATTATAATTCTGCAGCTAGTAAAACAGTAAATATTGGGTGCTCGAACTGATTGACATCTATCTCAATTTAAGTCTTGGAAACAAACAATTATTATAATTAAATTATTTGCTACTTCTATAATGATATACTGACGTAATAAAATAATAAAGCAACGTGCGCAGACAAAGTAAAATTTTCAAAATATCGATATACATGGCTATGTTACTTTCAAGTTGCATTCAAATTTCATAGAATATAGAAGAATGTGTAATAAACGTGAGATATATATGAGAAAATACTCTTATGTATATCTACAGCTATATTTCAACGAAACATTATTTCTTTACTTAACACGTTACAAACAATCACGAATGTGAAAAACAACTTACTTACCTCTATAAAATCACTTCTTTTCGTATTCAGCATTCTAAGCTCATTTTCACTATTTATTTTAAAGTTGAAAGATTTTAAAATTTGCTGAGCCGTTGCTACCTGATCGTGAACTTTGTTTAAATTTAGAAAATCTCTTAAATCGTTCGAATTTCCTTCGTTTTCTCGCGAGTCAAATACGATCTGTGAAGAAATTTCCATGCATGATGTATAATTTTTTAACACAGATATCGTGAGAAGAACAAAAAGAACAGTTTCTCTTATTTGTTTCTCCATTGTTTGTTCGACTGGTACTATTTTTTTTCGAACAGGACATTGAATATTTCGCAAAGAAATCGTTCTGAGGAAGGGATAAGTATTCAAGCAGGATGTACACTGCCGCTCAAAAGTATGTGAACGCTTACAATTTTTATAGAATCTATTTGATTTCATGGTTTTAAGGAAGTAATCACGACTTTATCGTGTATCTCTTTGTACTTTTTACTAGATTTCTATACAATTTCATACGTTTGCAGACACAATTGAAGAAATAGAAGTTAATCAAATATATCTTTTCGCTATTAAATCATTTGCATCGCAACTTAGATTACACGATTTAAATTGAAAATGTCCATATTACAGTTTATCAAATCTTAATTTTACTATTTACTATTCTCTACCAATACTAATTTACAATGAAATGTCAGACATAATATTATATGGAGATTTAATCAGTATAAGTTACTTTCGGTTAAGAACAATTTGTGCTATGAAAATATTCTTTTTTACACAAAATCTTCAGTTTCGACAGAACATTATTATATGGTCATTGTAATATAATTATTAAAATATAATATAATATAACGTGTTATATAATTAACAAATATAATTAATTATATATTAGAATATAATAACGTATAAAATATTATTAAAATAACCTTACTATGCAAATTATTAGAAATAATGACTAAATTGTTTCATGAACAGTTTTAATAAAAAAGATTTGCATGATACAAGCAGTTTTTAATAAGAAGTCACTTACATTTTCTGGACCGTTCATATATTAATAAATATATAGTTTTTAATCGCTAAATATTAAAATTAAATAATTTACTCGCGAATTATTCCGCGTTTTATAATTTCCTCATTCGCGAAATTTTTTATTTTTTAATAATAAATTAAATGTTATAATAAATATTCTATTCAAAATATTTTACATATTTTGTATATTCTTTCACATTTTTGCATCATGTATGTACACATGTATATAGAAGAAAAAACAAACATATTTCTCATGAGTTGTAATGTTTGTTAGAATCAAATGTATTTAAATAAATCAGTTAAGATATAAGATACTATTATTTTGTTTAATAAGATAAATTTTTACTAAAGTATTAATATCCTAAAATAGAGGGACAGAGGACAATATCCTGATATACCTACATACTATAATGAAGAGAGTATGTAGAGTAAAGAAAAAAAGAGTAGAGTGTGTAGAGTGATTGTATAATATATATTCTTGTTATTAAATGGAGTTTTTTAAAAAATTTTTTTGTGAGCTCATATACACAAATGGATGCAGGAGAAAAAATCGTTTTAAACAGTAAATCTCTCTACTATAATAGCTCTAAGTTCTTTCTTCACATCATAAGCAAGTGGGAAAATATGGGTACTTTTATTCTTGAATAAAAAAAAATTTCTCTACTAAAAATAACTTTCATCACTAGATTCAGTATCATCTTGAAAATTCAAGTCCTCCTTTACTTCAATCCCTTAAAGGAATTTGTTATACGATTTTTTTCTTCTATTAAATTGGTGACTTAATTATTGACCAAATTAATTATTCAGATTTCTTAAATGGATAAAATTATATTACTGGAAAATTAAATGTCAGTTTAATGATCACTATTAAACATGACAGTTGTTCTACCACAGTTAGTATTTTAAGTAGATTTGTAGAATTTATAGAAAATAAGTAATGTTTTAAAAAAAAAGTATACCCATACAAACATATGGTGAATAAAGTATTGGTGAGATATTTAATTTACTCATTGATAAAATTACATTAATAATAACATTATAATAAAAATAAATGGATAATGGTGTAACAATAAAATAACGGATAAGATTATTATTAGTGAGATAAGTAATGTTTTCAATAAAATACTAATAAAGTAAATAGATAATAATATAATATAATAATAATAAAATGATGAATAAAATTATTATTGATGAGACATTTAAGATCTTTTAGTAGGATAATGTTAATAATACAATACTACTAAAATAAATAGATAATGATGTAGTAATAAACTAATGAATAACACGGTATAAATTAGAATACAAGAATTTTGTTCCAATTTATCAATGATTTTACATCTTTTTTCCAATTAAATATCAAATAAATATCAATGAACGAAGTGTTTATTTTTGAGTGGCAGTGTATATAGTACCCATTACAATAATGACAGTGATTGCTATATATGTAAGAAAATTACAATGACCTTCATTGATCTAACTGGCATAAAAAAAGAAAAAAGAAAAGAAAAGACTTAACTTGTGAAAAGTCAGCTCTCGAAGAATGGATACGAATCAGTGATCATAATTACTTCCTGAAGCGTTATCAATCACGAGATCAAAATGAATATTAAGCATTTGAGTATTACGGCTAATTAACGTAAACGCGTTACGTGACTGTATGTAAATTAAAAAAAAATAGAACAACGTAATGTGTTATCGACACGAGGAGTATTTCAATAAACTTCTTCCTTCGTGTAATAGCTTTAATGATAATACTCCTTTGTTAATTCATTACGGTAGAATTCCGTTGATTTGAACTTTATTCATTGCATAGAAATTTTAATTAATGATCAATTAAGTAAATTTTTTCCGATTGAATTCGCTTATCTATGAACGAATTATGTGAACAAGAAATAATGGACAGTGGGAACGGAGTGTTCATCTAAAAATTTCGACAAACAACGCATTTTCTAGAAGAAAAAAATTGACTCGAGAAACGTCAAGGTTACTTCTCTTTTCAAACAGAAATATTTTATTTTTATTAATTTATAGAAATAATTTATTTTTCACTGCAAGTTTCAAGGAAAATTTTGCGTGGAGGATCATTTTCTTGGATTTCTTCTTAAAAAAATATTTAACGAAATAAAAACTTATTCCAGTTTTGCTATCGTTCAAAATCTAACGTAGAATAAATGTTATTAAGTTATTAAAGTTGAAAAATTTTACTGTAAAAAGTATCGTGTAAAACTGAATCAATATATATTTGTTGTCACAGGCAATTGAAAAGCATTTTTTGTATTAACTTTGATTATCGAAATGTTTTTATTACATTCATTTTCATTTTATTTCTCAATATTTATTCGTGTCCACTTTATTAGTTATATTTAGATAATTCGAAACAAGTAAAAGAAATTGAAATAAATAAAATATTTCAAGACAAAGTCCAAATATCTGTAGCATTCTTCAAATGAAGCACTATTTTTAAATACTATTTTGCAAACCTATTGCGACAAAACAAAATATTTTATTTCTGCAATTATGTGCATATAACTCAAAATAAAACAGATTACTCGCTATTTGTTATTTATTATTACACGATAATAAGGAGGAGTTTACACGACTTTTACTTGTGACTTTTGTGAATTTTTGACTCAATCGCGTTCTTCGCTGTAAACTTGTTTCAACAGAAGAATTTAAGTAACAGAAGAAGAATTTATAAATGACAGCCGACGAAATGAAGAACGATTACAAACATTATCGTGTAATGCACGCGTGTTATTAAATTCGGCTTAAGCTGTAAGAAAGCCAAAAGCGTGGATAGACACAACGAGGGTTTTAATGAATTTCAATGAGCTTTCGCGACCCCTCGTTTGCACAGGGGCTTAGCCAAACATTAGATGTAAACGAGGGAATTTGAAATTGCTTCAATCCCTGTGTACTGGCTGTGATCGTACTGTCACAGGGTGCATATCGGAGTGCGTTTCGTCATTCTTTATTCTCCACGTCGAAAGAGCAGTGCATCGTCATTCGCGCATGTTGCGTGTCTTTTTAGCTCCACCGCGGAGGGTTCTATTCAACACGCACGACTTTACTCGACCACGTTCGTTTCAGAACTTCCTTTGAAGAAGTTGAGAAAATTAAACGATCATACATATATGTACATTTTTCTTGGTATTTGCAATGATAAGTATTTATACCGTTACTTATTCAACTTAAAATAATTAATAATCATACTTGAAATGATTTTATAAAACAAAAAACTGTCGTATTAAAGTTGTCGGGTTTAATTCGTATAGCATCATGCTTTATTGCACATGTATCACAAAAATGAAAGCTAACAACAATATCAATTAATAAACGAATCGCGTTTAAGTAACGTTTATAAATTCAATTATTTTACATTAATAAATTATTTTATTATTATATTTTATTATTATTGTAGTAAATATTATTATTTTATATTTATTATTATTATTATTATAGTATAGTATTATTATTATACATTATATTACTACATAGTGTAATATATATTATTATTATAGTATAATATTATTATAATATTTATTATAGTAAATATTACGTATGTTAAAGTAGCATGATAAACATGATACGATAAATAATTATGACAATTCTGTTATTACAAGTATATATATTAAAAAAGTTGAAATATCTCCTAAACTAATAATTTTTCGAAATACACAGGTTAATACCTATTTTTTATAGAAAATGTCAAGCTGCATCAATTAATGAATCAAAAAATATATTAATCTATCTAGAAAAGTTGAAGTGAACTTGAAATTTCCCAAAAATCTCCGTGTACAGAGAAACCATTATTGCCACGCTATAATGCTGAATAACTTTCATTAATAAAATATTTTCATATTTTTAAAAACAACGGAGATGTTTGAAGCGAGCTACCCTGTATAACATGTAACACATAATATATAAATTAAAGGAATTTTGTCAGAAAACTTAAATGTAAACTAACGTCAATGTCGAAATATATTTAGTGTGAATAAAAATTTCGATACGATAAAATTAGAATGCACAGCAATTTAAAAATAAAATTTCCTATTGAATGAAATATCTCAGACTGAAGCCAGAAACAATCCTATTCAAATAATAGCGTTTAGTTTGGTTCGCGCAATTAAGCACTATTTAGCCATCGGTTATACTGCTTTTCGCTCTTTTGTATACGCTTAGCATCCGGTTTCCCAAGAAATTCTGGCATACCTCGTATCCAGACGCATTTACTGCTGATGGAGCGTAGAAAACGTAGTGGGTAATGTACCATGTCTAATCTGGCTCGCATTATTGGGAAATTATGAAGCATGTGGTGCACACCATTCGATCCTAACAATGTAAATACGCAAAAAATTTATCTTTTTGTCGTCTTGTACATTTCTTTAGCAGATGTTTGGTAATAAATTATAATTTACAATATTTATTGATATGTATTGTACTCTTCTTTAGTCTACATCTGAACAGCTTTCTGATCAAACTCTTTTAGTCGTTTGTAAATCAATTAATTTTATAAATAAACATATTTCTTACATTTGCAATAATTTCCACAGAATTTTTTATAATTCTTTACTGTATTATTTTTGTATACATTATTTGATTGTTATTTTCAATAACATTTGTTAAGATGAATTTATTAATTTATTTATTAAAATAGGAAATTAATTTCAATAAATTTATTAACGATATTTAAATGAGTCGTTTATTAGTTGAAATAGTTAAATACATTATTATCTGTAGTTCGTTTTCATGATATAAAACAATATAGATGATCATTTAGGAAAAATATTCTGTAGTTAAATTGTTTATTAACTTTCACGCAATTATTCAAATAAAATTTTTATATTTTCTTTAATTTTTTCTGTTATTTTGTATAAGTAATAATATACTTGAAACTTAAATTATTTTATTATGTAATTCTATTTCAAATCCAAGTATGTTTATAACAGGAAAATAATTTTTTCCATTGTGTTTTCTATTATGTTCAAAAATGTATTATTTCAGGAAGTTAATTAACATGTATGCGTGTATTATACTCTTAATAATTTCAATCTTCTAAACTCTTTAATTTTACTAAAAATTTATTTATAAAACTAAAACTTAAAAGTTAAATTAATTAGGTTAGAAATTAAGTTGATTGAACAAATTAAATTGGAAATTACGATATATAAAATTAAAAAATATAAAATTCTGAATGGTCCTGATTCGATGATTTAAAATTTTGAACAGTCCTAATTTAATTCTAATTAAAAATATGAATTCACAGTTCATTTACATACCATTTGTCAATTGAATTCACACATCGACCCTATTTGCTCGATTAACGCAAAGAATTGTGCAAAAATGAAACAAAATAAAAGAAAAAGAATATGGAGAGACGTCAGATGATGAAGAAATACGACTACATAATTTATAGATCCCAGCGAGTTCAGTCATTCTTTATCACGTAGGATGTATCCGATTGTACGCGAAACAGAGCCAACGAGACAGCAGAAAATTAGGCACAAACTCATCTGTCATTTTAAACAAGACGTCACGGTAGGAAGACACCCCATTAATTTTGTCACCCAACGGTCTGTGACGTAGGGCGCACGAATTACAGGAGTCGTTTAACGAGACGATATCTCACGATTTGATGAACGATTTCCGAGAAAACAAAAACTCTTTCGGCGTCGAGTTCTCCCCTAACTATGTTGCTTCAGTCACTATGAAGAAATGCCAGAAATAACCGGTCGAAGGAATCGAGCGACTCTCCATCGAAATAGGGAGGAGAGCTTTAAGCTAGGTAGATCCATTCGAAAGTAAAATTGTCGCGAGTAGACACTTCTATAATAAACTATCCAAGAGCATCGTTAAATTTTCCAAGAGTGGTATTATCATTACTCCACGTGGAAATGAAATGATATTGTTCTCGTGACATTATTCCGTTAACGTTTTCTGTGAGCAACTCTCGAGAATCAGTCTTCAAAGCCAATAACTGCTGATTTCTACTCTGAAGCGAAATGAAGTAGCAAAAGATTTGGTTGACATTTTTTTCTTTTTAAGCAAAAATAAATTTGTTTAACAAATTTTAATGTTAATATTTTTAAATCTTTTAAACGTTTATATCAAATATTTTCAAAAATAAGAATTAAAATAAAATAAATAAATCAAGTAAAACTTGTTAGTTTATATTAAAATTCTTATTTTTATATTTATAAATTGTCAATGTATTTTCATACGTATATTTTACCTTCATACATCTGTCTTTGAACGTAACATAAATAATCTGAATTATTTTTTCAATTTTGTATTTGTAGGTGTTTGCTAGGTGAAATAAATATTGAAGATAGCTGTAAGAATTATCTATAAATTAAAATGGATAATATCCTTTTAAAATGATATTTTTATATTCAGTAATGTAATTTGTTACTAATCCGAAAAGAAACAAATTTGTTTTCCCTAATTTTGTTTCTTTCTCGGCAATTATTGAACTGATTACTACTATTATGAATTGGATTTATATTCATGCGTCACTCTGTGATATTTTATCTTAGATAATGTGTAAAGCAAGTTATTTGAGTACATTTGAATAAACTAATTATTTTATTTATATTTTACATCTATTAAAATATTGTTTATTCAATATATTTAAAAAATAAATTATCTCATTTGAAAAAATGGAAAATCATTTTTTTCTATCATGGTACAGAACCTCTTTTGCATTATAATTACTAAAATAATTTATTTTTCAATCAAAATAGTGAAATTTATTTACTTCTATTCCTATTTCTTATCTTGTTTGGAATAATCATCTGTTCTTTATTTTTCTCATTTTTATTTCAAATGAAGAATGTCCAATTCTCTAATGAAAAGAGTTGATTCTTGCGCGAAGAAATAACAACAGGGTCGTGTATATTATATCGCTTTATTATGACCATGTAACATCTGCGATTTGTACATTACATCGTCTTTCGTACGTTCGTTTTCTATGTACACAGTTCACGCCGAAATAGTATCGCGTTGTGGCTCTCTATTTATAACGTCTACGCTAACGTCTTACATACACGTATATTATGTGTAAATATGTACAAAAATACAAAACGGGATATTGGCACACTCGAAACACTGATCATGTGGCAAGCGAAGCGTATCACATCATTTGAAAAATGTCCAACGCCATTTTTTGCAATTACGCGCGGTTTCCTGAGTATGGAATTGGCAGTCTACAGTGTTTACAGCATCGGTTTACAGCATTTGGCAGTTCCTTGAAACGCTGGACTACATATATACGTGGCGGTATTTCGAATGAACGATATACAAGGCTGATTCACACAACTGTAACAAGCCGCATATTTTTTCTCTACTTCAAGTTAGAAATTAGAGTAAAAAGATGGAAAGATTCAAAATGAACTACATACTTACTTACAATCACGTTTTCTTCGTAAATGGACATTTTGTAGTTTTTTTTTTTTTGCATACATCGAATTTATTGTCATTTTATGTTAAAAATGTTAAAAACCATATGACAGAAAAATATATAAATTTTAATTCTGTAAAATTTTGTTTCCCTTGTATTTCATGCGATAAATTCTACCTTCTAAATTGAAACTATTTTTTAGTTTCCAAATTAAAAATATTTTTTAAATTCATCAATTGTCAACCATTAATCTCCTAATACTTTTTCGTATAAACTGAAAAACAAGTAAAGTGAAAAAATTTGATAAAAAAAAAGAAAAATTTTAAAAAATAGTGCAATTGCAAAAAATAGAAATATAATTTAATATATGTAAGAAAAAGAAAAATTTTTAAAAATAGTGCAATAAGATGTGAGCATGAATATATATAATTCACCTTGAACTATTGATCTTTTTCTTTTAATATTTTTCTCTAATTTCAATCGTCAGAAATATATTACTTGTTAGCAGTTGCGTAAATATGTATATCAAACAAATAAACTTACAGTCAGTCTTAACTTAGGTAGAAATAAATTATGCATTACGTCAAACTTTTACGGTGACGGACGCTATTACTAGATTGCGAATGTTCGTGCAATTTCATACTTTTCTAAAAAAAAACTTAACTAAAACAAAAAAAAGAGAGATCTAAGTAGAGATCTATTTTATTTATTAAATTCTCGTCTAGCCAACTTTATATAACTTTGAGATTGTACAATATATTATAAAATAACATAACATACCTAATATAAGAATGTAATATTTTTGTTATAGATTATAAGCGAATTTTTATGCATATATTTCAAATTTTTATGAATATCTATGAAAATGGAATCTAAATTTACTAACTATCATAATATTTTATTTGTTTATTATCATCTTGAATATTTTATATATCTTTACATAACATGCATTGCGTGCAAGTCTCCAAAACTTCACATAAATGCATAAAAATCCGCGTAATCTAATTACAAGCATCGTTGCATGATATTCAATATTAAATAAAACTTCAAAGTTGATATGATAAAAACTACATTATTATGCTTTGGATATTTTACATACATTTACATACATTTACATATGTAGCATTTCGAAATTTTAAATTTTCTACAAATGCGTAAACATTCGCACTCTAGCTGTTACAGAGAATACGTGGCTGTATCTATTTAATACTTGTCAAAATAATTTACATGATAAACTCTACGAAAACGAGTTCTACGACTTTTAAAAAATTCGATTCCATCACTCCTCTCTCTTTTTTCTTTCTTCTTTTACAAAATGCGTACGAAACTACATGCCTATCGCTAATATTTGCTCAACTTTCGTGACAACTTTAAAGTTAATGTTTAAGTACTACCATTATATATGTACATGTTCTATCAACGATTTTGTTTTCTCAGTCAAAGTTACAGAAACTTCTCGGACGCAAAAATTCATATTTTTCGTACGACGATTAAACGTATCTGGTCAATTGAGTGTGAAAATCTTGAAGACAGACTATCAGCTGACTGAATGTCGGTCTTTCGTCTGCGGACATTGCCCAACAATAGGCCATAACAGCGAACAGCTCATCGGGACAATTTATTGGTTGTGCTAATCTATATCCATCTCTGAGATATGAAGCCATTTCAAACGCGTCTACTTCCACGTACGGTTGCTGCGCTAATGTCGTTAGTTCCCATAATAATACTCCGAATGCCCACTGAAATATCGATAAAAATATATCCATTAAGTTTCCATTTTAGAAGCAAATCAGTGTAAATTATTCTCATTGGGACTTGCTCTGCGTAACATTTCTTAACAAAACTCTCGATCCACGAAACATTTTAGTTATATTATTAATAATATAATTTTATAATAATTATAATGTCCTTCTATGCTTGGCAATTGCCCAAACAGATTTGATCAATTTAACAACACTGCATATAACTTTTTATAGGACAAAAGAATGAAATGTAATATATTTTCTGCTTGGACAAACAAACGAAATGTAATATATTTAAATAATTGAATTCACATCGAATTTACCTGATCAAAATGAAATGAAACAAGTCGAGTAAAATTTAAGTTAAAAAGTAAGTCGAGTTAATCAAAGATAAAATTGAAGTGTACCGAGTCTAAAATATTCTCGCGGGTATTAGGCTGATAAAAATATATTCTTAGGGAGAACCGATTTTACTCACCACGTCAGAAGCAGTGCTGAACGTTTTATTAAGCAAGCTTTCAATGGCCAGCCACTTTATCGGGCGATTCTCGTTGTCGCCGAGGCAATGATAATCTTGCGGAAACAGGTCTCTGGCTAAAGCGTTGTCTGTGATTTGAACCCTCAGATCATCGTCCACGCTAATAAAATGCAACGCTGATCGTTAAACGTCCTCGAGAAACGATTCCACTGCTTATATAAACGTTAAAGGCGCGAGGGTATATAAGAGCAAATAAACGAAACGTGGCTCGGTTTAAATTCGTCCGCTTCGTTCACGCAAAAAAAAAAAAAAACTGGATAAAAAGGATTTACCACAAGGCAGTATTAGAGTCATGTTCACGAGAGTGAACCGTAGCCAGTAATTAAAGCAGCATCGTATTTATTGCTAATTAATGCTGCACGGCCAATTAATTTCGTAACGAAACGTAACGACCTTAACTTTATTCCCCCACTAAAATATTCACTACGTCATAATATGTGTTATAAAATGTCGGTTTTATGCTTGAGCAAAAATCAAAGAAACAGGAACAATTGAAATTAGATAATGCTTGAAAATTTTCATGAAATACATGAGATGTACATGCAAATATTTTGTACTTGCGTGTCAAAATCGTTGGAAAATGTTAGAGTTTCAAGAAAATAGTAATTCTATCAAGTAAATAAATGCTTCGCTCGTGGCACCAATATTTTAAAATAATTAAATTCTTCCGCGTATTTTAATTACAAGTTACAATTCTAAATATTCGAAATTTCTAAAACGGGAGTAAAGTGTTTGGTCAGACGCGAAACGTTAAATAATTTTCCTTTACTTACACGCAATTCCTGGCGGCCAAGTCTCTGTGTACCAGTCTCTTTCTATGAAGATACTGGACCCCTTTGGCAGCTTGAAGGGCCATTTCCACGACTTCTTGCGTAGTGAGTGCTCTCGGTGGCCCTTCGCTGCTCAATTTACACCTTAGCAAGAACCTCTTCATGTTCTTGTAACCGGTGTGCGGATACAAGAGAAAAGGCGCGCTTCTATCTTCGATGGAGACACCCAAAACAGGCAGCAACGCTGGATGACTCAAACCGTATAGTGCCAAACCCTCTCGTAATAGAAGGGCAACCTTCGAAAACAAACAACCAAGAGCTTGATGAAATTAAGAACCGATATGAAAATTTAAATAGATTGCGAATTCGTATGTATGTAACTTAAAATTGCAAAATTGAATACAATATAAATAATTTAATCGAATTTAATAAATGTATGATTTAATTTTCTTTATCTAGAGTATTTTATAGGAAATTACTATATATACAATGGAAAACATCTGTTTCTTTTTTTTTTACATAGGTAAAAAGATGCAGGGACTAAACTATGTTTGAAATACAAGTGTATTAAATTATTTAGAATTAATTATTAACCATATGAATAATTTAAAGTAGAATAAAGAGTTCGATTAATTGTAAAACTGCAAATTGTATGAGAATATAAAGTTAATGTAAACATATATAACAAACGTATAGAATCAATTATATAAGTGTATTTTAATGTAACATTAATTTAAAAATATGTAACAAACGTAGGTATAAAATCAATCATGAGTTACTTGAAGAACAATTAAATATAAACGACTCAATTAAATATAAAATAGTATACAACGTAAAATTGTATAAAATATACAACAATATGAAACTCTATAAAACGTACAACAATACTCTAACGTGCAACTTTAAACAGCATAACAATGAAATTATCATAAAAAAAAGTATTTCAAACATTTCATCTTCAATCTACAACTGTTGAATTGGTTTCTGCATCACGTGCGACTATGTTCGAGCTATTTACACGAAACGAAACAGGAAGTACGTGATAATTATACGGTGATACCGCTCGAAACTAATTGCCAGCAAGTTAAGAGAAAACTTGGGATAATTTCATTGATAATGTTGAAAGAACGCTGGCTAATTGACGGACAAAGGGAAAAATGCTTACTTGCGATTGTGATGCATGTTCAGCAGCAGTTTTCACTAGGACATCCCTCGGGGTGGACGCACCCTCCTCGTGATAACTGCCTCTATACACGCGACCGAATGTGCCTTCCATTTCGATGCTGAGAAGGCGTACCCTGCATCTGTAACAAGTGCGAAGCACGATTACTCTGGGATTCGTGACTGCGCCATCAGCCAAACCGATAATTATTTCGTACAGAATCCGAGGTCCTTCTTTACAAAATTATTGGGAGGCCGAAAACGATCGGTCGAGTATCGAAACGGAAGCAGCCTGAATAATCGAAAACAGGTTAACATAAGTACTTTCGAAACTTCTTTGCCATGTTCCTCTTCTTTGTACACACGCAAGAAATTGCACATGGACGATGAATCTGCCGCGGCGGTATTTCATTCTTTTAATTTATCATTAGATTTATTAGTGAATTTTACCAGGATAAATGTTTGTTTCATTTATCAGATTGGTACATATGAAGTATCGTCTCTTTAAAGATTGATTTTGGCGTATTAAATCTTCTTTTCTCGTTAACTGTAACTATATTAAAAGAGGAGAAAATTTGTTATAAATCACGATATCAAAATGGTAATAAGAGTTTTTTGACAGAGATTTTCTTTTTTAGTTCTTAAATTGGTGCATAAGAAATGTCGTTTCTTTAAACTTCAATTTTGCCTATTGCCTTTTACCTATTAAATTGTCTTTTATCGTTAATTATAATTATATTAAAGAAAAATTTTTTGAAAAAATCATGATATAATAATGAAGAGAGTAGTAAAAGATTTCGTTTCATTTAAGAAGTTTTACTTGTGTATAATTTTGGCACAGTTGTTAAACATTTTCTTATAATTTTTATTATAGTAATAATATATATTTCTATTAATAATGATATATGTTTAAAGTCACAATTATTAAAAAGGGAAAAATTTATTATAAATCATGTATACTAAATGTTGAAAAATTTCACCCAAAATATGAAACTTCATTATTGTGATATTAATCTATAATTAAAATATTTATTTTTCAACTTCAATTATTTTAAAGAATTTCATAAACGAAGAAATTATAACAGCTACGTTCTAAGACTTTAATTCTAAAACTGAATATTTTTACTAATCTGGAACTTAAATGAAATTATCGTTAAAAAAAATAAGAACTGAACATTCTTACCACTCTGGAAAATTTACATGAATACTTGTTAATAACATATTGAATGATATAAAAATTATTTTGAAAACTAACTGCAATTAAAGTTTGATTGCGTAAAATGATATTTTATATGAACTAACTAAATATTAAATATTTTAAAAGAATATATATTTTTGCATATTATCTTCATGCTATTTTTGTGTCTTTAAATGTATAACAACATTCACAATTTGTTTATTATTTGTTTATTTGCAGTGTTGAAGATACAAACACTGTTCGAATATTTATCATGAAGTACAAATATAATCTTATTAATATCTATAGCATTAGATATGATTAGATTATTAATATCTATAACTTATATTTTCAATACACTTTAGTAAAAACATCTTTTTAATTTATAATTCATTATTCAAATTTTCAGTATATTTCAACAAAACATTTTTTAAATTCATTTTTCCATTCAATCTTTTAATTGAATCTCATAAATATTCCAAAAATGTCGACAAAAATTTGATTACATTTGATGAAATAAATCTCTGTGCTTTATTTTTAGTTGATTGATTAATTATTGCAGTTTCTCTGGTGTCTGAAACATATACATAAATTTACATACCATCGAAGTCTCTTTTATTTTATTACAAGTACAATCTACAGAACCTGAAAATCCGGATTTGCTTTAATGTTTGCAATTGCAGAATTTCTCCACATTGTGACATTTATCCATTGACTAAGTTATAAATAAGGATAGTTATTTCATAAAACATTGAATAATCTTATTAAATAATCTTCAGTAATCTTTTTATATAAAGATCAATTACTGTATTTGCTAAATAATGAATGCGAGATATCTTAGTCCACTTGTTACGTTTGAGCTACTTGATTTTTATTATACCATTATATTTTAATTTACATTTATATTTGATTGTTGCATATGAAATGGCGAATTTTACGAACGTATATAACCACATATGTAATATTCAGAATTTAGTAATTAAAATTAAATAATACTTATTAGACATCTATTTGAAACTTGAAACTTATCGGGCACAACAATGTATTATTAATTATTTTAATTGTTGTTAATTAATTATATTTATTAATTACAAAAAGGCAAGTTAGGTATTAAAATCAGATATGAATAAAGATCGAATTTAAGTGTATTTTTTATAAAATTCGAGATTTCAACATAACAAAATAAAATCGCTTGCAACAAATACCCAAAGAATTACATTAAGCTGGGAAACAAGTTGTCATTTAAAATTGTGAAATGTTTACAGTTAAATTAGAAAGTATAAATATAGAAAATGGACCAAGAAACAATGTCAACAATGACTGATTAAAGATTTTCATTTCAACAATTATAATATTATTTTACAATGGTCAAAATATGTTGATTCGAAATTTGAATTAATATTTTCAGAAAGACTATAATAATTTAAGATTAATAAGTATCAAGAAATTTACAAGTACAAATTTCAGAATTTTCATTATATACATAATTTCGTCATTTTATCTACAACAACTTACTATTATTTTTGATTTTGATATTTCATTTACCTTTGGACTGTAATTTCTTGGATTCTTTCGTGCAATTCTCGACTAGGTCGATCGTCTAGCCTTCTATAAGTAGAAGTAGATGTTGCAGAAGCAGGCGGTGGTGTTTCTGGCGATAAAAAAGTTTGTGCAGGTCCAACACCAGTGCCTCTTTCCACACTACACGCGGAACTGAGACCCCTCGATTCCCTTGAAAAGCAAACACAATTTCATACGAAATTAAATACGTTTAACAAATTTGTAGAACATACAGGAATTTTATTTTATAATGTATATTTTTCTTTCAATGAAAGAATTTACAAATTTAAATTATTTCCTTTTATTTATCTTTATTCCTTTTCTACTGCTTTGTCAATTTGATATTGAAACAAGAGACAGATATAAATAGTAAATTAATATATATTTAATATCTTCTACAATAATAATAATAGGTATTTCAGTTGTTAATAATTATAATATTATTAATGATAATGTAATTATTATATATAAAATTATAAAATGATTACTAAAATTAATAAATATTAATCTTAATTAAAAAATTAATAAAATTATAAAGTAGTACAACAATACCTATTAAAGCTATTAAATATGAAGAATAATCAATGATTGCCTAATTTAAAATAAATCACCCATTAAAGAGAATTCCAATGCTTTCTGTTCTTTTTATTCTTCTTATATATTTAATTTACGTGCTTTTCACTTTTTATTTTAATCTTTTTATTTTCTTTTCGTAATAAAATAAAATAACATTTCTTCGATTCGTCTTTCTATATTTTACAAAAATATAATCACTTATCTATATAAATTATATTGTATTTCTTATGGTTTCGCCATAAACCGTGTTAGAGTTATATCTTAGAATATATTTCTTAGAATAAGAAATAATTACAAAACTTTTAAAATAAACTAAAATATTTTAATAATATAATAAAAAGCATAATATTATAATAATAAAATATAAAAACAAAAATAAAGTAAATTCCAAAATTTTGATTAAATAACAAAAGAAGTATCAGCTATTAAAATATTGAGAATAATCAACAGCTACACCTTTATTTATTTATAAATAAATTACTTACTGAAGAGGATCCCGATGCCTCCTAGTCTTCTTGTCACGGACATAGTAAGCAACAATAAGAACGAAAACGGCTGCGATGAACGCGCAAGCACAGCCGATAGCAGCATAAAACACTTGTCCGCCTGAAGAGGATCCGGAAGCGGCGACGTGTACTTCCTCCGCTCCTATGTTACTCTTATCCTTCAAACAGATTTTCTTTCGTCTGAAATCCAAACTGGTGGTGTTTCGTCTCGACAGGGAGACATTTATCCGAAGGCTCAGATCGACCTCCGCATCGTACGGGCCGCAATGCAGGGCCAATGCCCAAGTTTGCAGCCCACCGAGAGGAATTTCACCAGCCTGCGATATGTTCAAAGAACTACTCAAAGCTGATGGGTTGCTGATGTCCACCGACATTGTATATGGCAGCTGAAAAATTGGAAATAATTGAATTATTAATTTAAAGATTTTGTAACTGTACTCTGTTGGATATCGTTGAATAATTGAAGAACTTCAGGGGCAAAAGTCACTTGCATTTAAGTGTTAAATATTTCTTGTAGGTAGTAAAGTTGTTTCATAACTGTTTATAATGTTAAAAGATTTGATATAAATTAAGCTGTGTAACCTCAATATAAGTTATTCATATGCAGCAGTAGCCTTCAGAGTTCAACAACATCCAATAAATTTGAGCCATTGAAATAGAATAAATCAACAGAAAGGTGTATTAACATTTAAATAACCGGCAATATTTCTATGTCATCATTATCAAACGACCGACATTGCATTCTTGCGATAATATTTTATTTTATTTATCTTTATTTTTGGTGAGCCAGCAGTTAACGAAAGTAAAATAGTTATGATAATTCTCTTTTAAATTTGTAAATTATAATTATGTGAATTATAAAACAATTGTATATTATTCATGTTTTTTACACATTTATAATTCATATGATTTTTCATTGGTGGTCAGTTATAATTCTTTTTATTATATTCATGCATTTCAGAGGTATAAACAATTAAATTGCATCTATTAATAACAAGAGAAGATTTTGTTTTTTTGTTATGTTTATTTCGAACTATTCGTTACAAATATCAATTCAATCAAAATTTGAATTCAAATCTAAAAGCTATTTTATTTAAACAATTAGTTTGTTTAATTTAATTTTGTTTTAAAACTAATGCTTAAGTGCTAATATGTAAAGTTTTTATTTAAATTGTAATTAAATTCCGATACTGATATCCTAATTCATTAAATTCTGGAAATATTCATATAAATTAGAATTTAGTCCTTATAAAACTCCTCTTACAAACATTTTCGTAGTATTATATCCTACCTACAAGACACAGTATTCTTTATTAATAATACAACAAAAATTATATTTCTGTAAAGCATGTAATTTACAAAATTGTTTTAAAAAGTTCAATATTTTATTTTTAAATTATAGATTTGTAAACTACTTTTCATAGGAAAGAATTAAGTATTTTTAGATTGAAGTTAGATGTTCAATTCAATTTCGCTTAAAATCAAAAACATTTAGATTATTAAAAATAAGTGAATGTCATTGAACAATCTGCATAATCGTTATCATAAGAATGAAATTCCTAATTTTAATGAATCGATGTAGCAAATGTTTTCCAAAACTTGCTCAAACGAAATAATATATTCAATAATATTGATCAATTCGAATGATCTCGAATGAAAGAAAAATACATTTTCTCTGGCGAATCGGCAGAATAAACAAAAGAGTTGTTCGTCCGTGCGACCAAACTGCAATTTCACGTGCACCGGCGCGACTCTCTAAATGAACACAAATGAACTCGCATTTCCGTGCCGAGTCACGCGTTTACGCGCACCTGTTTCGAGCGAAATGTGCAATTTCCCGCCGGATCCACGAAAAAAGAAAGAAAAAAAGAAAGAAAGAAGCTACGGTAAATGCAAATCACTGGAAATTCCTAATCTACATAGAAATGACTGTTTGCACAAATAAGAGGCCAGGACAAATTGGCAAGGGGAAGAAGTAAAAAGGGAAAAAGAACCGAGACAGAGAAATCGTAAAAATGGAAATACGCAAAATAAAAACTATTTTTTTTTTTTTTTTGGTATTTAAACGATTTGTCGAATAATAAAAATTATTAGACTATTACCTGTTGATCGAAGATTTTGAAATTTTGATTTTTATTAATATTTGAACGCTACGATGTTTCAAACATTAACCGTTTCCTTGTTGCTAAATTGACTAAATTAAATAGACTAAATTTTTACATCCAATTGCAAGTAAGATTCATACAAGCCCTATTGTTACGTATAAATCACATGCATAAGTTAATTTGTCGTCTTATGAGGTATAATTATTCGTTTTATATT
Organism: Tetragonisca angustula; assembly: GCA_036937485.2. Classification (NCBI taxonomy): domain Eukaryota; kingdom Metazoa; phylum Arthropoda; class Insecta; order Hymenoptera; family Apidae; genus Tetragonisca; species Tetragonisca angustula. Next base: position 2,357,724 of record JAWNGG020000002.1, read on the forward strand.
TGTTACAATTAAACCATAAATGCATCTTCGAAAAGGGAATGCATGAAGGGAATGTATAACAATTCTTAAACAATTCTATAATAATAATTGGAAAGCAGTATACATCCTGTCAATAGACTCGAGAAAACGAACATTATTTATTTGCAACTCTAACAGCATATTAAATAGTTGTCAAAAATTTCAAATTTTTTTTATCATATATTGCATTGTATGCAATTTCACACTTTAATATTTCCCATAAATGCATAAAAATAACTCATAGTTTATCGCATTTGGTGGAAATATTATGAAATTGCGCAAAATGCAATACATGATGAGAAAAAATATATAAAATATTCAAAATATAGCTTTTTATAACATTCGACACGACAAAAATTTTCTACTTTTCAAATTGCACTTTTCAAAATATGAATTTGCATAAAAATCCGCAGTCTAGCTATACTTAGAATTCTCTGCGTAAAAGACATTTTATAAAAAAAAAAAATGTATCAAATTAACAACGTTAATAAGGTTATGTCTTTTAATATCTTAAAATGATTAGTTGAGATATAAATTTTATTTAAATAAGAAATGAATAACTCAAATAATGGCGAAATTTAAATTCGCAAAAAAATTCCAGCAATGAGAAAGATACCTGCATTAATTATACATACCTTGAACATAGAAGAATCTTTACTTTCTCTAATTAAAGTTAAAATTACTATTAAAAATTTTTAAATTTTTTATTATAAATAAATAACTTAATTTTAAAAAATAAATATATATGCTGTGTGATGTAAAAACATCTTTGAAAAACTCGAACTCACGACTGTCAAAGTATAATCTTCACGCTTCAAAAGAGACAATTTTTGAATCTTAGTGAAATTGCTGACACGATTGTTCTTTGCGAAATTGTAACAGTTAAAATTTTTCGTCGTCATACGTTCACGTTGGTTTAGTACTTTTCACTGTATTTTGTAATTAACTGAAGATTCCAACGCTTCGACTCGTCCAACAAATTGCCAATCGAATGCTCCGAATGGATATAGAACGATAAACAAATGGAAAGAAAGACGCAAGAAGCGAGAGAAATAGAGAGAACTGCTACACCACTCGCTCGTAATCACGCGAACGTTGAACCTTCCTATAATCTGAAACGTACCATTCTCGGAAGACAATTTGCGCCCAGTGGAGGGCAAAGTGAATCTAGAGAAGGCCCAAGGAGCGAGAGAAGCGGTGAAACGAAAGAGGAGGACGAGAAGAAGAGGAGGAGGAGGGGGAGGAGGAGGAAGAGGAGGAGAAGCTAGATGAAAGAAAGAGGTTGGTTGAAGTCGAAGAGAGCTCGTAGCTGATTACCAGCTCGCAATGATGATCGGTTCCCAACTAGCTGCGGAGAAGGCACCTCGTCAACCTGCCTGCTTGGCTTGTCGCTACCATGCTACACTACGAGAGCTACACGCTCCACGCTCTGTGTATACGTTACACGCTGCTTCGAGGCTTGCGGTCTTTTATGACCACGAGCGGCCAACTACGTGCTGACAGTGAATGCCTCTGTAAACCGGCTAACCATTCGACTTAAACTATCAGGAATTTTTTATGATTTTTTTTCCTCTTTCTCTCTCTCTCTCTGTTGAGTTTCTGGAACGTCTGAAAACAACTGCAGACGCAGCGAGAAACTCGTCGAACAACGCGGCAACGTGAAATTTTACGAACGTGCCCGGTGATTCGGACGATACTTTTTCCTAGAACTCGCGGCAAATATTTTCGTTAAAATATGCCAGTCGCGAGAACGAGAGGAAATAGCAATGCGAAGTTTATATCGAATTAAAAGAAAAAGGATTACGTTCTCGGATGGTTTTGTAAGCGTTGGTTTACTTTAGAGAAAAATATGAAGATGTTGCGAGTGAATGTGACTGGAGCAGACGAAATCTGCGATTGTATTTCCATATTTTTGGAATTTCCAGATTTGGACCCTCGAAAGACAGTGGTGAGATTAGATTCATTTTTATATTTTTATATAAATATATTTTATTGCTAAATAGAATATTAGATACTTATTATTAACTGCTTGTTTTAACATTTTGCGAAAAAAGTAGTGTTATTTATTTAATATTTGTAGTTAATACCATATTTATATATCTAGTATTTATAATATTAATAGTATTATTTAACAATTATACTATTGTATTATTAATAATATTATATTAACAGTATTATGTATTTATTTTTTAGTATAATTTATTTAATATTAACATCAGTATTTATTTATTTATTATATATCTATATTAATGATTAAATGGAAAACAGTACAAAGGATGAGCACAATTTATATAAATGTGAATTACTGTCAACTAGTTCTGGTATTGAAAAAATGGAAAAGAAAATACATCTCTGGAAAAATTATTCATGCTAGATTGTAATCACCTCGAGACCACTCTGATACAGGTAATTTACCAGTAATTCATATTTATGGATCACAACCAGTCACCCCGTATAAATTTTGTTCTAAAAGTAAGAAATATATTATAATTATTTACTACATAATTAGACTGCATATAAAATACAAAAATGTATAAAATATTCGACGTGGAATACTTTCTATATTTAAATCTGATGCGTTCTTCTCTCGGCTACGTTCGATCTCAAAAATTAATATCTCAAGTTTAAACGAAATATAAAAATATCCTTATTCTTCGATCAAGTTATATGCCAAACATCTCTTTAAGATATTATAAATATTAACTTTTAAAACATTATAATGGACGAGACGTATTTTCATTCAGGTTTCATTCTTTAGATTCGTAAAAGTATAAAAAACATGTAAACATATACTGATTATCAACTACATAAATATGTATATAATCTCTCTCAGGTGATACTGTTGGTACTCCATAAATTCTCGTTTCGGGGCATGGAATGGAATGAATTTGTCGAAAGAATGGCCCGATGTGGCTCAAAAGTGGTGAGTTGATTGGCAGGTAGCCGGTGAGTCTGTTAGTAGCATTCGGGACACTGGGTTTTGTCGCAGAGGTGACGGATGTCTCGACACTGGCCATCAGTCTCCGTCTTTCTCCCTTTCCTTCTTCCTCTACGTTCCACCGAGACAACTCGAAGAAGTGGCTGGACCACTTTGTCCTACTCTCGGATCTGTTCCTTTCCTTTTTTTTCTGCACATCGTCGACGAGTCAATCCGACACCGTGCCGCATTCTGTCCACTTTTCGCCGCCACTTTGTCAAAGTACCATCGTCCTCAACAAGAGCTCAATGGTAAAAAGCATTTTCCCCAACACGCCAATATAATTCATTCGTCGCTGTACTGTCTGATCGTTCTCTATGAACTCTTTCACCAGTAATAACGTCATATTATCTTTAATACGGGTAATTACTACTGCTAATTATCACTTGGTAAGTAAAGGAACAGAATATAAGCATATAATTGTATATTTATACTTTTTAGAATGTAAGAAGAGGTACAGATTAACTTTAATTTCTATCACTCGTGAGAAATTTATAGTATTTAGAAATTTATAACTTTATGGTAATTGTATATAGCATGTATATAGCAATCAGTAATTTCAATTTATAAGACTTTTAATAATTTACTAAAATAATTAAAATTAGTAAAATTAGTAATAGAGAAATTAAAATAACGATATGGAAGTTATTAACCAACTTCAATTTATAAATTGTAGTCATAATTTATAAAGTAATTTAAATTTTAATGTACAAAACATAAAATAACGTTATAATTTTAATTTATAAAATTAGTTAGTTTAGTAACGTATCTAATAAATAAAGATCATTCTTTTAATATTTTCCCCTTTACAAATTAAAGTTAATAAATTAATAGTTTAATAAGTCATTGAAAAGTTTTATAAATTGAAGTTACTGACTTTAAACTTTAATTATTACTTTAATTATTATTAACTAATAATTTAATTATTACTAACTATTAGACTTTTGAACTTTAATTATCACTATAGTTTATCAACTTTAATCATTAAAATATTTTCGGTAAGTAAAGTTTAAATTTTAATGTATATTTTTAAAATTGAATTACTAATATATTACTATGTTACTATATATATATATATATATATATATATATATATATATATATATTACTAATTACTATGTTACTATAATAAAATTATTGTTTAAATTATTTAAGTGTGAGAATAATTTATACATTATAAATAATAAAGTAACAGATAAAAATATAAATATACGAACAGAACAAATAACATAATTGACTTTTATCGTTATAAATTCCACTTTTTATATTATTTTAAAATTTCAATTAAAATCTCTTGGTGTAACTTGAACAAGTATCTTCGTTGAAAATATTTCAAAGTATTGCAAACTATTTACGAGTACACGGTACTACTCCATTTGACAAATCTCACCGGCATATAATCGAATCATACAACTAGTATACATATTCATATAGCGATAGAACTTCATTAAGTTTTTCCCACTAACCATCCAGTTGCTCTCTCAATATAATAGAAATTCATATTCGAATGAGTCGGTTCAATGACCAGGAGTTCAATTAGTCGGATAGAAACTAAAATTTTGTTTCAATAAATGGATTTCAGATAAATGGAGTTACGCTTTGCTTGAATGCATTCATTGACACGAATGAAAATGAATTCTATTCATTTCTGCTCGGCAAGGCATTCTTCCGTTACTGATTTCGCGCACAATATTAATCCCTACGACGTACCATTGAAAATACTCTCTCGAGAACAGCTCAGGTTGGCGAGTTTTGCAACGATTTGAACAAAAGCGTTCTTTATCGATTGTAGAGGATGTCTCAGTTTTTGTGGTTCAAATGGAAAGAGAGAGAGAGAGAGATTCTGTATGCAAACCTAAACTGAAAGAAAAAGATAGCATTGTTTCTTCGAGTTAACAACGTAACTCTTAATTGACGTAATTGGACCATTGTCCAGGTTATCAAAATTTAAGATTTGACTATCTGATTTCGAAATTTTTAACTTAATTTAACTTTATTGCTAATTTCAGTCGTAAAGAATGCAAAATTCAAACTAAAATTAAATGCTTTAAATTACTCTAGTTATCTATGATCCAACGATAGTTAAGTTAAGATTTCACTTTAGGATCAAGTTTAAAAATTTGTCAAACTTACTTTTCGGTTAATTTCGCATTAGACATTAATTGTGAAAATAAATGAAGAATACAGTTCATAATAATAAATTAATATTTAGTTAAGAATTGACTACACGTGTAATTGATGAATTTTCAAATTTAGCTTGGATATGATATGAATCATTTAATTTTAGTTTTATTCAACCAAAAAGTTTGTGCATTTGTATTTAGTACCTACTTATTATAATTGAGTATTTCGCTACACTGTATTAATTCTTGTACATTTTTATATTATACATTGACAGACATGTTCGTTTCTTTTTTATATACAATATGCTAAAATATTCCAGTTTTTGTCAATTTGCATTACATAAAAAGTATTTAACCAGTATTTAACCAGTAATACCTGAATCTCATATTTATTATATGCTTCTATCTTGTCAAGAATTAACAAAAATTAAATACCTATGTTTGACAAATTTTCAATTTCAATTTCCTCAAAAACGAAAATCTTAATCTAGTGATTACCAATCTTTTTTTTATCATACACACCCTTTTCATCACATATCAGAATGTTATGTCTTTACCTTTCTAAAATGTAGAGACTGTTTGCATTCCAAATAAAAAATTGAAAAAATTGTTAGGATACAATATAATCTAATATAACATAAATTTTTTTCTATCAAATAAAAATTTACTTTATTAAATCAAAGTTTATTTAATACTAAACTTATATAAATTTACTTCGTTAAATCAATTTTAAATCACAATCAATTTAATTTCAATAAACGTTACAATCAATGAAAAACCTGCACATTTACATATATATCCACTAGCAATAAATATAGTACACAGTAAAATCGTAATTTCCCCCTGTTTTGAAAAACAAGAAAACAAAGACCTTGGAAAAATTTATTCACTTTTTTCCTCGTTCATACCACGAAAATTGGAGCAGCCTGTATAAAAGATCCATAAATTCCCTTACAATCGAACGAAAGGTACAGGCGTGAGTGGTTGCGCCATTGGTTGATGGCACGAATCTGAGAAACTGGAGAAGGACCGACGTGCCTCAATAATCTAGATAAGTACGTCTCGTAAGAACGGGGGACCGAGGAAAGAGTAAAGGCTTCGAACAGTTGCACGGTGACCGTCCAAGCTTGAAACGTTTTCATCGAACGATTCACCCGACAAGGTGCCCTTGCAAGATCTCGCGATCACGCGGATTCCTTCGTTAACGAGCGAATTCATCGTGGTGACTTTGATCCAGTGACGACCACCAGTCAAAGAAACGTAAATAGGGAATAAAGCAACCGGAAGACACGAAAGCTCACGTAATAGCTGCTACTGTAGCTGTTTCCTTTCATTACCGGCGGGCCTCGCCGTTTTTCCTTGCGCCTTTAAACTCACGATCTTTTTAACCGCCTTTCCCCACTCGAGATGTACATCGTTTGAGGCGAATTATTTCAAAGAAATTACATCAAAGGTCTGCGCGAGAGACCTTTTGTAAAACTTACCGGCCTACCGGCGAGATTCTCCCAAGTGAAATGCAGCTTGTGAACTTGCGCTGGCACCGGCACGACGAATTTAATAGCGTACTCGTTTATCACGCCCTCTCTCACGTAAAACAATTCCGCCTGGAGACCTGCAACAGCACGACAGATATTTTATTGATCAAAGCTTCTGCATTGTTATTAATCGTTGGCAGCATAAAGTAAAAAGGCCACGACTCTTTTATTTCTTTCTCTTGTGTTATTTTAACAAGAGTTAAATCCATACCCGAAGTAGGTTTACAAATATCGAGAATTTTGATACCGAGTTAACGACAGATATTTTAAATCAGTATCGTGCAATGTTTGTTCTTGAAACTAAAAGATATAAGTAATAATTAATTTAAAACTAATATTATTGGAATGTTCATAAATATAACTGAATCTAATCTGCAACAAAGAATAGATCGTTGGAATTATTATCAACGATCCTTAAAGTAATAGGAAGTATCAATAATTTCTTTCTTTCAACAATGTTATCATTGTATTAAAGACATTGAAAGTTTTTTTAATAGGATTTAATATTGTAATATTTTTGAATATTGAAAAACGTAATATATCAGTGACAATTATTGGAATAGTGTTGTAATTTTAAATATAGTTTCAAATCTCATTATCAAACGAAATATTTCTCTTTCGACAGCAAGAAACAGAGTAATATGAATTATTTGACAACGATTCGAATTAAAGTACCCAATCTTAATATGATTATCCTACATTTTGTGCGATAAATATCATTGATCTTTGTTGTGTAAAATATAGGACAGAAATTGAAATTAAGCCTAACTTCAAATTATGTAACTTTACTGACTCACTTAGGACTCAATAAAAATTACTTTTATATCCGTAAATGTTTCTTTTAAAATACTGAAATTATTATATTTTCTGATGAGCGTAATCATAAACAACAAAATTAGTTTTTGTGAACCTATTTACATATTTATTCATGATGTAAATTTTGGATATAAACTTTATTGATTGTCCACGAGGTGTTAGCGTTATGACGTCATGACAAAAAGAGGGTGAAGAGTATTAATGGCCTATTTCAAGAGCCTATCAAGTATACCTATAGTCCAGAGATGATTCATAGAAATGCATTCGTTTTGTGTTTGAATCAACCCAGCGTGTGTGCCATAATTTTTATCGGATTTTTATTACTGTTATATTTACATCTTCAATATTTACTATTATAGTAAATTCTTCAAATATAAAATTATATAATTATAACTATAACGAAATTTACTAAGCTCACATACATTGCAATTAATTCTGAAATAAACACATAAAACTGTAACATTAAATCCTTTCAACATCAAATTTTATTAATCGAAATAATAATTACTACAATCTGCATGGTTTTTTCAATTGAATGTAGAAAGTTTTTTAATTTATCATTTAATTGTATCATTTTTGTTTTATTCTATTTGGGAGCATTTTCGTCAGTTTTCTGATTGAGAAAATGGTTTCAATGAAAATGATGGTCGAAATAAAAATAAGACGATTAAAAACAAAGTTAACAACATATGTATATGAAACAAATGAAAGATTTTAATATTACAGATTTCAATCAAATAAAGATTTAATATTCGTCGAAAGAAACGACTTAAAATACCGATATAGAACCGAATATTTCATTTGTTGTACCCGTTATACCTATTAGATTTTAACAAAATAAAAACGAACATCGAACGAAATTAGATTTAAAATTAACGCAGACCAACGAGTCGCACAAAAACAAAGTAAAAAATTTAGATATATGAGTTTCACTAGACTATCCATTCGTATCCAGCTGTGAAACGAGACCAGTTGCAGAAAATTAAACTTGTAATTAAATAATGGGAGAAATAGTACTTTGAAAGAGTAGCTTGTGGCCAATTCAAAATAGGACAGTGGATTGCAGCGGAGTTGCCAATACAGGAAATAGACAGGAATTGATTACCTTCCATCGTTGGGGAATGTGCATATTTCAAACGGAGTAAATAACCAGTTATGTTTCAGGAGACAGCAGAACGTCTACGAAGTTCGCCACGAGTAATCGACTACCCAAACGCGAATACAAATCGTGTGAACCGAAGCGAAACCGAAGAGACCCAGCTTCACCTTGTAATTTACCAAGTGAGAAAGAATAAGTAATGGTAGTACGAGCACATTGTCTCGGAAAGAAGGTGGCCTCGCTTTCGGTCGATTTAGTGGGCTTGTTATTTTCTTGCGCACATTTTTACAGAACGCTTCTGCAAAGTTTAAAGGCGCATCGAAACGTGCGCCTCGTGTTACCTTTGTGCCACTTAAAAGTGAATTACGATTGCAAGAATTTACACGGGTATTTAAGAGAACAATTCATCAATTTTGCCCTTTTGTTGTTAAATTTTCGTCCTTTGCTCGATTGAAAGTTATTTTATAAACGAATAATTTTTACGAAAATACAGTAACAATTGTATAAAAATATAGTATTTTGTAGTTAAGAAGAATATTCGAGCATGCTGTTGATGTAGATATTGTATTATATTAAATATTATTTATATTCACCGATTTGCTGATTATATTAAAATATTATTTATATTTACGTGTAGATTAGACAGATAGAAGTTATTCTATTTAATATAGAATTAATTACACTCAGACATAACAGTATAATACAATATAATACAACAATGTAATATTATTGTAATATTATTTTCAACGTGATAAATTACACATTCTTTTGTTTTTACAATTGTTGAAAACATAAAGATGTATTGAACAAAATTAATATTGATACTTTTATTGAAATATATTTCTACAAATTTGTTCATTTTTCTTACAACTTTAATAATGACCATTCATGAGCAGATAAAAAATACTGTACAAAATAATTTTCTCTAAAATCTCGAATGAATAAATTTCACTCTATTATTTTGATCTGTTTCTATATTAAGAATTCCTTTCTCACATGTACAATCAACATTTTTAGCCATACTTTGTATCTATATTTTAAAAAAACATTCTAAAAATTAATAATTTTAATTTTAAGCAATATTAGAATGGTTGATAGCTGTACAATGTTTTAATAAAACTAGGCTTTGATTTAGTTTGACTAAAAATGAAATTAAGTGTAGCTATAGCTAGTAATTATCCAAACATTGAACACGGTCTTAAAATTCTTTGAATTCATTTTAAATACCATTTATATTAAAAATAAAAGAAACTAGACTATCGTTTAACTTTAGTAAACAGGAAATTAAATGCAACCGTATTTGGATATGATTCTGAAATCGTCCAAACCATTGTATTTTTTAATATTTCAAACATTTCCTTTAATTTTAGTTAAAAAAAAAAAAAAAAAGAAAGAAAGAAACTAAATATAACTATTAATTACCTACTCATTGGATATAACCGACATTCTCCAAAAATATTTTGAATACCATTCGCAAAGTGACTGGACCTGCATCTAATTTTAATAAAAAGTCATAACCGTAGTCATAACCAGTGGTCATCCGTGCCCCGGATGTGCTCTCACAATATCCCAAAAGCATTTTAAACAGCACACGGTGGTGGAAAGTTGGCAGATTCTCGTTAAACGGTTTCGGTGTCCAGTAACGCCGCGGCACCTGGATGTTACGCTACCGAGTAGTAATCCGCATTCAGAAGCCACAAGGTTACGTGGGCGAGTCGGCGGAAGGTGGAAGATCGGGTAAAGAGAAAAAAACAAGAGAGCGAAGGGGGAGGCGAAGATGGCGCGAGAGGGAGAAGGAAAACAAGCGCACGTCGTGTACTCCGTTCGAGGGTCTATGCTTGTATCAGATACGACGGTTAACGAGGCACGAGTTGGATTTTTAAGTCACCCGAAGACAATGTGGCCGTAGCCCCCACAATCGTGTCTTTGCTTTTGGTCCTTCTTCTTCGTTCGCCGTCCCTCCACCCCCCCCCCCCCGGGGTTCCATCGGCCTTCGGCCTTTACCGGTTTTCTGCATCAGATATCGTATGCCCACGACCTCAGCACTGGCTATTTCTCCGGCCAAAGCACAGCCGGCTTCCCTCCTGGGGACCAAGCGAACAGTGTCCGTCGTAAAAAAGACGCTGGCGTATCCCTGCGCCCTGTAGGATCCTCTCAGAAAATAATTACCTTCAGATTCTCGAAACCACGCTGAGTTATCGCTGTTAAAAATCGTATCTCCGTATCCTCACGAGACACTTTTATAGGTGTTCCGAGTATCGATAATCCTTGCTGTGTCAAGAATCACCGAGTCATCGGGGCGGGTCTCTGTGCTCGGACGTTCGAGGAATAACAAGATGTTCCTTTCGATGAACCTCGCTTCCTAGAGAACGTCCGTGACAACACCACCAATTTTCCTATTTTAGCTGCAGTGCAACAATTGTTGCTTCTATCGAAATACTTCTGAGTAATTTAGTTAATTTCAATAATGTAAGAATATCATGGAAAAAATAACGTTTTCCTGTTTTGATTGTAGTATTTTTTTATCGAACTATTTTTTCAGCGAGTATAATAAAAGACAGCAATGATTTTTTTATTTTAGCTTGACGCTTCTCTGTTCGCTCAGTTCGATGGAAATCTCAAAAAAAGACTGACAAGTTCGTTAAAAACATTATAAAATTATTAAAATTACCGAGTATTGATTATCAATTTTATTTAGCTTCGATGCGAATAAAACTGAAATTAAAATTGTTAAAAAAAAATTGATCCACAAAAATTGTAGGAATTTTAAGATAATAATTATGGATAAAGTATATATAATTTACATAAATCTTTACAATTTTTAAAATAATTTATTAATTACAATAATATCTAGTATTATTCAATTATTTACTACCAATAAAGAATAAAATTATTCTTTTCAAGTTAAAATCTTCGAAATAAATTTATTCAATTTCAGATTATTAAAATTTGGTAATTTTCTGTAGAATATGACTCGATCGAAGATACTTCTAAAATCAATACCAGTAAAAAAAAAAAGAATAATACGATTTCTGTTAACCCTCGAAGTATCAGCAAAGATACCAGAATCACAAATGGTCATTGTAAACTATAGCGACGAAGGTATAATAAATTTTAACATATAATTTAAGAATAAAAATATATAACGATATAACAGTAATGAAAACTGTAGTAACAAACGAAAATAAGTATCAGAGAGTTAACGCATACAGTAGAAGAGGATCAATACAAATATATATTTCACGGAAATTACGCTACTTACAATTAGATACCAATCTCGGCGTTTAAGTGAAAGATGCGGTATTTAGCGTCGGAGAGAGATAAGATATACATATACAGCACAATCATCGCGACAGCTGGTCTATTCTTCGCGACAACCTAGCCGTGACCTCGTTACCGGTTTAGGTATTCTTGAAACCCTTATCTAGCCGGGGCTTCTTTCGCGCATTTATGCGGGGACTCTGCGCGCGGGTAACCCAAGGGTTGGCGTATACCAAAGATCCTTTGATGTCTGGTACGCTTGCAACGGGCCAAAGTGCAAGCAGGAGCATTAAAGAGAAAAGAAAAAGACGAAGGAGATGTGGTAAGAGAAAGAAAGAGCGAGAGAAAGAGCCCTTTCAACGAAGGCGACGACCCTCAACAACGAGTGCCAGACACAATTGTCACGAAGGGTTCCATGGCACTTCGAGCCTTTCCTCCTGGTACACGTACGATCTCTAACTATACCGACGTGCCTACTAGGAGAACTCTCAAATTGTTACGGAACACCCTTACAGCCTGCTGACACCCGGAAAACGTACGGGATCAAAGATAAGGAACTAAGGAAACTCTCAGACGGCTAGTCGGTTCGGTGAACCTGCGCGCAAAACAGATATCGATCAACAATATCTAGAAGGCGAAACAAAGGTGGTAAAGGCCCTCTGTGCAAGACTTCTGACGTTATTTTTGTTCTTTGGTTTCCAGCTCTTTGATATGCTTATTCTGCGCCACCACAAAGGGCTGAGCCGCGCGAGAATAGAACGTAAAAGACAAAAGTTTCGCGTGTTGCGTTTTAAATTGTTTTAAATTGTTTCGATGCGTTCTGGTTTCGTTTGTATGGATTAAACATCGATTCGACAATTGGTGGAACAATAGTTTGTTGTTATATTGGCTAGTAGACCTTCACCTGTCATGCTTACACAATCATTGTATATTACAGTTATATTAATTTTTCTTTTTTAATAATGGCCAGGCTATTTTACATTCGTATCGCAAGCGAGCAAGCCATATTTGCGGTCTGAAATTTATCGACCTAGTGTATATGAACAGATTGATAAGTTTAGAACTGATTGCAAAAAATTAGTATTAACTTATTTTTTTTAAGGATGTACAAAAGATGCGTTGATAAGCAATGAGACTATTAAAAAAATAATATTTTAAAAACAAAGACTTTATTGTTATTCTAACAGATTTTATAATTGCGAAATATATTTTAAATTAATTTTATAATTTTATATTTGTTGAATCATCCTCGTGTTATAAATTTCATATTAATTTTTAAATCTCTTTAACTTTCGCCTCATTAATAATGCTGAATTCGATAGTAATAATTAATGCAATTGTTATTTTGAAGGAGAGGAATATATATTTATATAATTATAATAAGATTGTATATTTCTCATTTGGAAAAACGTAAGAAAATTTCACATTTGAACTTACCTATATGTAGCTAAAATCTTCCAATGTTCGACAGTTAATGCATAAATAAAGTGAGATTTAATTTTTTTAAATATAAAAATATTCGAATAGTTACATTTTTAATATTTAATATTTATCATGGATAATAAAATTTTTATATTGCATATGCATTTTATAATATAATTATTAACTCGTGAGTCTTTTCATTTCTTCATCGTGTTGGATATTCCTTTTATTTATAAAAAAACATGGAATATACAAAAAGTTGTAAAATTATATTGAACATTACAAAAGTAAATATTTATAAACTATATATATCTATTTTAATAGTATCTTTTCAAATGTAATTTTGAATCCAAAAAAAATATAATACAGTTAATATATTATTATATATTAATATATTAATAATCAATGCTTTGCAGATTCTTTGTTGTACAAAGTATGATTTCATTTTTCCAATTTTTGACAAATACACCTATATACTCAGTATATTGTAAGATTTCTGAGTGACGATGTACGTTAGAATTTTATTATATGTATTTTTATGTATTAAATTAAATATGATATGCTTTTTTCTTAAAAATAACAATTATTATCATCACAAATTTATCATTATATATATATATTAGTATATATTAGTTAATATATAATTAAAAAAACAAAGTGTACAACATTGAACAAAAGTTTGAAATTTGAAGAAAAGATGCATCTGCACCATCGAACTTCGTAGATTTTACGAAGCATTTAAGAACACAATGGTCGAGCAAAATGGTTGGTGTAGAATGCAGGGAATAAAAGAAATACGGAGCTTCTCTCCCCCAGATGTCGATCTTCTTGAATACTTTATGGCTTTCAAAACGATTTACTATTATGGCGTAGCATGCAGGTACCTCTCACTTTTATATGTTATTTTTAAACATTATATATGAAAACAAACATTTTCAACATTTCACAAAGAAGCCAAATGACACGTGAATGAACATAAAAGAATAACATGAAAAGGAGATTGAAATTGAAGAATGAATTTTATCCTGACTATTATCAGCGTATTATAATTTCATTAACGAAATAACAATTTAATTTGTACAACTCACTTTCGTAATTATGCGATATGTAGATATATAAGTAAATATGAATTTAAGTAAATATAAGTAAATATGAATAATTTATTGAAGTTTTTAACATTCAATATCACACTCTAATAGCGTACACGTATCATTGCATTTTAATTTATTGCCTTATTCTTTTATTTTTATTTTATTTCATTTACATTTGTAATACTTTCTTGCTGACTCAAATAATTTTGTTACAAATAAGTTCCTTTATTATTTTATTATTTCTAATATTTTTTCTTGTCAGATCTAAAGTCTCTAAATTTTGTTACTCCCTCGTTGTTACATTGAAGATTAATAATATTTTATAATACGCAAATTTGATTATTTTGTACAAAGTTGAAAATTATCTGATATTTTACTATTCTTTATTATTTCTTTATTCTTTATTATTATACTTTATACTTTCTTTATTCTTTATTATTATTTACTATTTGTTATTAAAGATCAAAATACTGTTTCATTATCCTCGAACAACTTTCTCTCAACTTGCTTATTCCAATTGATATCACAGAAAATTTCGAAGAAAAGAGAAAACTTAACCCACGTAAGAAAAAATATCTTCCATCCGTTAAAACGTTCAAGCACGTAAGAACGATCAATTTTAATAAAATCCAAAACAAAAACTATCTTCTCCAACTGTCATACTAAAATCCTCGAGGTGCTCAATCGTACTGCGAGAAACAAAAGGAAAACAGGAGGAGGAGGAGGGAAGAAAAAAAAAAACGTTGGCACAAAGGGCCGTGATAGAAAGAGAAACGAGCACAAGAGTGTTCGTTTTGCGAGGCGCGAAACAGCCGGCAAAATTTCGCAGGGCATCGTGTCCCCCGCTGTCAAAATACGGTATAGAGGCGAGTTGACGAGGCGAAGCTCCAAGAGTCGCGATATAAAAGGGGAACTGAAGAAAGGGCCCGCTGAATTGCGGACTGAGCTGCGGGGGCCCCTTCGGTTCTCTCTCTGTCCCTCGTCGTCGTCCCGGGGGCCCCAAGGCTTTGGGTCAGAAACCTAACACCTTTCCAGCGCAAAACCCACGGTCCACCGTGCGCTTATAACGAGATCCCCGTAGCGAGTCTTTCAAAATGGGATGACGACGGCTAGTAAGTACGAGGGAGGAACGTAGAAAAAAGGGAAAGGCAGAATGGTAAAGTGCAGGTCGAAGGAACAGGAAATATTAGATTTACACGTCGTGACGCCTGCTCACAATGCACTCGCTCCGATTTTTGTTCGATCTCTGCTGCGATTCTGGACACCGTGCTCCTTCCGTGCTGCAGGTATACCATAGACCGAGCGTTCTTTGTTCTTCGGCGTACGGAGTTGGATCTGTTCCTTTGCAGACAAAATTTGAAAGAAACATTGAGAACAAAGTGAAACGAGGAATTTACCGTCACTACGCGAACTGACGACTTTTTCGATTTGCGATATAAAATCGTGAGACGTAGAAAAACATTCCAAGAGTTGCAAGAGTCGGTGCAGATTTATGTAATGTTGCAATTTCACGTATGTTGTACGGTTTAATATTCGTTAAAAATATAAAGGAAATGTACAAGCTAGTGTAAAAAATGAGAAACATTTAATTGATCTAACATTAATTTGAAATCTGTTTTAATGTTAGACGTTAATGTGTATTATTACACTATGTTATTAGTGCATGCTCTGTTTTTACAATATTGCTTATTTAATCAGAATAATTTCAATTATTCAATTTCATTACTTAATCCATTTTTCAATGATTCGCTATCTTCGTTGTTCTATATTTGTGAGAATTATCAATTCTAAAATTGAAAAATTCTCACAAATTTTTAATAAAATAGATGGAACGAATCGGAACAGACTTTCAATCTGTCCAAACAGATAAACTTGTTTACAACAGTGACTATGACTTTTTCATATAAGAACATTCTGACTTATTTATGGTAGAACTATGAAACTTTCATATCCTTACAATTTTTCCTATGAATTTCCTATTTATTGATAACGTGATTTATTGATGATAAGCTAAAATTTAACAAATGGCTCTGAATATGTAACAATTTATACTACTCGTATCCATCAAGTCATTGCTTATGAACTTATTTCATAAGAAATTTGTAAAATTTGTTAAATCTTTATGAACGTAATCAAGGAAATGGAGCTTGAAAATCTGTTCTATATACAAAATACTCTATATACAATACTTTATATTATATTCACAATATTCTATATACAAAATACTCTATATTATATTAAATATATAATCTAATAATCTAATAAATTTAGATATTTTACATATTTTTACATATTGTATATATTGCTTGTAGTTCTGCACATTCAAATTTCCCATAAATGCAGTTATTCGCTATCGGAACTGACTAATTATAGTTGTAATTCGTTTAAACGACACATCGTACGTTTGCAATACGTAGAACAACGACAAAATGAAATCTAAAGAAAACGAATTGTCATTCCACGGTAATACTAACGCGAGTTAGTCGTTAGCTGTGGAAGGTACGAGTGCAGCCGAGAGTAATCAGTGATTTACGACAAATTTGTCAGAAATCCACCGTGAACGTTGCTATGAAAACTTGAACAGATCAGACTGATCCAAAAATGATCCGCGAGGCGAGGTTAACGACCAGATCAGGCAGCTGGTACTCGCCGATACCTCGACACGCAGCCTCGGGAGATCTAATAACGTATCCATGTATGCTTGTACAAACGAGCTCGCGTTCACTTGTGCATGTGCATGTATGTGCACAAGCGCGTGCTGCCGTTGCATGGGATATTTTTCACTTTCGCCAGCGCGGGCGAACGATGTGGGCGTGCATATATATCCCCTGCATGTACACACGTTGTTATATATTGCAAGCTTCTCACCCACGTGTGATCTCGAGGCACACAGCTATAGGGTGTATCCTTATTGCAACGTTTTGGGAATAACTGAAACGTCTTGTCGACTAGTTGGACGACATACTCATTGCCAGCTTCGTCGTTTAATGTATTCAAACGTTCTAACGTCATGAATCATTGGCAGGTTTTGGTAGTTAACCACTTGCGCTTGGCAACTGGTTGCGGACTATAACGAGTGACCAAACCGTATACAATGATATATATTACGAACAAGCAGAACCTTCAGTAGAAAATTATTTTGCGTGTTAAATATTATACAGAAGGTATTATACTATGAATTTTAGATACTTTTAGACATTTCTTTTATATTCCAAGCATTATGTACTTGCAATAATTTAAAATTATTGTTTTGGAATTTCTTAAATGCCACAGTCCAGTTATTATGTAGACTGAATTCATTTAAATTAATTGTTATTTGAATTATTTGTCCGTATGTAATTGTTGATTTGAGGGATTGATATTCTTCAAAATTTCACTATAAACGTAAACAAAATTGCTTAACCTCCACCAAAGACCAATAAGTACCTAAAAGCGGATATATCGGCTACGCGAGTTTTATGTTATTTTAATCCTTTGAACATTTGAATATTTCCAATGCTAACGTCTTATTTTTATAAAATGTTCTCATTGAGAAGCAGCAAGATTTTTACATATTCTGTTTCTACGACAATAGTTCTACATGATATACAGAAAAATTGCAAAGTACTAACAAATATTTTGTAAATCTCTAAAACTTGTAAATTCATTTATTAATATTTAATAGAACATCCAGTCTTGTGTGATGGTAATTTCATCCTGAGATTGTTCACAACAGAGTGATTTATTTTCGTATGTCTGCACGCAACTACAGGGTGTACCCTTATTGCAACCTTTTTGTAAATAACCAAAATGTCTACGATATATAATATTCAGCTTCGTCGTTCAACGTATTTAGACATTCCGACATCTTGAATTATTAGTAAATTGCGGCTTTTTCTGAGAAATTTAATGTTACAAAAATACATAGAATACATGTAACGTGCAGAAATATATAATTTTCTTTATAACAATCAGTGGCCAATAATATATTACTGTTTTTAAATCATATTCATAAAAATGTAAAACTGCATAAATATTCATATATTATACATATTATCATTAAAATTCAGAAATTGAATTGAATTCTTCTTTACAAATACTTTGAAGAAAAAAAATAAGAGATACGTCGTACATGTAAATTATTAGACCACTGAAATTCATATTTTTGAGAATATAATTGAAAAAATTTACTAACTTACTAAAAATTATTTCATGTAGATACCAAAAGTCATGTCATTTTAAAATATCTTGTAAATACATGAAAGTCCTCAATTTAATAATTATTAAACTGTCTTATCAAAAATAATTAAATACCAAACCGCGGATTTCATTTGGATTTATAAGAAATTTTAAAATGCAAGACTGCACAAAATGTATGCGACAATGACAAAATCATATATCTAAACATGTAGTACGTAAAAAACATAAGATTTTTTTTTAATTATATTCTGAAAAATATGAATTTATATAAAAATCCGCAGCCGAATAGTTACAGCTCATGGTTAACTATAATACCATTCGCCTTGAGACGCAATGAATTAACTTCAAGAAAAAATTGCTTTCGAACTCGTTGACAGTCTCAAACTTGACAGAAAACTTTATTCGTGGATCACGATGATGCATCGATCACGATATGACCGTATTACTCAAATGATAAGTATCTTTGCAAGAAGCGAGTGTGATACGTTAGTTCCACCCTCTATATAATACAGGAGGCTGACTGTTTAGCATATATCGAACGAATACGTGGGTTCTTTCTCTACCAACGGGGGTCTCCTCTGAATAACCCATAAGTCCTAGCCAAGTCCTGGTCGTCGTTTGTACACCCTCCCTTTTCCTTCTCAGTTTGTCCTCTTTCATTACTGCAAGGCCGAGTCTCTCTCCGTTTCTCCTCACAGGCCATAGGTCACATCCAGGAAGGCGTAACTTCACGCGACACCAGTTATAATTCACTCGAAAGGATCGTAACCAAACGAGGAGAGAAAAAGAGAAAAACGAAAACGAAGGAAAGGGAAAGAGACGAAGCGCACGCTGTTGGGTTATTTCGTCGTTTCGACGATACTTTTCCCAGTCGTTCTGAAACTCGACCGTGACTTTATAGTCTTAGCGAACGAAAGGATTAAGGGAATCTTTTCACCTAGGTATTTGGTTACGTCGAAATCCCTGGCATTCTTCACTACGTCTACCGTGAAAGATCTCCATGATCGTAAAAGTGAAATCTCAAACGGAAACCTTCGGTCATTTTTCAACACTTTTTACGTCGCATTTATTGCATGTTGTGTCATTTTTTTTTAATTCAGTTATCTACTCTATCAACTTTTCTAAAAGAGCCGTAAATTTTAAAGACGCGTGAAATACGATACTGGTAAATCATAAATCTTAATACATTGACAGCCGGCGGAGTAAAATTACGTTTTATGCAAGTTCACCACATGCACATTGATGAAGTAAAGTTACATTCAAGAGTTAACCTTTCCAGAGGTTCCAGATACATTTACGCATATATTTTTTCGTTTCTTTCGCATACTTTTGGAATAAATCACATTTGATTAGTAATTATCGTGAATGCTTATACAATTGTGCATAAAATAGATAACGATTTTAAATAGAAATTTGATTCGTCTATTAAACGCTTCACACATTTTTGAATATTTCATATATTTTTATGTATTACATACATTGTATGAATTTTTAGAACATTAAACTTTTAAACGGTAATTACAAAAACAAAAGATTTGATCATTTTAATTATTATACTCATGATAGTAAAAAAAATCGCTATTAATTAATTCTGTCCTTAATTATCAACTCGAGAAGTTAATATTCTTTGATAAAACAAAATTGTGTGCAATGTTAGTCGCTAACAGGTTGAAATTTACAATCCATCAATATTATATTGTAAATATATCTTGTAAATTTTTAGTATTTGACAACTTTTTTAAATAAAAATATTTAATACCGTGTATTTTTGTATAATAACAATTTCATATATCACAATCATTCTTCTAACAATGTGGTGACTTATTTCCATACGTTCCTGTAAAACACTAATAAATTTTCGAAACTTGCAAATCATTTTGAAAAATACTTAATAAAATCCCACGATTTCAATCTTGTATAATTTGTACGTTGCAATCAACCGAAGCTTGTTCCAACAACAAAGTGATTTACTTTCATACTTGCACATTTCTAAAACTTGTAAATCACTTAGGGAAATATTTAATAAAATTTCAGTATCTAATCCTATACTATAACAAATTTATTGTAATTAATAACTTCACATGTCACAATCATTCGAAGGTTCTTTCAATAAGAGCAGAGTAATTTATTTTCGTGCGTCGCCTCATCTGTATAAAATATGTTTCTTTCGACTTGCGGTTAAATCTGATTCATTGTCCTATAGTTTTATGGCGAAGGGGAAGAACAGTAGATGACGGGCTTATTGTCAGTATCGATCGTCAATGGTATTGAAATTTATAACTCATCAAAAACGTTTGTAAGCGTTTATGGCCTCTATATTATATATTATAGCTTTAGTTTCTTGTTTTTCTTTTTTAATCATTCTATACTATTGCTCATCTCTTTTGTGCATCTAGCTATATCTACTTGTTAATTCACTCTTTCTGTTCCTTTTTCCTTTTTCTTATACTTAACTTACCAATCATTAAATAAATAAATAAACAAGTATTATATTTTGTAAAAATCTTTAAAACTCGTGAATCTCAAAAAAATATCTAATAAGAATTCACCGTCCAATTTCATATGACAGTAATGATAAATTTTGCCTATTATAATTTTTAAATAGGATTTTTTTTTTAAAGAATTATATAATTTGTTTTACCTTTTCTGATTGATTCGTTCTTTCAGCGACAAAATGAACCTCTTGTTATAAACATTAACGAAATAACCAAAATTGGAAAAAGTCGATAAATTAGAAAATTTACCACAATAATTATAATAATTCCAAATGCCGCCATCGTTCACCGGCAAAATAACGATGTATTTCCACGTATCTGCATAAAAATAAAAACTTTCAACTTTAATCTCGCCAAACAGTGATCCAATATATCAATCATCTAAAGATTCTTCTCCCAACAGCACGGTGATTTATTTTCGTACGTCCGCGTGAAATATGTTTCTTTCCCACTCGCGGTTAAATCTGGTTCATTGTCCTGTAACGAAGAGGAGGGACAGTAGATGGACTCTGCGTTTTGTAGGTAGGCCGTGGCTGTCGTTTATTTGTCGAGGGATAAAGTACGGCGGTGAAACGGGAAGCAAAAGCAAACCTACGACACGGGTTCGGGACGTGATTCTGGCATCGGGAGCTAAAATAATATTGTTCCTGGCGTGCACCCTCTCGAAATGCGATTGCGAGCTTCGGCCAGGTCGTTATATCGTGCGGTAACGATAGTAAAAGCCCACCCCGACCGTCAACTGACAGATGGGTGGGCTGATTGAGACGTTGTCGCCACTGCGAAGAGGACATATGGCACGGTACTAGCAATCAGAACTCGGACATGAAGAGGATTACGCGGCGACTGAATTTATCGCGACGTGGAATCGCGTATGTCCTTTCCCTCGTACGTCGTCCGTGCTGTTCGATTGACGTTGCTCGTTAAGAAGGATTCGTCAGGAAGTCAACTTCCAAGGAAACGGCCGGGACTATCCTGATCCTTTCAAATCCCTCGCAGTCGATCTTCCTCACTCGTCGGCTGGTAATCCTTCGAGCTGCGAGCTTCGCCACGTCACTCGACTAGTCCTTTTATTTCCGAATTATATACAAGGGAAAAGTTCTTTTCAGCCGCACGGAAATTCTTTCTTTCTTGAAGATTCAATCTGATCGACTAAATGCCTTTGTCAAATGTTACTATGGAACCAGACAAATCTTTTTAACCTCCACGTTGCACAGCATCATAAAACTTCGTTCTTCTGTACAGCTTGGTTCAAGTTTTCACGTGGTCTGGGTTTCATTCTCCAATTATACAAGAGAGAAGTTTTTTTTTAGCTGCTTGGAAATTCTTTCTTGAAGATCTAATCTGATCGACTTAATGCCTGTCACGTTGATGGAGTCAGATTAAATTTTTTTTAATCTCCTTGTGCATAATTTCTTATGCTTTTCTATTTGTTATGTAATTTGGATTGTACTGTTTGAACTACGTAGAAATATTTGATTATGTGTTATTTAATTCATTCAGAGATCCAATTGTGCACAATTACAGCAAGTACAAATTTAGATTCAATTCATTCTTACATTTCATATTTGTTTCAACGCTGCTATAGATTCCGAATTATGTAAATAAGAAAGTGTTTAACGTTTCAAAAAAGTCTACAAAAATATTAGAATGAAATATTGCATGTACATGTTAGTTTTAGCCGTAAATCTAAGAATTCTTTTTAACGATAGAGAAAATGATCCTTATGTATCTTACACGTTATATTTTTACTCAATCATTAAAATGATTGAAAACATTTGTTATATTTTTTATTCTATCAAGACCTATCTTATTTCACATTTCAAAAATTATTTATAAATCAGAATAAAGATATGTGGACACGAATCTGCAAACATGTTGGCGACATACTGACAGTATATTTAGTTTATAAATGTAATTGTATGCGTTACACAAATTCTATTCCAAATCTATAGAGTATTTTGCGATCGTCCTATATCTAAGCATTAATGATTGTATAGTCAAAGAAATTTATAGTAGTTTAAGAATGGTTTAGTGTTGTTGGATTTCGTGTAATGGAGTCAACACGCTTATAATTTTGAAGAATTTATTCCTTGTTCGTGGTCGTGTATGATGTAGGATGATATAGAATGATATAAAATGTTCTGTGATCTTCTAGTCTGTCTCTATCTACTGTAATATTCTATTCTGTCTAACTTTACTGTAGTATTCTGTAGTATTCTGTAGTATTCTGTAGTATTCTGTAGTATTCTGTAGTATTCTAACTCTCTACTGTAAAACATGTCCTTATATATATATTATCATCCTCAAGTGGAAGGGGAAGGAGCATGGATGACCAAGTATTGGATCTTGCCCTTATGACTAACTATTCACAGTCCACTTTTATGTGGACTGTTGCTAGCTCGTTGTCATTATTAGCATAGATCCGATATTGTCTGGATTGGTCATCCAACAGTGTATTCAAGATACTTAACGCACAACTTAAAACAAACAAAATGAAAATTGTAAAACGAGAGTAATAGTAACAAGCAATGTAACAAATAATTATGAAATATATGTAAAAACTGAAAATTGAAAAACTCCGTTAATACATTATAAACTACGACAGTTACACGAGTAATTTTTATCAATATATAATAATAAAAACAAAAAGAACATTTGATCGAAGATAGGATACCCAGAAAAGAACTTGTAAACCATACATGCGTTTGTTCAAACACGAATCACGTACACAGGGCAATGTTTAGCGAACCGAAATATACGCAGAAATCTGAAACGTTCGCGCGTGCTAAAACGAGTTAACGAGATACTAAATCCATCGAACTTTTCATCATAGGCCACGGAATGGAAGCAAGCAACGTCTCGGCGAGAGTGGATCGTCAAGAAACAACTACAAAACCCGCATACCGTCCGTTGAATAACAAAACCGTGTTGCTCTTCTTCTCTCGTTCTTCTGGCGTTCGACTCGTGACTGACGTATGAATACCATCCCGAATTCCAGGAAAAGAACTGACCTACGAGTACACGTGTCCCGCGACAACGCGGCCTCTCTACCCCAGCAGTCTGAAGGAAAGATCAATCTTCCGTCGGGAGTCCCACTGGCAGATTTATCACTGGAGCCGGGCAAGGGATGAGTCGCGCGAAGGGCGATTTCCGACGAGAAGATGGAAGGACATCGAACGTAAAAAGGCAGAGCATCCCCTGCTGTGGGGTTCCTGAAGACCCTAGGCCGAGAGAGATCGTATCTCTGAAGCCTTCGAATTTTTAAGTGGACCTCCGCCATGTGCTCCTTTTCACGGCGCCCGATGCATTGATAATCCCAGAGACACATTCGAAATTCCGTCTACTGTCGGACGAATGACATACAACAAGACAGTACACTTCAGACATGAAAGACACGTATGCAAGTACTCGCGGCTGTACGTACAAGGCTCGTCTTCGTCCATTTATGTTTGATCGGTTCTCAAGGTTGATGTTTGGAATTGCGTCGTGAGAATTGCAGTCTTCTTATATTCCAAGTATAACGTTAGCATAATTGAGAAATGAAGGGAAGGAGATAAGACGGTCTTTAGATAAAATTTATATAAACGGATAAGCCTGTTGACCTGCTGTATGGTTAAAAGTGAAAGAGATGAATTTAATCGTTGGAACACGAAATAAATGCACCGAAATTAATATATTTTATTTTTTTCTTGTTTCTTTTTTATTTTATTGCGACTTATATCAGATATAATATTTAATATAATACTAATAATGTTAATTAATGTTAATTATACTAGATAGATCAATATTATAATATACAATATAAGTAATAATTGCAAATATATACTAATCGATAATTTTATTGCTCAAGTCCATTGATATTATTGACAACACTTAAACATTCAAAATTTTTCTAAAAAGGAAAAAATCAAATATAAAAAAAAAAGTACTCAATTAGAAATTTGATTTGTAACTAAATAAATATTTTATTTCAAAATAAATTTTAAGAGATTATAATTTTATTCTATTCAGTCTTTTTTAAATTTCTTTTTTTTTTTTTTTTGTTTTCTTCTTATTCCGCCACGATCGCAAAATATTCTGAAACGTTTTGAAACAAATATTTCCTAAGGTCTCGTTAAAAATTTTAATTCAAATAGCAGAAGATAATATTTTTATCTGGCATAACGAATACACACACATATTCATCAAATGCAGTTAATAGGCTGACATTACTAAAAAGAACACAAAATATGTGTTAATTTTTGAAACATCAATTTGACATGTAATAGATACGTAACGTAATTTATATTTTATAATACGTGATGCATACAGTAATAGTTACGCATAATAATAATAATGTATAATATAACGCAACGTAATAACAATAATGACGCATAATACTTCAACTAAATTCTTTCACTGAACAGGATATCATAGCATTTGAATATGTATAGGTTTTAAATTATAAAGGCGAATTTCGTTCGCGTGCTTTTACGCATTATAGAAATTAGACAGGCTGAGATTCGTCAGAAAAAATAGAGGAGAGTCACTTCCTTTGTCAGGAATTGTGGTCGATATACCAATCACAGGGCCTATACAGCCAGCTTGTAAAACTGCAGTCACGAAACAGTAAATTATCCGCATAAACCTCCAGAACGGCGGTATTTTGGAATTCTCGTTTCTACGGTAGTTCGTTCTAGGTAGCAATATAAAAGGTTAAGGACGGGTACCACTTAAGGACCCATTTGTCAGGGACTGTTTGTGGCTCTTGGAAAGAGTTCGGCCGTTTAGTTGCCGAGTCACCTTGTATAAGGGCCGATGCATCGAGGTCTATGCTCGTCAGAAAAATGTTTTTTCCCATCGCGAGGCGCAAGTTCGTGTATACGGCAACGAACGAGGTCCCTGCTGGATAAAAAGGCTTCATTCTGACCGAGGGCCTGAATCACGATCTTATATTGACTCAAGAGAAGGCAGCGTATTCCCTAAGTACTTGAACTAACCTGTGATACTTTTCAAGAGAGAGAGATGCTGCGGGAACGGCAGACTCATCTTCGAGAAACAGATGCTCGTTAAGATCCTGTCACTCAGGATTCGCTATGTGCAAGCGAAAAAAAAAGAAAAGAAAGGAACATACGAATGAAAACTAAAAGATTCTTCGTGAGGATAACACTGAAAAATTGATGAACACTCTTGTTAAAGGGGAAAAGAAAGATAGAGAAGAAAGGATAAAACGAAGGATACGGAGTGGATGCTATCGATTTACGAGGTTTAATACGAGGTTGAAATTAAGCTGAAAATTTACGTCTTACTTCGTGCGATTCTTTATCGCGATCAATCGCCCGGTAATAAATCAGTTCGTAAATGCTGTAACTCATCCGTCTGATAATAATTCGATTCATATAAATTTGCTTTGAGTGCTAATTTTATAGCCCTTGAAATTATAAATAATAATGATACGATGCAGCAGTTGTATACATTGATAATTTTTTCATCAAACAGTATTTATTGTACATAAAATCGTAATACTAGAATTGCAAGAGTGATCAAAACAATCACAGTTTGTAATTTTTTTATAAAAATTTTATCTTGGAGAAATGCTTCATTGTTTGTCGTGAACAACCGTACGATAATAAATCAATTTATAAACATTTGTTCATCTAACAGCAATTCAATTGATAAATTGCTAAAGTGTTGGAAAATATCATTCTTCCATTGGACAATATTTATTGTACGTGTATTTATGTACATACATATGTATTACCTATAATATGTAAATTACAATATAAATTTGTAATTTGTACATTATAGAAATTCAATTTTTATAAAATACATAAATAAAAGTTTATGCTCTTTATTGTACTATAAGCTTTCTGCAATTCCTTGCACTTACATTTCTTTTATACATACAAGTTTTATACTTCAATCGTTAAGAACTCTACCATCAAGAATATCAATATTAATAAAATGTTGCACTTGAAAGTTTTACAGAAACAGACCCTCTTGGGTAACATTTTATGATAGCCCTCGGCAGAAAGGAAAATCTCACAAATGCCGCTGGGCAATTGGAGTATAACCATTTTCACCCTCGTTCTATCGCATCTCCGATATCTCCAGAGACTAGAAAAGTACAAGGTCCAAATAAAGGACAATTTCACATTACGTTTTCATTTAATACACGAGGTTTATTACTTCGAGCTTTATTACTAATTGTTTTTTTAGATTAATGTACATTAGTCATCTCTCAAAGTTAAATATGACAAATTTATTTATTACGATAGCCGGTAAAAAAAAATATGTATCATAAAATGGATATAAAACGTCATTTATTTAATCACAGTTTTTACGCTATGAAGTTTTCATAAGATTCTACGAAAATATAGAATAAAATTTTTTCATATAATGCTCACTTTTCGAGAACATCGACTTTAAATTCCTTAACTCCACTTTCAATCATTCTCGAATTAATTACTTTTTTAACGATAATAAATATTTTCAGGTAACAAAATATATGTAAGAAAAGTTTTATGGACATGCGTGACTTTTGGTTTCTAAAATGAAAGCAAAATAATAATATAAAAGCAGACCTAAATATACTTGGATTACGTTAATTCCAAACTAGAAAGTATGCTTTGAAAATTAAATTAAAAAATTTAGTACACGTATGTATATGAGGCCAATTCAAAGACTATTTTTTTTAAAGATACTTTGACAAAAAAAAATTTCACTCTACATTTATAATTGCACGAAGAATTAGTCAAATTAGTCAAACACACTTGACAAATTTTCAATTTATTTCCAATTAATCTCAACGAATATAATAATTTACATTGTATTACAAAAATTTAAAATGCTAGATTATTTTTGTAACAAAATGAAATTAAATGAAAAATTCCAATATAGTGTTAAGTCTTAAATTTAAATCCTAAATTTTTATCGCCGCCAATGACCTAAAGTTAAGAGTCAAATGAAGTTCTTTCTTTCTCGTTTATTTCACTTCTTCTTTTCGTCGCACTATGAAAACTCTGGCGCATCCTGTACGTTGTATATTATAGAAGCAGTGCTACGAAAAATCAGTCAACCGTTTGTCAAACGTTAGATACACACGAAGGGAGACTTCAATTTCATTGTTGGGAAAAATAACACGTGTCGCGCGTTTGGTACTGGTCGGAGACGCCGTAGTAGGATTTTCTTCTTTCGCTCAGCAGAAAAAAAGAGACACGAGGTAAAGAGCGTCGTTCGCTCTCGGGAAGAAAATCCACGGGGGTCCTGTATCTCCTCGGATGGCTCCTCATGTAAATGTCTGACCAACACATCCCGCAGAGTGTCCCTGGCACGTAGGTTGAACGAAACGAGCTGGCGCACACAAGCGAAAACTTAAGGCGCGGATCTTAACGAGGAGTCGAAGATTGATGCGGACAACGGTGCAGCATCCGCCCGCTGGTCCATCTTGAAACCATATACACGAACGTTCCTTCGCAGTCTTTCTCTCGTAACGCATTCTCTGTCGCCTGCGCATCGACAGAGAAGATACGATCTACCAATTTCTTCTTTACCGCCATCCGTTTCTGTCCTTACGACCATTTTTTTTTCTTTTCTAACTCTTGCCTTATATTTATCTACGTACGTGATTAATTCCCGTTCGTTTCGCACATCGAACCAACTCGACGAATATCCTCGTACAACCGTTTAAAAATAACTCTACGACTTTTGAAAATAACTTGCAAGAGCTGGTTACAAGATAATTTATTCTGTTATTTAAAAAAAAAAAACAAGGAAAAAATTATCGCATCGCTTCACGCACGTGAATTACAAGATAATTTACAGCGTTCGTTTAGTCGAGATTGTTGTAAGCTTACGCTGTTAGCGAATGCAATATACACACGTGAAATAAGCAGAAAGCAAGCATGACCGTTTCATCATTTCACGGGGCCGCCGTTTGCTACGCCACTGTGCGTGCATAAACGTTTTCACGGAGCCCAGTCGGGACCTTTGAGGCCGCCCCACTCCTGAAGTAACATCAAGATGGGCCTGTCAGGCCCTAACTAGCTAAGGTCGGACCCAAGCCGGACTCGCACGAGTGAAACACCGCCTCAGGCACAAGATTGTCGGAGTGCACACCACCATCGTGTTTTGACACGCACTTCTGACGGATGATGCTCGTGCAGATCATTGCGGTTTGACGTTTCCCTGATTGAACATCGCAATAATTTTACAACGAGCGCTTTCTCTTCGTATTCAAATTTGTTAAGAAAGAAAGTTGACGGAATTTTAATCCGAATGTTGCGATACGATCCTTTTTTTTTCCATGAACGAGTTGTGTTTCAATGCGATGCTTAAAATTTATAAAGCTTTTCGAACGCGTCAAGAGAAACTGGAATGTTCTGGAATGTGCGAAGAGGGTATAAATACGTGCAAGAAAATATGCAGCTATTGCGCTATTATAAGTAATTGTGGAGATAATAAATTAATTAAAGTAGATTAAGAGAGACTGTATGTATTCTGTCAGTCTACAGTGGTTTTCAAACAGCTGATAAGCGAAAAAATTTTTGGAGGTACACGCCGTAAAATGTAAAAAAGTCGTCAAGACGATAATGCAGCTATTGATTGATTTCTGAAAGCTGAATGACGAAACACGATACAGGTAGCTCATACCTATAAAAGGAAATCTAAATCTCATTCTAAAGGAAGGTTTAATAGTTGATCAGATTCAATAAAATTTTTATAATTTTGCATAAGATTTAAAGATTTTAAATATACAAAATTTTTAATGTACGAGGCGAATATATATGTTTTATTTTATTCTCACTGTTATACTACATTACTATAAGCTTTATGAATTTACGCCATTTTCGTATACATATTCTAAAATATATGTGAAACATAAAAAATTGAGAATCACTGATCTACAGCGCCATTTCAGAATAAAATGAACATTTGTATACTGTCTTGTTCTAAAAAAGAAAAACTTACGATAACGATGAAAGAATGTAAAAACTAGGAATGCTCAAAAATTTAGATTGTTAGGATTTCAAAAGAAGTAGTAACTTTCTTAAGTAAATATAAAAGTATTATATTTATCACAAATATTATTAGTATTATATTTATAATATCATAAATATGCTATTTATGACATTAATATTTTTAAGTAATTAATTATATTTCAGAGAAAAGAGTGTTCCAAAATTCTGAATAACAGTGTACTTATATTTGACAATAGAGGTATTTCACATCGATTGAATGAGACAAGTAAACTTCTACTATAGAGAGTCCAAAGTCCTGATACGAATATTATTGAATATCTCTTTTAAATAAAAATTCAAAGAAAACATCGAAATTCACCAACTAACGAAGTTTAAAGACTAAATGAAATTTAGAACACTTTAAATCAAGGAATTATTTAAAATTTAATAGATTTAGCTCAACAGAGTTTAAAAAATTTACGTACTGTAAAAAGCTTAGATATTAAAATATGTAAAAAAAACTTTTCTGTACTTTTCAATTTATTTTATAATAGTTTCATGAAACAAATGTTCATTTTATTGTGATATGGCACTATACATCGGCATATTGTTTATCAGAGCCAATACTATTAAAGACTACCGGTGATAATTAAATAAAAAAGACATGATAAAGTAATCTTGTAATAATCAAATTTTTTTCAGATAGTCTGAAGATACTCTAACTTCTATGAATAAATACAGAAAATATAGAAAATATAATACTTTTATCGAAATATAAATAAAAAAGCAAAAAATAAAATATAACACAAATTAAAAATTACAATTTATTATAAATCAAGGCTAGACGTTATCGATGCAAATAAAATTCTGATTTTATTTGTTTTGTTATTTTATTTCGGATATCAGTTAAGTAATAACACATTAGAAAAATAAATTATTTTATTATTTATAATTTTATTTGAGACGACTCAAGGTACTTGATTTTACTAGCAAAATAATTTTCATTTTATCGTAACGAAAAAATTCGTATGGAATGATTTTAATACATGCATCGATGTAAAAGCTATTATTTTGTTATTTTGCATTATCATCTAAAATTATCACTTGAAAATAATTTATTCTTCAAATATTTTTCAGAGATATTGTAATTTATATGCATTTATTCTTATTTTAAAACAAGTTTATTTCGTATCTTATTCAAAGTAATTATTTTGTTCATTTTACTTCGAATAAAAAGTGTTCAATTCCGTCGTAAATATAATAAAGAGAAACTGGCCGAAAGTAAACAAACAGAAACCCGACTGTATGTTACAACCAAAAATAAAATTCTTGCTAATTGGCATAATATTTCTCGCAACACTTGTTATTTTTATACGACGAAATATAACCGTGAATATAACAGTGACCATCTCGATCAATCGATGATCGTAATTTACTTGTCGATTTCAAGAGCGGGAAACCGAACGTACAGGAATGTAACATGGCATCGGTGGAATTCAGTTATCTTATCCGAAGCGAATACTACATGATACCAAAGTGGTAGCAAGCTCGTATCACTGTAATACCTTAAGATAACTCGAAAATTTTAGGGTTGTGATGTGTCTTCGGACGTCGATTTAACGGGAGAAGAAAGTCGCGTCGAGGAACATCAAAAATATTGGAGCAAAAAAGAAATCATCGGAGAATACAAGATAAACGCGTGCAAATAACGTTTCTCTTATCTTCGTCTTGGTATATAAAAAATCCCGGTATATAAAAAACGTATATATATAACGTTCTCAAACAACGTGACTTGTATTCATAATTTTTTCAAAGCGTGAAGATTCAACGCATTTCTCGTGAGTGGCTCTTACGAGCACCTTCGATTTTCGACTCGTGATAAATCCGACTTGGAGCTCTCGCCTTCGTGTACCTGTATCAGCTCGTGTTTCTTTCTTTTCTGTTTTTATACGCCACGAGACTTAACTCGAAAACTACTTTGAGAACGGTACAAGCCGATAACCATAATTAATCACCAGTCAATATCTTCATCGCCGCTCCTTTCCATTATGATCGTGGCCGTGCGAGGCAATAGAGTGAAACGCGGCCCGATCGAGATCAATTTCTTGCGACGCTCGTTCGTGAAGGAACGCGAGCGAATACGGGAAACCCTATGGTAAAAGACCGAAATTGGAAACCTCCTTCTTCCAGGAAGCGTGAATACAGCTCGAAAAACTCGTGGGTCCATATGGAGAGCGACCCAAGGGACTCACCGAAATCGGTATCGTGGGCTCTATCTGAGCCAGGCCCGAACTCAGACCGGCCATTCGACTAAAATGAGAAACCAAAAGGGGGGGGGGAAGAGCAATAGGACCGAACGACTCGTACGAAAACAAGGCGAAAAGGAGCGGCTGTCGATTATTCGGTGTCTAAACAAACTAGGGCCTGTAGCCAACCACTAGCCAGCCCATGCTGTATTCGTTTAACAAGAATCTCGTTATAATATTTTATTACGTCCACCGTGCATATTCGATACTCCTCTTTTATCCTACCAATCTCGTTTCACCTTGTCATAGTTTTCTTGGCCTTGCAACCTACAAAAAGTTGTCTTGGAATGTGCGACAAAACAGATAAAAAACAAAGATATAGAGAATAAGATGTGGGAAAGAGGTAATATATATGTAAACCTCAATTTTAAAACATAACTTCACAAATTATTATTAATTTTATATATATATTACTAGTGTAAGGTATAAGAAATTTGATAACGGGAGTGTACATATCATATACAGATATATTAATCTTTTTGTTTCTTAATTGAGCTAGACAAGATAATAAATTAATACAATATTATCTAATCTTCTTATCACTTTATTAGTTCATATCACGTTCATGATCCTATCCCGTCTACATCAATTATCATACACTTAATTACTAATCACAAAGATATATTTGCAATATTTACAAATACAAAATCTCTACATTTCAAACAATCCAACGTTAAACAATAGCGGTAGACTCGATTCAAGGCACGACCGGTTCAATCGCTTTCGTTTCACCGAACGGCGCCGCGCTGCTAATACGCTTCGAATTTATAGGCGCAATTAATAACGCCGTCTCTAAATAGCGAATCGTACGAGCCGATTCCTTTCATACGTTGGAACGGCGCGGCGCTAAACACAATTCGATTTCACGCGAGGCTTTTGACGCGATCACGTTCGAGTTAACCGAAGAGGCTTGCTGGCTGTGAATCGAGATGCATATGAAACACATACGTAGGCACGTACATACATACATACATACATACGTGTCGTCGACCGTGGAACGAGGCGCGAAGTGTGTGGCTGAAAACGCGCAATAGCACGCGATGATTTCCCCGCTGAGGAGAATCGGCAAATCGGCGAATCAGCGAATCGGCAATTCGCGCGGCCTCGTGTGTCCTCGAAACCACATCTCTCTCCAGCGCGTTCGCAATGCTAGCCAACCGGCTCGACGTTTTTCGCGGATCAACGAGCCGAGAGCGAATTATCCGCCGCCGTGGAAGTTATCGTGGAAATATTGGAAAGTTCGTGGCGTCGAGTGGCTTTTACTCGTTTCCGGCACAACGATTCTCCTCCACGATGGCTGCTGGGCCACGGCGACGATTTCTAACAGCAAGTACAAATGAAAAAAAAAAAAAAAGAAAAAAAAGGGAAGAAAAGAAATACGCGCCCGAAACGAGGCATACGCGTGAACGAGAAAGAATGAAAATTGAGAGCGTGAGAATGGAACAAACGATCGAGTATCGTAGGACGGATTTGTCCGACTGCCTGGAATCAACCACGTCGTCCGTGAGATTTTAATGGGTCGTTGAACCATACTTTCCGAGCGTTTCGTACATATATCCGTTCAATCGTATTTTCTATTCGAAGGTATAAGTATTTACAAGATGAGTGACTTAGGCAAGTGTGGGGCCATTAGAAGATAAGAAAGAACAATTTTATTTACAATTTGGAATGTGAAATTTTAATACTTCGATTTTCTATTAAAGAAACGTCATTTTGATAAATTTAATTCGACTAGGCATCAGAAATATAGTAATTGTTTCGCATTATTTATAATTCTTTTCATGTTGCAGAATGTTAGATCAAAATGATATATTTTTATTCCTGTTGTTATAAAGATAAAAAAAATATTTACTTACTTTAGTAACACATTAAGGCACAGGATATTAAAATATGATAAAATAGTTTTATTTTAATTGTTTGCAAAACAAAATTTTAAGGTTTTCCCATCAAAGTAGGACTTTTCTTATACCATCCAAAGAGTTAATAATAATTGATATTAATGCTATAATATAATTAGTCTCTTCTAATAAACTACATAATATACAATTATATACAAGTTTTATAATAAAACAAGTAAAATTCTATGAGTAAATTTAAAACCAATTAATAAGTTCATTCGATATAAAGTTGTAGAGCAATAAAAATTTAGTATATAATATTAATTAGCAAATCGTTATTAATTTTTAATAATACATAATATTATTGGTTAGTTAATTATTGCTGAGGAAAACATAATGCAAATTTGCACTAATAAATAATAATAGAGTAGAATATTTCATATCATTAAGATAAAATTCTAAAGCGAGTCTATTCTAAGCGAAATTACTAAATAAAGATTTGTTTCATCTATTTTGATTTTTTAAAATATCTTTTCATGTCCACGTTTGCACTTTTACATGTATAATGTATAATGTAAAATATTTTGTATGTTATATTTTATATTGTAATATAATTTTGTATAATATAAAATAAATATTATTTATTATTATTAACTATCATATGTTTATTATGTCATACATAATTATAAATATTTATTTTGTATTATAAATTTTAGAAAATAATATAAAATAAATATGAAATAAATAAAAATGAATATTTTCCATCTTATTTTAATTTTACATTTATTTTCACATTCTTGAGTCTTTATACCACAATAAATACCGATAAATTATAATTAACCGAAGTACAACGGTTTACGACACTATTGCCACATTATAAATTACTTCTACTTGACCTATACCGTTTCAATGGTCTATTAAGCACATCGACAGTCAACGATTATATATTAAATTGCATAAAGATTTCAACTGTTAATAAAGGTAATAAGTTTGCCGTATAAATCGTGTAACACGATGATAATTATTCATTAGTCAAATAAGATCTCGGTGCTAGAAGCCTTTAAAGTCAACGATTCTTTACTGTCCGCTGCTCAATTATAATGTCATGCACTAATCACTATCTCAATGGACTTTTGATTGGTAGTTAAATTTTTAACGCCGCTGTGCATTTTAATGGATAATGTTAAATTGCCCGGATTAAAGTCTTGAATTGTACATAAGATATGTGCGTATATATTATATATATATATATATATATTCACATAATATATTATCATTCCAAACAATGATTACCTTCGTAAATATGATTTTCAATAGCAAAAAATTTTTCGCTCTCTTACATTTGCAATTATAACAACGTAGATGACTCTAAAAATTTATTTTAATAGTAATAAATTAATAATACAGTCTGTAACGTAACAAGCATGTTTAAATACAACTTATGTAAATGTTTCCATATTTGTTTATATACAAGTGTCTATACTTTATACAAGATAATAAAGTAAGAATACGTTTGTTGCAAATTATATATATGAAAGTAAAAGCATAATCAAGAGATTATTCGCAAAAAAACTCCTTACAAGATCAGATTCTATTGACGGTAAACTGAAAGTATTCTGAATGAAATACTCTATCTAGATAACAGTTTCGTCGAATATTACTCAGAGTACATATACAGACGTATATGTAAAAAATGTATTTAAAAAAAAGACACAGTAACAGAAGCGTGAATGCGTACGAATTTGTACACTTTTGCTTACCCATTAGTTTCCGCACTTCTGCCTGGCTGAGAAAAAGGTTGAAGTAACTTGCACCTGGCCGCACAAGAACGAACAGCAACACTGCCAATTTTAGGAGCATCGTGTCCACCACGTGCTTAACCGGTTGTACGTACCGAGTAGCCGTAAACACGAGTTACGTTATGCTGTTAACAACAGTTAAAGTCTTCTAGCACGACTCATGGTCCACGGGTATCGTAAATCGGTGCCGATTTCACGGGTGCAGGCGCACGTGACAACACGTTGTTTTACAATGTTCACGCTCCGCTGAGAATACGTATGTACATACGAAGCTCCGATAATACCGCACGACTTGTTTATATATCTATTTTGACAGTTCGTTGGGTGAAAAAACTCGTTGAATTGTATCACGACACTCGAGATATTGCAATTGCAAAACGTTAACAAGCTGCTTCGACAGTGTGTCCGTTTATTCGTGAGACGGCGTAGTATGAGAAACAAGCTGAATGGATTTAACGGAAAATAAGAAACGAAGGAGGAATGCACACGCGAGGAACAAGAGCGCGCGACGTGAGTACTTGCCTCGTGAAAGCCACAACCAGTTGTGTGCTCCGACCGCCATGGGTCGACCGGGGTCGACGCAGGCTCATCGTGCCGAGACCGGCCGAGTCCGGCCGAATGCGGCCGAAGTCCACCCACGAGAAATGCTCATTCTAGCCATTCTACGGATCGGACGGTATCGGTCTTTCGATGCAAACAACAAACGAAAGAATTCGAATTGCGATTCGCAGGAAAGTCGTTAAGATTTACGAGGGAGAATAATTAAGCTACGGTTCCCGTTCAGTGTCAAACGTTCGTTTTCATAATCGATACACCGGGAGATGTTGAGTTAACTTTTTCTGAAAATCGGCGAAGCGTAACGAAGCTCGCGAATCAGTCGTAGCGCGCGCTTTTGTTTCGTTCGCCCGGATGTTACTTGTTGCATTTTCGCGACACGTTTACGCGCCGTTTTGCGTGCAATTTTGAAATTTGAAAAATGGCGGGTCGCGAAGTGCACTTCGCAGAGCTCTACGAACTTTCAAATTTCTTCGAGTGAGTTTTTTTTTTAATATTTTTAAAATAATCAATTTGAAATTTTTAACGTTTGAAATTACCATTTCAATAATGTACACTTTAATATGCAGAATTTACAATTTACGCTTTTCGATGACATAACTTAATGTGGAATTCATTAAGAAATTTTATAGAGACAAATCGAAACTTATTACGACAGATTTTTATTAAATTGTAAACTAAATACATTAAATATATTAGATTATAAAATATTAAAATATATTATCTCCATAAAAAAATATGTTTTTAACAAACATTTATATTTATTCTTATCGAGAATTAATAGATAGTGTTTCATTTTTGAAACAAAATAGAAAGCAATTTAGATGACGTAGAATTATTTGTGTATTAAATTTTATTAAATTTTAAAATTATAACAATCAGGAATTATAATATATTATATTTCTTATGATTTATTAGTTTTTATATATGTACAACAATAGTTTTTTTTTATGTTACTACATTATTAAATCACATTAAAATATAAATATATTTATTCAATGATAACGAAAACGATGAAAGAATATCAAAATATCTTCATTAATTTTCTTCACTTCAAAAATATTATTTAAAACTCTTTCTCATAGAAGATCAATTTCAAAACTTCTCATAGAAGATCAAATGATACAAACACAATAAAAACGTAACTAAAATACATAGTGAAATGATACAAATATAATCGTACACAATATTATATATTTTACAAGCAATCGTCAATTATAGTAGTAATTTTATTAGTAATCTATTTAAAACTTATTTAAGTTATAAAGATTTCGAATAATAAATTATAGAAAAAAAGTTCATCATTAAAATTTCAAATCAAACTATAATATGTTATACTTTGTCTGTTTTTGTAATATATTATGTTATACTGAATCGAGTAATAAGAATTCGATATCAGTAGGCTCGATTTCACGAAACCTAAATTGCTAAATCAAACAGCGTTAAATTTGATCAGGATAGAGTCGTCTGTAATTTCTACGTTCGTTATTTACATAATTTGAGATCAATAACGGATAGATAGAACGTCCACAGAGACGTTTATAAATCACGATCCTCTTTGGTTCTTTTTCCTTCCTCGTTTGAATCTATCAGGATGCGCCTGATTACAGAACGTCATTATTACGGACCGAAAGATGAACCGGGACAAAAAATTCTGCTTTGAAAGCAAAACAGAGGAAACGAGCAACTGAAAAAGCAGAAAAGAATATTCGGATGTAACAGAGCAGGAAAAGAAACAAGTAAAATTCTCTGGAATATCCATGTCTGATTGAGAAGTTTCTGATGGAAAGAGATAGAAAAAGAGATCGTCTAAAGATAAGGAAATAGCACATACATATGGCGCTATAAGTTTCTTTCTTGAACAATCAATAGACTGCGGATTTTTCTGCAAATATATATTTTTGAGAATATATTAGATTGTAATAAACGTTCGATTTTTGAATAAGTATACATTTAAATGATCATAACTTGAATGATTATAACATTTAAATTCTATACTTAATTTCTAATTTTACATTTATTAGATTTTAATTTTATACTTATTATATTTTATTAATTGAAATAAGAACGACTATAATCTATACATTTTTCCAATCAGTTATAATTTTTTAAATTTATTATTTGACTATGTCGATTAATTTAGTTATAAGCTTTTTCACATAATAAGAATCTTTTATTATATTTTGTTATCTATCATTATAAATTATTTTTAGAAAAATTTGGAGTTTTTAATATCAATAAATTCTTTTTAACAATTTCTTGGTTTCCATGTTGAGGGAAAATGATTTAGATATTTAAAAAAATTATTTAAAAAATTTTTAAAAAGAAAAATGATTAAATAACGGACATTTCATTTGTCAATTCAATAGGAATTTAATATTTAATAACTAAGCAAATAGAAACTTGGTAAAAAATTGTTTTTGTATATCATGTATTATAAGAAGCTTTATACTTTAGTTATAGATTTACATTGTTTTTCAAATTATATGCCATTTTGTACAACCTTGTATCTTTAAATCTCTTATAAATGGATAAAAATTCACAATCTAGTAATCAATATTTATTACTGTTAGTATTTACCAGCTGCTTGCAAGAAACGTAAATTCATTTGCTTTTTCTTCTTATCTGGTTCTACCTTTCCTTCAGGTATCCACCGTGGTTATTAAGTTAATCTCCACGATTATGCGGTTAAGTTCGTCATTATTTTATGTTTCATCGACGATGCTCCAGGGATGTTGCATACAACTCTGACGTTGCAATACGATGTATAAGAAGAATTTATCGATGCACGTCTTGCAACTGTTACCAAGTTATCAGATGTCGCATACATGGATTGAATAAATTTCTGCAGAATAGCTTTGATATAGGTTCGTACTTAAACATCAAAATTTAAATGTAAAAGATGATACTGTGGGATAGGGAATTCTTGGAAAGAGCCCGGAACTTTCTCCACTGCCCAACAACGAGACAATTGTCGCCAGTGAAGTGTCACTCGAAATGTTTAGAGCGAAGGTTAAACCTGGGAATATTTGTTTTAGCCGCCCAGGCCTGAGACTTCGAATATTAGGTTGTGTATGTGTGCGTGAATGCGTGAAGGATGAAGGCTTCGAGAAGGTACATCCTAGAGAGTAGAGAGAATAGCGAAAGTTCAAACGTTAATCTATTTTTGTAACTCCAGCATTGGGACTTCTATTTCTGTTAAATCCTTATTTGATAAACTGCAATTTTATTTAATAACAGTAGAATAAAATATCTCTTTATTTTATTCCTACAATACAGAAGGAAAAAATGGATAAGAAATTATTCAATAAATCAATTGTTGAAATTATTCACAATTATTCGGTAGTATTTAATTGTTTCATATTCAAATTGTTATTATTATTTAATTATTTAATATTTAATGTTCAATAAATCGACAAAGATACTATATGGATGATAAAAAATCTAACATAATTAATAAGAAATATAAACAACAACGAAAGATGTGCAATACGGATAGGAGGATGTACATGTTGTTCCTTCGATTGATAAAACTTCGTTATAATTTATATGCGATTCAAAAGTCAACCATGTATGTTCGTGAGGGAATCGTAAGGATTTTTATAACGATTATTTTCATGGCTGTTCTGGTTGTGAATACAATGTACAATATAAAGCACTGTAGTAGGCCGTAGTAGATATCTCTGAGGGCTGTGCCACGAAGCTCCATTTAATCTAGAGCAAATACGGGGCGCTTCGCTTAAATCAAGACAGAGTTAAGGAGAGAGAACAGTTTCCTTTGTCGGTTCTAATCTGAACAAACAATCATATACCATGATTGTGTCACTTAGACTCTTGTTTTATCCAAAATTATCCTAGCAGTAGCTACTGTATACGTATAATATAAAAACAAAGAAGCTGACAATGAGAGATATTTTTACCTTTCTCTAAAATTTAAGTAATGTATCTGTTAATCGTAAAAATATCTTTAATTTTAGTTTTAATGCATAATCAAAATACTTTGTTTCTTCTGTAAACAGTAGTTGTAATTCTTGTATACGTGTATACAGACAGATATTAAAGTTATTTATATGAATATTTATATAACTTAAACACTAAATAATTGCCTTAAAATTGAATATAATTTTTTAAACAAAGTAATTTTTAAAATAATTAATAATTTAATTAAGGAATATAGAATATAGAAAGATGTAGATTTCTATGAAACGATTAATGCATTTATCAAACGATTAATCCATCCAATATATACCTATATATACCTAGTGGATGTAAATTAATACTTACAAATATGTAAAAATAATAAATATTTTAGAGAATTTTACGGTATAAATTAAGGTCAAATAATGACCCACGAGTTTAAATACAAGTAATTTGTTAATGTAGTAGTTTGTTACAATCCTATAAGAATTTTAATTTCTGCAAATTTTATAAAATAATCATAAGTGACAGAAAAAATTATTACGAAAACTTATATTACAATATATATTACTAATAACATTTAAAGGTATTTGCCATATTAATAAATAAACTGCAGATCATAGGAAATTTTGAAGTACAAAATTGCTCAAAATAAAATAGATAAAATATTCAAAATGGACTGCTTAGTACATGAAACAACTTTCTACTAACATTATATTTTTCAATAGATTCGCAGTCTAATAATAAATAGTACATGTCACATTTTTTATTAATAGATTATGCATTTACGGAAAATTTAATACTTCAAATTATATGTAATACAAAAACTATAATTATAAATGTAATTTTATTTCTAATGTAGTTTTATCTATGGTTACAGTTATTTCAGCTTCATGTCTTTAATCATGTACGTAAAAATTTAAATTTGCATAAATATCCACAGTATATTTATCACCCATTCTATTCTATTGTATTGTTCCACTATACAATATTAAACCTTTCACACTTCTAAATACATGTTTCTGTCACTCTAGTTGACATTTCGCTCGTTGACTTCCCACATGCATGATAGATCGGCCATGCACCTTCCCCTGAGGTTTTCATGTACCTATGATATCCGTGTGATAATGAGCGGGCATACAGAGGTACAAAAATTCTGCAAGTTTTGAATAGAACGTCATCATTGCAAGCCAGCTTTGCCGCGACATCGGTAAAGTCAGAGTGTAAAAGGAAGAAACGACGTTTTCTACTTATCCTGCAGGAAAAAAAAGCTGCAGGCACTATCACACGAAGGGGCCCCGCTTTGAAAGGCTTTCTTTGCCCGATCGCAGTGGCGCAGTCTCCAATTAACGCTTTCCGCACAGTCAAAAGGCCCGACGGTGCGCTGAAAAGTGGATTAAAGCGTGCTCCGTTTGCTATCGCCTTTTACAACGTTTACAGACGCGGCCGTATGTACTTACGTACATACGTACATACATTGCGTGCTCCTTGCGCTCTCGTTCGATGCTGACACTCTGGCCCGCCTATATTCTTATTCCTTGCACCCATTCCTAGTCACCTTTAATCCACTGAAACGCGAAAATGTTCGACACAACTTTCGACAATTATGGCTCAAAGAAATGCGTGTCGATCGGTTTAATTTTAATTAACGCGGCGAAAATTTAATTAAGCTTTTGGATACCTCTGTTTCATCTCGAATTCGTCTATGGTCTGATATATGTATGATATGCTTTTTGACGCTTGTAACGCCATTGATTTTATATATATATATATATATATATATATATATATATATGTCCCCGTTCTAAAGTCTTTAGGACAAATGTTATATTTGTTTCAAAATTGATAAAATTAAGTAATACAAAAATCTGTAGGATCAATATATAAATAGTTATGTTATAAAATATACGTGCAATTTAAGAACTTTATTATCCACGATAACTATTGGATATTAAAATGCAAAGTGTATGTACATATACGTGACAGTTACTTAGGGAAATATTCGAGCAATTTGTAAGAATTTTTTATGAATTCGTTTCGACATTTAAATTTTGACATTTCATGAACTCATTAAGGGACAATAGTATATTACAAATACTTCGATTATTTTATATTTCAATATATTTTATAAATTCTATGTAGAAAACATAATTGGGGAAAAAATATGAAGCGAATCATTGAAATTTCGTTTCATAACTGTAATATCAAAAAATTCAATATTTATAATTTGAACTGATTGAAATGTTGCATTAATGTAACATTAGCACTTTATAATGGGTTAACATCAATAAAATCTGACTATACCTGATTCAAATTTGAAAATCAAAGTCTTTAAAATATACAATACACCAAGAGATTATAGTAGAGTTTAATTAGTAGAAATTATTTTCAATGCTTGTTATGTACTTGAAATGACAATTCAATCAATTCAAATATACATATACATTTTAATTATTAATATAATCATAATAATCGTTTCTTATTTTAATATTAATAAAATTTCAAAATGTTTTACATTTATTTCCGTATCATTGATGATATTTGTATGATAGTACTGGTATCTATAAAATTATTTATAGACTTTTATAATAATTATAATAATTTCTAATTGAAATGAATGTGATAAATTGTAATTAATTACAATTTCTTTTGCTACAAGGAAAGAGAAAATTCGTACATAACAAACATTGTTAATTCTTAATTTTCAGATGAACCTGAGGAACTGTAATTTCTTTGTTATAAAATAATAGTGTTTCGATTTTTTCTTGTATTATATTACATAATTCTATATATTCTATTTTATTTTATTTGTGAATTTTAAAAAAAGACGATTTTTTGTTATTTGATATATATTACAATTATATGTTTTCTTATTGATTAAATTTTCATTTCAAATTTCACGTTGATACATATAATCAGTTACGTAAATTCCGAATTATACGTAATTTATTTTATGTAAATCGTTTTATCGAGATTAATTAAATACATTGAAATTATTTTCATTTATGTGGAAATAATAATACTAAAATCGTGTTAATGCAATCAATCTTTGAAAGATTTCATAAAGAAGCTTTATAAAAAATGTTTTGTTTCTAATTTCTAACAATATGATCCTTTATAAACTCA
The DNA here is from genome assembly GCA_036937485.2 of Tetragonisca angustula. NCBI lineage: Eukaryota > Metazoa > Arthropoda > Insecta > Hymenoptera > Apidae > Tetragonisca > Tetragonisca angustula. The sequence goes on from JAWNGG020000002.1 coordinate 2,401,221, forward strand.
TTTAATCTTACCAAACTAGCATATGAAAGTAACGCATCATTTAATATTATCATTTTTCTATGCTTTTCAATTTATGGAGTTAATCAATGTGGCTTCTGAACGATTCATTTATTGAAAGAGAAACGTACATACTTGTTGATATAACAATTCCGCAAAATTCGATCCGACTCCATCTGATCTTGGGAAACTGATGACAAAGGGGTGAAAGTAGTAAAGCAAAGGGTGCAGAAGGATCAGCCTGAAAATAAGAAGATATAGATAAAAGGAGCTGGCTCCGCGTTGGACTAACAAGACTCAGGACCAGGGGCTATTATCATAATTGTGGGCTGCAGGCAGCGGTTGTGCCCACAAACCAGAATGGCTCTTGTCTCATCTACCTTCGTCTTCACTTTCTTCTTTCTTATACCCTTCGCCTTCTCCCTCTCCTTCTTTCCTCGCGTCCTTTTACTCGAACCCTCGCACTCTCGCATTTTGCGCGTCCCTTCGCCGGTCTTTTGCACGTGCTAAAGACAAATGGATCGACCCTTAAGGCATTTAACTTTCACGCTACGTATTTCCATTTAGATTAAGAAGCCTATGCGATATTTTCGAAATATTTCTTCGGCCAATGAAATACGATGTATATCGATTCAACGCTGTAATTCATAAGCTGTATCCGTTGCTGCGCATCGTTGCAATTTATATCAGGCTTGGATACGTTTTATTCGGAATAAAATGAAAAAAAAAGAAAAATAATACGAAGCAACGAATCGTTTTGATTGATTTAGTATTGCTATTTTGAAAATTGTATAGAAAACTTTTTAATGTAAGAATCGAATAAATTACTTCCAGATAATTCGATTATTCAAATAAAATAGCACGTACGACGTAAGATTATCTAACATCTGTGAAGCAATTGACGACATAGAATTATTTAAACAAAAATTTATTTCACTTGGTAATAAATGAAAATAATTTAAATAAATTGATAAATAAATTTCATTTAGTAAATAAATGAAATAATTTAGAGAAAAATAATTTTTATGTCTTTTCAAAGAGACGAATTATTTCAAGTGGTATCTACGTAAATATTATATATATCAATTCAATTCATAATTTTTCAAATGTATTATTTGAATGATTCTTAAGCATAAATACCGTACTAACTTATTGCAGATGAAGTAGCAAAATTCTTAATAAAAGTTTTAATATTTGTGGCTATTCAAAAAATAATATTAATTATATTTCGACTCAGATTCAACATGTTTTATATTATATTATGAAATAATATTACAATTAAAATCTTTAGTCGATTATCATTGATAATTTCTTACTTGATATTTTAGAATTCATTTGAGAAGTTTTTCATGTGATTGATAGGTCTCTTTCGAAAATTTATATTAATGCCACGAGCAATTTTACACATATTTCGTTATGTTGAATTTTCATGAAAAATATACTCAAATTTGATATTCATTCATATTCATTTATTATATTTAGTCTACATATATAATTTTGTAATAAAATAATCAACAAAATATCATATCGTTCGTGCTTCAAATTTTAAACAGACAATTGATAAATATCATTTAACAATGATTTCAGTCACTAAATTTTAAATATGTTTCATATACTGTTTCATATATAACAATCTAGTAGATATTGATTCGATGTGATTGTGTCTTAAAAACAGACAGAGAAACGTTCAAACGTATTCGAGAATATTGAGAAACCCGTAGGTGCGTATATACAATGGTAGTACCCATTCAGAAACAATACTAAGAATGTCTGTCGACTAGTAACGTTCCATTCTCTCTCGTTCTTTACTTTTCTTGATTACATGGCAGGCCAGGCCATCTTCTCCAGCTCTGTACGTACGTTTTGGTTTTCATTTTAAGAAATGGTGAAGTAATACGAGAAGAATCGACAGTAAATGGGACAGGGAGCACGTTTCTTTTTAATTCAACGTTTCTGACGACCAACGATAATAACTTTTCTTCCAAAAATATTTTATTTCGTTGACAGTGTTGGTTAATAATTCCGATACACTTTTATCGGACCTGTATTTCATGTTTACAATTAGTTTAAATTAGTTTGAGTTATGTGTTAATTTCTGCATTTTTTTTTTTTTTTTTTTTTTTTATTATACGAGCATGTTCATTTTTCATACGCAACTAACGTACTAAATTTAATACGTATTTAGTTTATAAATGAAGTTAATGTACAATTCATTAATAAATTTACTGTATATTTGTTAGCTATATCTATTCTATAACGATGTGTTAATTTCCTATATAAAATGTGCATATTTGATCTATAAATACTTTTGTATAATTAATTAATTAAAAAGTAAATTTACTGCATGTTTTTCTGGCTACGTTGCATGACAACAAGCATGTATGTTCATTTCCTGTACGCAATGTATCTGCTAAAATACTGTGAGCCAGATAAAAAGATCACTGATTGATATTAAAAGTGTATTTTCACATTATTATATTTTTATAAACCCAATTCAAACAAAAATCCATTTTATTAAATGTTAAATGTTGCAAGTGTTCTGAATATTTTTTTATCTTTAAATTTAGTAATAACAATGGTCATTTAAATCTTGCTACACTATTAACTACACTAAATTTCCCTTGCATAACTGAGAATCGCTAAACAAGTTTCTCAACGTGGCCTGATTTTTTTCTGTCGGCTGAGAATCAATTACCAGGACTTGAACAATGAATTCATTACGTAATTAAACTTGCTACTGAATGAATTCATCGAATCGATTATCGAAGACAATATTCTCTTCCTTTCGTATTAAATCGCCAGATATTAAGAGACGAACAGGTAAAGCAGACGTTCCTTGTTCACTGCTGCAATCAGAAATTTTTGCCGTAACGTTTTGCATTAACAATTTATGGACGACATTTTACTCTCAACACGTATTTCTCCTTACTTTCGATAAGTACATCGTGTTCTGTCAGCAAAGCATGTATCCCTCGAAATTGCAGCACCGTAATTTTAATAAATATCAGAATCGAAATTCCTGTACTCCCTGCGTTCGTCCCTTTTTTCTTTCTTTTTTTTTTTTTTTTTGCCTCTATTATCTGATGGATTAAAATTTACGAACGACGTGTAACTTCAGCGAGACGAGGCACGCTGTATATAAGTATACTCTTGATTTTCTCTGTTGAATCTTTCAGTACCTATCATACTTCACCTTGCATCCTTTAAGTGGCGTGGCTAAATTGTTTCTGCTCTTTCCTTTTTCCTTTGCCCGTTTTTTCTTTTTCTTCTTCTCTGTTTTGTTTCACATTTCTCCTCGTGTGTTCTTTCAACGAGAGATGCCAGGGGCGTGTATGTTTGTTTAGCCTCGGTGTACCCTGTTATTAGGGGGCCGATGTTGCTCAGGAACCAAGGGCCCACGCGGATACACGGGCCCTCGAGAGACGCTCGCGCCATCCTCTCTTTCGTCCTCTCTTCGCCCGCTCCTCGTACGCAGAATTCGCCCTCTCCTTCGTTTCTCATCGTTGTCTGTCTTTCGCTTTATCTCGCGTGTAAGAGCAGTTGGAGATGAAAAGGATAGCCGGATAAATTTGAAAGGAGGCCTGTCGGCTCTCCGACGGAGGTTCCTTGCCTACCTATCTAGATCTTGATTTAGATTCCACCGCGTTTTAATCTATCGCTAGTGATTCCGCTGATTAGAGGAAACACCTATTCCTGGGAGAGAAAACGGAATATCATCGTCGCCTCTAAACGGCTAACTGTCAGGTGCTAATGAGAAGATGGGAAGTAAGTAAATACAAACTTGTTCTACGAGGTGATAGAAAATTTCTCACCGCGATAGTATCTGCTTGAGCGTCGCAGATATCGTGGTCTATTGATAGACTACGAATTTTTATGCGTTTATGGGAAATTTGAAAATTCACACGATGCACCTAGTGTGTAAAAATATATAAACTTGCGGTATCTATTATATTTAAAAGATTTCTTTGGCTTCACTTCTTTCAGATTCATTAAAATAGCCTAGATTGCATATTTTTATACATTTATCTGTAGGAAGATGTAAAAATATGAACAATGTTTTACAGAAAGTATTATATTCTGGATATTTCATATAGTTTTTTATGTCATGTGTTTAGGTATTGAATGTTGTAGAAAGTATTTCAGATACTTCGCGTAATTTTTATTATGTAAAACTTTTTTATCAAAGTTTCATACTTTTCACTAGATTTTTAAGAATATAAATTTGCATAAGAGTCGGTGGTTTATTCGTTACAATGAATTCATAAGCCTCGAGCTGTTATGTAAATTATTGAAGAAGACTCCGAATCTTACATATTTATTCTGAAAAAAATTGTTCATTAATAACAATTTTATAAAACATCTTATTATCATATATAGTATATATTTTTACATCAAATTTATTTTCATTTATGTTTGTGAAATAAATTTGCATGGTAAAATAATAGATATGTCTTTTAACGTATTGATATTCTTCTCATTCCTTAATAAAAAGAATTATTCTTACAAATGGCTATAATAATTAATATTACTAAAATTTACGGTTTTTCATTTTATTTTTTATTTTATATCATTCCTCTATGATAAGAATAATAAAAATAATAAAATTTAAATAAATGAAAAATTCCAAAATTTAATTTTAAATCTAATTTTAAACTGTAATTATTTTCAATGATGAATATGAATGTGAATATGAATTATGAACTAAACAGGTACATGGCAAAATAAAATATTCATTGACATTTTTTATTCATATATGCTTTCAAAACAACTTTGTTTGGGTTTAGATAAACTATTATATTTAATTTCTTTGCTTTTGATTTCCATTAACACATCATTTTTTTTTTCTTAATATTATTCGTATTTTTATTCTGTTACATGTCTCTGTTACATGTATGATATTTTTTATCGATCCTGTGGTATTTAAATTTCTATTCTCTAACTCATTTTTGATTAATTTACATAGTAATTCCAAAATAATGTTTGAGTTAATTAATTATGAATCAATTAAAAATCAGAATTAAAAAAATATAATTTTACTAAAAAATTTCATTCGCGCAATAGATAGATATGTATACTAACTCTAAAATAATTCTTACTTAAAAAGAAAGATAAAAATAAAAATTATCTTTTATTTATTTTTGTAAAAGTTTGCTACGTACCCATTTATCTTTTTTTTCTGCAAAGTACTCGTCGCATATAATAATAAGGACTTTCAAATATTAAATTTAAACATGTATGTAACAATAAATAAATTTTTTAGAATTTTACGGAAAAGAAATAATATTAATTTAACGTTTCCCAACTTGTGCGTTCGAACAACGTCTCTCCCTTGGAAATTCTAGATTTATTTTTATTTCGATAGCCATATTTTAGGAGGTAACAAGATGTTAGTCAACCATAATTAAATATGATCTGCCATATATGCATATGTCCGCTTTTTTACGCGATTCTGCTTTTATGGGGTGTTTCGTGGGATTTTCTTTTCCATGCACAATGCACAGCTGATGATATACTGCAGATTCTGCAACTGAATGTGTCTGTTTGCTCGGATGACACGTGACGAAGCGTTAGGGATAGACCTAACACGCGACCACACCCCCTACGTTTTATTTGTTTAATTTAACAGTATTGTGACGCGCCGTTTTTATTATCGGACGCTCGATTTATTTCTTTCGTGCCTATTTCCTGCATTTTTAACGTGGGACAAAATAACAATCCAAGCGCGCCTGTACTTTCAGTATAATTCAATATTGTACAATATTATCGTGTGAAAATCCCTGTAAATGTACTTTCAGAATTTCTACCTCCTACAGGATTAGTCTCCTATGTATTTGCACAACTGTTCGTTTGCAATTGTTTGCAATTTATGCAAAATAAACAAAAGCAAGTAATAAATTACAATTTAACGCTGTTATTATTTAATTAAATAATAATTAAATTATATTTAATTGTGAAATAATTAAAATAATACAAAAGTAATAGTTTTAATTAAATTTAAATTGGTATTTATTATTTATATTTGCTATTGTATCTGTAATTCATAAAAAAAGTTGTAAATATACTGTAATGGCGCAAACATATACACATACATCGTACGTGGTATTAAATTTCAAAAATAATGTCCCTAGCTCGTTTAGTCAACCTCGATCATTTCACTTGATGTAGTTCTCCAATTCGCCGTTATTAAGCGTAGAGTGCGCTAAAAAACCACTGATTTTTTACTACGTCGGTATTTCAGAGCATGGGGTACAAAGTACGATAAAATGCAATGCTACTCACAAAGTATCTACGTATATACCTCGTCTATGTATTGACTAAGAATGATGATACATATCATAAAAATGTATAAATTTCGGCTAATAAATTATTTGTAAGTATATAACTGTTGGATTAAATGTTATGCCTATAAAACGTTATATACGTATACATATTATTATTATATATAATATATTATGTAAAATACATATAAGATAAAAAAAAGTACATTATATATGTATATATATATATATGATTAACATTATTTCGGATATTATTTAATAAATTATCATACTTCAGATTTAATTAAATATATATTAGTTTTATTATTAAACGTGAAAATGTTTTCATAAGTTCATAATATATATTCATGATTATGAAATACATAGTTTTTAATTAGTAAATACATAAGTATAACAATAAATATAGAAGATATATATAAACAACAAATACTGTGCACAAGACATGTATTTCTTCAATTTAGGAATTTTTTTAGTTGTCTTTAATTATAAAATTACTTTAAATATTTGTAGTTTACAAAATTTCACAAATTAAAGCAATTATTTAGAGTGGATCAATTTAATCACATCATGATAATACAAAAGGAAAGATCAATGTGTATTGGAACTTAATTAAACATTCGTTAATTATGCAAAAGATACATCATTCATCAATATGAATAATAATATTCATTAGCTTTTTTTTAATTACATCGACAATATAACAATAATATTATGTAAATATCTTGTTTGTAACATCAGTTGCAATATATGCGCAAACTTATTTTCGCATGCATACATTTTTCTGATATGAGGAATTATATTCATTCAAATTTTAATTATAACTGTCAAAAAATTAAAATTATATAATTAATTAATAATTAAACAATATATAATTAATTAACAATATAATATAAATATTATAATGTACAGTTAAATTAAAATTTAAAACATTTCCATGTATTTCGATAAATAATTGTTTATTATCATACATTTTAGTGTCACTTCATTTAATACAATATAAATAAATAAATAAATAAAATAAATATAACAACGCGTTATTTTAAAATACAGTATTAAAAATTGCCCTTTCAGTTTCTAACATGGATAGAAATTTTAGCACAGTTTAATTTCAATTTAAACGAATATTGAATTATTAATATTAATCATTGAAAACTTGTCGACAATTAATCGTAAATTTGTAAGAAAAAGTTAAGTCGAATATCAAAAGCATTAAAAACCTATTCGATTCTATAAAATTAACGAACATAAATAATTGTATCCAATTACTAATTTTCTTTATGAACGATCAATAAAGTAAATCACATGTATTTCACATTACAGCTAAAGATCAATAACTAAATGATCACGGATCAAATTGAGCATACAGTCACAGGAATTGGTGATTTTCAAAACCTACTGACTTCAAAGAAACGTCATAATGTATTTTACAATGAAACAAAATCTACGCTGTTTTGAACAAAATAAATGTGCTTTGATATTTAATGAAATATTATTCAGTTCCCTATAGGACAGTTCTTCTGATCTGTACGAATGAAATACGCTCTACTTATATTATTTTTATCCAATATCTGATAAGCTTTCTCTAAAACAGAAACCGGTGGCTTTGGTTCTCTTGCTAAAATCCACACGTTCCTCGTACTGAAATGTATACAACATTGATTATAACTCTCTCTCTCTCTTACTATTACACATTAAATTACATTAATAAATTTAATAATTTTAATAATTTTTAATACTTACTGTTATAATCTATTATTAATAATGAGCTTGTGAACAATGAATTCATTTAGAAAACAATAATAAAGTGTGAAGATTATACGATATGGTAAGCAGTATAATATTTTGTTATGTCACCAGTATCAATTGTAAAGGCAATATTTTAATAGATTCGAAAACATCCGATTTTTCATACGGGTGTATCAATGTTGATGAGTATTATGTTAATTTAATTTATTTAAAAGTAGGCTATACAATTAACTGACGTTTTATATTATTTTATATTCAAATATTCAAGAGAGCAACAAAATGTTTTTTAATATTTTATATCAATAATATTGATAAAACATACAGCAATCAAAGAAATGAAATATTTAATATAACAATCGAATAAAGAAATCAATCAAAAAAGGAAAATACTGTAAGAAGATGTAAACATAATATTTGATATTAGTAATATTAATAAAACATTTAACACAACGATCGAGTAAAATGATAATCTTAATATAAAATTGATTGGTAATATATTGAATTTTAAAATTTCATACGAAGAAAAATTATTGTTTTGAAATAAAAATTGTTGTTTGAAAGTATAATTAGATATATGAACTACGTTCGTTATATCTTGCTTCTCTGACTATTTACCTGAACACACCGAAATTCGAACAACTCCATACGACTGCATAAGTTGTATAGTCGGTATCAAGAATCCAATAAGGTGCATCTATTGGAAGAGGCATACTCGGGAACGAAACACTCAATTTTGCTTCTTCCACTTTAAGAACAGGTTTCCCAACACCTTCGATACTTGAAGAAACTCCAGTCCTAAATAAATGATAAAACTATGAGCTTCCCGGAAGTTAAACTGATCAACGCCACTGTTTGAAAATCTATACGAATAACACAAACAACAGAACACGATTATTGTTTAATTATTTTCAAGAAATAAATTACTTGCTCCTATGAGTATATTTATTGCAAAATAAATGATGATACACTCTAAAGTGAATTTAAAGAACACATCACTTATCTCTGCTTAACAATTTATGGAGTTGGTCAATCTGACTTTTGAACGACTCATTTAATTTTATCGAATTACTTCATTATTAATTATGTAATGTTTATATTTTAATAATTATTTCTATTCACATTACAGCTAATATATAAATGCATAGAGTAGATAAAACCTGCACTTAGAAGTAGAGAAATGAAACCTACATAAAAATTAATTATACGATTAGAAAGTTATGAAAACATGTTGTTGTTATATTTGTGTTTAGAAACATGCAAAAATGTATTTCATATTTCGTACGTACCCCCGTTCTGAAATTTGGAACATTCTATTCTTTTTTAGATGAAATGAATTTTTTCATTTCTAAATCTGATTGTAAAATTCATACTTAAATATAATCAATTACATTTCAAATATAAATATTTCATAATTGAATTTCGTAACGTAAAATGGATCGTAAATTATTTATTATAGGGAAAAATGTTTCAAACAAAAACTACATGGTTTCCAAACGCTGTAGTTGCTTTGTACTTTGCTCTTTTTATTAAAATATGAACATTATATATATATTTCCTTAATCAATACAACTCGACATTAAAAACTATTAATCTATATATATTGAAAACTTATCAGAAGATATTTATTTTAATCTTGTAAAATTTATCCTTGTGTTCATATTATGTCCTTGTCTTTCATGCAATACATTTTATAAAATTAAAATATCTACAAAACCAACAATTTTTAATTTTTAATTTAATTTTTTTAATCAATATGGATTGATATTTCAAATGTTAAACTCTATTATCATTTCCATTATCATATTAATAAATGTAAATAAAATTAAACATTTTGCACAATTATATTTTACTTGCATAAATATCACACTGTGCTTTTCCACATTTAAGACACATGAACATCCAGTCTTTTCGTAACTGTTCTTTAAAAAAAAAAATACACTTAGAAAAAATAATAAAAAATAAATTGATTATACTCACAAAGAAGATATCTGCTTATTCAAAATGTTGATCGAGTTGCTGTCGTCCGTTATATTGAAAGTAGCAGTTACGCATTTTCCACCGAACTCGAAGAATGCAAAGTACTTCTCGATCTCGTACCACTTTCCCAAATACTAGAAAACAATGGAACACGCGCATTTACTGAAATGACATACACTTCAAAGAAAGTCTAAACGAGTAATCTTTGAACTTTACATATCGCTCGTCACATCGCATGTATATCAATGTCCTATTGAGGACAACTTTCTAAATGCAGGTTGCATTGCTTTATAAGTAAGTCAATAACACAGGTATGTACAAGAAATCTATTCCAGTTTCTAGTATCAACGTAATAAACATTGGAACGCGTTGCTATCGTACGTACCCTTTTCATATCGAAGTTCTGCGTGGTTTCCACGTTGGGGCACGAACCCAAGAATGGTACCTGTGCTATCACAGCACTCGCGATGATTAAAAGTAAATATATCCGCAACATTATCTCTTCTGCAAATATGTGTTTGTATAATAAAGAGTGTTTTACTTACTGAAGTGGGATCATATAAATATTTGTGTTATTTACCGTTGTTTGAAAAATTAATTGAAGTGCTTTTAATTCTCTACACCAAAGTATTAAAATATTTGTTCCTGAAAATATTTACTTTAAGAAATATTATACGCCTGATTTTACAAAACATGATGTCATATGAAAGACGGAGGACGGCATACAATAATAATTTTTTTTTTTACTCTACCTTGTATTAAATTACAATAATTAATAATTATTATTATTAATTAAAATAAAATATGTACAATTTGTTGTCTGTAGTAATTAATAAAATTTGATGAAATCAAAATAGAAACATCTTCAAGGTAAATATTTTCTGATATAAGTGATCTGATATTTCTGTATAAAAAATAAAATGTTTGACCAATTGATGTATAAAAAAATATAAACTTTCATTTGAAACGTATTCGTAATCATGAATTTTCGTAAAAAATACTAAATTTAAGGAAAGGCTTCTTCCATCTTTGAAATGATGTATTTTCGTTTTGAAATATCGACTTTTTATAAATAGCAAGTGAAACAGACATTAAATGATCTTACTTAATTTAAACAATCTGTATAACCAAAATACATTATAATAAAAAAAACAAATTATAAATAAATACATATCAGCATCCATAGAGTCCCATAATGATAATATTCTAAAAATAATAATTTACTTAATAGAGATTCAAAGAGGATAACATATTGCATAATATACCAAATGAATATATCAAGAGATATATGTTTAAGGATGAAAATAATTTGTTATATTATTTTTACTTTTGATAATTTTAATGAGTATTTAAGAGATTAATATCGTAATCTCATGCGTCAAACGAACATAATTTTATGCAATACTGACACGGTGCACAGTGAGTCAAGATCGAAATTTAATAATTCAGCTATAATAACTAAAAATTAATAATTTATTATTACTATTATAATTAATAATTTCCTTAAATAGAAGCAGAAGATAAAAAATTAATTATTTTTTTACTTTATCTTTCATTGGATAAAATTTTAGTAATAAAAGGAGCAATAACTCACTAAGAATATATTTAATCTTGAAAACATTGAAATATCCCATTTCAAAGATATATTAACAGTTTAGTAACATTACATCATAACATTACATAGGTTTCTTTAAATTTCACAATTGAAACAAGGAAGATGTTAAGGAATATTTTCAACTACGTTAAAAACAGAATTAAATTAAACGAAGAAATGTTGCAAATGGAAAATTGTAGAAAATGCAACAACACTGTGCTCTCAACAAATTAAAAGAGAAATGACTCTGAGGAGTCTATAAACGAATAGATCATTATTTTTCTTTAAATAACTGAGCTATTAAATTTCTATTATAGAACGTTTGGACGACAATATATACGCGCGTTCGTGCGCCAGTTTCGCATATCATCTCTCTATGTGCGACGCATACAAACGGAAGAGCACCGTGATCTTTGATTGCGATCAGCCAAAATTATGAGAGTCACGAGTTGAATTGATTTGAATGGAGCACGTACCGAATCGACAATCGTCGTTTCACGCTGAATCTTGACAACTGGGAAAACTGATCGGGGTTGACAGTGACACTTCTCACACGATCAACTGTTCGCCAGTGACTGGACTTCCCAGTTCTTTGCTTACGCAGAAGAGACACGAATCGTGAAGGCTGACTGGATGCGTTCGAAAGATTTCTGTCAGTTAGTGGGTCACTAACGGTACGCTGGAGGTTCAAGAAACCCCAGACTTATGGCTCGAATTTACCGGCGGCTAATCGGCTAATTCTTCTCTGCCGATTTAATTTCGATAGGACGATTTTTCACGCAAGTTCCAGAAACTTTAGGCGAGCATTAGAGTCTCTTTCAGAAAAACAATTCGTACATTCGTACGGTTGTATTGTGATATTTAAGAAACGTGGTATGAAAATGAAAATGTGGTGTGTTGAATGATTACTTGTATTTTTTTGAGTTATTAGAAAAAAAAGAACGGTGCATTATTGTAAGACGCGGTTATTTTTATCTGATGATGTGAGTTTATTTAAATTCATCTCCATTTGAATTTGCTAGACGATGCTTTGGCACATATTGGTTAAGTATTGAATTTGAATAATATGGTACCATACATAGTAAATAAAATATTATTATTAGGTAATAATAACAAAATACATTATATTAAGTATTACTTAATATGTATCGTCGCGTATCATATCTATTACACACACACACACACACACATATAATAATGGAATTATTATACCTTTCCATTTGTTATTTTTAATCTGCTACTGTTTTTTTTTATAAATGTAAAATTAAAGTATTTGGAATGAATTGAACAAAAAATTACAACATATAGTAGTAAAGTATAGTATACATATGTATATATAGTATATATAACATATAGTAGTAAAGTATAGTATAGTATACATATGTATATATAGTATATATGACATATAGTAGTAAAGTACAGTATAGTAATAGTATAGTAGTAAAGTATAGTAAAGTATAGTAGTAGTAATAAATAAATATGAAAATATTTGTTCGTTAATGTTCTTGTTATCTATCGTTTTATCTATTTTTATTAATAACTAAATCAACACGAATATAAAGTTAAATATTACCTAGTAATTTTGTTTAACATTTTTTCATTAATATTAAGCATTACTTCATTACATAAAATTAAGCACTGGATATAATTAAATAATAATAATACATGTATTCAAGAACGTATATTTTATTTAAACAAAATATTTAAACGTAACTTTCCTCTTCATATCTTCTTCAACGATTTATTGATAACCGAGGTGGGATAAATCATAAATGCAACAAAATTTCAACAGCAATGTTTTATGTAACAATTTATGTAAACTTTCTTTTCTTTTTCTTTTCTTTTTTACATTTGTACATGAGTAAAAAACAAATACCCCTCGTATCCCTCTGTGAATCATGAAAGTGGCAGTCCTTTTTTAAAATGCGGTGGATAATGAAACTCAGGCGAGTCTGGTTTCGACAGAATGAAACCGCTACAAGCCCGAAAGCTCAACTATTGACAATAATCTACGCGATATCTCCCCAATGAAATGAATTGAAATTCTCATCTGTACGTTTCATTTTCACGCGGTGGTCCCCGCTTGTTTCATATTTTCATCCATTTTCTCTGACGTAGCCTCACTCACATTCTCATTTTTTATTTTTGCACCGTTCACTGGCGCATCTTGTTTCAGAGTGTCAGCCACTTCCATGATTCGTTCGGGAACTGTGTTAATAGGTTTCTTCTTCAGATTTTCGATGATTTGTGGTTGCTTCGTTAGGGTTTTCTCGTTTTCTTTCGTGTTCTTCATTTCGAGCGTAGCTTCTGGTGCGTCTGGTGTTAAAGCGGTTCTGACGTTTTCGGTGTCTTTCTGTGGAGCTTCTTCGGATGTCTGATCGTTTTGTACTTCTGACGCTTCTAAGTAGGCGCAGTCTTCTTGGTCTGTTTTTACGAAGAACATTTTGGAGATCTGGTATTTATCCAGGACTGCGTATGCCTATTTGACAGCGTGTTTTACGTTATTTTCGTTATTCTTAATTCACATTATAATTTTTATAATTTTTAAATTTTTAAAATTTTATAATTCTTATAATTTTATAATGTCTAAATTTTTATAATTTTTAAAATTTCATAATTTTTAAATTTTTATAATTTTTAATGGTTAAAAAGAATTTCTAATTATTACTATGAAAATATCAAAATAAAAAACATACACATCTAATTTTGTTAATTAAAAATAGAAATTCGATAATGTTAGTATCTTATTAATAGCGGATATTTATGCAAATTTATTCTATGCCTACAGTTAAAGAAATAGAACTTAGAGATTTGTTTTGTTTGATAAAAATTGCAATGAATATTCTATGTAAGATATTCTATACATTTTTGCATGTTAAATTCATTCTGAACATTTATGTATTTATTATGAATATTATTAAGTTATAATATACACTATTGATCAATTGATTTCCTTACCTAGATTATTTTAGTATTATTATATAATGAATACGTTTGTCGTTGTACAATATATAGGAAATATATAGGAATGTAACGAAACATTAAATCAAGTATGAAATATAAATGTAATAAAAGTGTATCTAAATTTTCGATCGACACTTTATTTTAATTTAATTTAAATTTTCAATTATCAATTTTAATAAATACAAATGCAAATATTAATATTGAGATAACTATGCCAACTTTAAAACTATATATATATATATATATATATATATATATATATATAAATATATAAATGTAAATATTACTGTTAAGATATTTAATAAATTAAAATTTTAATTTTAAAAAGAAGAAAAATTTAAAAGATATGTAAACAAATATAAATACAGACAGGTTAGGTTTCAATGCATATAAATTAAAGTAAAATTTACCTTTTGTAAGACTGTTCCTGGTGCTTGTCTCTCTCTTGTCATAACCCAGGCATTTTGTGTGCGGAATGGACCAATACCAGAACAACTCCACAGAACCGCATAATTATCGTAATCTGTTTCAAGCACTGAATACTTAGTTTCAGGACTCAATGGCAATGAATATTTCACAGTAAGTTTTCCTTCCTCGGCTTTTGAGGCAGCTTTCTTGATCTCACCCTCCAATACTCTTTTGATTCCCGTGCTGAGTGTTTTTTTTTATAAATTTAATTAAAAATTAATTAAAGAACGATGTAAGAAGAACAAATAATAAATACCTATTATTATTGTTTAATAGTAATAAATAAGAGTTGTATTTTTAAATACTATAATAATAACTTTAAACATTCCTAGCAGTACGAGTCTAACAATTGTATTATATTATAATATATAATATAATAATATATAATATTACAGTATTATAATATATAATATTACAATATTATAATATATAATGTAATAATATATAATATAATATATTAGACATAAAAATGACGAATTATTTGATGTACGATGTAAATGAAAAATCCATCCTCACATTAATATTATAATTTTAACAATAATAAAGTACAATTTACATACAAAATATATTACTATTAGTAACAGTTTAACAATAAATTTTTTGAACTTTCTCAAACATAAAACAATCTACTGAACATACTTACAATCTATTTGTAACTTCATTGGTAACGCGAAATTTACCATCAGAACCCAGCGAATAATTTACCATCACGCATCGCGACACTACTTCTGTCAGTTGGAAGTATCTTTCAGCTTCGAACCAGATACCCAGAAACTGGGAAACAACGAAAATAATTCGTTTATTATATATTTGCATAAAACATTTCTTAATATTCAATATCAATTAAGATGAAAACAGATAAAGATTCAACACTAAAATTAGTGACAACCAAAATATAAAAAATATGTAAAATACATTCAAATATTAATATACATATTTAAAATGGAATATTAAGCTTTTATTTATATATTTTGAAAAAAAAATTTTTAAACATGCATCATCGCAAATCTATTAAATTTCTTATAAAAAGTTACAAATTGGTCATTTTAGTTATTTTATATAGCGTTAAGTAATAAAAACTCCACGAAAAATATTAATTATTGTTCGTATAACATGAACAATAATTAAGTAATAAACTTCTAATAATTAAAGTATTTCGAAACTGTAACGTTGGTACTTAAAATATCAAACTATCACAAAATATCACCCCGATGAAACGAATGTAACATAAAACTTTTTGTTTTTAACTTTGAAACGTACAGATTAAATTATAATTATTAATAGAGTAAATATTTAGAACCAACGTAACACCAATTAAAATACAAATTACAACGAATTACAATTATTAGCAGAGCGAATCCAAGAGCAAGCCAAAGTAAATTTCCAATTCTCAACTTTTGGAAAACACAGACTAAATTACAATCGTTGGAAGTAAATTTTCAAAGCACGTCAAGTAAATTTTTAATCTTTACCTTCACAGTACATCTAGTCTATGAACCAAGTTACAATTACTGATTATACAGCGCACGTTTTAGAATCAATTTTTCACTTTCAACTTGTTCGATCGATCGTATTTACCTTGTTCATGTCAAAGTTGGCCATCGGTATGTAATCTGGGCAGAAACCCAGGCTAGGTATCTGAGCCCTAACCAGAGCCAAAGCCGAAAGAGTCAAAACTATCTTGCTGAACATGTCTGCCGTCGATCTGCCGTGAACATCGTTCAAACCGTGTCTCTTATATACATTAACCAGGTAAGAGCGTTGACCGGCCACTACCCCCCTCTGTTTTACCAACACGTGAATATCCTTACGGTACTCTCCGTGGCCCCAGAATCTGGTCACCAGACGATGGTCATTGGTCAATGTTGTTAGACGACTTCTTGGCAAGGAAGTTCAACGCGAGGTGGTTTGCCGACGACTCGCCGAGAGAAGCCCGACGCAGGCTCCATTATGCAATTTCTACGGAAGAAACGGTACTTCTGGACGATGAAGAAGAGACCCTTGTTAGCTGGATCGGTGCCAAGATTTCTTTGATCGAAGCATAGCTACTGTAACGGCCACGAGCTAGCTCGATCCTCTGAATATCGATCGTTGTTATGTAAATGATATAATTGTTGTTACTGATGGGTGATTTAGTTTAATTAATTTCACAATTATTATTGGTAATAGTAGTAGCTAGTAATATTAATGAATGGAAATTCATTATTGTATTGAGAATAAATCGTGTTAAGATATTATGTTATGACATTGTTGTTATTGATGGGTGATTTAATTAATTTCACAATTATTATTGGTAATAGTGTTAGCAGTACTACTATTAGTAGTAGTAGTATATTATACTATGACAATAAAATTCCAGTGTTACAAAAAATATATATATATATATATATATGTATGTATGTATATATTCAGAAATTATTAATATAGATTGAATTATTAAATTATCATGTTATAGAGAATAGAATAATGTAGGATTAGATAAAAATATAGAATTTTACATTTAGGTGTACAATTTTTTTGTAAACTACATGAATGTTCTGTGCATCGATTATTATATTTTAGATGATAATTGTTGTTACAGATAGGAAATTCGTAGTTTAATTTAATTAACAATTATCAGTGACAGTAGTATATAATTAATTAAAATTTTGGTATTACAAAAAGATATAGAATATTCTGTAAAGAATGTCTATTTATTTGCAGAATTATGAATGTGGAATTGTATATTATGAAAGTATCAAATTGTCAAATTATATATAAAATTATATTGCAGGCAATACAATAATGTAAAATTATAGAGAAATATAGGGTTTTATATTTTTACACATAATTATTCCTCCTGAATCTTTTAAATATTGCTCATTGTTTCTGAGATTTCATTAATCGTGGCAATTGTAAAGGATATGACAATGTAGAATTATATTAAAATATTATATTATTATTATATTACATTATATATTAAAATATTATATTAAAAGGTTTTAGATTTTTACATAATTACTCAAAAATGAAATTGGATGGAAAATCTCCCGTTTTCATCCATAGAACGTACGAATATTTTGTATTCAATTTACTCACTCGCTTATTCCGACTTGGATGTATATTTCTTCTGTTTATTATTTTCGACCAATTAACTCGTTCGCTCAGTATCTCGGAATACACGATTGTGAAACTTACATCTTTGATGGTGTTGTTCCTCTTCTTGCAGTCATTCACGAAGCCGGTTTCAGCAACCTCGACCTTTCGTTGTTAATCTGTATTTATGCTCGCAAATGGAGCAAGTGGGATGGTAAATGTACCCGCGTTTCCCTTCTCGAAACAAAACGAGAACCGGCTGTTACTTATCGCGTTGCAATTATGCAATCGACACTGTCTACGACACTAAACGACAGCGTTTAGCATATACCACCATTCTTAATCGTGGCTCGCCAGTAACGGGTTTTTCAACAAGGTTTCTTTTTGTATGAAATCGTTGGTCATCGAACCGTTAGTTTGAAGTAGATATTCCTTTAACTACAGACCAATAGGTCTACGAACGGTGAAACCGCTATGGACAATTTCGATAAACTTCACTCGGAACGTTATTTTTCTTCACTGAATCATTCTCTGGTCAAAAAACACGATGAACATACCGATCAATTTACATTGGATCTAATTAATAAATTGGTCACAATTAGACTGTGGATTTTTACGAAAATTCTTATTGTTATGTTTATGCAATTAACCATTTACAATTGTGTCAGTTTATTTAATTTAATGCAGATATTCATTTATTTAATAAACACTGGTAATATAAATATAACTTGTTATTTTTAGGAATTACATCTTATACTACATCGTCGTGAGATACTGATTTTCGAGTTTGTATTACGAAAGTAATCAGTAGTTCTTAACGTAACGTTTTGATTGAAGCATAATATACGTAGCTTGCTATTAAACCGTTCTTTTTTTATTCGAGGTCAATGCGCTTTCTAATTTTGAAAATATTCCATTCAGGACAAAATCGTTAACAAATTATTTCACCGTTTTATCCACCACGAGAACATCTAAACATTACAAAATATTATCTGAAGAAAAACTGTCCAACTGCAAATGTCTATTAAAATAAAACTTTTCCTGTCCTATTGAGAATCTTATACGTGTCCTTGATCTATTTCGACTTATAATTAATATAATGTGTAATCAGAATGATTTTTTGCTTTGATGGGTAAGAGTAGACATACGACTGTTAGAAATTTCTTTTCACTACAGCAAGTTATAATATTACAACAATATTCTACAATATTCTACAATATTCTACTTTCAATATCTATATATTTTTATATAACGATGCTTCATTTTCAAATGTTTTATAAATGCATGAAAATTCGCAGTCTAATTGCAATATTCAATATACATAATTTGATTGTAACAAATGTTTGTATTAATCAAGATTTTAGAGCATAATGATATCGAGCAAAGAGTTGAGTACTAATTTTTTGTAAATGATCGAATACTGATGTTTAGAGTCTTCAGTGACTTCGTGACAACAGCTCTTTATTTAAAATTTCATTAATTTCTTCTCGTAGGTAACTATACTCACCCAATCGAATCACGTGTGACTTGTTTGAAATATTCTGAACTTCTTCATTGAGCTTTTACCAATTAAAATCGTATTTCTTTCTTGAAAAGTCATTTTCAAGTTTTAATTATTTATTTTTTGAAAAGTCATTTTCAAGTTTGAAAATTTGTCAAACATACTTTAATTTGGTTAATTTTGTGCTTGATACGAGGATACTCCAAGATAAGTGAAAAATAGAGAATAAAATTTTTTTGTTCGAAGTCTCGTTTTCAAGAAAATACACTTTGAATATATTTCGTTGAAACTAAATGAAAAATATAGATCTCATTTTATTTTTAAGAAAATAGATTTCGAATATATTGCATTGGTACACGTGTAACTTGGTGAATTTTTAAATTTAATTTTCTTCACAAACTTTATCCCACATTTCTCACTTATTTTCGTACATAAAATAATTCATTCCAGTTTAATTCAAGTATACTTGAGAAATATTCAAAGCGTTGTGTGAAAAAAAATTTCATTTCATATTTTCGATTTATCTTTCAACGTAGAATCACTCTACTTAATTGAAAATTAAAATGAAAACTAAAACTCTGTACTCGTTAAAATTTTAAATTCGACAAAGAATGAACGTTATTTCGATATACAAAATGTTCCTTTTTCTCATTTTAAATTTTTCAGCACTAAAAGATTAACTTTTACCTAGTATTATTTGGACATTGACGATAAAAATTTTCAATTAAATTTAGAATTTTTAATTTAACTAAATTTTATTACCTACATACGAATTTCTATTGTGAGGAATGCAAAATAAAAAAATCAAATATCCCAAATTTTAAACAATAAAATTCGAACAGAAATTACTAGAGTCAACGATACTGTTCAAAGATTAATTAGCCGATAAAAAATAATTCCCCCGACGTCTTCTCTTATCTCGAAAGGAAATGGAAAGGATACTGATGAGCCAAGTTTTCGCTCGCTTGTTTATCATTTTCAGATTTCTCATCTGAATTAATTTATTTCTTGTAAATCTATGAACACTAAGAAAGCACGCGGAAAACGTTCTCCGCTCGGAAGATGCTTAAACTCTACAGAACTCTGACCAGATGTCCGAAGAACAATGATTCTCAATCAAAGTTAACGTTTTAAAGAATCACAAAATAACGCGCAACATGACAATGGTTATTTCAACAATCATCGATTTACAATGATTTCACGATGGACGAGAATAACCGTGTTTCCTTTTACATAAACGTCGATTTTAAAAATAATATTATCTACACGTAATTGATAAATAATATTATTGACAATATCACAAATAATATTAATAATACAGTTGTTAATATAATTGTAACAATATATATAACGATATACATTATACAATCAATTATTAATAACATCATAAATAATATTGCCGTCAATTTTATATTTATGAGTTTTATTATTCCTCCCACGCGTTTGCATATGCATTTTCTTAACCATTCAACAAGTGACGACGAATTAACTCGTCGTTCTCCCATTTAAAGGATTAAACAAAGTTCTTTCTCACAAGTGATTAACGTAGTCGAGGGTAAAGTCAAAACTTGACAGAAAATATTTTGCTACAGGAAGGAGAATGCCTTCTTGGGACATCTGGTCGCGAATGTGTATGTGTGTGTGTGTATGCATGTGTGTGTGTGTGTGTGTGTACGTGTATGTATACACGATAAACGTAACTAATTAACAATAAAATAATCTGTATACGTAATCCTAGTGCGCTTACGTCTCGAGAAGAGGGGACGAGGGGATCGGAAAGGGGGTTTCCAGGGGGGGAGGGGAGAACAGAGAAACGACGAAAAAAAGTTAGTTACTAAGAATTATTTAGGCGGCTCGCAGAAGAAAAAAAAAAAAAGAAAAGGATCGTCTATCGGCTTCTTCCTCTCCGCGATCGAAAGAGTTCTTTTTTGTCCTTTGTTCCTTTTTATTTGAAAGAGCTACGAGTCGCGCTCGTGCGCTACGCTGAAACGTCGCACGCTAAACAATAATTATCTTTATCTTTATTATCATTTAGTATCACATTGCATTCACTGTTTTGTGCTGGCCATTTTTGCCTGGCTTAATGAGAGCGCACACCACCCCTCTAACCTCTTCTTACGTTCCCGTGCCCGCTTTGCGAGGGCGAGAATACCATGGTCAACGCAAAAATGGAACGAACGATCTTGCCGATCAAGTACAATTTCGATGCAACTTTTTAATATCTGCGACGTTTACTTTTAATGTGATTTTTTAAAAATTTCGAATATTAAAAGCATGCAGCAGGCGAAACGTGCGAGGTTTTGTATCGCTGTTTTGCAAAAGTAGGGCAGAATGATTCTTCACCTGAATAAGAATGAGACGCGAGTTGATTCGTTATCAGAGAAAGCTTCTTTGACGAGTTGGGAAAATTTTCCTGTTTCTCCAACGACAAGTGCAGAACTTTGAGGATATTTCCCAATATTCCGATAAAGAATTAACTCTTCGTCGAATTTTAAAGATTTTCCAATGGCAAATTAATATCGGAAAAATTTATGGGTTTTCCAATTTTTCAATATCGAGTTAACCTTGTGGAATTTTAAAAATTTGCCAATTTTCCCAATTTGATGAATTGAATTTGATACAAATTTTTATCGTCACGTTAAATATAAAATTCCATAAAACAAGTTCGTGACACTTTTATAAAATCGTATTTACGTATTCGGTTATATGGAATGTACGAATCACTGTAAAACACAACGTTACGTTATCAGACACGAGTTTAATCGATTCTCGCGTGCTCGTTAAGATCTTCCGTTCCACACTCGAGATTTTCATATGGCCAAGGAGCTAAAGAGAGGTCGAGGCCCTTCTTCAAGGCACCTTAGGTAATAATACCTATCTAAAAAAAAAAATAATCATCATGACGTCCTGCGCCAACGAAGAAAAAAAAAAGAAAAAAAAAAGAAATTAGAGAAACAAAAGCTACTACTTAAAAACAATAATCTACCTAAGATCCTAAGAACGAAACTTGGATTAATTCGAGTGATATTAAAAACTTCTACGTGAATTAATTGAACGCTTTCTTTTCAATTCCTAAGCGAGCTCGTATCGTCATCTTACACGTGTACGTAATCTTAAGCCTATGAACACATGAAATCACTGCCCAATCGACCAATTTGGACCCATTTTTAACAAGGCACTCGAGTCGCTGATATACCAAACACGTATCGAGGGTGAAACAACACAAGTGGTAAGGGAGGATGGAAGAAGGATCGTCACGATGCGATGCGGAAGACGAGGATGATACTACGTGGAAGAAGATTAGCAACGTTTATTCTAAAGATGCGCACGCACTTGTTACTGTAATCTTCTCGCTGTTACGCACGGTAACGTTACTTATTGCATGTATTCAGTGGTAACGAGCTTCGACGCAGTATGCCCACATCCAAATTTAAATCCACCTGCTTTCGTAACTCTCCACTTCGTTCACACTCGTTTCAAGAAACAGACGCGACAAATATTTCCTTTGGAACGGATCGCCTCTTCGAAGATTCATCAACGTCGCAGGCAACGAGTTGCTTAGCCGCGGTGGAACAGAAATCCATACGCTCGGCGTGACACGTTGGGTAACGGTAACGAGACAAGTGTGTTAACAAACATGTACGCACTCTGAGAAATGCGTAAACATTTATTACTGTTACTCATTACTGTTACGTGGATTACTTACGTGTGTTTACCGATCAGGACCTGTACGTCCATAGTTGAACACAGCGACAGCCAAGACTCAGTCTATTGTCCAAAGATGTTCAAAAAGAGCGAAAATCATTGTTACAACGAAGTAGCAGAGTCACGATACAGTAGGACACCGTTTATATTTCTTGTACGATGAAACATTGAGTAACAATAGCGGGACAAGATACGCTAACAAATGTGTACGCACCCTATATATCGTCGGCGAACGGTTTGAACAATTTCTCGCGAAAGAAAATTATTGTCGCTTCTTGCCGATAATGGAAAACGTAATTATTTTTTTGTTTCTACATCGTCGACATTCTGATCGGATCCTTCCGCTACGCTATTAACGCTACAACCACCGCTGCGGCGTTACGCGATCTTCAATGATTCGTGATCGTTTTCGATGATCTATGGCGTCGTGTAATTCTCAGTGGTTTTCTGACTGGATTACGTCACTCTCATTTTCTCAGCAGTTGTAAAACTCTTCTGATGAAACTCGGCCACGAATTCGAGCGAATCGTTGTAGCGTTAACATCCGAGAGATCGTGCACGGCTCGTCTGCGAAGCGAATTTTGTTCGAGGCGATTAACGGGCAGGATGTACCTAAATATATCTACCTAAGACAGATAAATCGGTGGAAAATCAGTTGGTCCCTTCTTGCAAAGTGTAAAATAAATAAAATTGTTATGCGTCCGCGTATACTTCTACTACTACTAAAAAAAAAAAAAAAAAAAGAGAGATAACGTTAACGTTATTTACACGTGAGATTGTTTTGCGCGCGGTCTGAGGTAAACGAGAGGTTCTGCTGGATTGTCGTCACGTGATGCGAAGCGTTTGGAAGCTTTCTTTTTTTTTCAATCAATTTAATCAAGACGCAACGAGATACGTGTCGAGTTCACGCGAGTGAATCGAAATTCGGCGCGTGACAACGATAATTGACTCTCGCCTCTTCGTTATATATATATATATATATATATATATTTTCTTTGCTTTATCTCTTATACTCTCGTTTCGACTTTCTTAACGTTCCCCGACAGAGACCGCCAACATACCCGACACACCAGCGCCATTCGTCGGAAATACGTCATTTGGTCAAAGTTACTGGTCATCGCTTATAATAATAAAACAGGTAGTCGATTGTCGCATCGTTTCTCGAATATCTTCAATTTCAACGGAAGGCTCGTCCGGTGCTTTCGTGCCGTTGAACTTTCGAAAGAAGGGAAAGCTTCGCAAAGATTCTTTAATACTTGTTGCGGAACTCTGTTGGAAGTTTTACGAGGTGAGTGCGTGAAAAACAATAATTTTCCAATGGATGAGCAACGAAGCAGAATTTGTACTTGTGATATTTAAATTTAAAGCGCAATGCAAGATCAGGTTGAATATCTCCGTCGTACTTGCAGAATATACGTGTCGCGTCATTTTCTGAAAATGATTCACGCCAGTGTTGCCAAAATTTGGCACGTGCTACTTTACTCGTTCACCAGAAAAATTATTCAACGTGTGTTTCTTCAGTCATCATAACATAATATTATGACTTAAAAGTATCCAATTTCGAATGATTTCCTCTTTTATCCAATAATGGTAACAACGTTCGTCGTCCCGAGATCGATATTCAGACCAAAAATCTCCGGTCGAAAGCAAACGAGAGTGAAAGGCTGAATCCAAAGTTCGAAATACTGAGAAAGGGAGATTAGCTCGATCGAAATTTCGTGGCCACTCCGACTTGTCCTTTTGATCTGAACCGCTCGGTGTTCGATTTGCAACAGGCACGATGAAATTCGTCCAAGATGCGATTTCAGCACCGGATTCGCCTTTATCCGTGTCGCTAGTCGTGCAGGTTCTTGCTGAGCAGCAAGTTGTTGTGCGGCCCGGACAGATGCCTGATCAATTCTTGTAGACTATCGAAACTTAACGAACAGAAGCAACAGGTAAACGTGTTGTCGGGGGCGGCTATCACGCCTCTGTGTACCGAGCAAAGGTGCTTCAACAGGTGAGCCTTTTGCTTGAACATAGCCACGCAAAGTCTACACGCGAACGGCTTCTCGCCCGTGTGCACTCTCAAATGCGTTTTCAAGTTCCACGACATGCCGAACTGTTTGCCACAATAGCTGCACCGGTATTCGCGAACGGGGGTGGACTTTGGCGGGTCGTCCGTTGGCGGTGGTGGAGGCGCTCTGGCTGGCGGCAGGGCCCACGAGCCCCAAGGTGGCTCCAAGCCCGCCGCCGATGCTGGATCTGCGCTTGGCGGCCTGTGCGATGCTCCTGGTGGTGTCACTGACCTGTCCTGCTGTAAAATCCAAAATACACACGTCACTTTCTATCGTACAAGCAAAAATGATTTGCGTTCAATCGTCAGATTTTCTTTCTGTCGAAACACTCATTTCGAATTGGTATTGTTACCTAGGCACGCTACTGAATAAATACTCTATTCGTAAATATGTTTCTTTTTTTTTTTTTTTTTTTGCAGCATTGAAATTTTAATTGAATGAAATATTTTGCCATAATTACTATTCGTCTACTGGCGAGTTATCTTGCTTCGTAATTTCTGCTCTTGCAATTTGCGTTTTTCCTTCGACTGATTCTAATAAAAAATTTATATAATTTTATTAATAATATTTTATGGTTTAAATTATTGAAATATTTTATTTAATTTATTTTTATTAATAAATTTGTTTTTATTAGTTATAATTCGTGGTGTTTTAAGTCGTATTCGATATGATTATTTAATATATATATGTTGAATAGAATTATTAGTTTTAATTTTATATTATTTAATTTATTTGTATCTTATTAAAGAATTAATTAATATATTAAATTTTTAAATTAAAAATTTGTTATATAAATAATTTTGTATATATACTATTTATTAATTAATAAATTTAATTTATATCAAAAAATAGTTTAATAAAAATAATAATTTTGGGAATTATAGATAATTTAATAAATTCTTTTGAAATTTATTATTAAATTTTAAATTTCTATATTTTATTTATAATTAATTCAAATTAGTTATATAGTTTTAGTAATTAAAACATTAATTTTGTAAATTAAAATTTAAATAATATTATATAACTAATGTATATATAATTAAAGAGTTGGTTATTTTTATTATTAGATAATTCAGCTGTCGTGCAGACTTTGCAAAATATTTCATTTCAATTTAAAAATATTTTATATTTCGAAATTAATTTCCAATAAAAAATTCTCTTTTTGGTTGCAATTAATTTTCTTTTCTCATATTCTTATATAACTATAATTACTCTATATATATATATATGTGTGTGTGTACCAGGTACGGTGGTGCTGAAACGCTGAGAGGATGTGGCGCTTGCAACCTCCTCGGCGTCTCGAATCCAGGATTAAACGGTACAAAGGCTGGGTTCTGTGCGGGTGCATTGTGAAAGCCTGGCCTCCGCTTTCGATGAGGCGTCACGATGTACGCCTCCGCAGGTGGGATAGGTATTTCCTCGGGTTTTCGTTTACCCGGTTCTAAGCCTAACGCGAGTCGAGCCGCTAATTGCCTCCTTCTCTCTTCCGCCTCTTCTAGAGATTCTCGCCTCTCCAATAACTGCTTCTCTGGCCTAAATAAACCGTGCGGCGTATAGAGACTCTTGGAACGATACGATAAATTTGCTGCGAGAAGTATCGAATCGTGACCTCGAATAATTATCTATGTTACATTCTGGACGAAATTGAATTGACAGTGCAGTCTCTTGAAAGAACATTGTTAAATAAAATAAAAATAAAATAGCACAGTGTGGAAGAAGCACTTTACGCGTTTGAAACTTATGGAAGAAGAATTATGTGACTTGAATGTAACATAGACTCTCGAGGTCATCGTTCAGTTTAATAACGTTGACGAATATTTTGAAGCTTTTGTACCTAGGTACGATGTCGTGCGAACTTTCGCTGGTAGTGGAAGTCCCAGAATTTAAACTTAAGTTGACGGGATCGGAGCTATCCCTCCGTCGAGGCGGCTCTATACTGCTTTCTCTATTCTCCGTGAGAAGTGCTTCACCCTCGACGCCTTCCACGTCTACTTCTGGTTCCTCCTCGCATCCCTCGGTCTTTATTAGTACCGAGCAACAGTCCGCCGGATTATTCGACTGCCTGTAACATCAACCAATAATATAATGATAGTTTCTTTCTATCGAGTTAACTATATATATGATGACTAATTCAATTTATATTAGTTGACCTGATGTATAATTATAATTGTAGATAGATTGTACATAATTATAATTTTTGTACATAATAGATTGTATATAATTATAATTTTTGTATATAATAGATTGTACATAATTATTTTGTACATAATAGATTGTATATAATTATAATTTTTGTACATGATAGATTGTATATAATTATAATTTTTGTACATAATAGATTGTAAATAATTATAATTTTTGTATATAATAGATTATATATAATTATAATTTTTGTATAGAACAGATTGTGTATAATTATAATTTTTGTATATAATAGATTGTATATAATTATAATTTTTGTATATAATAGATTGTACATAATTATAATTTTTGTATATAGATTGTATATAATCATAATTTTTTTATATAAATTGTATATAATTATAATTTTTGTATATAATAGATTGTATATAATTATAATTTTGTAGATTGTACATAATTATAATATTTGTATATAATAGATTGTATATAATTATAATTTTGTAGATTGTACATAATTGTAATTTTTGAATTATTATAAACGAATCTTTGTTATCAGTAATAATTTTGAACTAGCGTTTACAACCTTGAACTAATACTTATAAATTCCTCTGTATCCTTCGTTTGATTACATATTCAATGTACAATGTGTATTGCAAAGAGAGTCATACGAGACCGAATAATAAATGATAAATAATGAATAAATAAACAAACACTGCTAATAAATAATGAATATTTATTGAA
Organism: Tetragonisca angustula; assembly: GCA_036937485.2. Classification (NCBI taxonomy): domain Eukaryota; kingdom Metazoa; phylum Arthropoda; class Insecta; order Hymenoptera; family Apidae; genus Tetragonisca; species Tetragonisca angustula. The sequence continues at coordinate 2,429,466 of JAWNGG020000002.1, forward strand.
TAGTTTTTATGGAAAAGATTGTTTTTGGTACTCGGATGATTAGATATATTTTTACTCCTCTCGATGAGTCCAAATATCGAATCTTTTCTCTGTTAATACCTTATATATATAAGTATAGTTCCCGGTTATTAAATTGACATCACTCTTAACTTTTAACATTTTACGTGGTTTTAATAAAACTGTAAGGATTTAACCCTTTGGAGCCTCAAAAACTGAAAGTTTGTTTTCAAGTGTAAGACAACGTGAACATATATATACCATCTAATCGTTTGTATTAAAATTTGTAAAATTTGTAAAAATTATCACGAACATTAGAAGTTCATCTCTAGAGAGTTAACAATGAATTTTATTAATTATTAAGATACTCGCATATGTACGTATTATCACTTATGTAATATCGCGTTTGCCAACTTTAGCAAATTCAACATAGAAAATAGAACTTCTTCTTCAAAAAATAGTATTTCATATAAATTTATAAATGTTCGTAGAACAACAATATAAAAAGGCGAGTGTAATAAGGAAGTAGAATAATAAAATAAAAAACGATGTTCCTATTTTTGTCATCGTTTCTTAAAATTCAGTGAGCATTTAACAGAGATTAATAGCTTTCTTCGTCTTGTTTTTATTACAACACACTTGTTACACACTGCTTTATCATGTTTGCTTTTTTTGCAACATTTCGTTTCTCAATACAAGAATACAAAAATCTAAATGAAGTTCTCTGAAAAAACTGATATTCCGGCGTCAATATATGCATAACAGGTACAACTGGCAAACATTATAATTTTATTATTCGTACAATAAATGCTCGATAACAGTAAACAATAAAATATAATATACATATAGTAATACATAAATTATTAATATGTACATATGTAATGTTTTAATAGTCGTAATTAAACTTTTCAATTTTCCTAAAAATATATAAAACATTGAAAATTCCGAGTGACGCCAATTCAATGGTTAAAGTCTGTATATTACGCGTCATTCAACTGGAAACTTGAGAATAAATGTCGAAAGTGATAGACAAAAACGCGAACGAATGACATTATGCGAATCGATATTTTCCATCAGCCTCGCTCTTTAGCAGAGAAAAGATCAAAGACGAAAGCAGAAATTAATCTTAGTATTTCTCTCAACACTGAAATTATTATATCTATTTCGTTGATCGTATTGACATTTCACGAACACTTAAAGGGTTAGACCATCTGAAGTAAAATTAATGTGCAAAATTAATGATAATCTTTTGCATTTTTCTCCTTGTTGCAAGAATGCAATTAAAACACAATTTAAAATAAAGTCCATATCATACAAGTCTTAATGAATATTCGTGTATTTTATTTTCTTACTTTTTATGAAATAACATACATAAACGAACCTAAATTTAAATAATTAAAACTCTGTTTGCTGCAGACGTTTCCATAATAAAGAATTTTTTTCATGAAAAATCAGACATTTTTTTTACAATTTTCACAGAAATTCTACATACTTTCTTAATAAATGTTATGTATATAGAAACTAAAAATTTTTGTTTTATATCTTCGGCTCAATATCTCAAGTGTCACACTATCGCGAAAAGAATTGTTCAAAATAATTCTACATTAAAACAATTTGGTTTAACTCATTTCATTAATAAAACATACACAAGACTAACACAATAAAACTCTAAAATATATATATATATTTTTTACAATAATTTATTATTAATTTATCATTATATTATTATTAATTTACCATTATACTATTAATTTATATAATTATTAATATATATCCTATAAATGTGTAAAAATTTTTCCATATCTTTTTTTTTTTTCTTATAGAAGATATATATATATATATATATATTTGGGAAAATTTTATTAATGGACTGTGAATTTTTACACATTTGTAGGATATTGTAAATTGCGCAGAATGTACAATTTGCACAATATGAGAAAACAAAGTTGCGTGGATGTACAAAAGCAGATTTTACATAAAAGAGAAACAAGTCGTAAAGAAAGAGTAAAATTTTCTTCGCTCGAGGATTCATTTTTGGGAAAAGATCAAGTTCTGAGAATCTGTTCGAGACTCGATCAAGTTTTAATTCAACTGTAGATCACTGTAGATTGTTGAACATTTTTAATAATAATTAACGATTTCAGATAATTCAAAGTGTAGAAAATAAAAGAAAGTGTTTACTCTTTAATAACTACGCGAAACAATTTTCATTGTGGAGTTTCTATCCCTCTAATTACATCCTCAAAAATTTTAAATACGAGTTTTTAGATATGAATTTAGATAAAAATCCGCGTTACTTAAATATAGCCTAACTCTTTAACATTAACCCACATGCATCTACAAACCTGCCATCGTACTGCGACTCGTAGCTAGAACTTTCCTGGCCCTCGGAGGGCTGAGGGGTGGGTATCCTTTCGGGGTCGGAGTTGCTAGAGGTCTGAGGTTGATTCGGCTCGAACAGCTCCGACTTGATCTGAAGAAGCTCGAACAGTTCCCTTAGCGGCGTGAGTTCCGTCGACTGTGAGAAAACAGAAACGATCGTTCTTGAAACACTTTTTTCATCGTCGAACAACGATGCATCGTCGTTTCGGGGATTGTTGCGCAACAAGGTGTAACAGTCTTACTGGAATGAGAGCTTCCCCGTTGTAGAGGAACTCCAGCAGATGTGTGAGCTGGGTCTTTCGTACTCCGGATAAGTGAACCACGTGGTCCAACGCTGGGTTACGAAGGAGACTAGCCAAAAGGGGACTAGCTGCGGCCAAAACTACCCGATGGGCCTTCACGACCGAACCGTCGTCGCAGGCTAACGTCACGTCCACGTGACGGTCCCCGGTGTACCAGGCTCCGACCTCCGCGGCCAAGGTCGCTGGATGCTTCCCATAATGGAGCGTCAGGAGACCGTCAGTATACATCGTCTGCAAAAAAGTTAGTTAATTATTTATATGATTCGTTTATCGCATTGCCGCGTTCACACGTGTCTAACGAGCGTGTGTCGTTGCATAACGAGTTCTCTCCTCTGTAACGAGCATCGGAAAAATTCTATTGGAAAAAACGATGAAGAAATTTCATACAGTCGATGTTACAAGATAAGTAATTTGAAACAAGTAGTGGTTCAATTTTACTTATTATTATTTTAATTGTTTGCCATCTTGTTGTATCGCGCGTCTATGTGTCTAATTGTATGACGCGTTTGATCATCTCTTTCGTAACGAGTACTGGAAAATTCGATGAGAAAAGTCGCAAAGGAGATTATTATTATTATTATTTCAGTATTGCTATAATAATTTAATCTACTTGTTTAAATTATTTGAAATTCAGAATGTTACAAAATAAATAATTTTACTATAATAATTTGATAACTATTTATTCTTGTTTAAATTACTTTATTGCATTATATTGTTTACACTATTATGTGTGTTGTTCAACTATCATTTTAATAGCAAATGATCTATTGAAAAATTCGATAAAAGAAATTGTCAGAAGATATGAAACATTTATGCGCTTGAAATTTAACTGAAGGTACGAAATAAATAATTTAATTGTACTTTAATCCTTACTTATTTTCATTTAGATTATTCCTTATTGCATTATAGTAATTAATTGTATGACGCGTTGAATTATCTCTTTTGTAATAAGTATTAGAACATTCAATGAAAAAGATTATAAGAACACGTGGATGATTTATGCAATTGATACTTAGTGCAAAATAAATATTTAATTATAATAATAGTAATTTAATTAATATGCTACAAAGTAAATAATGAAATTTTCAATAAATTAATAAATTTAATCTACAAATAATATCGTAGAGTTATAGACAGCTATAGCAATTTCTGTTAGATTACCAAGATTTAGTGATTAATTGTATAAATAAATTTAGTTTAATTTGCTAATACTATAATTCAATGTTTAATTTATACTTTAATATTACTATATAAATTTAATTTTTTATTAAAACTCAATTAAATTAAAAATCTTGAAACAAACTAATTTAACTTTATATTGTTATAATTCTCAATGATATTTATAAGTTGATAATATTGTATAATTAATATGTTTAGTACACTTTGAGAAAGTGTGCAATTTTTAGATGAATTTTAGAACAATTTTAATTACTAATAATTCATAAATTAATAGATAACATTAATGAATTGACAAATTACAGGCTACAAGTTATAAACATTTATATTTTAATAAATATACTGTTTTAATAAATATAATATTTAATAAGATAATAAGATCATTCGTAATTTATAAAATTTCATTTGTTGTTCATCTGTCACTTTATTTTAGTTATTTAAATTTGTAAAATTTCACTTCTTTTTGCAAATATTTTTTACAATATAATATGATGATATTTATACGGTATATAATTGTATGGTATAATAGTAATACTTTTTATAGTAAAAATTGGTCAAGAATCTTTCTAAATTATAAACCGAAACTATCAAAAACTATTAAAACTATCAGAAACAACGAAAAAAGATTTTCAAATTATCGAATTACAGTGGTGAACAAAAGAAAGTTTAAAATTTTATACATGATATTAATATGATCACGTAACATGTAGAGAAATCAATAACTTTTATACTAGATATTTTCTCATCGATATTAATAACAATTATCTATCTACAATTCTTATTAAATATAATTCCATTTTATAAAATTATGGATCATTTTACATCATTTATCTCTTTTTAAACTTTCGTTTTATCTGTTATTGTACAATGTCGCATCAGAATAAAATAAACATCCATTTTGTTAAACTATCATTTATTATAAGAAAAAGTTAAAAAGTGCAACAAACACTTTTTGTATATTTAATTTGCAGTGTTTAAATCTTTTACTTTATACAATTACTAAATTCTATTAAATGTGGAATCTATTGAATTTTTAATGATATTAAATTTCAAGTAATTAGTTGACAATCTGGTAACAATAAATTTTACCTTCTTGCATTCAATAATTTTCCTAATCTTTATATTTCTTTATATCGGACAATAAATCATTTTATTTTGACGTGACACTGTATGCCTACGCAATTAGCCATCCACGATATACCAATTTATCGTACGCGAAGTGTAAGCAGAATGATGCCTGTTATCACGTATCAACGACGATGGTAGCGAGAAGAACGCAAGTAGGCATCGTTTCCGTGAAAATTCTTTCGTAACGACGAAATAAGCGAAATATGTGCGACGTCCTTAACCCAATAATGCGGTCTCGTCGCTTCGCGTCATGAAAAGACAGCTTCGTTACACTAATTTCATCTTTCCGTGCCCCGCCCCATGTTAGAAACGACGGAAGACGGGTGACGTGTTCCAAGATTATGTTTCTCACGTTTCTCTGACATTCGCTCAGCTTTCTGCTAAGGACTGAGAATTGTGTCTAATGATAGCTCGCCTATGCGTAATTCAGTTGCAGATCTCTTTATTCGATTTCACGTGGATAAGTTTCGACGAAAGTGACTTCAATCTGTCATTAGCATTCGTGATGCGAAACTATGCTTTGCAGCAGCAAAATCGAAAATGAAATGTTGATGATGTTGAGACATATATCTGCAGATATGTTAACGCTTAAAGTTGCCAAAAGTCTAAAACCTTAAAATGGAAAGCAGAATAATGAATTAATAACTGATTCATCTTCAAGTATATATATTTTAATACTTATATTTATTCCGTGTATATTCATTGTCTTCTAATAGTAGACCAATTGCTTTATAAAAATTATAAAATTAGTATAGATTAAACATTCAAAGAATTAAATGGAATACCTAAATGTAAAATATGTACGCTATCGAGTATGAATATTTGGATTGTTCTAAATCAATGCAAATTAGAATTCAAACGAATTTATAGAAGAATAGAAAAATTAATGTCAATAAGTACAATTGAAGATGAGTATAATTGAAGATTAATTTTGCAGTGACATTTCTAATTAAATGATTTTAAGTATGTTTGTCCAGTATTGAGATATTAGAAAGACAGAAATATATATTTTTAATTTTTAATTATATATTTGTAATATATATTTTAATCAAAATTTTCGTGCAAGTTTCATACAGTGTTAGTTATTTGTTAGAAACAAATATAGAGCTTGAATGTTCGAAAATTACATTACACTGATTTTGCCTTAAGTTGTGGATTTTTGTGCATTTATGAAACATTGAAAGATACAAACGTGCAAAGATAGAATGCATGTTATGTACAAAAATATATAAAATAAACAATATAGAATAATATAGAAAAATGTACATAAAGTATTTAAAATAGAATATTTATTCTAACAGACAAAATAATTTTTATTAATTTTCCATTTCTTAAATAAATTTGAAAATGCATAAAAATCCGCTATTTATTAATTCTGCTGTCCTCAAGTTTATGCGATCTGAATGGATATTAAAATATACATAGTTTTTAATATTCAATATACTATTAATATTGTATATACTCGATATATTATAATTTTACAACCTCTTGTACATTTCACGCTTTTTGTAAATAAATTATTGCAAAAAAAAGAAAGGCAGAATTAACAACAAATCATGTTAAAAAGTGGCTTTTGTCGACTCAATTTCTGATACTTATTTCCCATACCAATAGCTATCCATACTGAGTAACAACTAGACTGCGAATTTTCACGCATTTATGAAACATCAGAAATTACAAAAACGTGTACCATACGCATAACACGCAAAACTGTATAAAACACATCTAAAATAAAATAAAACTCGAATTGCCCCGGTTGTTTAGTTACGTTTCCAAAAATTTCGAAAAGAAAAAAACGTTTCTGTATAAAAATCCACCATCTATTAACAACAATTCAGCAACATTCGTCACGAATACCTGAACTTTCGAATTTTCTCCAGAAAACGGCCGCGCTGTGCAGCGTGGGTCGAAACTAACGAGCTCAAGGTAATTGTTGAACTTACTCCGTATTCGGTCGTTAGTCGGAAGGGAAGAATGAAACGATGAAATTTTATCTTTCTGGGAAGAGAAAACAATTTCTTGCACGGTCGCTGATGTAATTGCTCGCGATGTAACTGTGCATCGATAAACATAATAGAATTGCATCTCGTATGCAATAACGTAATTAAGCAGTTGCGATCCCGCTGATTAATGATCACTCTCGTCTCGTGGGGGGGAGGAGGGGAGGCAGAGGAGGAGAGGGGAGGATCATCCTGTAGATCTCCGCTGATTCTTCGAGAAACTTCCTATTAAAAAGAACTACACCAGTCGAGGTAACTCGCAATGAAATGTTACCGTGACTCAAGCAACTGCAATTTAATTCGCGATTATAAGATAACGCGGCAGAACAGAAATAAATTGTTGCATTGTCGGACGTAAGAAGGGCTTCAGTGACAAAAATCAGCATTGCAGAAAACTAAGAATGAAATTATTTTGTACGAACGTCGAGCTTGAAAATTTGTCGAACAAATGTTAATTGAAAAAGTAACTTTCAACGAAACATATTCAGTCCATTTTCATAAAAATGAAGCTGTACATAAAAAATTTTCTTTCTACAATTTTTATTTATTTCTGTATAGGATAATCTCTTGATGTTGTTGATTATTCGTTCTTGGAAAATTTTATTCTCTTCTTTTTCAAGATACCTTTTGTATCAGTATTTCGAAAGCATATAATGGATCGCGTACATTTGTCGATAACTTTTGTGAACTTATCTGTATTATACGAAATATTTTAGAAACTATATCAACACTGTTGGAAAATCCAATTATCATAATTGTATTGGCAAAATTTTCGTTTGCTACGAGTGCATGCTGTGCACAAGTATAAATTATTGCAATACAAAATTTAATTCAAATGAATCTCTTTGATTCAATCTTAAGATATACAGTTAATAAATATTAATAAAAAGAATAGGTAATATTATAACACATTAGGCTGACGACTCTGTAGAGTGAGTTCAAATATGTCTATTTGTCATTGAGATTTTGTGATCGATTGAAATATACGTTTCTAACTATATCGAAAATGTTTGTACAGATTTAATGAAATATTAACTATTCATTATAGTTACAATTATTTATTATAAATTCAATTACGAAATATAAATGCTTCACGTACGTTAAACTTTCCAGAGCATTTCAGTCTCAATTATAGCGAAATGTAAAAAATTAACGTTTGTCAGTCGCAATTATAGAAACATAACAAAAATGTTAATTTTTTTAATGGAACGTTAATGTTCCATTACTTACACGCGGTGGCATATTTCAACACAGAAATCATAAAAGTGGAATCAATAAATATTCAGTGGAAATATCTTTAACAATTGTTTTATGCTTAAAATAGCTTCATGTTATATATTAATTTTCTGTTGAAGCATTAGAGTTGTATATATGCTATATGTATTAAGAGGCGAGACGATATGTAACATTTCCAACGTTTGCTTCTTTTTATTATACATGTCAACGTTTTCATCTGGCTAATTTTGTTTTTAGAAGATGCCTGAATTCAATTATATTGCATCTTTTGCAAAAGTATATTTTTCAAGAAACGGAAAAATTTTAAACTGTACGTTATTTTTGTTAATTAAAGAAACAATACAATTCAAAGTAATACACTTCTCACCTTATCAATTATACATTTGGTACAGTGATGGTCAAAACAAAATTCGTAACAAGAGGTATTTATAAAATCTAGCCCACACGAATCGAAACATAATTTTCTTTCATCGGCCAAATTATGAATATTAATGAAAATAAACATTTTCATTAACGACTTTATGTTACATTATATTTTTTACTTTCTGGCGAATTCGGCAAAAACTCGAGTCGTTAGATTCATTATCCTCTTCTTAATCGTACAAATTTATGGATAACCGATGGACAAAGCACAATTTAAACCAGGCTCGAGTAATTATCATTCGTTCATTCCATTTCTTCGTTGAATTATATATTCATTTTCTATTCTTATCATTTTGGTTTGTACAATTAACTAAACTTACGTTTAAAATATCTTATATTTATTCGCTCAGTAAAATATTAAATATCTTCTTTATTAATATTCGGGCGCTAAATATTTAAACTGCTATGATTTCGTAAGAAATAATCGTATAACAATAAAGCTGAGCTGGTTTTAAAATTTCGAGCCTTTACATTCAACATAAATCATACATTAGGATAGGAAAGTGAAGACTCCTCTCGAAAATGCTATAAATTATCATGGTGTGTAAAAGCACTGAAAAATGTTTATTTTCAAGTATACTGCATGATATTAACGGATTTTTACGCAAGTATTTTAGTTACTTTTATAAACGTAACGAAGGAAGCAATAGTTAAATGGAAATTTAAATCTCGCTTGTACAAAAATTATAACGAACACATATTTTATCTTGACTTTTGCACGTAACACGTATTTTTATCTCTTCAAACTTCGCATAAATGCATAAAAATCCTCTGTCTATTTATAACGGATCGTGTGTCGTTTTCTAATAGCATGCGACGATGATCTAATCCTAATAGCACGATGGTCCATCGTTCTTTTCCGTGTCGTATGTTTAAATACATGTATGTCGCGGCGAGAATCGAACAATTCGTTCGTTCGTTCGTTCGTTCGTTCTCGAAGAGAGCTGCGCGAGAGAAAAGTTTTCTTATAGTCTCAGCGAGCAGAACTATAATTAATATTATAAAACCAACGCCGTAAGAAACATTGACGCGTTCCGCAATGTCAAACGAAATGAGTTTCATTTACGAACACTAGCGAAACTTGTGCTTTTTTTCTCTCTCTCTCTTCTAAATATGATATTCGATTGAAAGAACTACGAGAATTATATTCTATTGTTAATCTGAGCAAATTGATTGAAACACGAGCATTGTATCTCGAGGCGTTGCTACAAGGCTGAGTAAATTTTGTTCTTTATAAGAATAAGAGGCAAATTAGACGCAATTAAGATTTTAATATTTAGATTTTAATATTTACGCTAGCGAAACTCGTTTTTTCTCTTCAGAGACAGTGTTTAATCGAAAAAATGCTATTTCTCTTTATTGCAAATTTAACAAGTGTATCGAGAATATTTTTCAAAGAATTAATTTTATTGTCCATACACTGTTCCTAGTAGAAAACGAATTCTGAGTTAATTTAATCAACTTACTTTCACTAGCTCAGTAGTGTACTTAATTTAATTGCAATTTCGTAATAATTTCATAACAATTAATTAATTTAATTTGATCAATTTAATACGTTTAAAAATTTATTCAACTTGAACTCGGTTATCTCAACACTCGTTACTTCGAGCTGAAGTTATTGTATTAAATCATAACTGTTTTTCTGGATTTCACCAAGTGTAAAACTCATTGTTCATTTTTCAAAATCAAAAATATTCTATTGTAAGCGTCAACTCCTAAGTTCAACTGCTTTCTCTGCATTATGCTCCCTTGTTTCCCTGTGACAAATATATTAATGTTGAATATTAACTCAGCACTGGTGTAACATTATAAAAAACATTACGATTAATATTTTTTTCATTTACATAAAAAAATTATACTAGAAACTTTTTGCTGATTCTCACGATAAAATACAATGGAAAGAAATGCATCGTTAAAAGTTTTTCTAAAAAAATAAAATAATCGTAATTATAAGTTAAACCTAAAGGACAAATTACATGGTTGTGTAAAAAGTAAATGCCATCCTCCTGTGATACTGACATGTTACAGAAGCTTGTCAAGCGGATACTCATCGACACGACCTTCGATGAGTGATCTGGTCGAATTGGAAAGGGACGACCTTGAATGAAGAGGGCGTGAATTCCATCAGTCCCAAGAGATCACGAATCACGTACGCTGCTTTCTTCATTTCTTTCTTCCTCGATATGTTTCTCAAGGGTGTGCCTCATATTCCATTCGAATATCATTGGCAGTTGCAAACATTCTAAATTCGATCTCGTTATGAATTTTAGTGGCTATAAGCAACGTTATGTACTATCTTCATTAGATTATAACATAATTATATTATATTAAATTGGACATTGTGCTATATTATATTATATTAGAAATAATGACTATAACATGGTTTAATGTCTTTAGACGACGTAAAAATACGTACATTTCTGAACGAGTACAAAAATTTAAAATATTGAATTCATTCTCAAATACGAAATCATTATCTATAAAAAAAAGGTATACGTACATGTGATGAATTTGTTTTTACTATTTTAGAAAAAAATACGTATGATGGTGGTACTCGTCATTTGCGTGAATGTATCAACACTACTATCTTTTGGAAAAACGACAATATTAACGTAGTGTGATTATAAAATAATAAAATTGATACTGTTATTAGCAAAATTCGATCTCGTTGCAAATTTTCTCTGAAAAATAATGATTTCGGCGTTTATGATGCTACTTTTTACCAATATAGCGATATTAACATAATGTGATTACAAAATCGCATTTCAAACCACAATTTCTATCAAAAGCTACGAAATTCTATTGAGAATTTACAGAATGTTTAAAAAACGACTAGTAACTATGAATTCGTAAAAATACTAAATATGTAAATAAATAAACAAACATACATGTCTACATCTACTATAACCATCTATTATAATCTATTATAGAATCATCAATCACTACCTCTAAAGATGACGTGACACTACAAGCAACATTGATCACTGTCAAAATTATATTATTAAAACATAACAGAAGAAATATAAAATTTATATTGGTATTACAATTTCACTTTCTGATTTTCCAATCTATTGAAATGATAATTATTATTTATACAATTATAGTTATCGTCAGTATATTTTAAAATAAAATGCAACGTTCAACTGAAGCGATGTAGTAAGATCATAAAGTCGATCAATATTAAAAGTCTACGTGTTTCACAAAATAAAAAACAATTTGAAGCATTTTCACGATCATAACGATTTAGAATCCTCGTTCAAGGTATTGTCGATTCTTTCTGCACAATATGTACATCCAAGAACAGTTGTCTCTTGGAGAAAAGCAAACGATTACAGCTAGACTATCAATCTTTAGGCATTTGTGAAAAATTTAAAAACAATGCAAAAACATAATATGTAAAAATACATAAAATATCGACGGAAGACTACTGCTATATTTGATACTTAACAGCAGAAAAAAGTTTCCACTTTATTAACTGTGTTAATAAAGACATGATATTGCATATAGATCCGCCAGTCGTATACTAATTTCTAACTTTAACTATGGCTTACAATAATACAAACTGCTTTCCAAAAAGTAACGTATGAAGTTATAGAATGATTTTAGTCTCTATTCAATAGTTTAACTCGTGACTATAAATTGTATTGCATAATATGTATTTATCTATATATGCACATATAATAATATAAATAATGTATAATATGTACACACACATATATTGCGCAACATATATTATTATATTATTACATGATGTTACAATATAATATAATAAACAGTAATACACATGTATAAACACGTTACAATATAAACAAATGTACATAATGCAATGCAATTTATGCGCTACTACATTATCACCGCTTTATCCGCTCCGAAAATCAACCGACACACACGTGACTGAAAAGACTCGAAAGTCAAGCCGAAAAGAGTCCGAGAAAAGGTAGGAAAAAAAAAAAAAGGAGAACGGTCCTTGAACAAGAAACATGGCACGACGGCTGGCGGCATTATGGTGCATTACTCGATCGCATGCGTAATGTCTGGCGAAGCGGTTACTAAGAAAATCGCTGAATAAGGAAATGATTGCTGGTGCCGTCTGCGTTGTTGTTGCTGCTGCTGCTGTTAGCAAGCACGGCTTGAAGTTCAGGGTCAATCGCTGGCCGACCGGCTGCGTTACGTCCACGCTTATGCTTACGCTTCGTCTTTCTTCCTCTATTTGGGCCTTGAAGACTCGCCGGGCGGGGTCTCGTGCCGCTCGTGAGAAAAGTGGGGGCAAGGCCCCGTGCCGCTAGACGCAGAAACTCTGGCCCACTTGTCCGGCGGTGGTGGGGGGACCAGGCGCGACCCGACTTCGTCAGTTTTACTAGCTTGGATGGTACGAGCACTTTGTAGGTGCTGCGCTCTCTTCGACAAGCGGCGGCCAACCAGTAACCAGTCGCGTTTCCGTGGCATCGCGTCGGTAAACCACCGTCGACTTCTACTTTGTCGCGTGCTGATAAATTCGGCAACTAGCTTTCGGCGGTGAATCTGAATTCGCGCGATTGCGAAATTGGAGCAAGCCAAGCTCGAAATTCGTTCCGAGAATCCGCTCTTTCAAGATACCGTCTATAAATAGTATTTGGTGGTACGCTATCATAAACTGTGATTTCTGTCAAATTTTATTTCTACTATCGATCACGATATTTGTGCCGCGTATTTTTATGAAAATTCATATCTCTGTGAATGCAGTTATAGCAGAGTCTCTCTGTGCACTATTGGATTCTCAACATTCGTATAAATAGCTAAAGTCTAAAGCGATAAAAAATTACAGTTTAGATCAAGTACACGTTTGTGTCATTTGTACAGAATGAGTGGTCAAACATGACAGGCATTTACAGATGATAGCGTATGGATTTCGTGAAATTTCGCTGTTCGTTTTATTGAAGGAGCGTGGAACTTCAAAGTTCGCGAAATTGATAAGAAAAGTATGCTTTATCTGCAGCAATATCAGTGTTGCAGATTTTTACACGTCGCATACGTTGTGACCTCGTGGAGAATTAATCTGTACATCTTTCTAAAAGCAACCGTGTCATTGTCAAATACAATGCGTATGAATGTTTTCTACAGGTGCGATTTGTTACAATACTGTGAAACATCAATTACATTTATATTTTTTCAAAACAATTATGTTACATTTATAATATTTTTAAACTATTACATTTATATTATATACAATATTTCACTGTGAAGTATACATCTGTTTACATTTCGAGTATATTTCAATATGTTAGAGCGTAGAACACTTAAAAAAAGAAATAAATTTAAAAATTTTAAATTAAATTAATAAATAAATTTTAACAAGTATTTTATTTTGTATTTTGTATTTTGTAAAACAGGCATAATGGCGAATGAAGTAATAGATTCATAATCAACTATATCATTCAGTAGATATTCTTGTAACTAAATTTCAAATATTTATGTACTTTTATATTTTTCCAAATATGACTGGAAGTGGAACTCAAAGAAAAATGTATTTTCTAACAAATACGAGATAAATATTATAACGTCAAAATATTTTAATAAACTTATCGTTTCATTTTTCCAGTTTTGGAATGGACATAACACCTACTTGTTTCAAAATTTCGAAACAAGGATGTATATAAACATCCACTGTTTAATATCAGATATTGGATGATAACATTCAATAATAAGCTTGATACTAAATAAATAGACACTTTGGATATTTCATATATTTTTACATATTACGTACGTCATGTGCATTTTCACCTTCCCAATTTCCTAACTTTAATAAAAACTCGTCGTATACTTGTAACTTATAAACTACCGACTCTCGTACAAATTCGTACTTCCGAGAATGTAACTTAACAAACAAAACTCCCGCAGGAAATCGTTTCGCGTACCCACAATAATTGCAAAAGCAATATTTCGCGTGGTTTTCCCGTACGATTCGTATTTCGTATTCTAAATTCCAATGCAAATGCACAAAGATCTGCAGACTGCGTGTAATCGATTACACGCAATAAATACATTTTATACTCTCGATGACATTCGCCGTGGTACGCGTGAGTAAAGGTGAATTATTCGTGGGCAAAAGCAAAACATGGCGAGCCCAATTCGCTTCCGCAAAATTTGCAAAGCTCGCGCTGATGGAAAATTGCGAGATACACGCGTAATGAATAACGTGTGTTCGGCTTCTCGTTACTTGTTCGCGAACACGCGCGGCTCGTCCGGTGTGCAACGTCGGGGACACGGTCCGAAAGGCACTGGCATTTTGCGGTAGGAAAGGGGAGAGAACGAACGCGGTGGGAACTGGTGCAATAATTTCGTGAGGCTCGGCCGAATGATAAGGGACGAGAGGTGAAAGTTGCTGGAATTCGTAAATTTCGTTGCGCGAAACTCTTCGTGAACGTCGCTTCGCTTATCGCCACGCGGCATACTAATACGCTCTGGCGCGCGCGCGCTCGCGAGCATTCACTTACACTTTCGGCTGCACGTTCACACACTGGCGCACACGTTTGACGCAACGATGCGCAGTGCCATACACACGCGAGCATTATAATCTTCTATCCGGATGGCGGACGTTACGATCTACCATTGAATCGAACAATGGCGAAACTGGGTTACGCAAATGTCGAGGCTGGAAATTAAAGCGCGAGACAGCGGGAGTAGGGGGTCGGGGGGAGGGGGAGGGGGAGGAGGCTTGGCACCAGCATCGGGCCCAGTGAAAAAAGATTCAGCGCTCGTATGAAAAACCCGAGGCCTTGATCGAGGTGAAAACACGCTGCTGGCCGATGTTTAATTAAGCGTTTACGTCTGTTTGACGTTTTATTTGGCGCGATCTTGCAGTATTTTTCAGGCGATTTACGTTATTGAGTTTCATTCAACGTAATGAGAAAGGGGGAACCCATCCCCTGCCCCACCACAACGATCTTTCGATTTTACTTCAATCGTAATTATTGAAGAGACTAAGATGTTTGTAACATTCTGATGAATTATTATTCCTTTCCGAGTCGAGATCTTTTTTTTTTTTTTGTATCTTCATTTATGTGAAATGTTCGTATATTATTCTAACGGCAGTGGCTCATGGAAGAACTTTTACATAATATGTAATGTATATTGTGTGTAATGAAAAACGATTGTTTAAATAATATCGCTAAGATCTGAAAACAAAATGTACATAACACACACTAAAACTGTACATGGTACTAAAAATGTACATGGAAGTTACAGAATGTTTAATAAAAAATTGATGTTTGATCAACATGAATATTAATTTTAAGCACAAGAAGTGTCAAAGGCAGATACTGCGTGTGAATATCGAGGCTCGTTGATATAATGGATCATAAATATTTAAATACTCTTATCATCTCTATAACATATATATTTGTTTGAAATATCTTGCAATTTCTATGTACATGCAGGTAGACTTGACCAAAATCTCACAATCAGTGTAAATATTAATCATCCAAGTAGTAATTTATCATAGTATTATAAATAAAAGTCTATGTAGAGGATACATGTAATATTGAAGACAAGGTATTTCTCTTTTCTATAATATTAAAAAAAAAAATTTACTACGATATAAATTGATTGAAAAGAATAAGAAATGAATTAATTATATTAACACAACGTTGTTTATGTTCTTGATGATTTCAAGAAAATATTAAAATATTTTCGCGAGCCATTGATGCACGAGTTATTTAAAATACCTAAAATACCTAAATCAGAAAGGTTAACAGTTATGATGATGAGACATCAAGTATAAAATTTCTGTAAAATACATCACTAACAAAGAATATTCTGTTTCTTGTTTGAATCATTGTGAAGTATCTTACACTATTAACAAAATGGATAATAAATTAATAAATACTATACTATTAATAGATAATAAACCAGTCAAATAGAATGAAGCTTAAACTTTCAGAAATATGGTGTTAAACCAAATAGGCAAATATCGACTTGCACCACATTTGTGTCAAAGTATTATGCATTTAGGCACAAAACAATGGCAACATGTGTAGTTTCGATCGAACAAGCGTCGATTGATCGATACGATTTGCTGTCAAATGATGACAATTTACGTGAAACGCGAGGAATCAGTTCAAATAGGTACGTTATGTTTCAGGCACATGATATTCTCAATCCTCATGAACGTATAATGTATGCCTGCTATATGTAGAGTTGCAATTTATTTTGCATGAAATTTTCTATCTTTTTCTTCAAAAGAAGATTAAAGTCGCAAGAAGATAGTTTAAAAATATCGGGAAAATATCTTTTCTTTAAATTATGATAGTTCGAGTTTGAAGTTTTTTCAGTGTTACGATTGAGACAGTTCTAATTTCCACTTGAAAATAACATAACAACGTTTGTTTCTCTCATTATCCTTACCCAACAGTAGTATTATGCAAGATAAGATTAAATATAAAAATAGTTAAATATAAAGCAAATATAAAAATATAATAAAACTAATATTATCAACTATGAATTGATACTAAGAAACACGACGAACAATATGAGCTGTTTCAATAATAGCTTATTTTTGAAAATAACGAAAAATTTCATAGTAACGATGTTCCATATTTCCCCGCTCGATACTCTTCGGACACTATTTTTATTCACTATTTGTCGTAAATAATAAATTATCATTAAATTCTTCAATCACGCGTGTATTTTATACTTGTTAATATTTTACAGATTTCTTTTGCACAAAGTATCATTGAATTTCTTTCAGGTTTGGAGGAAACCTGACAGTAGAATATCATTTGTAACGAGCTTGTCGAAGGACAAACAGTTTGTTTAATCCAAGTTCATCGATCCTTCTCTCTACTAGTGGTTTTTCGTTCATAAAATAGAAATCCATGTGTCTCTGGTCAGCAAGAGTTCGTTTAATCGATTGTATTGGCTAAAATTTAGCAATAAATGGAGTTCGCACAGTTTCGCTTCACTTATTTAAACTATTAAAAAAACAACAAGAAAATTGTCGCGTTACGTCCAAGCAAATGCTCGACCGAGACAACTGACCGAGACAAGTTGTCAAATTTTTTGAACAGCGTGAACGATCGAAATTCCGTATGTCGTATCGCCACGTGAATCTCAAAAATGATGAAGCTGTTTGGTATTTGTCGCAAAGGGAACAGATCGTGACAATTCGAATTAAGGCGAGGCGGCTCGAACCAGGCGCGGATTGAGCAACGCGCGGAGAACTCGTTACGAGACCTGTAATGGGGTCCAGGCGTTTCCGCTCCATTTTTTGTGGGCCCAATTACGTTTCGCCAGCCTCAATAGGCCATGTTTCGCGGTCTCATCGGGCCTCTCTCATGTACGTACACGCGACACACACAAACACACACACGAACCACGAAAAGTATTCGTTTGGAACACCATAGAACTTTGCGGGGAGACTGTACGAGCGAGCGTTACCACAAAATATCACGAACAAGAGAGAAGAAATTCCATCGATCATGTCACGGCCGTGACATTGATGATGGTTTTCCGACAAGAGCACGATCATCCGTTTAAAACTCGTCGGACTGATGAAGAAAAAGAATACGAGAATTATGAAAACAAACTTTTTCTATGTCGCGAGGAATGATAATTTAAATGAACAAAACAAAAGAATGTAAGGATAAGAGAAAAATATATAGAAGAAAGAAGAAATTATGTTTAAAACAATTGAAATGTAGAAAAGTATAAATGATAGAAGTAAATTAATATCGTTGCTTGAAATTCCAATTTCAATAACGAAAACTAAAAAAAAAAAGAAATTATATAAAACGATTAAAAAGATAAAGGAACATAATTAACAGAAAAAATTATTTAAAACAATCAAAATGTAAAGGAAATTATTTATCGTGGAAGTGAAAATTATTTTCGTTTACAATTGACATCGTCATTTATGAAACCCCATCTTTTATAACTAACAGTAAATGAATAAAGAAAAAAAAAAACATAAAAGAGGGGATTATTCAAAAGAAGGAATTACTTACAATAATTAAAAGATACAAGTATATATATATAGAATATAAGTAAACGAAGAAGTTGTTTTTGCAAGACCAAACATTATCTTTGCTTTGACATTTTTGTATTTTCGCAGTTAGTATCGTTGTATAATTCGAGCTCTACAACTTGATAGTTTACTGGATCAGAATACAATTGGATAAACTTTCGAGATGCAATGATCGTTGAAATCTGCAAGCAATTCCGAGTGGAAATATCCAAGTCGCTTGTTCATTGTGGCTCGTTCCTCATCGAGCAGACAAAACGTATTTCGCCGAACATGCGCTCACGTGTTTCAGAAATGAAAACGCGTAATTTTAACCGAGGGCAGGGTTATGACACCCCGTGAAACCCGTGACTCACACCTTTCCCCGATTTCGAATCACTATTTTCCAACTGGTCTCTCACGCTCTCTCTCTTGCGCATCGCTCCGTCGACTGTGACGTACTCTCTCCGTTATTTCTTCTCTCTTCCTCCTTCTCATTTTCTCCGGTTTTCTCGCTTGCCCGCCTGCTTTTCAACTGGTCTTACGAAAATCATCCGACTGCTGTTTAAACATTACAAAAAAAAAAAAAAAAAAAAAAAAGAAAAGAAAAGAAGAAGAAGAAGAGGTAATAACGAGAAACTAGCGAGGAAATGAACGAGAAACGAAGAGAAAATACAACAGTCGACCCGAGGAAGAGAAAGGAAAATCCATTCGTACGAATGGAAAACTTTGATACGTGGAAATTCCTCTGGACAGATTATTATGTTTGAAAGAAAAAAAAAAAAAAATACTTCGCGACAAAAAGATAGCAGACTAAGTAATTTCGTTCATTTTCGCAAATGTAATTAAATAATAGCAGCTCTCGTATTTTCAGTCAGCAATGGATTATACATACGTGTTCAGGGTGAACACCCCATTGAGTTACGTAGGAAAACTTTTGATACGTGGAAATTCCTCTAAACAGATTATTATGTTTCCATTTGAGAGAAAAAATACTCTGCGACAAAAAGATAGCACACCAAGTAATATTGTTAATTTTCGCAAATGTAATTAAATAATAACAGCTCTCGTATTATATACCACTTTTTAATCAGCAATAAATTATACAAACGTGTTCAGAGTAAACATCTCTTTGAATTACGTAGGAAAACTTTTGATACGTGGAAAATTCGTTGTCTCGGGACGGATTATTCCGTACGGAACGTTGGTAACCAGCTGTCCGAGTTACTTGCGTACGTACGTTTCGAAATACTTTCACGCTCGGGAGGAACAATGATGCGGGGGACACGTTTCTGGATCGCAGGTTCGATAAGTGCGTTGCGCCACGAGGCTGGTTATTATCCTATCCACTTGTCCGTGGACGGCTATTAAAAGGTAGAATCACGGCCCGTCGTATCGGTGAACGCAATGACGGATCGCTGGCGGATACGGGGCGGGCGCGTGTCAAAAATAACAACGATCAGGATAACGGCGGAGGACTCGTTTCGACGTTGTTGTTGGGGAGGGGGGGGGGCGGTACAACGACGACAGAATTCCCTCGGCCGATCGGCGGTCGTCGAGTCACCGGATACATTTCGTTCAAGGCCAGAAAGTAAAAAGCCTTTTCAGCTGCACTTACGTACCAACCTAGCCGACTCTAACTGGTACGTGATCGCACATACTCTTCCCAGGTATACGCGGCGCACGTACTCTACACACACACGCACACGTTCGATGGCCTTGTATGTGTTACGCGACGAGTCGTCTCTCTCCTACTCACTCTCTCTCTCTCTCGCCTCCGCTCTCTCCTCGTCGCTCTTTCTGCGCCTCTCGTTCCTCGAAGCGAGTCCGCGAAGCGGCTAGTTACATGATCCATTCATTATATAAGAACAATCGCCTCCTCTAATAGACGCTCCATCATTGTAGATCTGAAGGGCATGTTTGTTACGCGCACGCGCCGTGCACTTCTTCGCTCTATGGGGCAATCGAGCGCACCGGGGGCGATCTCTCGCCGCCAGGCCTCGTTAAAATTGGGAATATTTGTACCTCGATCGCGGACCAAGGTCGACCGGGTTTGATCGAGGGACTCTTTTCTTCTTTTACTTCTCCGTCGATAGAAATGCGTACGCACATATGCAGATCGCGACGATAATTATCGCGTCGTTCGCATCGAATTGACAAGAGGAAAGAAAAATGATTGTTTCGTTGGGGAGGAGGGGGGGGGGGGAAAAAGTGATTAACATTTGAGGGAATACCGGACGAGAGTTTGTCGCGTAACAGAAACTGCGCGTGGAATAGAAAACACGCGCTACCTCTTCTTTTTTTTTTTTTTTTTTTTCCCCACCTCTCTCGCCGAGCAAATTAATTCGCCTGGCGTTTTTACGTAAGAGCCAAGGTACGGGGCAGAAAAATCATAGAAACGTTCGACTTTCGATTGTTTTTCACGATGCAACGGCTGACCGATCTTTTAAGGAATTCGCGTGATAAACATGATGTCAGACGTCGTGTTGAGCGTCGGCTGCTTTTTAACAGTTGCATAACCAGAAGGACGTCCGTAGCGTGGCGCATCGCGTCAGGCCGCAGGATCACGTGGAAACGCGGAAACAATCGGAGCGAGATTTATGAAAAAGAGAGGAAGAGAGAGAGAGAGAGAGAATAGAAAAGAAGAAAAAAAGGTTCGCCTTTGTAAACTTTGGCAACGTTGCTCTCTCAATCCTCGAACGCTCGTCCTTTCTCCCCTTACATCGACGAGAGAACACGCGTGCGTGCACACTATCTCTCGTTGCACTCGCGAGTAACCACCGTATCGCGAGTAAACAGCCTCGTGTGTATCGGCCTTTATGCCACAATACGCGCGTCTCCGCGTTGCATTCTCTTATGTAATGAACGAGCGTTTCTCTCAAACGCACCATGTCGTCTTCTCTTCTCGTGGACGATCGAAAAATTCATCTCTGCTACCGCCGACATCCGTCCAACATCCTTTCGAGAGCAAAGATCGTCGAGTGAAAAAAAAAAAAAAAACACCCGCTATCTGTACAAACTCACGATTTCGAAATTTAAGCATCGTCTCAGTTCGTTGTGGCAACACTACGACGCTCGAGTGGCGAATTTTTGGAAAATTTCCTCACGAGGTTGCGGACTAACTGTTGCAGGAAAGTTGGGAAACGGAAGTCTCGCCTGGCGTAACGTCACGCCACGCGAGAAGAGCGCGCAGTCGAGGAGGAAAAGAGCGTCGAGATTTCGATCCGTTCAATGTCAAAGCATTGGCATCGTCGTGAGCAGCACCTTTTACTGCGCATCGGTGGATGCAGGCGTGCAACATTCAGCAGCCGTGGTTTCGTCCAAGCTTCGACTCGCGAGTTAGTCATCGACTGGCGGAGATCCGATCGCGCATACAGCCGCGATTGAGGACTATTAAACGGATGACCTTTCACTACCTAGAAGATCTACATACACCTACGTAGCCAGGAGCATACGCGGCCGCGAGCATACCCGCGTGCATTCGTGTTACGCAATCACGATCGTTCTTCTCTCCCTCTTCCTCTCTTTTCCGCTAATTCTCTCCGCCTCCCTCGCTCTCTCCCCTCTCTACTACACAACGCCGCCAGTTAGACACGCACGCTGGCTCCAGCGCGTTTCCGATCCGAAGGGCAAGTCTGCCGACGACTCGCCGTTTTAATCCATTTACGCTTCTTTCGCCGCGAATCAGACACGCCGAAGAACGGCCTGCTTCCTCTATTCATATTCCAACGTTGTTCTACGATTTTAACTACTCTGCCCTCGAAATTTTTACACTTTACAGTCTGACGCTCGATTTACCGAGCGAGAAGGATTTTTGTAAGGCGTCAAGTTTTGAATTCGTGACATTCGAGACTTTTCAAAGGAATGTTAACAAGGTTAATCCGTCACGCGAGTCTCACTTTAGCTCTTCGAATCTTTCTCTCGTGTTGAAGGCTTTCTTTTTCTACAAAGTTGAAATAGACAAGCTCGAGAAGAAGCAAGTTTCCAAAGGTTACGAACGAATATATTTGGAGCACGATTCACAAAATATTTTCTGATATCAATCGAGTCTAATAATAGGAAGCAGAAAGGAGACTAAAGCAGGCAAGTTTCAGAACAGATACTCCGGACTGAAACAACATTTCAGAGTGAAATTTCTCAAATGACGAGTCTGTTTCGTAACGATTCTGCAGCGGCGCGATACGCCGGCAAAACGAACAATTATGATCACCGGTAACGTCGCAACTACGCCTTTTTTTTTTTTTTTTTTTTTGTAACGTCGATGTAACCGATAGTAGGCTGCAATGGAATTCTACAAGAATGCATTGAAACGCACCGATATGCGCGTTACTTCTCTGCAGACAAACCACCGCCGACGGGGAAACGCTTTTATTTGGTCGCGCTTACACTCGCTACCTTGTAATCGCCTTGCAGGCATATTTTAATAAAGCCAAGATCGCTGCTTTTGGCTCGGCCTTGTTGCCGCATATAAATGAGTCAGGCGGAAACGAGAAACGTCGAGTGATGACCAACGTTTCGCGAGAAGCGGACACCCCCTCCCGTCCATTTCTATGCAATTTCGTATTTGTTTCAAGACGAGCAAAGGTGCGAGAGAGGAGAGTGGAGCTTTCTCGAAATAAATGCAAACGGCAGTTAAGATTGTATCTAAACGAAATTCTGCTTCCTCGTTTCCCTGCCGTACGATTGAATTTCGTATCGTTCCGACTGAGCTAAAGACACCGGGGGACACTGTAACGTTTATTTCGCTGTTTACCACTGGATAAAAATAACACGATTCGCGTGATCGCCATTGCGCAATTCTATTTTTATAAATTCACGCCGATTTCAGTTTTCAAGCCGGCCTCGATGAATTCAATCGCGCCTTTCGTCGCTCGACGCTTGACAGCAAAAGACACACACAAACACACACACACACACACACACACACGAGTTTTTCATCGTCGCGTACAGGCTAAAGGCTCCGGCGCATAGAACGTAGCCAAAGCTATTTAAACTCGGCGGGACTTTCATCGGCCGTACAAGCTAGCCGATACGAATTGCGAAACAGCCGTAGCCTTGAATAATTATTGCCGATGCCTCGTTACGATTGTCAATCGGAAATCGACGGAACCAAGCCCCGGGTTCGTTCGTTGTTATCGTTCGACGACAGAGAGAGAGAGAGAGAGAGAGAGAGAGAGAGAGAGAGAGGGAGGGAGGGGGAGGGAAAAATTTGCCAGGCAGATCGACGATTAACGCGATCGAAGAGGAGCGGGGAAACGAAATTCAAAGCGGGATAGGTGATACAAAACATTTGCCGGTTATTCGTTTGTTTATTCACGCTTGGTCAGTCGTGACGGGACTGTAACGACGACTTCCGACACGTTACGTCGACTTTTCAAAATGTTATGCAATCCCGGCCGTTGCGGCCGATCGTCGCGCTACCTGCGAGAATCCTATTACAGGCGCCGGCTGTTGCATCCGTTCGGCTTTCCCGTCTGCTTGAAAATTCTATGCAAACCTGCACACCCTCCGCCAGCCACTATTCCGCGTACGTACCGTCCGTTTTAACCACTTGCGCTGGTAAACTGGATTGCCGACCATAACGAGCGACCGAACACCGTGCACAATAATTCGTCGCTTTCTTTCTGAACACGTCGGTGTGACATCACTACGTAGAAATTATTGAGAAGTAATAAATTTATTATTTATTTTGTTCGAGTTATACTTAACTATACTTAAGGAAATACTGCATATTTTGAGAAAAATTCTTCACGTGCGTGGCACGTCGTTCAAGCGCAAGAGGTTAAAGTTGCGCTGGCAACCGATTGCGGACCATAACGAGCGACCGAACACCGTGCACAATAATTCGTCGCTTTTTTTTGAATTCGTCGGTGTGACATCACTATGTAGAGATTATTGAGAAGTAATAAATTTATTATTTATTTTGTCCGAGTTATACTTAACTATACTTAAGGAAATACTGCATATTTTGAGAAATATTCTTCACGTGCGTGGCACGTCGTTCAAGCGCAAGAGGTTAAAGTTGCGCTAGCAACTGATTGCGGACCATAACGAGCGACCGAACACCGTGCACAATAATTCGTCGCTTTCTTTCTGAACACGTCGGTGTGACATCACTACGTAGAAATTATTGAGAAGTAATAAATTTATTATTTATTTTGTTCGAGTTATACTTAACTATACTTAAGGAAATACTGCATATTTTGAGAAATATTCTTCACGTGCGTGGCACGTCGTTCAAGCGCAAGAGGTTAAAGTTGCGCTGGCAACTGATTGCGGACCATAACGAGCGACCAACACCGTACACAATAATTCGTCGCTTTCTTTCTGAACACGTCGGTGTGACATCACTACGTAGAAATTATTGAGAAGTAATAAATTTATTATTTATTTTGTTCGAGTTATACTTAACTATACTTAAGGAAATACTGCATATTTTGAGAAATATTCTTCACGTGCGGGGCACGTCGTTCAAGCGCAAGAGGTTACAGTTGCGCTGGCAACCGATTGCGGACCATAACGAGCGACCGAACACCGTGCACAATAATTCGTCGCTTTTTTTTGAATTCGTCGGTGTGACATCACTACGTAGAAATTATTGAGAAGTAATAAATTTATTATTTATTTTGTTCGAGTTATACTTAACTATACTTAAGGAAATACTGCATATTTTGAGAAATATTCTTCACGTGCGTGGCACGTCGTTCAAGCGCAAGAGGTTAAAGTTGCGCTGGCAACTGATTGCGGACCATAACGAGCGACCGAACACCGTGCACAATAATTCGTCGCTTTTTTTTGAATTCGTCGGTGTGACATCACTATGTAGAGATTATTGAGAAGTAACAAATTTATTATTTATTTTATTCGAGTTATACTTAACTATACTTAAGGAAATACTGCATATTTTGAGAAATATTCTTCACGTGCGTGGCACGTCGTTCAAGCGCAAGAGGTTAAAGTTGCGCTGGCAACCGATTGCGGACCATAACGAGCGACCGAACACCGTGCACAATAATTCGTCGCTTTCTTTCTGAACACGTCGGTGTGACATCACTACGTAGAAATTATTGAGAAGTAATAAATTTATTATTTATTTTGTTCGAGTTATACTTAACTATACTTAAGGAAATACTGCATATTTTGAGAAAAATTCTTCACGTGCGTGGCACGTCGTTCAAGCGCAAGAGGTTAAAGTTGCGCTGGCAATCGATTGCGGACCATAACGAGCGACCAAAACCGTATACAATAATTCGTCGGTATGATATCTATCACTGGATAGAAATTACCGAGAAGCAACAAATTTATTATCCGCTCTGCCTATTTCGTTTCACCTAAAATACACTTAAAACACTCGCAAATTTGGGATGAATGATTCTCGACGTGCGTGGCACGTCGTTCCAGCGCAAGAGGTTAAGAGAAAACGAACTCGTTTCCACGAACCGGCGTCGTTTCTCTCTCATATCAAGATCGAGTGCCGCTTATCTGTCGTTCTATTCGGCCAGGCGAATTTCTATTTCATCGAAACAACGTCGTTTCGCAAAATTTCGACGTCAGAGAGGAGAAACGTCGTCGCGGGATTATCGTGGCAAACGATATTTCATTCGAACGAGGAGGGAGGGTGAGGAGGGGGAGAGTGGGAAAGAAATCGGCCGATTCCCCTTTCCCTCGAAATTCTAGCATAGTAGAGAACTATCCGGTGGAACAACACGATCTAGCGTCCACTAGAGCGGCATGTGCCGTGCTACACGATACTTTTATGCGCGTCCACACCGCTGCGTGGACTGGACACTTACGTAATCGCAATGATCTCACACTGTGGGTGGGGACTTGTCGCTAACGCGTGTGCCTTTGAGGCGGTGTGTGTTGGTCTCTCTCTCTCTCTCTCTCTCTCTCTCTCTCTCTCTCTCTCTGTCACCTGAGCGTGTGTGTGCATATGTACAACAGAAGCGTACACCGTGTCGGAAAAGTTTCGCACCGCGCGGAAAGGCGTTTGCATTGTTTCGAGGGGATGACGATGGCCGGCTTTCTAGGCCCGAAAAGATACTCTTGGAAAAGAAAAAAAAAAGAAAAAAACAACGGGGAGATAGGTCGCGTTGATATCAACCGTTTATCTCCTCTCCAGTCGGAGTCGAGCGAGTCTTGCTGTAGTCCCGATATCGCGCAACCAGTGGCATTGTTCGGCCGCGGCGAGATGATTTTCGAAACGCAACCGGCCGCCGGCCGCTATTTAAATTTCTTTCGAACCGTTTTATCTGGGTCGCTGCGTTAGCCCGATGGAAATCGACCCCGCGCTTTTATCGCTTGCGATTATCTAATCCGACACCACGACACCTTGCAATTACCTTTTAGCCTGCGTTCTCGCCGTCCCTGTTCCATCTGGCAAACTGGCTCCGCCAATGGCAATAAACCCTACCCAGTTTCATCGAACGATTATTCTATTCTATTCGTCGGCTTTTCGTTCGTTCCCTCCATTCCAAACTGCATTTCGAATCGAATGGTAATCGATTGGTTCGACTAACAAGGGGTACCGTTAAACGAAACTGAAAACAGAACGAAAATTTGGTATGTAGGTCGCGGCGTAACAAGCTCCGGGGATGATTAGCGTGTCACAAGAGGGAGACGACGATTGCGAGATCGTTTGAGAGTAACAATGGACGAAGGAGAAATTACGCTGTCAGTTGGGTGTATACGGGCGGCGAGAGGCACGTAAGCGAGCATGTAAGTAAGAAAGTTTGTCCCCGTGGCGAACGCCGGTCGCGGATGCGCGGGTGAAAATAGGCGACCAAGTCAGGAAATAAACCGAGGACAATAAACCGACGCAGCGAAATTGTTCGTTTTGTCGTTTCATCGTGTGCGAGAACGATCCTTTCGGACACCAATTTCATCGACGATGTTCAACGATCGTGCCGAATCGACTTCGCGGCAAATCGATATTTACGAATATTACGAGGTCAATTAAGCATGCGTGCAATCGAAGAGGTGAAAAAGAAAAAAAAGAAGAATCGGTTATCGATCGTGAGTAATAGCAAACGACAGACGTTTGCACCTTGTATAGAATAAAATCACAACAATCGGGACAGTCATGGCCTTTAATGAGGCGTGCTATACCTTTCGACACAACGGCCAAACGGCAATTGAAGTACCGATTGCAACAAGAACTTATTATTGCAAAACAAAAATGCGGTTGTGCTAAAAGGCAGAAAAGTTCTCGCGGGCGTGGAACGTTCAAGCGGCCGTCTTCGATAATTTCTTATCGTTGTTGCAATTTGCAACAGAATTCGAAAGATAGCGTCACGCACAAACGTGTGTGACGCGTGTTGCATTAGGCTGTCGCGATGTTTCTGGAAACTGAATCGACTGAAAATGATTTTGCGACAGAAATTTTACGAAATTTACGAAATAGGAACGAGACGTTTAATGGAAACATTCTCGAAGTTAATTTTTCTATGATTTCTGAAATTTTCAACGATTTCGTCGCATTTCTGATTTTGCAAAAATTGAAGAATTCAAATTAAGAAAATTAAGAGAATCGGAAATGTTTGGAAAATTGAAAATAATTACTTTTATATTTACATTTATATTATTTTTCTACTATTATGAATCTAATTACTAACGTATCGCGTTATATGTACTATATATAATATAATACGTCATAACTGTACGCGTGTATGTACATATGTATAATTGCAATTTGTAAAATGTAATATATTGAATTTAAATAATATTTGTTATTCAATTTAATTTAATGTAATAACATTTAATTCATTATAACGTAAATAACACGTTGGCGATTTCATAAATTTTTGAAAAAACTTTTCTTTCGCAATGTAGAAATTTGCTCAAAGTTGAAGCACAGAATCTTTTCAACTATCGAATCGAAAATGATTGGAAAATTGAAAATAATTACTTTTATATTTATATTTATATTATTTTTCTACCATTACTGATGTATCACGTTATATGTACTATATATAATAAAATACGTCATAACTGTACGCGTGTATGTACATACATATAATTGCAATTTGTAAAATGTAATATATCGAATTTAAATAATATTTAACATGATATTCAATTTAATTTAATGTAATAATATTTAATTCATTATCGTGTACAATACATTTTCAATTGTATAACGTAAATAACACGTTGGCGATTTCATAAATTTTTGAAAAAACTTTTCTTTCGCAATGTAGAAATTTGCTCAAAGTTGAAGCACAGAATCTTTTCAACTATCGAATCGAAAATGATTGGAAAATTGAAAATAATTACTTTTATATTTATATTTATATTATTTTTCTACCATTACTGATGTATCACGTTATATGTACTATATATAATAAAATACGTCATAACTGTACGCGTGTATGTACATACATATAATTGCAATTTGTAAAATGTAATATATCGAATTTAAATAATATTTAACATGATATTCAATTTAATTTAATGTAATAATATTTAATTCATTATCGTGTACAATACATTTTCAATTGTATAACGTAAATAACACACGTTGGCGATCTAAATTAATTTTTGGAAAAAACTTCCCTTTCGCAATTTGCTCGAAGTGGAAGCACAGAACCGATATTCACGTAGGTATCAGGAATAATATTCCCTTGCTGTTACGCGCGGTATTTATTGATAATTTATTTTACTAGGCGCGCTCCTATATTTGTCCAGCCAGCAGCAACAGGTTCTAACAGCGCATTCGACATTGGTTACGTGTCTCGTGTTGCCGTTAACGTTTTCGGAAACTCTTTCTCTCCTCAAAATTAGGACACTTTCACTGTCGTATGAAAGACCCCGGCCACCTCGGCCGACCATATTTCATCCAGGTTGGCAAAGAAAGCCAACGATGCTTGTTGCCCAGGTCACTCCATTTTAAATTTCACTGCTCCCCCCACCGTTTTGCATATCTTTGTTACAGCATACGTTACGTGCACGGTTCAACGTCCATCGAAGATATCGAAATGCGTACGATCGCTTCGAATCGTCTCCGCGACGTTACGATCTTTCGTTGCGATAATTTCTCTCGGCACTTTCGGCCGAACGACGAGCACAATACGTACTTTCTCCCGTGACGAATGCGAGTCGAATGCCTGGAACGATCGTTGAAACAATACGTTTTCAAGGAGCGACGCTCGTTTAATTCGATCTTCGGCCGATTCAAGGCCAGGCCCGAGCGAACGAAACAATTCATTCGCGTTAACAACGCGGCGCGCGTTTCCTTCTGCTTCTCTTTCTCGTTTTTTTTTCTTTTTTTCTCTTCTTCTTTTTTTCCCCCCTTCAGTTTTTCTGCAGCGGAGGCAGAGAGCAAGTAGGTAGCAAAAGAGCAAGTCGAGCGAGCAAGCGAGCGAGAAACACGGCAAGTCCTGAAGGGGCCTCGAGTGTGGCGATAGATGAAAGTGAAAGGGAAGGTAGAAAGGGTTGGCGGACGTATATACTCGCGGCCGCTGTTACTCGCCGTATACTCGGCCGCGGGGGCCCCCGGAGCGCAAGATTTACAATCGCCACGAGCCAGAAACCGAAGGGAAAATACCACGAGTGGTATAGCTGCGCGAACGGAGCAAATCGCCGCCGCCAAACAACGACAACAAACTGCTCGTCCGAAATTTGCGAAGGCCGATATCGAAAAATTGTCGAGGCACGCAACGCGTTCTAACCTTTCTCGTTCTGTGCGTATCGGAGGAAAGATTTCACTTCTATTATTAGGCGAAACGCTCTATGTTTAAACGAGGCGATGTTTAAAACGAACTTGGCGCAGAACTATCGGAATACTGATATTTCGTTTTGTTCTCTCAATCGCCACGCCGTGGCGTTCCTCTTGAATGGAAGCTGTTCCGCAAGTAGGCGAGTTCGTAATTGACTTTTCAGTCGAGCAGAAAGGGATTGTTACGTTTTCTCGGCAATCGCGTGGGTGAGGAAACACACCGCCAGCACGATTCTGAACGAACCTTTCGGGATAACATTCTGTTACGGACAGAATAAGAGAGAGTATCGCGATGATCCTGTCGACACGGAAGGGAATAACAATTTCGACTCTGTTCTATGAAAATTGCAATTCGCGTATGTCGTCTATTTTTCCACTCGTGGAAGAAATTCACGCGCAATTCGTGCGTTGCGCGAGAAACGAAAGAAAACAGAAAAAGAACGTGAATGGCGTTTCATTGAATGATAATCCGACGAATGTTACGCAATCGAACGTACGTGACGTGTCGACGAAATTCTCGATTCCCTCTCGCAAGACGAGTATTCAAGGTTGCGACATATATGGCCGTGCGAATAAAACACTTTCGCGCGAAAGTGTCCATTAGATCGCAGCGTTATCGGATAATTTCCCCGAAGTATCAGCATCGGTCGCTGTGGAATGGATCAGCCGCCATTGAGGAGAAGATCGCGGGACGCGACGAACAACAACCGTGTTCCGCGCAATCGACAGAAATTTCAACGCCGCGATGTAATCGTATCTGCCAATTCGGCGAAACTCGGCTCGAGTGAAAGTGCACGCCGCGAGTGAAACATTTTCGCCTAACGTCTCGAACCACTGGAATCGCCGCGACCAGGTTTTTTTACTCACGGCACGGCGACGCTCGATTTTTTTTATTTCCACTGGGGAAGCAACAATCGCGTTGCTCTTACGTAATCAGCGGGATACTGCCGCTGCGAGTTCGAGAAACAAATCGCAGACAAATTTTGACAAGTTTTTTTTTTTTTTGCAACAACTCTGTACATTCGATCCGAGTTTCTTGCATACGTGACGTTTGTTTTTTTTTTTTTTTTTTGCGAAGCTTAAAACAGTCGATGATGCGAGAATGATTCTACGATTGCGAGTGAATCATCGACGTGTAAATGTCGAATCGAGTTTTTCGTCTTTCGATGAAATTTGTAAATCAAACGGACGATTCGAGGTCATTAAACGATCTGGTTCATTACCGAACTGTGTTACTACTTGTGCAATATCAATAGTTTTCAGAATGTGTAATTAAAAAAATAAAATCTCTACAATTTGTAATAGGAAGCACTACGTTTTAGACATGGTTTATGTGCATTTCTGTCAAGTTACTCATTACTAGTGAAACTGATAAAAGCACGATCGCATAAAAGTAGAGAATTCCATTCGTAAACAATATGTCAGAATCTTTGAATATTTCTCAGTAATGGCAGTTGTCAAAGATTAGCGTGAAATATTGCAAAGAGTCAAAAGCTAAGCGTAGACACGATTGTAAAAATCATCAATGACAATTTTATTCCTGAGCAATGTTGGTGAAAACTTTGAACTGAAAATTTCAACGTTTCTCAGCGACAACTGCCAAGAATGAGCGTGAAATTTGAACGTGATGCATCGCCACAGGAAAGTGTGAGGTGCCCGCAGGTTAGGCAAAGTCAGCACACGTCGCAAAAGCCGTAGGGAAACGACAATCGACGATGCGGGCAACGTCCATGGCCAATGGTGCACCAAGGGCCGATTATCAAGATGCAAAAGCAGAGAAACGGTGGCTGAAGAACGAGACTAAGGACTTCCTCTCTCTCTCTCTCTCTCTCGCGACGCGAATCGCACACGCGGATTCCCACGGTGCGAGATAAGACCGGCAGAGATAAAGTGAGACACGAGGGAGAGAGAAAGAGAGAGAGAAAAAAAAGGAAGAAAAAGAAGAGAGAGAGAGAAAACAGGGAGAGTGAAAAAGAGATGGAAAAAAGGAAAGAGAAAGAACGGAGCGACGAGAGGACAGGGGAGGGGTGAGGGAGAGAGAGAAAACGGCGAGGACGATGTGGGAAAAGAGGAAGCTAATCAGAAGCGGAAGTACGCTCTGGCGAGGCCCAAGGCCTTGAGAAGCATAGTCAGCCGCGCAGCTTTTAGCTCTCTTAATTGCAACTTCATTTAACGTGCTCTACACGTCGAAACGTTCGGCCAATCCGAGGCCACCGCGCCGCGAGACCGCGTCTTAATAACCCGTCTTATCGTCGGCGAAGAAACGTCCGAGGAGGAAGCAACCGCAGGCGGACCGTGGAAGGTGAAAATGGTTAACACACACCGGCGTATTCTATCCGCGTATAGAAAATTTCAGCATTCTTCCTCGACGAATTCGCTGAGACGAGCTTTCCTCGCAACGTGGGTTAATCTCTTGCGCCACGCACGTCGAGAATTCCTTTTATCCGAAAATTGCGACGTTTCCTCAGTTTTAAACATGCTGGCAACGACAAATGACAAATTTATTGCTTCTTGGTAATCTCTATCCGGTGATCGTCGTAAGGGTCGGATCATTGTGCACGGTTTCGGTCTCTCGTTACGGTCCGCGGAACCAGCCGCCGGTTCCCCAACGACGAATTTTGCCCTCGTGTCCGTGACAGCGACGTATATCTCTGTTCCTGTTGGGTAGGAATGTTGTTCTCAAATGAATAATCACGTCGCAGGTAATGGAGATCGTACGATGCGTTTATGCATCCATATTGCACCGGATGTTATTACCGCTGCGCAGTATCTTCTTAACACTTAACACAAGAGAAGAAGAAGGAGAAAAAAGAGAAAAGGAAAAAAAGAGGATGCAATCGAGCTAAATATACAGCCGTGTATGTATGCATGCACGGTACTGCCGCCCGTTCGTGATTATAGTTATCTCGCACTTGTATCGGTTACTTGCAATCGGCCCGCGATAATCGAGCTTTTGCTATCTAACGGCGCGACAATGCGAACGCGCGTTGCAGCTTTCGTTCGCGGTTTAAAATCCCCATTTGCGACCGCGAGATCAATTTCTCAGTATCGTGGAAATGGATCGCCCGCGCGTGCAAATCGGAAAGATAGAGACACGTAGAAAGATCGAGGTCCGCGCGAGAAAAACACGGTCGAAGTTCGCGAAAAATAAGAAAAATAAGAAAACGCGCGAGCCACCTGGCGATCGCGCCTCGGCAAACGAAACGCAAAACTCCACTTACGTAAGGATCGATTGGACGTGATTCACGATCGATTTGGTCAGGTTGTGCGTCGATCGTCAGAGGCGTAAAGGGGCATGCGACATTGTTTTCAAATAGATATCGTCGAACTACCGACACTCGTCGTTACCAGCTTCTCGTTAATTAATCGTTCACGAAGCAGCGATCGCAATGAATCAACGGTCTGTTAATCAACGAGCACGTAATACAGATAAAAGTGATCGAGATTCGTGCCATAACGTTGCTGTTTATTCGTCTCTCGAGAGCAAGTGCTCGGAAAGCACGCGACAGATATTTAAATCACCGTTGTTTCAAGCGTTAAATACCATTAAACGCTTGTTTGCTCGTCTATTTGATAGTTTGCTCGTAAACATTGCACCTGTTGCCGATTATCTCGTCACGAGAGTGAAAATATTTCCCTTCGAGAGCACGCCGACCAATTTATCCGAATGTAACGAAACTCGTCTTTGACCAGCACTGCCGATCTAGCGAGTACTGTCCCATCGCAAAATAAATTTTGCAGCAACATTCGTTTCTGTGTGCATTCAAAGTATCACGAGTGGCGCAACCGCGTGAATAGTTTGTTCAGAAGATGAAATGTGAAAGTAAAGATTCTGTATTCTGTTCCTTTGGCCGAGGGTGTCCTGCGTGAAGTAATTCGAAAGAAGAATTGCTTCTCTAAGGGAACTCTCGTTTTTTTAACAGCGACAGAATTTTCTTTCGTCGTAAACGCGTGGAAGAAAAAAAGAAAGGACTTTCCACCTACGAAACTCGATCGGAATATTCGCGCGAATGCGAATGTTCTGTGTGCACCGACTATGCGCGAACGCAACATAAATATATCCGGCAGATAATGGCCACATGAATACGAAATGGCGAACGTAAAGACGCCTTTCGACGAGCCCGACCTTGACTCGAGATCGCTTTTTCTTTACGATCCGTCATCGCGAGCCATTGATGACCACATAGAACTCGCGAGTCCCTCCTCTCCATCCTTTTTTCCTCCTTCTCTCTTTTTTTTTTTTTTTCTTAAAAACAATTGCGCAACGAACGTTCATACACGATCGCGAAACACCTGAACTTGAATTATACGTTCAGACAGCAGTTTTTTTTTCTTTCTTTTTTTACGTCGTTACGCGTAACGAGTCAACGAGTCGAGTTGGAAAGTTTTCTGAAGATTACAAAGATACGAACGAAGGACAACAATGGCCAATAAACGAGCGAGGACAACGACGACTCACGGTGAAATTGTTATTTTTTTTATACTTTAAACGAACGTTCTCTCACTGCTGTTTTCATACGAACGAAAATCACGCGAATCGATGAGATTCAGTAGATTCCTTGGACAGAGACGGAGACAACTTTCGCAAAGTCAATCTGTTCTACAACTCGCTCGATTATATTTCGTTGCAATTTATCTACCTGCCTCTGGATGCGTTGCAGATCGTTTCTACTTCCAATTACTGCCGCTTTACTTTAATTTACACAGTCTCTCGTGTTCGAACGTACGGAAATGTCGGTTCGTTGCTCCGCTAGTTTCCTCATTGTCGTTCAACAGTTTCACCGTTTCGCTCCAAAGTGTCGCGTCGAGTGATCGCGAGATTAAAAACCGAAACAGCCCCACGATTCTCGTTTTCGGCGAGATCGTTTCATTCTGCAATATTCGAGCTCGTGCTCGAGCGAATCAGTCAGTTTCGGTCCACGCGATGTAATCGATGCAAGTGCAACTATTAAATTCAGAGGAATTAAACAGCTGTCTGCATCAAATCTGAACGAGCCTGTAGCGCCCAATCTCGATGTTTTCGTATTCTACGTTCTCACCTTGTCGTTTGAATCGTCCGTATTTTATCCAATGTCGATGGTATCCAAAGAAAGCGAGTCGGCGAACAACGGTGTTTCCCTTAAGACTCTCTCGAAGAGTCACGAAGCATCTCCACGAGCCGACGACCCGAAATCCCGTGATAGCGGCGACGAGGACGACGGTGCAGACACGTGACATACATTGATATACCGGAGCGTGTATCACTACCGGCACGAGAAACAGATCGCAGCACGTCGTAGGGAAACGCGGACGAAACGGTCGGGCATCAACGAAAATATGTATCGGATTGGCACTTGAATCACTTCACACCGAACAACACGTCCACACAGTCACGACACGTGAAACGAGGTATCGATTCGAGCCGATCCTTGTGAATCATCGGTCTGGCAAATCTGGCTGACAAGTCGTAGTTCTCGTGTGATTCGAACGAACAAACAAACAGAAAAAGGAATCAGCAGTGGTATTCAAGCCTGAGCGCGGTTCTCCTTAATTTCACACGTGTCACAGAATGTCGCACGTGATCCCATATCGATGATGCGTCGCACAACACACCCTAGACAGAAGGACGATGTGTCGGGCACAATAACTAGGATCACAGTAACAACGACGGTGACGACAACGACGACAACGACAACGACGACGACGACGACGACGACGACGACGACGACGACGACGTGGAGAACTTTTTTCCAACGGGGTCTGCTCCGTTGGCTGCCCAGGGTCAACCGGCTGGCTCCGAGCGCGGCACTTTTACCCGTTGGGTACTCTCAAGGACTCGGAGGTAGCTCCTATTCCTTTCTCTTATCCTTTCGCGCGCGCGCCTTTTTTATCCCGCTAACCTTTTTAAGCGCACTTTTAATTCCGCTCGGCCGCGTGTCTCCGCGCAGCGTGCACCAGCTCTCCGAGATCTTATTGTAAAAGAGCAGGACGAACGTCCGAGGGGGGAGGTGGGGGGGTGGGTGGGGAGGAGGGACGTGTGATCGATCGAAGCGTGGAGAAAGAGAGACACGCACCGAGAAAATCCTGCGGTGTCTCAACCGTTGCGAGCAAGGGTGAAACAGAGTCGGGCACGATTAGAAAAGTGGACGCGGTCCACTCCCGGTCAGACACGCTGAGAAAGATAACGAGTGGATTCAGCCACGTCTCCGGATCGTCTTTCAAACTTGTCCTCCTGCTACTGTTGCTGCCGGTGTCCTCGACAGAGAGACGTCTCTCCGTCTCTCCTTTGCCTCTTTCACCACCGACGACTTCTTCTTTCACGGGCTCCGGGGCACTGCGCCGGCCGCTTCGTCGTCGTTCGCCCCTCGGAGACGATCCAGAACTCGTGCTCGAACACCGTATCTCCACTGCGTATCGTTGCCTTACAATTTCCTGCGGCGCGGCGGATCACCGCTGTCTCTCTCTCTCTCTCTATCTCTCCTTCTCTTCGATTTGCTTCTCTTCTTCCTCTCTGCCTCTCCCTTTCTCTGTCTCCTTTCTCTTCTGGTTTTGTAATCCGTTTTACGAAACTTCTGTAGCGGCGGCGTGCGGTAGAAGCGAGCGGGCACGCCGATCTTGAGGATCGTGAAACGGGCACGGTTTCTATCGTGAAATCGGCTTGGCCCACAGGCAACGCGTCCTGGCGTCCTCTTCCTCGTTCCCGGAAGTCGGTTACCGGTGGTATATGAACGACGACCTTGAACACTCGCGTTTCGTAGCGGACGACACGACCGACAGACGTACGAAAACGATCGTTTCCATCGCTGTGTCGAACGGTCAACGATTGCGAATCGTACGCGAACCAATCCACCGTATGCGCGCCTCTTTCACCTGTTTTCGTCGTGGCACTAACCGAACCAGAGAGAGTCGGTGTCAACGGTGCACCAAGCGTCGCCCCCCAAATCGAAATTAGACACAGATTTCACGAGGCAACGGACTAGAAATGTCGTTACACAATTGCACTTGCTCTTTTTCTTGCTCCCGTCTCGTCTCGTTCCACCGTTTTTTCGCGTTCGAGTTTTCGCCGACAATTACCCGTGTTCCTTCCGCGGGAATGGTAACGCGGCCGCGATCGGCTCTCGCCTAGGGAGGCCAGAGTCCAGAGAGCGACACTCAGCTGGGAAGGTGGGACCCAAATCCGAAAGCCACCGAAAGAGAAAGACAGAGAGAGAGAGGCAGAGATATTCGGCTATGACCAGCCTACGAGACAGGATCGGGATTTTAGCGCGCTCCGCACGCGCTCCCGCGAGCCCAACACGGCGGTTTCAACTTTTACTTTCAGCTCTTACACAACGCCAGCCAGCCCGCTCTTGCTTGCGGTACGTAAGCGTACAACCGAGCAGCACCGCCGTGTCTCGGGTCTCTTTCGCATCGAAGCTTCTTCTTTTCCTCCTTTCGTCCTTTCCCTCCTTCTTCTCGCCCCTTTCTCTTTCTTCTTTTCTCTCGAATTCTCCGCGCGCGATTTCGCAATTTTCTCCCGCAGCTATATTGGCTGTCTCTCTCTCTCTCTGTCTCTCTCTCTCTCTCTCTCTGTCTCTCTTTCTCCTCTGCTCTCCTGTGTCGGAGTGTCGAGTTCCTTCGATCTTTTCAATTGACGTCGAGCGATACGTTCAAACCGAGTCCCGAGCAAGTTCGTCCGATGCGCGGCCGGATTTGTTTAAAGAGCACGTGCATCGATGTAAAAGCACGTGCGGATGAGCACGTGTCCGGTGTTTTCGTTCGGCAGAGGAACGCGCACACGGATCGCGCTGATAACGGCGTTCGTGTCGTGTCAAACGTGTTTTGCCGGGATACAGCGACGCGAAATCGATGAGAAATCACACAGTGCGAGCAACGATCCGATCTGGTTGACACACACACTCCCCGTGGAAACTCGGAAGACAGAGGCGACCAGAGGCCACGTGGCCTCCTCTCGGCGAAGACTCGCGGCGAACGACGGCAACGACCACGACCACGACCACGTCCACCGATAGAAACGAGACGTTGCTCGTTGACAGTATTGTCGTTGGCTTTCACGAAATTCGCCTCGCTGCGCCGCACCGTCGCGCGCACACACGCACAGCATACACAGAAACGTACACGTTCGATCGGCACACGATGTGCGTTTTTCGCGCGTGATCTCTCTTTCTCTTTCTCACTTCGCCGGAGGACTTCTTCAGGGAGAGAGGGTCTCTTCCGGTCTCCGCGGTGTGTCTCACTGCTCCTCGCTTCGTCGTAACTTTTGCGCAAACCCGAGACCCTCTCTTACTCTTTACCTCTCTCACTCTCTCTCTGTCTCTCTCTCTCTCACACACACACACACACACACACACACACACACACCGTGCTGCTCTCTCACTCTTTCCTTCTTTCTCTTTCCCTCTTTCTCCCTCTCTAACTCTCTCTCTCTCTCTTTCTCTGTCTATCTCTGTCTATCTCTATCTCTATCTTCGTCCGGCGTACGATATTTCACGTTTTCTCTCTTTTTCTCTTTCTCTGGCTGGTCCTAGGTAAACGTGGAGAGAGGTAGACTGGGCAGTCGGCGAGAGACTACGGTGGTGGTGGTGGTGGTGGTGGTGGTGGTGGCGGTGACGATGGTGGTGGTTGATGCGTTGGTAGTGGTGGTACACGAATACCGCTTGAAACGAGCGCGTATATACCATCCACCGATCGGAGGAGCGTGGCAGGATGGTGACAGTGACGATAATGGTAACGGTGGTAGTAGTGACTCTGGTGGTGGTGGTGGTGGTGGTAGAGAAGAGGCCAGGTGGGCCCCCGTGGCTTACAGGCGAGCCCAGAAAGGGTTGAGGGTCCGAAAAGCACGGTTCTCTCTCTCTCGAGAACTGCCGGCGGAATACTCACGTTAGAGAGGAGGCCTCGCGAGCCTCGTGAGTTGGTTTGTAAAGGGACCGTAGTATTGGTTCCTCGTCGAGTGGCACCTCTTCTCTTCTCTCTTCCTCTCTTACTCACTCTCCCTCTGTCCGTCTCTCTCCCGCGCTTACTCTTTCCTCCCACCATTGCCCCTCCACCTACCACCACCTTCCTCCACTCTCCCTTTCCCCACTGGTGCTCTCACTATTACATTACAAATAGCTCTCTTGCCTAGGCCTCGTTTGTGAGAGGTGTTGCTCCTTCCGTGTACGTTTACGTATACTGTGACACTGTGTGCAAGTAACGCGCGTCTCGATTCACGTGTGGAACTCATCGCGTGCATTTGTGTTGCCCGATGCACATGCACGAACTGTACTCGCACGATAAGAGTACGGACTTTGTCTATCTTTCTTTTCTCTCTCTCTCTCCCCCTCTGCGCTCTCCTTTTCTCTTTCTCTGTTTTTCGCCTTTTCTCTCTCGTTTCTCTGTCTAGCTACGCGACGCATAATACGTCCACCTCGTTTGCCAGTGTGCACACGTACGAGAACGTGTACGTGAAAATCGCAACCATTCTATACTCTTTAGTCTCATCTTCGTCGCTCGGATGCCGCTGAATAGAGGGTTTCTTTGTCACGGTAATGGTGTAATACAAGGCTCCGCGTGTCCGTGCACGTAATACGTAAGAATGGAGCGAGAGAGCTCCGCAGATCCCTGCGCTCTTTTCTTTTGCTCTTTCTTTCTTTCTTTCATTTCGTTTCGTTTCGTTTCGTTTGTTTCTTCCCCTTTCCTGCGACTCGAGCTCTCTCTCTCTCTCTTTCTCTCTCTTTCTCTCCTCCGTCTTCTGCGACTCACGTTTCCGTTCTTTCTGTTCGTCCTCCCGTGAGCCTTTTCCTTCAGTGTCCACCGTGTCTATCTCTCACTGTAATTTCCATCTCCGTTCACTCGGCTCTCCCGTCTTTCTTCATCACCGGCTGAAACTTTATCTTTTGCTTTTCACTGCCCTCCCTCGACCCGTCCCACTCCCACTCTTTGTCTTTCCCGCTTCTTTTCTCACTCCGCCTCGATCCGCTCTACGCGAGAACAAGCGAACGCGCTTGCGCGCCTCTTCAGTCTCTCGCGAACCGAGGAGATGGAACGTTACATTTTCACTGCCTCCCTTCTTCCTTCCCTTTCCTCCTTCCTGCCTCTCTCTCTCTCTCTCTCTCTCTCTCTCTCTCTCTCCCTGTAGCTCTAGAATCGCTCTCTCGCTTCTTTCGCCGACCTTCCAGCTATACTCCTCTCGTCCGCCTATCACTCTCACGTGCTTTCTTCCCTTTTAAAAAAACGTTTGGCCCGCGACCAGCCTCCCCACCCCCCGCCACCCGGTTCATCCAATCGGTTCGCGCGCGCGACTGTAC
This sequence comes from Tetragonisca angustula, assembly GCA_036937485.2. Taxonomy (NCBI): domain Eukaryota; kingdom Metazoa; phylum Arthropoda; class Insecta; order Hymenoptera; family Apidae; genus Tetragonisca; species Tetragonisca angustula. The sequence goes on from JAWNGG020000002.1 coordinate 2,470,064, forward strand.
CTCTCTTTCATCCAGAGAATTATGTCGTTGCTCTAGTTATGCATCGGAAACGCTTTCAGCCGTGATCGATAGTGAAATGCTTGAACGACTCGCTGGTAAACATCTACTGCTTCGAGCCTCCTCCGCGTTTACTTTGATTACGAGTTTAGCTCGCCGCACGACATCTTTAGTCGGCTCTTGTCGTTGGATTAACCTTAAACGGCGTTAAACGGCCGCCGCTTGTTTGCACCGATCCGTCTCGCCGTTCCGTTCGGTTTACAAAAGACAAGCAGCCGGCAATTTAGCCGGCCCCCCATTATCCTCGCCGATCGGAATCTGTTTTAAAATCGTAGCCTCGTGCGTCCGTTCGTTCCAAATTGACAATCACGTGTCGCAGTGCCGTAAATGAAAGTTCTTGCTTCACCATCGAGTCGAGCGAAACTCTCGACGTTTTCTTTTTCTTTTTTTCCCATTCATCGTGGTGATTCGCGTCGTTTTTATTTCTCATTGGAACTATTTATAAACATTCTTCGAAAGAATCTCATGGCCGACTGGTACGGCTTTGAATTCGAGTCGGTGCACCAGGCATGCGATTGTTTCGTCGTTCCTCTCTCTCTCTCTCTCTCTCTCTCTCTCTAGCCAGCTCTCGCAGGGGACAAGCGTACCAGCGGCTAATGCCGCTTCGTAGATTCGGTCAACGATGTGCACGCGTCCGGAGATTACGGCAGCGGCCAGCTATACTTAGAGCGGTAGACGAATTTCGCTCGAGGGACGCTCGGAAAGGAGGTCGAGAAACAGCTGATGCGATATGCATTGCTTTCAGCTCCGCGCCGCGATAAACTCTTCCTATCCTCTTTCTCGCTGCGATACTTGGCCCGACCTTATTAACGCGTCGACTGTCGAACGAATCTTGCATGCCTCGCGTATAATGTCAGGCTGTCGCTCATTTCACCACGATATTTTATAAGATGTACATACTAGTTACGCCTAGACTTGAGAACGTACGCGCGCCCGTATCTTTGTTGAAAATGCACGCAGACATCTTGACAGCTTGTTTCCTTCGTTGAGAACAACTTGGTTGCACAGAATATTGAAATGTACGCGGTTAATTATAAATACATGTAACTACGCTCTCGTCTCGACAAATGTAAACGTTAATGTTTAAAACGTGTGTTTTTGTCATTGTAAAAACAAAGTTTGCAAGATATTTTGATTCATTTGATGTTCTGGTATTAACAAAATAAATTTATGTAATTTTAATATAATATTTATCCGATATTTATGTAATTTATGTTATTGCTGTCGCTGTTTTATTATATACATTTCGAAATAAATTCAACTGTACGTTTCAACAATAATTTGTTAAGATGCGTATGAAAAATTAGTGACAAATAACTGGAAATGAAACGAAGGTAAGTTTAGGCTCGTGTCCCATTATATGAGAAACAATCGAATTAAACGCTTTCGTTTATCGAGTTGATTATAAAAACTTGTGAATAAAAACATCTTAAGATATTTTGCTGGTATTACTGATATTATATTATAAAACGATTTTAATCCAAATTGTATCTATTTATCTTTTCATAAGAGCATTTTTTTTTTTTTTTAATACGAGATTGATAGTGCTACTAACGTCCAAACGATAATATAAAAATGTATATTGATTTAAATCAGGTATATTGTTTAAATTGTTCAAACACTTTATGATGCATTTAATGTTTTGCATTACTGTAATCTATTAAGAAATTATAGAAATATATATATATATATATATATATATAAAATATATTATTTAATTTAAAGTTATTTCTCTTCAGTTTACTATCATCATATCTTCATTTACTATCATACTATCATTTATTGCCTCCAGTAAATCTGTCGTTAATCATCAATATGACAAGCACGTTAGCTAGATTTTTTCGACCCAATGAAACACTCAGAAACGCAACTGTGACAAAAAGTAAAGACAAACAAGTAGAATAATCCAAGTCGGGATAGCCAAGTGAAAATGTCAATACGATGTATGCATGCAACTCTCCCGATAGCGAGATACCGAAAGACATCGTGCAGGCTCGTTACTGTATTTCGCCTGCGTTAAAAACGTCATCCTCCCAACTAATAAAATTTAATCGCCAATCGATGAGAAATCGATGACCTTTTGGACAAATATGAACGCGGTAAACACGGTAACGCTGTCTTAATCGATTGATCCCGGCCATTAGACCATGCTTGTACGTGGCTGAATATACGTTTCGATAGAGAGAAGAAAAACGTCTCGGCGAATATCGATGAATTTTCAGGTGGGGCGTCAAACGGCCTACGATCGATTATCCGACTTGGGCGAGTTATCGAAAAAAGAAAAGAAATATATAACGAGTATAACAGGTGTGTAAACTGTCAATTCCTTCTCATTTTTCGTAATTTAATTAATTCGCGCGCAGCCTCGCCACGGCGTCGTGTTATCGGGCTCGATACTATTTATTTATTTATGGTGCGGGCTAAATTAAAAGCGCGCCGAGAAGGCCGAACGTCTTGCGTAATCGTTATAGGGAACACGCGGCTGTTTATCATTACGTGCGAAAGATAGGAGTAAGCGGGCGGGAGGGGGGAGGAAGAAGGAAGCGAGGGAGAAAGAGGAACGAGGAAAAGAGAGGAAAAACTGCAAGGTCCTTGTGGCAAAACGCACTTCTGCTATTATCTGTCACGTTCTTTCCTTTGTTTACGCGTGTCGCATTCGACGATTGTTTTTCCACCTATATGCTCTTTAATCATTTCCGTCGGTTTTTGCCTAATTTGTATTCGTTACTTATCAGAGCATGGTATATCCTTCGGTATTGCATTCACATGTGGAACAAGGATCGAGCGAAGCTTCTAAAATTATCAATTAGACGTGAAAGGAAATTGTAATTGTTGTTTCCATTTCAAGAAAACTGTCGTGAAGATTTGGTATACTCGTTGAAACTTTCATTCGATGCTTTTCTCGCGCAGATTTATTTTTTCGGGAGTGGAGGGAAAATTCTAGTTGAACAGGGATGTTTATCCCGTTCTAAAAATATAAACGTTGTAGCGAAGCAGATTTCCTGCGAAGTAGGATATATCTACATATGTATATATAGATCTGAAATTGAAACATGTATCGTTCAATGAAATTTTGTACAATTGTGTACAAGTGTTTATATTTTTTCCCTACGTTTCTTAAAATTGACAAAAAAAATTCTAAAATACACGATAGTATACTAAAATTCTATCTCAAATACATACTTTGTATAATTCTCTCCTGTACTAGCGATATTTGGCATGTATGATAAAAGTTCAGATTCAACATACTAAATAAATGGAATTCATATAAATAATAATCAATATATCGTAGATGTGTCGCGAGACATCCAAGACTTTTAACAATCGGACACAAAATAATTAAAGTCGAAGAGTCGACGTGCAAAATTAATCCGAGACGAGAAATAAGTGGGCCGAATAATATTTATTCGTAACAGTTTCGTTTGATCCCCCGTACGGAAGGAGAGTCAATAAACGTACATACCGCGCAAAAATTGCTCTTTCATACTAAATTCGTTCCGTGGAATCTGAAAGTCGTGATAGACGCTCGCAACTACCGGCGACGTAAAGTGATGCGTAAACATTTCTCCTTTCTGCTATCTGCGCAATCTTATCGCCGCGAAGAAATTCTTTTCCCCGCCCGACGCGTATAATTAGGGCAGCGTTTTAACGGCTGAGCGGGTCGCCGCGGACGAAACAAATTCAGCTACACGCTTTCCACGTGAGGTATCGAAAGGTCTTTCGTGACGGCGTGGCGCTTTCACGTGCCTTAAAATCTCCGACTGTTGCGTCCGCGATTTGATATTTCACGCAACACGTAATTCCCTACGACCGTTGCTCAACGCGGGTCTCTACGTCGCTCAACGTGATTCTTTAAGCGGCGTGCACGGATATACGCGTAGAGTTGGAACGGCACGCGCGAAAGTATCATTCCCTGTGTTGTCACAGGCAACGGCGAGAGAACAGAAATTCCGTTGACACGGCACTATGCACAGAAATTATGGTACCAACACCCCTGGACCGTTCTGCTCGCTCTTTCTCTCTCCCTCTGTCCGACTCTCCTTTCTAACTCTCCTTACTTCTACCTCGTCCCATGATGGTCGCCGATGGCCGTACTTGCACCTTTCTCACAACGTGACGCGGGTCTAGCCATTCCTTCTCTCCTTATCCCTTTCACTCGAATCGCCAGAGAGAGAGAGAGAGAGAGTGAGAGAGAAAAGGAGAGAAGAAAACAGGGGAAAAGAGAGGGAGGGAGAAGTGGGAACGGGATGAAAAGAGGAGTGGGGGGGGGAAGAAAAGAGTGAAAGAGAGAGAGAGAGTGAAGAGCAGGGGAGGAGAATGCAGAATGAGAAATAGAAAGACGGAGATCCAGTTTGACCGTATAGGTTAGATCCTCGTTGGTCTCGTATATTTCGAGGCGACTCGTTTTATTGCGAATCCGGTTTGCTTCCCGTGAGCGCAGGGAAGAGGAACAGAGAGAGAGAGAGAGGGTGAACGGCGTGAGAGGGCTGCGATGAACGAAGCCGGCGAAGGAAGCGGAGGAGGAGGAGTTGTAGGGAAAAAGGAAAGGGAGGGATCTTTCTTTGGGATCGTTCCAACGATATACGGGACCTCCCTTTCTCTTCTTCTAGCCGTTGCTGCACGCTGCCTCGTTGCTGAATCGCTTCCCCGGTGTCGAGGCTCTCTCTCTCTCTCTTTCTCTCTCTCGCTGGGCTTCTTCCTCGCGTTTCGCCGATGCTTGTTCTTGTTGCTACCGCTAGTTGCTACCGACCGGTAGTTTGACCACTGATGCACGTCACCGCTGCTGGCGGTGTAGGTGATAGGAGGTGACGAAGCTGGAGGTGGTAGCCAGTTTTCAAGGTTGCAACATGTGCGCGCTGTTAACAACTTGGGGCGACTATTCCTTACCGATGTTCCGATGACAAGTGCGTGTATATATATATATGTGTGTGTGTGTGTGTGTGTAACGTGGCGTACGCGCTCAACGTCATCGATAAACTCTCCGTCGCTTTAATTGCATAATGATATCGCCGCCGATACGGGAGATTTCAAACAGCCATTGCAGGATCAATTGATCGTCGTTGCCCGTCCCTGCCGTCTGTCCTTCGGAATTGATTAAAATAATCAATTTGTTTGTTTGCTTAATTGCGATGACTGCTCTTTGCTTGTGCGTTTCGTCCGGGACAGAAGCTCGGCTGGCAAAATGTTTCAGAAATTCTGCAATGCGAAACTAATGGTAAGATTTGGTTACCATCTGCTTCAGAGTACAATGAAACAAATTGTCATTGTTTCTCCGTCGTGAGTGATACAATAACGAAAAGTGGTAGATTTGATTCAATGGTTGATGATGTGTTGATAAAGAACGACGTTCAATGTTTGAAGCTGTTGGAATCGATCCATGATAATTTCTTCAAATAAATCTTATTAGACGATATGCTTGATACTTCTAGGTATCATCAATTTCTTTCAGTAGATGTATCTAAAATTTTCAACTGTAATGGATAGTGGTTTTATTTATAAACCATAAATTACTAGAAACGCTATATGTGCAGGTACATTACACACAGGCTAACAGATACATAATATATTTAGTTATTTTACATACGGAAATAAATATCCATTATTATGGAAGTCAGTGTAACATATTATATTTAAATGATGTCAACACGATAGCAAAGAGTACAGAAAAGAAAAAAAAATAGTACAAAAAGAGGATAATAAAAAGAGGACGATAAGAAAAAGAAAGAAAAAAAGAATACACGTGTTCGTTAGAAGGCTCTTTAAATGTAAGATCCGAGTGAGAAAAGAAGGATAAATGGACAATATTTACAAAATCAATTGTACAGGGAGGATCAAATTGTACGATATGTTTTAAACACGTTGTTATAAATTTATTTTATCGTTTTTAATTGTTTAAATGACTCGTGCATGAGAGTACACACACGTGTATATTGTCTTTTGCAGGAAGCGCTTCAGCTTAATTGTCCGTTTCACAACCCGGAGATTCGATGATTAGAATTACTAGGAAATTATTAGGAAGAAAAAGGAGGATACTCTTCTTCGAGTATCGCGGAACGGCCGCGCCCCAGGATTCGAGGAAAAAAAACCTTTCCATCCTGCTTCGATCGTCCGACGATCACTTACGTCATTGATGGCGCTTTGTCTTCCTACTCGCGGTATCTCTGTCTCGGTTTCTCGGTAATTGATCGACCTCTGTCTCGTAACACGTCCACCTAGGAAAATTTAATTATGCATTCGCATATCGGCGGTATGAAAATTACGATCGCTCTAATGGAATCCGCGATCCAGGAACTGGCGCGCAAACGAGAATAGTGGAACGAAACGAGAGAGATTCTTCTAATCGTCGCGCAATGCCGCGATAAGTATCGCTGGCAACTAATGAAAAAATACTTGTGCCTCTCCGTGGAAAGATACGGACTCGGTCTAAAACCAGAACAAGGTTGTGTAAGCGTATGCACGCAGCGCCAGCGTTGATAGGTACCTAAGTACACACGTAGCTTTGCTCCATTGTGGACGTGTCGCTGTGATAAAATTTGAGCAGCTTTGAAGTATCACTTAGTTTCCTAACCTTCGTCGTTATTTCCCCGATCTTCGGCATCGACGAACCGATTTTCAATGTTTTCCAACTCTGTACTTTGGATCTATTTCGATACTTGTATTATTCACGCAGAGATTCATTTGAGAAGAGATGAACGACGTTTTATAAATTCCTAAGCTAATTTCATTTGACTTTAGTTGACTTTAGTTTTCTTCGTTGAACTTTTCGGTTAGTCTGACTCGAAATTTTCACTAGACTTGAAATTTTAAAACTTTCAACTTGATTTAAAATTTTTGGTGCAATTCATTTTTAATACTGCAAGTATCGATAAAACTTTTATCAGAGAGATTGAAGCACCAGGAATACGAACAAGTTTACAATGCAATGAACACAAAAGAATACATCAGTTTATAAAATTTTTATAATAGATTAGGAATTTGTCAGTTTGACCACCTTGGTCCTAACGTTACATAAACGTAACGACTCAATCTTTTTCATTCAATTTATATTATCAAATTCTATTTTTGACTATTGGGACTGTAAATAATATTATTTATAGCGTATAAATTGATATAACAATTAATTAACAATATAACAATATTCCACGTTTATCATTATTATTATTATTGCTATTTTCCATCTAGATCCAATTTTTTGAAATTTCGAGACTTCTTAAAAAAGAAAAAATGAAGCACAAAGACATTGTTTCACTCTTCGCTCAAGGCAAAAATTAACCAAATAGCTCAACATTTTATCATCCAGTTGACTAAATTATTATTCATAAGTTCGTTTCGATTCCTAGTACATCGGCGTTGTTAGTCACATCTACATACTTATTACGTCGTGTTTCTATTCATTCAACCTACTTCTTACATTTACATTTCGCACAAAGCGCACCAGTAAAATTGATCCATTTCCACGTGTGCCGACGCATTCCCACGTTCTTCTGTTTTTTTTCTCAATTCGCACTTTTTGCATATTCAAATCGCGTATCGTTCGCGAATAGTACAGTAACAATAGTTCATGAAAGTATCCAAACATTAATTTTCAAGACCGCAATTCTTGGAAGGTATGACACTTGAATATTTTAATTAATCATCAGCATACAAATAGCAACGTTTAACGTTCATTTACTTAATTATACCGTAGATAATGATAAATGACATTATTAAAATGAAAATAGACAAGTGACATACACGCTTACCCAGAAGTTTTTTTTTAAATAAAATCAATATTTTCGTGCAATTCTCAAAGAAATATTAATATTATAATAATTATAAATCTTGTCTCTAAATATTATTAAACAATTAAAGTTTCAACATTTAAAAATATTAACGTTATAAACAATATAGTTATATTTGCTCAAGGAAGTGACCTTTTTCTTAAAATTTGAATATTATCTAAAATTTTGAATATATATAATATTTTACCGAAAATAACTATTAATTTTATCAAACTAACTTATTAATTGTAAACATACTGACTCACGAAAATATTTGAACACATTATATATATATATATATATATATATATATATATATACACGTATGTTATGTGCGTGTATAAAACATTTTGAAATATGAGACACGATTACCACGATTATAAAATTTGAAATCAATCTGAAAATTATACATGTATAGATGCATTTATTGTAAATTAGCATACAGTATAAATAGCCATTTTAAGTATGTAATAAGTGTCAAATATGAATGTGACGAATAATTGATTGTTTTCATACCTTTGCGATGTGCCTGTAAAAGATACTGTCTCGTTCTAAAAAAGTTTTTTTAGAAAACAAGAGCTTTATAATTTTAATTTTGATTTCAAGATATGATTAATTCAAGCTTCAACAAAATGAAACTAAAGAAAAAGAAATATTACGAACAAAATATTTGTCAAAGCAAATTTCAAAACTATAATTATTATTGCTAAATTTCATTAAAACGGAATGAAGGAAATTTCTTTTCAAATTTTAACAAATATTCCAAGTTTTCATTTGTGTTAGATACTGTTTTCGCCATTTTTAATATTTAATATCTTTAATATGTTTACATTTCAAATTCAAACGAGTTGAACAATTAAACACAAGTGCTAATGTTAACGCGTTTTATACAACGTGCGCAATACCCATAAATGTCCCAATACTTTCGTGAGCAGCTCCATCCGGATTATGCTTTAAAATCGATTCATCTTGTCATTGATCGTGTCTTCCGTAACCGTCATTCGAGCATCTCGGCTGTCGTCGGTAATAGAAGAAAACACGGCTGTGCTATCATCGCGGCCAACGAAGTAATAGAGTGTAGCAATAGCACAGGCTGATGTCATACGGTAACCTTCTACTTTGCACGTACAGTTGTTCACAGAAATGCGCGTCTACCACACCGGTGCCCGATACGGTTCGTCATTTTTTAAATTAGCGTTCAAAGCGGAGAAACCGATCATAAAAGCCGAAGGAAGTCGTTCAATACAATAGTTTCTCATGCAACATGAAATTCCACGATTACCTCGGTGGCCCGTTATCGTATCGTCAATTTTCCATGTTTGAGAAAATTTCAGACAAAGCTTCAAACAAATATGTTGTAATTAGCATGTTCTGAATAAATGTTTCGCTCCAAGACAATAGAAAAATGGGCATAGTCGAAATTAGCAAACCAGTTTCTTGGAATGGAGAATATTTTTTTTCTTTTATAACCAGTCACATAGTATTTCAGTCTAGTTTCTTACAGTTATGTAATATCAATTATAATGCTGTTTTAAAAGTTTTGTTTGCTTAAGATTGATGAATACGCTTCCCATTAACGGAACTATTTTCTTAAGTGATTCAACAGAAGGGATTTCCCGCTATTGCTATATTTTTGCCGTGTTTTTCGTAGTTGCAAAGAGAACTTGTTAATATTAGATGAAAAGAATTTAAGAATTTATTGGAAAGAACAGTGTCTAATGATAGAACATATTATATAAGAGATTATATTTAATTTTTTGATAAATCAATATTTCGTTTATGAGTGACGAAGTAATTCTTCCATACACTGAAACAAATAAACGCTGACAGATTCAAGTTATTTAGAAAAGAATTTTGACAGTTTAAAACAGAAAAGCAATTTAACTTTAAGAAATTACTTGTGTTGAAAACTAGTATTTAGATAGACACGAAAAAAAAATAAATAAATAAATTGACAGTATTTTTAATTTTTATTTCGATACATATACAATTTAGTATGTTCGAAAATTCCTTGATTTGGAATGAAAGAAGCTTTCATTGCAATATTTCAAAATAGTATTTATGTGGAAATTTACTACAAGTCACGAATAGCATTTACTAAAGTATGTGTTTGAAATAAAAAAAAATTACATAAAATAGCTATAACTATATTGTAGCTGTATAAAAAGCTATATTATGTAATTTAATTTTCACACATTTTTTTCTTCATAAAATTTTATAAATATAATTAAATCTTAAATATAAATATAAATATAAAATCTTAAATATAAAATATATATTAAATATAAATATATATTAAATATAAAATATATATAAAATGTATATTAAATATAAAATATAATTATCTCAAATATAAAATCTTACAATATAAAATATATATTAAATATACATAAAATGTATATTAAATATAATAAATATATAATTATCTTAAATATAAAATCTTACAATATAAAAAATATATTAAATATATATAAAATGTATATTAAATATAATAAATATATAATTATCTTAAATATAAAATATATATTAGATATAATAAATATATATTAAATATAAAATATAATTATCTCAAATGTAAAATCTTACAATATAATACAACATTTTTCCTCATAAAATCTTATAAATATATTTTTATAAATACATAAACATATCATGTATGAATTTCAATATTTAATATTTGCAATTGCATATAATTTATATTTACATAAAAAGCTGTGACCATGTAAAAATAAACATATTAATTCCCAATTCTCTGTTATCAATTATCAAATTCTATTTCTCCCATCATTGCACACAGCTGACATAAGCATCGCGACGAAGACGCGGAAGAGGATCGCGCGCGAGAAGAAAATCAGGCGTGTACACGCGCCGCGGTTCGTGACGAATCTTTTAACGCCGAGTTAACGACCAACTGATAACGGGTCCCTTTTTCCATGGACGTGCTCGGATAATAGCGAGGAGCCCCCGACTTTCCAAACGTGAGCGTACACATCGGAGAAAACGAAGGGAAGAAAAGAAAAGAAAAGAGAAAAAAAGAAACATAAAAGAAGTAAACATATTTCTGAATAGACCGGTAGCGACGGGAAACAATAGTTGGCCGGTTGAGAGAGAAAATGAGGAAGAAAAACGAACGCGCGCAGCAAAGTTGACGCAATCGCGAGTCGTTCGCGAAAAATAGGGAACCTGATTCCAGATAAAAACGTCACTCGGCGAGGAATTTTTCATCCTCGATAGCCGATCTCGTTAATGTATGATTTGTTGCGCGATTGTGCCGCGAATCTGGAACTGATACCGGCAAATTATGTGCGAATGATACACGGATCGTCCGCGTGTATACGTACAGATTGCCAGATTAACGCGAAATCTCGCGGGTGTACAAAAGGCTTCTTGCACTCATCTCTCGCCTTTTTTTCTCTTAATTGACGAAACTGTCTGGCGTGTGCACGATTCGCGAGTGAGATTGTCTTACTCGAAGGGAGACAAACATACTATTTTAAACGTGATTTCAAGTGAAGAGAGACACGAAACAGATACCTCTAAAAGCGAGGGTTTTGTAGGCTTTTCTTTTTCGTGCGAATTTAGATTTGTTATATATATCCACGTTGATTCTAAATAGAAATTTGTTTCATCAGCCACCGTGTTCTTCTGATTTACAACCAATTTATGTTTTAGAGAATATCTCAAACTTAAACGAACTGACACGTTGAGTGTCTTATATCTTAGATATAAATTCTTTTTATTTATTCGAGCGTAAGATTGGAATGTAAAAATTCGTAGATCGCGGCGATGTTTCAAGACTATGGATTTTTATGTAAAGTCGTTTTTTTTTCTTTTTTTAAATAAAATTTTTACAAAAAAATACTTTGCTCGTGAATATTCCACACTTATGGAAAGTACAATATTGTATATTGGAACATTTGTTATTGGAAGCCTCTAACAAATTTTAGTTTACGTGGTATTTTACATTGTAAGTAGAACTGATAGTCTCAAGTCCTTCAGTAAAGTTATCGTCACATTGCAGATGTTTGTGCAACTCTACACTTTTATAAACGCAACTAAAAAAAAAAAAAAAAAAAAACAGGAGCTAGAAATTTCTTTCATGTACTAATTATAACAATTATTCCATTTTTGATATTTTACATATCTTTGCATATTGTGCGCATATGCAATTTAGTAATGCTTCAGTAAGGTTATCGATAGATCATGGATGTTTATGCGATTTTACACTTTTACATTTTCACGTAAAGCGCACGGCATTTAAATAAAATGGCACTTAAATAGAAACTTTCTTCGTATATCTACCAAATATTATAATAATTATTCCACTTTAGATATTTTTTATAGTTCTGCATATGTTACATGCACTCTACGCAGTTATTGTTAGAATTTTCCATAAATGCATAACTATGTTCCACCGCGAATATTTTATACATTTTTACATATGTTAAAGTGCATGAGCATCCAGTGTCTACTAAGTATACCGTAGATATTTTATACAATTTTTTTTTTTTTTTTTTTACACATTATACGCAATTTGTAGATTTCTCGAGTCGTCTATCTACCAATATATATTCTACACTGGATATTTCATACATTTGTCAATTTTCGAAAACACAGAGTGAAACGTCCACGGTCCATCGATTACAAATTATTTTCCAACGAATTGAAAAACCATGGATCGATTCTTGTTCTCTCAACAGCGAACGTCACGTACGTACGTAAGAGAAACGAGCGTTGAATATATCGGTCATGGTGTTTCCACCTGTAATCCAGAATATCGTCGATTTCATTGAGATAAAAAGGTGTTTGTTCAGCATTTAAAAACGTGTTGCAACACCATCGACACGTGGGGAGTGTATCTAATGGCGAGATTGTAGAATTTCTTCTGCCTGTTGGATCCAGTGGAACAGTGCCCTGCGTTAATTGGCAATTGGTTTCGAGGATCGATACATTAAATGAACAACAGTGACAAACATACCTATCGCCTGGTCTTCCGTCACCTTGACTGACACATCATTACAATTCCATACGCACTCTTCTCTTTTTCTTTTTCTTTTCCTTTTTGTCTCGCCTTTTTTTTCTAGACGATCCTGATCTCTCATCTAGTCGTCGCGTCGTGCACGCCAGACGCGGCATTGCAGTGGCATTACAGATCATTATGTAATGTCATAATGTTATGTGAACGTTTTACATTCGATGCCTTGCACCACTGCGGTCCCAAGGTCTCTACATTGTTGTTTGTACAACGAGTTAACACGTCGATGCGATCCAGGGACGTAGCCGCCGGTGAAAATTCTAGCGGCGCCCCCAAGCTCGTTCTCGAACCATGAGTTTTCTATAGTTGGTCGTTGGAAATTTTGCAAAATATTTCTTAACTTGATTATCTTTGACATTTGTTTGTTATATTATTTTTAAAATATACCTTTATTATTTCAAAGTATATCACTGTATTTTATATTATATTATTATGTCATATCCATTAAAAGATTTTAAATCTATTATTTATTAAGTCTTATCGATCCATTAAAATACCGAACGTAACATTTCATTTGCAATTTTCTTTCAATTAATTTACATATATTATTAAATTCGATTTTTTTTACCGCTGGTGAATGAATATAATAATGAATATTTCATGTTTCTTTATCATTTAGATTCTACATTTTATGAAATTTCAAGAAGTTTTCAAGTACTCATAATGTTGATAGCTAATGGACAAGGTCTCGTGTTGCACATGTTTCAATTTTTTTTCATATCGAGACTTGATATACAACGCTTAGTATTTTTTCGTATTCCCAATTTACTTGGATTAATTTCATAAGATTGAAATATTTATAATGTTGTAATAAATCATTGCTTCACCCATAATGGGTTTATGTATGTATACTTTTATTTATTTATTGCTTCCTATATATTTATTTATTATTTAATAAATATATTTATTTATTTATTCTGCTTAGTTATTACTTTCTATACATTTGTATAAACGCAGCATGAATTTATGTTAAATGTACAATTGGATGATTCCATTACATCAATTTATAATAACCATTATTCAATACCGATTTCTGCCAAGTAATACATGCTATGTTTTTAGATTAGTTTCAAATTTAAATCGTGACAATAAAGCTTTACACATGTAAATCACATGAAGCATTTGTGCAAGCGTTTCAACATTCTCTCGAGCCACCGTATCTTAATCAAAGAATTAAAATCAAACATTAGAATCGAATTGAATTATTGCTAGCAAGTATTTACTACTGCAAGAGGAAAATAACAGAAAAATTAAAATCAATAGTTACACAAATTACCAATTATCAGAAAGAAAAGAAAAATAAATAAATTAATCGAACTACTGAAAGTAAAACTGAATTTTCACTGCGAGATGTTTGTTAGTACAGGTTCGGGACAGATATCGTCGTTAACGGAGCTCAGCAAAAAGTAACCTTCGCAGAGATTTTCGAATTCCTGCCAGAGACCTTGAAGGGAAATTTTTCGAACAGATTGTTGTTCAGGACCATTCTCTGTAAACTCTTTCCTTTCGTTCGAGTTCGTCGCAATTCAGTTACGGGGAACGAGCACGGAAAGCAAGGAATGCTCTGTCCAGAAATAATTTCTCCGAAAGTTTGAAACTTTCGGCCGTCGCCAAACAGGAAACGTCATAAATGTTAATTATACGAGCAGGTATAAATAAGGGGTTAACAATGGATCGGTCGTTCACAATATCGTTCTACAATACGTTCCGTCTCTGGCGCCCGTGCTCTGAATACCTCTTTCGTTCACGAAAGGAATTTCCTCCAGCACCAAATTTCGCTCTCGAAAGTACTCCCAATGTTCCATTTGCATCTTCGTAAATTATTTTAGAACGTTTCGCCGGACCTGACGTCGATCTTGTTGATCATCGAAACTTAGATAGCTTAATTACGCGCTTGCTTGCACGGTGATTTGCCAGTAACAATATTATTATGGATTTTTCTTTTTGCTTTGCCAGCTCTGAATGAGAAATCATCGTAATTACAAGCATGAACGATGCAAAGAACCATCTACGAGCACAACCATCGTGCACAACATTCGCTACGATTAAGCACGATGCGAAAAGGGGGAGGAGGGGAGGGGGGGAGGGAAAGTGCAATCTCAAAGTTCGCAAATTACGGATTAATTATTTATTTATTTATTCGCAGACGAAGATCCGTTGATATAAGAGCGAATGATGGAATAAAAAGTAAATGACGATACATGCGATCGCGCGATGTAGTTATTAACTATTTAATTAGGAGTGTCGTCGATTTTTTTTACATCCTGCTGCGATTTTAATAAAACTGAAGGACATGAGCATGTAGATTTTATTAATTATTGAAATAAAGATGTATAGTCTGAATCGTTTTATATATTATTACGTATTACTTTATATATTATTATTATCATCATTATTGTTACATGTTATTATATATTATTATTGTACGTATGTACTGTATAAATATAAAGTAGCATGCATTGGTAGATTGTGTTTTACCACTTTTGCTCTCATTTTAGTACCTATGTATTTTCCTACAAAGGTATACTTCGTGTACATTGTGCATTCATACTTTTCCAATTTTTCGTTTTTTTTTTTTTTTTACAATACGAGGTGAATGACGCACTTTTAAAAATTCAAATGGAACGAAGACTGAATTGAGTAATAAATGATATCGTGTATAGCAACATGTTAACATATTTCAAAGTTTTATAGCTGACAGTTAACAAATTCTACGAGGTTTTGGTAAATACTACATAAAAAGATTGCGTTTTTAATTTCTAAGAATTTATAATACTACATGAAAAGATTACCCTTTTAATTTTTAAGAATTTATCAAGTTTCATTTTATATGATAAAACTACACATTGCCTACATTTGTCGAAGAGAAGAATATTTAATAAATCTAAAAATCCTCTTCCAGTTTCAATTTTTTTCAATTTTCTTCAACTTGGATCTCTAACATTTGATATTTTCTTAAAATTTTGAACAAATGGTTGTAAGCATGTTTTATATTTACTTCCATTTTTATAACAGAGTCCTGCAACGTTTTTAGTTCGATTTTTGACAATTGTGTATCTTGACTTTTGATAATCGTTTGCTGCGAATGTATTATTTATTAATATATATGAATACGATATTCCAAGTAATAATTTAAACTTAATATAAATAATATAATTTAACATAATAATCTGGAATGAAATTTCCTTACTATATTGTACAATCAATTCTTAAGGTTTCACAAGATTTCTCAGCAAGAATAAAAATTTATTTTGGGGAAATTCACGGGAAAAATTTCGCTCATGTTACTTATGCATGGAGGGCTAAAATTCATTTGTCAAAACTATATAATACTATGTCTTGCAAATTATCAATTTATGCTCGATTTTAGTTAATTATTAACAATTATAAACAGTATATATATTTTCCAACACCTGTCGTTATTTTTCCATGTAAAGAAACATAGGACAGATCCATAGGTTGTTCCCAGGAATCTTTCTAGGTATTATATAGTTATGTAATACATAATCGGTAATGTAATTCAGATAAACTGGATCCTGTAAATATGTATGTAATGATCCAGTACATTAATACTTTCCTCATCGGTGCACCGGTTCTTTCTTTCTAACAACGATAAATATCTAGATTTATGATTCAGGTACCTAATTATTTCCGAGAAACAATTCGGTAGGATACGTGAATAATCACAGTGAACTGAACTAAGTTCGACGTTTGATTGCGCAACACCGTGTATCTAATCGGTGTCAAAAGTAATAATTTGATGGAATTCGCTAAATATCACGTTGGCTTATTACAGCCGGATCGTTACACGATTACGCAACGTTTCATCGCGTCTGGCGATTTCTCTCCGAAGTTTAAAAAACAACAACATTCGATACCACACTCGTAGATAACAAATGAATTATATTCTTCTTTCTGTATACTATGAATACCGAAGGCTGACTGCAGCAGGAAACGTCGAATTTTCCTTTGGCATTTTGTAGAATTTTATAGAACGATCAAAATGATTAATTCGTAATTATACTGTTAGATAGAGGCAAGAAGAGGCTCTTGACAAAAATTAAGTTTCTTATTGGAATACTTAAAAATCAAGTATTTCTTATTTCATGTGGTAAAGTTATCTGCAAGATTATCTATTATTTTTTTAACAGTTTCATTAACACGGCAACGACTAATATTTTAATGTTAACAATAGTATAATTTCTCGTAAAACGTTTGTAGATTCACATTTTTAAAAATATAAATAGTGATTTAAAATTTACAAATAAGCAATTCTTCATGGTAACTTTGTGCAAAAATTTTGACGATTTTATATTAGATTATTAATTTTATAGAATTTTGTGAAATTTCATCGACACTGTATTATTGGCACTTTTGTAAAATAGTTTTTATTCTTTGTGCTAAAATATTATTTCATCTCTTGCATCATGCATTCTGATACAACTTTAATCGTCAGTAGTTCTGTAGCATCCAGCGCATAAAATATTTTATAGTCCGTGTTCTAAAATATAAAATATTCTTCCTTAATAAACGAGTCAGCGAAAACAATTCGGATATACAACTTTAAGAAAAGCAATAATGAAGGCTAATCTATGTATTTCTGGCGATAAAACTATTGTTAACTTAAGTAACTGGAAGAAAGTAATTTAGATTAACTTTTCTTTATTTTTATAAACATCAGACATTTTCTTTATTTTTAGCGCGACAGATAGCATGTATGAAATATATTTTCTTATTTTATGTTTTCATTAGTTTTTATTACGAAGACGGTTTGAAAATTAATGGCTGAAAAACAGAAAGAGTATAATATATTAGTAATAATATTTGCATTATATATTCGTATTTGTATCGTTTATATCGCAACGCGTTTTCTACAATTATAAGAAAATGTATTAATATTGTTAATAATGTGACTCCGAAAGTAATAGCTAAAAAGCAAAACCTTTTAAAGAAATTTATTTGAGATATCCAGTGCACCAAAAACAAAGGACATTTAACCTAAATGATTTTTTTTCAAACTACACATGTAACTGTTTCAGCTAATCTTTAAATTAATAAAAGTTTTACCATTGGAAATATGTATGGCGAATAAATTAGCCTTCGTCACATTCTGAGAATTCTATAATAGAAGTTATATGTAAATTTACTATCTTCACATTGTTCCCGGTATTTGAAAACTTTTAAGAATATTATAATGTTTATTATATATATATATATATTTATTATTAAATATATTTTACATTTATTCTCTGTATATATTGTTACGTACATATTACATTTATTCTATGCATTATTTTATATTTATTTACTATATTGCAATTTTTAAGAATGTACACACCTTCTTAGGCATTTATGTTTCCAACGAATCATCGTTAAAAATAATACCTTCGATGTAAGCGAATGCACAGTAAGAAATGTAATACTGTGAAGTTATTAAATCACAATAATTTGTGCATCTTATTAGGATCTTATTTTTCGAGAAATGGCAGATGGAAAATTTGTTGAAAATTATTTCATCGTCAATGTTGATTAACCAATTGCAACTTGTTTCTATAATCGTAAAAACAGCGTTCTGTGCGAGCAGAATCGAGCAGAATCTCGCGTTTCGACTCTTTTCGTAGCGTATTGCCGAACGATCTTGAGGAAAGGGAGCGACGAAGGGAGCGACGAAGGAAACGAGAGACTCGTTTCAGGATGCTTTCATTCACGCGGTGGCAGCCTTTACAATCCTTTGCTTCCGTGCGTGGGAAGGGCTTCATCGTGAGTGCAGCTGGATGGAGATAAAAACTGAGGAGCACCGAGAGGGAAAAGGACGCGACATTGAAACACATCGGTGGGATGAGGGCTGAAGAAAGTGGAAATATAACGAAGCAGGAGGCGAACAGAAAATTAAATGTAATTAAATTAAACAATACCACTGAGAGATGCACGTACGAGTGGTTTATTATTTTAGTAATTTTTTAATCTTGTGGGAATAGGAAAATTAATTTCCATTGTTCGACTGTGTTTATTATGATAAAACAATTTTTACACAGTATTTTAAGTACGATCAAGTATTCTTGTAATTTTGATACAATTTTTCTCTTTGAATTCATTTCTTCTGTCTTTCGATCCATGTTGACATTCGTTTTTAGCACGTCAACTTAAATTTTCTCACAATAAGCGCGAACGTTGAGAATTATTTAATCCAGGGTTTTAGTATTTGGCAGATAGTTTCTTCGACAACATAATCTTTACTGACAGTTTTAATACAACGTTCCTTTTCGTTTCACGTACTTTTTTAATCTGTATATGTAAATCGTTTTCATTGTGATGAATTTACCAATGGTTAAAAATGAACATGAAGAGTTAAATCTTACGAATAATTTAATAAAACATAAATCACATATTTTAGAATTTTACCTAAATATTTCATTTCATAGAATATATTCGTAAATAGATGATCTACTTATAGATACAAATCATTACGTCCACATTTTTCAATAATTCATATTTACATACCTAATTTTTAGGTATTATTTCCTTTTAACATCTACATAGCATACTGTACAGGAAAATCTGTTCTATACCAACACGCACCTCTATTCATCAGCTATAAAGAGCAAGGAAGGATGAAAGCTGTATCGAACAGAAAGAAAGAAAGAAAGAAAGAAAGAAAGGAAAGAAAAAAAAACACACGTCTGAGAACAAAAGGGAGGAGGCGAGGTCGTGAAAAGAGTGTCGGTAAGGAACGGAGGAAAGAGAAAGAGGCAAGAGGAAGGAAACACACGGTAGAATCGAATATAAAGAAGAAGAGAGAGAAAGGGAAACTGGCGACGGAAACGAAGCGAAGGGGCGGCAGAAGGGGGAGGGAGGGACGGCGGAGGAAAACACGATAGAGGCAAAGTCGTATGCGTACATTCTGATAAGGTCTTATCGTGTGAAAGCACCGTGGCCTACTTATAGTCGGTGCGTGGTTATACGCGTCTCTAACGTTTACGCGACCGTGCACGCACACACGTAAACGCGCGTCGTTAGTTAACGCACGCAGCCGGTCGTGTATACACATTTTGTGCGCAAGCGTGATACCCAGAGATGGGACTGAGCATCTCACAAGTAGGTTCGAAGCTCTACAGTCAGCTAAGACGATGCGACGATTTTTCGTAAACATGTCGTTCTGATTACTTCTTTTTATAACGACGATAATAAGATAAAATATAATGACAAATGTGTGCAAATAGATGAACAAATAAAGAAAGTATATATGTACGGACATGAGAGTTGGATTTTCAGTATCATGAGATTTTAGTAGATTCGGGAAAATTATTAACTTTAGAAACTTGATTGTTGATTTTAGAAAATTAATTATTAATTTTCAGAAAATCAGATTGTTTGAACTGTCAGTTAAATCCTTTACAATAGAGCAGGCCATTAGACAAAAATGAATTTTCGGATAATTAATTTTTGATATTAAATTGTATATATTACTTATTCCACCATTTTATTTTGATATTTTAGAATGTTATATATTTTTTTATTAATAAGTAAATAGATATATTTTACGATTTAAATCATTTTTTGTTTCGCAGTAAGAAGCAAACCACTTTCGTTTGTTATTATGTCTACGATATCTTCGTCACTCTGAATGAAAGTAAATTTTCTACGCGCGATTTTCGAATGTTGCATTCACATCAAGCGAATTTAAAAGTTTTCGCGCACGTATCTAATACGCATGCGTCTAATGCGCACGTGCTTAACGCGCATGCATCTAACGCGCATGCGTCCGATTAATGTGAAATATGCACTGTATCTCAACCGAATAATTAACGAAGAAGATAATAATGAAAAGTAAATCGACAATACGTTTCTTAGTATCGTCAATTATTGAGAAATCCTTGAATGTCGCAGATGGATGATTTTTAGTGCAATAACGTGTCGATTGATATAAAAATTGGTATATTGTGTGCATAAGAATAGAAAAGAAACAAATCTTAAAAAAAAAAAAAAAAAACACACATATAAAATATATAATTTTTGATCTTCGAGGATCAAGTAAAAATCACTCTATGGAATTCTAATTTCCAAGATTTGAATAATTATATATTTAATGATTAATTATTAATAGTTACAATTGTATATTCAATATATATTTTGTAATTAATAATTGAACATTTATTACTTTTGAAAGTTTTGAACTACTGATGCGTTTTTAAAACTTGCAACTTGGAATTCGTTCTGGACCTCCAAGTGGAGCTTGTATAAAATTTCATTTTATTTCAAGTGTATCTATTTATTGCAACAGTTTTATTTTCAGGTAATGTCCGAAACCAACCTTCATCGAAACTTAATTCGGATTCGTAAGCATTCGCACTTGATCCGATCCTTAGTGCTGTCGCACTATTGCAAATTTATCTTTTAAATAAAAACACTACTTGTCGTAACTATGAATATGTATTAATTATATTTAATAAATAATTTATTTATCTCTTTATACATAAATTATTTAATAATAATAATAATAATATATATATATATATATCGCTCGCAATCACACATGAGTTCGTGCGAGTTACGAGCACGCGTGAACGAGCGAAACCCATCTATACTGCACACCGATGAAAATAAAGTCTCCTTTCTATTTTACAATTCATTTTTCCTATTTTAAGTTTATTCATAACTCTTATATTTTCATCGTTCAAATATTTACAATTGACAACGATTGAGCTCTTAATAGTAAGAGAGAACTGTACTACATTGAGGATGCTAACGAGGCGGGAAACGATACGAGCATCGTTTAAACGTCGTTGTAGTGTAATCGGGTAGGTGCGCGGCATGCATAATGTAAAAACGTTCGAGCAGTTGAATACAGGGTGTCTCGCAAGCGGTGTAATCGATAAGAACATTTTTACAAAAGAAAAAACAAAAAAACAAATGAATTTAAAGTGATATAAATTTATAGTGGTGTGACACAAGAAACTGGATATTCGTATTGTGAAATTACCCAATTATAGTATAGAAGAAGTTGATGTTTTTCATATATTAAATTTTTTATTTTAAACAAAATTCTTGAACTTTGAAATCTGTTGTTGGAATTTATTAAATTCTTAGTGACAGTTTAGATGTCTTTTTAAATATTTTAAAGTGCGAACGAAATATGTCATAGATGTCGACCAAATTTTTCACGAGTATCTTAATTTGTGCATCGACACCTCGATCCAAAGTATTTCAAATTTCATTTTGCTCTTTAAACTTTTTTTGTTCATCAGTGAATCTTGATGTCTTTTTAGTTTTTTTTTTTCTCAAATACTGTCAGAGGATAACTATATTACGTATTTTCAAGTTCTTATAAACGTAGTTTCGACAGACGAAACTAAAACAAAAATTTATTTTATCCACTACGTATTGTAATAAATGCTCTATTTTAAATATTTTATAGATATATTTGTTTGTATATTATATGCATTCGACGCATTTTTGCTTTCAGTTTCACATAAACGCATAAAAATCCGCAGTCTATTAATAACATTCATATCAGGACTTTGGATCGTCCATGATAGAAATTGAATTGTCTCTTTTGTTTTTCCAATCGACTAAAGTTAAATATTAGCACTACTAATGAAATAGAGCCATGACTCAATAAGATGCTAACATTCTGCATTTCACATTGTATCCTCGTAAGCTTTTCGTCCCATAGGTAGAAATTATTTCTTTCGAAATAACACATCATTTTATTTTATTTTGCTTGAAAAAATTCGCTTTAAATATTTATCACTTCATTTCTGAAAAAGTTAACTTGAAATATTTACCCTAATTGTATAAGTATATTGTTTTGTTTGTATAATATAAAATATTACTGAAGAAATATACGTAGCTACTCTTTGTCTGTACAAATATTTCAAGTAGATACATCGCTCTAGTATGCAATTTTTTTTTATACAGATATTATAGATCCATGTTCTATAAGTATTACGTAAACGTGATTTCAAATATTTAATAAAAATAAATTTGTCTAGATTAATATTTGTATTTACGTTTGTATTTCAGATAATGGAAAAAAATGATATGACAAATTTTATATAATTTTAAACGTAACATAACAAATTTTGTTAATGAACAAGGCAATTTTATTGTTATTAATTTTTCTTTGAATTCTATTATAAATAAGAGAAGTTTTTGTATATTTAATAGAAAGAAGAATTTGTATATTTAATAGAATATAAAATATTTTCAACAATTTCTAACAGAATAAAATTTTTCGTGCATAAATTTATTTTAAATAAAGAAAGGCCAAAAATTTGGACTTATTTACTTTTTTTTATTTAATAATATTTATATGTGATTCTTGCACAATTATTTTGATAAACATGTTCTATCTATTATGCTAAAATACTGTAGATAGGGAAATTACTATATATATATTTTACAAAAATATTTTTGTTAATTTGTAAAATTTATATGTGTTTCACACACTAACAATGTATCCAAATGTTTGACTAGTTCAAAGAAAGATATTAACATTAATAAACATGTAAGTAAAGAAACACTTGAAGTCAATTTTTTAAAAATAAAATTACATTTTCGGCTCATCAGTTTTCCCAGTTAAAATCAACCTTTTCCCAATCGTACTGCTACTTACGAGACACTCTGTGTAGATCATGTTTTCACTCGTAGTCGTGTTTTCACTTCACGAATTGAGAAACTTCGGATATTACGGAAACAGTTTGTTTCCCTACTGAGTAATTGTCGTCGCGGGAGGAGAGATAAAAAAAAAAAGATTCTCGCCAGAATTGAAACGTCACGTTAGTTGATAATCGATGAACTTGGTCCGAAAGGGGAACAATAAAGTGGAGATTCGATAGCTCCTCGTGGCCGAGTCGCAGCCTCGTGTATACGTGCACGAGCCCATACGTGCATACGGTAAATTGCGAAATTGGGTCGGCCAGAAATTGAAGCTGATCCGCTTGTTCTTCGCGGCGATGAGGGCAACTGCGAAGGCGACACGTGAAATTTCACCGATAACGTTGACGCCTAATCTTCGATCAAACTGAATCGAAAGCGTTTCAAACCTGTCTGTCGAACTAACCGTACATAAGTACTTGGTATTTGCATCGTTAATCACATATAGTATTTTATAAATGTTTTGCATTTTGGTGCTCAAATTTCACCAGTTTGTTGTCATAGATAAGAACAACAAGGCGAAAATATGTATCATGCGGCAGAAAATGCATAAACGCTTTGTTAAAAAATTATAACAAAAATATCCTTTGCTATTGAATTTATTGTGTTGTGTAAACCAGTTTCTTTACACATAGTTTTAATTCTTTATTTATTTCTATATATGTTGCATGTAAATTTGTAAGTGGGTTTCGTTTTTAAAGTCTCTTGCAAATAAAAATCTAGGGGTATAAAGTCTGACAATAAAAGTGATCTCACGATGTATCATATCTTGTCTAATCTCGTATTAAACGTAGAGAAAAAGTATTTGCACATTTGCAACTTTTTAATGAAGTGTCTATGAACATCTTGCTATATAATATTTTAGTCTTGTTTTTACCTATAGAACACATTGGCAGAGTTTAAACACTAAAATGTGGAACACCCTGTATAAAATATCATATAAATATATCGTTATTATATTATAGTAATTGTAAGTAGATATTTTGTTATAAGCACTCCTAATTGTTGATTGCATACAGAATTTTATGTTACGTGAAATCATTTTATAAATTTTACCTTATTTTACATGTAGCATTTAAATATGTTAAAAAATTTAGTTGTATCACATTTATGAATTTATTAATCAGGAAGGACGAGTTCAATTGTGACTGGAATCTCAATCTCTCGCATACTAATTCTTTCATAGACTTTTTTATTTTTTTAAGACGTCGTTTAAAAATAAACTATAGTATAATTTTATCGTATAGTTTTATTATAATATGATATAGTATTTTATTATAGTATAATATAGTATTATTATATCATAATTATAATCTTTTGACTTTTGATTCGTAAATTAAATGATCTTTATTTTGACAATAAACTAAATTAAAGTTTCTAAAAAAGTATCACTAAAGATTTTTGTTAGGTGACTAAATTATCTCTACAAACATTCCCAAAAGGATTTATTTCCATTAAATGTAATTAAATTATTTTCCTTTCGCTTTTACGTCATATTATTAATTTATCTACATTTTAAGCAAAAAATTGGACTAATTTAAATTACTCTTCTTATTTATGAACATACAACATTACTTATGGAATTATCATAAATTTCAGTTTGCTTTAAACAGATCATCGCACGTACACACATGTTCAACGCTTATAATGTTACGCTATTTTCTTCGTGAGATTTTTGACCAAGGTTTTCTTCGTGAATATTTGTTGGTGATAGATCGACGAGATCTAGGTGCAAATAACGAGTTTCAAACGTTAATGTAAACAAGTTCCAAGAATTGACGCTATGATAAGATACATTGATTAGAACTCATTTAAGTTAATCGTCAACAACCTTGCAGCAAAATTATTATGAATATTGATAAAGGATCTTTGTTATTTTTCTTATATAAACTTTCAAATGTTGCATTTGATTTCATCATTGTGAAGGTGATACGGCGGCGTTAAATGTAATAATATGTTAACTAACGCGTTAAATAAAATAATATGCTGGACTGCAAGCGTGAAATGTTGGTAAACCTTAGAAACAAGAAGTGATTGGTTAATAATGTAGATTGGTTTTTATGTTTCTTTTTCATGTACGAATTCTTCTTTTTTTCTTTACCGTACGAAATCTGCATTCTTGTCTCAAAGCATGCATAATGCTAATGGCGCAGCACGTTGGCATTGCAATCAAGTTTAACAGTGAATAAGAGCACCGTACTAAAATTTGTGAATGTATTTAACGTCTGCTATTTACATACACGATGCTAATATAGATTGTGCAATATTATAATTGACGCTGATTGAGAGCGTGATGGAATTTACGTCTTAATTATTCTTAACCCTCAACTCTTATCATTGGATATTGGTAGCCATAAAAATTTAGGTTCTACATTGTTTAATTCTTTAATTTTTAATTTGATTTGATTTATATTTTGATTTGATTTATATTTACAAATATATCTAAACTAAATATTTATGTATGCGCATTTACAACAAATAAATATTTATTTATATGACACTGTATTATGTTAATTACATAATATATTATATTTATAGTTATAATATATTTAATTAATTGATATATATTAATATAATATAACATATTTGTAAAGATAATATTGATAATGTACATTGATATAAGTATATATTTTATGTTAGAGAGAATATAAAATATAAAATAAATCAAATATTTATATTATGAAATAGAATATTTAAATTTAATTTAATTAAATAAATTACAATAAGTGAAATTGAATTTTTTTAATATGATATAAATTATTACTTAAAGGTTCAATTCGATTCTTATGAATTCTCAAATATGTTAATCGACATTGCGAATTTATGCGAGAATATCTTTAATTCAGAAAATTCAGAAAATTATGAAACTTCATGAAACTTTGAATATATATAAACAATGTATTATTCAATTATTGCAATTTTTTTCTATCCTGTGATTTACTCTAAATTGATTCCTATTTTGTGATTTTATTTTATAACAAATTACAAATGACAGAAAAAAAAGTTTTGAGACAAAAATTATTGCTTTTAACTAGAAATATCATATTTCAATCAGAACTAATTCAATTAGATTATTTAGTCATTAGTTAAATCAGTTCTAATTGTAATTAAAACTATCACAGAAATTTTTATCAATTTCTTTTAACTTGGCTAACTCCAATAAACGAAACAATATGAATAATAAATTTTTATTGCTCCGAATACTTTTTCAAGTTATTAATAAAAGCCTGAATAAAATTTCTTTTGTGATAAGTTCGATTTCGAATATTTCCTTGAGCCATTATGTTATATGTACCTATATAGATTTTAGTAAAATTAATTACTTTTATTAAGACAGATGGCGCGTGTATTATTTATTTATTTTTGTTTCAGTAATTTCATTTTAAATATAATTATTGTTAAATAAATATACATTAAGGTTTGGCGTTCGTAACATTGAATTATAATTAATATTACAAGTTATACATTCTAAAAACTACACGATCGTAAGTAGACTGCAAATCGTCCATTAATGTCGTTATCATGCAATGATTATTATTTTGATTACATGTTTCTCATTGCATATTTTTGAATAATAATTTTTTCATCGATGCATTGTGATTACGTAAAATTGTGAAACGCAATTGATTTTACAAGTATTGCTCATAGTTTTTCCGTTTGAATAGACCACAAACACGCAAAAACCGGCGTTTGATGGAAGGGTTAAAGCTCATTGAAAGAATCAGCGCGCGACAAAGTTACAACCTTGAACAAGGAGATAGTAGAAACATAGATACCAAAGAACCATCTAAGACTGAAACGCCGTAAAGTGTAGCCTCGGCCAACTTAAGCATGGCCATAAACGACATCGTGGCAACCGTCAGTACGCTAAAGAGGTGAGAAAAGACGAAGAAATAAGCGATAGAGAGTAGAGGAGGGACGAGAAACTTTTGTCAATTCCATATTTCGTCTTGTTTCACGTTTGAGGAAATTTTCACGCTGGACTTGTGAATTCTTCGAGCAAAATTATTTTAAAATATTTATGAAATATAATATAAATATAATTGAAATAAATATAAATAAAATAAAATAAATATATAAAAAAATAATATAATATAAAATGAAATAAATATAAATAAATAAATATAATTGAAATATTTATTTATTAAATATTTTTAGGATATTCGTTTTTTCAAATTATATGTTATTTCTGAACATGGTCATCTTATGATCCTTAATATTGCAATTCTTAAAATTGCAAGGAAAAAATAAATAAAATAAAATAAATATATAAAAAAATAATATAACATAAAATGAAATAAATATAAATAAATAAATATAATTGATATAAAAGAATAATTGAAGTATTTATTTATTAAATATTTTCGGGATATTCATTTTTTCAGATTATATGTTATTTCTGAACATGGTCATCTTATGATTCTTAATATTGCAATTATAATTTTACTTTAGATCAGGAACATACTAGCGTGGAAATATTTAGTTTGGAATCTTTATAGATTCTTGTAGAAATAGAAATGCAACTAGAGTAATTCGTGCATTTTCATTAACATTATAACGAAAGTTGGCATCAACAGTCATTTCAATTATGTAGTTATTGACATAGTCAGATTACATAAATATACTTACGAAATCTCAAATATTTGAAGAAATTTCGGGTTTTTCAAATATTTTATACTAATTTATATATTGTTTAAAATTATATAAACTATTTGTTTACTAGAAAATATAAACGAATCGGAACAGAAAATTATAAAATCCGTTATACAATTACCATAGGTACATACATATATTAAATTATACAAAGTATAATAATAATAACAACAACAACAACAAAATAATAAATTTTTCTTTATTATGTATATAGTAATCATATATAAATTCATATACTATCCTGTTTCCGATTTCCTTTTAAACAAATATCAGAAGCATTGTCACTATTCTAAAAAGTGGCATAAATATTTTAATGAACACGTTAATCAAAATCTTTGTTTTTTCATTTTTTGACAGATACATTATTTAAATTATCATTATTTAAATATTTCTGTGATTTCTATCAAATATATAAGGCTTGTATTAATAAATATTTGTAATTACATTAATCTTTTCTTCTCGTAATTTCTATATACATGAGCACATTTTTATGTCTTGTCTCAAACTTGACCGATATAATTTATAATATAAATATCAAAATGCTTCACATAACACATTCCTGTAAGTGTTCAAATATTTTCACGACTAACTATATATGGGTACTTTCTAATTATCTTTCTCGTTAAGGTAATGTAAGTAACTTACGCGAATGTAAAACGGAGACTATTAAGAAAAGAAAGTCATCAGAAGTATTCAAAATAAAGAATCAAACAAATATGCAACCCCTTTCTTTGTAACATAAATACATATTAAAATAATTATTACTAATTTTTCCTTATATTATCAATAAATTAGTCATTAAAAATGCACATAACATGCAAATAGATATATGTAAAATATTCAAAATATACTATGCCTCGTGTTATATTATACAATATTTAATATACAAAATAATTTGTCATCAATATCTATCAATATTTAATATACAAAATAATTTTGTCACCAGTATTTATCAACATTTAATATACAAAATAATTTGTCATCAATATCTATCAATATTTAATGTACAAAATAATTTGTCACCAATATTTATCAATATTTAATATACAAAATAATCTGTCATCAATATCTATCAATGTTTAATATACAAAATAATTTGTCATCAATATCTGTTAATATTTAATGTACAAAATAATCTGTCATCAATATCTATCAATGTTTAATATACAAAATAATTTGTCATCAATATCTGTTAATATTTAATATGCAAAATAATTTGTCATCAATATCTGTTAATATTTAATATGCAAAATAATTTGTCATCAATATCTGTTAATATTTAATATACAAAATATACATAATAATATTTAATATACAAAATATACATAATAATATTTAATATACAAAATATACATAATAATATTTAATATACAAAATACTTTTGTCACCAGTATTTATCAACATTTAATATACAAAATAATTTATCATCAATATCTATCAATATTTAATGTACAAAATAATTTGTCACCAATATTTATCAATATTTAATATACAAAATATACATAATAATACTTAATATACAAAATAATTTGCCATGATTTCTTCGTAAAATTATAAAATAACATAAAAATCTGCAGCCCAATAATCAAATAGAAGATCCAAAGCAATTGGAAAGGCTTAATATTGCGTGGAAATTTGTAACAAAGGGACGAAGGCTGAAATTTTCTGGCTCCAAATTTCAGGAACTAGGAAAAGTGCAAACAAACCCACTTTTTTTCACCACAGATCCATCAAAGGAAGGACTGGCGAAAAAGGACCAGGGCCATGGCATTACGAGACGTTTACGAGGGCGTTTACGAGCGACCGACGAGAAATTATTCGTCCTGTTACCAGTCACAATACTGAGATTATGAGACTTTTTTTCTACAACCTTTTCTCTTGCCTCTTCACTCTCCGCCACTCTCTCTTTCTTCTTCCTTTTCTTCCTTCTTTTTTGTTTTTATTGTTACCACTGTCAAAGAGAGGTTTGAGGAAGTTGCCCGAGTTTTTGTCAAGTTACCTCAGACCAGGCCTCTTTTTTTTTTCTCTCTCTCTCTCTCTCTTTCAACTCGGAGCAAACCGCCATGTTGTCCAAGACGATTTTCACTCGTTCTCGCCTCTCGGGCCTTTTCTTCTCCTCGTCGAGTTTTTCAGCCTGATTTTTTTTTTTTTTTTGCCTCGTGGGCGTTTCAACTCGAAGACAAGGAACTGCGTTTCTCTTATCCTTGAGTCGCAAAAGGGGAGTTAGAAATTGGCCTTCGAACGCGCACGTATTAAGTATCTAAGGGCACCGTCGGCACCGACACGGAAAAAGGGAGAAACGATTTTATTGCGCTACCAGCTCTCGTTCGTGAGAAACTGTGTCAGTGAAATCCGGCTTTCGGCAATTTTGCATCGGATTCCTTGAGAAATCTGGAACGCATCAGCGTCGCATCTGGTTTCGCTAATAGTCGCGGTTCTAGGCAATCTTTCGTGTATCGTTTCGAATTGCTCGTGTACCTTTGGAGCATTTTGCAAGTAAAAATTTTTCATACTGAAAAATATTTTTATTTTCAAGTGCACACGTACCTTTTGAAATAACAAAATTAAGTTTTACATCCGCTTAAGGGCGTATTGTATACTGTTTCGAAGGGTTCGACTTTCTCCAGTTTATATAATAAAAGCAGATATATTTCAAATTTTAAATAATAAAACAAAAATGAAACAATAAATAATTTTTCTATAATTCTATATAATTATAATTATATAATTAATTTTATATAATATTTCTATGCAACAGAATAATAATATTCTAAATGATAATTCTATCCTTAATTTTATAATTCTATAATTAATGCTATAATTTTATATAATTATCATTGTACAATTAAGTTTGTACATAATTTGTATAATTATAATATTTCTGTATAATGTTTTTATATTACATTTGTTGTAAATTATTAATTTGCGTAATTTTGCATAACTATAATATACAATTATATTGTAATTATAATATTTTTATGTCATATTTTCTATAAATGATAATTTCTATAATTTACTTTAAACAACAATATTATATAAATTAGGAGGCGTAAAACAACCACTCTTTGATCATTCGTTTAATTATTCCACCCTTTTTCATAAACTCTTCAAGCCTCGAATTTTTTATAAAAGAGCTAAAAATAATATATTAGTGATAAATATAAGTATTACTATACATATATATTAAAACTATACACAAAACATTAAACACGTTTCTTTCAAAATCGTGTTTTTCCGATTATCATGATTTCTAAATAACGAATGATTTAATTTCTTTGAAACGGATGTCTTTTTATATCCGATATTTTTACTACAAAATTATGCCAATATCTTCAATAGTGTTTCTTCCTCTAATCGTTAGATAAAGTTGAAATTTTTATGTGGAAATAGATTTTTGTTCTTTAAATTTTTGTCATTTTGATACCAGCCATAAAAATGACCATTTACTTTTATATTTCAAATGACACAACGATATGAATCATGGAAACCTTTCAACGTCAGATATTATAATTAGTGCGCAATAATTTCGTTCATAAAAAAAACAACATAGTATACTTGAAACACTAAAAATATGTGTAAAAAATTTCAACTCCGTTAATTCCTAATTTGATCTTAATCTGAACGGTCTTCCCAAATGGGAATATTCCCTTAATTAAACTTACTCGTTTCTATTGTACGCCACTCTCATCTGCCTCGTTTTTTCCAATTTAATTCATCCCTTGGCACAATAATAAAAAATTAATACCGACAATGAAAAGATGAGTAATTAAATTTGCAAAGTCTTCTATTAAACAGGCTAAATTTCTATTCAATTGTGTATAATCTATTTAATTTTATATCGTGATCTCACACGACATAATTTTATCATTTCAATATCTTGAAAAAAGAACGTGTAAAATTGACATAGACGACCAGGTAACATTTTATTTCGTAATACACACGTATCCTTGGAATTAAAAGTAACAAAGATTTTTTCTTCATGTGTTACACTTTGTTTCTATTGCGCGTTTGCTTCTGCGCATACTAATGCAGAAATTTTGTGTACGGTCAGGTTTTGTTAAAATAGCCGTCCCAAGAGATGCAAATCTATTTAGGCGGTCTCATCTTGACTAGAGAAATGGGAGCAAGGTTCGGAAAGTTAGGAAGAAGTTGCTAAGGTGCAATAGGTGGCTCGTAGCCAACTGCTTGGTCAACTGACTAACTTGTAGGAAAATAGATCAACCCGAGAAATAGCACAACGTGTCTATTTTATTACGACGTATATATTCTTCGAATATTGAAAACAAATATTATTATATTTTTTCTTTTACACACATCATCTTTTACAAATTATGAAGAAATCTGTCTTTTTCTGTGAAATTCCATTGTATTTGTCGCGATAATTCGAACAAAAGGAAATTATGCGTCATGTAAGAGGAATGTGTTTGAAAATAGAGATGGGCTTGTTCAGGTTTTCGTAATCATTGTTTCAGTGACGAAATATTTTATTAAATAGGTCAGTATACCTTATACACGGGAAATATAATTACATTCTTTATACATATTTATATAATACAATATAATATAATATAATATAGTATGTAATAATATAAGTACTTATATTTCATAACATAATTGTTTCATAATTGTAACTTGCACTATTTTGAGTAAAGAATATTAATATTTTTCACATGTATGAATTTTAATAACAATATATAATAATAATGATTTCTTTATGTGTCCTAGTAAATAATATTAGAAAAATTATCGTTTTTTTAGAATTTACGTGACTTTAAGTAATACATAAACTAATAACCATCAAGTTTCTCTTTCCCTTTTTATCTTTCGAACGAACTCTTAATTAAATTACATTAGTTAACACGTTGACTGTCGCGCGAAATTTATACGTTTTGCCCATTTAAACTTTTACAAATTATCATTCTACAATGAAACATTTAATAACATTTCCAACATTGTACAATATTATCCAGTTATTTAAGATGTGTTTTAAACATTATAATATTTTATAATATTATTTTAATACAATTATTATGATATTATTTAAAATATCTTCTTTTAACAATATATACATATACTGCGTTTTATTATTTAAAATGTATTATATATATTATAGTATTTAAAATATTAATGTTCATATATTCATATTCATATTCATATTATTTATCCTCAGAAATTTCTTGCAATTATTCGACAATTTAGCTTGATAATAGACACTTTACAACCACGTTTAAACTATAAAAAAAAGAGCATTACTGCCTATGCCACTATATTTTTTTTTTCTTTTCTGGACGTTAGAAACAGGAAGCACCTCACCTCTTCAAAGAACATATACATTCACTATCCCCTCTTTCTGCACGTTTTCATCGCTCTCGGCATTTCTTTCGTTGCTCCAGTTTCTCATTGCCCTTTACTTTTATTGTTGTTGTGCCTACGCCAGACTTTATTATTATACAAACATCATTCAAATTTGACGAATTATTCAGATAATTATTTTGAAATTGACAAACTATTCAGACAAGTGCTATTTGAAATAACCATGTGTTAGTTTATTCGAACATGAAAATGATTTTTTAATTATATCGCTATCAAACGAAATGATGCTCTATTTCATTTTCTATTTTATATTTCAATGAATTTCTTATTCAAATAATCCCTCGAATACTTTCGAATCTCTGTGTAAACATTGTCAACTGTGTCACAAATATAAATTCTAACTAACCTTATGTTACATTATTTGTTAATTATATTATTTGAATAATCGAATCAATTCAAATAAGAAATTATTTGCAAACGATTTGCTAAATAAAATAAGTGAATAAAGCTACTCCTTACACGTTATTTCTAAGATAATGGTAATAACAAATTATTCAAGCTGTTACTTTGTTACAACACTAGCCCTTTTCATTCTGTCTTGATCATTATAATTTATACATTGTAATGAAGATAGATTTAACAGAATAATAACTATTAATTGCATTTTCTCTATCAATTGCATCAGTTTTGATTCAGTTTATGGAAATTCGCGTGTTTGGATATTTCCTCGATTAAAAAATGCATATATTTGAAAATGATCGAAAAGTGCATGTCGGTGGAAATTTTTTCAAAAAGTCTCAGTTCGACTTGTTTACGCGTAAATATTCGAATGATCAAGGAATAAGATGAATTTCAATTTTTTTTGCTACAAAACAAGAAATATAAATTTCCATGTTATGTAATTGTCGAACAACTGACACAGTCAGTCACAAAACATGCATTTCTCAAATTTCAAAGTTTTTGAAACAAAAAAGTAATGCTCTTGGACATTTTATGAATCTCTGTTAATTCTTTATTATCATATTATATATTATAACATTTAATCTCTAAATCTCTATTTAATCTCTGTTGTATTATTTTTTGTTAGAACAATTTTTAAAATATTAACAATGTTTCTTAAATTTGTGAAGATATAAAAGAAGAAGACATAAACTCGATATATAATTATACAAAATACCATTGTATATTATTATATAAATATATACTAATAATTACTCTGTAAATAATCACAGTAATAATTATAAACACATAAGAAATATAGCCATGGTAATTGTACAACAATGTTTCCTAATAAACAAATGTAAAAAAAGTCAATTTTTCAAGATTTATATAACTTTAAGCAATAAATAAATTAGTGTCTATAAAGTATTTAAAAATCCTGTTTCTTTTTAAATATTTGAAATTCGAATGCACCTAATTGGTTTAGGAAATGAAATGATATCGAGACTCGATAGTAAGAAATTGAACGATATTTAATATATATTGTAATTATATTTAATATAATTGGTAATATTTTTAGAAAGTCTTTTGCGACATTAATTAGTGGTAATCAATTTTCTTTGAACGTTTACATGAACGCTGACAATTTGTTGGCATGATAGAAAATAAACAAATTAGTTCTGGTATCTATTTTCGACAAACCCTCGCCATTGTGAGTATGTTGAATCATACGCGAGTGATTATATAAATCTATCCTGTATTAATATTGATATGAGTCATATAGATTATTTTAAATGAATTATTAGATAATTACATTGTAGTTATTTATCAAGAGTAGGTAGAAAGTTATCAGCGCTGAAGTATCTTATCATTCACTTACCAGGAAATTAATCAGATTTTATTTGATATCTAAATTCTTGTGTTACATAATTATAGTGAAATCATTTCAAGACTTATTATAATTGAAAAATCTGTAAATTATTTTGTATTTGCAAATGAATTTTACATATGTTCGACATATTAAATAATATAAAACGTTTTTTTTTCATTTATTTATGTAATTTTCGAAATTATTACTTTCAATATATTATGTTGTACTTCTGGAAATATTAAGCATATTTTCAAAAATTGAATTGAAGACATGAACGAAATTCTCAAATTAATTGTTAATTTATTATGTATATTAGTTTGCTAAACTATGGCTAACATAATATAATGCCGTGTCCGAATTTTTTTGTAATATTTATAACTTTTACTTTAAACATAATACAAGTGAAAATAAAATTTTCTGCTGGATATAAACCGAATTAATGAGTTTTACTGTTGCAAATGGAAACTTACATATGTCAAAATTGTTCAGAATGCATTAAATTCAAAATTAATTTTCAAATTGAATATGTATGTGTATCTGTGTATACCTACTGTATCTACTTATTTAAGTTTTCTCAAATGAAATAATGTTTAAAGAGCATTTAAATTTTTGCAATATTTACAATTTTTGCTCGAAACATGATGTAAATAAGAATTAAATCTTTAAGAAATAAATAAAATTATTGAAAGTTATACTATTACAAGTATCAAAAATTAAAATTATATTTATTGAAATTTATTAAAATTCGTACAATTAACACGGTAATATACCTAACACGTAAGAATTATTCTAAACTTAACACAAATGAAAATTCAA
Source organism: Tetragonisca angustula (assembly GCA_036937485.2). Lineage (NCBI taxonomy): Eukaryota > Metazoa > Arthropoda > Insecta > Hymenoptera > Apidae > Tetragonisca > Tetragonisca angustula. The sequence goes on from JAWNGG020000002.1 coordinate 2,506,164, forward strand.
TTATCATTGGCATACAATTAAAATGATCGAAAGTTATAAATATTGTAAGAATTCTTCTAAATGCACTTCAAAAAATGAAATTTTCATGTTCGATATATAATTATGCGTACTCGAGCTTCTCCAAAAATAATTATTACAATAACATGACATTTTAAATTTTCGCAGTATTTACAATCATCCAAACACAATGAAAACAAAGGTAAAAATTAAAAATAATTACACCAGTCCAAACTGAGAGAGTGAAGTAAATAAAGTTACATTGTTGCCAACATTAGAAATCACATCCATTGAAATTCTCTCATTGAACACGCCTTTAAATTCGAATTGAAATTGAAGGAAATGCTTGAATCGAATGCACGCGCTGACACTTGAATTCCCTTTCCACGTAATGAAATTCGCTCGCTGTTCCAGAATGATCGCGCACAGAAGAGAAATCAAGAACGTTGGTTCTTTCTGTCGACAAAAGGGAAAGGAAGTTATCATCTGCGGAAGAGCACATTTACCAAACAACAAGATCCCCCTTTCTCGGGCATCCGGCTTGTTCCTTCTGTCCTCCACGATAGCGCTAATGGTAGCGGTTCTCCGGCCCGAGGAATGTTTGGTTACTTTACTTTCATTTTCGTTTCGTCGGCCGCTGGCGGTCGGGCGAAATTACGTAAGCAGGGAACGCGGCGTTGCTCGACCTCAGCCATATCAAAATAATAACGGCCACGCTACTTTATCATGCGTTTCGTTCTGCTGCCGGTTGTCGCAGCCCGTGTCCTCTACACCTTTTGCTCTTTTCCCATCGGGGCTACTGTCCTACCTGCCCAAATATAAATATTTGCAGACTGCCCATTACGTTCACCAGCGAGTCTTCAATCGTGATGCAATCTGAACTGGTGGTTGTCATAAAAATTGTCAGACGACGGCGATGTGATTGTTTAGATATAGAAAGGGAATAATTGTACGATTGTGAAATAAATGTATAGCAGTCGTGTGTTGTGTTTGTTGAAGATTCATTGAAATTTTCTAGAAATAAATTGAGAAGGATTTTATGAAAATCTACGTATAATTCAATGTGAAATAATTTACATGTATTTCCTACTAAATGTTGAAAACATTGTCAGCCTTTTTCAGGATCTATGTAATCTTGGCAGATAGATAAATCAATGAAATAAGTAAATGTTTAAAATCGTTATTTCTTTGTAAATATTTGATATTTGCAAAAGTTATCGATTAACTATATTTGCAAACATGTTTTTTTCTTGAATTATAATACTACTAGACTAACCAAAAATAAAATTAATATTCACATTCACTTTCAATAAGAAAAAGTTAGTATACAACATAATTAGAAGTTTTGAACATATGCTCAAAGATGGCTTCATTAAATATTGCGGCTTGTTAATACAATGAATAAGTATATTAATCGTTTGTGCAATGTGTAAATAAATACATTTTCCGAGCAAACAGCGCAATGCATAGACTTTATAAAACTTTATTAAATAACTAACAAAAATATGAAAGTATAGCTCAATCTCCTCCTAAGAATCCTAGTTTTTTAAGCATCGCTATATGTATGTATATCTATTATAGTGTCGCTGTGGATAGGAATGAAAATAAGTATTTCTATCCGCAAAAATATCAACGTGACAAAAATAATATGTGTCGAAATTTAAAAATATTTCTCTCTGTAAGTGTTATAATGTGATATATGTTACACAGTTGAATTTTATATTATGCTAATGAACTACCAGACTAGTCAAAATGAAATTACTAGTCAATCCGTAATTTTTCATTCAAATTTTCTAAATTAACAAGGATATATTTTTGTCAAGCAGCAAATATAAATAAATCTGATCAGAAAATTACAAGATCGATACAATTGCCATTAAAAGTACCATTAATCATTATCCATAAAATAATTTGACAGTCGTAAAATTAAACAAATTTTATAGAAACTTTATAGGTCTATAATAATTATAACAATATACATAATTTTTCATTGAAATTTTCTAAATTTACAAGGATATATTTTTGTCAATCAGCAAATTTAAATAAATCTGATCAGAAAATTACAAGATCGATACAATTGCCATTAAAAGTACCATTAATCATTATCCATAAAATAATTTGACAGTCGTAAAATTAAACAAATTTTATAGAAACTTTATAGGTCTATAATAATTATAACAATATACATAATTTTTCATTGAAATTTTCTAAATTTACAAGGATTATATTTTTATCAATCAGCAAATATAAATAAATCCGATGAGAAAATTACGATATCGGTACAATTACCATTAAAAGTATCATTAATTATATAATAGTATGCATAAAATAATTTGACAGTCGTAAAATTAAACAAATAATATTTTATAGGAACTTTAACATACACACGTGACCTTTCGCAATTTTTCACTGTAATAAATCATATTTCACAGAAATCTTACAGATTCACAGACCTAACAACTTGCTAATTCTTTATTATTAAACATTATCCCTACTCTTTATACTTTCGTTCCTTTGACTTTTATATTTCGATATTATCGTTTGATTATCGGTAACATTCCGGCGTTAATAATAAATTTTCATAATGTTACATACGAAAGTATTTTCGCCCATTTTCAGCCAACTGTTATATACTTACGTACTTTCGGGAACGCAGTTTCGATTAGTTCACCAACTTCATTATGAAGCCAGTTTTATTATGAAATGCAAAATACAAGGTGAAAGAGAATGACCATAAATTCGTACACGGCGCGCCGTGTCGGTGACTGGTTGCACGACTGGAAAGCAGAGAAAAATCGGCCACCTTTGCGAATCGAACTGGCCCAGGTATTTTTTTTCTTCCCCCCTCCTCTTTCTCTATTTCTTTCTCCTCTCTTTCTATCCGTGGAAAATCGACGCACGTTCAGATTGGCACAATTTTCGTCCCGGCCGGTCTATGAGTGGTAAAACAAGGTTAATTCAGTCCCGACGGGCCGTGGCTGTTGCTTGCAATAGCGCGAACGGCTTTCAAAGAGCGTCGCGAACGACGCATTTAGAAACGATGCTCTCGTTTCGAGACTAGAGTTAAGGTCGGCCTCGGATCGTCGTGACTCGCCGGCCTCACAGAAACGTAACTCCGTGCGCATTCTTTTCGCCAGGCTAGCATTTCAGGCTTGCACTTCACTTTGGAAATCTTATCGCCTCTCTCTCGCCGCGTTCTACACCGTCTGTAATTCTTCTTCCGGGATGTGCCTCTCGAGGGTGGCATTATTATGATTCATTTTCAGCAACGTGTACTTCCACTCGTATTTGTCCCTTTGAAACGCGTAAATGAAAGTGCTAAGTAATGTTCGTTGGGATGTCCACTTGAACTCTCTGAAGAAAGCATCCTAATTATATTAAATTATTATGATACTATAATATTAGAACGTTTATTATACTATAATGTCTATCGTAAATATTAAATATTATATACAAATATTATAATACTTTTTGTATATTAGTATGTTAGTATATATATATAATACTATATATATTATATATTAGTATATAGTATAATACTATAATATTAATATATTGTTATACTATAATATTTATATTATCCTAAATTTTAAATATTATACTAAATTATCTTAATACTTTTTATATATTAGTATATTAGTATTTACATATTAGTACATAGTATAATACTATACTATTAATATATTATTATAGTATAACATTTATATTACCCTAAATATTAAGTATTATATTAAAATATTATAATACTTTTTATATATTAGCACATTAGTATTCATATATAATACTATATATGTCATGTATTAGTATATTAGTATTTATATATTAGTATATAGTATAATACTGTGATATTAATATATAATTATACCATAATATTTATATTATCGTAAACATTAAATATTATAATACTTTTTATATATATAGTGTATTAGTATCTATATATAATGCTATATATATTATATATTAGTATTTATATCTTAGTATATAGTATAATACTATAATATTAATATAGTATTACACTATATTTATATTATTGTAAATATTAAATACCATATTAAAATATTATAATACTTTTTATATATTAGTATATTAGTATTTATACATAATACTATATAGATTATATATTAGTATAAAAATATTAATATGTTGTTATACTATAATTTATATTATAGTAAATATTAAATATTATATTAAACTATTATTAGTGTATCCACTTATGTTATAATATACATTTACATATTATAATTATAAATAATATAAATATATTTAATTGTATCCATTTAATTCTTAATGATAAATTATATTATAACATAAATATCACAATACATAAAGTTTATTTATTGAATAAATATAATGTAATTATGTTGCATTTCATGATTAATTAATACATATTGTAATTATATTACAATATCATAATATAATTGAATAGAATGTAACAATACAGTACAATAATGTAAATAAGAAAATTACGAAAACTGCATCAACTTTAACATAATCGTTTCTTAGTTTCGAAATGTCGGGAACGATTCGGTTTACGTAAAGGTAAATACTGTCTATTAAATCAAGTTAAATACTGTGTATCATCAAGTTAAATACGCTTTACATATAGTATATCATAAAGTGTAATAAAGTTGAATATTGTATCATCGTAACAATAAGGAAGATCTGAGATAGCATTAATTATTTTTTTTTTTTTTTTTTAACAAACGAGCGACATATTATAAAACTAAAGATCTGGCGATTAATTTCCTAATTACGTTCTTCGATGTTTTATTTTTCTCTGATCTCGTATTGCATCTATTGTTTACATCGACGCGATAAATCAACTATTTTTAAATAAATAACGAATTAACTATCCTTTCCCCGCGAAACAATGCACGGAACGTAATAGTACAGCCACTTAAATAAATAATAAATCACCGTATACGGTATTAATTATAACTGACGACCGACTGAACTAAAATTCACAAACTGCTTGTTTTGAAGCGAATACTTTCGAATCGTGAAATGTCATGTGTTTTAACTATGACCGTGTACGATGCTTGACGATCGAGTTTATCTTGCGATACATAGAATCCTTATCTAGTTCCGTTGTATCCAATTATGCTCATAATTATGAAAGTGGTCTAACAATAATTGGAGAAATTAAAAAGAATTGACTTTATCATTTATCTTGCGTTGCAATGACATCAATTGATTACGACAATGTGCAACTATTTTTGCGAAGAGCAAGAGAAACGAGGTCGTCAAATTAATGTGATAGTTGAGTCGTTAAAACGGAATCCAATTGGTGTTTATTTTGACAATGGCGCAAGTTGCATGCAGTTTCAGATCTTCCACTTGAAATTATTAAAAAAGTGAAATGAGATTCAGCTTTGTGAAAGTAGAAGTTTCATATTTTAAAATGGTGTCTCGAGTGTCCATTATAATTTTTTAAAAGTCGAAAATTTATTTATGGAAGTTTATTTGGAAAAAAGATGAGAATTACTACAATTTTATGTTTATTACAGTTTGCATATAAAACAAATAATACACATAGATGTATTGTTAACGACGAAAGATGTTAAAATAAATTTAACTCTGTTAAATAAAATAAGGATGTATATTTCGTCTTGTATTGTAAAATGACAAAATATCTATTTATTGTTTAAATATCATACAGAAATTAATTGAATAATAATTTCGTTTATTTAAAAAATATCTTAAGAAATTGTTTAACTGATAATATTCAAAAAATGATGTGATTAGAACTAATAGTATGACCGGTAATCACGTAAGAACGTAATAAATTGATTACAACCATTAATAACTTATCATATCGTGCACAATTAATAGTATTGTCTATAAAAATGTCCCAATGTTTCTCCCCAAATGTTACCTCGAAATTAATTGAATAATAATATCTTTGTCTATTTACCAATAATGTTCGCGAGCAGAAAAATAAATATCTTAAAAAATTCTGTAACCGATAACATTCAAGAAATAGCGTCATTCAGGCGCACGGTTTATTTGTTAATAATGTTCATGAGCAGATAAATAAATATCTTTAAAAAATTGCCCAGCTGATAATATTCAAGGAATAGCGTCATTGAGGATTACTATCTATTTGTTCGAAACGCACGAGAGAATAAGATCACTATTGTGAAAGTCAGAAATGTAGCCAGTAAACGCATAGAAATGCAAAAAAATCGACTACAGCTATTGATAATTCATCGCACGACGCAGAATTCAAGTTATTCCTTAATGTTTTTAGTAACGTGGAAGCATATGAAATAAATTCCCATCGTTATACACCGTGTCCTCGCCTTGCCCCCCCTCCTCTCTCTCTCTCTCTCTCTCTCTCTCTCTCTTTCTTTTGAAGAACACATTAGCCTTCTATTCAAGTGATCGATCATTTTACTCGATATGAGAATCTTGTAATTAAGAAAGTGTCGGTATCTATTTTGTTGTTGCCTGATGTAAACGTTACATTTGTTTGTACATCGTATCTATAGATATCATAGATATTGATAAAATGAATGCTACATTCTAAGCTGCTTCTCTCGTTTGTGATTATTCAGTTGGTGGATCTTTAATTTATAGAAAATTAGAAAGTGTAAAAATGTAAAATAACAAAATATATGTGACAAAATTATATAAAATGTTCAAAATACAACATACGTTATTAATATTTAGTGAGTAAGCAATTTTCTTCTTTAATTCTATATTTTGCATATTATTTGTATATATTGTATATTATAATTAATAAAAATATAATAACTAATAATAGCTAATAATAACATATATATTTAATATAGATATATTTGATTATATCATGTATATTATTTTGCATATTATATACTTAATTGTATATTATACAATTAAAACTAATACTTATTCTTTAGATAATTAAGTACTTCCAGAAAAATATGTTAATTGTTACAAATTTAATTCATATTTAATTTAAAACTTTAGGCATGATCATGTTTTACATTTATCTACAAAATAATGATCACTGAAATGTATTGGCATTGAAAATTTAATCATTTGTGCATTACATTAGCTATGAGTTATACGTATTCCAGTTTGTAAGAAAACAATTTTTTTTCCAAAAGAAATTGTTTAAACTTCACAAAAATATTTATTGTTATTTTTTTTCTGCTGTTTGCTGATATGTTCCATTTTTTCGTTTGAAATGTTCTATGTATAATCTGCATATTTCCCTAAGGCAACTTCATTAATACATATTCAACGATCTGTATTAAAATTCATGAAAATAAACTCTTTCGAGCATTATATCATTTACATTCAGGATCATCCGTAAAATATATACTCCTGAAATGTATGTAGATCGACGTAGAAAGGGAAGAACACCAAGCTAAAGATATGTATCTCAAGGAGAACGAAACGAGCATTGAAAATTTAATTATCCGTTTAACAGCTGTGGACAACAGCCGGAAAGAAGAAGGGGAGCGTTTACACTGTGGATTATCAATGAAAACACATGCGATGGAGGAAGGAAGGCCCTTTTCTTCATACATTATACCTACTACATATCTGTTATAATCGAAGACAGTAACGGATCTAACCTTCGAATGGCCTGAGGCAGACTTCTCAGCTAGAAAAAATAACAGTTAACTTTATGAAAATGATTTTATTTCGAATTTTTTACAAATTGTATTTTACGTATTACGTAAATGTAATATCATTACAGTATAATATATGAAATATAGATGAATATAACATATAGTCGTTAATTGTAAGAACATGAGCGTTTACAATAAATTTCCCCTTTTCTCGTATATGCAAATTGTTTTGTTATTTCGTTATATAATGATTCAATTTTAGTTGAGACAGAATGATTGAAAAGTTCAATCGTTTTCCGTTATAGTTGTTTTATATTTATTTTGTATTTATTTATTGACAATTTGGCGAAGCTTCTGCCTGTTTGTGGCACATATTCGAACTTGTAATATTCTAATAATAAGAATATTTGTTAGTAGATGTAGATGTAGAATGATAGATGCCATTTCTCGTGTTAATTTATTTTATTTATAAAGATGTCGACTGTATTTCAAATTGTGTAATGAAACTATTAAGGAGAACATTGCAATAACTTCACTGCATGATACGATAAGAAATATTTAACTCGTAAATTTAATTATTACTTGCGTTCAATGTATAATTGGCAAAAGAATTTATAAAATAAAATATGTAATATAAGATTTCGCTAAAAAAAAAAAAAAAACAGTATGATTAATTTAAGAGACTACGTTCATTATGTTTGCGTCGACGTTTCGTTCATAAATGACATAATTTTTTCACAAACTAAGACAATAAACGAAGAAGAGGACTTTAATGATTTGAAGAGCAAGTTATTTAAGTAAAAAAAGTTAGATAATTCAACAATCTGGAAAATATATAAAATTTTTAAGTATTAAAATAAATATACTGTTATATTATACTCACAATAAGTTTTACGTATATTACTTGTAAGTTTTATAAGTTTAATAAGTATACTGTTATATTAATTTATTGTTAAATAATTATATTATATTATATATTATATTATATATATTATATATATTATTATATTTATTTATTATATTATATAATTATATTATATATATAGGTATTATGTTAGGAAATGGTTTTCCTGATCTTCATTTAGATACATGTAATTTAATAAAATAGCTATTCTGTTATCCAAAAATTCCATTAATCGAATACTTTTGTTTCCCTATTAAACTTATGTAGAATTCAAATTCAACAATGATTTAAACCCATTTACAAAGTACTCGATCCTATCTTTAGCATCGAAGTTACCAGCGATTAAAGCGTAAAACGCATGAGTCGCCAAATCGATCAACTTCGTGAAACAAAAAGTAAAGAAATTGATGCAGTACTGTAATTTAATATTTCTTTTAAAATTGAAGCTCAAACGAACACTGTAAGATAATACAGACATAATTTTGGTGTCAAACCTAATTATCAAGGAAATTTGTTACAAATGTACAATCAAATGCTTCGATCGAAGCAACAAAATTGAAAAGAATTCAAAACGAGTGAATCACTTCAGTTTTTAAAGGGAAATTAAAGACTGCAAACAGTAGGAAAGAAATTTATGCTACAACAAAGAACAGTTACTAGAAAAAAATCTCTAAAAATCCAGCGTATAAAATTTTTGTCGAAAACCAGAGATTTCAGTGATTTCTGACGATTTTGACAGTTGTGGCAAATTATATGTCGCATTTCAACGTAAATTCGGCCCTGATCGAGGAACGGTGTCGTAACTCGTGGCAACTTGCGGAGGGCATAATCGCGCGTCCGCGATGCATGCGTGTCTCATTCGTACACGCACTCGGCACGCGTTCGAACGTAACACGCTATGTCGTCGTTCGTTGACTATTTATATCGGCGAGCAGCCGAAAACGAAGTGGCTGCGAGAAGTCAAGGAAGGTGGAAGGCCATGAAGAAAGCCTCCGGTGACCCGAATTTTTCTCGGCGACGTCACTGGCCTCTGCCCTATTTACAGCCCGATCTCTCGCACATACGCGTATAGTGCACGCTCGCCAGCTGCCTCCCCCTCCTCGCCCCCTCACTCTTCGCAATAACTTTTCCCGCGCGTTTCAAGTGGCTCCGCTTCAGATATACACGTACGTATGTACGTAGCTAGCACTAGGCACACACGACGTGTCTATTTGTTTTCCGAACTCGCTATAGACCCTGACGTCAACATTTCATGCTGAGCCTCTTCGACTCGTACCCTGGATAATTATTCAGAGAATGAGAAATTATTAATGCGTTATACAGTTTACCTCTTCGCTCTGGGAATTGCAATATTTTCACAAGTTTTAAGTAAATTTGTTACTTCTTGGTAATCTCTGTCCAGACAAACTCGAAAAAGAGGACGAATTGTTGTGTACGGTTTGGTCACTCGTTATGGTCCGCGAGTCTGGTTGCTAGCGCAAGAGGTTAGCACAAGGATTTCGTTGCTTGTGGCTGTTTCGTGCAGGGAAAGTAAACGATGTTGAAATTTCATCGAGAGACTGATATTTTTGTTTTCAAAGAGTTTTCGATACTGGCTACATTTTAGGGAAGGATCTCTTTCGATCTGGAAATGTAACACTTGTTCAATTTAGTTATTCTCTATAATATTCCTCAACGCGGCTGAAAACACATATATACATATTTCAATTGTTTTAATCTCAACAATAAACAGATGCTTAATAAAATCATTCTGCAGAGTTTTCAACAATTAACCGCGAAAATATATACAAATTGTTTGAAATAACACAAAAGTTCGAAGTATCGTATTCATGTTTAAATACAAAACCATTATCTGTCAGAAATACGTACATATGTGCACGTGATAAGTTTGTTTGTACTATTTTAGCAAAAACATGCACGATAGCCGTCATTTGCGTCAATGTATTGAACTTGACCATTCTGATCGTGACTTATTATAGTCGTGCCTTGTTATAGTGTTAAAAAAATGTCAAAATATTTTATACAGCATCAAACGAGTGATAGCAGGTAAAAACAAGTAAAAAAAAAAAAAAAAAATGAAAGAAAGAAAAATGACATTTTCTTCGTTTTCCAGAAAATTGATCTTGAAAATTCGATCAAGTCTCACGATTACTATTAAATGAACAACAATATTGGATAAGTAGAGGCATAAATTGGCTGACAAGAAAAATCCACTGGATTTCTTCTTCTGAGATCGTTTTAAAGAAATAGTGTTGGTGGAAATCAGTGTGGATTCTCAGTAACTGGAAGAAAAAATAATAAACGTTTTCGATTAAATAAAGTCTCAAAAAAATGTGACGCCAGTCCATGACTTACTGATAAGGCGAGCAAAAAAATGCACTTCAAGGATATTTCGAGCAGCTTATCTAATAATGCAATGTTTTATTAAAATTAACCTTAACAGCGCAAATAAATTATTCACATATTATCCACGTACACTGTCCATTATATATTATCTATTTCTTACACGTTAATGCATATTTATTATAAATCTGGTGATAGTCCAATGTATGCGTACACGATTATGTCTTCAAATCCAATTTTTCTCAAAAAACGGAGTATCAAATGAGAAGATGTTACTTCTTCTTTCCCACTTTTCTTACATGTTTCAAAATTTTCGAGGTCAACCTAATTTTTTTAAACGGAACCATATATTTCTCATAGATCGAAGAGGATATTGGATTCCAACTAAAGAGATATCGATCTATATTACTTTTAACGAGATATTTCACGATAATTTGTCTCAAGGATGATTTCTAGATTTAGTTTAAACTTGAACAATCTAATCACGAGAGTTGTGTCAATAAAATGTCGAAATATTTCAACAACAAGCCTATCTAATATATTTATAGAAAGTTCCTAGAAATGTTCGAACATTTTCGTGAGCAACATTTCAGTTGCTCGAACAGTATAGCTTACAACAGTATATCAATACGTATACGTCGAAGCAACAGAATTTGAGAATGAAATTTAATCGAAGCGCTGCCCTAGGTGCGCCCAGGCACCGACAATGAGAGATAAGCGGCGCAAAGTTGCGTAGAAAAATGGCAGCGGGGGCAAACAATCTGTTGACATTCAGTTGCGCGGAGAGCCATTTGTAAACAGGAAGAAAAATCTGACGATAGTTTAAACGGCATTGGCGATAAAATAAAACAGCCTTATCCACGATAGCTTGACCTATTTTACGACAGACAATTGCATAAACGCAGTCGCGTAAGCTCGTACGTGTATTTATAGACGAGGAAGGTCGGGAAGAAAGCGCCTAGACCGTTTGACCATTTGGCACAGCCAGCTGCCGAGCAATCATCCAGACGGGTCACTAATAATATCATCCGCGCGCGTTGCGCAAGCGTTATTCCTTGCAAATAAGGATATAAGCGATATTTTATCCTGGCCGTGTCGCGGACGAAATTGAATGATTACATACCTCGGGGGGGCTAATAATACGTTTGGTAACGTATTACCATCGATGCTTGTCCATCGAGTTCACCTTCTATCGCCAATAATATAACAGCGATTTGCAATTGTTATATTTAGTAATAAAATGTGACAGTAATAAAATGAATATATATATGCTACCGTTTTTGAATAGGATACTTGAATGCTTTAGATGGAGAAAGAAAAGTACCGGCACACCTAGATTTCTTGCGATATTTCTATGGAAAATTCATCTCCATAAATAGTTCACTTTGCGCAAGAGTAATTGTTACCGTGGCTGTCTCAAACAACGAGTAATACAGAAACGAGAAAAATTTGAGAATTAAAAAGATACACGAGAGATTTTTCTTGCAATTCTGCTATTGTGAATTTTTTTGTCCCTAGAATAAGAAATGATGTATTTCAAAATAGATAATTTGTTTATTTATTGAAATCATCAATGTGATTACAATTTTTATACATTTCACATGTTAAGTAAAAGCTGTGTCTGTAACGATGCATGATATTGACACATGAGAGATCTTTTTTGCAATTTTATTATTGTGAATTTTTTTGTCCCTAGAATAAGAGATGATTTATTTCAAAATAGATAACTTGTTTATTTATTTATTTATTGAAATGATCAATGTGATTACAATTTTTATGCATTTCACATGTTAAGTAAAAGCTGTGTCTGTAACAATGCATGATATTGACACATGAGAGATCTTTTTTGCAATTCTATTATTGTGAATTTTTTTGTCCCTATAATATGAGATGATTTATGTCAAAATAGATAATTTGTTTATTTATTTATTTATTGAAATGATCAATGTGATTACAATTTTTATGCATTTCACATGTTAAGTAAAAGCTGTGTCCGTAACAATGCATGATATTGACACATGAGAGATCTTTTTTGCAATTCTATTAGTGTGAATTTTTTTGTCCCTATAATAAGAGATGATTTATTTCAAAATAGATAATTTGTTTATTTATTTATTTATTGAAATGATCAATGTGATTACAATTTTTATGCATTTCACATGTTAAGTAAAAGCTGTGTCTGTAACAATGCATGATATTGGCACATGAGAGATCCTTTTTGCAATTCTATTATTGTGAATTTTTTTGTCCCTAGAATAAGAGATGATTTATTTCAAAATAGATAACTTGTTTATTTATTTATTTATTGAAATGATCAATGCGATTACAATTTTTATGCACTTCACATGTTAAGTAAAAGCTGTGTCTGTAACAATGCATGATATTGACACATGAGAGATCTTTTTTGCAATTCTATTATTGTGAATTTTTTTGTCCCTAGAATAAGAGATGATTTATTTCAAAATAGATAACTTGTTTATTTATTTATTTATTGAAATGATCAATGCGATTACAATTTTTATGCACTTCACATGTTAAGTAAAAGCTGTGTCTGTAACAATGCATGATATTGACACATGAGAGATCTTTTTTGCAATTCTATTATTGTGAATTTTTTTGTCCCTAGAATAAGAGATGATTTATTTCATAGTAGATAATTTGTTTATTTATTCATTTATTGAAATCGTCAATGTGATTTCAATTTTTATGCATTTCACATATTAGATGAAAGCTATGTTTGTAATAACACATTTTACTGCATTCATTTGGACTTTAATTTTAAAAGGAATTTTAAGAAAGAACGTACACTATTTTATCAATTTCTCTATATTCTGTCTCGGTGTGGTCTCGGAGTTAATCGACTTGTCAAGTAAACATCTCACATATAGTCATATAAACGAATGAAATGAGGTTTATAAAAATAACAATGAACAGTTAAACTGTGCTTCAACGAAAAATTTAAGTTAATACGATATCTTTTATGATATTGCTCGAGTGTAATAATGTAAAAGAATTATTATAGGCTATGTTTCAATCAATTTAAATATATCCTTATAGGTTGTGTTTAAAAGATTGCGTTAATTGAGAGGAAAAAGGTAGTGATTGAACGTAAAGTTAAAATTAAACGTGATTAGCAATGTGGATTCGAAGGAAAAGTCGTTCCAAATGCCAAGAATATAACCCACGTTACCTAAATATTAAAACAAATTAAATTTACAAGAAATGTATATAATTTCCATGCAAATTAAATTTGATAATACGAAAAAAGACAAATATTATCTTTTCAAAATATTTCAAATATTTTAATATGTCTGATTTACTTTATTATATTTTTTAGTTTGTGTGTTCTTTGAAATGTATCGTTATCATAAGTGTGAAAAAAAAAACAAATAAAATTTTGAGTTGTGGATCATCCTCTTTGTTCTTGTGCATTTTATATTTATAATTTTTAAATTTATAATAAAAAAAAAATCATATCGAAACAGAAATTTGTTTTATTACACGGTAATAATAAATATTCTACTTTGAATATTTCATATACTTTTCTTATATTATATAAGAAGTCTTTATGTTATAGATATGGTATCTTCCAATTCTGCAAAAATGCATAAAAATCCATAGTTCAGTAATTACACATAATATAACTATTCTTATCAGAAGTTAAAATAAAACATCTTTTAGCGTTCAACTGAAAACTTCGCAGCAATATTATATAAAATTCACAAATACGCAAACTATTATCATACTAACTCAACTGTATATCGTTAAAAATCAAAATCCAAATAAAAACGGCTTTCATAATGCAAATGTTACGATGCATTACTGTACTTTGGATACCTACTTTTTATATTTTTACATTATGTGCAATGCATGATGTTTGCATTTTCAAACCTTCAATAAATGCGTATAAATCCACAGATTAATGATAACAAAGTAATTCGATTTGTGAAATATTTATCTAATTTAACATTCTCAATAATTCATTGCTATTTTTCAATTAAAATTAAGAAAATTTTATTGGAAATAAAAATAACAAATTTTTTAAAGTTCAAATTAAACAAACCATTCACAAATAATTTTTTAGTTGAGTCTCATCGATATAAAGTAACAAATAATCCCAGCAGAAGTACAACAGAATTAGAAATTGTTTGTAGAAATAAATGCAAAGTTTTATTTGTTAGCTAGATTTAATTTCTCATTTTTATAAATAAAATTTAGAAAAGGGATGTAGATAAAAAAATTGATTTCTCTATTAATTATCATATAGAATATTGCCAAAAAATTGGCTGCATTATACTTTTTTGCACCACGTGCATTTCTTCACTTTGAAATTTCTCATAAACGCATAAAAATCCGCTATTAATGATCAAATAATTACATAACTTAGAGAAGAATCATTTGCTTCTTCAAATCAATTAAGAATTCATCAATCATATTCAACAATCCAAGCTTCGAAATTCGAACAAGATGATGCGTTATTTAAATAATTATTTAATCACCAACAAAGATCAAAAACCATAAAGAACAAAGTTCCATGGCATCGTCATATCCGTTAGTAAATACCAAAATTTGTAATTGGAACGAAAGCAAGGCCAGAAGAGGATATTCGCGATCGAATTTTGGCTGATCGTCGAATGGATGGGTTTGTCAGCCCGTGAGCCGAGTCGAAAGTAAGCACCTAGACTATCGTTCGGCGCCGACCTATATCTCGCTCGGAACAATTGTTGCACAAACGATACGCGCTCGTAAGCTCGCGCGCATCGTGTCTTTCTAGCGTCGTGCACGCACGTATCTACACCCACACGCACGCACGCACGCACGCACGTACGTGGACACGTACGTATTTATAGATTAAGAGGAAGGTCATGAAGAAAGCGCGGCTAGACGAAGCGATTCGTTTCGACATCGTTTCCGGCGCTGACCCATTTCGTCCTCGCTTCTTTTCGACATCCACGCTTCCAGCACTCTGACCCAGTTCCTCCGCTGCCACGCGATAATCTTTCACGCACTTTTGTCTATCCCTACGATCGACGATCTTGTTTGCACAGTAGAACTTGCACAGCGCGATATCAGAATAAAGCGGACTACAGTACTAACGTTTAACGTTCCAAAGAATTCGATATGAAGACGATAGGAAGAAATCCAAAGACTAGGAATGTTAGTGTTGATGGATTTTAGAGATTACTGATTACAAGAAGATAGAGCTTGTCGTCAGATTTAACGAATAATCGAGAAAGTTTAAGAGAATATTGCTTGAAATTTAATATCATTGAAACGGATAATAATAGAATTGCAAAATGTAAGAGATTTAATCGTTTGGATTTAAATAAATATGTAGGAAGTATTTCGACTGTCTTTTATAATTGGCAGTTTATTCTTTTATAAATTGAGCCTTTCCGAAATTACCAGAAATTTAATACTAAATGAGAAGCATGTAACAAATTAAAGATGCATTCATCTTAAACATTAGAACTACCGATGATCAAAGCGTAAAATTTCCATTAAAATGAACAAGTAGAAAATAGAGTAGAGAAATCAATTAAATCTTCGAAAGTACATTGTTTTGCATCGATAAAATTTCGAACAAAAATTATAAATTGGTCATTATTAACACTTTGGTAATTTTATTATATATAAAATAATATTGATAATTTTATTATATAAATATATAAAACCGCGTGAGGATTCTTCAAAATATCTATGTATTTAATCTTTCGGAGCTGTTGCACCTTTTAATTTTAAATTAATAATTATGTTATGTGTCGACGTTATTATTATTTGAAGATTTGTATAATTCAATGCAAGGGAAATTTCTTTCTGAACGTAAATTGTTAAACTAAAATCGAAAGTTCACTCAAGAGGTAATTACTTCTACATGACTTTTCAACTAACAAATTTCAAATCTCTAAGAATTATTAATTTTAAAGTACAAAAATTCTTGGAATAGAATTCTTTTATTAATTTATTATTATTATTGTTATTATAAATTTGTTGCGTTAAAAAAAATTTACAGTTTTTTAAAATTAACTTACGCATTAACACCAGAACACTACCGACGACTGAAGCATAAAATTCTTATCAGAGACATTAAAAGTAAAAAGATAGAGAAGCTTTATAATATTATACATTTATTATAGATATATAGATATTATACATATTATATATAATACATTTTATTATAGAAGAAACATTTATCAAATCTCTAAAAGTACACTGTTTTATATCTGTAAAATTACTAACAAAAATTGTAAATTGATCATTTTGGTCAACAGTATTAGTGTCAACAGTATGATTCTACAATCTCTGTACATTATTTTCGTGCGGGTAGGTTGCAGATATTTCGTCAGAAATGAACGTGAAATAGAAAAAAAAAGATACACTTCGAGTGTTTAATTTAAAGCTTGTAAAACAAGCTTCTATATCGCAGCGTTATCTCAGAATGTGGTAAACGTAATATAGACCATTCTTCAAGGTTTTCTTCCAATTATCCGTAATGTAGTGATACTTTTTTGTAATATTGCCTGTAGCGAGGTCATGATACGAGTCGTATATTAGCCTCTCAGAAGTCTAACTCCACTTTTTGTTAATTTCCCAATTTCGTTACGCAAATACACAATTAACGTATCGTCCAAAAGTAAATCGTTGAGTTCATTCATCGTAGGAAAATGATAGAATTTATTACCATTCGTTATTACCGTCATTTTCTTGCAATAAGTGAATTTACCTTTAAATTTATTCCATTCTAAATATTTGTTACTATTTGGAGGACTCAGAAGCAGTGTGCTGTGCAAACATATTTTTCTTATAAAAACCTCCTATCTGTATTTTAATCTGTTTAATCTGTATTTTAATTTCATTAAAAATTCGTTTTACAATTTAATTATACTATCAAAATAATTACAATAAGTAAACTGTTTTGTCGACAAAGAATTTTAACAACGAAGGATATTTGTAGTGACTTGCACTGATTGACTTCTGAGCTCTCCATTTACATATAAGATAATCACAAGAAGCAGTATTTGCAATATTTTCACCTGCTTTACTTTTCAATTGTATCAAGTTATGCAGAAAGTTATTATACTTATCCTTAATAGTCGGAAATTCAGTAAATCTAATACAACTTGATCATTTTAATTAAAAAAAAAAAGCAATTTTATTTCTATTGGACATATTTTAATTTTTGTTTCTGTTTTATAATGATTTTTAATATTGCTTGTAGTGCTCAATAATGAATACTGTAGACTATAAAAATTTGGAATGGATATAGTTTGGTAGTTTTAACAACTGCATAAGAGCTTGCTTTATCAGCTGATAAATTTTTACAGAATAAAAGTCACAAAAACTATGGCACACTGTGTTTAATTAATTTTTTTTTTATTTCAAAGGTTTCTGTATAAATTGTAAATAATAGGGATACCCATAAGCAATGTCGTTTTCTTTCAAATTTAAAAAACATTGCCATCCAGTAATTTAAAAAAATAATTTAAATCACTTATGAATATCCCTATAATATATTGTCTACATCTAATTAGGCAAATTTTACTCGAAGATAAATGATAACGATTTATTGTTCTTTATCTACATTTAATAGTTCACACAAAGATTCGAAGTAAAAATTAAATTAAATCGTTTTCAGCAACAAATGATGTTGAACCACTTAGTTGAAGCTAACAAATATATAAATATACATATTTGCCTGTATTTAATATTTCACGTTAAAATCTGAAGTAGGCACTTCAATGAAAATTAAAAGCGAGTAATTTTTAACAACGAATGATGAATTTCCACGAGATAATCAATACAAATGTACTTCAGCTTACACATCATATTAGACTTGATATCTTTTGCGATAAATTACGTAAATTTGACACGCTTTCCATTCGTCTATACTACATCTATCCTTATATTGCAAAGGATAATTGATTCTCGTTACCGTTTCCCTTAATGAAAACGCGACGCATTCCTATCAGTATCAAACGCACGTTCCAAGCTTTTCGTAACCAACGTCTTTCAATTTGTCCAATTATCAAGTTCAGTGATTACTGAGAATAAACCGATAGATAACAATAGTCACTAATATTTAAATAAATATTACATATACAACGAAGAGTATTCATCATACATTATTGAATCTCTAGTCACAAGTTTTACGTGTATTGATTTGCGCTTATTATCATTAATATTAAAATATGCAAAAAATGAACATTCTGGAAATTTTTGATATATTACATTAACATTACAATATTTAATTAAAGATTTATTAAAGACAGCAATATTTAGCACGAATAAAGAATTGTTTAATTATTCTAATGTATTTTTTTTTTTTAATAACAAGAAGTCACGAATCGTTGATTCATCAGTTTTGTAAATTTTTCAATTGAGGAACTTGTTGACAAATTTAATATTTAATTTAATAACTGATTGCCAGCACTTATTTACTTTGTATTTAGTTCCCTAAATGTTGAAAATCATTAAGCTGATTGTAAAGATAGAAATATTTCAGCCATCATTAGAATATTATTAAATAAATTTAATTAAATATTATTATTAATATACTAAAACAGAAATCTGCTAAATATAAAAACCTGCCACTTAATAATTGGCATTATTCCAGAATTATATTGATTCATTGAATATGAAAGCTCATGCTTTGCATTATATTAATGATAGAATGGATCATTTCTTCTCATATCCGCGGGATTTTATGAAATACCTCAATTGGAGAAATTATATTAACGTTGTAATTATAATTTCATTCATTCGAAATAAAAAAAATTACTTTAATACGTGTTCGCAAATTTTATGCACGATATCAATGATGTTCAGGATGAATTTTATTCATTTCATTGTTGTTCAATTTCTTTCAACTATTCAAGAGTCAATATCGATAGACATCTATAAGGATCTAGTATTATGCTTGTGTACAATAGTAACAAATTTTCAACAAATTACATACAATAATAAATCTTTGCAGCTAATTTTACACATTTCTTATTGTATTATGTATTTATGACTCCGATCACGTTGAAATATTATAGATCCTTCAGAAAACATCACGTTTTCGACTATATTTAATTAATTGCGTATTGCAATGCTTATATCAACCATAATTAAGAGTCAAATTAGCGTTTAAAATTTTCTCACTTCAACTGAATTTCATTGCTAATCTCCATCACAGTGAATCTAAATTTCCGAGTAATGAAAGCTCAAAGCAAAAATGCAACATCAAAGAAATGTTACATCTTTTTGTTAAAATTATACTTTGCACAACATCTGTAAAGGAATGAAACGAAGATTGAGCTATTGAAACACATTTCCTTCTTCGAAACTAGTACGTCGAGCAGAATGTCGGCTTATACCACTGTTTTATTCACTGGTTCGCATATCATTGTATCCATGATCCAACGATACTATTTGAGGATTAATGTTAACGAAGAGTGATTTACGCGGGCATTTAAAGCCCACGGTATCGCGAAACGGCGAATAGGTTCGAGGTAGTCGAACGTCGCTGCTTTAAAACTGCTTGAGCGTGCATTTACGCCCGGGGCGGGTAAACGTCGCCGCTTGCGCGTACACAGTTCGCGACACCTTCCACGGCGAACGAGAAGGAAAGTGGCTAGCACGATTACTTCTTTTTTCTTCTCTTTTTCCCCCCTTTCTTCATACCGGCGTCATACTGGTGACCTATTTATGTGACAATCGTGAGCACGCATTTGCACGGCCACACGACCAGCGCCTCGTCTTTCTCCCTCCATCGACGATATTCTTCGGTCGAACCAGACTACTCCTTGAAGAATGGAATTAACCCTCATCAATTTGACACAGTTCTTTTATAAATTGTGGTATATCAATTGTGTTTCTAAAGCATTTCTAATATACATGTTATATTATAATTTCGATTCGGTAAGAAAATATACCACCAGATAATAAATAATAACAACAAGCAATTGTGAGTAACGATAAAAAAATGTATTTGTTCACTTGATTTACTTACTAAACCATTCGTTTACTTGAAGAATTATCCATTTCAAAGTCTCAAGCAAAGGAACTTTGTTTTTTTAGGAAATTGTAAATTTTTAAATGACAGTCTATGTATAATGTGTAAGTTACGTATATGTAAATTAATTTAGTGTGATCATTTGTTTTTATTTTACTTGTAATTATGTCCTAAAACTATAAATGCTTAGACGCATCTTGGAAAGAATGATTCATTGAATGCATAATTGTCGTGTAATAATGTAACGTAATAATAATTAGAATGTAGTGTATTGTCAGTCAAAGGACTTGAATATTATTTATTAATAATGATATTATCATTATTAATTTTATTCGTTATATATATATACTCTTGACTAATTTGTATGAACACAAAAACATTATCAATACTCTAAAAATAATCTAATTTCAACTATCAAATTAATTAAGACTCATAAAGTATCCAAAACACTTTTATTTCTGTTTTAAATATTCAAAACTCGAGAGATGCCTATAAATTGTACATGATAATTATTTATAACTTTATTATTATTATTTTTTGATAATTTAACAATCGCACAACAATAGGTAGGAAATAAAGAACAAAGAATTAATATTACATTAATATCATCGAACTTAATTAGTTAGAAATACGTATGTTTTTTATTGCACGTGTACAAAATTATTTTACGTTCGAAAACATAATTTCCAACGTTATTTAATATGAACCGAAAGACGTACTTAAATGAAAAAAAAGTATTTTATTTCTTTCCATATTAAAATAAAAACAAAATAATAAGAACGACAATTTTGTGTGACACATTGAACATAAATGAAATAATGGCAAAAGAAATAAATATTTCTTATTATGTTAATTATTTTTATTACATTACATTAAAATACTGAAGATTAATAGACTCTAAAATATCACGAACTACAAGATAATATTGTATATTAAATAATGCATATTTTTTCATTTCAGTAATATTATTGATAACGGACTTTGTAATTAAAAAAGGAATATGTAATCATATTCGAACGTCATGCAAATGAGTGTGTACTTAAGCTTGTGATACGAACATTCGTTTTCTGTTTGAAAGGTTATTTGCAACTTATGTTGCCAATTACACGAAAGCGTTTTATACAAACACAGTTTTTTTGTCTTTTTTTTTTTACAAATCGTCGAACAGATTAAAGAAGACACGGAAGATGATAAAGAGGACTTTATTGATAGATACAAGCTTTTAGTTTTACGTTCAATATTTAACGAAAATTATTGAGAAATGGATTATTATTTAACTCATTTGCTTATTTCTCGACACTCGACGATCATACGCGTGTTTAATTTGCACGCGTTAAACGTATTCTAATTAGACTTGGCTCGAACTTGCTTTACAACGTATGCGTGCACGTGAATTAGTATGAATGATGCATCGAATGATATATCGCTTTCGGTTGTCCATAATAAATAAACATGAGACCAATTCAGCTTCGATTAATTAATCCATAAAACGATCGGGAGACATAAATCACAAATGGCTAATTAAATAGGAGAGAGGAAGGAACGGAGAACGTTTCGTAACGATGGAAAAGATGTTTCGCAATTGATTCAATTGAAAGGAGAGTATGCTTGAAGATAAAGATAGTAATAGAAGTGTAATTGTTGCGAGGCATAATTAATAACACGAGAGATAAAGTGCAACTTCGATAAAAAGTAATGGCACATTCGTGAAT
The DNA here is from genome assembly GCA_036937485.2 of Tetragonisca angustula. NCBI lineage: Eukaryota > Metazoa > Arthropoda > Insecta > Hymenoptera > Apidae > Tetragonisca > Tetragonisca angustula. Next base: position 2,528,679 of record JAWNGG020000002.1, read on the forward strand.
GACGGCGATGATAAGGTGACACTTCGACGATTTTACATTGTTATCGCAGTCTACTTCAAAGTGATTCAATCATCATTGCAAGTGACATTCAGTTTTACATTGTTTTATCATATCGTTTAAATCCACCTTTTACGCGAATAGTTAATTGCTCTTTATTGTTATAGCTTCTCGCAACGTTCCACCACCTGATTTCATACCGTTTATAAATTTTTCTAATAAGAGAACATCGTTCCATTGTTATTCTTCTTAATTGTAATTTATGAAATAATGATAGAAAAGCCAATATTTTTGTTCCAAGCTAACTAAGCTAAAATCGACTTTTTTGTTGTATTTTCTGTTTTCATTAACTAGTGGAATTTTTTTTTTTTTTTTTTGTTAAGAGAAGTTATTTTCTTCTAATTTATTTAATAACGATGGTTCGATGAGAAATTGTCGACATTTTCAATTCTTACAAATCTGTGAAACAAATCGTACAACAAATTTTTAAGAGATCGTTGTTAAAGGGGAGATTTTAAGTTTCAAGGAGAGAAAAAGAATACTGAACAGATTCTTGAGTATTCTTTTCATAGTCGCAGTGTGGATTGAATAGAATTCAGCAGCACAAATTAATTAAACAGGAATTGCATATGATCATCACTATTGATGAGATTCTAGTTTCTAACAAGTTGAAGAGTTTCATTTGAACATATTTGCAATAATGTATGTGTATCTAAATAATTATTATTTATGATAGTATAAATATCAGAAACATGGAAGTAAGCAATCATGCAATGTTTGTCATATTCATTACATTAAATTAGTTTATATCTGTTACAGAACTTAATACAATTATCTATAAATATTCAAAATCCATAATCTACATATAGGTTTACATATTATTCTAATATGTTATATTATATTATTAATATTTAGTATTATATCATTTTAATATATTTGACACATCTGTACATTTAATCATATATTATTTCAACCTTTTTAAATTAAAAAAAAAAAACTGTATCCGAATTTTTGAACTAATTGCAAGTTTCATACTTTCCTTCAAAAATCTCAAGCAACACGTTTAGATATGTCTGTTCTGCTCGCTAAGTTGAACATTGAAGCGTGTATCCTATCGTTTTCAAAAACATGTAACATAAATGTATAAATAACCCATATACTAGCATTTAAGTACATTTACTTCACTATACATAAATCTCATCTGAGATTTGAAAGCTCAATAAATAAATAAAAAAAAAAAAAAAGAAAAAAAACATCTTAATAAATAAAAAGAAAGAAAACATAAAAAACAGATTGTTTCTTCGATTCATAATTACATAAAATGCGCAACCGAGTCGCCACACTGCACAATGTAGCGTAACAGTTCAAATTCCAAGAGACGCCTTCTCACTGCGTTACTGAAAATATTGACATTACTGACCTTGTTTCTCGAGCAGAATCGTTTGCAAAAGTAGAACTTTCTGGTTCCGTTTAACCATTTCGCGCTGTGTAACGGATTGCATCGGTGAAAATAGAGAAAGAAAGAGGGAAAGAGAGAGAGAGAGAGAGAGAGAGAGAGAGGGTCTCTGTGTCACGAGGTGAAAAGGTTGGAAATAAAATGCAAATCGGTTGTAAATCAGGCCAGACACGTGGCACTGACGTGGGACCGTTTCGACGATGACAATTCCCCTGTAAGCTCGACAAAAAAGAGAAGCTACGCTACACCATAGGGAGTTAATTGTGTTTGGAGCAAACAGGTACCCGAATCTAATCGAGGCTCAGGTGCTCGTCTTACCTTGAGTCACCGCTACGTTCGCCCCTTTGCTTTTGCCGTTTCCTCTTCCACAGCAGCTTATTGTACATGTGTTGTTGCATATTTACAAGTTCAATCCAGATTGTGCGTGCGTTTCCATGTGTTATTTCTATTAATAGTAATACACATGCATTTGCCATGTATATATAATTATATTTTCTCTTAAATCTAGAAAAATAAGTTAGTTCGTTTAGTATTTGAATAGTGATTTGTTCGATTGCAGTAAGTTTTTATACGCATTGCCTCGTTTTGAATTCTAGAAAACTAAGTGACGACTAAAGTATAAAATCATCCATTTTGATTAAAACATATGAAATATAAATGCAACGATAAGAATTATAATTGCTGTCGTTGTTTTTATACGATTGAAATATCTGTAATTACTGTTATATGATGGAAATAAGTTAATGATTAATTATATTTATAAATATATTGTAGACAAGAAAATAATAATAATATAAATTATATTATAAATATAAAACCTGCAATTATCAATTATATATAAATAAATTTGTGCTTAATATAATTATAAACTATTTTAAAATATTTCATACTTTTTCACAATTTATAATTATAGTCATAAATAAATTATAATATTAAATTTATACTATAACTGATCTAGTTTCATAACTTATTTATAACTGTATAATTTATTATAATTATAATTTACAGATTATTGAATAGCGCTGAACAAGTTAACATGTTTATATGAATATTATTTATACATAAACGTTTAAAAATGTTCAGTATGAAGATCAAAGTAATATATAATGATTACTATTATATAATAATCGCATATTATCGTTACTCTTTTGTTTTCATGTCACATTTTTTTTACAATAATTTAATCAGATAAATTTTATTGAATATTTATTGAAAAATTTTTGATCTATATGAATTATATAAATAAGTATAAATTAAATATAAGTAAGATTAGAAAATGTTACTATAAATATTTTATTTCTTTAGATTTCATAATTTTCTCTTCTCTTTACTCCTCAGCATTTTTGTCAAAAGTAAATTTTACATTACGTTAACTAGAACTATAAAATATCATAATATCTGTTGCCATTAAAATGCTTTCAAACGATGTTTCTTGCTTGTTGCAATAGAGTCAGGCATAATTATTACTAATGATCATATTTCTTTGCTGAAGACGTCATTATGCAGTTATTGTGAACTTTGATTCACTTTTATGAGGTGCATGCATAAGTAATTCATTTTAAATATTCAAGTTACGCTTGCTGCAAGAAGTTGATTCAATTTTATCTCTGTAATACACCTTCCAAGATTTTCTTGATTCTTTTTCCATGTGTAAAATATTTTAGTAGAAGGACGTTTGTAATATTAATCACAAAGAAAGAACGGATGATTTTATTTCTGTTGATTTATGATTTTCTTGTCGTCTAACTAAACTCGTTTTCAATCTTTATTTCTGTTGATTTATGATTGTCGTCTCGATAACTAAAAAAAAAAAAAAATAGTTTAACTTTCTCTACGTCAATAGTTCCATTATTATGACATTGTTAATGTAAACGATTACATTTCTCTCGCGAATAAAATTGAAATGAGGAGAAGATCATTTTATAAATAAACTTCAACTGTTGTTCAATTGTTATTATACTTGTCGTTATTTTTAAAATAACGACAATAAATGAATTAAAATAATTCAATACCTTTTTTATTTCATTTCAAGTAGAATGTGCCGAAAACCTGGTTTGCTCTCACCTACAAATCCAATGTCGAACTTCAGATTTATAATTCATAATTGATCAATTTCCACTATTATAATCTTTTATTAACCAAGCAAATAAGACTAGTGAACTTTTCTCTTTGTGTTAAATTCGGATAAATTTCTTCATATTTATAATATTTTTACTATTGTAAATTACTATGCAGATATTTTCAAATTTCACGTGTATTTCAATATAATCATCAAGTCACAGTCGTGACTCATTATGGTCACTGATGATGCTTCAGAATGTTTTATATAACAGTCGTAATATATTCACAAAAGACTTTCATAAGTATCTACAAATACTTTCGCGAGTCGCTACTATATTTTCCTACAGTCAAATTTCTGACTTAAATAATAAAACAACAATTTAGCAAACGATCGAATCTGAAGAAAGAAATTTACACAATCAATTTATTATCTCTTACAATACACGAAAGTATATTAAATTCAATTGTCTGTCCGCTGCATTAACAATTAACTCAATCAATTTATATTATCGAACTTTTGCTAAATTTCTAATTTAGCAGCTTTCTCCTATTGCTTTTCTTTTTTTTTTTTTTTAAATAAGAGATTCATTTTATCACTAAAATAAGAAATCAATCGGGAAAGGTCTAAAAAGTTATAGTATTTAAAAGAAAAAGAAATGTAATCAAAATATAGCAAAAAACTGTAACAAAATAGTCAAATTTGAAAAAAGCCTAAACTAGAAGTTTACCGAATTTTTTCATTAACATTATGTCTATAAAAATCAATCCCAAATATTTTTATTTACTTTTTTTTTTTTGGTCATTATTCCTTCCATTTAGATCCTCGAACTTTATGAAATTTCCAAAAATTAAAGTATTCGTAATTTATCACTTGGTCAGTAACGGGTTAAATTTTATTTCGCATGGAATTGCAAATGAATGACTAACAGGCAATTCGTTCGATAACAATGTTTCTTTCTCTAGTATGTCATGCTTAAATACTTCGGTAATATTATACATTATTCAGTGATATTATACGTTCGTGTATGCCGTTGCAACTAAGTAACATTATACATTCTTGTAGTGTGCAACTAAGTTGCTTCGATATAATGGAAGGGCGATTGCTGTTTCCGGGTGTTGTTAATTTGCTCCAAAGATAAACTCGATCGAGACCTCTTTAACTATCTTGGAAATACTTCGCGAACCGCATTATTCCATTTGACCATGTATCCACGAGGTTGTTAGAAATTGAAACGTATGTGCAGCCAATCGAACGTGAACATTGAATTATGAGATTGTTCGTCTGGTACATAACAGGTTTGGGTAAATTTTATTCGAGCTAAAAGCTACAGTTTGAAATAACGAATACAGTGATTTATTAGTTTTACTTTAATAAAAGGTAACTTTACCTTTGATCTGAATCAAATAATTCAGTGAAAGAAAATAATAAATAATCCCAGTAGAAAGTGAAGTTCATGCAATAGAGTTGGAAATTATTTGCCAAGTTATTTGTAGAATCAAACATAAAGTGCAAAATGAAACGAAAGATTATTCTATTGGACAGTTAAGTAATTAAATAATTTAGAGTAAAGTCATTTGTCAATCATTTGCTTGTTCAAATAAAATAATGTAGGATTATTTCAGGATAATGTAAGTCAAATGAGACCATATGTTTTTATTTGAAATAGACTTTTCAAATCTTTCAGTCGAATAATGTCTATACTTGCTATATAAACAAGTATTTGTGATCTGAAATGTTTCTAGATATGATATTACAAAAATATGAGTATTTATATATATTTAATATATTATATTTTATATATATTTAATCCATTATATTTTATGTATATTTAATATTAATACTATAATACATTATATTAAGTAATCTTAATAAAAATTCCAACTTTTATGTCACTCTTGAAAATAACGTTTTGATTATGCAATTGAAATCTGTCATTTTTATTAATCTTAATCTATTAAGACATAATATTTAATTTGCAATTCTTTTTAATCAATTTACTAAATTCTATAGTTTAATATTGGAATTGCGAAGAAAGTTCCAAAGATTTCTTTAATATTCTTAATACTTTCATAAAATACGAAGTATTCGAATTTATTGAATATTCAGATTAAATCAAAGTATTGTTTGATCTTCATTGAGTTCGTAAAACTTGTATACAATATAAAATTTCATTCGAATCCTTCAATTTCACCAAAAGAAAAATTTTACTAAGTGAAACGATGATCTTATGTATCTTTATTTCTCTACTTATTATATGATGGAAAAAATATCTCAAAACAAAAAAAAAAAAAAAAAAGAATGAAGTCAATTTTACGCTTTAAAGTGACTGGATAATCGCTTTCATGTCATAGAAACTTGGGTATTAACCTTAAATTTCTCTAAACCTAACCCAAACCTAACCTAAACCTAACCCAAACCTAACCCAAACCTGAACCTCAAATTTTCCAAAAACCTAATCTTAAATTCCCCCCTCCAAGAAAAAAAAGCAAAGACTCGATGTTCGAATATTTATCAGGAATAATTACTCGTATCTCTCGCTGTCTGGGCAAGTAAAGACAGCTGGCGGCGTCTGTGCTTGTGCTGTTACTCGGTTACATAACCGAATATCGTCGGAGGGAGGATTGCTCGTGATGGTCGTGGCTCTTTCTCCACGCGAGAAAGAAAAGAAAGGAAAAGAAAAAAAAAGAACGTCGGACAGTTTATTCTTCAGTTTCGTTTCGGTGGTACACGCGTGAATGGCGTGGCACTGATTCGATGGCGGATCCCCTGTCTGTAGATCGTGAAGTAAGAAGCTAGCACGTTTATTTATAACGTTCAAAGAGAAGCAGGCAGAGACAGCAACGGCCGTGTGCACGTATACGTATGACTGCCTACATTTCCCAGGCTGGCTCTCGACAGCTTTCTTCTGACATAACCGAACGAAGGCGCGGGCCGCGGTTATGCAATTCGAAAGTGCCCGCCTTACTTTACGTATCGCTCGGCGAGGATACGCGGTATCTTATGAAGGAACGCACGCTTAGCCTCTTGTGCTTTTACTTGCTCGCTCCCGGGTCGAAAGAAGGAAAGGTGGAGGGGGAGGGAGAGGGGGAAAGAAAACATGGGAGAAGTGAAAATTGTCGAACGAATTGTGCGTGCGAACTGGCGCTCACCGTCAACGTTTTCTACCGAGGGGAATTTGTAGTTTCGGCGGAATTTTCAAACGAATGTCCAATGTTTCGAAAAATCGACGCAATACTTAACGCTGGAACTACTAGAGTGGTCAAAATGATTTTTTTTTTTGATATATTACAGATGCAAAACAGTGTATATTTACAGGCTTGAATGATTTCTTACAAAATACACGAATAAAAAGTTTGTGTATTGTATGTCTATTATCTTCACTTTAATACCTGTGATCAAAATTCCACGCATTAGTCCTTGGTAGTTGCATAAAGTTATGCAGAATAGCTTGAAATGATATTTAACAGTTTTAATTAAACAAAACAAAATAAAGATGGCATAAAGGAAGTAATAAAATATCAATTGTCTTCAGTTTTAGAAAATAGATGGGACATTTCAGTTGAAAATATACTCTGTAAATAATTTTTAAAAAATTATCACTGAGCATGTATAAACTCTCATTTGTGTAAAGTATCATGAAACATATGTCAAAAAACGTTTTATACTTATTGAAATAAATTGTCAATAGTTAGAGTTATTATTTCTCTTTCCTAAAATATGATATTTTACTTTACTAGAATATTTTAGAATTAATATCATATTTATAAAATTAGTTGTACAATTAATATTTGTAATATTTCTATGGTATAGTAGTTTCTTATTATTCCATTTATCCTACTATGGTAATAAAATTCGTTTTCTTTCTTATCTTTACAATTAAAATATACAATTTTTCACTTTAATCTCACAATTCAAAGAGCTATACTTATGGTGTATATTTGAAATAACAATTATTTCAGTTTTTCAAAATTATATGTAGAATTATGTGCATTCGAAGCTAGTAATTGATTATGAAGCTAATAGATTCAATGTAATTCTACGAAAAGATGCTTAAAATTAAGTATTATTATTTATTTTAAATATTATTATTACAATATTTTAGAAACAAAGTGTTCGATGATACATTCTTCAGAAACAATTATTAAATTTTACAGATAATTTTACTCCTACCGAGATAAAATGAAACAGTTGCTGCGCTTTGACAAAAGAGCAATAACTTTCTTATTTTCGAGATAAAAATGCGAAAGTGCAGAGAAAAGTTATTTATATAATATGTACCAATTATGTATTTATAGCAGCGACATGGAAATCAAAAGTCAGCACATCGACACTTTCATTCGAAATCATTGCAAGTCGTCCGAAAATTTACATACGGCATCAACAAATCTGGTGTCACTATCGAAACGAAATTTATAGGGAGTTAATGGCAAGGAATTTTCATTTATCGAGATTTTGTCGTTACAATCGCGCGAGATGCGAATCAAAGGAAAGTAACTCGGTTTGAGGCAAAGCCAAGCGTAATGCAAAAGAGATAAAAAGAATCGAATTAACGAATATCCAGGTAAACGATAAAATGGTAAATTACGCTGCCCAGCGGCGTTAAACGTTGGCAACGTGCAATTTCACCTCGGATGCCGAGTAATGCGTTTGCTTATCTTCGCGTATCTCGAAGCGCGTTTCAAAGATTTCGAAGGGGAAGAAAATTTCCAAAGACGGACACGTCTCCGACTGGCGTTACGTAAGATTTAACGGAGTTCTACGGAGTTTGACAGAGTTAAGAAGCGACGCTCGACTATAGTGACTCACGAAAGTATTCAAACGCTTGTCATTGAAGGATTTTTATTATATTATATATTATATATTATATTTTTATAATAATTGTATGTATTATATATTTCTTATAATATTTATTATATATTATATTTATTACTTATTACATATTATTATATTTATTATATACTATATTTTTATAATATTATATTATATAATAATATTATATAAAATATTTTGAAATTTCACTGACATTATAATGAATTACGATTATTGGTATTAATAAAATTTATAACCAATTTAAAATATAGATATACGAATTAAGATATAAGATTATATATATATGTGTATATATAAAAGATATGTACTATGTATATTTATCTTACAACATCTTTTTATTATCTTACGTTTAACAAGAAAATATATATATTGCATGAATGTACGTAGGATTTTAAGGTTTATGAATCAGTGTTGTACATTATTATATTATTATATATTATATAATATCTACTATACTAACCCATACAACTTATTAAAATAGGTAGACTATTTAGCAGAATAGTGACGGCATTTTTGAATATATTTAAGCAAACTTATAACTTTCATTATTCCACAAAATTTGTGAATAAAGAAACCTACAATGCCTACCAAATTATCCAATGTTTAAAATTTTAAGTAAAATATTTATATATATTACATGTATATGTATATATACGTATAATGTAAATACATGTACATTAATATATACAGCGGCTCACGAAAGAAGAATCGCGTGTATATTACGTGTATTATGCAAAAAATGATTGTATATGAAAGTGAATATGAAAATTAGAAAATCAAGTCACATACCAATTCTAAATATCGAGTAGCCCCACAGAATATTGAAACTTATTGCTATAATTAATTGTGGCTGATTAAACACTTACATCTCCGTTTAGAAATGCTAGTACTACGTTTGTATAATAAAAATAGCACAATAAATATAAATTGTAAATTATAAACAATAAATGCAATATTTACAATATAAATTGCACACTATGGAAATATAAATTATATACATAATATACAATATAATAGCGATACCCGTAAGTAATGTTGTTTTCCGATATTGTACAAAATTTTATTTTATTCAAATTATTACCATTAGATGACAATGTTTATTAAATATAATACAAATTGTTATATTTACAATAAATGTAATAAACATAAGTATATATTATAAATGTAAGTATAAGACATACTTTATACAATAAAGACTCTGATAATATGTTATATATTGTATTATAAAATGTATGCACAATCATTCATATTCAGAATACTAAATATTAATAAAAATATTATATTCTATATAAATACCAAAGAAAATACTAAAAATATTATATATAAATACTAAATATTAATAATAAAAGTGTTGCAAGACTTTTGTGCGAACTTTGCGAAATGTATCAAGCATTTTGCAAATTTCTATGCATATTTTCAAATTTATATTCGAATCTTGCTACGTTTCGCATAATATATATTCATTGAAAAGTCTCTACAAGTGTACAAATAATTTCGCGAGCAATTGTATATCACATACGAAGAAACGAGCGTAAAGACGCGCGTCTCACAATGTAAAAGCCTGCGAACCGGTGAAAGTGAACACTGCTTTCCCCCGTAAGACAACTCCGCGTCTCCTCGATGGTCTCCTTTAAACGCATACATTACACGGTTATGTCACAACCGTGTGCTGTATACGAGCATGAAAACGCAATACGCGTGTTCGCGCACGTGTTGCCAGCCGGCATTCTTATCGTCGATCTATTTCTTCTAATGCTAATCGCTTTTACTTATATTTAGAACCGTGTGATAACTATTTATAACCATGCTTCTAATTTTTCTTTCGCGAGAATTCACGTCCAAGATATCAGATTTCAGTCGGTATCTTAACAGCGGAGCTATCGATGCAGTAAAAATGAGCAACTGCATAATATTTGACGATGTATACTTTCAGAGATTTGATCGATTTCTTTTCTGTAAGTATGAAGTATACTTTGTGTTTTTTTTTTTATCGCGTTGTAAAAACTCTTACGATTCCTTGCACTCTGATTTCATAGATAGAAGTTGTATCTATGAAATATGAGAGTACTTAAAGTATAATACTTCGTTGAATGGATCGTTGATAGTTCTAGTGTTGAAGAGACTTTTTTTTTTCAACGATGACAGATTTTACAGTAGATAGTGTAATATTATAGTAACAGAAATTACTTAATTTTTTACTCTTGGAAATGTTATGAGTAACAGAAATATTATGATATTTGTATAAAGAGATTCATAGAATCGTACCTTTGAGAATCGAATTTAAATTTTGGAATTGTTTCAAATTATTGACGAATTGTAAAATGTATTTAAAAGCATTTGTAACGTTGGAAGAATTTTCATTTTATATTATTTTATTTCTTTTATTCAATGAGATCATTCTTAATATTTATTACATATTAAATATATGTTTGTATATTTTCTGAACAATTTCAAATTTTACCAATCATAATGGTTGTTGCTCATTACAATGTTAATGAAATTTCAAACTATCTCGTATAAATCTTCTATCATAAGTGTTAATACACTTCAGATATTAATACAATAATAGAATATACAATAATATATAATAATAGAATAATAATAAAATATCATTTTGCTCATCATGCTTATGAAAGTTATTTTACAATTATGAATAATTCAATATCTATTAATTTAATTTTTTTAATAATTTAATCATCAAAGTTACGAAACAGTTTCGAATTAAATTATAAACATTCATATTGACACTTTAATATTACCTAACAATTTTTTTTTCCAAGATTTGATATTTTTGAATTTGATGCAATATTTATAATTTAGATAATTAAGAAATTCTACCTAAATAATAAAAGCATATTACACAAACTAATTTATTTTTCAATTAAATGTTCAAAATTATTGCACGTAAACTTTCACAGTAAATTTTTACAGTGGTATAATTTTCTATTTACTTCTTACTGCATGCCATTACATGTTACCATAGAATTCTTTACTTTCGCTAGTAACTACATTTATTTGAACATAATCTAATCATTATTGCGTAATTACAGAAGATTACATCAATTAATTTGAAATCTTGAAATATTTATTATTTATCATATGACACAAGGTATTAAAAAGAAAATGTGATACAAATATAGGTCATTCGAAGCTTTATTAAAAAGTTATAACAAGGTTATTGCGGTATTTATAAATATTGACATTTTCAAACTCACTTCAATTTTCATTGTCTTGCAAAGTTCATTTTAATTTTGTTTCGTCTTAATAAATTGATCAGCTCTTCTTATTAATTTACAACACGTATTAGTATTTCAGAATTATAGAAAAAAAATATGATAAATAAACTGAAGACTTTTACGAATTTATGCGAAATTCAATTTATGTAAAACTTTGTAAAATAAAATATACGCAATGTTTAAAATTATATAAAATGTCCAAAGTAAGTAGTCGATAAAATAAATTTTCGTTTAATTTCCATTTTTTTAATCACATTTCTCTCAAAAGCCTGGGTATGATCTTAATTCGATAGCCAGAAACTATAGAAATGGCAACATTTGTAGTTTATTCAATTTGTTTTCAATATTTAATATTTATATAATTTAATATAAGTTTTAATGTGAATTAATTGTTCAATTAATGAAATTATAATAATTTGATTAGAGTGATTAATTTAGTAACGAGGACAGGAAAGCAAGCTAATTGTTCAATATAATTTTATACAAAAACGACGATTGGAATTCGTTAATTAAATTAAAATCTTCTTTCAATTTCCTCCTAGTTTTTTATTTGCCTTTTTTCGTTTATTTTATTTTACTCATCTTGTTAACTGTCAGAATTCTTCTAAATTCAGAACCCAGTCTTATGAAAATTAGTATTAGTGCAGCATACGCGCAATTGGCGACACACGTTAATTCTCTATTCATTGTGCGATGGAGAACAGTTCGACAAACGATGGATCGTCTATCTCGAAATAGAATGCTTTTGTTATTCGTCATTGGCACCGGTATCACTCGCAATTTCGTGTTCCCTCGCTCGGCCGACAAAAAGATCAGTCGCTCTGCACTTTCACTCGAATGCTTGTGTAAGTGAATCACCATTATTAGGCAAATATTGTTCGTTTATTGATTGCGATGTTGCGGGTATTATGGCAACGGGGAGACAAGTATAGGTAGCAGTAACATTTCGCAAACCTTTCTGCCGCGACGTCGACGCTGGTAATGGGTGATCGGTTTAAACAGTCATCGGCCTTAGAAAGTGAACCAACTGTCACTTTTTTCTTCTTTGCGCAGACAATATGGAAATCGTCGAACGATCGTTGCCATTATGTCAGACGGCAGCTGTTTTTCACTGAAAATTCACTCGATAACGTATCTCGGATTTTCTAACATCAGATTCGATAGTTACATTGAGAACGTTTGAGGTTAAGTTACTTGAAGAATTAATCTTCTAGCATCACGCACGTCAAAATTTACACAATTAGATCATTTAGAAGGTTTAATTTATCAGAAAGACGAAAAACGTCTCGTAGATCGTTAATAGACATCAAATTTCATTCGAAATAGAATAATAAATCTTATTGTTTTTATTTTAAAAGTAATATAAGAAAAGTAACATTATTTTATTCCATTTAAGTTAATTCATATAATTACGAAACTAAACTAACGTTGTTTATGCAATTTTACGTCCTTATGAAAATAATTAAAAAATTTTGCTTTCAGATTTCTGGAATTATATAATTTTCAAAAATACAGAATTGTCCACAGTCCAAAACTAGCGAATGATTTATAGAAAATGAAGATGAAATCATAGAATCGAAAACATTATTTAAAAAATGAATTTGTACAAACAAATAGAAAATACAAAATAGTTGTTTTATTCGATACTCAAATAATAAAATAATTTGCTTGTTTAAATAAATCACCGCAATATTATTTCGAATAAACACCGAATAAAATGACATGACGTAGTATTTAAATATAACTAATTATCTTTATTATTAGTTTAATTCAAATTTTGTTGTTAATTAATTGAGCGATTACGTACGTAGAATGTATAATAAGTTATAAAAATTATTTCGTTTCTTAAGCTTTATATTCTGAGTAAGTAATTTCAATTGACTAATAAAATAATGTCTAATTCATATAAGTGTCATCAAGTAACTGTTGAAATTATTTTGAATTTCGCCATTTTCAATCCAACAAATTACATCTAATCAAAAGACTGTCTTTCGTTTCTTTTTAGTAAAATATTCTTAATAAAATTGAAAAGTTCCAGCAAAATTTAATTCCAAGTTTTATTAACCCACTGAAGAATAATTTACCATAATGTTATAAATATTTTAATTTATTTAAAAATTTACAATATAAATATATATAATATAAATAATATAATATAATATAATATAATTATTAAATATAATTTAATTTACTTAAAATTACAAAAAGTAATTAAGCAAATCCTTGGAATTTCTTTCTCAGTAGTCTCAATATTAAAGGAATAGAAATCAGTAGTATAAATTGATTAAAAAAAATTGCAAATGAAACATTTATTATCGTTACTCTTTAATATGAAAACTATTAAATATCATACGCATACTCATTCTTTATTATTACACATCCTATTATTTATAGTAAATAATTTATTACTGACTGTATGTGACTGTGAAAGCTGCCTTTACACATAATTCGTATAATCAATAAAATTTATTATCACGTCACACTCACACCTTTCAAATTTTCCCCAAAATATGCATAATTTTTAAAAAAATGAACGATCCCAACGTCTATGTTCTATATTCTGCTGTTCCAGCTGCTCTACTGTTCTTTTCTCCCGCCTAACTCGGATTTCGTTTTCACCGCCACGATCGCGACGAAGATCAGAAATCGCCTGCGATGCGCGTGTGGCTTAATGTGACTTTTTATCGTTTGGCACGTCGAACGCGTGCGGTTGTCACAGTGGCCACGCACCTGCACGCCATTGCGTACACGTCTGACACGCTTCGATGTACATAGTTTGCAATGCGTGCAGGTGCATCTGGAGAGACATCCGAAGCGAGCAACGGGACGTCGCGTCCCGAGGCACCGTGACCTTCGTGATATGCGAGCAGTAATCTTAATCAGAATCGTGCGTCCCGTGGGGAAATTTATTTCTCCGTGGAAGGTTAAACGGCTTGCATCAGTCTCTATTTTTATTGGACATATTTCATTTGCTAGATGAAGTACGCCAGTTTTGTACGCGTTCAGATCTCAACTCGGTCGGACTTGAACACTTAAGGGGGTATTCTAGTGTGAAGTGAACTTTGTTAGGGAATTTTTTGCAAAGAAACTATCATACCTTTGACGTGGTTTATTTGTACGTATTAAAATTTTTAAATAATAGTTTTATTTAATTCTATTTAATTTTATAAAATATTAAATATTATTAAACAATTAATTTTAAATGTTTAATTTTATTTTTAATATTATTAAATAATTAATTTTTATATTTAATTTCATTTAATTTTATAAATAATTTTTAAAATTTGTTACACCTTCGACAAGGTTTATTTTAACGTTTTAAAATTTTTTTGGGACAAAAAGAGTGGAAATTAGTGGCACTGCATACTCTCAAACATAGTCGTTTTTAAAAAAGGTCGTCTCACGGTGTCCATGATTCCGGCCATTCTGCTTGTCGAAAATAAAAAAACGTGAATGTTCCTTAATTAGTATGTTTGGCTATAGCAGGTATACCAAAACAAAAGAGAAAAGTCGGTAATTAAAAAAGTGGCGATACTTTGAAGTTCGATTGTCGATTTTTGCATGTTTTTGTTAAACTTTGGAAGCCTAAAAAAAAATATAAAAAATAAAACTTTTTGGTTGATTCTGGTAGGGGCTATAATCACACATATACTAAATGCGTACTTAAAATTTCGAGGATTGGTCAAGTAGATTTTGAGATATCATGGACACCGGTTCTAAAAAACATACTTTCCAGAAAAATGCCTTTAAAGTTTAGTATTGCGGTAATGACGTCGCGTCCTTCAAACAACCATAACTTCGTTAATTTTAGGAGTTCACATGTAACGTTACAGAGATTTATTTTTGAAACCATGTCCTTTAAGAATATGTAAAAAAAAGAAAATCGATTTTTTTCAAAAGTTCACACTAGAATACCCCCTTAACCTGTTTGGAAGATCGTTTCGAACAAAAATGTTAAATTGGTCGATTCGTCTTCGTTTTCGAAACTACTGATACTGTCGTCGAGTTAAAGCATTCATTCCCACATTCATAAACGTATGTGATCCTTCTGTATGAAATTGGAGGATGTATTTAGGTTGAAAGCGTAATATACGTAACGAATTGAAATCAGAAAGGCTATTACCAACAATAAGCGACCTTGCCAATATTTATCATAATAGATGCGGTCCGTAGAAGCACGCCTGCTTGCGTGCAGCGATAAAAGGTGATCATTTTGAACAATTTGTGTAAACTGGTCTGAACGAGTATAGATCAGTGTAAAGAAAAATAGCTTCGAATAAATGGTTATATTAAAAGTTTAGTAGCTGAAATTGTATCTGATCGTGGCTTATGCTACTTTCCCTTTCATTCGATGAAGACGAGTCGATCCGATGTAACATTCTTTGCTCAAAATGACTTTCCAAGTGACAAAGTCTGAGATCTGAAACACTCTGTACATAAATTTCATGTCAGTTGCTCGTGAAAATATTTGACAGCAGTTGTGGAAATATTTTCTAAATGTATCATGTGCGTTACGTAAAATACTTTCTGATACTTTTTGTGTAATGATGATACTATGCTATATCGGTTATAATGTATACTATGTGATGTATACGATTACAACAATATATATTATTGATATTATATATCAAAATGATGGTGAATCTAGTCAACAAAAAAATTTTCGGATATTTCCAGAAATGCTCGAATTTTTATAGTTTTAAATGTTTTCGACGAGATTGGAGACATTGAATTTCATACATTTGACTGCCACGGCGTTTCAATTTCTATAAATGTTTTGTAATGAGATTGAAATGAGACGAATATCATTGATTTTAAATTTCGAATAACATAAATAATTGAACAGCATTAAAAAAATTAAAAAATGCGTTTTCATTGCACCTCCATTGTAACGTAATAATTTGTGAAAAATATTTTGTTCTATGTAGGGAAATTATGAATTCTCGTAGGTATGTCTATAATTAAAATATCATAATGAATTAAGCGATGATTTCCAAAACGATTTGTTTAACAATATAAACATAATAAGGATACACACATGTACATATAAATAATGCTCATTGGAAACGTCAATAAAGTTAACAATAAATGAAAGAAGATAAGAGAAAGAAATTGATCTTCTTGGAATATTGATCGATGAACTTATATTATTTTAGAATTTATTATGGTTTCAATTTTTTGTTTTTCGTTTTTTTATCCGATTTTGGTCTTTCAATACGTGTTTACATTTACCGCTTTCTTTGCATTTAAAAACTATTGCCATGCCATTCGTTGATACAGCTATTCATAAGAGACTATTATTATGTAAATATATTAAAATATTCCTTTCTAACTATTACGTAGCGTCGTAACTAGAAAATCAACATAAAATGGGTACGTCACAATTTTCTTGTGCAATCTATATAGGCAAATTGATAACAAGTTATGATTAGTTCAATATATTCCACATAATTACACGTAATAGATAAATTAATACAAATTAAGTCTAATTACCTAATATTAATTCAATATGATTATTTATCATAAATTATAAATTTAATATTGGTGAAATTAGTGAAAATCGACAACATAATTATATAAAATTAAAACACACTTTGTATTAAATATATCATTATTCGAACCAATCATCAGTTTATATCACAAGATAATAATTTTCTCGTCATTTTGTTAACCTAATGTTTAAAAGTGAAACGAAAAAGAAAAAATATTTTAAACGACAAACTTAACGTAACTTACGTATAATAGTTACATGCAATATAACGTAAATACAAATAGTCCACTGTATTATGACAAAAGACCTTTCGGTATAGATATTTGATATTATTATTATATTATTACTGTTATGTTTATTATGTTTATCATTATTTATGAATTATTACATTATTATTATATTTTTATTTCATCTCCTTTAACTATATTATTATTATACTACCTACTGTATAATTTTCAAAGTTTATCAATATTCTAAACTGTATACAGATTTGACAAAAAGATATACAATATCTTAAGCATCTTGAAGTCTATTCATATAATTAATTGTGATTGTTGAAATCCTTTTATAATCTTGTCAATTACTTTGTAACCTGTATATCTATTTTTACACTTATTTCAAATTATAGTCATACCTCACTATAATATTAGTAAAATATCAAAATACTTTGTATAATAGACATAATACGCTCATAAAATTTTTCACAAGTATTCGAGTATTTTTCTGAGCAGTTGCAACACACGTAGCCATATAGTTACAAAGAACAAAATCATTGCAATTCGATTTATCCCTAACTTGAGATAATTAAAATGTATCTTGTTGAAAGTAAGTATGAATATCTGGATACTCTTCGACATACTTGGTATGATCATACATGATCAGATATAAAATACGTACATATTTATATGTTGATACTTATTGACGTGAATGTCGAAATTTGACGAATTGTCACGATCATTATGGTGGAAGAATTGTATGGGAACTGACAAATTTTTGGTACACCGAAGCTTGGTACTGACGCAGTACAAAATCGATCGAATTGTTAGTCAGTCGTGAATTGTGCCGCACAGTTTCATGCGTATTTTTGCCCCATGTCGGCGACACGTAGCATTGCTCGAAGCCTGAATATTAGGCAATCTAACGCGTCCAAGGCTAGCCGAGCCTTGAGCCGCCTTTCCAAGTGTTTCACTAACCCGACCGTTCGCTCGATCGCGACGGTTTGATCCGTGTCTCCTCGTGATTAGATCTTGGGTCACTCCTCCGTTTTGTCCACGTGTGCCACCTTCGGTTTTCCATCGGGTTACACCTTGCAACTGTGAACGTAAATTATGACCTTGATGCTCGAACAATGTCATAAGCGTTGGATCCCAAAACACTATAGAGAGTTCTCAAAAATGTTTGTCAAAAATGAAAAAATATCAAACAATCGTTGAAATTATATAAGATATACTTGTCAGTGCACAACGACAGGGACAAAGTTTGGGAATCATGTTTGTTAAGTTAAGATATTTTTAATAATATCCATTTTCTTGCGTACAAAGCAGAGAAAAAAAAGCACTTTTTCCAAAGTATCGATAACAAGATAAATAAATATAGAAGAAATGTACTTGAGAAATGGTTGACCTATTTAATCATTTTGTCAACTTAAAATGACACACTCAAATCATTTACGATGAAACAGTCGGACAATTTGCATATACAAAAGTTAATGCTCATTTGCGTTCTTGCATATCTTTTCTACTATTTTTCTATTATAGGAAAATAATAGAATGTATATATATACCTATGTATATGCAGTGTATAAACTTTTACAATAAAGATTTTTCAAAATTAATTGCTATTTGCTATACTTTTATAATTTAATAATAAAATATATAATATTAATATAATTGTTATATTATATAATTATTAATACATTATATTATAAGTATAATAGTATAATATTATATTATATTGCAAGTATTAGTATAATTATATAATAACACAATATATTTGTATATAATTATACAATAATAATTATATTATTTATATTGTTATTATATATAGTTATATAATTGCACGTGTCTTCATATAAATATAAATAATTATACAATAACATAATATATTTGTATATAATCATACAATAATAATTGTACTATTTATATTATGTAATTATTAATATCTTATGTTGCATAATTATATAATAATATAATATAATATATTTGTATATAATTATACAATAATAATTATACTATTTACATTGTTATTGTATATAATTATATAATTGCACGTGTCTTCATATAAACATAAATAATTATACAATAATATAATATATTTGTATATAATCATACGATAACAATTATATTAATTATATTATTAACATATGTAGTCACATAATTGCACGTGTCTCTAAATACTCACACGATAGCGTGTATCATTTTGTCGAGTTAAGTAGCAAATTGCAGTCGTAATTTATATTCGAAATGGAAGGATGATGGTTGATCTCGATTCAACCTTTCTCTATAGAAACGTCCCGTTCGTGTTATTCCTTTCC
This sequence comes from Tetragonisca angustula, assembly GCA_036937485.2. NCBI lineage: Eukaryota > Metazoa > Arthropoda > Insecta > Hymenoptera > Apidae > Tetragonisca > Tetragonisca angustula. Next base: position 2,548,284 of record JAWNGG020000002.1, read on the forward strand.
TCTAGTCTGTTCATAGCAGTTCCGATCCTCCGCAGTTCTTCGCTCGCGGAACCAGTTTTTCCTTGTCCGATTAAGGACCGGTCGCCTCATACTCGCCGGTTTATGTAGCCTAGAGTGACTCGATTGTTTTACCCGGTCGAACTGGAAAGCACGGTAATTGCTGCTTCGAATGGAAACGTAAGAAACAAAGAGTTTCGTCAGAGGTCCGACGGATGGTCCTCGACCTCGGGCACGTCGCTCGTTGTTTTGCAAGAAACCGCTTCTTTCTTCCACTATCCCCTTCTCGATGCGTTCGCCTTCGGTATTGGTCCTTTCTCGGCTTTCTCGCGTCGTGCGTTGTTTAACGTATAGGTCCGTTCATAATTTTATAACATCTCCTCTTTTTTCTCTTCCTTTTTTTCCCAGTAAAATTGAAGAATCCGAGTGCAACTTGATGGTAGGTTTTATTAAAGTCTACGCGTATTGCACGGTATAGAATATATTTGTATTAATAGTGTATACTTTCGATTTATTTCACATACATATACTGCTACGTTTTCTCTTTTCAATTGTTGCACACATTTTTGAAGACTCTAACTCGAATTTTTGAAGATTCTTGCAACTGATACTATCTAGAATAGATTTTAGTACTGAGGAATAATAAATATAATAATATATCTGTCTTACTTTAATATAGCATTGTATTATTTATTTCTTAACATTTATCGTTTTATTTTACATTCAATACATTTTATTTTTCATTTAATGTATCTAATATGTTATTAAATATTATGTAATAATATTATTTAATATAAGATATTGTGTACAGAGAATAATGTATTATATACATTAATATACATAGTGGATGCGGTGTATTATATGTTTATATTTTATTGTTAAAAGTAAAACACAAGATGTTTATTATTATTAGGTGGTTATTTTACAATATTCTACAGGAAATAGTAAGTTGAAGGGCAGGAATAAAATTTTGCATGGAGAGTTAATAGGATTTGTAAACTTTCAATTTTACTAGAAACATATACTTATTTCTTCGAAGGCAAAGAAGCTAGAAATCGTACGCATCAAGATAAAAATGTCAAAATTTTATTAATTGCTACGTGAGCGATCAGAACAATTTTGACTTTTTTTTATGTAACTTTATATTTATTAGAAATTCTCTCAAAGTCAAAATTTGACGAAACCATCGTTAGATCGCAAATCTTTACGTAATTTTATATTTTTGCTAAAATAATTTAAAAAAAACATTTTTAAAATGAATTTAACAGAAATTTGTTTCCGCTATTAAACATCCTTTTTATTTTATACATTTCTGTATGTTGCGTCAATTTCCTCCATTTCCTCCGTTACCTGTCATAGTGATTGTCTAAAATCTTTTGTTACAGGAAAACTGAAAATTTACCGTCATGCTAATTCGATGACCAATATATTAATTGTTTCATATCGGTCGAATAGTTCAGTTTATTCAAGAATGGTATTTGACGAATCGTTCTCGCAGCTAATCATACTTGAGTTTGAAATTTAATTCGTATTTTTCACGGGCATATTAGTATTTGTACACCGAGACACGTGACGCTAATTTTATCGTCACATTCATCGTAAAGTGTTATTTTCTTTTTCCTTTTGCTCGAAATCAAGCACGAGTGACTAATTTCGCGTGAGCAATTTTCAGTCTGCTATTTATTTTCTTTTTATCGTGTCGCGTCGAAGGCCATCCGCGTTAAAAAAACTTTTTATCTGCTCGAACGGTATTAGCAAGGTGCAGCGTTTTAACGTGTTCGCGACTAATACGTTAATTTCGTTTTCGTTGCAAAACCGAGGCAAATCACCGTCATAAAAGTTATAATTACCGTCATTCGTCCAATTTGGTTTTAAAAAAGACACCGAGCATGAAGTTCGTCAATACGCGTCGCAGGTTATTGGAAATATTAAAGAAAGAGGAATAGGAACAGTTACGCAATTTTTTACTTGGAAACGAATACGAGTGAAACTAATAAATGCGTAGATGAGAACGCGCAACTGTATGCTTTAACATACAGAGTTCATTAAGTAAACGAATGTACGTGCATTTGTGATTTTTATGGTGATTTACGACATTGATAAAGATTAAAAGTTTATACTTTGTACGAGTTGAGCAATTAGTTACAAATTGTTACATTGGAGTTTATATTATTATATTGTATTATTAAATATAATATTTTATAAAATATTATAGTATTAAAGTTTATATTATTATATTATATTATTAAATATAATATTATATAAAATGTTATATTATTAAAGTTTACACTATTATATTATATTATTAAATATAATATTATATAAAATATTACAGTATTAAATTTTGTACTATTATATTATATTATTAAATATAATATTATATAAAATATTATATTATTAAAGTTTATACTATTGTATTAGAATTATATCTGAGTTATACAGTTAAATACTGAAAATAAAAGATTTACGCTACTGTAATACAATCTAATTAAATTATAGTATACGTTTATAATAAAATTTTATAATATCTTGAGAAACGACAAATTAAACTTGAAATTAAAATCCGTGTATACGATATCAGTTGATTTTTACGATATCGAGAAATATTTTAGACAAAAATTGAATGATTTCTAGTACGTGTAATTTGATATTATGTATGTATAGTTTCTTTCGTAGATCAAATCTATCCTTTCAACAGACTATATCAATTCAGCTAGTTATTTTTTTTTTATAAGGAAGTACTAATTTATTTAACTCGATGAAGAGATCATTCAGATCAGTAGATTCAATGTATTCAAACAAATAGAAAGATCACTATTTTAAAAGATATTACGCTATTCGATATGAATTGATGCCGATGAAATACACTGTACACAAAAATTAGGGGATATTTCAAAATGAATATGAAGCATTTAATTTTTTTTTTTTTTTTTTTATTATTAAACAAGAAAGTAGGAAAGCAACCGACGTAATATTTTCTGATTTCATTTCTTATTTAATAAAAAAATAAAAAAAAAAGAAAATAAAATTAAATGCTTCATATTCATTTCGAAATATCTCCTAACTTCTACGAGCAGTGTATTTTCACATTCAGAGGAGCGTGCATCCTTCGGGAAGCAAGAGAGGCTTCGTTCCACAATCAGCAGTAGAGGATCGCGAAGAAAAAAGAACGAAGACCGAAGTCGAAAGCGGCAGTTTTGTCTGCACGACAAAACAATGTAATTAGCTTCTTGCACGACTTCCATCCTCTTTTTTTCCATAACTGTCGGCAATTCGTTCCCTGCCACGCGAACACGAGGACGAATGTCCCGCGCTCGAATTATATAACCCGCCACTTTCGTCGGGCGCCTCTTATGTCAGTAGGCTTTCAACGTCACGGCGCGCACTAACGCCGTCCAACTACATGCACGTACTTACGTATTTTCTCTCTCTCTCTCTCTCTCTCTCTTCGAAGAAAAATTCTCTCATTCTACGTAAGTACGTAGTGACGAGTCAGTTTTGAAATACGCACAAGTCGGAGTTTCACAATTTTTCAAGCGAACGAGTTTCGAACCGATGACACGATATCTTAAAATCTCTGGAAAATCTTGACTGCTTTTTTCTTGAAATTTTGAAAATCTCGATTCATATTGAATTTTGAAGGTCCTGAAAGTCTTGAACATTTCACAAGCGTATTTTTTTCATGTTTTAAATGATGTGATACGTAGTATAAAAATTGATAACTTATAATTTAAATAATGTGACAGGTAGTATAAAAATTGATAACTTATAATTTAAATAATGTGACGGGTAGTACAAAGATTGATAACTTGTGTAATTGAGAAAACATATTGTGATTGAAATAAATGTTGAAACAATTGTGAAAATAATTACAAAAAGTAGAACCTAGGCTGAAATTCGTTTCAACTATTTAATATTATAACAGATATAGCTACTGTAATTTGGACATTTTATGTTCTTTTGTGCATTATTATAGCTTTATGCGTTTTTGTGTTTTTAAATTATAAATGCACAAATGCATGAAAATGTTTAGTCGTTATTTATCAAAACCTTCAAGACTAATCAAGAACGATGATTAAAATTTGATTATAAAATCTGATTAAAATTTTATTCAAATATGTGGAGTTGTATAAATGGAAGTCTACTGTACTAATATTAGAACATTATAGTATTTAAATGATTATTCTGTATATTTATTTACTTAAAAGTATATTTATTTAATAGTGATATAAACTTGATCGAATTAATTGTTTTTTTTTTTTTAATATATTAGAACAACTCTCCAAATTAGCAGAAACATGAATTTCATTTACAAATCAATTCGCTATAATAATAGCGAAATTAGAAATCGCAAATAAATTCAGATAGTGAACAAAATGCATTAATTTTATACAAAGTATAATGAAAAACATTGAATCAATAACGAAAATAAATTATCAAGAATTTAAACTGTTTAACTTTGCGAAAGAAAATCATACTTGAGCTCATTTTAAAGCATAGAGACTCTATTTTGACAATTCTGAGTTCGTTTTTGCCAAAAGTGATTTCACTTAAATAAGTGGAAGAGTAAGGATATTTTTTGAAATTGTAAAAATTCAAATATTTCTAAAAACATTGAGAAATTTCTTTCATGATCACACCTGCTATAATTTTGAAAGTTGAAGTCTTCCTTTTGTACATACTCCTTAGTACTTGTATGAGCTTACCGTATGATTTTTTCTTGCTATTTTAATCATCAATCAATATCAAATATCAATTAGACGACGAAATACTGAGATTTTTTGAAATCTTTTGTCGTTAAACCCTAATGTTCAAAGTTCAATAAAATAAAATAATGAAAGAAAGAAAATCGTACAGTAAGTTTCAAAGGGTTCGTTATAAAGAGGAGATTTAGTCACGAAGAAAATTTTATTCTTGTAAAAATTCTGTAAAATTTCAAATTCTCAATTTTCACGAAATAACTTTACTTTCTCCACTCATTGCACGACGTAAAATCGTCTTTGAAGGAAAATGAATTTTGGACTGTCAAAGTTTGACATCAGTTGAATCGTTACATGATTTCCATCTTTTTATGAAATTACAACAATTTAAATTATCGGTTTAATTATGCTCGTCACTGTGTATACACGTACAATGCATATGTCTAAAATTAGCACAAATTTAATGTTCACAGTCCAGTACTAATTCCACGTGATTAGAATGGTAACCTTGTCGCTTTGACGATATCACGACGCGAGCAAAGAAGAAAGAAGAAGAAAAAACGAAAATTATGAAACGAGGAAAGAAACTTTCCTGCTTTATTGCCATTTCTTGTAATAAAGTTTTTCGCTGAGTTATCCATGAAATTCCTTCGTTTTATCATCCGTGTTTTCCGCCGTGTCTGCAATGTTGCTTTCGCGTATCGCTTTTGCATGTTTGTTTATCTGGGAATATTGCAGAAATTGTATTTGCAGCGAATTAGTGAACCATGTCTGGCTGGTTGAATAAACGACGATTTGGGTAACGAAAACGTGCATAAGCAAACGCGATTTATTGGAGTAAGTGTTTACCTAAGTAATCAAAGATTTTAACGAACCACGGTATTTGTTTTTAGGCAAACTTTTCTTTGGAGAGATACGAGTCCGTAAGCGGATTAAAAGGGTGCAATCGAAATATTATTATTAATTGTTTTATCTTGTTAGATGTATAAATAGAGTTAGTACAATGAGATATTCGAAAAATACGAAAATTATATTTGTAAGAAAAGAAATTTTTATTATACTGGAACTTGATGATGTTATTTGAAATGACATAATAATGAATTATCATCATTGTCATCGTTATGAATAAAAGTTACACTATTGAGTGGTTAAATTTATAAAAGTGAACAAATTTATAAAAAAGAAATTTTATTATATTTGAAACCTGACATATGACAATGACACAAAAATAAATCATCATTTCCATTATTATATTGGTTATTAATTAAAATTATTACATATTATTAAACTGTAGTGCCAAGAAATATTTCATCTTATCGGAAATTTGATCATTCTACTCGAGATTTGTGAAATTATTCAAATTCAAATTATTAATATTTGTAGTATTACATTAGTTACAAGTTAAATGTATCTATGTTATGTTATATTACAACTCGATGATAATACTTCATACAATTTCCAAGGATTATTTGTATCCTTCGCAGTAACATTGTATTATATCCAGAAATTAATAAAATTACGTAACATTTGCGACAATGATAATCATCAGAAATTATTCAACTGAAGTGATCAATTGTTACATAGAAAGTTGTCTTTGCTACAATAGTGGTTAATAATCTATTACGATTTATTAACTCAAAGAGAAAGTTTCGAGATATCGCAATACCAATGATCCATAGTGAATGGCGTAACTAGCGTAGGGGAGGGGGGCCTCTTGGGGCTTTCACCCTGCCAAATATTCGTAAGACGTTTTTGGTAAGGATAGCCGCGACATAAAAGTCAGTTAACAATTTATAAGCTTTTTTTCCACTACCGAAACTACGTTCGTGTAACATGTAAATGCGCGTTATTAATTTTTTTCCCAGCGTGGCAATATTGAAGTTTCGTCTTTGAGATTTGCATGGCCATTAATTATTTTTATTTCAATTGAAATGAAACGATAAAGACGGAGAAGCGAAGAAAAATGGGAGAAACGAAGTTTATATTGTATTCGATCATTCATATTTTCATTTATATGGATAAATGAAATCACTCTTGCCTAATTTATACGATGGACTTTCAACGTTGTTTTTGTTTCGACTCAGGAAAATTTATTAAATTTAAGTAAATATATTTATTTTCATTTATAACGTCATTGATTATCTATCTTGATAAAAGATCACAATCAAAATAAATTTTAAATAAGTCTTTCTATTTTTATTTCATTTTGTGTATTTATATTACATACAATATGTATCAATAATCTGTACAGTTTTATACTTTAATAAATGCGTAATTTGACATATGTATATGATTGATTAACAACGTGTCAAAAATGATTCATTCAGACTTCACTTTGATTAACTCAGTAAATTAAAGAAACACGATGTTACAAATATTATTTTCTAAAACTTTCATGAAAATTCACGATTGTTTTTGTGTCATTTTGTCGTAATAAATAAATTTAATAAATTAAGTCGTTAAATTTAAAAAATAATAAAAAACAATAATAAAAAATGAAAAATAAGAGGGAAGAAAATAATAAATAAATTTGTTCAATGTAATGTTGTATTCAGAGCCCTTATGCGCAACAATTTACTATGTCATTTGCAATATCGTAATAATAAATTGGCAACAAGCTTTAAAGTTATGAAATTTTGTTACAGTTTTGTAACTTCATATCGAAAAGGATGTGTAGTTAACTGGCAATTTGTCAAATTGACTTATTCTACTGTCACGCTTGTCATGTCAAAAAATTTATTACCATTGGTAAATGGTAACTTGTTCCTTGTAAAATTTTGCCAATAATATCAGTTTAATTGTGCAAGATAGATCGGGTAGAAAAATTGAGAAATTATCAAAAGTAGACTCTCTCTCAAATGTTAATCTCGAATGGATACCTACCATAAAACGTTATACAAATGTTGCAAAACGATGATACACCTGCTAGAAGATATACAAAGAATTCAATATCGTTTAATCAAAGTGTCGAAAAAGGCAATAACGTGGAACGAAACAGAGACGAATTTCTATTTAAAATTTCTTTCAACTGGAAATAAGGAGTTTCGCAATCAACAGAGATATTTAGTCGATAATTTAGAAATCGGTGGCATTAGGTGTCCTTGAAGCGCGCCCTTACGCGAAAATCGACTATGGTTGAATCGGTTGATAAATCGGAAAGAGATAGAGGGCGTTGCATGTACGTGGTTCATTGTTGCTCACGAAACTGACAGGAATTTTTTAAATAATTAATAACGTAAATATTATGCGTTCTATACAACGTTTTGACATTCTGTTACACTGTAACGAGAGATTATCATATCATGATTATATTGGTCAAGTTTGAAACAAATCTGAAAATATGTATATGCAATAATTTTATATATATTGTATTATATATAATAATTTATTCACAATAATATTTGTATAATACAATAATTTATATATTTATATATTTTGTAGAAATTATATAATATTTATAGAAATAATTTATATATTTTATGGAAATATGTAAGCTATAATTATATTGATAATCAATGTTACTTATTGTATTGGAAAATTTCGATATTCAATCTCAATTGAGACTATTATTGATATTTATTTTATTCTAAGATTAAGATGTTATTGGCATTGCATATATAAATATCGAACAACAGAAATAATTATTTGCAATATTTCATAAAACATACCAACATAATAAAAATAGATTTTATTTAATAGCTAATAATATGATAATTTGGGGAAAAATTATTAGCCTGTTGAAATAAATTGACTAAATAATACTTTATCGATTAGGATAATATGTATATTATTTAAATATATCATTTAAGGAGAAAGGACGAGGAAATATTTTTTATGAAAAAATTTGTACGGAATAATTCGTGAAAGTCCTGTAAGAAAATTACAATTATTAAACTTGTAACGAAATTAGTAAGTCAAATTATTTACAAGAATTATGTGTATTACATGAAACATTTTGAAATGGTGTTTCATTAACACCAAGACTCAATTATTATAGTTATTGATCAAGTTTAAAACAAATCTAGATATATATATATATATATATATATATATATATATATGTACACGGTATTTAATACAATTATACATCTTGCAGAAGTACTTTCAATCACAATCCATTATATCAATAAGCCATCTTTAATTAACTCATTATACACATTTCAGGTACCTATTCATATTACACACTTATTAATTTTTTCCTAAATACATATTTACGATATAATATCTCGTATCTTTTATATACATTTCCAAATTGATTTCCAAATTTTACAAATAGAGTCATAATAATTGTCCACTAACATTTTTTTTTTTTTTATTAAATACTCATCCACAATGAATCCATCTCGTACATTTTGTACATTCGAATCGGTTACAAATTTCGTCGACGTAATTATAACAGTCTTTCGTTACAACGTTAATGTGAAATTTCCATAACTTTTACATAACGCACGTAAAAATATGCGCAAGTCGCTCGAGCGAGTGTTGGAGCACTATCGCGAGCCACTGTACAGAATACATGAATGTGCCCCACATGAATCGAAATTCAACGATTTCAGAGCCGAGGCATATATGTATATAACATCGTCGCACGCTGGGCTTACGCTCCGTAACAATGCCCAAACTTTCTCCGTCACTTTCATTTTCGTTGGTCGGCTGGTCGGCTCTCTCGCGTCTCTCTCGCTTGGATTAGGAAATAGTGCGTGCCCCTTCCACATTTTACCCGGCTCTGGCCCACCTCTTTCACCATCGTGTCCGTGTTTCTCGCGACGTTCCTTTTCCTTCTTCCCCCATCTGGTTTACTGTCCCACTCGTGGTTTCTCTTTCGGGGCCTTCGTGCCGTTTCCGGTCGGCTCCCGCGATTTTAGAAAGGGCCTCCTACCAACCAACAGCAGCTCGTACGGTACCTTCATGCTCTTTGGAGAACATCGATCGAAACTCGAATCTTTGCGACCACGTGTTTTTTTCTTTTTTTCTTTCACTCGTTGTGAAACATATCGGTTGAACGTTTCACGTGATTTTTCTTTTTCTTTTTGAAAGATATTTTTAGGTGTTTCGTCCGTTAATGAGTTTCTCACGACATCTGTTTTGATATAGTTCGAGAAAGTCGAACAGAGTGAGGCTTCAGTAACTCAAACTTGAGAGTTAGGAAAAAGTTTATTTGGTCTTGTTTAGTTTTTGGATAAGAGAAATTTAAACGAAACGAAAATAACAATTAGCGATAAATTATCAGCATGAATCGCTTAATTTTTGAATCAAATAATGAAACAGTTTACTAATACGAATTTGAGTGTTTAGCTTGTACTAAAACTTATGATCAATAATAAAATTGTTGTAATTATTTATTATAACAAGTTATAATAAATATAAGTATTAATAGATATCAAAGATTCCAAGAAGATAATATAGGTAACGAAATATTGAATAAATACATACCTTATTTATCACAATATATATAAAAGATATATATATATAAATATCATAACTAAAGATAAAGGTAAATGCATTCTTAATTTGTTATTTGTTAAACTTTTAGATATTTGATAATTTTAAACACTCATACGATTAATTTCTGGATTAAATGATTTGAATTACCAACGAACGTAGAAATCAGTTTTTATAATTATCGATAACTTTTATTGATAACAGAAGTGGTACTGATTACGAACAATCATTACGAATGATTAACGTTTCCTTTTTGGTTTCGGGCAACTATTTTTGACGACAGAAATTGTTACGAATGACCATTATCGGTGATGAAAATACTTCTTGCCTACTGATAATCAGTATTGCTCGCGAAAATTATTTTTGGCCATTGATAACTATTATTGATGATGAAAATTTTTCGTTCGATTACTTTTAATTTTTATTGATTTTATTAACTTCCTTGCGACTGCACAAATATTAATTGTACATAAATAGAATCTTCGTTAACTGAATTTCGACTATTTAATCTTCAAGTGGACTTTCAATTCCTTTCTTCAGCCTCAATGGCTGAAGTTTATGTTCAATTGATAGCATATTCGTAAATGGAAATAAAATTTCTCCTGCATCGTTAGAAACATAAAGAGACATTACAGAATTATATAAATCTTCAAATAACAATGTTGACACGTAATACAATTGTTAATTTAAAATTAAATTGATAGGGCTGTAACGACCAGTGGTCCATTTTAGTCTATCTATTTAATGTTTTATTACGTAAATACTTGCACAACAGCATTTAGATTTATACTACTATGACTTAAAAGAGATGTATAATCTATCTGCACTGAATATGCATTTTATAGATTAGCATACTGCTTCATATTCATATGAATTTTTATCTAAACTTGGGCATTATTTATATAAAACACTTTCTCCATTATCTATTAAAATTTTAAAATTTCTGAAATTATTCAATTATTTGAAATTGTTTAGTATCATTTTTATGTAAAATTGGTTTCTCGAGTAAATGTATTTTTTTCTAAAATAACACATGTTTCACTAAAATATCGTCTCTTTTTGCACGAGAAATAAAAAGTATTTTTACTTAATATAGCAATTTTAGTTCGACGTTCTGTTACTTTTATTACTGACTGCAAAATTTTACTGATTTGTAAAATCGGACATTTCCTATCCAACAATTCGGTACAAAAAAACATATTCGCGACTAGGAGGAACGTTTCTCGTTCCATTTACATATTCAATGATAATAATTTACATGCAAATGACATAAAGACAGACGAGCAGGGTAATTAAAGTGACACCATTTTCTTTTTCTTTTCTTTTTCTTTTCTTTTTTTTTTCAACACGTATATTTCACTTTCCGTTGAAAAATAATGCCGTAAATCGTCGTAGGAAATAATAGAATCTGCACAAATCAACTCACTCGGCGCACCACTATTATTCGCTAGAGATATTTACAGTGACTGGAACTGTCTCATGATGAGGTCTTTGGTTGCGTTCAGGGAGAGGGAGAGAGAGAGAGAGAGAGAGAAAGAGAGAGAGGCGGATCTAGAGAAGGACACTTTACATCCTCCGTTCCACCGATTTCCTCTTCGATTGAACCCTCGTTTTAGGAATTAAGGGGAGAAAGAGGGCTGACAACATCCATTTCTCGTGGAGACACGAGTTGTTTTGCTGTTCTTTTTTTTTTTTTTCTTTTTTCATTTTCATCGTACAGAGATAGCGAAAAAGAGTGTGCAGCGCTAGCCTACCCTGTTCCTCCATTAATAAAAATAAAAACATCGAAGGGGTTTACGATAAGTACACCATGGTGACGACGATTTCGTGAAACAAATCGACAATAGGACGTCGTTTGATAAATAGTAGCGAGTTGATAGTTTACTTTAAATAGTAATATTAAATGTAGTAGTAGTGAAACGCCTCGCGGGCAATAGTTACGAAGTGAGATCAGTATGTGGATTTTTATAATGCGTCGAAGAGGTATTGAAGTCGAAAAAGGGGGCTGGGAGAAAAGGACGAGAGAGAGAGAGAGTATGTGTGTGTGTGTGTGTGTGTCTGTGTTGTGTGTGTGTGCGATAAAAGTTAATGGTCGTAGTCAGGAACATGCGACATTTACACATCGAGTACATTTAAACGTGTGTATTACGTCATCTCGCGTCTTTTCAAGAATTTTTCCGCCACGATTATCGTCGTTGGTTCGACTGTTCTTTAGAAGAAACCCGACGACTTTCCTCTCTTCGCAACTCAGTGAGGTTTAAACACCTCTGTTTCTGCTTACGCTGATCAGATTGCAAGTTAACTGTTGCCTGTGAATTATTTGGTGGCTTGACGTCAAGTAGGAAACTAATTTGTTAATTACTTAATTAATTTGGTAATTTTAATGTCGAAATGGTACGCGTAATATAATTGATAAGTAATTGACATTAACGTGTTAAATAATTAGATATTTCTTCGAATGAAAATATCCTTATTAATCTTGGTTGAAACTTCTTTTTTTTTACTTTTCAAATTATCTGCTTATTCACTTGACAAATGATCCGTAATTATAACAGATACACAAACGTTGATTTCAAATAACTTTGTGCGATTTATCATCACGTCAGCCATTGTTCATCGATCAATACAAAAATTTAATTAAACTATTTTCCAACCCAACGTCAAGTCATAAAAACAAATTGTTCAATTGAAACATTAAATTAACTGAATTAAGTTATCGAATTGATGTTGCAAATAATAATACATATTTTCAAATTAAATTAACTTATCCTATACGAAATTAGACTAGAAGATATCTTTCTGTGCTTGAATGTTTGTTCGTACTAATCTTTGGTCAAAGTGTTTTACATTGGATAAATAGTGCTTCATAATGATCAATGATGCATAGCAGTTTAATAGGCGATTTGCAATTATATACTTCAGATCAACAGTTTTGTGGCAATTAATATCTTGTGAGTGCTCATTAAAATTACTAAAAGTTTAAATGTTTAATATCGAACGGGGAATCCATCCATCATTCAGTATATTATAATATTCTCTTTGAATCTTCAATAAGTAAACTAATTATTTTAAGCATTTTATTCTAATATGTACGTAATAAGAGAATGTGTAGAATGTTAAAATATTGAGAATTGCGTCGTAAAATACACATCGAATTCAAAAATACTATTATCCACAATAAATACTGAATATTAAAAATAAAAAAATGTCCTAAGAGTTTTGAATAGAAAATGTATGTAAATACGAGCACTCGAAGACTAGTAATTCTTTGCAATCCTCCACTTATATTTAATAACATTATCGTCTATCATTCATCGATCAGCTCCAAATTAAATCAAGCACAAAAAATATCTAAATTGTACATTGAATCGATACAACAGACATAGGTACATTTTTAGAATAAAATATATCTCTTTCGATGATTTTCAGACTGAAATCAACTAACCTAAACAATTAATCCAGAAAGGACTAGAAGATATCCTTTTGCTCTTAAACACAGTGGCGGACAAAAGAAAGTTTAAACACGAGATAATTTCACAGAATATATAAATAGAATTCTATTTAACAAAAAAATAATAATTATACTATATTTATACTAGTTTCTTCGCGAATTCTCTAAAATATACAAATGGAATTATATCTAACAAAAGGATAATAATTATATTTAATAAAATGCTTAATTATCATTTGATAATATATAATAATTATGTTTAATAAAATGCTGTCAATGTCACTAATTTTTAACATCATGTTAAAAAAAAAAAATACCAGTTTTAAACTTTCTCCTGTCCGTCACCAATTTTCCACATCAACTTGTCCAACAAACGCTTCATAATGATCAACAGCGCACATTCGTAATTACAAACTCGAACTGATGCACTTACGTACAGCTCTTCGCGATTTTCCCATTCGCTGGGTCATCTATCGTTCATCGAGCTCAGTTGAAAACTTCAATCGGTGAAACGCGAAATTCCACGAACGTAACAGTCCTATCCGTTAGACTTGTCACGGTTTTGAAACGCGCGCACGTGAAACGATGAAACCGGAGGAAAAAACGTATTGAGCGACGAGCCTGCGTGACAAGTGTTCGATCTGATTCGACAGAACCGACCGGACGACCGATAGGGAGGATAAACTGGACCGCAAACAGCGATATCGCGATAAACCACGACGACGTACCGACTTGTTTGACATCCTGCATAATTCGTGCAATCTGACGCGAGACGCGGATATTTGAAGTGACTTGCGCGGTGTTGGCTAATAGGTACATAACTACAAGTACGTTATAGTTACAGTTTCGACCGCCCATTTACGCAACAATATGCATTACGTCTATCGAAGGTCAGATACAGACAATTAGATTCCTAGCTATGCGTGTGACGAGCCTAGCGTTTGCTCTGCTCGTGTCATTCCCCGGTTTTACGATTATGTTACGCGAATGTTTCGCGACTGCGACACTCGACCAAGCATCGAGGACCCAAGCAACAGTTTATAGGTAATTTGAGTTTTCGAAACGAAGCTGGAACGTCTGAATAATCAATTAACTTTCATGGTGGAAAGATATTAATAGTGAGAATTGATCGAAAGAAGGATTCAACCCTGCTACGATTTTCTTTTACAGAATTTCTATGTTTCCAATCTTATTTACATTTTGGGAAGAATTTTTATTCAGAAGATGACTATGAAATATTGATTACTTTAGGAAATACTAAAATATTTAGAGAAGATGTTCAATGGAGATATTTTTGACACCAGAAAAGTACAAATGAGTCAGACAAAAAAAAAAAAAAAAAAATGTAGCATGATCAGAAAAATGTAAAGAGTTAAAAAAAGGTTAACACATCGACGCAATGTTTCTTTCATAATCTTTTTCAACTCATTTGCATTATGGAATTCTATTTTCTAGCGTTGTGTCCACGAAAGAAAATTCCGCGGATTCGCATAGTACTTGGCTATTCCTTTCATTTTAGGAAATTTAAAAGAGTAACTTGCAACGTTAGCGATAAATTATTGCTTGGCCCTTGACGGGTTAACAAATAACGAATATATATAGTTGTGATCCCGTGCGCCTTTAACCCTTTATATCCTGAGGGTATTTACTTTAGCATCGCCTCATATAAACGCTTCAATGCGACAATTCCTCACGGTGTTCAAAAAGAAACGTAAAATGAAAAATTTATGAAACGCTGAACAATAACACGGAAACGTTTATACGTTCTTGCTTTTTGTAGTACTATGTTTCAGTTTTTCTTCTTTTTTTTCGGTTTGCCACCTTGAATGCAATACAGTAGAGAATTTGTCATAGAGAACGTTTTATTCGTGCATCTATAGAGAATTGCAGACAATACACGTAATGTGAAAAGATATACACATATGAAATATCCAATAACGTTTCCCATAACTTTTATCATGTGAAATAATATTTTCCATGGAGGTTCTATATTTTCAACTATATTTCTAAAAAATACGAAATTGCATAGAAGTCTGCTGAATTTTTATTTGTCGAATACCTTAATATTCGAATGTTATAGTATCAGAATGGAATGTGTATGTACTATTAATTAAAGGATTATAATAGCTAGTGGATGATCTATTCTGATGATCCGATCAGGATATCAAGACATTCGAGAAATAGGAATTCAAATGGGGAAGGCTTTTACATTACATTATTAGAAAATTTCTTTCTCTATTCATTATGTTTATAATATGTCAGAAACCATCAACACAAAAATTTAACAAAATTGTCTGAATTTAATTTTAGACTTAAAGGGTTAAAAGTATCGACAATTTTAATAATTTAAATAATTTGAAAATTGCTTTATGTTACCCATTCAGACAGAGAATAGTAATGACAAAATTCCATTCAAACAAATAAACTAAACGCTATGCATTGCAAAAATTAAAAACTACGTTTGAAGAAAATGTGAAAAAGTTCTTATTAGTATGCTCTTCGATGAAATTGTAAAATATATCACAGAACGTAAATTCTTTTTGTTTGCTAAACTGAGTGTAAGATTGAAATATAAAAGTTTCAAGAATCATAACAGATCTTGAAGAAAGGAAACAGATTTTTGCATAAATATGACGAAGCTTCAAGCCATGGATAATCAAGTTGTCTAATTGTTACGTTACGTTAATAAGTATTCGTAAAAATAACAACTTCGATTGAAAATATGAATATAATTGAATTATTGTTCAACGAGCAAAATATTACTATATTATCTTAATTTTAAAAAATGAAATTGAAAAAGTTATATTTGGAGCAAATAGTTGAATTAAAATTAATTATTAATATAATGTTCAACAAAATTAAATTAAATTATTTGATATTGAATTTTACATTTGAAATAAATGTTCATACTACATTACCTGATTTAAATATTCCGATTATTTCTACGAGAGTTATCTAAGGTTAAGAATGTGTCTTTAAGTTGTAGAATTATTTTCAAAATTTCAATCAAACAAAACATAAATGTTTCCAATATTGTAATTGTTAACAAAATATTGCTAGGTGAGCCATATGACTTATTGAAGTAGTATCGTTGTGTTGTAAATGACCATTGTAATTTATATTATATTAACCAAATATGGAATACTTATTTTTATTTTGCATCTTATACTGATTGAGATTAGTGATAAAATTAAATTAGATTGAAAAGTCAACACTGAATTCAGTGATATTTAATTTTCTTAGTCGTCAATGTCTAATAAATCACTTAGCAATACTGACTATTTTGTATAATAAAATTTTAATTGCAACTAAAAATGTTTAAAACTAGAACTATCAAAGTGATCAAAATGACCAATTCATAATTTTTTGTAGAAATTTTACGGTCTATAAAATTTTACAGACTTGTAACGAGACTATTTTTAGAGATTTGAATGATTTTTCAGAAATAAAAGCTTGTGTTTGTGCATTATACTACAAAATTTTTTCTACTTTTTGTGTTATAATTTTTCTATTTCGTCGTTAATGTTAATGCTAAAAATTTCAAAAAAGCACTTTGCATTTTCCTTGAATGTGAATTGCGGATTTCTATGCATTTTAAAATTTTTATTAATGTACATAACTGAAGAAATATAGAACCTGAATAGAAATTTACTTTATCTATTGTATAATAAGCACTCGACTTCAGATATTTTATCTACTTTTGCATGTTAGATGCATTGCGTGCTTGTTGCATAAATAAAAGTTCGCAATTTAATAAGCACTTGTAGATTAAATTAACATTAAGTGTCTTTGTTCGGACAGAATAATTTCGTTATTATTATATCAAATTATGTACGAAAATCCTTGTGACATTATTTTACAATGCATCACGCAATAAGCCCCATTTTTTATTTTTACACGAACGCGACATTTACCTATCAGATTGTCACATCATTAGCCTTGTCACGAAATACATTCGCAATTCGAGTTTGTTTTGACGTGTACTATATTATTAATCGTATTGCATATTTCTTTCGGGATTGTATTTAAAAATGACCGAGTGAAATTATTTTTAAATATTTTTAAATATTCATGAAACAGTTTGCGAAAATTCTAAACGCTTTGCGATCACAAACGAAATGTCTTGAGAGCTTTTTTTTTTTTATTAAAACTAGAGTTCTAATTTGTAAGATCAGGTTACAGAATTTCATAGCGGATATTTAAAAAAAATATGTTATTAAATAGAGGATGATTCTATATGAAAAAATAAATCTGAGAAGAAGAAGAAAATTTGTTCATTTAGGATTTCGTTTGTAAGAAAATCAAGTTTGGAGATTTATTTAATTACATTAGATTATATTTAATAATTATTGATAATTATATTTAAAATTAATTTAGTTATTAATTTTGGATTTATTAGGAATAAATAATAAATAGCATTACGTTATAGAAGTTAAAAATATCGAAAATTTTCCATTTTACGAATATTTCCATTCTGTACTATAATTTCATTTGTCATTTGCCTAAAACTGTTTAAAACTGTTTCTATTATTCAGTATGAAAAGTATCTAGCACCGTAGTATTATATGTTACTAATATTGCGAATGTATTTGCAAAAAGATATTTGAAGGAAACGCAAAACTTTGTACTCTTTGCTTTAAAATTGTTACAACGATTTACAACAAATATTTAAATATTGACGCGAATAAAAGCATTTGGAAATGTTGCACAATACTCGTTTAAAAGATTAATCTCAAACTATAGATAAAAACGTTCATATCGTTTTGATTAAATGGAATTTTGATTGTAGAGATTTTTGATGTAGCGCTCGAATCGAGGAAATTATTTAATCTTTGTCTGGCGAATGTTGGATTCATTGAGACCGACCGAGAAACAAAAGTCGACAAGATGAAGACGAATGTAATAAACGTTTTAAACGTATTTGTAACAATTAGTTATTTAGACACGTTTAGACTTGTATTTTATGCGTAAGTAAAATAAACCAATATTATATAATTATGATAAAAGGTATGTGATGATAATAATAATATACGTCTGTGATAAAAGATATATAATAATATGATATTATGATAATAAATGTAAAAATATTACACGTTGAAACGTAATATATACACCATAAGTGCATTCGTTTCTCTCTCCAATTATTATATAGAATATTATATAGAATTATATAATATCACATAACAATAGAATTATATTAAAATTACATAATAATAGAAAACAAGAATCCATTGAAAAAAAAAAATATTTAAAGGGTGGTAACTTTCTTTTTTAATATAATTATGAAAAAATAAATACGAACATAAATAATAAAATATAATTACAAAAATATGAAATAAAATAATGTCGTTTGAAAATTACGATTTTCCAAAAAAATTTATTCAATGTTGAGATCAAATCGCAACTTCTTGTAAATCTGAATGTATCCAGCATTCGCATGTATCCCGTTCGAAGGATTCATAGATTTTTTTTCTTCAAAATTAAAGAAACTGATCAAAAATCATCACGTGCTCTAAGGTCACCAGAAGCTAGCTGTGTTGTGAAATTTTGAAGAAAAGCGACAAAGAAGCGAAAATTAGATATCGCGTAAGTGCGCCAGCAGATGATAATCGCAACGCGCACTTCAGCCATAATCGGTTGCGTGTATACAGGCGCTACCTGTGTATCCGCCGCGTACATATCTGTCACGTCATAAAAAAATGCCGCGCGCTTCAAATTCTCTCTCTTTTTTTTTTTTTCTTTTTTTTTAACTGCTATGGACGGATATAACCGCGTCGATTTTTTCATCACCGATCGGGCCGCACCTCACTCGTTTTGTTCATAATCGAATCATTTGAATCTGCGGGATTACACTCTGCGAACGTCGGTCGACGCCTGTTTTGATTTCTCCGGCTGCACTCGAAACGGAATTTCGAAAACAATGCGGCCCGCCGCTACGCGCCAGAGGGAATGTCGTGTATACCGTCGCTGACAAAATCAATAACATGGGCAGTGATTTTTCAAATTCTCGCGCGACTGTAAATGGGCAGTGATTTTTCAAATTCTCGCGCGACTGTAAATGGGCAGTGATTTTTCAATTCCGCACGACTGCAAATGGGCAGTGATCTTCGACTTCACTTTCAATCCTTGTCGTTTCCTTCGGGGTAAGGAGAATTCTTTCCTACGAGTTGGTTACTTTCAGAAAAAAATTCGTCCAAGCTCATCGTCAAGCTGTCTCTCTCTCGATGAGTCCTCGTTTCGAATTCCCACTCACGTTGAATCCTCTCTCTTGCGTTTTCGATACTCTCGCGAGAGTAGGGAGATCTTGCGACGTGATTTCGAACGTGTCGTTCCAAATTGCTTCGCATTATTTCGAGGAACAATGGCGAAATGTTCGGGTACGGGTAAATTTTAAACGAAGCCACCCAGGGCGTCGTGAAAGTCTTGCAGATAAGCGAGAAGTTGAGGCATGGTTGGCCGATCTCTGGAAAGGCCTAACCAACAGACGGCCATCACGGCGAAGAATTCGTCCGGACATGGTCTTGGTTGGGCCAGTCGGTAACCATCCCGGAGACAGGCCATCATTTCGAATGGGTCCACCTCGATGTATGGTTGCTGACCCATCGTCGCCAGCTCCCAGAGAAACACTCCGAACGACCACTAAAGAGAAAATTCAAAAGAAAGAAAAGGCAATAATTACTTGTTACGTTTGATAAAAGTGTATTTGCACCGATATGGTACATGAAGTTATTATCGTTGGTGAGTGTTATCAGTTGTGAAAAATTTTCGTTTAAAATACTCGTACAAGGTCTTCAGAAAGAGGTCTTGTTATAATAAACTTTACCAACATGTTCCACGGGTGAAAGTAAAATTAAAAGATGAGACAGAAACGTAATGTTTCGTTAAAAAATTAATGTGAAATAATATAAAATTGCACAGAGGAATTTCTTCTTGATTTATTACGTTCTTCTTTTCCATAAGAAATATTCCTTCATTTTTATGGTTCTATAATTTATATAAAGTGTCTTTTGAATAAAATTTGTAATTTAAATGAAATTATCTTTTCCTTTCGTTTGTGTATTCACCTTGCCAAACCTTGCAAATTTTTAATTTATTAATCGGACAATTTATTTAACGACATATTGAATATTTAATAATTCGTTTGTCATCATAATACGTTTGAAATTTTTTTATACGTCAAATTCTTTCAATACGAAATTGTCATCGATAATATGATGTATTTTGTTCTGAAATAATTACTTTCATATTTTATGTGACATGTGACAATATTGTAACAGAAATTACAATTTACATTATGTATGTATCTCTTTGGAAATACAAGCAAATTTAAATATATAATTATATATTTATAAAATCGTTTCTCGTTTAAATGAACTTTCTTTTTGTGTTTTAAAGAATCTTTTTTCTTTAAAGAATTGATGCATTACATATATAATATTTCTTATACTTTTTGTCAAATATAATTTAATTTGTGAAATATTTATAAAATAATACTAATAACAACATGAAATAATTTTATTAATTATAATTCAATTTGTTGCAAAGATACGAATTTTACCAAATTTTGTTTTGATGTAAGTATTTTTTAAATTGACAGCTCATAGTTAGCCACTACATACAGCAGAATTGTTACAATAATATTACGTATACATAGAGTAGATTTTGATATTTTATATTGACATTTTATACAATTTCATATTTTTGCGAATACAATTAAAGAAATGGAAATTTGTTTCTATATTTCATATATTTTTGCATTCTTAAATCCACACTCTAATGATCATAATAATCGTTCTTTACTACAGTGTTAATGAATACAGTTTTAAAATATTTTATATAACACACGTAATATAAAAATTTTTCTGTATTAAATATTCAAACACTTTTGTGAGTATATGGTACATGAAGTTATCGAGGTACAAATAATTTACATAATTGGAGTCCACAACTGGAATCTATTAATTCTCCCCATTACCTATGAATCACTTATGAATGTGATTCTAATAGGAGTTTACGTTCACATAAATGAATTAAACTGCCAGAAGTTCGTTTAATAGGGTAATAACTAAAATTTAGTATATAAATGGAATGGATGTGAACAAAGTACTGCTGTAATAGGTTACTAATGATTCAGTTGAGACTATAAATTAATTTTTGTTTAAAAATTTTTATCAATTGCAGTATGTCAATATTTTAAAATTATCGTTTATAAAAAGCATATTTTACATGTATTTTATATAAGTAAAAATTTTAAATTGACTTTTATAAAAAGTAAGTATTTTCAATTAAGAATGTAGATTGCAGTAATGATAAATAATAAGACATACTACTACTATTTTAACATAATTTACATCTAAAGTTCCTCTGATTTTCTCGACATGCTTTCAATTATCATCACTAATTTATACATTGAATTAATGCACAAGTCACATTCAAATATTCAGTATTATTATTTATAATGCACGTATTGCGTCGTTCACAGATAATCGATAACTATTCCATCACTACACACATTTTTTTGATTCGTTTCAAAGAATTTTATCAGAGAATCGAATTGCCGATTATTTTCAAGAAGTGGGAACGCTACGAAAGTTTATTGGCATTCAATACGAATTATTAGTTACCACGTCCGTCGCCGTGCTGTACTGATTGTGCTGGAGGGTCTCCAAGGCCATCCAACGAATAGGTCTGTTCTCGTTATCACCGAGACAATGATAATCCTGGGGGAAGAGATCTCGCGCCAAAGCCGTATCAGCTAATCGCACGCGAAGACTGCTTGGCTCGATCAAACAGTTTCTGGCAGCGATATCCCTGAAACGATGGTGGCTGGTTAAACACAGGATGTTTCAAACCATTCTTTCAATTAAATTTCATACCGTGACATGAAGTAGCACCTTTACTAACAGCTGATGTATCGGCTCCACAATTTTTGCCTTATTTCTCTCATATTTTTTTTTATTGATTCTATTTGAGATACGGTGTATAAATTTGAGAATTTCTAATTCCAAAATTGCAATATTTTCTCAGTTTTCAGTATATTTAAGTAAAACAAAATAGGCAAAACAAATAATAAAATTATTACTTCTCAGTAATTTCTACTTGGTGATATCGACGAGTTCAAAAAGAACGCGACGAATTGTTGTATACTGTTCGGTCACTCGTCATGGTCCGCAGTTGCCAGCGCGAGTAGTTAAGGAAAATGATTTTAATTTTCAGAGATGTTGCGATAACAAAGCAGATTGGAATTGAAAAACTTAAATTCAATTAATTCGACAAATATAATACAAAATATTTACAAAATGAAACATTATCGAAAATTACATAAGTATGTATAAAATATGTAAAAAAAATAATAATTAACATGCAATTAATTATTTAATATCGCATTTACCAAATTATTTATAAAACGTTATAATTTCGTGAAACAATGTGTTTCATCGGTATTATTGCATATTACATGCAATTATTATTTACATATTTTCGTATTCGACTGCCGTGTGAAAAGATCACATTGTAATTTCACTTGAGAAACAGAACTCATTTACACGCGTGTTTGCATAATTTACACCTACTTGGCAGCCAAGATATTTGCGTATCTTAGTCACTCTCGGTGACAGCAATTCAGTTAACGTTCTAATCGATTCCAGCGAATAGAGAAATAGATGCAATCACCTGTGCAGGAGCCCTCGGCCGTGCAAGAATGCCCCTGCTCTGGCAACCTGTGCGCCAACGTGCACCAAGTCCCTGGTTCCAGGATGATGATTCCCGTCGGTAAGGTACAGCTTCAAATTCAATTCCCCCGGCGTGCTCATGTATGCCAATAATGGGCAAGAACTATCGAGGCAAGCGGCGGCGAGCGAAGCTATGTTTGCATGCACTAATCCAGCTAGCTGCGAGCCCTCCACCACCAGCAAAGAGGCTTGATAAGCTGATGCCACTTCTGCAACGATTAAACGATTTATTTCTTTGACAATCTATTAATTACATTTCCTTCTTCCCTTCCATAAACATCACCAATGCGTTTAATCAATAAAGTTGTAAAATTGAAAGATACTTAAAAATTTGGTTGTTTTGAATTAGTAGGAGACATTCGTTTTTCGCAATGGGTTTTGTTTAAATATTTTTCTTTTCTTGTTTTATCATTAATTCATGGTTTTGATTTATCAGCAGTAGATACGTAATTTCCTACCTTATCGCGTGTTACTAGATTAGGAAAGCGCAATTTTTCTAAAAATTTGAATTTAATTGAAAGTGAAATTGTTGAATAATATTTTCAATACTGTTATTGATATAATTCTTTGAAATTGTGAATATACGTGTATATATATATTTCCACGAAATATTATAATAAATATTTTACTCTCAATATTTTACATATTTTGCACATTATATTTATTTTATTTTAAATCTTAAAATTTCTAAAAAATGCACAAACATTCGCAATCTCTAGTCATTATTGTTCCTAAAGTCTGATATCACGCCTTTCTAACATGACATTAACAGAATCAATACCAGTGGTGGAACTAAGTTCAATATACAACTTATAAATCCAATTCAAATCCAAGAACCAAGATTCATTCTATGATACTTGCAAAGTATTCGATTTTTACAAAGTACCTATTTGCAAGTCAAAAATGTACTTTCAAGTACCTCAATATTAGAATGAATTGTACTTTTCGGCAACAGTAATCGTAAACCATGAAAGTCAGACAAGCACTACGAAGCTTACAGATTTTAGTTTAACGTTTGTACATGTTCCATTTATTTCAATAGTAATAAAAGAATTTTTTATTAATAACCAAGAAAAAGATTTTTGATAAAGTATTTAAAATTAAATATTGGCCAGTATTTCTACATACTTTTTTCACTTCCCAGAATACTTATAGAAAGATCTGTCGCACTTAGGAATCTTCCAATATACTTGAAAATATTGTTCTTTTTTCTTTTCTTCCAAGTATTCATAGAAAGTTCAAATCTAACCAGTCAACGTTTGAACATACTTGCGACGCACTTTATCCTGTCACTAGTCTAACGTACATACCTGTGACTGTCTTTATGATAACTTCTTGCTCGCGACCAGCCAATTCCAACGTGCCTTTGTAAACGCGGCCAAAGGTGCCCTCCTGCACAAGATTGCGACAGTAGAGCGCAGACCTTGATACCGCCAGTGCCCTGGCCTTCTCGCAAGGATCGGTCGACTGTAAATTAACAGAGACACGACACCGAGATATTAAGCCTGATGCGCACAAACGCCAAAGAGATTCCTAAACAATTTGCAGGAAACGCCGTTGCCGGGCGTTTCTCGATCGTGTCACGCGCGGCCTGCATAATTCATCACAGAACAAAATCCCTTCGCACGGGGGGAGGAGGGGGGGACTCATTAAAAAAGCATTTGTCGCCTGTAACAGGATACACGAAAGAGGTCGCGAAGTCCCCGAAGGACAAGAAGAATGGCAAGAAGAGGGGAAAAAAGAGTAGGACCAGGAGGTTTCCAAGCTTCGAAGCTAGCTGCCTACTAGTCCCACCCTTCTACCTGTGTCATCGTTATATCGTCGTTTCCATCGTAGCCGCATTCCCCTTTGTTCCACGACGGTTTTCCACTGGTTGCGAAGCGGCGGAAAGCTCGAGCAGGGGGGCAGCAAACAGGGACTGGAGGAGGGCGGCCGGTTATTCATTAATTTCAATTTTCCGGAGTTTTGCCTCCGGCCCCTCCCATTCCATTTGCACGCGTCTACGCGTGCATCGGCGCTTTGTACATCCCCGCTCAAAAGTCTTAGGACAAGTGCCGTACAATGAAAAGCATAACCGAGCCGATAATTATTAACGAAAGTGGTCCAGATTGAGAAATTTAAAAAACCGATTTTATCACGTTTTTTTCTTTTTTTTTTTTTTGTGGCGCGTCGAATTAAATCGCAATAATAGCGTGTAACTTTCGCTTTAGTAACTGCTATTAAGGGCAATCTATCTAACTGTAAGTTTTATTTAGCACTGATTATGATAGTTTATAGTATATGGGTTGAAGTGAATACCTACATTTTGATGTGTAACTTTTATAATTTAAATTTAATTTTCGTCAATTTTAATTATCTTTATAAAATTTTATTTCATTAGGTGTCTGATAAAAGAATTAATTTTTTTAATTGAAATATTACAATAAATATTATTTCTAATGATATATTAAAATAATTATTAAATTTAGCAATAATATAAATAAATTATATATAAATATTTTATCAAAATATATTCTTTTCAGACATATTACTTAATTTAATATTATTAATTATTGGTTGGATTTCAGTTTAAAAAGAATAATTAATTTGCAATTAATAGATAAGGATATATTAAATCTAAATTAATAAATTATTATAGTAATAAAATTAAAATTTATTTAATTATACAAAAATTTTTTAAATTTATTATATACAATATTATATACATATTTTATAAATTTTTATTTTATTAGATTAATAATAAATAATATTAAATTTATATTTAATGTAAATTGCATATTAAATATTGATTTTAAATGAATTAATAATATTAATATTATAAATAACAAATAAATTTATAAATATATCGAATAATTTAATAAAATGATATTTTATAATATATATATATATATATACATATAATAAGCTAATTATAAGCTTTTAGATTCATACCGTAACGATAAATTTAAAAAATTTTTATATAATCAAATAAATTTTAATTTTATTACTATAATAATTTATTAATTTAGATTTAATGTATCTTTATCTATTAATTGCAAATTAATTATTTTTTTTTAAACTAAAATTCAAAAACTTTTTTTTAAACTAAAGTTCAAAAATAAAGTTGACAGTTGAGTTAACAGTTAACAGAGATTAATTTGTACCTATGTTACAATTTACAAGTTTAGTAGGTTAAAATATATCGAAAATTTTCATTCAAGACCGAACACCTAAATATTTTCTTCATTTTTGATAACATGAACAATGTTTCAAACAGTGTTTGAACGATTTCAGAAGCAAAGTATCGTTTATAAAAAAATACATAAAGATTTTTTGCCGTTAATTTATCTTAAATGACTTGAAACAGAAATTGAAAATGCTATTTTAACCCTTATCTTTTCAAACTTAATTTATTTATTGGTACAATGCTAAGAAAAATTAATAATTACGATGAAAAAATAAGTAATTAAATTTCTATATTTAGTAGATTAAATTTCCATGTTAATTACATTTAAGATTCGCACAAATTTTTCTTTTACGTATGATTCAATTTCATATCATGATTTAATTTATATTTAATTACATTATGTTATTATTCTATACTGCATATTATATTATTTCATACTTAATGTTATGATCATTTGTTTTGGACTTGTCACAACATTATGTTCCAAAATTATAAATGCCTGAACATATGTTCGAGAAGCTGATATATCGAACGTATAATTGAAGGGCTGAGAATCACAGTAATGTATAACACTCTTATGATGTTTCTCGTATTATGTTTTTTGTTTCCTATTATTGCTTTCTCAGTTGAGTGTTAAAACAAAGTTTTAACAATAGTTAACCATGAAACTAAACGCGGGGAATTTTCAACACTTGAAGAATGTTATAAACTCAAATTTATTAAATTATAAAATTATAAGAATTTATTAAAATTATAAAAATTTGAACTCGTATTACAATGATTCTCAGTCCTTCAATTGTATTATTATATAACAATTAAATATTATTTGCAACTCTAGCGACATAGTTTATCATCAAAAAAGTTGAAAATATATGTTAGAAAGTATTGGAAACATGTATATGTCAGAAATACCTGTATAATATAATAATTTTATAAGAAAAGTATATCAAATTAACACAATTTATATGATAGTACTTTACAAAAAAATATATTACATATAATGTACTTTTATTAGAAAAGTATATCAAATTAACACAATTTACATGATAGTACTTTACAAGAAAATATATTACATATGATGTACTTTTATTAGAAAAGTATACCAAATTAACACAATTTACATGATAATATTTTACAAGAAAATATATGACATATGATGTACTTTTATTAGAAAAGTATACCAAATTAACACAATTTACATGATAATATTTTACAAGAAAATATATGACATATGATGTACTTTTATTAGAAAAGTATATCAAATTAACACAATTTAGATGATAATACTTTACAAGAAAATATGTAACATGTGCACTTTTATAAGAAAATTATATCAAATTAACACAATTTACATGATAATACTTTACAAGAAAATATATGACACATGATGTACTTTTATAAGAAAAGTATACCAAATTAACACAATTTACATGATAATACTGTATAAGAAAATATATGACATATGATGTACTTTTATAAGAAAAGTATTTACATAATAATACTTTATAAGAAAATATATGACATATGATGTACTTCTACAAGAAAAGTATATCAAATTAACACAATTGTTTCTGACATTTTCTCTTTTCTTTTTTTTCAAATAAAATCTCTTGTTTCTCCATCTTTCAACAAAGTCGCATATTTGAACGGGAGTGTACATTTACGCGAGAGAAAAAAAGAGGGAAAAGACGATGGGAAACCAACCCCGGCGAGCATTAGAGCGGTGTGCAAATTACTGGACGACACATCCGCCATTCGAGAAAAAGGATAACGCGATGACGAAATTGAAAAGGGAAAGTACCACCGGCAACCGGGTAAGAATATCGCGGTCGAGATCATTCGTCGAAACATCGACGTGGACGCGACCGTGGCTAATACCCACGGCTTACCGTGCTCTGTAATTATTACACGGCGACGACGACCAGCGTCGAGCGGCGGTTAGCTGTTTGGCGAAAAAACTCCCCGCTTCGAGTTAGCTTCGTTCTTCCTCTTTGTCAGGCTGGTTTTCATTACCGCGTTTCGTTCCGCTCGTCGATTTCATTCTATCGCGCCTTTCTCCTTTTTCCAATTCTCTTTGCCTTCGTTTTTTCGTCGCGTGAGAATCACGCCTCCTCTTGTTTTTTCGTTTGTTAATGAAAATGCGACGAGACAATTTAAAATCGGCCAGCCAGCGCGCTGATAGTGGAACAGGGTATTTCTGCAATCTTGATATAGCTGGCTGAGGGATTATATGAAGAAATAAAAAGTCAAAACGAAAGAGTTTCTTTCCTCCGTATATATTAAAATAAGAAAATAATCTCGTACGGGTATATTTTAGTTTTCGAGTTATAGATGGTCGAAGAAACTGTTCAGTATGTTCATCTTGTGATTTAATACGTACTACTGTATATTTGATGTATATCAGAAATACATACGTCTGATAATGATAATTTAATGATAAACAGAAGGTGTCACAATACTTTAACAACTTCAATATTCATCATTCCTGACGATATAAGATTCGCTGCGGTAAAAAATTAACATTAAACTTATTACTTTAATCGAACAAATGAATCATCCATTATTCAGATTCGTTGTATCAATACTTGTAAATGAAATTCTAACGAAATAAAATTGATATGATAACGGAATTGGAATTATAGAAATATTATATCTTTCGACCATCATTAAACATAAATATTCCTGATCTATTCATATAGGTATTGTATCATAGTAATGCACGTTTGTTTGGTATTTCTAATGGACGTTTTTAGTAACTCTTCAACCTCTTGATCGCCTAATTGTTTTAATGCCGAAACGACTACGTTTGCATTGGTAATTATTTTCATGATGACACAGTATATCATCACGCCTATAGTATATGTTGTTATGATTGTTGTGATTCATATTATGAATTATATTATAAAGACTATTATAAAGATTCATATTATGAATTATATATAAAAGCAAAAGTACGGTGATAATGGCATTTAAAGACCAAAGTGATTAACTCTACTTTTCGAATTTTTCATTAATGCTCAACTCCGTATATTTGAAATAAATTTCCTTAATTACCCAACATTATCAAATGATAAAAATTTTTTGAATCGTGAAATAATAAATAATTTATTTCAGAGACCAACGTGATTATTTTAAGGGTACATTATTTTATGCGTTTTATGTGTCATTAACAAACTGCTGATCTTTATGCAATATATCTATATTTTTATGAACATATAAGAAACTTTTTTACTTTGTTTATGAATTATTATAAAATGTTGCCTGATATATTACATATTTTCCCACAAAGTGCACGATTCTCTGTAGTCTCTCTTCAATTTTCTACAAATCCATAAAAATCCACAGAATCTATACTGCAATAATGTAATAACAGTACATCCTACGACATTCATCCGAGTTTAAAATTTCGAAGAAATTTGAAATATTTTATTCGTGTCTTCACACTCTCTCTCTCTCTCTCTGTACTTTGTGAAGATAATCGATTTGGCAACTGAAATTGGCTGGTATGTCTGTGTGACATTTTTTCTCTTACTTTGCCTTGCAGAATATACTGACGACGTTTCGTTAGAGGGACAAAAAAAAAAAAAACATAAAAAATTGGGACACTCTGTAGAGGATCGCCGCGGAATTCGAAACGCGGAATAAGCTTATAAATATAGATGGAAACGGGGAAGCGAACCTTTGTTTAACTGATAATCGCAGCGCGAAGCAGCGTGGCGCTCTCAGCGAAAGAGAGAAAGGGGGAGAGGGATTTGCCGGTAGTTGACGGAGTGCAATAATTTCGTTATTATGGAAAGCAAAGTGGATGCTCCCATGTTGCTTTCACCACGGTTTAAACGCGATAACCGGCACCGCTGCCAGCACTTTTAATTATAATGTTTGCAACCGGCAACAAGGTTTCCTACGACGAAGTGTATTACACGCTGAGAACTATAAAAATACCACGCCAAGAATATTATAAATTTGTTTCTCGCCATTCGACGACATGGCAATTTGATTACTGGAGCACTTTAAGCATTTGCGACTTAATGCCATAATGTAGCATTTATTGGACAGAGTGTGTGAAATCAGTCAGAATGCAAAATTTTGTTGAAAATTTAGATTGTGTCGCGTGAAATGTCAAATTTCTGTTCGTTCAACGTTTGAGGATTGGTTTACTCGGTTGTTATTCTTTGATTAGTATCTTTGGAAAACTTATTGTATTAAAAGGTGTTTCTTAATGAATTTGAAATTTTATTTCTTTCAAATCGATATGGGTACATCCTCCATCGTGATAATGCAAGACCCTATATTTTACAGTCAGAGTCACAGATATCAGACAGATTTTCGTCTTCTCAGAAGTTTGGAATCATTCTTGTCAACTTCTAAAAATATCGTTCTATCGTTTCTATTCAATTCTTGTACAGAAATTATTTTTAATTGTAAGAAATTTTTATTACAGAAATTTATTTACTTATAAATTTGTTATTATGTAAATTTAATTACAAATTTTCATTACAAGTTTTTATTATAGAAATTTATTTAATTATGAATTACTTTTACTATTGAATTATAAATTACTTTTTATACTGAACATAAAAATTCATTTTAATTACAATGTTTAAAAAAATCTCTTCTCTAAAAAAGGGCATTTTCGTGGAAGCAAATGGTGGCTATTTCGATTAAAGTCGAAAAATAATTTTTAAAAATATTCAACATAAACTTCTTATGTAAAAATCATACGACACGACTTGATAGATATACGATAAGATCAGTTGATGCACCTTGATATTCTTTACAAAAAAGTATTAATCTATTTATGTTAAAAAATCATTAGTTTAGGAGATATTTTAATTTCAATTTTATAAAATCTCTTATATGTGAAAGACAAAGCTACTATCGAACAGAGAATAAGAATACTATCCTTCTTCTTCCATGTCTTTCATACGATAATTTTACAAAATTAAAATTAAAATATCTCCTAAACTAATGATTTCTTAACATAAATAGGTTAATACTTCATACCTTTTTTTGCAAGAATACCAAGATAAAAAATATATTTAAAGAAACGTTGATGACCTCTACACGTCCACCTACAAGAAAACCAGCATCATCGAAATGTGCCCCTCACGAAACCATTCAACTTCATCCGAAACATTTTTCGCTACGCGAAAATAATAATAACGACGTAAATCTAGATGACGATATGTGGTGTACAACATGTACATTACATACAAACATAAAACTTCCTCCACATATGTCCGAAATCTCGCCAACCATACTGTACATAATATACACGTTCCCTTGATATCACGTTCCAGGTATACCACGCACGGATTACAGTGCGAACGCAAATTGGAAGCAGATACCGCCCCGGTGACAATAGAAAATGACGCGGCACGCGACAAATGAGATTTTCGGGAAACAACGTAATAAATATTATCGCCGAGCGTTGATTATTATCGTTTGTTTCGTTGCCGACTGATTTCCACGCACCGTGGAATCGCTCGTCGATGTAAATAAAACTCGAAACCGATTTATTAGGCAACAGTTGGACGACGCATAATTAACAAAGCGGCGGGGCTCTCGCTATTAGTTTGAAAAAACAGATTCGTAATTGCCGCGGCAAATGAAGTGGGAAGTGGAATCGAACCGGCTACGAGGCGTTTTTCGTTTTTTGTTTTTTGTTTTCTATTTTTTTTTTTCTTTCTTTCTTTCTTTTCTTCTGTAATGAATGTAGACTGACGAGTCGCTTTTGTACAATCACAATCGGTCTATTGATTTAACGGCGCCACCAGCGAACTTTTTTTGCTGGACGCGCACGATGCAGCAATTCGATTTATTTATCGAGAGGGTCTCGTCAAACGTCGCCGTTTGTTTTCCGTTCCGAGCCACTTTAAAAGCTTCGTTTTTCCTTTTTTTCTTTCTCTCTCTCTGTTTTCTTTCTCGGACGTGCCATATCGCCTGCCGGAAACTTTCAACTCGAATCCGGCTAATTAATAATACAGTTTTCGATTTAACTCCATTAAACGGTCGGCCAGCGGGGGAAGGAAAGGCGAGAGGCGGGAATTAATTAAACCGAAGAATCGGCTTATACAACCGATTCCGCGCGTTTAATGGCGGCGAGTTTAAGAGCCGGTTACCGGTTGCTTTTTAACCTCCGATTCGATACAATTTTATTCCGGTGAGAACGGAGAGGATGAAGAGGAAGAAGCGCGAGGATCCAATGATACGCAAAGTGCATTCGAGTCGAGTTCGATTTTGGGGAATTTTGATACGAGAATTTACCGAATCGGGCAAAAAGTTGAAATTTGGAACCAATTTGTTGATAAGCAGATCGCATATTTTTGTAAACGAAAAGGGACTTGTCTTATTATTGAAACTTGTTTCACCTATTAACAATCATATTTTGTTTATAATTATAAAATTGATATTATATCGCGATTGACATATAATTTGTTTCATTATAAATTATACTTTATACGTATATTATGTTCTCATCTAATTATACTTTATATAATTATGTTATATAGTTTGCTTTACTTACTAAAAATTGTATTTTGTACACAATTGTAAAATATTACAATGCGTTTGATATATAATTCATTTCACTTGTTAAAAATTATATTTCACGTGTAATAATAAAAATTATATTATATTCTACATATTCTTGTATATTTTTATGCAGTCTCTCTGCAATGTTGCTTAATTGTTTTCTTATAAGTACATAAAAATTTTCTATCTACTTAACTAATAAAAGACATCGTAAAAATTAATTATGCACAAGCAATACTATAAAAAAATATCTGCACCTATTGCAGCATTCTTAACATCACTGATGACTTTAAACTATAATTTAAAAGACTGAGTTTCGAGAATCTTCCATGATATTTCTATACTAGATGTTGTATTTTTTAAATTTTATTAATTTCAGGAGCTTGGTGAGAAATTCGATTTTCTCAAATGTTCATCAAGATTCTATCTCTTCGTTATGCTCTCAAAAATATAAATTTGCTTAGAAATCTGCAGTCTACGCTATCAAACTAATTCGAAAATAAAACGAAAAGACAGGCGATATCCCCTCCAGCATTGGAAGTTTCCCAATTTCCCGATGTCATTCAATTATTTTTAAGCAGAGCAAAAGTGTTCAGTTGCAGAGAATCCACCCAGGAGTTTCATGAATAATTACAGCAACTGTTTAAATAATTCAAAGCTTCAATTTCAGTACACGGGGAGCTTAGTTGAAGAAAAAGCAAAAAGACGGTCCCAGGGTAACAGTGACCCGAATCGTCGATTTGGGGATGGAGATTTGCAATTAAAATACAAAATGTTCTAGGCCAGTGACGGCTTTTTGAGAAGTAGGTCAAATCTTGTTCGTTATTTTTTTTTTTTTTAGTGAGTCACTAAGTCAATGGCGTCACTTGGAAAGTGGGAGGGGAGGATGGTTAAAAACTACTTTTCATTTTTTGGTTCTCACTTTTATAATCCTCTAAAAAGTTTACGTTTCCTTTTTGTTTTGCAACTTTTACTTTTGCGAGTGAAGAGCAGAAAGTAAATGTCGACGTCAAAAAATTGACATACAAGGAGTGACATCATGTCCAGTCAGCCCTGCACTATACATTACATATATATATATATATATATATATATATATATATATATATATATATACTTTATTTCTTAATATTTTTTTATTGTCTGTTCTCTCTTTTATTACATAAAAAAACTAGTTAGCAAAGTTACCCATTCTGAGAATGGAATCTAGTGTGTTTTTTAGTGTTTATTACATCTGCTATATAAAATTTTTTAGACACAAGTGACTCATGTAACATTTAAGACTTAAAATACCTGTATATGTATACATAACCAAGCCGTAAATCCTCCACAAAACACAATTACGCATTTACTTCTCACTTTTAACCCCTGACCGAACACTTGTAATTTTCTTAGCATTCTTTGAAAAGAGGGGTTCGAAAAACAACTAAAATTTTTTTACATGTGTGATGATAAGTTTATAAAAATCAACGCGTGGGTCTTCCCATGCAATTTTATCATGGCGTACAGCTTTCAACTTGTACCATAATTATTTTCCTATCTCTCATTCGATGGCGAA
This sequence comes from Tetragonisca angustula, assembly GCA_036937485.2. NCBI lineage: Eukaryota > Metazoa > Arthropoda > Insecta > Hymenoptera > Apidae > Tetragonisca > Tetragonisca angustula. The sequence continues at coordinate 2,582,863 of JAWNGG020000002.1, forward strand.
CGGTGTTCCACCCTTGCCGGAAGGGTGAGTGGTTGTTCTCCGCGTCTATTGGGGGAAAATCAGGAAGAAAACGCATCTGCTGCTCTCCGAGCCGAAGGTCTCCGCTAGACAGGAACAGTAATGGCTCCTTCGGCAATGGGATCTCAAGCGTATCATTTTACAGGAGGGATAAGACGTTGCTGGATTACATGACTGGATGAGTTCGAAGAGAGAGCGTGAACGAACGAGCGAGTGAATGAGGAATCGAGGGAAAGGGCGAAGGATAAATTTTCCCTAAGATTTGCGGTCGCTACCTATAAATGCAAACTGAAGTAAACTATCTGTTGTGTGGAAGATCGAGCAAGAGAAAGCTGATTAAATTAGATTGTAAGTTGTCGAATTGTGTTGTTTGATTCGTTTCTTTTGAGTCACATAATTAGGGCGTGTTTTCAGACGACGTTAAAAGATGATAGAGGAAACGAATTAACAATTGAAACAAATTATCTGTTTGTACATTAGATCTTTTAGCAGGTGCTACGTATGTTTTTTTTTTTTTTTTAATCATTTTATGTAAGAAAGTATTAAGGCTGGTCTGAAAAATAATTTAATTTATTCTTTTGTATTTATGCCCCATGCCTTTCACAGAAATAATACCCTCTCACGCAAAACAAATAACAAATTTATTACTTCTCAATAATTTCTATCTGGTGAGATCATACCGACGAGTTCAAAAAGAAAGCGACGAATTATTGTATACGGTTCGGTCCGCGAATCAATTGCCAGAGCAAGTGGTTAGAAAGACTTCACTGTTGAGATTCTTTGTAAGGTTCTTTTCAGAAGATACTATTAAAATTTTATATTTGTAACCTGCAGTTTGTCCGAATCAGATCGTTTCGGAATAAAAAATTTTTTTTAATCAACCAGGAAAATAGTTCTTTATTGATCATTAACCTCTTGCGCTCGAATGACGTGGCCACGCACATTGGGAACTTTTTGTCCCGAAATTGCAATATTTCCTCAGTTTTAGGTATGTTTGAGTATAACCCAGGCAAGGCAAATAATAAATTCATTGCTTCTCGATAATTTCAATACCGACGAGTTCGAAACAAGAAAGCGACGAATTTACTGTACAGGGTTCGGTCGCTCGTTATGGTCCGCAAGTCAACAGATAAATCGTTAATCTCAAAGCAGAGGGAGACGAAAAATGCGCGGAAAAAGATCGCGTGATTCTCGAGAGATGTCGCGAATAGACGAAGTGTTTCGATACCGAGAACCAACGACGTCGTTCCAACTAAGAACAGGGGGATTAAAATCGGCCACCGTGTATACCCGGCGTCTGAGGTGGCGCGCACTTACGTCTGTACGCGTTTGCACAAACAGCCGTCCTCTCTTCGTGGTTCTTCTTGTGTCGGTGGCGGCACAGTCGCCGCCACGGCAGTAGGGTGGCGTTTCAGAGGACACGGAGGGTTCAGGCGTACGCGTATACCCGGTAAATTGATCCAAGATCAAAGCCGAAACAATCACAGGACCCACTTCCAGTTTCTCTCTAGCTTCTCTCCGCATTTCACCCTGATTCACTCCCCACCCCTTTCACTGCACTCCTGCCAAGGGTTCCGTCAGAGAAGGAAGGTAACCGCGTGTGTAACCTTCGTCCTCCTCCTCCCCCCCCCCTCTTCCTTTCGACAACCTCCTCTTTGAATAGCGGAGCACAGGTGGTACGTTTCTTTTTACCCCGGGAAATTAATGTAAAACGCTCGTTTCGAGCCGGAAAGTGGCCGGGCATGGACTTTGTTACGCGAATCGAACCATGCCCGGCTGCTCTTCCTAAACTCCATTGCATATTTATTCGACATTTGCGCGATCTCTGTTTTTTCCTCCCTCCCCGACACTTTGTCCTCTGCGCTGTGTTTTCCCTCTGTTTTTCGTTTTTTAAATACCGCAGCGAGCGGAATGGCGAGTCTCGTTAAAGAGGTTATTATATTCCGGCTGTTTCGCCATTTTCAGAACATTTGTCAGGAACGTTGCGCCTCGAAAGTGTCGTGATTTTCACACAAACACACACACACACACACACACACACACACACACACATGGTATATATACGTGTTGTCGTTTGTCGATTTGTATTGTACAGTGCCGTTTCGTTTGCCATTCTACTCTTGTATTTTTGTTTCTTTACCGATGATAGATTTTCGCGCCCCCTCCAACGTCAATTTTACTTTTTGTATTTAGTATTTGTCGTGAAACTTTTTAGAGACGCATATTTTGTAATACAATAATCGTTGATGTGTCAACGCTTGTACAGATTCTTTGTCGCATAAGATGTTGCCTGATTCTTCCAGGTTTGAGACAGATATAGTGTTTGTGTTAAGACTTTTCGAACGACATTGATTATTTTAATAATTATTATCATTTAATTCATTTAATCGTTTAATTCATTAGTAAATTATTATTATTTCGGATTTTCAACTTTAACTTTTAATTTATAATTGTAAATTTATAAATTTAATTGTCGAATATTTATAATATTTATAATACTTCTAGCTTATTTTAAACACGCATATTTTGTAATACAATAATCGTTGATGTGTCAATATTTGTACAGTTTCTTTGTCGCATAAGATGTTACCTGATTCTTCCAAGTTTGAGACAAATATAGTGTTTGTGTTAAAACTTTTCGAACGACATTGATTATTTTAATAATTATTATCACTGTGTTTAATTCATTAGTAAATTATTATTATTTCCGATTTTTAAGTTCTTTAGAACTATTAATTTATAATTGTAAATTTAAAAATTCAATTATTGAATATTTGTAATATTTATAATACTTCTAGCTTATAGAGATCATTTAGGATTGTCATTATTATCAGTAAGAATGAATTAATTCCAATACTGTTGCGATGTATTGTTTGTAGTGTTTGTTCGCATTAAAACGCTGATAATTGTTAGAAAATATATTGGGCATTGTCCAAATGTTCTGGTTTACTATTATGGTAAACTATTGTTTAATTATATAGGAATCTAGCAAATGAAGTATAATTCTCTTCCCTTCTATTGAAGACAAAAAAGAATTATAGATGAAAATTTTACGTTGTCTAAAGTTCTGTAAATGCAATTCTTAAAACTGGAAACTACGATTTTTTTTTCTGATGAATTGATTTCTCGTGTTATCCCAAATAAAAAAATTAATATTTCTTGAGATACTTCAAATTTTCTTCGCTTTAATAATAACGTTTTCATTAAAAGAAACGTAAACAACTCAATTAATATGAAAGATTAAATTCAACCATCCAAAAGAGTGAAATGAAAGCGACAAAAATTTTCATAAAAAAATCTTCATTTCAATTAAATTCGTAGGATAGAATTTCTAAAAGAAATTTCCATGGAAATCTAAAAATTTCTATCGAGAATTTCTATGAAAGTTAAAGCTATTACATAGCACACACGGTATATAAATAATAAAGCAGGCCGCGTATGGATTTTAATGTGAAAAGAGATGAGAATCGAGACGATGTACGAAAATACAAATTTCTTTTCAATCGATGCCATAATCTTTCGATAAGCCGCAGGAAAAATGAGCATTTTTATCGAACAAAAGTACATCGTTTCTCCTTTTCACATATCCTTCGATTTACCTTGGCTCTATTGAAATTTGAATTCTAAGCGATCAAAGAGATCACCGACTGGAGTCGTGTCTGGTTCGAAAGCAACGGCAGAAGCGAATAGAGAAGGGGATCCTGTTCTTTAATGGAGAACACGAGAAGGTGAAAGGCCGAAAAGAAGAAGCCACGACCCCGGCGCGCCGTCGTCTTCGTTTTTCTCAGCCAGTACACATTTTCACGATGTTGGATAAAAATTGTAAATCGTCAATTTGCCCGTTTTATTAATTATTCACTCAAGCACCGACGATCGATTGCACTCGATATCCCTTTATACTCGTGTTAGCGTATAACGAAGGACTTTATTTGCATTTATATGGAACGAAGAATTAGGGAAAACGAAGATGATTGTTTTTTTTAATAATAATTCAGAGGAAAATTACGTTTTTTCTTAACCGTGGTACTGGGGAGCGAAAAGTTTGCCTTCTTTTGATCATGTTAAATCATATATACATAAACATATATGAAATAATATAATAAAACATATATAAATTTATAAATATATAACATGTGTAAATTTATTACATTTTATTATATGTTGACATATATAAATTTTAGGGGTAGATAATAATAGTACATTATGATGTACGCAGGGTGTTCTGCTTATATTGCAATAAAACATACAGAGGAATAATATTTGCTACAAGAACATAAACGTATGTATAAAAATATACTATAATAATAATATATAATATATAATATAATATATAAATAATATAATAATATATAAAACTATAATAATAATATATAAAAATGTATTACATACAAATGTGGAATTAAAACAAAAACAAAAGAACAATCGTACATATATGTATATACATAATTTTAGACTACAATATATTATAGTACAAAACATACACAGGGATAATACTTGATACAAAAATATAAAAACGTACATAATCGAATTTTAAAAATGCTTCGCAAATTTTCACATTCTGTAAATTAAATTGTTCATAATCTGACGTTCTAAATTTTCCAAAAAAAAATCTGAAATAAATTCCAGAATGTTTATCAATGTAGCGACACGAATTATGTGCAGCGTATAGAAAAAATTTCTGAAGCTTTTGAAACTATTTTATGGAACATGTACTCTAAAGAATTTTAATTGATATTTCAACTGTACGACGATGTTTATTTACCGTCCATATCCTAAAAAATTCCATTGTGATTATTATGTAACAATTATTATGTATTATGTATGCTTCAAGTAATTGAAACTCTTCAGTTATCACTCGTGGAATGCGAAATAAACAAAACTGAAGCGTTCTCCACTTTCTTTTCCTTCTTCTTTCGAATCACGTCAGAAATCAAATATCGTTCATACGTTTGTGTATAAACGCCAGGATCAAGGAGAATCTCGGATCTTGCCTCGCATCTCCCGCAGAGAATTATCTCCCTGGAGGAGTACGAAGCAGAAAGCTTGACAGAAGCAACAAGGGGACGAAGGGAAAGAGGGAGACGAGGGGAAACGGGGCTTTCAACACGTGTACCAGTTTCTGGTGAGCTGTGTACGCTCGCTCGGTTAGGCGGAAGCTTGTAGGTTGGCGGCGTTTGAAATAGCTGAATAAAGAGCCGAAGGGCTGGGCAAGGGCCTCGAAGGCGAAAGTTGTTGCTGGAAACCGGTCCCTACGACCGCAAATTCGATAAAGTTTTTGAGTTGTTGCCTCTCGTCTTCGCAGACGAGGCACGACCGCGCGCTCGCTCAAGTCTCTCAGCCTCCAGTTTTCGCGAGTGAAAGAACGACGATCCGGGTGGGGAAAAGGACGAGAACGTGAGGCGGAGTGTTCGTGATGAACAGAGGTATCCAGGAATATAGGGGGAAGAAGGGGGAGAATGAACGGCTGAGAGGAAATCGGATTTCCCAACGTGCAACGAGAGTTTCTCATCTACTCCTTCGACTGTTTAAGCCCATTACGCCATTCGAAGAAACGCCATAAGCCGGCCGATCGTGTGCGAGGATCGCAGTTTATGAGTTTCCATGGCCCTTCAAACACATTGTTTTCAGATTAAACGTTTCCCGTGTTTACCAAAATAAAATGGTATAGAGTCATTACTATCCTGAAACGAGAAATTCTCAGTGAAACGTAAGCGATCGAAAGTGTTCGAGAAGATTGACACTTTTCACGTTTGCTGATTGAATTTCATTTTCTCTTGTATTTGAAACATGCACGACGTGAAGTATTTTATATCTTGAATGTTTCAATGCTTTTCTAATAATTTCGAATTCTTACGTACGATTGAAAGCTTCTTAGAGAAGTGTATTTGACAATGATGGCGTTAAAAAAAACAAAACTTTAAAAAATTATTAATGATAAATCTGTTGTAATAAATTGTATAATAAAGTATTATTTGTTTTATATTGTTTCCCTAACAAAGGAGTATGTTTTGAACAAATAAAATTTGTTTACTTTTCACCACATTCCTTCGGTATAATAGACATCCTGAAAAGGACAAATTATTTTAGAAAGAAATACCAGATAGTTGAATAAATTTATAATTTTAGTATTTTTATTGCAATGTTATAAACATTAATTAACAAAATTAACAAAATTTGACGGGATAAAATGGAACACCCTGTACATATACCAAAATATAAATATTTTTTGAAAATACTGGAGCATAAATGAATTTTGGAAAAGTAGTACCAGATAACACCAAAGTCCTGTGCATGTCTAATTCATAGTAACATTTTAATGAAAGCGATATTTTAAAGTACCTTCAGGACATAAAGGGTTAAGCGCGCGGAAAATTCTCTTGCGGTTGTTATCGTATTATTCAGAATGTTGAGAATGTTCCTTTCATGGTTTTATGGTAAATTTGTAAGTCTTTGGAATCTGTCTTGAGCAAACGTTAAATATTGAAGTATCATCTTAAATACGGAAAATCGAAGAAATTACTATTAGTCTTGTAAATTAAATTTTACGCATTTATGCAAAATTTAGAAATGCAAAAATGTATATAGTATATACAAAGATATATAAAATATCTAAAGTAGAGTATTCGTTGCGATTTTAAATAATTAAAATAATTAAAAATATAATTTAAACGTCTTTAAATTTCATTTCATTAGATACGTTTCACGAGGAAGTAAGAATCTGCAAACTATCTCCTAGGAAATTGATTTTGAATTAGAAAGACTACTGTATTCTAATAATTAAGATAAAAATACAGTAATAGATAAAATAATTAGTCCTTTGTCAAGATTGAAATACTAATTCAAGGAAATGAACATTTTTTAATTCTAGGAAATCAAATGAGAGAAATAGAAATCTAAAGAATCATTAATGTGTGTATGATAAATTTCAATATTCCTTATTTGTCTTTCAAAAGGCTATATTTTAAATAAATCTATTTTAACAATGTTCATTTTAAATCTTTACTTTTAACAGTATTACTTTATTATGAGAAGCTTAAAGAAATAAGAATTGAATAAAATTATGAATAATATTTTCAATGTAATAAATTTCTAATAAAAGTACTACTATATTAAATTTTCGTAGCAACGCTTCATTACATAGGTATTGTGAGACCTCTTATGAAGAAATTCTCCAACTATATTATTTCGTTTCTCTCAAACAATGGAACACGTAAGCATTAACCTTTCACGAATATTTTGCTCTCGGTGTTGCATCGAATCGGACGAAATCTCTCCGAATGAATATTTCGTCTCTAATGGGTTTATAAAGAATTCCAACCAGCTGCGTACGATCCCCATGAAATCGTATATCAATTAAATATAAAATTTATCAGTCTCGTAGCACGCCATAGATACAAGGTGATTCACGTGATTGTAACATACCGTCTTGCTTTAAAATGAGGTTACAAAAGTGATGTTAGAGGAATAAGAAAATTTCAAAATGGACTTCATACGATGATCATATATGTATATATATATGTATACAGCAGCTTTAGTATTCATTTATTGGACAGAAAGATTTGTAAAAAAAAGATTTCCGTTTAATTTCTATTAAAAATATATAATAAATGATAAAAATTAAACTGAAATCTTCTTCTTACAAATAAAAAGAATTAAATATATATTGTATATATATTTTTTAATAGAAATTAAACAGAAATCTTTTTTTTACAAATCCTTCCGTCCAATAAATGAATACTTGAGCTGCTCGTCATAATTAGCATTCAGAAATTGTTATTCAATCTCCTGAACTGCTATTTTATTGTTAAACTCAAATTCTGCAATACAATTCTAACAAAGTTTGATAGTTGTAGTTTTCCCTGAAAATCTGGTATAGACTTCGGTGAAAAGTAACCAATAAACGGCCAATAATTAAATTTCCAGTAAATAAATACAGGATAAGTAATAACAAGATAATATTTTCGAAGAATATATTTACTTGCTTTTCATTAGTTGGATCATTTGTAGCAATCAGCGAAGAAAGTGAAACAAAATTTTCAGGTTTTTATTTAAGTCTTTAGTTAAAAAAGGATAAGAATACTCAAAGAAATATGCACATAACATGTAGATGCTTATTATATCTATATAAAAAAGACTGAAGTGACCATGATCGAATAAAAAAAACTAAATTTCAATCTGAATAGGACGTGATAGATTTTTCGTGACAATAGGTCGAGCAATGAGGTCATATTATTTTTATAAAAGACAGAAATTGGTTGAAAGCTATTCAAAGAAATTCTATTCTGAATTTGACACCATTTCGTTCAATATACAACAAAAATTATTATACGCTATTATACAACAAATACAACAAAAAGGAAGAAAGTCGTTATTATCTGACTTTTCTTTCATCAATTGTTAATCGTTCCCGCTTGTTTCTCAAATTTTCCCAACACTGCATTTGCACCCGAATAAATCACAAACGAATTCAATTGTCGAAAAAGATTAATCCTTTCGAAATTAATCTATTCGATCGATGACGTAGTGCATTCAAATATTAATTAACAATTGAAATAATCAGATCGAATTAACAGCGTATAGCCCATCTTTTCATCATCCGACACTTTCTCCCAATTTCGATCAGCAAAATTCGTTGCATCGTTCGTAAGATAGACATACAGTACGTAGTCTGCCTACTCTAACACACCGTCTGAAGTGAGTTTCACGTTTCCTCTAGTTCGAAACGAGCGTGCAGATACTTAACGCGATCTCTCGCCGAAGTTTCCGTAAAATGATTTTGCACCGTACCTGGCTCAGATGCGTCACATGGCTGGAAGCATAGTAACTCGCTCTGGAACCGCAGGGTCTCGCGTACAGTGGCTCTAGGTCGGCGATGGTTGCGTAACTTCCGGAATTCGCGCTTCCGGGCCGTGGATCGACCCTAACCAGGACAGAACTTCTGGCCAAGCCGCCGGTGTCTGCTGCCGAATAGCTGCAGCAGGGCAGTGTTTTCCTGAAAGGGACAGACGACCCTGTAGCCACCTAATGATTATACACGAGGTTAATTATTTCTGTAATGCACGACATGCTCCACGGCGGCGAGCCACGCCGCATGAGTAATAATCGCGCGAGACGTGCTAGTGGTTGCTTCTCTCTGGGTCTTATCTGTCCGACGTTTCGCCGCTTTCACCCTAATCCATCGAACTATCTTTGACACCTGCGCGCTTTCGCGCGAACTTTCAGCAACGACAATAATTTCCTCCGACCTACGATAATCAAACTTCTCTGCAGATTGATATTTTTAAGAGTAAAGAAAAAATAAAACTTCGACAGAAAATTGTTTTACACGTAAAATTTTTTTTTTTTTTTTTAGAAGCTTTGTAAGTACTTTGGATATATTTTTTTTCGTATTGTGCGACACTATTCTCCATTCCCTTTTTTAATTTTTTAATAACGTGGGATAAAGTAGTTGAGAATAATTTGTTATTATAATAAAAAATGTAGTTTGTGATAGTAGCAGTGATAGTAGTTTGCACGGAAAATCCGTTTTGATGAATTTTTTAAATATTTTTCTCTGTGAAAAATTATTTTACTCTGCGCCACTGCAACATTTCATTTGCGATTTATTATTAAATTCTACGTTCGATGTTACGTTTTAATATATTCTAATGTTACAATTTTTAATTATAACTTTAATACATTAACGTAATAATTAAAATACAAATGTAATTTTAGTATAATACAAATATGGAAATCACGAATTAATGTAATAACATATTAGTCTTGTACCTAGATTTTATAATTTCATGAAACTCGAAGATAATGAAATATTTGTGATTTTACGATAAATTATAGTTTGAGTATTTAAGATTAAGAATTACGTGTCTTCTCGTAAACAAAAAATATTACGCGTATCTAAAAATTTCGCATAAGCTTCTGAGTTGTTCGAAATTATGAAAAAATAATTTTACATACATTCAACGAGTCTCTGTGCAAAAATGTAGTCTTTCATATAATAAAAGTATGTCTGAAACAACTCAGCATGAGAACTCTGCGATATTACATTTCACGAGTCAGCAGATTCAGTTATGACTATATCCGTTATGCTTACTTTTCATAATAGCATTTTTTTCATTCTCTACTTTTCTTTCCGATTTAAGCATAGTTCGTATGATTTAAATGTTTGTTCTATTAAAAGTTATTTGTTTTATGATATTTGGATCATTTGCAGGTTAAACATATGCTGAAGAAAAAATTAATTTTGTTATTTTTGACAATAGGAATGTATAACTATAAAATTACGTAAAATACAAAGCATAAATAGATATTAATATTAATTATAAAATAATATATATTCATATCATATAATAATATTAATATAATTTTGTTATAGTATGTATACTATATAATAATGATAAAATAATGTATATTCATTTATAAATCATTGAAATTAAATAATTGAGAAACAACGTTTTCTTTTAATGTTAATTAATTTTAAATTCTTATTTATAAATTGTAACTTAATAATTGCAGATTATATGCACTCGCCAGAAATTTAAAATTACAAAAAACGCATGAAATGCATGTTTTGCACACTAAATTTTTACTTAGATTCTGTTTGTTTAATTAGATTTATAAAAATAAGGATTTACATAAAAACACACAATCTAATTGGAACATGTGGTATTTCGTTATTTTTGTCATTTTTAATATAAAACTGTTCCTATAATATTTAAAATATCTGTAATTATTCTGATAATTATAATTTTTAGTGGAATTTAATTGATATCGTATTAAAACTCTTTACAATACAATATTATACTTGCAACAAAACCCCTCTATTCATTTCTTATGAGACAAATGATACGAATCTAAGAGAACTGAATTTTAAGTGCTTTTCCCTGTAGAAATATTCAAATTAGGGTAGTTTATCACAAGGTGCAAGCTTAATCTAAAATAAAATTTCCGTGAAGAGATTTCTTTGGTTGCATAAGAAAGTACCTAGATATATATATTTATGTATAGTACCTAGTTTACATAACGTTTCCTACTTAATTTCTCCCAATTAATTCTTAATATTTTAAAATATACTTTTTCTGTGCTAATTTCTTTCCTGTATTCTTAGCAGCTTATATATAGTCGCGAAAGTTTCTGTATACAAATGAAAAATTATCGATATTTTAAACTCTTCTTAACTCCATGAAGAAAAGAAGAAAAAATAGTACGACAAATTTTAAAAAATTGTTAAAAGGAAAGATCTTAATCTGCAAGATTGTTGTAAATTTACTTGTGAAAAATGTTCTTTCAATGTCCATAAAGATGTTTGATTTTTGACAGAAAAAAA